>OY992787.1:26205547-27543230 GCA_963921375.1 Tiliacea citrago | reverse complement strand
AGAATTAAACCAATTACATACACTACTGGTTCGATAAGATGAGCACCACGATCCGTAGATACGTTGACAACTGCATAGTATGTAAAACTTGTAAAGGTACATCTGGAGCAGTACAAGCACAGCTACATCCGATTGAAAAGCCAACATGTGCATTTCAAGTAATTCACATGGATATCACTGGAAAGTTGGGAACCCAACAGGATCAACAATACGTTATTGTAACAGTGGATGCATTCACAAAATACGTACTATTATATCATGCCACTGATAAAAGCCCACACAGTACGCTTGCTGCATTAAAACGAACTGTAAATTTATTTGGAACACCCGTCCAAATAATTGTGGATGGAGGAAGAGAATTCTTAGGCGAGTTCACACAGTTCTGCGAACAGTTTGGCATAAACATTCATGCCATAGCGCCAGGCATCAGCCGAGCAAATGGCCAGGTGGAGAGAGTGGTAGCCACACTGAAAAGCGCACTGGTGATGATCAAGAATTACGAGACCGAACAGTGGCACAGCACTCTTGAAGAACTACAGCTGGCAATGAATTGCATAGCACATCGCGTGACAGGAGTAGCGCCACTCACGCTGATCACACAACGGAAGCATTGCGTACCACCAGGATTACTTAACCTGGTCGACATTGACAACCAAACGATTGACATGGAAGCATTGAACAGACAAGTACAGCAACGAATGAGTGAGACTGCTGAGTATGATAGGCAACGCTTCAACTCCCGCAAGGCAAAAAAAATCATTTTCAATGAGGGGACTATGTTCTGATCAAAAACAATCCCCGCAATCAAACATCACTGGATCCCAAATTCAGTGTGCCCTACGAAATTATCAGGATTCTTGAAAATGACCGCTACATGGTAAAAAATGTGGTCGGCAGAGGCCGATCCAGAAAAGTCGCCCACGACCAACTTCGGCGTGCACCACAACCGGGAAACCAAGGTGCCATGTCGGCGGGAGATGATGATCTCGAGACACCGCAAAACAACGTCGCAACCGCTCCTAATCCTGTGCCATCCACATCTCAAGCTGGCCAGCCAGTCCAGATAACTCACGACGATGAACACGCGTCATCGGATTAAAACCTGTGAGTCAAAAATTCATTATTTTTCAAGATACTTTCAACCACAATCTACAAGAATAAAATGTCTGGAGAGTGGTACCTCTGAGCTACACCATGAGTTACCCTTGAGCTAACCACGGATCCTTGATGCATCCACAAGTGAACCCTGAGATACCGTGGGGATGCCTTGTGGAACTATGGGTAGACACGTATACACCACAGATGCTAAATTAAAAAGGCAGTGCACTTAAGATGTCTTTGTGTACTGTTCTAGCAACAAATAACCCTATAAATAAAATGTCTGGAGAGTGGTACCTCTGAGCTACACCATGAGTTACCCTTGAGCTAACCACGGATCCTTGATGCATCCACAAGTGAACCCTGAGATACCGTAGGGATGCCTTGTGGAACTATGGGTAGACACGTATACACCACAGATGCTAAATTAAAAAGGCAGTGCACTTAAGATGTCTTTGTGTACTGTTCTAGCAACAAATAACCCTATAAAAATAAGCAACATGGGTTGCTTACTGATACCTATCTAAAAGGATAACGTTTTTTTTTTCCCGGCATCAAACGTCACAATGTAGGCAGACGCAGAGCACGCGCCGCCTGTCAGAATGGCCGTGTCGGCGGGTTGCCACACTTCAAAACAAATAAGGAACGAAAACACGTATCCGGAGTAACCTCAAAATCAAATTAGATTTATTTATTGTAATTGGGTAATAGATTCCGTTTAAAAACTTAAAGTAATGGATTAATATTGCTTATGATTGATACAGACTATTTGTAATGTATTCTGTTTGTAAGAGAGTTGCATTTCCGAAGTAAAAACATGTGGTCATTTTTATATCACGTGTTGACATTTAAAAATAGATTTACACATGCTAATAGCTTGTAAAATAATTTAAAACGTTTGATTATCAAAACTGTAATAATTTGTAATGTAAAAACTATTTTTATTGCGCAATACTAGGTGTTTTGTTCAAATGAATGACTCACCTAGGTTTGCTATAAAAGGCCGAGCGCACGCCGGACTCGAGCATACTGCGTTCGGATCTCGCTGCGGACGGTCGTGTTGTGTGCTGCTATCGGTGTGCTCCCGCCCTCCTGCCGCTCTCTCGTGCCCGGTATTGTTACGCTTGCGTAACGCTCTCGTAGTCGCCCCGACTACATCCGATCGTCGATTGATTGGGTCGATTAATTTATTAATCAATTCAATCGAAAGACCTGGATCACAAAAATTGTCTTTTTCAAGACAGGTGTTTCTATAGCAGGAAAACGTTATTAAATTCATTAGGCCCCTTCTGGGTAAAACCACAGTTTCGTGGTCCTCGGTGGATACCTTACGGTGCCAACGAAACCGAGTGGGGTGCTGACCCAAACGCACCCGCTGAACCCCCTCAGGGAGAGGCAATAATTTGGACGGGTCCCAGAGTTAACCGGCCTTGGGGGATCTCCTAGTCGGCTCTGGTGACAGTTTTCCTCCCACAGCGACTCACCTAGTGTCTTTAGGGTGTGTCTACACCCTTCGCGCTAGACCAAATAGGGCCCCCTTGCACAATAAGATTGGCAACGGGATCACAAGCTCAGGGCTCACCATAGGTACTCATCCTCCCTGTCTACACCCGACAGGGAGCGAAACTCATCCCCGGGCCAATCCACCCGGGGAGTTAGGCGTAGGGCCACGATAGGCTTCATTTTCTTGTAGTGGAGTCCGGCTCCAAAATTCCTCCGATAGGATCCCCCCTCTCGGTAGAATGGAGGACGACCTCTTACTGACGTTCGTCAGAGAGGTCCTCCTCAAGGACCAAGACTTCCTCAGGAAGTACGCTTCCCAGATTAGTGGGTTGAGGGCTACGCCATCAGCGAGCCTCTCAAAATTCAGCGATGCGCTCGCTTCAAACTCAGACGACTCTGACTCACAGAGTCGTTCGGAAAGTCCGATAGTGTCGATGGACACCACCGCCCCCGCGGACAATAACGCGGCGGCGGCGAACTCAGACTCCTCGGATGCGGAGTCAGGTTCTTGTTCTTCCTCCTCTGGACCAGAGGAAGGGGGCATCACCTCAGGCCCTGGCAAGAGGAAGAAGAACAAGAGCAGGTCTTCGCAACCTGCTAAAATGGTTGCGATCGAGGCTCCCTCGACCTCCGCTCCCTCTACCCCCGCGGTAGTCGCCACTAGGGCCCCTACCCCGGCTCCGTCCGCGCAGTCGCAAGCTACCACTTCCGGTACTGCGACCGCGTCCGCCAAGACTCCTTCTGCCTCCAAGAAGGCATCCCGTCCCCCACCCATTATCATTCAAGATAAGGGCAGGTGGACGGAAGTTTCACAAAGGTGCAGTGATCTTAGGATCAACTTCACCAGTGCCATCAGCACACAACCGGGCATCAAAGTTTCCGTTCCTACGTCGAACGATTACAGGGAACTTACAAAACTTCTTCGGGCGAGAGGAATCTCATTCCACTCGTACACCCTCCCCGAGGATCGTCAGATACGCGTGGTGATCCGTAGGATCCCCAGTGAGATCGCCACGGACGACATAAAGGCAGACCTAGAGAGACAGGGGATCCCTGTCCTCGAAGTGCACAGGATGCACCGATCCAGAGGTGGATCCGCATACGACATGGTTCTTGTCGTGTGCCCACAAACCGAAGGGCATCACCCAATCTTCAAGGTTAGCTCGATATGCTACCTTAAGGGCTTCGACGTCCAGAAGCCCCACAAATCAAGCATCATAGGCCAATGCCACAGATGCCAGCTATACGGACACGCGCAAAAGAACTGCTTTGCGAAACCCAGGTGCGTCAAGTGCCTGGGCGAGCACGGCACTTCTGAGTGCACCCGTCCAAAGGACCGTGCCCTCTGCACCGAGCCTCCCAGCTGCGTCCTATGCGGCCAACAGGGTCACCCAGCCAATTACCGTGGCTGTCCTAAAGCCCCGAAGTCATCTTCCTCGAAGCTGACCAAGCGTTTCGACGCGAGGCAGCAACGAGAGCACCCCGGGTACCCCGCTACCCTTTTTTTTTTTTTTTTTTGTTCACGGGGTGGAAAATCCTCATGGATGTCCTCCACCCTGGGGCGGGCGGAGGGGTCTGTCAGACTCTTACTGACTAAAAACCACCCCAGTGTTCTCTTCCCACACTTGGACCGGGGATCTTGGGATCTGTTATTACTTCCGCAATCCCCGGCTAGTGCCGGCCCGCCTCTGCGGGCCACCTCAAGTCTGGGGGGGGGTGAGGTGTTAGACCCCCCCCGCGACGTCTGAAAGGGGCGCGCGTGGAACACTACGCGCCGCCACCTCGGGTCCAGTGTGATAGGGGGCGGCGGACGTCCCCAAGTCCGCCGTCCCTGGACCCATTACCCCGCTACCCTGTCTCAACCTCCGCAGCGTCTGAGCCCTCAAAGGTCCAGTCCGTGGAATTATTTTAACCACCAGCAGGCCTTCCCTGCCTTCGGCCAATATATGGCCCCTCCTCTCCATCCTCAACCTCTGATGATGGACCCCAATATTCGCGCTCAACGCGCTCAACTGGCACCCGCCGCTAACACCGCGCTTCCCGCGGCTCGCGCGCCTCTCGCACCCCGCGCGGCTCCCGCGCCCGCCGCGCCCCGCGCGCCTCTCGCGCCCCGTGTACCTGAGCCAGCTCCTAAAGCCGCTCCCGTCGCCACCACTCGCGCGCCCCCTAAACCCGCGACTTCTTCAGTTGGCGCCGTCGCTAACGCACTAGACGCGTTTAATGTGATCACGAGCACATTCAACGTGTTCATGTCTCCTCGCGCCATTCAAATGGCCGGGGAATTAGTCAAGGCTCAATCCTCTGGCAATCTCTATCAGATCCAGAGCATATTCAATGCGTACCCGGAAATTACGCAAGTCCTCAACACCTTCGCGAAACGGCCCTAATATGTATAATACGGCCCCCGCAAGAACTAAACTCAGATCCCTCAAGTTAGGCTTTTTCAATGCCAACGGCATTAGGGGACAACGCGACGAAGTCGCCGAGTTCCTCCGCGTCCACAAGTTAGACATTCTCCTAGTACAGGAAACCTTCCTCAAGCCGAGTCATCGAAACCCGTCAATTGCGAACTATCGCATAGTTCGCAACGACAGGTCTCGATGCCACAAGGGCGGCACCTTGATCTATTATAGAACCCCTCTATACTGTATTCCTCTTGATCCTCCAACTCTCTCGTGTCTTGAAGTGTCTGCATGTAGACTAGGCATGTCAGGTCATAGACCGATTACGATAGTTTCGGCTTACATGCCGCCCACCGCGACCTCGTCAGCAGACGGTCTCAAACTGCTCTCTGACGATCTTTCAATTCTCTTTGGCCTGAGCGAATCCGTTATCATAGCGGGTGACCTCAACGCCAAACATCCGGCCTGGAATAGTACCAGTACCACGTTCCGAGGCAGACACTTGTTTGACCTCTGCCCCGTCCTAAACTTTGACGTCATCGCCCCGATGACGCCCACCCACTACCCTCACGACCCCAACCATACCCCTGACGTATTGGACATAGCGCTCCTAAAGAATATCAACCTCCGGTTGGATTCGATAGAGGCGATGGACGAACTGACTTCCGACCACCGACCAGTCGTCATGAGACTGGTCCCTCGCGACGGACTCCCTGACCCGGACGAACCCTCTCGTATCAAAGTAGTCACGGACTGGAGGAAAGTAAGCGATCGCTTGAAATCCACCACTTCGCCTCTACTAGACTCTATACCAGATCAGTTTACCTCAATCGCTGACACGACGGCCGCGATCGGCTCACTCACGGAACACGTACAATCGGTCCTGAACGATTGTTCAAGGCAAGCTCCGGCGATGGACGAACATCGCTTGAGGCTGCCGGACGATGTGCGTGAACTGCTGACTGAGAAGAACGCGGCTACTCGTGCCTACGACGTCTTCCCCTGTGACGCCAACAAAGCTCACATGCGCTATTTGCAGAGATCTGTAAGGACACGCATGGCCGAGCTGCGTGACGGTAACTGGGACAAGATGTTGAGCGAGCTAGAGCCCACTCATCTGGCATTCTGGGAACTTCAGAGGAAACTCAAGTCCCAGCAAGTAGTCTCTATGCCTCCCCTGACACGACCCGACAGGACGATAGCATTCGACGACATCGACAGGGCTGAATGCCTAGCTGACAGCCTCGAGACCCAGTGCTCGCCCAGCTCTCAACCAGTAGACCAGGCTCACCTCGCCGAGGTGGATGCCGAAGTCGAACGTAGAGCCTCTCTCCCTCCGGTCGAAGACCCTGATTGTCCTCTAGACCCCGTCTCCCCGGACGAGGTTCACGATATAATCAAGGGTCTGAAACCCCGTAAAGCCCCTGGATCAGACGGTATCACCAATAGGGTGGTCCAGTTGTTCCCGGCTCACCTGATCATGCTAATGACCACCATCTTCAATGGTGCTCTTAGTAACAACATTTTTCCACAATCGTGGAAAAATGCCACCGTCATCGGTATCCCGAAGCCCGGCAAGCCTAAGACCGAGCCTTCCAGTTACCGTCCCATCAGTTTGCTCGACGTTTTCGGCAAGGTCTATGAGAGGCTTATTTATAAGCGTCTCAGAGACTACGCCGAGACGAAGGGGCTCATCCCCAACGAACAGTTCGGTTTTAGAACCCAACATTCTTGCGTACAACAGGTCCACCGTATCATAGAACACATAAGCGCCGGTTTCCAGCGCGGGTTCATGACGGGTGCTGTGTTCTTCGATATCGCGAAAGCGTTCGACAAAGTCTGGCACAACGGCTTATTGTATAAGCTATACAAATTCGGTGTGCCAGATCGTCTCGTGCTCATCTTACGGGACTATTTGTTGAACCGCACCTTCCGCTATCGCATCGAGGGTGCGCTCTCTTCCCCTCATCCGATCCGCGCAGGCGTCCCTCAGGGGTCTGTGCTGGCTCCGCTCATTTTTACGCTGTTCTCCAGTGACATCCCGAAAAGTAGAAAGGCGCAGTTAGCTCTGTTCGCAGACGACACGGCCATCTACTACACCGGCCGCAGTCAAGACCAGATCTCCCGCATCCTACAGACCGAAGTCAACAGACTCGGTGACTGGTTCAGGAAGTGGAGGATCGAGGTCAATCCTGATAAGAGCCAAGCGGTCCTCTTTTCTAGGCCCCGGCGTAGACCGGACCTACCACGACAGATCAAGATGTTCGGCAAGCCTATCCCTTGGGAGAAGCGAGCCAAATATCTCGGTGTGATCTTAGATCACCACATTTCGTTCGCTGAGCACATAAAGCAAGTGCGTTCGCGCGCTGCTTTCGCTCTCGGTAGGCTTCATTGCGTTCTAAACTCACGCAGCAAGTTGTCCCTTAAGGGCAAATTGCGTATTTACACAGCGTGCATCCGGCCGATTATGACGTACGCGTGTGCCGCTTTCGCACACGCCCGTCCCCATCTCATTCACAGAATGCAGGCACTTCAAAACCGATTTCTCCGTAAAATTACGGACGCTCCATGGTTCGTTCGGAACGAAACCCTACACGTAGATCTTAGAATCCCCACCATCAAGCAGTTTTTGAAACGCGCGACAAAGCGGTTCTTCGAGTCCGCAGATAGACATCGCAACCCCTTGGTTGTGCAGGCAGCTAGCTATAGGCCATCTCAAATCAGTAAGACTCGCCGACCTAGGCATACTCTCTTAGACCCGGATGACCCCATTACTCTCCTTCAGGAAAGCAATAGGGCCACAAGTACAGTGCACAAACACAAACCGTCATTCCGTCCTCGCCGCCGAGGTACCACGCGAAGATCAAGAATAAATTGTTCCCCCCGTCCCTTGCACGTCGAACCGCCAGCCCCGAGGCTGAGTGAGCCGTAGCATTTAATAGTAATCCCCGTTAATAATCATGAATTTAAACTTTTGATCCAGCCCGTCCCCAATTTGCTTTGTTTTTCCCCAACGACGCCCTAAGCCGAGGTTCGTACCCCACAGGGGGTGCCCTTAGAGCGCTGTCGTTTAGTTTTTAATACTTTATTTACGCTCCTGGCTGGAGGCTTTAAGCTAATACCTTAGGGCACCCACAGGAAAGACCGGTTAAGCAGTCACGGCCTCTCAAGGTCAACTGCGAGATGCCATATACAAAAAAAAAAAAAAAAAAAAAAAAAAAAAAAAAAACCGGACTCGAGCATTCTCACTTGAGCCGTCGTAGCGATCGGACCTCCTCAAAGAATTCGAGAATAAATTGAAGAAAGTATTTCTTGTGTTTACTTTGATTACCGAAGATGAGTGTCAGCCCTGATCATGGAAATGTGACGCCAGCAATGCTGGTGTCACGTTTTTTAAAAACAACCACGGGGGCCCTTCTCCGTCATATACATACAATAGAAATCGCGTAATAACGTGCAGGCGCTCGCCCACAAAGTGCGCGTGCATTGCCGGCAATTATTGTAATTGGCGTTTTAATACTAACGGGACAGCCGACACAGCCCTAGCGGCCGGTACCACATGTATTACATTAGAAACCACTCGAATATTATTTTATTTTAATTAACTTTTTGATGGCGTGCTATGTCCATGTTAACTCCAACGTGCTTTATGAGCAGGGCTGTCGCTCAATTTAATGATATATTTATAGGTCCGCTGGTAGTTTTAATTTTACTGCTAAGTGCAACGACGTTCTTTCATGTAAATATGTTTGTGAAAATAATATGGTGTTGTGTTTATGTTTTGAAGCAATTACTTAGAAATGTTATGTGTTTGGGATTAGTGAATGACCCAAACGTAAATATAATTACGTGAAATGTTTATGACACTTTTATGTGATGAATGTTATTAGTAAATTATATGCCTGCTGTCATTTATGTATTACTAGCTGCTGCCCGCGGCTTCACCCACGTAGATTTTTCTAAAATAAAAGTATATTAGCTATCTGCTAGTAGTGAAAGTCCCGTCAAAATCGATCTAGCCGTTTCGGGGATTAGCCGGAACAAAAAGACAGAAAGACAGACAAAAAATTTCAAAAATGTTTTTTTTTTATAAGTACCTACCGTAAGTATATACTATCATAATATGCATTTAGTAAAAAGCTGTTATTTTAACATTACAAACAGACAGTTTTATTTATTTGTATAGATTTGTTTATTCGTTGTCATTAAAACGTACACTTGAAGAAGTGAGACTTCATTTTGAAGTTCGATGTTAATAGAACAGTAGGATGGATACCAACTGTACCTAAATAAGTTTTGAAAGTTATTCTTAACAACATCTCATAGCTGACAATACCTTACCATTACCTTAGAACAATATTTGAAATATTTCACACTAGCTGCGGCCCGCGGTTTCAATTGCATAAGTCTTGATCCCGTACAAACATCGGGGTAAAAACTATTCCATGTCCTAATCCAGGTCATGGTCTACCCATGTACCAAAGTTCAACCAAATCTTTCAGCCGTTTTAGCGTGACAGCGTAACAAACAAACTCACTTTCGCGTTTATAACGCTTATTATATTACGCAATTATGCCTGGTACGTGTGTACATACCCCAGACGTGTGGACATGCCTGTGACGTGTGGACATGCCTGTGACGTGTGGACATGCCTGTGACGTATAGACATGCCTGTGACGTATGTACATACCTGAGACGTGTGAACATGCCTGTGACATGTGGACCTGCCTATGACGTGTGTACATACCTAAGACGTGTGAACATGCCTGTGACGTGTGGAAATGCCTGTGACGTGTGGACATGCCTGTGACGTGTGGACCTACCTGTGACGTGTGTAAATACCTGTGACGTGTGGAAATACCTGTGACGTGTGGAAATGCCTGTGACGTGTGGACCTGCCTGTGACGTGTGGACTTGCCTGTGACGTGTGGAAATGCCTATGACGTGTGGACATGCCTGTGACGTGTGGACCTGCCTGTGACGTGTGTATATACCTGTGACGTGTGGAAATGCCTGTGACGTGTGGACCTGCCTGTGACGTGTGGACCTGCCTGTGACGTGTGGAAATGCCTGTGACGTGTGGACATGCCTGTGACGTGTGGACCTGCCTGTGACGTGTGGACTTGCCTGTGACGTGTGGAAATGCCTATGACGTGTGGACATGCCTGTGACGTGTGGACCTGCCTGTGACGTGTGTATATACCTGTGACGTGTGGAAATGCCTGTGACGTGTGGACCTGCCTGTGACGTGTGGACCTGCCTGTGACGTGTGGAAATGCCTGTGACGTGTGGACATGCCTGTGACGTGTGGACCTGCCTGTGACGTGTGTACATACCTGTGACGTGTGGAAATGCCTGTGACGTGTGGACATGCCTGTGACGTGTGGACCTGCCTGTGACGTGTGTACATACCTGTGACGTGTGGAAATGCCTGTGACGTGTGGACCTGCCTGTGACGTCACCCGTTGATTAGCGAACACCGGTTTTTATGTCCAGCCATTAGGCGTTAAGTGACTCGTAAATATGCCCTAGGAATAGTGCCAGATTAACTGATTAGGACTTAGGAAATGGTTTACTGTTACTTGGGAATCACTGTCGGTCTGCTAAAGTTAAATGCCTAGCATGGATTTAGCAAAGGCCGCTCTCATGGAAAGGTCATTCAAGACTTTGGGATAGTGCCCACCGTCATCAGCGTATCACCTACAAGGCTTATTGTATTCGCTAAAAGGTGCTCATGCGTACAAGGCTTTTTGTTTTGCTGCGATTCCAGGCACAAACTTTATTACGTATAAATACCCGACCATGCAAAAATTGTATCATTCGGGCATCGAACCTATGACCCGCGAAGAAACTTGTTAGGAAAAGTTCTACGACTGCGTCATTGGGGCTGTGGGGAAAGGCTGCCAGAAAGTAGAACCATGACGAAATTATTTTTATAATGTTTTAAACCATGAACCTCTTTTTATGTACCTAGGTTTATAATTTTCCCGTTTACTTTTTTATTGTGCTTCTGTCCAGCACTGAATAAATACAGGATGTAAACGAACTAAGTAACATTACAAAGTATTGCCGGGAAATGACTTTTATTTTTGGTGTGAATAGTCAGTAACTTAAACAACACATTGTGCTTATGGGTGCATGCAACGGTACAGAGGTTTTATTGAACCCTGCGAGCGTAAGGTTGGGTGTGGAACACCCAGACCAAGGTAAATCGATTGCTATTTTAGTGGTTAATCGGCTGTGCGTCAGAGTAGATGCGTGGGGGGTGGTAAAGAAGCGCCGATAGACACGGCTCCGGCGCCCGCCACCCGGCGAAGTGTTTAGGAGAGGTCAAAGGTGTCAGCGGGTGCGTTACACCTACCTTACGCTCCGCTTACGCTTACAAATCATGAACTAGCATTTTCTTTCCCTGTTTTTTATTTTTTCGTTCAATTTAATTTTTTATTTGTTTTATTAGAAGGAAAAACACTTAACATTGATTTTTTATATTTTTACCATAAAACTAACGAGTAAGTGTAATTTGCTATAAATATAAGTTCAAATAGTTTATTTATTTATTTTATGTCTGTAAAACATACAAAGATACGACATAATTATAATTTTGAGTACAAAGTTGTTGATTCCTTTAATATATACAAAATACCTATTTTTTTATTAAATTTTACCTTTAATTATGGTTCAATAATTAGTACTGATTATTTTATCATGGGTTCCGTTTTTTCCTTTTGAGGTACGGAACCTTAAAAAATACGTTACATTAATAAATTCGCAAGATCCATAACAGGGTTTGTTACGCCCAACTTACGCTCCTTGTTACATATAGGTACATATTAAAACATGTTTTCGTGAACAAAACTTGGAATTTTGACCTTAAATATTTCTGTAATCAGAATAAAAGGGACTCTCGGCTTCGTTAAGCGACTTTTTTACACCGGTTATTCTATTCTACATTACTTTAGAATGACATTCCCAACAACTAAATCTATATTCGTCTGTCATACCTCACGTGACTATAACTACGTCGGCAACATGACCGGACAACGGTTTATGTGAAGCCATTACTAGTTAAGTGACTCGTAAATGTTTTGTGTGGACGGAAAAATGTATAAAAGTTAAAGTTTTAATCATATGCCTGCCGAATGTACGGCGGTGGTGGTCGGTGTGTCAGGGAATATTGTCGTAGTGAATACTGGGTGAAAGGTTGCATGGGAGCAATGAAAATGGTGACACATCGGCTTGTGCTTGGTTAAAAGGGGCCCGAAAAATATAGTTGGTTTTTCATTTTAATGACATGCATCGATGATGTGGAATTGAAAAGTAAGGTAACAAAAATATATATATATAACAAAAAATGGTACAAAATATAACTTCATGTAGTGGCTGAAAAACCCTTAATCTAAATGAAGACAGAATATACATTATGAAATAAAAAAAACAACACAAAATTCATTAACAAAACCACAGTCCGATAAAACCATCTTAATCCACAGAAACGAGACACCTACGTTTATTTCATATTTCAACATGGCTGAAATGCTGAAATAAAAGCTGTACAATACGATGAATATCATATTTCGAGTACCTTTTATTCGAGGAACAAAAAATCGTGGCTCATTTGTCAATATTCAGTGATGTTATTACATTACGTGGCTGTCGCGTGTCCCCGTGGAGCCTCGCTACTCAGCGCTCGCTCGCTACGTTAAGTTGAGACGCGCACTGAACGGAAGGACCGACCTGGATTTGATCTGCTGACTGTAGTGTTGGTGTTTACTTTTATAATGGTGATGTGTTTTCATTTAAGGCTCCGAGTTTGTTTTTGTATGATGATTGTTGATCAGGCTAGCTTTTGACCACCATATGATGGTGAGGGAAAACGCGCTCTACCATGGTGCACAATTGCCTAAAATTGTCCAGTTTACTTGCCACTTGAAGACATCGATAACAATTTCGACTAACTACCACGATTTTAACTATATGATGAGTTCGGAAAAGTAAATAGTATTGGGGAACCGTATGTGTTACTGTATTAATTTGCAATCGTACCTAGTCCAATTTGTTAAGCTTCTTACAAATCATAGCAACCCATTTATTCACAATAAAAGTATGTATAAGTTCTTCTACTTATCGTGTTTAATTTTCCCACGATGTCTATCAAACAGCACTTAAACTTCAGACCTCTTTTAATCCACGTGTGGCCCATAAAAAACTATCCCACCGCCCGACGTCGACGCCGCGACGCGGTTCACTCCCTGCGCTCCTACTCTCAGCTACTCGTATATTCCAAGGTGCGCAAACCACACACTCACTCTTTCACGTTACACCTCGTAAACTGTAAAGGGATCCCCGAAATTTATCTTCCACATCGTTAGAGCGAATAATGTTGCCGACTATTTTATTTAGAGATGTGAGCCAGGCAAAGTATTCGCCTCGAGACGCGCGCTTTGAAGTCTCTGTATGGAGACGTGGTTTAATAACGTAATCATGACTGATACTCGAAGGGTTTCGGGTTGTTTACAGTTTGTCGATTCCAATTATGAACTGTACATGTTTTTTTTATTGACAGATATGTTTGTGATATCATACGTGGGTCGTGCTGAAGATCTTTACGTCTGAACACGATCTTGCTATCGACATGAAATTGTTTATTCTGTAAATAGGATAGGTATAGAAATCACTTTTACACGTCATATTAAAATAAATATTAAAACAACCGGACAAGTGCGAGTGGAACTCGCGTGGTGAGGGTAATGAAATATTATCTAGCATGTTTTTATCCCAAGGACAAACTTAACATTGTAGTTACGATGGACTTCTTATAGGTTTTCCTGTAATCTATAAGTAAACAACTATTTTCTGAAGGCTCCTTAGTTTCGGAGATAAGGAATGCTAAATTTTCAAATATTTTCATTTATTTTAAAATTATAAAAAATATATTTGATACCCTCACGACAAGCTCTTTAATTTGACACGCCACACCATCCAGTTTGCAAAACTGTTTAAAATTTTGTAATTTGCCCCTAAAAGTGACCCTAATATTCAAAATTCATACGTTTACCAAATTTCAACTTTATCAGTTCAGTAGATTCGGAGCAAATCGGATGTGACAGACGGACAGACAGATAGACACACAAGTAATCCTATAAGGGTTCCGTTTTTCTTTTTGAGAACCCACAAATGGAAAAATAAGCCACATGGAGTCGACATATCCTATCTGACTAACCCTTTTTTTTTAAGTGTGTACTTTTCAAATAACTTCTCCCGCTCTGGGCGGAGCGGGAGGGGGCGTGTCAGCCTTTTACTGGCTAAAACCCGACCGTATTCCTTCAGTTGCCTGTGTGCCAGGGCCACGATATCCCTATCGGACAAACCCGCAACCCTGGCAGGATCAGACTACCCCTGACAAAAAATTACGAAACAAAGTTAGGGTTGAAAGTCTCTTTTTCAAGTTCAGACTTAAACTTGGTCAGATCATGTGAGGACCATGATCCGTGTCTGAAATGGTATTTTGGAGAAAGAACCACAAAAATTTGAGTGGACCTGTCCAGTCAGTGCAAGCATTCGTCAGTAATAGTGCAGCTCAACTCAAGACTTAAGGAGCGCATCGACTCGACGAACACACTAAGAAAGAAAGAAAGAAAAATAATTTTATTTGTCACAGAAACACGTGCATACGAAAACATTAACTCGAGTAGGTAAACATTACACAAAACACATCTACATTATAATCACGACCACAAAAAAAAAATAGTCGGCAGCTGCACGTCATGACTGTGACACTCCGGCTTGCACTCAGCATGATGCTGTGCTATGGGGGACCCACAGCACAGCGCTGATTTTCAGTGGTCACCCGAAAAATACGTACGGAACCCAAGTCAGGTTTAATGAGTTGTACAATAGGTACCAAAATAAAATAAACAGTACTCAGAATAAAATGTCCACGCGCCACGCCACGCCACGTGTAAATGCACTAGAACTACAAAGTATATGGTACACCGATACCAATAAATATCAACAGAAAGGTCACACCGAAAACTTTTCATGGATACTTATGACCGGTTAATACGGGGCCGATAAACATGGCGGGGCATTACTCCGAATTAAATGAACTGGCAACAGTTCCATACTACTGTTTTACACGTTCAATATATTAGTGGAAGTTTTCAGGGTAAAAATAGAAATTGAAATGCGTGGGAAGTGGATTTCGACGCGCGGCTTTTCCCAACCTGTTGTTAACCCGTTCAGGACCGCCAAAAGCCCATAGGCGTCATAACAATAAAACTTTCTAGTGTGTCTTATTCAGTGTCCTTGAGCTGAGCTTGCTTTTAGGGAAGGATAAGCAAGACAACGGTTAAAGGGTAATTTTTTCCATCATTTCTTACTAAGCATTTCGTAATCTATGTATGTACTTGAAAGGAAATGTACTAGGATGCCATTTAAGGTCAAAGAAATCGCTTGATTAACAAACATTGACAAATGTTTGGAAAATCAAGAATTCGTGCTCGATTGCAAAGTATGTTTTCAGTCTGGGATTTGGTTTATAGCCTTTAAAAACAGACTTTGTATAAAATGTTGGTAAATAAATCAGTAACTATACTTTGAAAGAGATCTCCGTTCATAATTGTAAGTCTAAACAATATTCCTACTAATCCAGTTCTACAAAACTCCTCACGACCATCATACCCTGGTCCCTCGACACAAATATTAATCAGTCATACCTGAACAAGTTCAATTTGTGGGGATCGTAAAATCTCGCCAAAACCCCCGGGTGATGTGTCACAGTGGCGAAGGGTGATTTTATAAGAGAGATAAGCCGAAGCAATAAAATATTTTCCATATAAAATAAACTCCTCCTGACGACGTCGATTTTATTTAGAAATTCACAGCAAGCCGGACGCACCTGCGAGTTATTTTAGAGCAAAATGTTTTGTTGTTGGGTTATAAAGACAAAAGTGTAATGTAGGCGTTTTGTAATGTTTTAATTGTACGGTGTATTAAATACCTACTGAGTGATTATACATATTATTTGGCATTATTAAACACTACTGATTGTGCCATTTTTCAATGACGATAGAGTATGGTTGTGTTCCGAATTACCGAAGGGAAGCCGGGAGGAATCGTGTTATACGGTGGTTTCGCCACTGATGTGTCATACGAATTAGGTGTTTGACAAGCCGCGTACCAGGGTAGCAGGGTAACAAGGGAGTGGGTAATATTATTTTTATGATTGGGAAAAACATGTGAAGGGATCCGATTGATTTAGGTTTTTTGTCGTAATACATACGTAATATAACCTAGGATAAGGTATCTTTTACGCACAATATATTATTTGTACACCTATCGAAGGACTACGAAGCGCACACATTTGACAAGCTATGAGGTTTCGGCTACCTATTTACTGGTCGTCTAGTGTTCGGCTCTCTGTGATAAGGGGTTTATTTTCCGCATGAGAAAAGTATTGCTATTGTTATTTTTCCTTTTTCCAGGTTTATGTGCGCATATCTGTGGCAAGGTATAAGACAGCTAGAGTATCATATAAGGTGTATCTGAAGCGATTCAAGTAAAGTAACTTACCAGTACATTTTGGGAAATTATAAAGAACCTCGCTCATGATTTTTTTGATGAACATACAATTCGCAGGGTACATGAAGACGAAACATATTAGAATATATTTAACAAAACGCACGCTCAGAAACCCCTTGAACAACCTAACAAATCTGAGAAAGAGCATACTAGTATAATTACGTGAGAACAGTAATGAGTTTGTTTGAAGCATATCGCGACGCTTTGTGGGCTCGTTCAACCGCCCGTCGCGGAAGCCTGCGACACAGAATAGATTGGTACAGAAGACTAGCTCCATATAACGACCGAAAATAGCACGTGCATATAGGCGCGTACGTACGGCGATCTCAAACAAATGCCAGTCGAGTGCGCTCGCACTTGCTGTACGTAGACGCGTGTCTATGTGTGAGTGCGTTGTCGATCGTTGTACGAAACCGGTCTTCTGGGCCTGTTTTTAGTGTGGAGAAAGCCTGTGAGATCTCATTTATAACTAAATTAGTTCTTGCAACGTACGCGATTATAAAGTGGCGCTGTCGCAACGAGTGCTGCGCTGAGGGCGTTTAGATTTAAACTAGCTGCGCCCCGCATTTTTTTGTTGCGTAAATATTATTTTGTTGCAAGTTATGGCTTTATAGAGAGACGAAGTGTCTGTTTAGAAATTTTATTTTGCTTCACATTGTGGAAATTTTATTAAGCTACGAGTTGTATGGAAGTAATAATCAATAATGATAGAGCGGTGGTATTGGTTTAATAAATTGATCACTGCACTTTACCGATTTGTGTATTAATACCGAGGTTCTAGATAATCAGACAGCGCGTTAAAAATTTTCACTACTAACTTTGTCACCCTCTAAATCCTCAATAAAAACGAAAGGTGTAAACTAATCTTTATTATTTACTATGGCAAGTATTGCCAAGTTTCAAGTTTAAAAGGAAAAAGATTTTTCATACAAACTGTACCTATCCCATCTTTTCAACCCCACAGAGGTGGAATTTTGAAAAACTCGTCCCTACCTTATAAAAGGAAGCTGTGGGCAAAATTTCACTTTCCTTGTCCCAGTAGTTTCGGCTGGGTGCTCATATGTCAGTCAGTCAGTCCGTCATGCTATCAAAACTTGGTTGTAAGTAATACGATTTTTAAGCAACCTTTTCTTTATCCTTAGCACCAAAATCAAAAGTTCGTTCACAAAAATTGCAAGAAAATCAAACTCCCGACCGAAACTCGATCCTGAAGTATTAAAAATTAAAACCTAGCCAAAAGTTCCCGATAAACTTTCCGATATAAAATCGTATATAAATAAAGGATATTTTTCCAAAGTTTTCTGTGAGCTCGATACACAGGGCAGTAGGAGGGGAGAGTTGTGCCAGGCGGGGGCAGGGGAGGGGGACAGGAGTGTACATTGAGGAAACAAAACGGATCAGCTTGTATCTAGCTCTCACAGAGAAGGGGAGCTCAGATGGCCGCAGATGCAGATTACCTAGATACGGTGGATGAATTCTATTCTAAATTTTGTATGAACAGAAAAAAATCGTGGAATATGGTACATGAAATTATGCATAAGTTACACGTAAAAGTAAGATGAAGTTTAACCGTATGAAGCTGTTACGTAAATACAGTAACAGAAAACAAAATATTACTAATGTACTTTTAATGTCTTTAAACCAGCTAAGCATTATTGCTTGTCAAAAAATTTACCAAGTTTCATCGAATTATTTTTATTTCTATATCCAGACGCCAAAAACTCTAAAACATAACTATTCAAATGAAACCAATGTATAATATTGTATATAACCTAATCATTAGGTAAATCCGATCAAAATAATAAATTAAATAAAACACGGCTGCCAAGAATTATTTAAAAATAAAAAAACAAGTTGTATTAGTTAATCTGTAAATACAAAGCGAAAGGTCACTCATGTAGTCGTTGATAATACAGATAGATAAAGTTATCATTGCAGTCGGGGGTCCGTTCTGTGGAACACTTTTTAATCTAGGAGGTCCCGCTTACATGAACCCCTTACATCCGTTTTTGGGCAGTCGTGTAAAAACAACAGTTCATTTCACATCTAGTATCAATATCTCCGTGTCCGGGCGGCCTGGACCGGCACAGACGATATGAGCACCTTATTTTTCGCACATTACACTTTGAAATTGTTTGAAATATGTTATAGCCGTCATCGCACGAACAAACTTGTTTAAACACTAACACGACTGCTGTTTTCTTTACATAACATGTTCTAAGCTATGCGTTCTGCGGTAGACATGTGAGTTTGTTTTTTCCGGTTTACTGGTGTGGCCAGTTTGTGTTTTGTCTTAGTTTTTTTTTAAACTAACTTACTTAAAATAACTTAATCATTTATTTATATTAAGTAAAAAATCTGCACTTTTTGAAGGGTGAGGCTTTCTGTGGGGTTCTAAAAGGCAGCATCCTTAACTCGTACACTTAACGTATTTCAATCTGGGAAATGAAATACGGATGTGTAATTTAAATGTTCGAAAAAATGTTGCATTATTATTTCGTTATAGATATTTAAGTATATTTTCATCTGTGAATTATTTTTTATATTTCTACTACTATATAAATTGCTCTTTTACATTCATGTGTAAACAATACTCTCAAGGAATCTACGATGCGTTGAGATGGGAAACTAGCTTCATCTCTCTGACTGACCGACTCCTTCATAATTCAAAATTGCCTGAAAATTGTTTAATTGAAATAAATGCGTTGAGTTTCAGTTTATTATGAGGTGACTCATGGTTGCTTGAGTTCGTACAGAGGTAGTAAAGTAGGTAACCATTTTGCTTCACGAATCTCTTAAGACTCCAAAATTCTAAATCAATTTCTTTTCCCAAATGAAACTAATAATATCGTTCCTAACCGCACCATGCGATGAGTTGGTCAATAAGTGGTTCACTTCGTACAACTTCGACGTAGTTCACTCCATTTTGTATGCATTTCAAGCCGTTCTAGTTGAATTCTGATTAGTTTCACTAAGTTTTATTGAAATTATATTGGGTAGTGTGTCCTGCCTAATTCCATGGAATTAGGCAGTACGGTATTATGTTCGGAATGCGTTCGCTGAACGTTTGAACGTTAAATGAGTGGTTTAATTTGCTGTTCCGTTATATGTTTAATTGATGGTTTGGAACAGTTTTTGATATTCATTTCCAATGCATTTTCGGGGAATGACACTGACAATAGAGTAAAAAAAATCCAACGTGAAAATTTAAGTGTCGAGCAAAGCATTAAGTCTTTTTGTTATTCTTTCTTGTGCATACAGTTTACATAAATAATAAATGTAACTATTAGTCCTTGTATATGTATAAGTGTAGATAAGTGTAGATTTACCTTACTTATAAGGTTACATAATTTAACTTCAGTACATGGTAAACCCAATATAACTGTACATAATGTTAAACTGCTCAGTTTATCTTCAATAATGCATCGCCACGAGCACATTAGAAATTTATTTACTGGCAAGACAACGGTCTATGAACGGTCTACGTAATTTCGTAGCACGCTACGAAAGTGCTACGATACATCTACGTCGCTGATCGCTACCCGCACGAAGGTTTAGCTACGAAATAATTGAATGAATTGGGACAAGTTATGAGACAAAATGAACATATAAAACTTTTATCATTTTCCTAACAATACGAAGAGAAGGAAAACAATGACAAAGCGATCAGCCGATAAACAAATACATAAAGGAGTTAACACGGAATTCCGATGAATTCTCAATAAAGTTGAAAAAAAAAAAGCATAAACTGAGGATGTTTGGGTAACAAAGATATGGAGGATCACAAGACAGACTCGGTGGCACATGTTAACGGTTCATATGTCACTCGAGTCATAGGCGGTAGCGGGGTGATACCTAATGGCTGACGAATTATTTTGCAACTCTTGCTAGAGTAGTAATTTTCGACGGTTGATACAACAAGCATTGTTACGCATCAGATACATTTTATGATTCAGTTTATAATTTACTCACATGTTTTCTGCATCGTACAGTATGTATTTCAAACTAGCGATTTTAGCTCCACTCATACGTCTTTTAGTTGACAAGAGATTTAGAGATTTTCGTTGGTTCCATTGGGCCACCATAACTTTTAAATGCCTAAACAGATTTATATTTATGGGTATCGTTAGAATCCGTACATAATCCCGAGTGACATAGGTTATCAATATGTTTGAAAACAATCAATATGGCGGCAGTACGGCTCCATTTACAAATGTCAAAATAAAATATATTCAATTATTACAATATGGGTATCAAATTGAAGGCATTGATGGACACATGCCAAAACTATAAAATTTAGGCGTACATGCCATACAAACATATCATCTCCACGTCATTAACCCCTCGCCTCGCCGTGAGAGTATCAAACCAGTTTAGTGCTTCAGTTAAAAATACCACCACTTAGCATTACAAGTTATATAAACTAGAACTTGTCACTAAATGTATAAAATAAAACTAAATAATTTTAAAAATTAAAAACACGACTGCCCCGACTGAATGAGTAACCTTTCGCTTTGTATAGACAGATTAACTAATTCAACTTGTTTTTTTTACTTTTTAGTTATTTTTTTGGCGGCAGTCGTGTTATAAATATTTTTTTTAGACTGCATTATCTTGGCCTCAAAAAACCCTATATTCATTTAACTTTTTTTTTTACTAAGGCTCTAACTACCGATATAATGACTAATAGAGAAGTATGGAAGAAAAATACATGTTTCGCCGACCCCGA
The DNA here is from genome assembly GCA_963921375.1 of Tiliacea citrago. Lineage (NCBI taxonomy): Eukaryota > Metazoa > Arthropoda > Insecta > Lepidoptera > Noctuidae > Tiliacea > Tiliacea citrago. The sequence continues at coordinate 27,521,918 of OY992787.1, read as the reverse complement.
AAAAATTGTGAAAAGGGCAAGAGAATGATGTTAACGTGTTAAAAATAATCTAAATTGATTACGAATAGTTTGTCGGAGCCCGCTACCCGCTCATCACTTACAACCTTCAAAGTTTTAAGAGTGTCATTTTATTAAGTCTTCGCACAGATCGAGATCGGATCGAGAGCTGACATGTGTCGCCGACGTGGTGAGGATTCCTCTCACGACTGCCTCTAACGTCCCTCTTTTAAAGAACAATGCTTTGGAGTGTACTCCTCGTTCTTATCTGAGGTTAAGTGTTTTGAGTTGGAGCGGTTAATTATTTTGTTTCTTTTTTGTTTTTGGGAAACAGTATTTAAAGATTTTTATTATCAAGCACCACTGTTGTTGTCTTGTATTTAGGAGAATTGGAAACAATATGTTTTATGTATGTATGACGATAACTTTTATTTTGAATATTTCATATTGGTTATTACCAAGAATAAATAAGAAAAAAAAAAACCAGCGTCATGATAACATCCTATCATAGTATACTATAATACTTTACAATAAAAACAACACAAAAAAAAATAACCACCTAACTAAAACCCCGACAAAAAGAAGACTCAAAATTTTATAAAAAAAAATCAATGTTCACGTGAGGCGTTTATCGCCACTCGCATGCATCCGGCAGATTGAGGGTTAAGATTTGCTCGTTTGTATTCAGCGCGCGCCTTCGAACGCGAGGTAACCCGCCCGTGTTGGCCGGTAAAAGTTTCCATCGCGGACGGGTCCTAAATACCGGGAGATTCTATTAGCGTATCGATGTTTTATGGCCGAATGAGGGTACTCTGATATTCGACGGCGACGTAAAATTATAATTTATGGGTGAAACGTTATTTTTTTATTTTAATAAAAAAATTGTCCTTTTGTCGAGTGTGTGATATTAGGGGTTTTGGATATAGGGTTTTTTGATCAGTCTTTTGTCTTTGGGATTAAGTTATCGATGTATAAAAAGTTCTAAAATTTTGTTTTACAGCAGAAGAATCCTGTTTTTTAAACGCCCTTCTCAAAGAACAACCAAAGCGACAACAAACAAAACAAACATGCTCACCATTTAAAATTTAAAGAAAAATCCGTGGAAAAATCCACGAAAATTATGTTAAAGAAATCATTACACTTTCATACATATAGCACACACAGCACACACAGCACACATATAGCACACCACCCAAGTTTGTTCTCAACATGGCAAATAAAAAGAACTTTTTACATCAAAACTTTATTTCGCGCTGATTCGTACGTGAGACCGACTATATTTTGCGCTGATTACTGTGTCTTGGAAGTATATATGAACTTTTTGCCTCAAAGTTTATTTTTTTCTCTTTCGTCTTGAGACGAGTCGGTTGCATTTCTGTTTGGCTGCGTCATTTTAAAAAGCGGTTTAAGATTTTTGTTGTTCTATTCTTGCTTTGACGTTTGGATGTTGACGTTGAGCTTGGTGCAGTATTTTGTTGTTTATTCTGAAGGTCTAAAGGGTAGGTTTAGTGTGGGAGTTTAGTAAAAAAGCTAGATGCGCATTAAGCATAGCAGAAAGCGCATATCTATTAGCGGAATGGCACTGTGAGTGAACTTAGTGGTAGCACTGGCATCACTGCTTTATCCACACTGCTATTGCTTAGATGTAATCTGCTACCGTAGCTGATTATATCAAAGCTTTTACAAAAGACGTAAACGTGGAGACACCACACACCAAACCATAGAAAATGTATCCCTACTACCGATAAACAAAACACAATCTTAAGCCCGATCCTCATTGAGAACGCTAAACTAAGTTTTTCTCTCCATATGCACTGCTATGCATCCCGTATAATGAGCTGCAAGGAACCCGATCCGCCGTCTAATACGTTCGACTTGTTTAAAGTGGCGCGTTCACACGCTCGTCGAGTGTTTGCTTAAGAACGTCGGGTTTCTTGTACTAATGAATTTTAAAGGATTGTTTTCATGGTGTTTGTTTGGTTGTTGAAAAGATTTGAAACATGATGTTTTAAGCGAAATTAATTGTGAATGGAATGTCTACATAATATGAAATGTACTTGCTCATCATACAACTTTCTGATACCTGTACCTATATAAAGAAAATACAAAAAATATTTCATAAAATTAATTGAAAAGAACGATTGGGTGAATTAGTTTGCAATGTCAATCTTTCCTTTAACTAAGAAACGGAACAAACGAAAATATTACTCAAATAGCAAATTAATGTAGGTAATAATATTAATTTCTAAGAATCAGATTTAAGTGATACAAATTGAAGCCAAAACTTAAAGCCTAGCTGTTGAAACATAAATTAATTTCGACGCCACAAAAAGCGTTTTATCTAAAAATTTAATTAGTCGCTTTTGAAGGCCCACCGCCATATTGTAGCGATATTAAAAGTTAGCGGCAATAATAGCTATATATTTACGTTGCTATTATAGTCATACTACTGAGTGAACCGAGAAGACATTATTTCGCGTTTCTGATTTTCTACACACAACAGAGTATATAAGCTTTATTTAATAATTGGGCAAAAGGGCTACCGATACCTCTATACATATACCAATTCTTATAAAGTTGCAAGATTTTAAGACGTTAATTTAAGGACCGACCATAGGTTCGGTTTCGGTTTCTGCTAGTTTCGGCCAAAAAAAATAGTTTCGGCCACAGTTTCGGTTTCAGTAAGTAATTGGCCGAACTTTCGGCCCCGCCGAAACTAGGTGTTCGTGAATTGTCCCGCATCATTCGGCTAACTTCGAGTGAGTGAACGTGATTGCCAGTTGAGTTCGCTAGCCGGCGCGATCATGATGATTTGAGGTTATGTGGTTTTTCTCGGGCAAACATTATTAGGTAAGTATTTGTTTTTACTTATGATTAATGATGATGTATTTTTATGGCATTCATTAGAGTCTTGTCCTACAGTGGAAAATAAATGGGTTGTAAGTTGTAATAGAATATAATTCATTCGATATTTTACTTGGTTCTGTTAGTTCCCTAGAACTTATACAATATGAATTTATGTACAAATTGTACCCTGTATACCTGTGATATTTGATTCAAACAAAAACAACTAGAAAACTGCTAATTTAATTATGTACATATTGCATAACGTTGACGGCACGGTTGGCGCAGTGGTTAAGGGATTGACTGCTGCGCTGCGTGTCGCGGGTTCGATTCCTTAACCATTGCGCCAATCGTGCCGTCAACGTTACGTAATATGTACATAATTAAATTAGCAGTTTTCTACCGACTGTACTTTGACTGACGAATTGAATAAAACTGACGAATCGACGAAAACTGGCAAATACTGGAAAATGGCGAGTTAACGCAACTGTCTAATCGGTAAAACTGACCAATCAGTGAAACTGACTAATCAACGAAAATGGCGAATTAAATAAACTGACCACTGAGGGAAACTGACCAGTGATACGCGGAGTCAATGACTGCCATAGGTATGTTTACCTTAGTGGTTTTATTGTATTTGAATCTGTGAGATATTATTTATTTATCATAGACTGATAATAATTATAATGGTAGGTAGTATTTAAAGAATTATTTCTTTAAATACTAACTTAATATTAGATCTCATTAGAAAATAACAACATAAGTTATCTAATCAGTAAGACTATTGTAAAAGTAATTAATGATGATTTTTGAAAAAGTTTGACAATATAATATAAGTTGATTGTGTTTTTTTTTATTTTAAATTGTTAATTTTACAAATAAAGAACTATTTTTCTAACATACTTTAATTGTTGCATTTTATTTTTTTACACGTGTTAACTGTCTATATATGCGTACAAATACAATAGATTTAACATGCAATAAAAATTCAAAAAAGTTTCGGTTTCGGTTTCGGCCAAAACTGGCTGAAAATCCTGTTTCGGTCGGAAACTAGTTAATATCTTTTTTTTTTTTTAAACGTTGCCCAAACTAGGAATTTCTCCTGTAACGTGGGTGCGTTTACAAACATTTAAACTCACATATACAAACAGCGAGACCCGGAACAACTACTTGTAGGTCATACAAATATTTGTTCCGTGCGGGAATCGAACCCGCGACACGCAGCGCAGCAGTCAATCGCTTTTATAACCACTGCGCCAACCATGCCGTCAACAGTACGAGACGTCGTCAATATGAGTCTTTGATGATTTAAAAGTGATATTTTTCTTAGACTAAGATGTTAGATGAATTGAAGGTATTCGCAGCAGGATTGCGGTCTGCTTAAATACTAGCACTGGGTCAACTGAGTAGCAAGGGCCCTGAAAAATGCCTACACCTTCGATTTCAAATTTCAATGGATAATAGTAGGTACTGCCAAAGCCATAATTAGCTGATTACCATTAAAATAACTCCTAATTTACCTTTACGTCCCCTAATCAGACTACCCCGATAGATAAAGGATACAATAGGTCTAAACTACAGTTGATATTACCGATGCACTAACAAAGCGAGTTTTCGGGTTTCTCCCGGCATCAGTGGGCCATTGTGTAAAAGTCGTATTGCTAATGGATTAGCGGTAGCCATCGCGCACAATAGATGTAGTGCATCTGGATGGAACGACACGCGGAAATTGGACGAAATTGATGTTCTGCGGTCGGTTTCCAGTTTTGCATTGTCCGATATGTCACGCGGGATTGATGGAGTTTTTATGGTAGTGTCTGTGTTTGGTAAGTTTTGTGTTAGGTGTGAATTCCATGTTTATATTAGCGCTACTTTCTGAGCTTACTTTGGAAATTACTGACATCGGTAAAGGCAAACCATCGTGAGGAAACCTGGACTTATATTTAATATAAGTCTGCAATCATCAACCCGCCTTGAGCAAGCGTGGTGATACATGTTCGTGCCTTCTGCGTGTGAGAAGAGGCTTTAGCCCTGCAGCGGGAAAATAATAGGCGGGTGTTATATATAAGCGGTATGCAGCAGTTCTAATGATTATTAATTGAAATAGACGGGAATCGGAAGTTTTGTCTAGTAGGCTCAAAAAAAAAACCAATAAAATATTTTATGGAATTCTGAATTGTGACAGCCTGGACAGTTCATTAGTTGTTAATGATACTATTGGCGGCCACTTTGGTGCGACCAAATTAAATTCATAGAGATCTAGCGAGACTTCTACTTCCACTTCATTACAGTTTTCACTATTTAAGTAGCGAACTCTCACAATTTGCTGAGTACTGAAAATTGTGAGCAAATTTATCCAGACTTTTCCACCAATTATTCTCAAAATAATAATTATTCTCTGTGCCGCTTCAAAGTAGCGCTTCCAGCATATTCGGTGACATCCATGTAATCATTATTCACGTATCCTACATCATTAGTGAAAAGCACTTCGTGTATTGTCGTGTCGACCGATACGGCTTAATAGCTTGTGTTTTATTTTCGCCTTTTAATGAGCACTTTAACAAAAAGCTTTAAAATAGGCAATGTTTTATGTTTGGTCTTTATTATTGATAACAGCTGGTTTAAATATGAGGTGGACCGCAGATCCGTGTTTTATCTGTAATTTACAAACGGTAATTATTGCTATTCGTTGATTGTGTATGGGTGATGTACTGTGGTTAGGCTGTAAATGGATCACCGCTTAATTTCTGTGGTGTAACAGGAGATGAGTCATAAATTAGGTTGTGGTGGTTCGAGTGCAGCTGTATTGTGTTGCGCTACTGATGTTTTGGTGTCCGGGTCGAAGTCACCACTGACACAGAGTGATGGTTACCTAATAAGTGATCAGTTTCAATTACATTTATTTGTATGCGGTTTAATTATTTCTTTTACTTGCAAGTATCGAACGCCATTTTCGTCAAACTAGTTGTATTTATCATTCAACAAAGTACTTTGCGGTTGTGAGCAGGTATCTACGTAACAAGTACCTACAGTTTATTATTTCAGAGACGTTCCAGTAACATATTGTGGCAAAAATAAAGCAGGAAGTAACATGTCAAGTTGAAATAACTTAGAAACGAAGACGAACGGATTCCCTTCGGAGCGAAAGTTAAAATTACATTAATTGAATGTCAGTGTTCCTGCGATGATTCATTACTCAGTGACGTATGACAGCTGTCTCAACTTTACTAATTAACGCAATTCATGTTTTAGTTTTTCACAATACAAATTAAGAATTTTTGAGTTTCTTATGTGTTTGACGTTCAGTTTTAGCTCAGACGTTGTTAAACTTATTATAATTATTTACAGCTGCGCCACAGTATTTTACTTTTAAAGCTATCTTCGTTTCTATTGTTAAGTTATACCTAAATTGAATAAACTTTAAAAAAATAAGATTTTTGTGAATAAAAAAGGTACACGTAATGCTTTTGTCAATCATAATTTCTTGGGCAAAAACAAACAACAAAATCATTTTCTACAGCATCTAACTGAACCAAATCTGATAGTCAATTTGTCTTTTCCAGTTAACACTGACAGACATAAAACTTGGAGCCTAGACTGAAAAGTGTTAAAAACTACTCACGCACACGGAGCCACTCGCCGCAGCCAGTGTACACGTCATAGCCACCCTGACTGACACAGTAGTCTACCCAACTTGAGTGCTAGAGATTGACAAATCTTACTCACAAAAGATTTTCTACGGTTTTAATAAAAATATTCTCTCGACTCGAATGTTATTATAAAATACAACAACGTTTAATTTGTTTCCCTCGGAGCCCGGAGGTCGAAACTTAAGTAGGTACTTAGGTATTTAAGGCCACGTCGCATTGTAGAATGTTGCTGTTGAAATAACGAACTCTAGGTAAAGATAACGACGTAGGCAGGTATATAAGACTGTTTTCTGAAAAAGCAACTGTCTATTTTTAAGAGTCCCTTTAGAGTATACCCTGATGGCCAGTTATGAAACTGTTACTTAAAAGCGTGGCTCAGACATGTTGGCATTGTTCAATAATATCTGCAACATGGATGGCACACAGTCTAATGTAAGCTGGTTCGCAGAGCACTGCTGCTAAAATATTCCCTTATATTCACTTGGTTGGATTTAGATTCACTCACAATGTTATTTCTAAAACTGGGTTTCGCGAATGCATGTGTACTTTATGTTACCTAAAGTTTCACTTCCTAATAACAAAGTGCGCAACACATACAGAAATACGTTACAAACGCAAAAGCGATAATGTGTAGGCAGCCAAATTTGTCTTATATAAACGTCACAATTAGTTGACGAACAAAAGTCCCTGAGAAGTTGCGCCGCTGTGCCAGCCTCTTAATTGGCAAAAGTTTCTTGTCGACGAAAAACTGGGGGAGAGCGCCTCTGAATGAACGGATGAACGAGTGAACGATCACAGGAGCGGGAGACGCCGAGAGGTGTAATTAGTCAAAAATTCCCGCGAGGTATCCGTGCTAGCTGCCACTGTAGGAATAGTAGTTAATGTGTTTCGTTGCCAAGGAAATTACGCTTCTTCGAGATTACTGCCCGCGTCAGACCGAATTACTGGCACGAGGCAAGTGAAGTAGCTAAGTAAGTATTCGGGAAAATAAGCCAGATACCATCATAACACAGAGTGCGTATGTAAGCACACTACAGATACTGAACATTGACAAGGGAAAAAAGCAATTGAGAATGTGTAAACAATGTTGGGTGCTCGGGTAGGTACCTATATAAATTCACCTGATCAAACACAACGAGCTCGCAGAAAGTAGATCCAAGACTGTTGACTACTTATTGGCAAGTCTTTGAATAGGGCAGAAATAATCAAAGTTCAAAGTGACTATTACACTCAATCGTTAGAACCCAGTAATGGAAAACATATTCAGGTCAACACAACAGTAAATTATGAAGTACTCGACACTCAAACAAGAAGTTCATACATATCATCGGAATATTATGTAGCACAAAAACAAATATTAGTACATTCCCTCATGGTTACGATCAAAAAGTTAATGAGTTTTTTTATAGCTACACAAGTATAAAAACTCGCGAACATTATGACGAGCAGTCGTCACGTAATAAAAGCGGAACGGTACAAAATATGCTCAGAAAAATGAGCGTCACAGCGGGACAGAAAGACGTACAGTTGCTCTCATTAGCCTCTAATTACGGGGGTCCGAGCCGAGCGCCGCCGACCGCCGGCGGAAATTCAAATTTAAATTTCGTACGTTCTACTCTTGCAAATTGCGATTTTTCACCAATAAAAAAAGGCAATACCGAATCGAAATTTTAAACGGTTATTGTTTCCTTTTTATGTTAATGACTCGTATTGAAATTTTGTAACGGATGTTCGGAAATCGGCATCGGTCGTTTAACTCCGGTAACGGTCGGGCAAGATTGAGTTCCCAACGTTTTTATTGTTGTTACTCGCTTTGTTCGCGTAACGGCCCTTAATTGTTTCTCTTTTTCGAGAATACTTCCGTATAAAAGTGAAGGCTCATTTCGAAGAGATAGTACCTATAATATAAATTTTCTCATCAACGCGCAGGCTCTTTTAATAAAAATATAATAATCTACGAAACACTTCATTAAGGCGCTCAAAGAGGCTCGGCGGCGATTATTAGTCCCGATAGCGTTTACTATGGCAGCACCATAATTATATTAAAATGTTTTTTACTGGCAAACTCATCTTTGACCGCGAACGGTGGGCGAGCCCTCCCCTACTTTTCATAATTATCGCTCCCCCCTGTCATCATCGCACCGGTTGAAATCGCGTATCTTTAATTTCGCCAGTCGCGTCAGCCCCGAAAATTCCTTGCATTCGTAAGAATTAAAGCCGGCGATAAAGGGAGCGCTGTTACTTCTTATTAGCGACGACACTAATAACCGTTCTCGCTGTCCTCGCGTCACAGGTTCATACTATACTAATTGGAAAGCAAAAACGTCCGAGTGGGAATGCGCGAGGACGACTTTGAATAAAGCGGGCTATTGTGAGATAGTGAGCCGTTTGAAGGGAGTTAGGCGTCGAGCATAGACGCTTACCGGGGCATGAGCGGGCTGGCTCGGCGGGCTCGGGGACATTAAAACGTTCCGCGCGCTCGCCCGCCCCGCCATGCGTGATGGGAGGCACCGGACCATCATTCTAAAACTGAGTTTTGTTTATAAACGTCACGATGTCCCTTCTCTTTTATTTCGTACGGCTTTTGTTTTTATTTAGGCGCCTGTGCCGCATACTCGCCGCGTGTCGTTTACGTAAATCAGATGTGCCGTTAAAAATAATGGCTGTGAAATGTAATGGATGTAAAATTTCAGCGTTATGGTGGTATCGCGTATTACGTATTAACAACTGACACATGTTTACGACACGCAATTATTGTTAACTTTCAATTATTGTCAGTTCGATTGTTTGACAGTTGTTCGACTGTTGAAGGTTTATTTGTAGGTTTATAAAATGGCTGTAAATGTATTACTGTTCATTCCATATAATAATACGAAGTTAATTTTACTGAAATAATGTTAATGATAATGGATATGTTCTTGTCAATATTATTGACATTACGAGTTGTTAACGAGACACTGATGATATTGATCCACGATCGATGCTGAAATGTTCTGTATCTGTTTATCGCAAATGGAAACCTATCAAGGAGAAATCAAAGAAAAAAAAATCAAATAATAAATCCGAGTGAATGCTTACCTCGATTGCTAAGCCGGTAAAGGTAAGTAGAAAATAGAGCGATCTCCTTCAACTGTCATTGTACTACAATCACAATAACTTATCCTGTAGGGATCGGGGGATAAGCAGATAAGAAGCTTTGTGTACCGTTTTGTTGTTCGTACTTTGTAGGCAGGTTCATGTCGCGGTTGTGTTCGGAGGAAAATGGTTAAAGTACCTGCTGACAGATCAATCGAAGATCCGGGTACAAAAAAATTACGAAAAATATTTGCGAAAACAAAGTCAAAGTCAACTTATTTATTTCAAATAGGCACAGAGGCACTATTGAGCGTCAAGATTCACAAAAAAATTGAATTGAATTTAAATGCCCCTACCAAAAGGTAGTTTCGTATGGAGAAGAATGGGCAAGAAACTCCACCGTTACTCTTTTAAAAAGTTTTACAATATTTTGTTTAAGTACATTAGTTGTATGATTATAATTATGTGAAGACGATGCACCTAGAATAAAATTACTATACCATAATAGGTAAAAAGAATTAAAAATGAAGCAATGAAAAATAACTTAATTATTAGATAGATACATGGTGCTCACATATTTACAAACATCGTAAAAGAATATATTTTCCTAAAAAATTTAAAATAATAAGTTAGTGTGTGAGTTTAGGTAATCACAGAATGTAAAATCAATGTATAAAACATATTCAATTAATGAATTTTGGAATACGTAGGTACTGGATTGGAGGTTGTGTCTCCCTACCTACTTTTACCGTTTTTTTTTTGTAATTTTTATAGCCATGTAAATACAAGTCTTTCACAAACTCAAATGTAGAGTAATATAATACAATCTGTTCAAAACAAGGTTTCCTCAGACCCTAATTTCACATACAGAATGTTTACCTATACCTATGATATACCTACAATATAGTAATACTATATTCGCTAATCTAATTGCATTCCCATCTTCTCCAAACATCATACAGTCATAACATCCACCAATAAATATGATCAGAGCTCCTCATTTAGTAAAATGAGTGTCCGTATAGTGAATTCCGGGCATGATTTCAGAAGCGGCCCCCGGGAGCGAATTAGTGAACCAACGTGACCTAACTGAAGATTTTTTGTCGTGATGAAATATTATGCTGCGTTCTAGCGCTCCAGTTTTCGCGAGTGATTAGGTTGATGCAATTGTTTTCATTGACAGTAAGATGAAGAAATGATTTTCGAGATATCAAAGAGGTATAGTTTCTGCAAGGTGAACAGTTATACATACGTACCCGAGGCATTAAGTACCTATTATACTCTGTAAAGATTTATTTTCATATCATTATATTAGTACGTGAAGTGAAAACTTTGTACCACTTATTACGAAAATTACGTGGACGGAGGAGTATGAAATTCGGCACAATTGTAGTTTATATGGAGGAGGAGTGCAGGCAGCTAATATTTTTATAAAATATGCATTAGAAATAAATTAGATTAATAAAAAAAACATTACACACACTACCATGCGTTTAACACACACATATAGTACCAGGGCCTCATGACTTGAAGATAGATAGGTGACAGAAGTGACAGCTTGAGCATGGAGTTAGTAAGTACTTTATAATAGAATGGAATTTGTGTACTCATGGAATTAGTAAGTATCTACTATAATATAGGGGGTCGAATTTCGACCTGTGGGCGACCACTAGTAATTATAAAACAACATACAATTTGAACCTGGCCTAAGCGCCTAGAGGAAGTTACTTTCTATCAGCGATAACGATGACGGAAAAGTTTAAAACGTATTGGATTGACATAAGCGACCGAAAACCTTATGTCAGTCTTATTAAAAATCATTGTAGCAATCTTTAAAAGCGATTGGCACTTGTTTAGGCCACTAAAATTGTACGCGTGTAACCATTTCAGGCGCATATACCGCACTTCAATTCAGTGAATAATTTTGTCAAAAGTTACTATACTAAATGTAACGATGTAAACGAGGCACGATGCTTGGCGGCTCGTGTAACCCTAGCTTTATTTATTTTCTCAAGAGGCTTGTTTTTAAAATGGCCCAAGTTGAATGTTATAGACTTTTTGACTTTTAACGACTATTTTATACAACAATATGATAATTAAGGAAGCTGTGTTGCTTTTAAATGTTCTGTGACGAGATATTGTAGAGGTAATGTCGAGATTCAAATTATAAAGTACTTTTTTGGGTTCTGTACGTCAAAAGGGAAAAACAGAACCCTTATAGCATCACTCGGGTGTCTGTCTGTCCGTATGTCACACTTGTCACAGCCAATTTGCTCAGAATCTACTGGACCGATTATTAAGTTGAAATTTGGTACACAGATGCATTTAGGCGACCCAAACACGGACGTGTAAAAATAAATAAATGGTTTTGAATATGTGGGTCACTCTTAGGTGGCAAATTAGAAAATTAAAATTAAAAAAAAAACTGGCCCAGTGCGTGTCATACCACGCACAGTGAAGGGTACTACCGAAACTACTGAGCCTAATATTTTGAAAAAAATACAGAAAGTAGTTCTTTACTTATAGATTACAGGAAAACTTATAAGAAGTCTATGGTCTCAAAATAACATGGTAAATCACTCAATATTGTGCGTACAGACTTACAGTTAGAATGTATGGGGGAATATGTTTTTCAACTACAATAATAATATGTTTGTTCTTGGGATAAATTCATGCCAACTACGGAACCCTTCTTTGTGGGCGGTCCAACACGCACTTGTCCGGTTTTCTGTTTGTCTTGTACAGTTGTATGCGTATAGATAGATGATGTCTTAATGTACTGAATCGAGGGGTTAGGGTGAAAGGATTTATTTACTGATTGTCACTAATTTGTTTATTGAGTTGATGTGGTTACATACATACATTCATAAACTCACGTCTTCTTCCCATGGGGGTAGGCAGAAACTACAGAATGTCACGTACTCCTTTTGCTTCGCCTACGTTCATACATCTGGTCATACATGCACGCCGGTTGCGAGTACTACATACCTGACCTTTCAGAAAAACATTACACGTAAGGTCACTATATTTATGTCGTCCACTGTTGATGTGGTTGTTTATTTGATTTATTTTATGGATTCTGATGATGCTATACTAACGTATGTCAACAATTACCTTTCTTTGCTACCGTAATGGGATAGTAAGCATAAAACTTAAGCTTATTGTAATTGCGAGAATGTTAACACAACTATTTAACTTTCTGCATTAGAATTTTCGTTGATATTTTTCAGTGATACATGGAACTGTGTTATGTCTATGTACATAATCTACAGTTTGTTCTGGGGTGATACACAAATATGCGTCATACATTCTAATGATGCAGCGACAATGACACATCGAGTCCGGGGAGACGCGTCACTCGAGCTCAGTCTGTTACAGATCATTAGTTATGTACTGCGTAGTCACACGCTAGTTTATAATGTTAAGTAGAGAATGTTATTGTGTTTATTTTGTATAGTAAGAAAGGGTGAGACATCAGACCGTCTGGTCGGAGGCACAACATTGGGCAATTAATACAATACTTCACTTAGGACTTACTTCAAGTTATAAGAAATTGGGTCCTTAGTAAATCCGTGGCCACGAGCTACACGCGTCTTGCGACAGTGACTGAGAAGAAAAAATGTAAGAAGTTGTTTATCGCATCGCATCGCATCGCTCGAAGCCGTGAATTTGCCTACATGTTTTTTTCTGTGGAAATCACACGTGCAAAATATTTTTTTAGCCTTAATGTCAACATGATAATGTAGATATTAAAGATAATGTTAATTAAAGATATTTAATTAAAGTAAATTAATTAACAATGGTTTCGGATCTTTCATCGGACAGATAGATTAAAAAAAATGTAATAGCTTATTGAGCTTAATCTAAAGAAAACCATCACTCAACCAATATACGAGTATCTAACCTCTCATCATATATAACGCAAAATAGGTTCCCAAGATATCACACTCCAAATTGAAAGAGATACCCTCAAAGCTACCGACGACCGTCCGTCAAAGGTCATTAGCTACCATCCGTTATTAATTACGGCTGCACACGTCATGAGCGGTACATCGGCGGTATCAAATGGACCTGTGACGGAGCGGTATACCGGTATCGGATAGACCTGTGACGGAGCGGTATTTTAAGTTATGGCTCTATTAATGTGAGGAGTGGTGTAAGGAGAGATTTGATTGAGAGGTGGTTCGTGCTATACAAGTATCTTCGTAGACGTCAAACCTGAGACGTTGTAGGGTATGTACAGCAGCATATATGGTAATGTGTAGTACCTACCTACGGCTGAAATTTCAAAGCAATAGTACTCCAGCTCTATTTAGAGATTTTATTTACTTCATAATCTATCTTCACCTTCGACTTCCAGCCTAAGCAGATGCGGTTGAATACCAGTATTTTACATGAAGCCTGGCTATCTGTCCTTCACAACCCAGTTACTGGGTAATACGATACCCCTTGGGGACTACCAGTAACAACTGTAAAAAATCTATATTTAAAAGCGATGAAACCATTACCTGCCCTTACAAAATAATCACACAAGACTTCATGTATCGGGTAACGTTTTGTATGCCATAAAACAGTCTACACTACTTATATTTTTCGTATTAAAAAAAATGTTGGTACAACCAATTGCATCGATCGAAGTGAATACTCCATTGTCTGTCACCGCCATATTAATTAGTGTAGTGCGCATCATTCTGTCCATCGGCACATCACTAGTGACAGAACGGTATTTTATTAAACAGCGCTTCATGACTCAATTATATCGAAATCGAGATGATCGAGTGATTGGAAATGCTTTTGAACTTTTTCAACTGACATTTTTGTAGAACAAATGTTAGTGGACTTTAAATATAACATCGAGATCGAGATACATGGAATAATGTTTCTCGTCTAGCTTTTCGAATTGCACTGATAATATACAGATAAGATGTTATATTTGAATTATCTACTATGTAGGTATCGGCATTGGACAACATCCAAATCTACTCCTAACTTAGTTAATATAGAAGAACAGCTACATAATTATTATGTGTATACATAAATAGGTCCATTAAATACGTAAATAAATATAGAAGACATAAATAAACACGCATGCAAGTGCGTAAAAACACACAACACCTATTGCACGTTTATCAAAAGGCCACACGCGTCCCCAACAATAGGCCGGCTACACAAAAAGGCTATAGTTAATCACTGGCCATGGGAAACAATACCATAGCCCTAGGGTTAATAATAGCCGACCCAATTAATATCATCCCTCTCACGTCATTCTTCGACCTGACTAGTAATTATTTAATTGACAAGTGTTTTAGGTGAAGGATTTATGGTCCACACAGAGGTTTATATTTTGATTTAGGTAATAAACAATATTAATAATATAACTTTTTTTGATAGAAGTTTTTTTTTAAGTAAAAAGCACTCCGGGTTAACCAAAAATATTATATTTATATATTTGATATAATCGGTACAGTCGACGACAACGGTGGTAAGACTTTGACCTTGAGAGACCTGGCGTAGGGCGGAGTTTCAATAGAATATGGCCAGCTTATACTGGTTTTGTCAATATTGAAATATGGGTACTCTGAGAATGCCAAAAACAGGGCGACTTCAGGCAGCGAGGCCTATTTTTCAGGTGAGACATGATCTCAACCCAAAATCTTCATTGCTGGACCCAAGAACACAATAACCGTTGGCTTCAGCGAGGAAGATTTTAGGTTAAGATCCCTTGTTATGAGCTGAACAGCTCCGTGGTGAAAAAATTAACTAGTCAGCAGGGTTGGTAACGATACTGTCCATCCAGGATGCGCCGAATTAATAACGACTAAAGAATACTACAAAGAGACTAAACCTAATAATTCTTCATCCCCTGAAAAGCAATCTTCCACGTTTAATCTTACTTCTTGATTAGCTAAAATGGAAGACCCACAGAGAGTACAATTTAAAGTTAAAAGTTATTATGTTAGAGATACGAACACCGTAATATAAAAAACAGTAGAGCATCGTTGACTGGCCTGAACTGAAGTCAAAAGCAGGTTATTATTTCAAAACTTAGTTCACCTTTATACAATGTTTATGTTTTATTATTGCAAGTATAATAAAGACGGCGTGTTTTGGACGTGAAACTAAACGCTGCACGTGGTCGTTTATATACTTTAACCGGTTAAAATTAGTTAGGTACTTAAAAATATAATGACGTGTTAATTTTGATTTTAACATATAATATTATATAAAAGGAAACATTCTACGTTAAATAAACAAGATTATTAATTTATTCTATGGTATGGTCATTTTGACGTTCAAAAGTGCCTCTTATGTGCCTATTTGAAATAAATGGTTTGAATTTGACTTTGACTTTGATCTATGAGTTTAGTATATATACTGTTTTAGTAATGACCTGATACAAGTTACTTATTTTCATAACTAACGCTCTGCTCCTTAAGTCATCAACATGGTTGAAGTTATTCTATTTAAATTTTTCTTTTATGAATATAATATCATATACTGTAGCACAACCATTAATTATGAAGGTGAACTGAAAAATAATAAGGTCCACCACTAGCAAGCCCAAACTGTTCCATTTCGTCACGAAGAGGCCCAAGCATCGTGTTCCATTTCGTTACGGAGAGGGACAAACCATCAATGTTTACGTGACCCTGCTTTATTAAAATTCTTGGCTCCAATCTTGTTCTTCCGATTTTTCTTTATTCAACACAGCTATGGCGGACTTAATTAATTTCCACTACGGTTCACTGGGGTCGTTCATTCAATATTCTTCGTCAAACAAGTGTATTGAATTTACTTTTTGAGGGTAAATTTCTTAACCTCCGTTTATGATTTGCCGTTCCGTCAGGGGTTTTTGATTTTATATGGAAGTCTTATTTGCTATCTGGTTCTGTGTGTCTTTTAGTTGTAATAACGAAGGAATGAAGATTTTATTATTTAGGTTGGATATATTCCGAAAAATAGACGAAAGAGAAGACAAATAAAAGTATTAGAGCAATATTGGATAAATAAAGTAGAAAAAAAAATCAAAAGGATTTTTAATAAAGGGATTTTAATAAGGATCTGACTTGTTTTATATTTGGCTATCCGTTTCAATATTTAGGTTACTGTTATAATAATACTGCAGAGCATCCGGTTTTGGGTTTTATCAATATTAAATTATGAACAGATTTTAATAACAATAAGTACGGGATTTTATTTCCAATGTATATTTTGGATGAAATATTGCAAAATCATAACTAATATCTGTGTGTGTGTGTGTGTGAAATGCCTAGATCAAGATAAATTTTGAAATATTCATCTAATTTTCATTACAAGGCCCGAAATATCATATAAATCATTTAGGACGTCCAATCCTCCCATTGCAACGGCCACCCTTGCCTTTATTTCCTGGGTCCATTAATGTAACGTAAAACACGTGTTCCCTCTGTAAAACATTACTAAATGGCTTTCAATAATTAACGCGACACTCAGTTGGAACTCGCAAGTTGTTCGTGCACGACACGTCATGATTTCGTCTCGTCGTCGACTTAATGAGCAGAAATACCGTATTGCGAGGCGTATGATGCTGTAGGGTTGGGATTTGCCCGCATGCATAAAGGTAATGTAAGAGTACCTATTTTTGGATTCCTGATTATGACTAGGTATTTGTTTTTCAGACAAGTTCTTTTCCAAAGTGTTTTTTGTTTCTAGAAGTGACCGTTTTCTTGACGAATCTTACATGAGCGTCAATAAAAAAATGAGTAAAAAAAAAAAATATTTTGGCTCAGCCCTACACAGGTGCGTAATAAGGCGGTAAACTGAGAGGTGATCAAGTGAACGAGGCTCGCTGCCGCGGCCGCCCGCGCCGTGATGTTTTTAAACGTTCGTTCGCGATTCCGTCTGATTATCGCGAGTTAATGTGTTTTGTTCACAAGTGTACTTTTAGTTATAAAGATGAATTTTGTTTATCAATGCGATATGAAATAGCAATAATTTAATAATAATATTATGGTTCCAAAAACAGTGTTACAGATTATTTCTCCACCATTGATAAGCAAAAAATATGCAATACAATACAGTACTTAACTTTACTGGAAAAGATCACCTGTATCAGGTACTATTTAAATAAAACTGTATCACAGGAGACAGGGCCTTCCATTTAAAATGAGTCAGCGTATTGATAATATAATGTAAGCCGGTGTTAGTTGGAAAAAGCTAATAAGTAATAAAAGCATACATAAAAAAAATAGGAACAAGTTGGTAATTAAAAGTGTAGGTGTGAGTGTGCTATGTAGGAGTGTTGTGTGGTGTGAGTAAGTTGGTGTAGTGAGTGTCTGTGTGTGATTGCGTATGAGTGTACAGATTTCACTGTAGAACTAGATCGGTTGTACAAGAAGACTTTCAGTATCACTATATTATTATGAAAGTTTTAACAGCCAATCACGCAGCAGCAATTTGCACTTGGAGAATGAATGCTCGTAAATGTTGAACTGTTTGTTTGCTTTGTTGTAAGACGAGGACCGAGAACATATATGTATATGCATGGTTTCTTATGAGACTCTTAAAGGTTATATATACCCTTTAAGAGTCTATACTACCTCAGCGCCACCTCACTCTTTATCTCGCTCACACCTACTGCTGGCGGTTACGCAAGCAAGCGAGACAGGGTGGCAGGGAGAAAACTCCAAGGCACCGATATTTTAGTTTATTTCTTTTTACGGTAAAAAAAATGGAATTAAAAAAAAATTACATAAGTCCTGCTTTATAGTTCAGTTAACATGTAAAGTTTTATTATCTAATTTGAAGTATTTTTTTTTAATACGAGCGGTTTATTATTCAGTTTGGAGGTAACTTTGGATTTTTTTTCTATAGATAAAATTTTATGGAACCGTGTTTTCGTCAAACATAGTACTTAACATTAATCCTTAACTTTACCATATATTTAATTCAAAATTAAAGCTGCAGTATTTTCGACATAATGGAGGATCATGCTAAGCCATTTGAGGTAGTATAGGCTCTTAAGACAGCTCTCTGAGCTCTTTAAACTTTTGGAAACGCCGTGGCATAAGCACCACCCCACGCTGAGACACAGTATGAGAGGAGAGACAGTGCCAAAGTATAATACACAGTTTCGATCTAAGCCTATTGAAGGTAACGTCCAGCAAATTCAGGGTGGAGTCGAGGAAGACACCAAGCTACTTGACGTTATTTGCCCTCTCTATGCATTGGCAAATATCACTTTTACAAGTCATATTAAAAAGTAAAAAATAAGCTAGATGTAGTCGACATTTCCTATCTGACTACCCCTGAGAAGAAAAAGTATCTTTTAGAGGGTCAAAGTATCTTTTAAAGTCCAGACATAATCTTGGTCAGATCATGTGAGGACCATGTAGATCTGTGTCTGAAATGGTCTTTTGAGGAAAGAACCACACAATTTTGAGTGGACCTGTCCAATCAGTGCAAGCATTTGTCGTAATCGTGCAGCTCGACTCAAGACTTAAGGAGCTCAACGACTCGATGAACAATACCAAAGAAAGTACATTTGAGTACGCCTCATAAAGTGCTCAAAATACCAGACCACCATTAAAACTGAGAAAAGGCAAAAAATAATAGGAAAATATTTAAAGAAAAAAAAATTACCCACATAGTGCTCACATTCACAATAAATTAAAGCAGTAAATATAATACTTTTCAAAGTAAACATTCATGTAATATTGTATAAAATATTCTGCAATGTCAATATTTATATAAAATCATGCATAATACCATTAAATGTCAAGTTTTCCAGTTTGATCATAAGGCTTGCAGAGCGAGCAGCTCAATCCCAAGCTTTTTTGTCTTCTAAATAATCAGAAATTTTATAGTACCCTTTTTACAAAGTTTGGTTTTAATACAGCTTTTAAATCGTTTAATGGGTAAGTTTCGAGTGTAAGGGAGAGCACATTACTTGAAGGTTGGAATTGAGTGGGGATGGTAAGAAACTCTAATTCATTTTAGCGACGTTTAGCGTGAGCAAGTTATTATTCAACAACGTCATGATAATTAACATGATCTCAATAACTGTATTCGATTCGTTTTGAACATATTCGTCAGAAGTTGGCCGAAGCATCTCAGCGGTGATTTGATGGAGTCGTTTTCTTCGCTACCGGTCGTTATTTCTCCTGACAAAGTTTATTTTGGTATATTATGTATATATGTATATATCTATCTATGTATTTGTATGTATGTTTGTATTTTATAGTTATTTCCGAGCTATCTATCCCATACGTTGCACCTGCCATGTTTTGTCTCTGCATCACCCTAAGGTTGACTGGTAGAAAATGCCTCAGGCATTAAGTCCGCCTTTGTACAGTGTACTTTTTACTTGTGCATAAAGTTTTAATAAATAAATAATAAATAAATAATTCTGAAAGCATTCTCTGCATATTTACTGAATGATATACTTGTTTTTCGAAAAAACTGGGCTGAACCGTTTTGTAATCAGAAGTGGTCTGGTCTAAGTCCATGGCAAGCAACTTCGTGAAAACTTTAGAAAACTATTCAACAATCGGAACCGGTATTACACTACATTAGACATAATAATATTATAATTTATTTATATTGATTTGTCCGTGGAATCTCTGCCCGAACGCTTCTCCATAGGAACCGCTTTGGAATGGGCAACTAGCTTCATCTTTCTACTGACCAACCCCTTGACAATTCAAAAGTGTCTGTAATTTGTTTACATTAAATAAATGCTTTGTACTTTGTTATTTTTAGACAAAGATGTGGAAGTGCAGGCCTAGCCGTAACCACATCTGGTTAGATTACAAGCTAACCCCTAAATACTTGGTGCCAGGATAATGATAGTGACGCCGATAGTGTAATAGTTTGGAGTTTATTAGTTGTAAGATTTTCAATCGTGCGCCGGCAGGCGATGAGTTAAGTTAGTCCACAGAGTTACTCAATTGTGAACCAAGTTCTAAATTGTTACTGTATTCGATAGCGGCAGATATTGAGGGCTGAAGTTTCTGTGTGTTCTGCATTAAAGACAATGCGATGACAAGTTTGTTTAGGCGGATTGCTATATTTTCTATGCACACATCTACATTTACAATTATACAGATGTAGAAGTCATTTATGACAGTACGGATCCGATTTCAAAAACTATTTCAGTGGCTGAAAGCTAAACTATTGCCAAGTGCCATAGGGTATGTTTTATAGAATAGTTGACTACCACACGGGCGAAGTCGCGGGCAAAAGTTTGTATAATATAACACTAAGATTTTACACGTGAGGCTGTTAAGAAAATAAATTAACAGAATGTATACTTCTGCAATGTTCTGTAACGTCTTCCAAAATATTCTAGGAATGCTATGTATTCCCAAGGAATAGGCGTGACAATCGTAAATTGTATCAAATAACGTGTCAAACTACTTTGATGCGCGGAAGTGTAAATGTATGGCCCCAATTATTTACAATAAATTACCAAGTGGTTGGAAAGACTTGCCAACAATGCTGTTTAAGAGTATATTGAAATCCAGAGGCTATTTGGATCGAACACATTTATTAACACCACAATTATTATAATGAACAACGACTTTTTCTCCTTGACGGAACAGTTTTCAGTGACATATTCTAAACAGTTATACTCGAATATTAAATCACTGTCATGTAGGTATACAACCTCCATCACGCACCCTTAATCTACAGCAGATGCATGCGCAAGATTATATTAAGTACCTACCTAACATATTACCTACATGTGTACGCACCCTTAAACTACTCAGTGTGCACACACCCTAAGTACACAGTATATTCAGCTTGAGCTATCGTTCACTGATGTACAATCTAGATAGATTAAGCACAACACTTCATAACATTACACAAAACACACACACACATTACACGCAGCATTTCATAACACAGCACTATAACAAAAATTACTAAACACAAACAAAATAAAATTATCTATTACAAATCATAACAACTCAAAATAAAAGCACATCAAAAACGATATTAGCTAACATCATTACATCACACATTGCTCGCCCCCTTAATAGATAATTTTTCTAAAAATTGCTTTAGTTTAGGGCCTGGTAAAGATTTTGTTAACATATCTGCTACCATTTCTTGTGAAGGCATATATTTTACCTCAACCGCCGCATTGACTATAGCTTCGCGAACGTAATGAAACCTAATATCGATGTGTTTAGTCCTTTCCCGTTCATCTTATTTTTTGCTATTTTATGTGCTGATTGGTTGTCATTGTAAATTACCACCGGTTTGACACAAGTCCCCTTTGTTAAACTTTTTAACAAATTTCTTAAATAAATAGCTTCTTTCGATGCTTGACTGAGGCCTATATATTCTGCCTCTGTGGAGGAAAGTGCCACGCACCCTTGCTTACGACTTTCCCAAGATACTATATTATCTCCTAGTCTAAAAATTAAACCTGTACAGGATTTCCTACCTTATGACCCACCCCAATCCGCGTCTACGTAGCCATTTAATTCTAGATTACCTGTTTTCTTAAAAGTTAGTCCAGAGTTCGACGTTCCCTTTAAATATCTAAGCACCCGTTTAGCATATTTAAAATGTAATTCATCGTAACATGAATTAAATTGTGACAAAACACTAACAGCGTGCGCGATATCAAGCCTAGTACTTTGAGCTAAATAATTAAGACAACCTATGAGAATCTGATATGGCAACTTACAATCAATATCTGAAGCTTTCTCTAATTTGAGACCTACTTCCATTGGGGTAATAACTGATTTACAATCCGTCATATCAAAATCCTTCAAAACATTAAGAACGTACTGTTCTTGATCAAGATAAATGGCACTTTTATCTCTCCTTAGTCTCATGCCTAACACGTGTCTAGCACGACCTAAATCCTTAACTTTAAACCTTTCAAGCAGGCCATTTTTTAATTTCTGCTTCTCGGTTTCATTACTTTTGGAATAAAATATAAAAATGTCATCAACCTAAATGACTACCACTATTCTATTTCCATCGCTAAGATGGAATAGAACACCTTTTGATAAAGACAAGGTTCTATTTTCGATTGTACAAAACCTAAATTGTACATCACCTGATCTAGCTCATGGAACCAAGCGTTTGACGCTTGTTTGAGTCCATACAACGATCTTTGCAATTTACATACCTTTGCCTCTTGACCTTTAGCAATCGCCCCCTTAGGCTGAAGCATGTAGATGTCCTCTTTTAGCTTGCCATACAGGAAAGTAGTTGTCACATCCCATTGGTCAATGAGCCAATCATATTCTACAGCTAATGAGAATAGCAATCATAAGGTTGAGCTTCTTACGACCGGAGAATACGTTTCGTTGTAGTCTATTCCACGTACCTGCGTAAATCCTTTAGCTACTAGCCGGGCCTTGTATTTTGACACCTTACCGTCACTGTCTCGTTTAATTTTGAAGATCCATTTGCAATGTATTGGCTTTTTATCCCGTGGTAAATCAACCAGTGACCACGTCTGATTCTCGTTTAATGATTTCATTTCATCATCCATAGCATTTTGCCATAAATTAGAATCAGGCCTTGCCAATGCTTCTTCAATTGTAATTGGATCGCCATCAATTTGCGCGATAGCATTATAAATAACAGGCTTGCGCTCACGAAAATTGTATCTTCGTTCTGGTTCTGTTGTACTGCTCGTGGTAGCAACCATTTCATCAGGCGTCGCAGCCTCCTCAGTGTCAATACACTCCGCTTCATGAAATTCTTCTACATCTTGTATATTATTATTAGACGCACCACTTACAACCACAGGTTTTATCCGTTCCTCCTCTATATCAATAGGAACGACTGTTTTCTTCTTCATGTCGGTACCATCTCCAGGAAAAACATTTTCCAAAAATATAACATTTCTTGAGAATGTTATCTGACCCGTTTTTGGACTCATCAGTCGATAACCTTTAGTAATTTCACTATAGCCGATGAAAATCATTCCTTCAGTCTTCATATCAAGCTTTTGCCGTTTCTGTTCAGGTTTCAATGCATATGCTTGACAACCAAAAATTTTCAAATGACTCAAGTCAATTTTCTTATCTGACCAAAGTTCTTCAGGTACTTTATTCATGACAGCTTTAGTCGGGCTTCAATTAAATTAATTAAATATACCACTGTACATACCGCTTCAGCCCAATACTTTTTACTAAGTTTTGCCTCACAAAGCAACGTTAATGCTTTTTCTATGATAGTTCTGTGCGCCCTCTCAGCCACACCATTTTGCTCAGGCGTATTACGAACCGTCATTTGGTGCTTTATACCAGCTGATCTTAAAATCTTATCGATGGCTTGGTTACAGAATTCTTTACCATTGTCAGATCTGAGAACACTTTATCGACTTTCCTGTCTGCTTCTCAACTACCGCCTTATATTCACGAAATTTATCGAGCATTTGACTCTCATTTCTCAAGAAGTAAACATGCGTCTTACGCGTATAATCGTCGATAAACAACAGCATCTATCGAGATCCACTGAATGATGGTTCTTCCAACGGTCCGCATAAATCACTATGTACAATTTCCAAAACCTCTTTCGATCGTATACCTTGATTTTTGATAGAGCTCTTACAAGTTTTTCCATTTATGCACGGAACACATGGTTCAATTTTATCACTTGATTTAAAATTCAATCCAGTCACCATATTTTTCAATTAATTCATACCGTTTTGTCCCAAATGTGCTAATCTTCTATGTCAAATATTTGACGAAATGTCATTTGACAAAATCAAGTTGACAACACAATTTTCTTTTTCAATTAACTCGAAAATTCCATCAACCTCTTTGCACGTTGCCACTATTTGATTTGTTTTATTTTTAATAGAGCAACCTTTTTTGTCAAATTCTACAGCGAACTCCTTCTTTACAAGATCGCTTACTGAAATTAAATTCATAGAAAGTCCGGGAACATGATATACATTCGTTAATAGGAGTTCAATGGTATTATTGACTTTCGGGATGGCATTCCCTCTTCCTATAACTTTCATTTCTTCCCCGCTTGCAACTTTTATCTTTAAATCATTCTGTTGCCTTTTGTAATTCAACAATTTTCCGGCATCGTTCGTTATGTGGCTCGAGCAGCCGCTGTCCAAGTACCATCGGTCCCTTTTCACCGTGTTCGTCATACTCAAGCATGGATTCGCTCTCTTAATGACTTTGCATTCAGATGCTTTATGACCTTCTTTATGACATTTGAAGCACTTGAAAATCAATGCCTTTTTCTTGCTCGCTATTCTGACCATTTTCAATCTGTCGGCTTGCTTCAAGTTTAATTTATTTTCCGCCATTGTCTATCGCCATTATAAATGGGTTGTAATCTGACGATAAACCGCTTAATAATATAGAAATTATCCACTCGTCAGAAATTTTTGCATCAATGTCTGCAAGTTGTTGCGCCAAACAACTTATTTTGGAAATATATGTTTCCATGGTTTCGCAATTTTCCAGTCGGTATTGCCATAACTCTCGTTGCAATCTGATTCGTCTGCCCCAACCCTTGTCTACGTAAGCCTCACAGAGACTCACCCAAACTTCACGTGCTGTCTTCGAACTATACACATGTGCGAAACATGCAGGCTCAAGTAGCAGAAATAGCGTCGTTCGTGCCTTCCTATCAGTATCTTTCAATTCAGCTGTTATCTCTGTAGCTTCAATTACCTTGAACCAGTTTTTGGACTCTTAAGTAATTCCTCACCACAAATTTTCAATTAGCGAAGTTCTCAGTACCATTCAATTTTCTTATCCCACAAATTGAACCTGAATGTTCTTCTACCATGACGAGAATTTTACAACTGTCACCTTTTTAAGATACCTACTCAAATGTATTATGTTCTAGCTTCTAGGCGTTTTTGGAGCCTGGGGCTGGGCCCATAACCTATTGAAATGAAGAGGCTATTTGGATCGAACACATTTATTAACACCACAATTATTATAATGAACAACGACTTTTTCTCCTTGACGGAACAGTTTTCAGTGACATATTCTAAACAGTTCTACTCGAATATTAAATCACTGTCATGTAGGTATACAACCTCCATCAGAGTAGACTACGTACATTTTTAATGGATAAAACGTACTATAGTGTGACTGAGTTTTTATCTGAGATTTATTTTTGCTGTATTGCTCGGACTTTTGGTGAATCATAATATAAATGTTTTCATGCCGAATGGTAAATATGGCTGAGCTTTAATTAAAACTTACATCTATTATGTACCCGTATTTATAAAATAAATGTATTCTATTATATTTTATTCTCTTTGCCTAGCCCTATTATATAAATCGTCACCTACTTAAAACCAGGCAGCTCAATTTGACTCAAACAACCTCCATACAAGCGTAAATTTTTCGTTAAATGTAACGTTGTTTAATAAAGACGCTCATTAAATTTAAATTCGAGCATCCTCGGGTGAAATCATTACAATACATGGTTAGTGTCACGACGCCGTGTGGCGTCATAAGAGCGTCTCACGGTGAATCCTACCCACAAAGAAGTTATTGCAAGTTTGCTGGTAAATTGTACGTTGTGCGTTTTATGAGCTTGAAATATATAGTAATGGGAACTTGTAAGCGTGAAATTATAGTAATAGTAATAGTAATATTTATTTCATAAAAAGAGGTACAGTCTGTTACAAAGTAGGATGACAACTTAGGAATAGTTTACATCTGACATGAGTAGGTAACAATACAAATTTACGATCTGATGTCCTAGCTAGGTTACTTAGTAGCCTGTATTAAGGACAGTCAGCCCTCATTTCCCAATTATATATTTGCTGGGCGTAAAAATATGATGTTGACTGTGTATTTTCTAATTTTGAAATTGGCAAAGGGAGCCTAGCCCTGAAATAACGCCGTGGGCAAACAAATTTGTGAAACAAGATTTACTTACCTAATCTTGATTCCAAAAATAAAGTCTTGCAAAAAGAAAATAGAACTGACTTATTCATTTCGAGCTACTACGAAACGACAATAAAATGATGTAAACATCATAAATAAATCATAATAATTCAATAACACCAATATATCGGTATTTTGCGTCCATCAATTTAAATAGGCGGTGACTTAGCTTATACCGTGACGTTTATTCGCGTCACCGTGACGTAGCGGAATCGGGCGCGCTCGGGCGTTCTCGGCCGTTTACGCCGAACACGCGCTGACGTAAATTAATCGGCAGACGTTTTTCGCGTGAAAGAGGCTTAAGGACCGGCAGTCGCGTTGTTTTGTGTTTTAAAGAGGGTACGATTAATGTGAATCATTTCTTTTGACGCGCTCATTGTTGGCGTTTCTTTTTAAATGAAGTGTATAATTGTCTGCGAGTGTACTCAAGACATTGGGGAGGCAAGTGGATGTTGATTGAGGATGTACGTCAAGTGTATTCGCCTTTGAGAACAAACACGTTGCACTTTATGACGAAATAAGGAAAACATTTGCTTTTTGTTTCCAGCTTTATGGTAGGGACAAAGTTTACTTTATGGTAGGGAAAAGTTTACTTTTTGAAACAATCGCATTCGCTTTAGAGTTTCGGAACTGAAATTCAAAACATAGTTTATTCATGCTTATGATCTCCGACTATTACCTACTTGGATGTTGGAGCACTAGTTCACACGTTATCGTTCAAATTCTTACTGCAAACCCTATTCATACATATTCATTTGGAGGACATGCTCAAGCCTTTAAAAATAAAACGTGTATTTTTGCTCAAGTCCAAGATCGGTGTTAAAGGCTATTCTATTCCCCACCCTCTCTGTCCCCTGGCTCACCACTATTGTTCTATTATGGCCGCACTGGCTTACAGGGTCATCATTACCACGATACTGCTAGTAATGACAGATAATAAATCGCTTTCGCCTGTCCATTGGGACATGGGGTTTAATGAAATCGTTGTTCGATGTTTAAGATGTTTGTTGACACGTGTCGGGCTTTTCTTTGTTTATGTTTTAGTGCGTTTCATTTTGTTTTAGTTAGTTAAAAATGAAGTAGAATGTATTTTTTAGTTTTACTTATTAACTTGCAATAAAGGTCGAATTGGGTGTTACTTAGGTGTTGTTTTCATTAAAAAGACAAACAAAAGTGACACCATATTTCAGGTTATTGGTTTGTCCCCCCCCCCCCCCCCCCCGCTTGCAATACCAAAATTATATGGATTTTAGGTACTGCTTGTTTTTCTCTTTCCAGTTATGTGTTTTTGCAGTGGGGTTTTTTAAATAATTTTGGAATCGACTCATTACTAGCTTTTGTTTGATACCAATATTTTTGTACTTTATTTAAAAAAACCTTCCCCTCCCTTTTTGTGTATTTGCAGATGCAATATATAAATATTATATATCCTATGTCACTCCCACAATTAAGACGAATCTAACGACACCTCAAATGTTTAAATCTAATATGTTTAGGCTACAGAGCGTCCCAAAGAAATAGACATACATACATAGGTACCCTCGAAAAACATTACCCTCCTTCTGGGGCAGTCGGGTAAAAAGGTAAGACAGGTAGGTTCGGGTAGGCGAGGTAGAATAAATGTTTTTGGGACGCCGTAATTATGACTACTGTCTAGATGTTTATGCAGAAATGATTATATCATGTACCGAACTTCTCATTTTATTCATCGAACCCAAATCGCTTGAGCAATGAGGCAGGCAATTTAGATTTAAAATACTTTCCTGTAATATTCAAAGCTAATTTTCTAATAATTTTGCTTGAACCTGTATTATCTCTTGCAAATACTCCAACACTTTTGTAACTATTCATCTCTTGTAGTCTAAAGACTACTTTGTGTAATTAATTCTGAAAACTACGCTTAATTTGAACGGTACAATTAGTGCCAGGCGGCTATATCATTGTCCGGTTCATTTGCTTTGGCCTATTGTTCTAACGGAAGCTTTTTCTATTAAGTGCCTAATTAAGGCATTTATCATAGACTGTAGGACCAATGGCTATTGGGTCGAGAGGTTCGAGAGTTTTGGTGACAGTTTTCTGCAAGCTGTGTATTTCTGGAATCATAACATTCATTCAATCTAAGGAAAAGGAGGTAGAATGAGTAAATTGGTACGATAAAAAAACCGGCCAAGTGCGAGTTGGACGCGCGCACGAAGGGTTCCGTACCATTATCTATAAAAATGCCAAATAAATCACGTTAGTTGTATGGGAGCCCCCCTTAAATATTTGTTTTATTTTAATTTAATTATTTATTTTTAAAGTGAATATATATAACTAAATATTCTGTGAATATTTCAAGCGTCTACCTGTTGCCGTTATCGATATCGAGCAAAAACGAGCAAAAAAATCACGTTTATTGTATGTATATATAGCCCCCTTAAATATTAATTTTATTCGGTTTTTTAGTATTTGTTGTTATAGTGGCAACAGAAATACATCATCTATGAAAATTTCAACTGTCTAACTATCACGGTTCATGAGATACAGCCTGGTGACAGACGGACAGACAGACAGACGGCGGAGCCTTAGTAATAGGGTTCCCGTTTTACCCTTTGGGTACGGAACCCTAAAAATAACATATTGTTTATTATAAAAATCCTTTCAACGTTTTATGTTCTCGTCCAATCTCAGTCAGCAACTTGGCCGCAAAGTATCAAAACAACAAGGTATTCCGAATCCCCTGGTAGCCTTTCACTAATTTTATCATTCAATTTCGTTTCCCTACAATAAGCTTAATTAAATACGTATTTCATAAGTAAGGATCTGGGGGCACAAAATACAGAAATTCTTTTTTTTCACATAGTTGAGCATTTCCCCTGCCTCGGGCCGAATGTTTCATGTTACAAGCGGAGTTGAGAGACCCATAGCAAATAAAGCCAGGGGAATGATATAGGCCCTGGGATAAATGTAATAATTTCTTCAAACTTAAAGCATTTATTTCAAATAAACCAAATACAGGCACTTTTGAATTGTCAAGGAGTCGGTCAGTCATAAAGATGAAGCTAGTTGCCCATTCCAAAGTTTAGTAGGTACCTATGGAGAAGAACGAGCAAGAAACTCCACTTGCAATTGACATATGGTTACAAAATATTGGTTATATCATTCGTGTTGAAATTATATATGTGAGAACGATGCAAAACATCAAAAGCGTCCGTAATAAAAAGATTTAAAAAACAATTCAAAAAGTAAATTAAATTAAAATAAGCCATGGCTGCTAAGAGATGACCAGTCCCTACTGATGGCGCCCGTTCACGAACATGACTTCCTATCTGTTACAAACATGTAACTGATATTTCCAACTTTTTTCTGAAGAAAGTCTTAATATTATATTCTAACGTTAAAGAAAACTGATTGCGAAAATGAGTAACTGAAATATTGATTGATAGTCAATATTATCACCGTTTTCTTAGAGTTAATGGAAAGGAAGATTTACCTAAGCGTAGCGTACAGAATGGGCCTGAGATGAGATGCTTATGAAGATAGATAGGCACCAATATTTCAAGGCCTGTGTTAGTGAATCGCTAGATTACATTGATTAGGGATGGATAAAATATGGTCAAAGAATATTGGTTGTTGGAAAACATTATTTCCCCAATATTATAATATATATACATTTATAACTGCACTGCCTCGTTGGTCTAGTGGTCGCGAGCGCGACTGCTGAGCATGTGGTCCTGGGTTCGATTCCCAGGCCGGGCAAAGTGGTATTGGGATTTTCCATTCGGAATTCCTCAGTAGCAGCCTGGAGTCTGGATTTCTGCCCGGTTGATGGCAATAGGGTCGCCCCCTATTACATGGGACTTAAACATAACCGGCGAAATGTGGGTGTACTATTGGTACACTTCTGCCTAACCCTTCAGGGATTACAGGCGTGATGTTATGTTGTATAAATTTATAATATTTCACGTCCCAAACACAATAATATCACCAACAAAGCAGAACAACGTTTCCATCACAAAATTATATTAACAGAAACCATGACCTATTTCTCATAACGAAGGTCCGCCGCAGAAAGACGTCAAAGCGCTCATTAGTTGCAGGACGCAATTCCGTCGCTGTCACGTGACGCGGCCGCAACACGTGCCCGTCACGCCGCGTGACGTTTGCGCTGCGGCCGCCGACCGCAGATCGACCGCACCGAAATAACATGCGGTGCGCCGTGCTCGGCTCCCCGTGCCTATTGAACCTTTTTCAAAAAGTGAGAACGCCCCGTCAAGTGATTAAAAAAAAGAATAAATTCATTTTAAAATGCGAACGATAATAGTTTTGAATTTATTTTTTCTATCAAACTTTTTCTTAATTCATCTGATGGCTACTTATGATAACGCGTAACATTTTACGCGTGAAGTTTTGATAGTAAATCTGTAGACTTTTTATAGATTCTGGAAATTGGCAGTAGATATTTATGATTATACTGATAATAAATATTTACGAGTGAAGAGAATAGATTTATTTGATCCGTTGCAAAGTGTTACATTCATTCAACCAAAAATTTTGTATTCTACTGGGTTATATGGAAATATTTTTCTGGTTTGATATCGATCTAAGAATTATGATATTTTGGCTGCTTATTCCGGCTCACAAATAATAGAAAACGATTGAGGGAAATGCTTTATTATAAGATCCAAAGACGATGGATGTGTACTGCCATGGTCAGCAGATTTGCAATAGATATGACGACACATGTGGCTCTGATTACATCATACGACGGAAAATTTGGCTCTTTGACTATGTGAGATGTACTTTCGTTTGAGGTTTCAGTAACACAGAAATATCATTAGTTTCATTTTCTTCCTCCAACTTTAAGCAAAACCTTTTCGACAGCTAATTAAACTTACATTTTCTTTCTCAGTAACAAATTTTGAAACATTACGGCCTAATAAAAACTAAGTCAGTGCCCGCATTCACAACACTTAAGAACTAAGTCAGTGCCCGCATTCACAACACTTGAGCCGTCATTTTATAGTAGGGTTGTCGAAAATCACGGCCTGCTGCCCCACTGACTTGGGCCTTCTGAAATATGGACTCGTAAAGTATGGGAGTTTAGGTGTCGGCAGTAAATACCGCGATCCGTTGCTTCACGGACCCGTGTGACCGTGTCCAATGAGATTTCAATTCTGTTAGTCGCTTGTTGGCTTTCTGGATTTGCATGACGCGGTGTTTTTTGTAAGCTGGCTGAGTGGGTTCAGAGGAAATGTATCAGATTTCATTGAAATATTTCGAAGAAATCATATCTCTATGGAATAAATATAAATATAAGAAAATTAACTTGCTTATATTTTGCGCATGAAAAATTGTGAATCGTAAGACAAAGACACTAATAGGTAAGGACTCTCGATTCAAGTTTTACAATGAAACCTTTGGTCATAATTATGTGAAACTTTAAGAAATTTTCATTTACATATTAGGCACATATTTTACGCATAAATATCTAAAAAAAAAATCTCAATGTTTTCCATATAGGCACATATTTTCCGTGTGGAATATTTTGAAACGCTCATATTTCACTTTGGATACGAACACGATGCGTCTGGTGAGCCACTACAGTGTTTCGCACTAAGCGAACGCCACTTCGACGCGATAAAAAATAGCCGTGCCTCCACTTACGCTGTACTGTGCTCCTCCGCATATTTTATATTATATAGCCATTAGGGACGAAGGGCCTTTTTGGTAGTTTTCAAGGTTAATTCGGTGTGGCGTTGATTTATTAAAAATGTTGGGTCATGTGAGACTCACCGGTTCGCCGACAAAAGACTGAGGTGACGGGTATGAGTATGCTTTAATGCAATAATACCAATAAAAATATTATTGGTGCAGGAATACCGAAAACTGTATCTAATATACTTTCAAGATTTATTTTCAACGTGCATTCGGGCAAGTTAATCATCCTAAAGGGAAGGAACGAATAAAAGATAAGGTCAAGTTTCGCGGTTATCGTTAATAACTCTCAATTTCAAGGAAAAGTTGAAAACTCACCAATTTTATTAAAGTTAGTAACTTTATGTAATTTTAAAATTATGGTGTCAACCTATAAGTAAAACTACAATCTATTTTTTCATCTAGAGCTACGAAAAAACCCACTTCACTAATAGTAATATACATACATAAGTATATAAACTCACGCCTTTTTCCCATGGGGGGGCAGAAACTATAGAACGCCACCGGTTACGCTCCTTACATACTCCTTTTGCTTCGTTTACGTTCATACAATATGTGGTCATACACGCACGCCGGTTGCGAGTACTACGCACCTGAGCCACTTCACCAATTAGGTCATTATGTGTCCTCCTAGGGCGCCCCCTCCCGACATTTCCACTCACATCTGCTGTGTAAATACCTTTTCTTAGTCGCCTTTCATCCTCTCAACATGAACAAATCATACTCTTTCAATAAAATTGTTGTCACTAAATTATCTTCTTACAAACCGCACGTTGCCTTATCACCTCATTGTTCAGCCTTTCATGTATAGTCACGCGACATGCTTCGCAAGGAACGCAGTTCCGCAATAGTAAGATAATCACACTATAATAGGTATGTTTATATTTTAAAATCTCGTTTTTCTTGGTAATATGTTCTCAAGAACAACAAAGCGTCAAGCATTTTGTCGGATAGTGAGCTTCGTATTTTATTGCAAAAATATCCAGCTGACGAAAAAACACGCTCACTTTCAACACTGGTAGGTAAAATTATAATATAATATTATATAATATAATCACACTAATATTATAAAGGCGAAAGTTTGTGTGTGTGTGTGTGTATGTTTGTTACTTCTTCACGCTCAAACGGCTGGACCAATTTTGATAAAATTTTGTATGGAGTTAGCTGAAACCCTGGATTAAGACATAGGCTACTTTTTATTCCGACATTCCCACGGGATCGAGACTTACGCGGGTGAAACCGCGGGGCGCAGCTAGTTAATTATAATTTAATCACGGCGATAAATAATTCTGTACCTAGTAGTTTACTCCTTGTTCAAAGGAATCTACGGACGTGTTCTGAACTCCTATTTCTAGTTTCAGTCGTAACCTAGGTAAGTACCGATACATTGGATTTGTTCCTAACTGGGCCCAATAGGATTATTCGTTAGCAGGTCATTTTATTAGCCAAGGTTCGGCATTACCAGATTATGTTGTATTCCTTGTTAATAACGAATTCATTCGATGGCGAAGAAGGATTACTCGCTTTGATAATAAAAATCTTACAAAGTAAGCCCCAAGCGGCTTAAATTGCAAATGTTTTTGTAAGTAGTTAAGTTTGTTTTTGTGTCGAAGAGATTGATCGGTATATAAAGGAGACGTTGGAACGGGAAGTGGGGGCTCGGTTGGTAGGCTCGGTCGTGGACTACAGAGTTCATTGAGAGTGGTTCTCGAATAGCTCGTATTATTGCTTGATGATGAACTTAACTGGATTAATTATATGATATTAATATTTTACAGATGAAATGAAAAAAATGACAACTAAAGAAAGAAAGAATAATGTTATATTTATTATAAGGACGTTCTAAAAAAAAAACAAAATCATTTATTTGCAACGCTAAGATATGAAACAACGTAAATTAGCAGTCTGTACTAGTGACGCGCGCGGGCAGCATATCCGAACGATTTTTAGGGTTCCGTAGTCAACAAGGAACCCTTAGAGTTTCGCCATGACCCCGTTTTTCTGTCTGTCTGTGAGTCCGTTAGCCCGGGGGCTTAGCTACTGGATTCTTAGTACTAGAAAGCTGTAATTTGGCATGAGTATACATATTAATTACGCCGACAAAGTGGTGAAATAAAATCCTCCCTCCCTTACACGTAAAGCGGAGATGATATTTTTGTTTCTCGTCTATCCCATGATATGGGGTATCATTGGATAGGCCGTTCAAAAATATTACTGGTCTTTAAAGACCAGTGTCTTCCCCCCGCGCCAGCTAAATGGTTGTATTTGGATATCTGAAATCAGTAGTATAAATAACTAAATTAAAAGGAAAACTATCACAGCTAAGTAGGCTTTACAAGTTAACGAGTAATAGTCTACCAACTTAAATTTTCAGTTGGAGAATTGACCGTGACGTATATCGATGTATGGGAGAACATGTTTTTCAACTACAATTTTAAGTTTGTTTTTGGGATAAATTCATCCCAACTACGGAACCCTTCACTGTGCGTGGTTCGACATGCACTTGGCCGGTTCTTTAAAGTTCTTTACTACCTGTTTTTTCCGTCGATTAAAGCACTACCCTCGCTTCCATTAGTTCATCAACTAATCAAATCTACTTTCCCCGCGATTTATAAACAACAAAACATCGATTCACATCTTAGAGCATTTAACCTATTCACATACACCAGACTAACCAAACAATTCTTTCAAAATACGTAGGAAACATACCGACAATAATATCTTCCTTTTATACATGCGTATTGATCTCTGGGTGGCAGTCGTCGGGTTATTCGACTCATATACGATCGTAATGCGGTCGTTTGCAATGACGAGAATGGCTTGCTTTTTCTTACGGACTCCGCTTTTATTATGTTTTTACAGTATAGGCGCAAATTTTTCGCGTAATGCTCTGGCGACCTCTATAAGCCGCGCAATATTAAGGAAATCGTTTGAAGGATCAACATTTGAATAGTTACATTTTGTTTCGTTATAGACTTGTCTAGGAATAAAATCGAATGGGTTTTCTAATGTTTGGGATATGTGTGTTCGTTGGTTGTTATTGTTGTTTTTGTTTGGTTGTCAATTGTTGTGTTACTATCTTAACTGGTATTATGCATGTCGAAGTAGTTAGTGTTTAGGAATAACAGATTTAAATGTGTCTGTACTCTAGGTTGGCATACAGGCGGTCGAACCACGTGGATGGAAAGTGACTAATACAGCACTGCGTTAAAACACAGATAATTTTCTAATTCTGAACTTTATTGACCTTGAAGTTCCTATATATCTTGTGGCTTATTGCATCAACAACTCCACAATCAAAAACATAGTCAATGCTCTTTGTCAGCAAAAATACAGATTTACACATTAAAAAGTAATATAGATATGTAACATTGGAACAAATGAACACGTACTTGGTGTTTGGCTGACAAAACTACGTAAAACTTGCGCCCGCAGTTGTCACAATAATGGACAAGTCGCAAATTACATTACAGCCCCTCGCGGCTGTAGTATAACGTGAGCTGCGAGTTGAGAGTGGATTATTTTTGAATTTAATCAAATGAGTTTCATAAAGCATTACAAGGAAGTAGTTTATAAAAATATATTGATATGAAGGAGTCGTGAATCCCAAGACTATGTAGATACACTAGCTTATGGTACATTCATCAAATCTTTAAGTTACATATTGTAACAGAACTGTGCATACCAGGCTCTAGGTAGGTACTAGTTTTATTGTTTTTTCGAAGTAAGAATACCTTGGTTTTTTAATAACCTACCGAAAATGATCGCTATTGTAAGCGATTAAAGTAGTAATCTTGAGGCTGTAAACTTATGCCCCATCGGTTTTGGTTAATTTGAAAATCGTTTCCTACTTCCGACAAACTATAAATTGTATTTCATTTGTTTATAGCTGTATTTTTTATTATCTATATCTAATTAATAACATGACAATATATATACCCACAACTTAAACTGTAACAACATTTCAAACAAATTATCCAAAAAGCCACGTTTAGAAAATGATGTTAAAAATAACAAGTGACTGCAGCCATTTTTCATTTCATACCCGCGCAAGCTCGTGTGTTACTCATTTTGTATTCCTACATGATGTAATGTAATAGACCTCTTTTCTGTGAAGCTTGCATGTTTTTAAAACTGCATGCTTTTCTACATACTCGTCTAGCTTGAAAGTTTCAGGCAGATTGTTGGTAGCAATTTTGAGTTATGTATGATACTATCCAATTTTCTCTTTGTAATGTTTATGATAATACCTAATCTTCAACTTATTTATATATTCGTAATTAAAAATTATATTTATATATAGAAAAAATAAAAATAATGCCAAAGAGGAATGGAGCGGGGCTACATGAACCACAAGCTAAAAGACAGAGTGAAAAACAGTCCAATCAGAAGAAATACCCAGGCCAAGGAACGGTCAACAAAGTGCTGGGCTTAAATTGGAAGTGGGCTGGACACGTCCAACGAGTAACAGACGACAGGTGGACAAAAACCACCTTGAACTGGTATCCAATAAAAAAAAAGGCAGACCAGGTAGACCACACAAAATATGGACGATATTGCAAAGATAGCAGGTAGGACATGGAGCAGAATTGCCAGAGACAGAACAACTTGGAAACGGCTGGACGAGGCTTTTACTGCTATCAATAGCGGTCCTTGTACACCATAGTAATAAATACAGTTTTTTATCTACTAAATTTATGAAGAGAAAAAAAACTTTTTATTTTTTATTCGTAGCATTATGCTGAGATAGGAGCCTTTTTGGCATCGTACAAGTCTTGATTGTTTTTTTATTGATAGTTTTAAATGCTATTTTTATATTTTTTGTGCGTGTCCCAAATAAAATATTTTTCATTCTTTATTTCTATTATTTATATTTTTAGTTAATAATGTCACATAAGATCATTATAAAGATAAGGATTAAGTGTCTAAAGAAATAAATCTATTTTATTTTATGAATTAATTAAAAGCTATTCAAGCAGCGAGTAGTCTGTCATATTGTAGAGTTTTTTATTTATTTTCTTGGGCTTCAAAGTTGTTACCGCTTATGATTGGCATAAAACAGGAAGGAAAAGGCTTACACAGTGAGTGAAGAAAGACTCTAGATTAGATGACGATAGTGCAGTTTCATAACATAAGGATAAGATTTTAGTCGACCTTTATTGACAACACAGATTCGTAAATTTTTGCAGTCAACAACTTTGCAAAGTTTCCCAAAACTCTAGCTACATTCACAGATAAAAATCTCAGCACTTTGACACTGCACATTTTAGCTCACTTTAACGTCCAAAATAAAAACCACGGTATACCTCCGGTGTATCTACGTGTGAAGTAAATTGGTGATATTTTACGAGTCAGTCATTACTGGGACTGTAAAGAGTCGGGACGTTCTTGGGTTTACGACGGAATTCCCGTGACCCGGCGACCTTATTACGACAAGGCTAAACGATGGAGAGTAACGAGACCGTCCGAAGTTATGACGAATATCCGATTCAGTTCAGAGGTGGACGAGCGAACGTGTTGGAGGATTGAGATGAATAAGGAGTTTGGTTGTCTTTACTTGAGGGGCTGTTATTGGTGGTAAGCGTTTTGTCTTGTCCGGCAGACAGATTTTTTCATGTTTTCAGTAATAATCGAGACACTTTTGGTTTCTAACTACTTATTCCGTTGCACGCGAGATGCACTAAACAGGATTAACAATAAAAGTATGCATCTACAATGTACAGCCTGCACTTGTCAAAAATGCTATCATCTCAGCATTTTCTGGAGGCTGAATACTGAGCATTGTTTTTTTTTTAATTGATACGGGTCGGTATTCACTTGATAATAAGCGTTCTGATACATTGAAAAGATTTAACTACTCTTGCTTGCTTCCAGAAATCAGAAGAACCCAAAAAATTATAGCACACCAAAACTGCTTACCACTACAAAAATTTAACAGAACATATCTTCAAAAGTAACATAAAATCGCTCACTAAAATTTTTCTAGCGTCCCAATACGCGATCGTAAGCGGTCGCTAACATTATTCGACATAGGCTATCGATAATAGCTTCACGTAATACGGCCCCCGACGCCGCCTGACGTGAGCGGAGAAGATAACGCCACCAATTGCAAATTAAAATGACATTTATTGGCCGTTAGTAGATTTTGTTGCTTCACCTAGAATGATTTGATTCCCTATTTAACTGGTGAACACGAAAATTGTGTTTTTTGTTCGCGAAATTAGATTTTTAGTTGCGTTCTTGTTGCGCAAACGCTTTATGTCACTTAAGGGACGGGAAATTTCATAAACGAGGTAGAGAGAGCGCGGCCTTATTAGGCACAGATTGTTTCTTTGGTGCGGTGAATGAGGAATGAGAGTTAAAAAGTTGAGGCAGTTAATATTAAGTTTTGTTTTCTTTGATACAGATGAGCCTGTTTCGTACTTCGAGTGACCTTAATTTGGCATCTCGGTGATTTGCTCTGAATCTTTCATTTGGTTGTCATGTTTTTCTTAGTTTATTTTTGCAGGGAGATATTTTGAAATGAGCCTGAAATAAGTACTGATATAAAACTGTGGTATGTACACTCTGTATTTCCAGAATGCCAAAGGATGGTTTTTTTTCTTAAAGGTAACGTTGTGTTTTAGAAACAGAATAAAGTGGCTTTAAAATGGGAAGAAGTAATGAATTAAGTAGGTGACGTACTTTGGTAATGCGCATGTTTATTAATTTTTCAAACAATACATAATGTTTAAAGCCACGTTTTTTTCCTTAAGCATCATAATATAACGCCATAGGAACACGAGCGAGATTTTCCCCGGCCGTACTCCACTTAATTACTGTATACCAAAACGAAGGCAAGTAATTAAGTCTCGTAATTAGCCAAGGATGTAGGCTCTTTATAGTCTTAGCAGACACCTGTGTCTGTATAGTTGTGTACAAGTATTACGTAGTACTTGTAGGAGTTGTATAAAGTGCCCAGAATAATTTTACCGACTGAGTTTGACATAGGTCTATTTTTGTCTACTACACTGTGTTTTGTTCAGATTTAGATCTCGAAACGAGAGCAATATTTATGGATTACAGGCCGTGCACTCGATGGGATTACAGGCCGTGCGCCCGATGGGATTACAGGCCGTGCGCCCGATGGAATTACAGGCCGTGCGCCCGATGGGATTACAGGCCCGCGCGCCCGATGGGATTACAGGCCGTGCGCCCGATGGGATTACAGGCCGTGCGCCCGATGGAATTACAGGCCGTGCGCCCGATGGGATTACAGGCCGTGCGCCCGATGGGATTACAGGCCGTGCGCCCGATGGGATTACAGGCCGTGCGCCCGATGGGATTACAGGCCGTGCGCCCGATGGGATTACAGGCCGTGCGCCCGATGGAATTACAGGCCGTGCGCCCGATGGGATTACAGGCCCGCGCGCCCGATGGGATTTCCCATCAGCAAAAATGACGACCTTCCGTACAAACTCTCATCCCCTATTAAATTCCTCTTTAGGGGAAGAATTTCCAAAAATACTTCCTCAGTGCTCACCTTCATTGTTAAAGGAATGCTTGTGCTAAGTTTCATGCTTCTAGACCGGCTGGCTCAGGCAATCCATTGTTTGTCAATGAATGAATTAATGAATTTAAGGTTTTTTTTTCTATTCGATTGATAGTTTTAAGCTTTAATAATAATTATGTATTTAGAATAGAAACTCCAATAAATATGAATAAGTCACATAAAACAAGATTTAAGTCCACAGTTTACAGAGAGACTAGAGAACGAGAGAGGTCTAGTCTCTCTCTGACTTTTTTCGATAGAAGCAGCGCCTATATGATATGATGTGTCTCATGTTACTGGTCACGTCCTAGCATGTGTCTGATGTTACTGGTCACGTCCTAGTATGTGTCTGATGTTACTGGTCACGTCCTAGTATGTGTCTCATGTTACAGGTCACGTCCTAGTATGTGTCTCATGTTACAGGTCACGTCCTAGTATGTGTCTCATGTTACTGGTCACGTCCTAGTATGTGTCTCATGTTACTGGTCACGTCCTAGTATGTGTCTCATGTTACTGGTCACGTCCTAGTATGTGTCTCATGTTACTGGTCACGTCCTAGTATGTGTCTGATGTTACTGGTCACGTCCTAGTATGTGTCTGATGTTACTGGTCACGTCCTAGTATGTGTCTGATATTACTGGTCACGTCCTAGTATGTGTCTGATGTTACTGGTCACGTCCTAGTATGTGTCTCATGTTACTGGTCACGTCCTAGTATGTGTCTGATGTTACTGGTCACGTCCTAGTACGTATCTGATGTTACTGGTCACGTCCTAGTACGTGTCTCATGTTACTGGTCACGTCCTAGTATGTGTCTGATGTTACTGGTCACGTCCTAGTATGTGTCTCATGTTACTGGTCACGTCCTAGTATGTGTCTCATGTTACTGGTCACGTCCTAGTATGTGTCTCATGTTACTGGTCACGTCCTAGTATGTGTCTGATGTTACTGGTCACGTCCTAGTATGTGTATCATGTTACTGGTCACGTCCTAGTATGTGTCTCATGTTACTGGTCACGTCCTAGTATGTGTCTCATGTTACTGGTCACGTCCTAGTATGTGTCTCATGTTACTGGTCACGTCCTAGTATGTGTCTGATGTTACTGGTCACGTCCTAGTATGTGTCTGATGTTACTGGTCACGTCCTAGTATGTGTCTCATGTTACTGGTCACGTCCTAGTATGTGTCTCATGTTACTGGTCACGTCCTAGTATGTGTCTCATGTTACTGGTCACGTCCTAGTATGTGTCTCATGTTACTGGTCACGTCCTAGTATGTGTCTGATGTTACTGGTCACGTCCTAGTATGTGTCTGATGTTACTGGTCACGTCCTAGTATGTGTCTGATGTTACTGGTCACGTCCTAGTATTAATTTGAAATTGTGTTTAGTTATTTGTTTTAATGTTATGTTAGAAAACCTTTTTGCTTTGTTGTTGAAACGGTTAGGTTGTTTCAGATTATTTTTATTATAGTGTCCAAAAGTTATCTCCAATTGCACTTTCTGATGCTTAATAAGTACTGGGAAAAAGGCGTGAGTTTATTTATGTATGATGCTAAGTACCTAAGCAAATAGGTATACTCTTTAGTACGAGTATTCTTTAGTTTGTACCTGCCTAGACACAACTCAAGAATCTAATACGTACAAATGTAAAGGTTTTCATTTGTTGAAAGAGATAAATAAGCCCTAGGGTAGGCCGAGGGTTATGAGTTAATATAACTGGTGAAATGTGGGTGTATATATAATACAACTCTGCAAAAGCCTTTGGGGAATGTTATGTGTTATTAGTATTCTTCAGAAAATGATCACCATTTTCACTGTTTATTTTCTAATAAGCATTAGGTAATATTCAGAACAAGATCATGTCCAAATTATACTTCTAAATGTACGGAAGTGAGAACAAGAAGAGAGGTGTAATAAATAACATTTTATCGCTCTCAGCTACGTAATGGTATCTTGATTCATTAATTGAACAACATTATCGCTTCACGGACGTGTGCGCTACCTGTAAGTGGATTCAATATGAATATTATCAAGCATATGTTCTTCGAAGGGGTGTACAGAGACGCTGTTTTAAAACCGGATGGCGGCAACTGTATTTAGATAAGTTATGTATCTAGTTATTGCGGAATTAAAACGAAATATTTTTACAAAACATTAAACTGTATTTAGTGTTATATAGACGAACACTATAGGTTAGGTTAGATAGACTGACACTAACAGCACGCAATACATAGAAAATAAGTTTTTTTTATGAGAATGTAAACTTCATAAGACCCTCTTCAATAGAAAAATTACAGGCACTTAAAGTTAAAACCTGCCGATCGTCGACTATTCCATTACTCCTAAACTCAGTAATCTCCAAAGATTGAGGTCGAAACACCACTTAATTTATAACGGCAAAACATTAACGATAATGTTCGGACGATGCTCGTAAAAAATTACTTTATCGCTTCTCTGAGGCGTTCGTTATTAACTCGAATTAACAATTTGCAGCGCTATTACGTACATCTGTACTCTGTAGTTAATAACTTTATCGTTCAATAATAACGTTCTTCGGGAGTAAAAAGCCTTAATGTGTATATAAAGACAGCGCTGTTTAGGTGACTAACAAACCGCTGCGTCGTACCAAAGTTTACTGTTGGAACTCAATTAAAATTCGGCAATTTTGTTGGTAGGGACGAAATTAAATCGGAGTAACATCGAGCCGGTCTGTCGCCCGTCCCAATATGACGTATAACGGGGCGTAGGCGGTAGACTAATACTACGATTTCAATGTTGACGATAAATAATTTGGTGTATATTGCTTTTGGGTTTGTTGATTCGGGGGATTAGATTTTCGTGTAGCTGCTTTAAAGTGTTTACTTAATGACCTATGTTGACAATACTTTCACGTAAACGCTACGTTCTAATATCCAAAAATATACCGTACATTCTTGTTTATGTAGAGGCAAACATAAACATGTACCCATCTTACTTCACAACCAACTACACAACAGCATACTATTTTATTCAATCAAAAACAAATAATAAATGAGATACAGAAAAAATGTAGAAGTAATTCATCTAAAAGATAGACCACTAACAAGGACAAGTAAAGTTTTCCGAGTCCCTTACTTAGTAGTTCCAGGGGCTATTTATATGGTGGTTCACTAAACCTTGGAAGGAGGGTAGGCAGCACGTAAATAATTCATTGACTACCCGCATTTGTTATGATGATAGTGAGTGCGTACATCGGCAGCCTAAGAGCAGTGGCAGGTATGTTAGCTGGTTCGGTTTGAAAAAGTTACAATTAGAATGTTACAACTTTTTGAATTACCAACTAAAGTTTGAAGAATGTTCCACTTGAATCAAAATATGAGTTTAATAAAATGAGTTATAAAGTGGTTCTAAATTTAACTTTACCCATTTACAAATTACCTGATAATTGATCTGATTTGAAATCATTGAATTTTAATTGAAATAAGAATCTGTCAATACGACTGCAAATGGCTTGTCTACATAAATTACTGCCCTGTACTCACGCCGCGCCGTTTGACCCGCAAAGTATTGAACACTCTTGTATTGTTAATTCTTTAAGATGTAACCTATAATAACTATAACCTAATTCCCCTGTTAATAGGACTGCAAATGGATTGTCTACATAATTGAGATTTTTTTAACGTTCGTTTTTTAAGCTTGTTTAAACTATAATACTCCTAATGTCCTGGTCCCTACGTCTGAAAATTAGTGGTCTACATGAATGACTAACCTTTACTCGCACCGTCGGGTCCACGAAGTATGGAACACTCTTCTATTGTGCCGAATGGCGTGAAGAGTTGGCGGACATCTTCCTCAGTCTGCTGTTTGCTGAGCATGCCCACGAACAGTTTCCGATCTGTGACGAGAAACACACGGTTAGAGCCTTGAGATTGTACTTTTAAGTGGCGTTCCGTTGCTAGTCTGTTTGGAGAAGTAATGCTATTCGTGTTTGAGTTTCCAGTGTTGAGAGTCGATTGCATTTTGTTAGCCAAAAAAGTCTTTATTTTTTATTTTTGTACAGTTCATATCAAACAATCATTCAGAGTTGTCGAAAACACTCTACGCAGTACACTTAACATAACACAGTCAAAACTGACGTGATTGAATGATTCAAACATCTTGCTACAACATTTGTCTACGCAGGGCTACGGCGTAGGCGCGTCGCTATGCCGAGCCTACGCGTTGCTACAACCCTCGACGCGGCGACGCTCAAACTCAAACAGTTGATTCAGATTAGACTTAGCAACTTTGTTCGTCGTGGTCGTAACTAGCAACAGAACGCAGTCAAACAAAGAGGCACACCACAGTAAGCCTAGCGGTGGTGCGTGGAGCGGCGGGCTTAAACTGGACTTCGGTGCCAATGGAGCAGGTTCTCAAGTAGCGACCGGGCGAGTGCAGACGGCCTCAGACAGAGACAGGGCGCTGAAGCGCGTTACATTCAGATAATGGCGCGCGTACACAACGCCACACTTAGTGGCACCGCAGTCGCGCGACAGTTTCCCGCTAGCACCACGGTACCTATTAATTTTGTGTGGAAAAACAGCTTATCAATTTTGGTTAATACGTACTTTGTTTTGAACAGTTCAAGTTAGAATAAGTTGTTTTTCGGTTTGATTACAATGCATTTAAAGTCAATGAGTATGGGACGTATATGCACATACTTTGATTGCAGTCCACAGAGATAATAAAAAAAACCATTAAGAAACTTTTTAATCTCTCAATGAGTATCTTAATATATATATATTTTTAAATTATTTAATTTGAATATGTCATGAATGTATGTGCATTTACGTGGCTGATTGTAGCGCCGTGTGCGCGCGCACTAA
The DNA here is from genome assembly GCA_963921375.1 of Tiliacea citrago. Taxonomy (NCBI): domain Eukaryota; kingdom Metazoa; phylum Arthropoda; class Insecta; order Lepidoptera; family Noctuidae; genus Tiliacea; species Tiliacea citrago. The sequence continues at coordinate 27,477,394 of OY992787.1, read as the reverse complement.
GTTGCTACTGTTGTCAATGTTAAGTCAAGGAAGAGACAGCCTAGAGAGAGTTTACAATTTTGAGGTGCATCGAGAAATTTATTGAGAAAATTACTACAACAAATGTTCTGTTTCAACGATAGTATAGGTTCTAGAATAATTATAAGATTTAATTTCGTCTCAGGCATTTTTGGTACCAATATTTTCAAATCGAAAGCCTAATTATAAATTGAAATGGAAAAAATCACTACTAATTATGAATTTATGAGACACAAAATTATGATACTCGTATAACCGAATCTGATTATAGGACACAAGCAAAAAATTCAAGGGCAAACTTTAGTGGCGTCATCTGTAATATCTCTTAGATGTTTCTATGTTTCAAGTTGTACTTACACAGCACTGACTTTTGAAGTAATTTAAAGAGTGTTTCATATAAAATTAATTTCTGGATGCACATAGTAAAGGATTTTTCACATTTCCTTCCAAATCAGCGCCCTATCACAGGGTGAAGAGTGAGCCGCCACTACACGCGCCCGCTCCCATCACCTGCATCACCATGTGACGTCATCACCATGTGACGTCATCACCATACCCTATCACATGTGGTGGAACAACAACAGCTCTATGATAACACATAACACACAGTTTTAGTTAATGAAATACAACGAACAAAATTCAAATTCAGGTCAACACAAAAATTAGCACATTACACTAAAACGTTGCAATGGTGAATCGACGAGGGTCCCGTAGATTATTAGGGGTCACACATCGATTAGGGCCTACGGAACCCTCTGGGGCTTTGTTACTTTAAGACTTCTGTGTGAGCATAGAAGTTCGCGTCACCCAATTCTTTTCTTCTCTTTTTTAATCGAGCGGCATCAATTTTGGGCGTCAAAAGGCTCTTTACAGAAATCGGCGTTCAATAAAGTAGAACTTTTTAATAAAAAATAATGACATAATAACATAAATCCACACTAATTACGCATCGAAATGAAAACGAAAACAGAAAAAATAAAATAGTTTTTACAGCACGACGATAACTAATGGTGCAGAGTGAGGGTTTGCGTTCCACGTCTAAGCTTTTAGTTAACAGTCGAGTTTGCCTTGACAAGAATCCAATTATCTGAGCGCAAAAAGTTTGTACTACAAACATTTTCAATTAATAAAAAGAGCATTCCATTTTTTTATTACACATTAGGTTCAATAAGGTACGATTGGAACAGAATAGAGTGGGCAAGGCGTACTCGGCAAGGTTAGACGTGGACATTCGCTCACTGCGCGCGCTATTTGACAGACAGTGACAACAGTACAGCCTAGGGCACGCACAACAAACGCTACCTGTGTCCGCCTATGCGCGCCGTCTGCCCTCGCCCCCTGGAACACAAGAACATGCTACACACGCTTACTCCACCGCTCCACATTATAACGCATTGTATTTGTGAGGAGGACGAGTAACCAACTTAGTAAAGTTGTTGTAGACATCGGTATTCCTGCCATACTGTACGAAAAGAATATACTGTCTAATGTATTCCACAGTTTATAGACGACTAGGGCTTAAGTAGGTACAGATTAATAAGACCGAAATTAAAAAATGTCTTGACAGTAATTATATTGCTTAGGGTGGCCATTGCAGTACCTATGTCTTGGCAGCTCAAGGTTGAGCCGCTTACAAGTTTAAACGTAAAACCTATTTAGTAGATTTTGTAGTGTATAGCAGAGTTATCATAAACAAAATGTACATTAAGTAAATCAATGTTTACAATTTCTGAAAATAATGAAGATGGTATTAACTTTTTGACAAAATATTGTAGCGGTCTGACTGACTAGTTAACGGTGCATAGGATACAGTGTGCGTAGGATAATAGTGAACTTAAATGTATTGATATTACTTTTAAAATTAAACAATGAAATTGTGCCCAAAAGGTAAGAGTAAAACGGTATGATATCTCCAAATATTATATAATAGCAAAACAACCTGAAACATGACACACACATGATCTATCAAAAAATAATAAACACACAAAAAACAATCACGGTGGTGTTTCGTGCGAAACAAGCAGTTTACTCAGTAACTACAAAACAGCAAATAAAATACATGAAGCGGTATCATAGGATAGTCATGTTTATAGAAAAGTTGTTTTGCTACCTGCTTAAAAAATCATCATCATCTGCCTACCTAACTCTGGCTTTCCAACTACCTGCGGGTTGTCAAACCAGATACAGCTGAATACCAGTATTTTACCTGGAGCGAATGCTTATTTGAAGTCAGATGCACCACCAGTCTCACCTAGGGGTATCCCCCTTGGTGAGACTGGTGGTCAGACTTTCGGGCTTCTGTCTACGTGTAACGACTGGCTAAACTGTATCACGAAATTAGTATCAATATATTCTTAAAACCACTTAAACATTATATTCCATTTCATTTCCCTATTAGAATAGTAACTAAACTAAAAGCACTTTTAAAAAACGCTCCAAAAAACGCAGCCTTTTAAATAGGACCGAAATCCAACACAATCCAAGTTCAAACATTATTGAGCTTTTTAGGGTTCCGTACCTCAAAAGGAAAAAACGGAGCCCTCATAGAATCACTCGTGTGTCTGTCTGTCCGTCTGTCACAGCCAATTTTCTCCAAATCTACTGGGCCGATTAAGTTGAAATTTGGATGCGTATAAATTTCTGTGACTCAAAAACGGTCGTGCAACGTAAATTAAAAATTTTTGAATATAGGGGTCACTTTTGGGGGCCAAATAAAAAAAAAAAAAAAATTGCAGACTGTAACCGTGTAACATATCAAATGAAAGTTGTTGTGAGGATTACAGATATATATTTTTTTTAATTAAAAAGAAACCTTTTAAAATTATTTAAGAAAATAGATGAAAATTTACCATTTACCCCCCTTAGCCCCGAAACAGCTAAGCCTAAAATTTTGAAAAAAATACAGAAAATGATTCTTTACCTATAGATTACAGGAAAACTATAAGAAGTCATAAAATGGTCTTAAAATAACATGGTAAATCTCTCAATATTGGGCGTACAAACTTATATTTGCAGTTGGAATGTATGAGGGAACATGTTTTTCAACTACAATGTTAAGTTTGGTTTTAGGATAAATTCATCCCAACTACGGAACCCTTCATTGTGCGTGGTCCGATACGCAGTTGGCCGTTTTTTTTTTCTAGTTACAACAGCTTTGTGAGACAAAATTAAACCCTAAAATTCTTTAACGGTGGCTGTTATTTGCAGTTAGGAAAACGAGATAGTTAATTGTTTCAGTAATTTATATGTTTTTAGATTCAATAAGATTTTAGAGTAGAAGTACAGTTCAAAATAGTCCCGGAATTAACGCACACCATCAAACATTAACGCACACCATCAAACATTAACGCACACCATCAAACATTAACGCACACCATCAAACATTAACGCACACCATCAAACATTAACGCACACCATCAAACATTAACGCACACCATCAAACATTAACGCACACCATCAAACATTAACGCACACCATCAAACATTAACGCACACCATCAAACACCCCAATTAGAATGTTATGTTATAATCATAATTCATACACGGATATTTTATGATTATAAAAACACTAGCTGCGCCCCGCGGTTTCACCCGCGTAAGTATCGATCCCGTGGGAATATCGGGATAAAAAGTAGCCTATGTCTTAATCCAGGGTGTCAACTATCTCCATACAGAATCTATCAACATTGGTCCAGCCGTTTGAGCGTGAAGAAGTAACAAACATACACACTCACAAACTTTCGCCTTTATAATATTAGTGTGATTGTATACTTATTAAATTAGATATACTGATTGAAGGAGAAAATTGTGGTCACTAAAAATCTACGCACGCACACAGAGGCACCCGTAGATACCAGGGTCTAGCGTAGTACGTACTTCGTCCATTTTGGTTTGTTTTGACTGTACAGTGGAAGTGTGGCTGTAATTTCCGAAAGCCGTCCACTGCTGGACTTAGGCCTTCCCCAACCACCGCCACTTCAACCGGTTCTGTGCTTCCCGCATCGGTGGGATTCCTGCGGCCTTCACAAGGTCATCGGTCCACCTAGTGGGAGGCCTTCCAACGCTATATCCTCAGGTACGCGGACGCCACTCCCGAACTTTTCGGCCCCATTGGCCATCTGTTCAGCGAGCAATGTGCCCTGCTTACTGTCATTTAAGTTTAGCAATTCGGGTTATGTCGGTTACCTTAGTTTTCCTGCGGATCTCTTAATTTCTGATTCGATCTCGTAGGGAAACTTCAAGCATAGCCCTCTCTATTGCCCTTTGGGTGACTGTTAGCCGTCTAATAAGGTCCATTGTGAGTGACCACGTTTCAGTGCTATAGGTCATTACTGGCAATACGCACTGGTCAAAGACTTTCGTCTTGAGACACTACGGTAAGTGAGACGAGAAGATATTGCATAGCTTCCCGAACGCTGCCCAGCCGAGTTTGATTCGACGACTGACCTCATTCTTGAAGTTGGACCTACCTAACTGGACAGTTTGTCCGAGTGTAGCGTCTCCGATCATCATGAAAGACTGTAATTTACGTAGTTTTAATTATTTTTGGGATAAAAAATTACGTATATTAAAAATTACAGAAATTGATTCAGTAAACGATTCGCAACAAACTATTTTCATAATGTAAGTACTTTATTAACGCATACGTCCTGAAACTTAATTATTCCACAGTTCCGTGCAACAACAACAAAACAACAATTAGCTATCTTTAGCCTAACAAACAGGTACAAAACTAAAGGGCAAGGACTCACGGAGTTTGCAAACAATGCACAGTTACACGTACAGTCGTGGCCGTCTGTCCCAGAACATTGTTCGGAATATTAGTGCCGGTGGGGAACGGTCATTAAATTCAGATTTATAAGCGCCAGCCGGATATCTCTCCCGTGCGACGCTGCTAATGACCACGTAAATTGAGATAATTTCACAGTGGACTTGATAATAAGGCTGCGGACATACGCACTAGGTGAGGAATGAGGCGCAGGGAAGATTAGGAAGGTTTATGTATGAGGCGCATGGCTTTTTGGAGAGGAAAGATTTGATAATTTTTGTTTAATTTGTAATCCGTTTGCCAGAGAGTGATTGAATGAGTTAACATCAAGTATTTTTAGACATATGTGGGTAGGTAAACTTATTGTATGATTGCTGAATTTTACTAAAATATTACTGCTTATAATTCCCGTACAATGAAGGCAGGCGTGAGAAGGCATAAAATATTATATAGTTATTTTATTTTTTATGTTGTGAATCTGCCCGGTTCATAACATAACTGTAGCGGAGAGCTTCAACTCTCCAATTATAAAGCAGTTTGTGCGGAGGGTGCTAACACTAGATAATAAGATTCTTTGTTTCCGAAATAAAAATGATATTACTATTGTAAAACGTTAATCCATACTTCTACATTGATTTAAGAGCACGTGTACCGATATAACATTTAATAAACTTTTGTATACATACCACAGACCTTTTGTACCCGAAGACTTAAAGAGACTAAAATTACCCTCAGAATAAATCTCTCAAATATAATCCCCGAATTAATTTGGAAACATATTCATATGTCTCTAAGGATTAAGTTAGCCGAGATTCTTGAACACAGGTCAAAAGTATTAGATATTCGGTCCCTACCTGCTCCTCGAATAAATTATTGCAAAAGGGATTAGATGGAATTTGGTTTTCATTAGGTTTTTATTAAAATAAGAACATACATTCAGTAGACAAATATGTGGGCTTAAAATAAAACTTTTGAACGATGTCTACTTTTTCTATGCATAGGAATAGATTGGTGTGAATAGTTTAGTTAGTGTAAAATCTACAATAAAAATTAATGGCTAAATGTATTTCTAAGCGCAAAACTGGAGAACGGCTGGACCAATTCGGGTATTTTTTTCGTTCAAATATTTGTGGAAGTCCAAGGAAGGTTCGAATGAAGAGAAAGAAACCGGCTTAGTGCGAGTCAGACTCGCGCACGAAGGGTTCCGTACCATTATCAATAAAAATGGCAAAAAAATCACGTTTGTTGTATGGGAGCCCCCTTAAATATTTATTTTATTCTATTCTTAGTATTTTTTGTTATGGCGGCAACAGAAATACATCGCTGGTTTGCTGAATTTCAACGTGGACGTGTCAAGCTCAGTGATGATCCCCGTCAAGGTCGTCCAAAAACTGCAGTCACCCAAGAAAACGTTGATGCTGTGCGTAAGCTGATTGAGGAAGATCGACATGTGACATACCGCGAAATTCAGGCAACTTTAGACATTGGCATGAGTCAAATACAAATAATCTTGCATGAACAATTAGGTGTAAAAAAGTTGTTTTCCCGATGGAAACCGCATTCGCTCTGTGAAGAGCAAAAAGCGGCTCGCGTTACTTGGTGCGTCAGAAGTCTCGAAAGATTCCACGCAGGATCCTCAAATGCTGTATACAACATTGTATCAGGTGACGAATCCTGGATATACGCGTATGAACCCGAAACAAAAAACCAGTCACGAGTTTGGGTGTTCGAAAATGAGTTAAAGCCAACAAAAATTGTTCGTTCACGGAGTGTTGCCAAAAAAATGGTGGCCACGTTTGTCTCCAAAATCGGCCATGTTACGACTATTCCTCTTGAGGGACAAAGAACGGTTAATGCAGAATGGTATGCTAGCATTTGTTTGCCACAGGTCGTTTCTGAACTCCGTAAAGAGAACTGCAACCGCCGCATCATCCTCCATCACGACAATGCGAGTTCTCACACCGCGCACAGAACAAAAGAGTTTTTAGAGCAAGAAAACATAGAATTATTAGACCATCCGCCGTACAGCCCCGACCTAAGCCCTAATGATTTCTATACTTTCCCTAAAATAAAGAATAAATTGCGTGGACAGAGATTTTTATCACCTGAAGAAGCTGTGGACGCCTACAAAACGGCCATTTTGGAGACCCCAACTTCCGAATGGGATGGTTGCTTCAATGATTGGTTCCATCGTATGGAAAAATATGTCAAATTTCGCGGAGAATACTTCGAAAAGCAATAAATACATTTTTTAAATAGTAACGTTGTGTCACTTCCTTGATTCCCGAAATTTTCAGTGCCGCCCTAGGTATATTATGATAACTGTAAATTATCAAATCAAATTGTGAAATGTAAATCTTTGTAGTAAAATAAGATTAAAGTTTCGTTAAATAATAGCAATAATAAATATTATAAAATGATTATTTAAATATTAGATTTTTCTTGATTTTTTTATTCTTTATAAATATTACTAAAACAAAACAGAAAAAAACTTTATATTAAAAAATATATAATGCGAGATAAAGAGCTCGTTTCGTTCCTAGGACTGGAACCTCCAATCTCAAGCACGGCAAGCGGTCTTAAAGTCTCCCGTCTATTTAGACGTTAATAACTCTTTGTAAAATTAAATGTTAACCGTATAATTGCTTGTCGTTATAGGCAATAATTAATGTTTTATTGAAAAGAAACTATATTAAAAACAGACTTTAAAAAACAAATACTAATTTAAACTTATTTATTTACTAAAACAATACATTCAATACAATAAAATATATTTTTTAAATACAATAACCAACTTGGGCCTATCATGGATTTGAATGCACTTGTCTTTTGGGGGGTAACCATTCAATGGAGCTGTGTGTATCTAATTTGCAACCAACATATGTTTCAAGCATAAAATCCGTTGTAATACCGAAATTCCGCCTAATTAGTGCACATCGTTTTCAAAATAATCCACACTTCACTTTGACTACCATTTCAAGTCACGAACAAAAATAAGTATACACTTTTCGAAAACGATTTTCTCGTGAAATAACGATTGCAACTTTATCAATTAAGATGAGATCATTCATATACATAGGAAAAAGGAGGAGTTTTAATTCGACTGTTTTAAATATAAGTATATGTATGAAAACACTAGAATGGTCGTAACAACATACATTTTAATCAATAGAAGAAAACCTGTTTTGAATTTAAGAGTTTATTTATAAACGTTGCTCAAAGTTACGGCGACTTTTAAACGTCAAAAAATGTATGGTTTAGCAGACGGTAATCATAACTTAAGTTTAACCGACGCTTATAAATAACCCCCCCGTGTATACAGGAAAAAAAATGCAGAAATTATGCTATAGGTAGCTAGCTATTAAGCTAGCTATAGCTAGCTATAGATATAAGCTATTAGCTAAGCTATAGCTAAGCTATAGGTCCTAAGCTAAAATAAATTGAATTAGAAAAGAAAAAAGAAAGAAAATACGTTTATTTGCGGTTTTGCGTTTTGCGGTTTTGGGTATTAAGTCACTCGTTAAAAACACAAACATAATACCTATAAATAATAACGAAGCGACGTGCCGCATCGTAGGTACTGGTCCTCGGATCTCGCTCGAAGAAATCAAACATGGTTTCTTCGATTTCGACCGCCAGTCGAGGTCTGCCAGACCCTTGTGCGTGATTTGGGGTCCAGAACTGTCCGTTATCAAGCAGCCTTTGATTGGCTGCTAAAACGGTCCTTTCCCTGGATCTGGATCAGGAATCCCATTGGCTCGCATACGAGGTATGCTGTCCTGCGCATACATTCTTCGAGCTGCTCTTAAGTTTTCACCACTTAATAAATACACTCTCACACCTCATACACCATCTCGTAAAACTCGCGGTCAACAACAATTAATGGAAATTGCTACTGATACAGAAGCAACAAAAAAAAAATTGCACTCTGCTTTTTTTTTTTTCTTTATCACACTAATATTATAAAGGCGAAAGTTTGTGAGTGTGTGTGTGTGTGTGTTTGTTACTTCTTCACGCTCAAACGGCTGGACCAATTTCCATAAAATTTTGTATGGAGATAGTTGACACCCTGGATTAAGACATAGGCTACTTTTTATCCCGATATTCCTACGGGATCGAGACTTACGCGGGTGAAACCGCGGGGCACACATACTCACAAACTTTCGCCTTTATAATATTAGGGTGATGTGATGTGATAAGTATTTCTGTTTGATAAATGAATAGATTTTATGAAGCGAGAATTTGAGCTATTTTCAGCTGTAGTTACTGGGATAATTGGTCGATTATAGAGCTTAATTTTAGAGTAAGATGCTAGGTCGAAAATCATAAATACTCGTCTTATGACAAAAGAAATAACAAATGAATTTAGCCCGTAAAAGAAAATAATAATATCCTCGCAATAGTTTGGCTTCTCCTCTGGACGTACCGCCTTTTAATTGAAAAAGCTGTAACCGAGCCGGTGCCGTGCCGTTGCCGTGCCGTTCCGGCGATCCGGCAGCCGCAATCCTCCTCATTAAGCACTAATGCTGCACTATAGCTGAGGCCCTTAACGCGGCGATAAATAAACTAATTATACGCTCAATGGCCACCAATTTGTACTGGGATTTGATTGGTTATTATATACCTACATATTAATGTGTGTGGTTTGTTATGTAAGGCGGTAACGCTGTTCTGACTTTGTGGTATCTGTTACTATAAACATAGTAGAAATGTTATATTCGGTCTAAGTTTCTAGCCATACATATATTAATGTACAAATTTATATTGCTTATTATGTAATTGTGGGTTTGAGCTAAGCATAACTATTCTCGTATGCTACCAGTTTATATTGTAAATGCTGTCAGATGTTTGCTTATGATTATTAAATACCTTTATCTCAATCTTAACTTTATAGCAGCTATCAGACGCTTACATTTTTGTTCAATTTTGTGTTTAAACATTTAATTACAAAACATTAGCCCTGCAATAGGGCGTTATTTACGTCGTCAAGATTTGATGCATGTCTATTAATTTTTAATATTAAGTAAGTATCGTCAGCAAATAACACCATTTGTGGTTGACTTTTTTAACAAAAGGGGCAGATCATTAATATGTACTAAAAAGAGGAAAAGACCCAATATTAAGTATTTTAGTAAACCCATTATTACTTTTAAGCCAAGTGAATTGACTCCATTTATTTAAACTTGCAACGGTGTTAGATTTCGGCACTCTGCGTCTTTCACTCGCCTATCGAATGATCAAAACATGATCTCCAATGAAATGAACAGATCAATGTTTATTCCTATGTAATGTTATCGGAGCCGTATGAACGTAGAATAAAACAAACATTCACTCAAGTAGATTGTCTGATATCAGCTATAACTTATAGTTTGTATATACGATCAAATGAACTTTGATAACACAATAATAATAATATACACATTTATTTCTTCTTGTCCAATTTACGCTAACTTGAAAGTGAGTAAAACAAGAATTTTAAAATAAAACAGTTCTCAAAATTCTCACAAGGACACTAACATTAAGGTCAAGTGACAAGAATTAGGTTTATTGATAAATGCTTCAGGTCTTGTCACTCGGTGTTGGACTTATTGGACCTTTACATTCTAGGAATTCCTATAGTCTGGGAATCTAAGTTTTAGGCGGGCGCTGCACCTACAATAAGTTTTAGGCGGGCGCTGCACCTACAATAAGTTTTAGGCGGGCGCTGCACCTACAATAAGTTTTAGGCGGGCGCTGCACCTACAATAAGTTTTAGGCGGGCGCTGCACCTACAATAAGTTTTAGGCGGGCGCTGCACCTACAATAAGTTTTAGGCGGGCGCCGCACCTACAATAAGTTTTAGGCGGGCGCTGCACCTACAATAAGTTTTAGGCGGGCGCTGCACCTACAATAAGTTTGCGCAATATTTATATTACACAATATGATTGAATCAGCCCTTGCACTCAAACGATCTATTATTTTGACACAATAAAAGTGACGGCCCATAAGCTTCAATGTCCCGCCTTAGACTATTGGTGAAGGTGCGTCCTTGAAATATTTAGTCTAGATCTTATAGAAGTATAAATTAATGATTTTTGAAGCTGAAACATTTGGGCGCGTCGAGTGATTTTTAGTAGCGGTCCACTGTATGACTTTGCGTCACCGACTTGCTAATGTTAACGATATGTCTGTTGCTTGAAGGGTTTCCACTGTTATTTCATAGTTTTAAGTTTTCACTTCTGTCGGGGGTCCCCATGAGTGCCTATTTTATTGGGTAAGCAAGCAATACGAGCAGATAAAACCCCTCCTTAGGCTAATATGTAGTTATGGTATTACAACAAGGGCGTTTTTAGTAAGCAGGACGTAGTTATACCGGATAGAAGAACATAAATCTATCGATTAAACCTAAAAATCCTGACCCACACAAATCCCAACAGCAACACATTCCATACTCCTTTCCTTCCCTCCTACAATTTACCCAAACTGCACAAATATTTAAAATCTAATTTCGTAACTACACTCGGAACTTGTACACACAAACTCTCGTTACCTCTTGCTTCGCACCTTTTCTGCGTAATGCTTCGTCCCCAATCAATCATAACAACATATTGTTTGCTTGCAAGGGATAACGTTTCCGTTCTAACGTGGATTTATGAGGGGTAGCAATATTATTGATACGTTTCATGCAACATTAGCGGCTTGATTGGTAGCCGCACCTGTTTTATTTTTGGAGGCATGAAAATTGATTGGGGTTGCATAGAATGAGGAGGTTCAAGGTGTTTGGAAGTGGGAAATCGACGTAGTCTTTGGTATTTACGTTGGTGTAGCAGTCTGCATTATTATACATCAATAATCTTCTGAAATTACTTGACCATGTGTTTTTCTGCCCATAGAAATAGTCTGGAATGAGTTTGCCTGCATGTATTTGATGCGTTGCTGACAGATAGCTTTTAAATATTTTATTATTCTTTGTCTATAAAATTTCTCAAAGCTACTAAATTAAAACTTCAGGTGACGTTCCAAACTACTCAGATTTTATGACCATCAACAATGTTATACGTGCCATAAAATATTTTATCAACCAAACCTATTGGAAATCTAAATAAAAAATCCTACATGTAATAATCTGCCTGTGTTCTGTATCGAGAGACCTCTTCATGTAATACAGCAATTAAGAAGGACCCTTCACTTTCAGTTCCACATAAATTCGTTTCTAAATTGGCTGTAGGTAGCTTAAAACCGTTGAAGCGAAAATTTCAATGTTCAGTTGATTCCATTAATTAGGCATGCTGTACTCTCCCATCGAGCCAAGTTGCATAGCCAATTACATTGATAATTGGAGGTCGCGCAGGTGTCTTCACGACAAAGACGGCGGTGGTGTGGTGCGAGTGAGAAGATGGACGAGGGACTGAACATTGATTAATCAGACAGGACAGTTACCCAGAGAGTGGCGTCAAGTTGTGGCACCCTGTACACTGTACAGTCGCTGGACGAAGGTGAGTATACATCTTACAAAGAAAACTACAAAGTAAGGTGGAGATTTCAACCATTTATATTCCCTATCGTTTCACCAAACGATAAGAAGAAAATAAAATGTTACTTAAATCAGCAGCTGTAACGAAAATATTCCAAAAACAAAACAAAATACACTCGCTTCAACCTTACAACTTAACACACCAGTTTTAGTGTGACGAATTCCCGGAGTTTGATTCTATTTAGTTTATGTGAAAGTTATATAGCTTGTGTACCGCGAGCGGGCGCCGGCGCCGCCGGAGTGCAGTTACTACGTGCTACAACACTACACTTGAGACTATCTGGGTTAGCACAGGCACTGGCATGACAGCTATGAGCTAGTCCATCTTACGAGTTGTTAAAACTTGGGAAGTGGTTGAATTTTTGGCTGTCTAGAATATTATCTATAGTACTTTTATGCATACTTTGTTAAAACATTGTCGATCAAGTATGTCCTTGTATTCATTAAAATAAGTTTAAAACCTAATTGGAATTTTAAAAGTTAGTTCTGAGTTTTACTAAAAAGTGCGGCACAAAATAAAAATATAGTTCTAGCAATATGGGTAAGATTCCCTTATCTTGCCCTGAGACTCAGTTACATTCCTAGCATCTTAGACAAAAAACCTTATTCTGAAGAAACGGTTAAATAATTTAAACTCAATACTAAAACATAAATACAGCGAATGACATCATTAATCAGAACAGACGGCGCCGGGCGGCTAGCAGACAGGTGTACGCCAGGCGTGTCACCAGCAGACGTGTTCGACGCAGTAGTATCGTGGACATGGAAAATACAAACGGGGGCAGGAGACGTTGGTCGAGTAGAGAGATTAGTGTGAGTTTTTGCAATATGTGGAATGGTTAAGTAGGTGCAGGCAATGCTGTAATGCAACATGTCATGGAGTGTCCATCAATTAAGATTTGGATTTCTCAGTCGTGTTAATACTCAAAACCTGAGCTATTGTGACTAGCCGAGAAGCTGTAGGGTCATATTTATGCATGACAAAATTACGCGCACGCCGGCGCGGCGGTCACCGGCAGGCGTGTCCAATCCAGTAGTGGTGTCATAGACATGGACAATACAAACGCAGGCACGAGACCTTGGGAAAGAACGGCGAGCTTAGTGATGTGGGTTTTTGTAATGCGTGGAAGGGTTTAGTAGGTCCAGACACACGCCAGTAATGGGGCGATTTCGTAGGAGTTAAGTTAAGATAACTTACGATCTTAATTGCGTGGCTTCTTTTTGTTTGCAGTCATAGCCAGGAGTAATTTGTAAAAGGGATGATAATTCATGTTTCATTTAACAAGAATTGATGGACAAAGCAAGCCTTTAAAAGGTAAATATAGGTATAAATATAATAAAGATGTGGCTTTGAATAGCAAAATACCACATTTCCCCGACAACCCCGGAAAAAAGTGCTTGAAAAAAGTGGCATTTATGTATGTAAATGCTGATATTCTTAAAATGGTGGAAATAGGCAAAACGAAAAGACAGTCTCGGGAGTAAAGAAACTAACAGTTTTTCTCTAAGGCCTGCGGTTGAACAGGCTCAGCAAAAACTAAACCATAACAAACATTATCCTGTATCATAAACCGCATTACCTCGACCCATCTCCTGCCTGAAGTAAGCATCGCTAGAGTGTGGCTCGAAAGTGGCTCAAGCCACTAATCTGATAAGCGGTGACGAAAATCGCTTTATAATAACTACAAAAAGGTGGCTCATTAGAGATTTTAAGTTAACAAGGCTCGTGTTAAGTTTTGTATTTATAGAGGGTGTGATTTTGGGTTTGTGTTAGTTATAAACCATGTAATATTTGATATTATGCAGGCTGGAGTTAGTACATTTTTGTAAGAATGAGTTAGTTTATTATAGAAATTATGTCAAGTAGCAGCTTATCTATCATCTCTCATGAAGTCAGGTGCGTAGTTTTATCAGGAAATGTAACGTGTGTAGGCTAGTCAAGCCTTGTTCAATAGTTCTGAATCTTCACCCACTTCTCGAGAATAACAACCTATTGATTTAGGCGTTGTTCTCACTCCTGAACTGTCGTTTCGCGATCATATAACCAAACTCTAACTCAAACCATTTATTTCAATTAAACCATTTACAGGCACTTTTGAAATGTCAAAAAGTCGGTCAGTTAGAAATACTCGTATGAAGCTAGTTGCCCATTCCAAAGAGTAGTAGGTTCCTATGGAGAAGAACGGGCAAGAAACTCCAAGGACACTCTTTTAAAATAAAATATTGATACAAAGTATTGGTTACATTATTCAGGTTGAAATTATACATGTGAGAACGTTGCAAAACGTCAGAAGCGTCCGTGATAAAAAGATAAAAAAGGAACAATTCAAAACTAATATTATTCAAATAAGCCGTGGCGGCTAAGAGATGCCCAGTTCAAACTGACAGCGCCCGTTCACGAACATGACGCATGGATCAGCTCAACCATTTTGAAGGGAGCTGAATGATCCAACACACGCGCCACCATCAGCGTGACATCTGAGTGAACATGACATACTCTCAGCCGCCAGGGCACATTCAAGTCAATGAAATCTTTCATTGGCCTGGTAAATAGTAGCTCTATTGTAAAGAAAGAAAGAAAGAAAAATAATTTTATTTGTCACAGAAACACGTGCATACGAAAACATAAACTCGAGTAGGTAAACATTACACAAAACAAATCTAATTTATAATCACGAGCACAAAAAAAGAAATAGTCGGCAGCACATACCACCGCGGTCGGTTGTACATAATAGTACTCACATCCGTGCTATGCAATTACATAATACAAAGGAGATTGAGAAAAGGCATTTTGAAACTTGGGGTTTCTTCTGAGGCAGACGCGAGACTTTACCAGCATAACAGTCATCAGAGTCCTGTATGCCGCATAAGTCAGGAGTCATCTGTAACATAGTGCTGTTATATGGGCTCCACATGAGGCTAAGTACTCAGTGATGTTGGAAAGAGTCCACAAACAAATTCACGCGACACTTGTACAAGAAACTTTATGGGGTATACCCATTTAACCCTTTGATGTATCCCACTCTATTCGTACTGGGTATGGTGCGGTACAATCAACTCGGGCCTCGGCAGGAATTTGCACTGATGTCGTACATGGTGAAACTGCTCCGAGGCATAGAGCACAACCCGACAGTGCTGCAGCGGTTGCACTTGTACATACCTGACCGTTATGTGTGGAGTAACGGCCCCCGCCACTGCTGCTCGTACCATCAGCCAGGACCAACTTGCAGGCCAAAACCCCTCTCACTCGAGCAATTCGCACCAACAATTATATTCAGGTCGAAATTGATACATTTACATGTCACTAGCACTTGCACTGGGGTGAATTCGCAAAAGTACTATTGTTTAAACTTTGTGACGAACAATGAAATTTATGATCGTGAGATGTATTTTGGGCTTTAATTTTAGTTTTGTGTGTCTGACTTGGCTATCGCATTATGTTAAGACCTGTAATGATAGTTTTAAGGCATTTAAATAAATAAATAAAACTATAACCTACCTTCTAATCTGACCTAACCTCCTGGATGCTTCCAATAATTTCTAAACCATAATTTCCAACCACGTTTTTGACCGTAACCACAGGTGCATACTAACCCTATTGTAAAACGAACTATTTCGCGTCAAATTAATTGCATTGGCTCAATTTGGCTCGACCAGATCAAACCGGTGGAAACTGGCGGAAAGCGGACACCACCAATTATGAATATTAAACTTAACCACCGTACGTCTGTTTCCGACATTTGATGGCCGCCATGTTAATAAATTGCGTCGATAGTGTCAGGTTGTGGAAAAATGTAGTGTTTTGGATTATATTGTAAATTCTGGTTAATGAAAGGAAGACAAGGCTATTTGCCTATTCCCGGATCTAAAGTTGAAAAGTTATTTTCCGAATAACTGCAAGCGCGGGAAGTAACTGGTGCTTTGCCTGGCTGATGGTACTGTATGAATGGTTGGTGAAGATGGTTAACTGTCATAATTGTAACAACGGGAGGCACTCAAGCAGACGTTGGTATTTATTCAGCATAAAATATTTTTAAAGTTACCCTTTACACCCCCCACAAGATGCTTCTCGAATCGCTCTAAAAATAGTTCTCTTCATGTCTTTGAGGAGTCCCATTTTTGGCCGAAACGTTCTGAATCACTGGTCTCTTTCACTTCACTGAATTGAGTAATATCCTTTGAAGAACTATTAGTACATGTACAAGACAGCGAACTTGTCCCAGGGATGGACAAACGTAACGTTTCATCTTCTATTCGGATAATAAAAGGCTGAACCACTGACTCATTAGTTCAAGATGTTCCTAACTATTGGGCCGAAACTTGAAAGTTAACAAGAATGTCGAGCAAAGCTGGGGGGCGTGGCTAGAGTAGGACGTACTTAGACAAAGTTCAGTTTTGTCATTAAACCGAAGGTTTTGAAGGGGTTCAGGAAATCCCTTAGCATGTTACTTGGAAGCTCTGAAGTTGAAGACAATGTGGATTTATTTATGTTTGAAGTGATGCTAGGCAAGATACGGCACTTAGATTACTTCAACGGAAACATAAATATGCTAAAATTAAATTACCGTAGTGTTGCAAATGAATGAATGAATGAATGAATATTTATTTGTTAAACACAGGTACATTCATTTGGTCTTCAGTAACAATTCAGTTGACTCTTTATGTTTTACTAGAGCGGTGTACAATTTTTTTGGTTACAGTAGGTATAATATTATTAAAATTAAATTCAGAACCATTTTGTATGAATAAATTAAGTATTTACAAATTCAGTAAGGCAGTTTAGATTAATTAATATTAAATTAATTAAACAAATTACACAATAAACAACAAAAACACATACATTAATTGCTTAGTCAATTTATATTTATATTATTGTAATTAAGAAATTCATCCACAGTGTAATGACATTTATGCATTAGAAAAATTAATGATTTCTTCTTAAAGCTCGTCTCGATCTTTAGTTTTTTCAAGGATCCGGTAACTAATTATATGAAGTCTCCGATTTTTTCGTTTTCACATGTAATAATTGATTTGAGAAACAGCTGCTTGCAGATACTGATAGTTGGCAACTCATAGCTGTTCTAAACTATTCAATATAAGATATTCTTATAAATAATTTGATCACTTGTAATAATTACTTGGAAATGTCGCCACAAACCACGAACCACCCATTAACTTATCGCCATAAGCCACTTCTAGCCACTCCACTTAAAACGCGCGCGATGTAAACCAGTTTAAACCGATATTTTCTGGCGATGGTGATTAACTGTCATCGTTCCATTTTGTCGGAGCAATTTTCATTAAGCCATCATTAGGCAGGAAAGTTTTGGAGTGTACCTCTTATCCCATTGGTAGACCGCTGTCCGTGTTCATTAATTTAGGAGACCCTTCCTGGTGCGGGAGGAGTTATGAAATGGAGGATAAACGTTTGAATATTTTTTTGAGAATTGACTGTTGTATGTGACGCGCGCTGTGTGCGTGTCTTTGTAATCATGTGAACTAATTACCGTATTAGCAACAAATGTAATGCAGATTAATCAGAGCACTACTGTTTTGTTAAGTTTGCACTGATCCCGAATAATCACAATGTAATCAGTTCTTGATACCCGACAGTATTTGACCCTTTTTAACCGACTTCAAAAAAAGGAGGAGGTTCTCAATTCGACGGAACCTTTTTTTTTTGTTTTTATGTATGTTCCCCGATTACTCGGCTGGTCCGACTTGGAAGATTCTTTTTTTGTTTGAAAGGGTATACTTTACAGTTGGTCCCATTGTCATCACGTCAGGATCTGATGATGACATCCTGGAGAAATCAAGGGTACTCTTCAAATATTATAGGCACAGTTATAGCGATTTGGGTATTTTTTATAGTAACACGTGCATTTGCTCTCAAAAATCACAATTTGGTGAAGTGGAACTGATGATGAAGACCACAGATGGCCACCGGAACTACTCAATAATAGTATTTGACGTGTCGCGATTCGATTACTTTAATATAGTTGCTTAGCAGTTTATGCTCGTCACAATGCATGCATATGGTGAAGTACCAGGAGAACTCCTCAACAATTAACGTCCCTGCATCGGGAAAAGCAATATTTTGTAAAAGGTGATGAACACTTTGACATTAGACTATTGTAACTTAGATAAATTTACAAACCGACCCACAAAAAAGAGAGATATTTTTATTTTTTATATTAATTTTACTGCAGGGGGCTTAACTAGGTAGGTAGTAGTCTACCTTGCATCATAAATGAGATTTTTAATCGTTGCATTTCTGCTAATGATCGTTCATCGTGTGCTTTATTTAACAATTTAGAAGGTTCTAAATCAGATAGAGCTATTCCTTCTAAAGTATATATTTATCACTTCGCAAAGTTTTTTTTTTAACTTAGATAAATTGCAAACTGACCCACTAAAAAGTGAAATATAAAAAAAAAACTATTTACAAAAAAAAAACAACTGTAATTTTTTATTATTATTAAATACCATATTTAACCTGTGTTTCTGATTTTAAAGAAATGATTCGTCGTTTATGTTAATATGACAGCAGGACTCTGCAATATCACAGCTTATGAACGGTAGGTAATAATTCAGAAGAAGAGACATCCAACCACCATTTTTGAGGATAGGTAATCACTACGCGTCTCAAGGCACTTCCAGTCCTCACAATTTAAGAAGCTCTCGGTGGGTGTTCTGTGTAAGTACTAGATTCATCTACCACATTTACTGTTGAATTTTCGGTTACGTTGGCATTTGTACGGGTAAAAAACCCGACTGCGTAAAAAGTGAACTTAAAAAAAGATGGAAACAAGGTTTATATAAATTAGTAAGTACTATATACAATCTCATGCAGTCAGAGGCATCATGCCTCCGACTGCATGAGATTGTTTATAGTATTAATTTATATAAATCTTGTTTCCATCTTTTTTTAAGTTCACTTTTTACGCAGTCGGGTTTTTAGTTTCTTTAAATTATTTTTTATTTTACACTTTTTAGTTAGGATTATAAAACGGTAAATTAGGTTATTTACTCACTTATAATCCTGTCGGTTCGATTATAACGGCCTCTTACTCACTCACTCCAAAAGTTCGGGATAGTTTTTTCATAATTTCTCTTTTAAATTACATTTAAATATATCTATAATATGTTAATATTTTTGTAATGCTTGGCATGCTTTGTAAGGCTTTATAACCCTTTATTTTATTTTTTTAATGGCACCAAAATCTGCCATTTTGATTTTTTATAATTTTAATATACCTAGTGAAAGCATTTGAGCAAAATCAGGGATCGAAAGTGTTCGTCCAGTCACTTGGGAGGAGCCACCTGACGAAGTTGACCAAATCCAGTGGGGATGTCGTCGTTTCGAAGCCGAAGATCCTTTCGGAAGTAGAAAACTTTTACGGCCAATTATACGCATCGCACGCATCTCGACCTGATCCCGAAAATGAGGATTCCAGAGCCACTTTAACCCGCCATTTCACGGAAGACCTGCCAGAAATCAGCCAAGACGAAATCGTGGTGGCTCTTAAACAGCTTAAAAATGGAAAAGCCCGGTGAGGATGGGATTACGACCAAGGTCCTGAAAGCGGGAGGAAGTCCTGTACTGAAAGAGTTCGGGAGCTTTTCAGCTCTGTCCTGTTCTCTGGGAGAACTCTAGAAGCGTGGCAAAGGCGTGTTGTTCGTCTGTTCTTTAAAAAGGATGATAAGACCCTTTTAAAGAACTACAGACCCACTTTGCTCCTTAGCCACGTATATAAGTTGTTTTCAAGAGTTGTTACGAATCGTCTAGCGAGAAGACTCGACGAGTTTCAGCCATCGGAGCAGGCCAGGTTTCGAGGAAGATACAGTACCATAGACCACATCCACACAGTGCGACAAATTATACAGAAGTCCGAAGAGTATAATCGGCCCCTATGTCTTGCATTTGTGGACTATGAGAAGGCTTTTGACTCTATCGAGGTCTGTTTTGGAGTCTCTGCAGCGATGCCAAGTCGACTGGCGCTACACCCAAGTGCTGAGATGTCTTTATGAGAACGCGACTATGACCGTCCAAACTCAGAATCGGCGAACTGAGCATATCCCTCTGCGTCGAGGGGTCATAAAAGGGGACGTTATTTCCCCGAAATCGTTCTCTAACGCATTGGAGGACGTGCTTTAGACGCTGAACTGGGAAGGATGTGGCATCAACATCAACGGCGAGTTCATCTCACACTTGAGATTTGCAGATGACATTGTCAGACTAGCTGAATTGCTGCTTGACTTGCAGCAGATCCTGGACGGCCTAGTTGAATCTTTTGTACGCATTAGTCTCCGGATGAACTTGGACAAAACCAAGGTTATGTTCAACGAACACGTCACTCCGGGACCGATTGCTGTTAATGGCGGTGCTCTCGAGGTTGTTCGAGAATACGTTTAACTCAGGCAAACTTTGCAATTTGGTAAAAACAACTTCAAGAGGGAGGTTAACAGAAGAATTCAGCTGGGCTGGGCAGCATTTGGGAAGCTTCGTCGAATCTTCAATCAGTGCGTCCTGCCTGTTATGACTTACGGAGCCGAAACTTGGCCACTCACGGTACGGCTGGTTCATAAATTCAAGGTCGCTCAGCGAGCTATGGAACGGGCTATGCTTGGAGTCTCTCTGAGGGAGTGAATCTGTAACGAGGTGATCCGGCAGAGAACCAAAGTTTTTGACATAGCCCACAGAATAAGCAAGCTGAAGTGGCAATGGGCCGGCCATATTAGCCGTAGGACCGATGACCGTTGGGGTAGACGTGTTCTTGAGTGGAGACCGCGAATCGGCAAACGTAAAGTAGGACGCCCTCAAACTAGGTGGAGCGACGATCTTCGCAGGGTGGCTGGTAGCAGCTGGATGAGAGTTGCCGCGAATCGAGCTGAATGGCGTGCAATTGGAGAGGCCTATATCCAGCAGTGAACTGCTATGGGCTGATGATGATGATGATGAATACACTCGCGCAGTAAAGACGAATCTAACGACATTTCATTAATCAAAATCGGTTCAGCCGTTTAGTAGTTACACAGGGCTGGACATACATACATACAAGTCAAACACTTAACCCGTCTTTTTTGGCTTCACCGCAGTCGGGGAAAAAAAGGGTTATACAGGGTTATTTTAAATAGGCTAGCTAAAATCTGCAGACGCAATGGGTATATTATATCTAAACATGATAAAACAAAAAATATATTAATTCGATAATTTGTTTGTGGACCCCACAAACAAACAAAATTAATATATTTTTTTCATCGACCGCAGATATTGTAGTCACTTGAAATATCAGTTTTTTTTTTGTGTAAACTTCGCAGATGTGATGGGCACCAATATCTAAATACGATAAAATAGTTAGTAGTACTATGAGCGTTCGTTGACCTGCCAAAAAAAACATAAAATCATTTTATTTTTCATTTTATCGTGAAACATCGATACTCATCGCCTTTGCGGAGTTTTGCTAACCAATTTAAAATAACCCGGTACAAGTGATGCAGCCCATTCGTTCCTTAGGTTTATGCATCAATAAGTTACAATTTGTCGTAAATATTTTGGACAAAAAATATGCAAAAACGTTGAAACAGTTGGTAATGACTAGTACAAACGTTTTTGATTTTGTATAAGTTTCAATGCTTCTTAGGGTTCCATACCTCAAAAGCAAAAATAGAACCCTTATAATTATGTGATTGATATGATTTGCTCCGAATTCACTGGACCGATTAAATTGCAATTTAGTACATAATATATGAATTCCTGTGACCTAAATATGGACGTGTAAAGTAAATAAATAAATTTTGAATATGAGGGTCACTTTTGGGTGGCAAATTAGAAAAATAAAAAGATAAAGTTTTGTAAACTGTACCGTGTGACACAACAAATGATTTTTTTTTAAATTGTTTCAAAGTAAATAGTTTTTAAGTTATTTAAGAAAATAGATGAAAATTTTACGCTCTGTAGTGTCGGAGATAGGGGGGACCCCGATCTCCGAAACTACAGAGCGTAAAATTTTGAAAAAAATACAGAAAATAGTTATTTACTTATAGATTACAGGAAAACCCATAAGAAGTCTATGGTGTTCAAATAATATGGTAAATATCTCAATATTGTGCGTACAAAATTACATTTGCGGTTAGAATGTATGAGAGAACATGATTTTCAACTACAATTTTTTTTTTTTGTAGTTAATTAAAACGGTACAACACCAATTACATTAATTAACATTCGCATAAAACAAGATTAATATTAACATATTTTTGTATAGATGTTAAACAGATTCAATTTAATTTAATTTAACTTTGGGTTGTTAAAACTAACATGGAGCAGTGGACTCCCTTGGATACTTTCTCTCACAGAATCCCAGATATATATTTCTCCATTCATCCGCAAACACATCACATTCAGGGTTGGCAGTCAGAAAGGCGTTGAGCATCTTCAAAGTACGACACTAAGTGGCAAAACTACGCAACGTACAATGTTAAGTTTGTTCTTTGGACAAATTATCTTGGATTTATTTTATACAATCCATACAATAAATATCATTTATACCTATTCATTGTACGGAACCCTCACCACGCGAGTTAAAATTAAAAGAGGTTGCCTGGCGATATTTTTCTAGTTTTCTGAACTGCTTTCCTACCTACATACCTACGAAATTTAGGTACTTTCACACCATGATTAAAACTAAATGAGAAAAAAAACAATGCCCACATAGTCTTCAAATTCACAATAATTAAAATAATAATATACTTTATTTTTTTCCTTGACAATTCAAAAGTGCCTGTAATTGGTTTATTTGAAATAAATGCTTTGAGTTTTTCTTTACAAGTAAATATTCATGTCATAGCAGTGACTTACAAAGTTGCAGCGATGTGAGTTTCCAAAAACTTTCTGCCTAAAGTCATACCTTCAATTCATCCTCTTTTTTATCTCAATACAAAAACAATAACAAACAAAAACAATTAAAATGTAATAACAAATCCGACCCGCCAAACTTAATGGCGGTGTTGCCGCAAGCAGCCGCCGATAATGACTGGCCCGAGTTCGAACCCCGACTAATACGACCATTGATTGTTTAACGGCGCGATACTATCTGTATCTTGTGTACTTAGCTTTATAATTGCTCCATTTGTGACTGTGGCTAGTCCATTTGTAGGTGGGATTAGGTTTGGAATACTCTATGTGGGGATATGTATTTGTTTTGGGGGTTGTATTTTTAGATTGGAACTAGTTTCAGAGATTACCAACCTTTAAAACTGAGCATGCCTCTGTGGGCCTAGCCAGAACGCGCGGAGGAAACAACGATTACGAAACGTAAACTCCAAAGATTTAAATACTCGTTTTGCACCTAATATACCTTAATTCGATCCAGCCTGTACCTCGCTGTCCTCCCCCAGCGACGCCCTAGTCCGAGGTCTATATCCCACAGGGGGTGTCCTTAGCGTTTAATCGCCTTAATTTATTGAGGCACCCACAGGCAAGCCCGATTAAGCAGCCAACAGCCTCCTAGACTGACCTGCGAGAAGTCATATAAAAAAACCTAATATACCAGTTTCAAGACTTTATCTAAATGCATGGGTGATTTACTAATTGTGCTTATCGCAAAAATGTAAACAAAAGTACTATACGAGTATGATAGGTTTTTCCATTAAAAAATATTCCAAATTTACGAAAAGTTTACGTCGCGCGATTGTTTTAGGGCTTCTGATCAGTTGCTGTGATGTATTTTTTTTTGTGATTGGGTGGCAAAAATAATAACATGCAACCATGTAAGTTAAATAAACATTAAAATTGGTTAGATTTCAGATATCACAGGCAAATAAAATAATGGCAATTTCAAGCCCATTTCTACCCATACCTGCATAAAGCAAAATATATGAAAAGTTAATACTCAAGCAGTTGCTAAGAAATTTTATTTAAATAGTCTCCTTCACAATGAATAATATGGCTTTAGGTCGTTTGACTACAGATGCGGGTGTTGCACTGCTGAAACACATATTTAACGCGTGGGACAACTTGTAAAATGCTATTGGAGTTTTCTGTGATCTCTCCAAAGCCATATTATTGATTGCATACACCATGACACGCTTTTGCGTAAACTACGTCATTACGGTGTCCAAAACGAAGCTCTCAAATTAATAAATTGTTATCTACATAATAGGTTCCAATGTTAATGGTGTGAAATCTTTCAGGCTACCAGTTCAGTTACCTCAAGTTACCTCAAGGTTTACCTCAAGGCTCAATACTGGGTTCTTTTTTATTCTTAGTGTATTATATCACTGACTTACCATTCTATATAAGGGGTATCTGTGACGTTGTACTGTTTGCAGATGACACCTCTCTTATTTTAAAAGTAGACGGGAATAGACAAGATTTTGACGACGTAAACAGTGCACTCTACAGATTGGTTTACGACAAACAACTTAGTTCTTAATGACAAAAAAACGAAATGTCTAAAGTTCGCCTTACTGAATTTCAGAAATCTAGGACCCAAGATCGTCTTAGATCATGAGTTGCTTGAAACTGTAGACTCGGTATAACTATAAATATTTATATATTTTTTGGGTATAATAGTAGATGCCAAACTTTAGCAGAGATTCTTTGCTAGATTTGCCTTTTAATGCATTTAAAGTTAAATCCAACCTTTGTTCAAAGGCATAAGTTGGACGCTATGATTAATTCAAGACAATGTTTATGTTTTTTCTCCAGAATTAGCTTGCCTATTGCAGGCTTAGCACGAGACCGAGAAGTGTTTTGTCGACGAAAGAGTAGACAAAAATGACGTTTCCGTGTAGACAGTAAAAAGTTTTGTACTGTCCTTAGCACGGCGATTACAAAATCAAATGTAAAGAGACTTGTCTTCTCTACCCTAGACATTTGTCTACAACGTCAAGCATGGCGTATAATTTTTCTCCGATGTTGACAGTTTGGGATAAAAAAAATCCTTCCGAAATAGTTTACATAAGGAAAGGAGGATAGACAAAGATTCCTTAGTTGTTTCTTCGTTAAGGCGCGTAATTTTAGGCGGAGGTTTGTTACTTTTATCACCTAATATGCTGAAATTAATATGTTGGGTTAAATTCGCCGATATTATTTAAGTTTTTATATAGAAAAACTTGAGCGATGATGGGAAAGAATTTGATGTCCCGGGAAGTGAGTTCCTGTTGAATTATAAAATAATTAAGGAGATGGTGCAATGTTTAAGCAAGGAACTCGGTCAGGACCTGTCGCCCTAAACTTCTGTAAATAATTGATTTTTGGTATTAACAATAAAATAAGAACAACAAAAGACCCTACAGTTTTACACTATGTTGTCCCTTAACTTTGATTTATGAATATATTATAAAACATTTGATTAAGAGCCAAAATCTTCTCATGGAACACTGACTACATCTCACAATTTTAAATGGAGCTTATACTAATATATAAAACATCGATAAACAACAATAAATGATAATGAAAATACCTAGTAAAAACATAAAGGCTCCCGTAGACAGACGCCAGACGCAACGCGATGGATCGAACCGCCAGTCTGCGGTTGCCTAAAAGGATACTTTTTGCGTGACGCCATCAAAATAGTATAATTATGGCATTCTATTTAAATAATGGCTGTAAATTATACGCAATACACACATGAGTTTTAAAACTTAGTTGGTGGCTTTAACGCGTGTATGTACACAGCCATAAATCAAAATTTTAATTTCAAATAGATCATTTGCGTTTTCGCTATTCGTGATAAACACTTTGCTTCATATATTTGTATGAGAACGAAACGCAAAATACAGTAAAATTGGGTAGTAATAATACGAGTACACGCCACTAGCTAGCGAATACACCGTTGCTATGGAAAAGTCACTGTCTACGAAGAAACCCGAGTCTAGATGTGACCTCGTGCTCGGGAAGAAGAGATTTTGAGAAGTGTAGACAAGCGGTTTCTATTCTACAGTAGAGTAGAGATAGAAAACGCCATGCTAAGCCTGCTGATAGGTTACTCGTATAATATGAATTCATATAATGGTTTATTTTATTTGACTGTATAACTATAAGTTATTTACTTTAATTTTCATTTATTAGTGACATAATCTACTCATTACAATGTTTTTTTATGAGTTTTATTTGCAATAAGTGGTTAGCTGGCGACCTTGACAGTAATATTGATCATATTATTCTAACCTGAGCAACCGGCAGCAAGTTCGTCATGCTCCTTTAGATGTCACTGTTTGCGGTAGCGTCGGGGGTCGGGTTTCCTCCTTCCCTCAAATATGGTGATGGCTGATCTCTGCGTTATGCTCGTGGTATAGGTGCTGCTTGTGGTGACTGGTTGTCTTGCTGACCATGGTTTTTGTTATTAGTAATAAACTATTTATTTATTTTACTTCAATGGTGCTAGTTTATCATGGAGGAGGACTTCGAGTTACGGCTATCGCTTTATGTATGCGGGCACGCCCTTTATGCCTGGAGGCTTTTATTTAGGCATTAAGTTCTGTTTACGATTTTGTAGTTAAATTTTTTTATTTCTGCAAAACCCCCCAATATAAACGATCAACATTACCTTCCAGCACACACCACTTCAACAAATCATTCAAAAGTTTCAATGCTTCAAATCTTTCAAAGTTATTTATAGTTCACATTCCGGCCACTTAGCGTCCAACTTTGATAAAGGTCATACAAGACGATCTATTATTAAGGAGCGTCGGCCATAGCTGATCGATTTCCCTTTGAATTAGTGATAAAAGGTCCGACTGCTGAGGAGACGTGGGGTCACCGGTAATGATTTAATTACACCATGTTACATGGTTGACCTAATGGGAATGTCTTTATTTTAGATTTTTAGGGGCCTTGGGGTAATTGAGTTAAGGTTTAGCAAGTAAGGAAAAAAAGTGATGACAAGTACAAACCCGGTTGAAGTTGGGATGTTTAGGCGAGGCCTTTGTCCAACAGTGGACGTCTTCGGCTGAAATGAAGATGATGAAGTAAAAGAAGAAATATAAAACGTGAATAAGGAAGGAACTTAATTAAACTTTAAGTGATTGCCCTGAGATTTTTTTTTTTTTTCTTTTTTAAAAAAACGTTGCCCCACACTAGGAATATCTCCTGTATCGTGGGTGCGTTTACAAACATTTAAACTCACATACACAAACAGCCAGACCCCGAACAACTACTTGTAGGTCATACAAATATTTGTTCCGTGCGGGAATCGAACCCGCGACACGCAGCGCAGCAGTCAATCGCTTAACCACTGCGCCAACCATGCCGTCAGATTAGTATACCTATGTCTTTACTTATTAAAAAATTTCAACAGTTGGTACATACAGCTCCATTAAGTGGTTACCCCCCCAAAAGACATGTGCGTTCAAACCCGTGATAGGCCCAAAATTAATGTATTGTATAGTAAATAAATAAGAAATTTGTTTTTTTTTTTTTTAAAGTCTGATGAATAAATGTAAAATGTGTTTAATATTGTTTTTTTCAATAAAACGTTAATACTTTCATATTGGGCATAATGACAAGCAATAATAGTTAGTTAAGTTTCAAGACCGGTTGCCGTGCATAAGATTAGAGGTTCAAATCCTAGGCACGAAGTGTGCTTTCTGGGATGCGTTAAATACTCTTAATATATAGTATTTTTCTATTTTGTTTTAGCAATATTTATAAAGAATTTAAAAATCAAGAATAATAAAATATTTTAATAATCATTATGGCTATTATTTAACAAAACTGATCTTATTTTGCTACAAATCTTTATATTTTACAATTTGATTTGATAATTTACAGATTACATAATAGAATGGGTTACAATTTGGGACAAAAACGTGTCCCTAGACAAGTGACATCCTTTATGTGAACCTATACATAAACGTTGTAGTTATAACTTGAGGGTATGGATTAATTTTGTAAAGAAAACGTAAGTAAATACCCTCCAATTATAACATCTATCGATTAGACAGAGACTTAAAGATAAAGTGACTCGGACGATAGTAGATAACAATTTCTTCACATTTCATATGGGCTCGCTGGCTAGTTCGTCAAACTCGGTGTGAGTATGACGATGGTCGGTGATGCAATGGTTCGAATCCGAGTCGAAACAATTAACTCTTTTTGAAGTATTCTTTAGATTATTCGTAACGAATTCAATGTTGTAGCAGTGTAACATTTTAAAACTTGAGGGTTTACCACATACTGACGCTGTGTGTACCTATTCACTTTGCCATTTTGATAATTATACATATATATTATGTTAGAGTTTTAAAATATGTTTTGTTTTTCATATTAAGAAAAATAAAGAGCAAAGCATTCTATTTAGTTCCGATACGGTCAAACCTTCTTGGTATATTATTACTCGTATGAGTAGGGAATTAAAAAAAAAATTGACCTAGATGCCTTTGTAAGGTACGTAAGTATTATTTTTATTGGGTATTAATGTTAACAATATCGTTAGATATCCCAAAATTAATGGCACATGATAAATACCAACAATATTGTAGACATTCCTGCGTAACCTAAAATTCCTTCGCAAATTGAATTATTTATCAAACGAGCAGATACTAAACGATTTTATTAGTCTATAAAGTTGGGAATTATTATTTTAATGTTAATAGCATCAATAAATCCTGTTTGTCATGAGCGTGGACGTCACAATGTTGTGAACAAGCGAACATTTCTCATCAAATTATATTGTATGTAGGGCTGAGATTGACGACGAGTGACGAATGTTCAAAAGTATCAGATAAAATGGTAATATCCAGGAATTAAATCATTGTAATGAAATGTTACGTTGCCAAAAGGAGACAATTTCTCATGTTATGAGAAAAAAGTGCCTGCTGCCTTAGAAACTTCATTAATAATTATATTGTTTTCAAAATTATTTCATAAGCCGTGTCTTACATTGAAAGCTCCCTGTAAAATGATTGCGATGCCATCGAGACGGCCCGTCCGATGCATACATTATGAATTTAATAGTCATTACGTCATATAATAATGCTTTATTCGAGCTTCGGGGTTAGATTGCCTCCATATGAGACGCATCCAGTTAAGCTATAAAGTAAGACTTTAAGAAAGGAGGATTTTTATATTGGAAGGACGTATCCAATACCTAAGATTTAAAATTATTCTTGAAATAATAATAGCTTAGTTTTGCAAAAATTGGGCCATCACGCCAAGCAAAATTGCCAAAAAAACCTAAAAGCCATTCCTTAGAAACTCTTTCAGCAAACAGCTACAGCTTAACACAGAAAAATATTGTACACCATGATGGAAACTTGCAAAAAGTGTTTCCCTCTTACATAAAACTCTGTGCCGTGAGTTGCACGAATAAGGCAGGAATTAGAGGCAAGAGCACTCGTAGTACGCTTACCGATGCGAGAACTAACAGTTGAATAATCGAATGATCGAATACACCACTCAAAATGAAACCCGATTTTTCATTCGATTAACAGACTCAAATTGTTGTGAAACTATGTGGAGTGGACCGTTATTAATAAAGTCATAATGAACCTATGAAATTTACCACTAATTGGGTGAATAACTGAATATTGAAGTACAAAAGAATGAAGCATGTCTATTGAAGTGAAAATATAAAAGTTTGTTTGTTAATTTATTGATATACCGGACGGGAATATTGAAATATTTTTGGACTTCAAAAACATTCGTGCATTGAAATTATTCATAATTATGTTATTTGTTTTTTTTTTGTAAGGTATGATTCCCAGAACACGTTTAAAACTACAAATAGTCAAAGTCACTTCTACTTTTTTTTTGTAGGAAGTTAATGGAAAAACAGTTACTCCATATTCAAAGATCAAACAAAAACAATGAAAATATTTTACGAGTACCTATGTCTACAAAAAATAGCCTCATCCACAAATGTAAGTAACATTCCTACAGGCCACATCTCTAGTGCGAACAGCTTGCACGTTTCGTGAGACGCTACCATCAGAAGGAGATTCCCACTTATAATTTATTAACAGGTCATAAGTGCTGAAATGTGTACATTCATAAGTCCAGCGGCACGTGCTGGCTCCTCGGATAAATAATTCAACGTATCTGGGTGCCCATGTCTATACTCATTCGATGGTATGACAGTTTTTCTTTTTTTTCTGTACGAGGAAAAATTATTGAGGAAACTCTTTGGTAGCCTCGGGACTGCGTATTGATGAATTTTTGAGAAGTTGGATGGTAAAGGGCTTCCTTTTTGTTTAAGGTAAATTAGACAGAGTAATATGGGTTAAAAGTATGTTTTATTTTAATAAATCTGTTTTCTGTTGAAACTTGAAGGAAGAAAATTGAATTAAGGCCGATACAATTTAATAACGCTTACGTAAATCCATTTAACGAGGATGGGGCAACCCTTTAATTAAACTAACATGATTACCTGTCGTTTATACATACTGCAGCAGTGACACGCGCACACGAACCACTCTAATAAAAGTTTCAGGCTTACGTCCCAAAAACGTTGAACTAAAAAGCATTAAGAACCCTACCAAATTGAATTGGTACGGAACCTTTCCTTGCTAAGCTATTTATGAGTGGATAACAAGCGGTCGGGTTGGCAGGCTGGCCCCTCCCGGACAAAATTATAATTGGGATATAATATGCGGAATATGGGACCCAGAGGATTTTGGACACGAAGGCTATATATTTTTCCGGGTCAATCATTTTGTCCTACCAAAGGCGTATAAATACGATACAAACTAATCTTGGTAAATGTATCTATAGTTCGTGTTGTTGAAAGCAAGATTCGCAAAAAAAATAGAGACGAGCGTTTAAGAAACATACTTAACATTACAGATGAATATACTGTAAACAAAGTAAAAGTTAAGGCCCAACAACTACCTTAAAGTTAGAACTACTATCAATCACTGATAGGCCATGTTTGCAATCTGAAAGCACGATAAAAGGGAAGCGAATCCTCGGCCGTCCCCGGAGGCAGACTCGAGATGCATTTGAAAACAACACATTCGGAAAGTTTCAGTTGCAAACTTTTATATTTCAAGTTCGGCAGTCTCTCAGGTTCGACAGGGTTATTTTGTCGATGGCCACCTCCAAAGTTTGCCACAAAAGCGTCAACATTTGGTGTCACTTTTCCTTCGGAAGTTACTTTAAAATATTTACGACTCGAACTTGGGCGGTACAAGAAAAATTCGCCAAGTCGTATGGCGAATTTATAGTTTGTCGATGGAGTGCGCAAGTTTCACATTAGAGTATAATCTATCTTTGCTCTCTTATTTTTGTCGTTGTGGATTTATTTGTGTTTAAAAGTGCAGTGATGTAAGATTTCAGGAAGTTCATTCACTTGTTTTGTTTTATGGAGATCCGATACTGTGATGCCGAGTTAGTTATAAACTTGTAAAATCTCGGAAATTTCTGATCTCTCGTGATTTTCAATACCTGACTTTATTTCCCATTTTAAATTATTATACAACATTGAAAATATTTGTACTTACTACAATTTTATGTACCATCCACAAGCAGCTAGACAACAATGGTTAATTAGAAAATAGCATGATCAGGATATTACCTAGGTCCAAGTTAAGAGGGACTGGTTGACATCTGGACTTTGGACTAACCGCCTGCTTTTTAACAGCTAAAAATTTATCTTTTCGTAACAAAATGATGTATAATTTCGCTCCAAAGGACTCCAGAACTGCTAAAACTCATTCATTTTTATAAAATAATTTATACACGAAGATAAAAATTGGCATCAGATGACAAGACACAATATAATGGACCATAAAAAAGAATAAAGTTTTACTAAAAACAAAAATATTATCACGAATCTTATTATCCTCTTTAAATAATTTAATTTTAACTAGAGAAATACTAGTGCGCGATCTTGGAGTTCTATTGGATAATAAACTATACCTTGACGTTCATATTGGTAAACTTATAATTTTTTTCAAGACCAGCTACAGAATTAATTTGTCCACCGATTTAAATATTTATATCTTTACAAATCGTTAATCAGATCCCAGTTAGAGTACGCTGTTGCCGTATGGAATCCCTCCTATAGTAGATACTTAGATGCGAAAGGTCAAAGTTAGTTTTTGAAAGCCATGCATTTGAAAGCCATGCATTTGAAAGCCATGCATTTGCATAAATTCCGTTGTTTTCGCACTTATGCATCTTATAGTGATTTTCTGAATACTTATAAGCTACATAATCTTAAGGCCAGACGTATTATTTTAGAAACAATGTTTCTATTTGATCTATGTAATAACGCATGTGATTGTATTGATATCACTAATAAGATTAGCTACGTAGTACCCAGAACAACCATATGCCGTGGGGTGCGCGCACGCAAACGCAGGCCTACGAGCACTACGTTGTCTTACTGGTCAATAATAATCTCTTTCATAATAATTATATTCGCTTTTCTAATGGGTAAATTTAGAGGCCTTGTTCGTAGAACTATTTTGGATATTGCTCCGTAATATTTTGGACTCTTAGACTGTATTTTTATAATTTCATGTTTTTATTTCTCATTTGTATGCCTGTTTAGTGTTTAGTTTTATCATTAACACATTATGTCAATCAACAATCAACTCAGCCTATCGCAGTCCACTGCTGGACATAGGCCTCTCCCAGGCTGTGCCACAACACCCTGTCCTTCGCCTTCCGCATCCAGTCTGACCCAGCCACCTTCTTAAGATCGTCGGTCCATCTAGCTGGGGGGCGTCCCACACTACGCTTGCCGATACGCGGTCTCCACTCCAGGACTCGTCTGCTCCATCGGCCATCGGTCCTTCGACAAACATGGCCAGCCCACTGCCACTTCAGTTTGCTTACTCTGCAAGCTATGTCGGTAACTCCGGTATAGCACACACATCAGGTCGGTAACACATTATGTAATTTTATCGTATTTACCTATCAAATTGTAAGCGCACGTCGCATTCGTTTTGAAGCTTGTCTTTATAATATGTGGAAAATGTCAGTTACTCATTCTGTAGCTAAAATTTTGTGTAATACTGTATCTAATGTGTAACCGTCTACTTAACCAAATAAAAAAAATAAAAAAAGAATCTACCTCGATGACATAATGATCTTCTCCCACAGGTGCAAGAGGTATATTAATGAAAATCATAAGGAAACCAATCGCTATTAAAACCGTTGGAATCTCATTACTTCTGGCGGTGCGCAGTCGATTTATCTACGTCATGGCGACAGTCACTCCGGCTGACAGTCAACACGGCTCGTAGATAATAAAACACGCCACGAACATCACTATCTATCACGCTGTTATTTATGAAACTCCTTTAAAATATGGCTGAGGTGAGATAATAGAATTTTTAAGTAGGTAAATAAGTAATGGACTAGCAATAAGTATTGAACCAGAAACATGGGATGAAATGTGGCTTTGTGCAGATTATTTACCTATAGTGATATGTATCCTGGTGATTCAAAAGATGAGCTCAAATGGAAAGGGTTTAATTATATTACTGAGATTTCAAGACCGATACTCTTAGTATACAAAAAAAGGGATGTTTAATTATATCATTGATTAGATCATCGGTGTTTGATTATATCATTACAATATTGTACGAAAAAAGATAGAAGACGTACATTTTATTAGAAATAAACGTCGCTTAGAAAACGTAGAGACAAGACGTATGACCCTCAAGGCAAAAAGACATTAGCGAAGATAGATATACGACACCTGAGTTTTTATCTAGACCTCAGCAAAAAAGGCGCAATACTCATATCAATTTCATAGATTACCATAAGGCTTCATAAACTAAAAAAGGTAATAAAAACGCAGGCATAACCACATAACTCAAGTCTTTCCCACCTTGCTATCATTTACTTTATAAGACTTTCAAGGGGATATAGCTACATTTTTTACTTAAAACGCGGCTCCGTAATGAGGCTGAGATTCGCGGCATTTAACGACAGCGAACACGCGAACAGACAAATAGTTGTCGTTATAACACACTTTTTTATGAGCACACTTCATATTTTATTCAAGAGCACTTACTCGGTAAGTTTTAATAAAGTAGGGGGTGAAGTAACATCGTTTTCGTGGGGAATTATCGACGTCGTGGTGTTTAATATTTAATGATGACGTCATTTACATATAGGAACTTGTTTAGCTATGTTAGATTTTTAGTGGTTGTTATTGTCAAATACTCAACTTGTTGTTTGAAGTAAGGTTGTAATTAAGTAGGGAGTAGGTACCTACTTGTAGTTTTACTATTTAAAATAATGTTAATATTTTGTGGAATTTTATTTTTTATTTTTTTAATAGAAAAGTTGGATAACTCTTTATTATTGACGACTCGAGTACCAACTCTATTACCTACTTAACAATGGTTAGTGGGTAAATCAGAGTTAAACCAAAACCTTTCAATAAAAATAATCAACCCGAAACAAAATGGACAAGCAGCAAGTTCACTAAAAAAAACATTAAATTTAGAAAACTCGTCTAACCTAACAAATATTCCCGAAGTGGAATTAAATCAAATCATTCACAAAATGATTGATCACAACACACAAATTTGTGTGTGCCCACTTCGGTGGCTCGTTTCAACGTGAATTTTGATTGATTACGTGGTACATTTTTAATGGGAACTTCAAAAAACGGAAACTTTAGTACCTACCTACGACCCTTGCTCAAGTTTAAATTCATTTATTTTGTGAACATGTGGCACTCACAGGCTCAACTGTCAACAAAGTGTTAGTCCAATTAATTAATACTAGATACCCGTAAAAAAACTCTTACATCAACAGAAATAGTTACGCCTTTTGTACACGCACGGTTTCTTTACGGTACGGCGCGCGGCGTATAAACCGCGCCGTAGAAAAAACGTGAAAAACTAAATGAATTCGTTTATTCTGTAAATAGGATATCGGAATCACTTTTACACGTCATATAAAAAAAATAAAAATAAGCTAGATGTAGTTGACATTTCCTATCTGCCTACCCCTGAGAAGAAATGGCGAAACAAACTCAAAGGGTCAAAGTATCTTTTAAGTCCAGACATAATCTTGGTCAGATCATGTGAGGACCATGTGTAGATCCGTGCCTGAAATGGTCTTTTGAGGAAAGAACCACACAAATTTGAGCGGACCTGTCCAATCGGTGCAAGCATTTGTCAGTAATGTGCAGCTCAACTCAAGACTTAAGGAGTTGTTGATTTGGGTAGGCCGCATAAAGTGCTCAAAATGCCAGACCATCATTAAAACTAACTGAGAACAAGAAAAACAAGGAAATAATTTAAAGAAACAAAAATGACCCACATAGTGCTCACATTCACAATTAATTAAAATAATAAATATAATACTTTGAAAGTAAATATTCATATAATTTTGTATATAATATTCAATGTCAATATGTGTTTATAAAATTATAGTGTCTGTAAACAAGCTTGCATAGTGATCCTTACAACACTGACGAGCGTGCCTACTGACTGCGAATAACCCATATTTTTCACGGCAAAAAAAACGTGTCTGCTCAAAGGGCCTAACAGTTTACTTAATTGTATGGGTTATTTGAAACTGAAAAAGTTCATCGTAAATACTCACATAATGTTTTCAAATTGAACATAACCCATTTAATAAAACAAAATTCAGACACCCCCAGCACCGTAAAACCTAATTCCGAACAAATTAGGAAAATAAAAATAATCCATTATTCTGAATTCGCACAGAATTTTAAACAAGAAAAATCTGCGACCGCTTCCCCAGGATATACAAAATCACTTGGCGCCAATCCGGCACAAACTATTATCATTAAGACTGTACAGAGTTGAATTTAAATAACTATTTAACGGGCAATAATGGCGAGGGCACGTACGTGCACCAGATGTTAATTGCTTGCAGCATTTAATAGGCACGCTCAGTTGAATACGGCTCTGGCGCCAGCACGGTTAGGTCACAACCACACTGACGTAATGGCTGCGATTTTACGACTAAACGTCTAGTCGACATTGATTTTGTGACTTTGCATAAGATATCGTTGAACCAGTTTCTTATTTTTGCGGGGTAGGTCAGTGTGTAGGTACGTGTTTTGCATTATGACGTGTTTGTGCTAACTCATGCGTGACAGCCCAGTTGCTTGTTTCTCTCATTTTATGTAGTTTGACAGTACTACTATAGGTACTAACAATCTTTTAAGGGTCACTAAAATAGCTATAAATTACACAAAGCTAAAGTGGTAGTAAGCATACGAGAGCCAAGATTATTACATGCCAGAAAAAAACTGTACTTAGATATCTGTCTGAAATGTCTTACAATTGTCTGAAATGGAACCCTAAGAAATTCTGAGAATCCTTAATCCATGTTACTTACTCGCATCTTAGAATAGCGGCGAGCCACTTAGTGTTAAAACCACTTAGTATTCAGCTCAGCCGGTGAGCTAAAATGGCTTGAAAAAAGCGTAATTGCAAAATCTGCAAATATTAAATCCAAAGGATTTTATAGGTAGAAGAGAAATTGTAATAAAAAGACGCACGATTACAGTCCTCCAATCGGCGCTGACCTTAATTTGAAGGCCTCCTCAACCGCACCAGTCTTCCGAATGGAAACCGCACTGATTCCATACCGTGTCCATCTACATCTGTCTCTTTCTGTCGAGCTACAACTTTATAGCTCTATCTAGCTCACTCTCGGTGCATTCATTTGAAATATATTATTTCGGTTTGTTTGCAATGTGCGAGTGTCGGTTTTACAAAGATTCGAGTCTCAAATTAATCATGTTTCGCTCTGCTTTGTGTGATGTTAAACGAATATGAGAGAAAGTTTTTGGAGTGTAAAACGAAACGTTGAATGGAAAAGATGATGTTCGCAGAAAGTTGAAGGAACTTTACAATTTCTACGACTTTGCAATCTGATAGTGAAGTCTCGAGGATCTTGTTCGGAGTATTTTGCAAACATAAATCTTTATGGTTTATTTCTTAAGTATTTGTTAAATAGGTAACTCGAAACGAAGTGAACTAGTGATGTGAGCAAAAATATTATCTTTTCTCTGAACTTGAATGAAACATACATCATGGATGGCTATTTAAAAGTTCGGATAAAACAAGGCGAGCTTTTTTAGAAGTTCCAATGTCTAGCGATGTTTATTCACATATTTTTTAATGTTTGTCACAATAAAATCAAGTTACCTTAAGCCTTTTGCAAATTAAATAGATAGAAATGATTAAAGACGATGGATGTGGGAGGATGTTGCCAAAAGTGCTGAAACTGGTATGACCCACATAGCTGAATGGCTGAAAAATAACCTACTCACGCTTAAGACAGCTAAAACTAACTACATAACTATGTTTCAGTATATCGCACAAAACTTAACCAAATTTAGATCGTAACATAGATAGTACATCCGTGCAATGATGCTAATAACTGTCAATGTCCAATACTGGTCAAAGTATCGCAAACTAAATATTTTGGTGTGATTGTTGACCAGAGACTATCGTGGTACCCCCATCTTGAACAGGTCACTACAGAACCAGAAAACTGAGCTGGATATTCAAAGCGCTAAGGTATATTGTACCAAAAAAGTACCCACCAGCACAAACAACCCCAGAAATCTATTCAACGATATATATTTTTTTTTTTAAAACGTTCCCCCACACTAGGAATTTCTCCTGTATCGTGGGTGCGTTTACAAACATTTAAACTCACATACACAAACAGCCAGACCCGGAACAACTACTTGTAGGTCATACAAATATTTGTTCCGTGCAGGAATCGAACCCGTGACACGCAGCGCAGCAGTCAATCGCTTAACCACTGTGCCAACCGTGCCGTCGTATATATAGCTTTAGTACAGTCCGTCTTGGTGTACTGCATCTCCATTTGGGGGGGTGCGGCTAAGGCTAAATTCACAGACCTTGAGTTCCAATAAAACGGGCTCTAATAAAACTAATTAACTTTAAAACCATAAATATCCTACGCGAAGTCTTTATCAAATACGCGGTTTACTCTCTGTGTGAAAACTATACATAATTAGAACGGTTCTAAAGAAACACAAAACTCTGCCTTTTGACCCCAGCTTAACCTTGAAAAGAAGAAAATATTTAATAGCGGAAATTCCTCAAACTGAAACCAAGTTTACCCGTATACAATACAAAAAACGCTCAGCTCAGCTATTTTACTTGTAATAATATATGAAACAAAGTGAATTTTAAAAGAAATTAAGTGATTGGATAAAACCACTTACTTATGACGACACGGAGGCGTTGCTGGAATAAAATATAACCCTACACCTAATCAGTGCCTGTGTCTCTGCCTTCTTAACCTCACGCATACACTCTCATTCATTCCTGTTCACATTCACACACATTCACACATTATCACATTTACACACCTTCACTCTCACTCACACACTCGCATGCCTGCGTGCGTGCTGCATGTTTAGCTTTAATCCTCTTTCTTTATTTGAAATTGTTTAGTCCTTTGCGTTTATTACGTAAAATGATACTTATTTAAGTTATGGAAGAGCGGAGCCTCCCAACACAGGCGTCTCTGCTTCAAAGGAGGCTTCAATCACTAGTTGTTAAGGTTTACTTGTTAAAATAATAAAAATTTTCATTTTTTTTCATTTAAAGACACAATAAGCAAGAATATTTACATAAAAACTCGCTCTTTCAAAACACGTTTCATTTCTCACCACAAATTATCCCTAAAAATATTTAACCATTTCAGCAGTCTATAGGATCGTGTCGCGTGCGCCATATTAACAACATAATTCTAATGAGTGGCGACATCAATTAGTTATATTTGTCGTCAGCAATTCCCGTACCGCTCACGATAACACCACAGAATAAACAGGAACAGAAGGCTGGCCCCATACAACGAGCGGAATCACACGCTTCACGTACAGCGAGTGCAAGCGCACACGCGACTGGCATTCGTTTGAGATCTCTGTAGGTACATACGCGTCTATATTCTATTCACATCCTGAAGCTATTTTACAGAAAGGAATACCATTTTTACACTTTACATTAGTGTAAATTCACTTAAGGTCGTAGCGTAAATTGAACTTTATGTGTATGTATTAGTTATTTTTACAAAACATGTTGGAAACTAAATAACACTCGCAGGGTATGTGTGTGGGCGCCTGTTTTGGCTCATTGTATAGAGTCGGTCTTCTGTGCCCACCTATTGTGTGTTAATACGGTGTTAGGTAAATTAAATTTCGTAGATACGAATCGGAAAATGTTAGCTGGTGTTTACCTAATTGTTTTTACTTTACTTTAGTGGATTATGTCATTAAGTGGTTTTAAACGTGTTAGCTGTGTTAATTGATTAGTAAAGGTAGTTGTTAGTGAATGGTAAACATAACTTGCGTCCTCTTGTGATCAGATGGTCGAACGAACAAATTAAGTACCTACTTACATTACATGAAAACCAAAACCGGGAAGATAAATATAATAAAGATTGCAGTGATCTAGCTACAACAGCTGAGTCTAATATTGGACACCAAAAACTAAGATATTCATGAAAGTAGCACGAAATCACTCAAGAAAACAAATTAACATAGGTATTCATGAAAATCAAAAAGAATCACGCAATACTATTTCTCAAAGTCTTTCTCAAAAGACGTCTGATCCCAAACTCATAAAATTAGACACATCTGGGTTCTGTTAACAAATGGGGATAACTTCAAGTACTTCTATCCTAAAAAGACTAGTCTTTTTTTACTATAATTGGGTGTAATACTGGAGAGTAATGTATGTTAGCAGAGACAAACTCTTTATGACCAAAATGGTTATTAGTCTGACAATGTTTAATTTCACAAAGAACAGCGTGGGATATTAAATTTTAACGAAAAACTAGCTTAGACAAGCAAGATACTCCGATACTAAGAAGAAGCTCCGATACTCTTCTAAACTAAAAGTAGGTACAGTTTAAAAGTATCATGTTAAATTATTTTAAAAAAATCATGAGGAAATGTTTACCACTTCTAGAAAATATTGATTCATAACTTATATGATGAAAACAGAGTGAACAAGATAGATGAAGTCACCGCCAGCTGCTCACTCCGCCAGCACAACCTAATCAACTCATCAACATTCCTGCTCCCTTGATTTCTGTCACACACCCATTAACAAGTAATTAGTCCCCACACAAGCAGTTAACACATAATTATAAACACATAACTGTTTCGGATATGTCCGCACACATCACTATCTTCGGATATTATCCGAATCGATAGCATTCGCGTTGGAATCACTTAGCCCGTCGCTAACTCATTCCGTGTTTAAGTTTCGATAATTTCCTGGGGGATATGGTGTATTTGACGATGGCTACCGACTGTGAATTATTAACTAAACCCAACCTCTTTGGGTCATTTCGACCTCAGGATTGGAATACTAGAGATGCCATTTCGTGTCACTTGTGATTATTTTGGTAGATGTGTGAGACATGTTATCATAATCTAGGAACACATTATAAATGTTCGTGAAAAAGATTGTAATTGTTATTTATGATACTAGTGCGGTAAGTTAGTTTTTACAAACGAGTAGACGAATATAAGCCCGAGACGAAGTTGTGGGCTTACCATAGTCACGAGTTTGTAAATACCAATTTCCGCACGTGTCATACAACGTTTTAACACATTTGCGAGATAACAGTACAATAGGTAATGAAATAATCCATCAAAAAAATTTCAGAGAATGATTGAGTATTTCTTCGAGTCTTCCATTATATTATTGTAAATCATTAAATAGCGCTCTCGAGATTTTGGTGGCAAGAGACCATTTTTTGCAATTTGCACCTCATTCGAGATGTCAGGTGGAGTAGATTCCATATTAAGACGCTGACAACAGCTAAACCGCGGTCACTGTCAGACTGCATACGAAAGAAAGAGAAGCGCCATGATACAACGCTTGTAATTTATTGCAAAATATGAAGCAATTATTTATGTACTCAAAAATGAGTTGAGTAATCTAAAATAAAAAACAACCGAGTTCTGTATACAATTATGACGTTGTTCTTGTTATTAATTAAATACAAACCGTACGTTGATATTTATTTTGGATTGAAACTCAAAGTAAATGGTTAGTTTACCGTTAATTTGTATCGAGTATTTTTTTCTAAACGTGTTTTGTTAACAACTATGTTCTGAGAAATATGTTCAAGAACAAC
Organism: Tiliacea citrago; assembly: GCA_963921375.1. Taxonomy (NCBI): domain Eukaryota; kingdom Metazoa; phylum Arthropoda; class Insecta; order Lepidoptera; family Noctuidae; genus Tiliacea; species Tiliacea citrago. The sequence continues at coordinate 27,436,013 of OY992787.1, read as the reverse complement.
ATATATTTTTTCCGCTAACACAAACTATAAAGATTTGGCAATTTTTTTGTTTAAGACATACCTACTTTTATCATTTGCCTATTGTATTTGCGCCTCTTGCGAATTAATATCGGATTCCTCGCATGAACATATATCATTATTTTGTATATAAATATCAGTCGGAAAGTCGCAACAATTTTTGATGTTTGTAATATGAAAATGGCGCAATTTTGCAAATGCGCGTGGTGCAAATTAGTACATCTTTCGTCTCATTTTCTCTTTATTAATAAAGTGAGCTAAACTTATTGAGGAAAAACGCTTCCAAGGAGTTTCCATCATTCAGCTTATTTATTCTCGTAATGTGAAACTCCTCCCCCGGTAGAATTCTTATATTTTTTTATGAAAATTAAAAAAAAAACCGTAAAGGATACTCACGGAGCAATACAACGGAGTATGCGGTAAAACTTGTGAAGGTGAGAGTACCTATTTTACCGCATTATTATGGTGCGTAATTTTTAACTTTCGAACAATGTATAGGTACAGGCTTCGTAAATGCATTTTTTGAGCAACTGTGTTGAATAAAATATTTTCGAGTATCAAACTTACAGGTACACAACATAAATAGGTCTTATATTTTTAGATAAACAAATAGTGTGATATCATTATGAATGCACTTTATTACTTCTCCACTAAATTAATTACATTTTACGTTTCTTATCTATGTACTTAGGTATAATAATTAAACATAGGTACCTACAACACAACCAATTTAAGTGCTTCCACCATATACATTCACGAACAGAAATAAATATGGCGACTAATGCCCATAAACTTCGTCCTGAAAAATCCGGAATCCCTAAAAAAGGAAAAAAAAACTCAATTCGGCGTATTTCGTAAAGGAGCCGTCAATTTGGGCCCTAATAATTGTCCCGGGAAAAGGTGAGGGCATTTTATCCATACATTTTTAAAGCCGACGGCCGCCCGTCATCAGTGTAGCTGTCATTCATTTTGACGTGCCAAATAATAATTTCATGACGCAATACGGCCCCTTGGAATGTTAAGTGATTTGAATTTAGAATTATTCCGATACTTATTGATTTTCATGGTTTTTGATTAATGGATTTCGGATTTTAAGTGTGTTGTTTTTATTTTGAGACAGTATTTCATGAATAATTAAGCTTCTGAATGTATCGCTTTCGCGAAACGACATGATCAAAGATAGATTGAGATTAGCTTTGGAAACAATATAGAACAGTGACTTTAGATGTCAATCTATTCAGACCACAAAATTCTCAAACTTAATAAGTAATTATTTTTGTTGCAAATGGTCTACAAAAAGTTATCACTTTCCAGTCATGAAAAACTGGAAAAATATCAATTTAAGCTTCCCAACAGTCCCTGCCACCCCGTCCCTGTTACACCAAAAATCTGACCACGCGGAGGAAAACACACAATTATTTTTAAACACTGTTTCCACAGCAGATAATAACGGCCGGTCTTCATTAAAAGGCAAACAACGCCATTTAAAACAGAAAACGGATTACTGAACTCGATAATGGCGAACTCGCGATCAAAAAGCTTTACTTCATAAATTATTAGTTCGTATTTCATAAAGTTAATCGCTTGAAACGGATCCCATCGCGGCGTCGGATCGGAGACGGATTGGATATCGCACGGTCTTCTACTGTAAAGTACTTGTTACAAGTTTTCAAACCTAGAGAAGAATCTTAGCCCTGTGTTATCTTACAATTATTTTAAGGTAGGAACCTAGTTAAGGCTCTAGTTATTTATTCAGGGTTTGTTTCAATTCGCCTGAGTTACATATTGCACTCAGTTTTTGAGGTTTATTGAATAGAATCAGTAAAAAGGTTTATTTCAGACCAAGCACACAATAAATGATACAGGTCCATATTATGTAAGTAGGTAGATACTTATAGCTATGTTAGCAATAAATATATAATAGACAGGTTGCGTAACACAAAACTAAAATTCAACTTATTTTTACTTGACCGCGACCGCCTGCTTCCTACGACTTGACAAAACATCAAGAGTTCTTTATTTTATGTAGGTTTAATATGAATGTGTTATACACATAATCCTTCCGAAATAAATTATCTAAATTATTATGAATACCGTAGTAAATTGCAGTGGTCGCCGGCAAAATTCATTCTTTTAAATTTGCAGGTCGGTGTCAGGTTGTATCTTGATCAAAACATGATTCGCGACCACATCAAATGTATTTACAGAATTAGAATCATTAATACATCTCTCTTAGTTAGATTTGTCCCGTAAGAATAAATCTCTTAAGGAAAAGTTCGTATGGAACAAATCGGATTTTTAAGGTGAATCCGTTGCGAATAACAAAGCGGTGACAGGCAACACGAACAGCGACTTGAATTTATAATATGGATAGATATAGCAGATAGATAATAAGTTTAGCTTGCAACCAGCAGCAACGCCGTGAGACGCAGAGACACACCGGCCCCCCTTAACATAATGGCTGTAATTTTTGTTTCTGAATAGAATAGAATAGAATTATCTTTATTCAAGTATCTTAGACTCAAAAATGATTAGTAAGACTTACAACTATATTAGTAAGAACACTTCACAAAAACAAACAAAAGGTAGTGAATCACCGTCGTGGCAACCCATGTGAGATGGCACAACAGCGACCCACAAAAACACAGTCCAGACGACTTGAAATCATGCTTAGGATACTGTTGGAGCTGCCCCACACCCCGGCACCATGGAAGCACATCTTTTGTGCATGGTTGTGTAGAAACAATCTACATGCGCATCCGCGGACATCCCCGACGCACTACAGAAGCGGGGCAGCCCCACCAGCATCCTAAACGCGATATTATACTGAACGCGGATAGCTTTGTACGATGTCTGCGTATATCTAGCCCACAGGCTACTCGTGAACTCGTGAATGCAGGATAGGCATAATAATCAAATCACTAAGCACTCATGATGTTACATGTGAAGATCACTTTATAAGTTACCTGAACGATGGTGAGTGGCTGGAACGAACTTTTATAAGTGCAACGTACCTGCCCCTTTAATGTAGCTAAGTGGAGTTCGTAACACAAAATACATTGTAAATAACACTTTTCTTAATACATCTTTCACTAATTAAATGCACTTATGAAAACATACTACAATATATAGCAAAACTACATCAGAGATTCAAAGTATGTGAGTTAAAATAATAATATCTACCTCCTCTATTTTCGCTGTCCGCCGGTTTCACCTGTATTGCCCGGTTCATCTGAAAAAAAGAAGAATAAATTAAAATCTAGTCTCTCTGTCTAAACCCAACACATTATCAAATTGATGATGTGCAAGAGAATAAGTTTGGGTTATTTTTGATAAATTGGAATGAAGAAAAGCCTAGTGGGTTAGTATCCGAGACTCAACAAAAATAAAAAGACAACATATCCATTTCAAGTGTAAATTATTTTAATGTGTTTTACAATCACGAGCATAAATACCTACCTTACAGTTGCACTAAATTCGGGAGCGAAATAAATATTTGAACTGAGGAAATACCTGTTTCATAGTATGCTCTCGATAATACTATGTTTGTAACATCATACAATATGTATCAATACTTTAGGAGAAAATTCCTTTTGAATCTTGCGTAAGTATTCATGTTCGTGAAAAAAGTACATTGTAAGTGACCACGCGAGCGAAGCGTGTCTGCTTCAAGTCGCAAAAGCTTTCCTCTGTCAGTTTGTTGGTTCTCCTCTACAGCTCGTATTTTACCACCGATCTAGACGAAACTTGGTATACAGGTTACAACTTTATACAATTTTCGGCAGGGATTTTTGATTGGAGGAGTACCTCCTCCAAAAAATCGGCCAAGTGCGTGTCGGACCACGCACAATGAAGGGTTCCGTAGTGGGGATTAATTTATCCTTAAAACAAACTTAATTTGAAAAACATGTTCCCTCATACATTCCAACTGCAAATGTAATTTTGTACGCATAATATTGAGAGATTAACCATGTTATTTTAAGTTTTAATTATAGTAATTTTTCAGACACTTGTTATAAGTATTCCTGTAATCTATATGTAAAGAACTAATTTCTGTATTTTATTTTTTAATTTAGGACAGTAGTTTCGTAGATAAGGGGGAGAATGGTCAATTGTCATCAATTTTCTCAAATAATTTTAAAAGTATTTATTTTAAAGTTATAAAACATAATATGTAACTGAAATACTTACAACAAGCCCTTTCATTTGATATACAGCTTGCAAAACTTTTTTTAAAATTTAGTCCCCAAAAGTGAATTCAAAATTTATTTATTTACTTCACACGTCCGTGTTTAAGTCAAAGAAGTTCATAATTAGGTATGTGTACCAAAATTCAACTTAATCGGTCGAGTAGATTCGGAGCAAATCGGCTGTGACAGACGGACAAACAGACAGACAGACGAGTGATCCTTTGAGGGTTCCGTTTTTTTCCTTTTTAGGTACGGAACCTTAAAAAGGGGCAAAAAAGGGGCTACTGGATCTCCGCCTTATGAGATCCGATTTCGATTATAGTTATTTTTTATTTAAAAGGTAAGAAGAAAAGAAGAAAGAAAGAAAATACATTTATTTGCGGTAAACATAACACGCAAAGATATAAAAACACAAACACTAAAGAACAGGTTGAGGGAAAATATGGGCCACATTCATGCAAAACGGCCATCGCTCAGCATAATGCTGCGACCCTATGCGAGACAGAGCCCCAGCGCTGGCTCTGGCGCTGGTAGCAACTTTAAGTTGGTCTCATAAAAATTTAGTAAAGATCTGATGAGGATCTTCAGCGTCATGAACAGAATAACTCCTTAAAATGTAGTAAACTGCTCACTTTTAGACTTCTACCAGTGGAATCGTTTTTTTAACTACTGGGTAGGGATTGACGGAGCACCTGGGACCACCTTCTCATCACAAAACTTGGCTGCAGCGTTACCTCTGCCAATTAAAACCTATTTGTTATTTTTTCTAGCTGGCCTACAAATTACTCATATTTTTGCGTTACCATGTTTTTAAAAACAAAAAACATTTAGTTGTTGCAAAAAAGTATCCGCTCGCTAGGTCTACTGTTCGCAGAACTACTAGTTATAATCAGGTAAAAAATATTTAAGATATTTCTCGTGTGTGAAAACAGATATAATAATACCAACAGACTCGTGAAATAATAAATAGTATACCAAAATATGAACACAATCCGTCAGTCAATCATCAGCTAAGCACACAGCATTAGAAACAGCCCACAATAGTCATAGTTAGTGATAATTCCATCACCATTACCGCTTCTGCATTGTGTTTTATTCCAATAAATGTTAATTTTGCGTTAATGTATTCTAAAATAAACGGCCGTGTCGACGGGCTCGCATAATTAACCGGACACGGAATGCAGGCTTACGGCTACTAGGCTACTCTTAATTGCATCGGATTAAATGTAGACGGGAGTTTGATGCGTTTTTTGTTTTTTCTTTTATGATTTTCTTCATAATCTAGCTCGTTAATGTAGCTAATTTTGCTTTAATTGATATTATAAAGGGATACACTTTTATTGCAAAGTGTATGCTTAGATGGTTTGGTCATGTTGAGAGAACGGATTAAACTCAACTAACAAAAGGTATTTACAAAGCAGATGTGAGTGGGAACGCCGGGAGGGGACGCCCTAGGAGTCAGGTGCGTAGTACTCGCAACCGGCGTGCGTGTATGAGCAGATGTATGAACGTAAACGAAGCAAAAGGAGTATTTAAGGAGCGTAGCAGGTGGCTTTCTATAGTTTCTGCCTACCCTCATGGGAAGAAAGCGTGAGTTTATGTATGTGTATTATGTATGTATACATTTTTATTTGTTTATTACACATAGTTGTTCCTGTTGCAGGAAATTGTAAGATGGACTAACCCTATTACTAAGGCTCCGCCGTCTGTCTGTCTGTCTGTCCGTCTGCCTGTCTGTCCGTCTGTCACCAGGCTGTATATCATGAACCGTGATAGTTAGACAGTTAAAATTAGAATAACATAAATATTTAAGGGAGCTCCCATACAACAAACGTGATTTTTTTTGCCGTTTTTATAGATAATAGTACGGAACCCTTCGTGCGCGAGTCAGACTCGCACTTAGCCGGTTTTTTTTTCTTTATTTGGGCAACCAACAGCGATACACTTAGTATATACCTATGGTACAGAGTATGTATTACAGTATTGTAAGGCTAGTAATAGGTTTCCTTGTATAACTAGGATAAGTGTAACATGCGAGCGGAACTAAGAAATATTATTCAAAAGGTTTTCGTGCTCTCTCAATTCTTCAAAAATGTTTTAGTTAAAATCTGTGCAGAAACACACATTTCTTTCGAAATTTAATAACACAAATAATAATAGAATAATAATCCACACTCCTTAATTTTCAGTTGTATGTTAAAAATGTCATAATTACCAAAATTCAAAATTCTTTGCACCACACTGCACACAGATGCACCAATCTTTTTCACATAAACTTCTGTAGCGTACACCCGAATTCGCCCATCGAATATTCGGCGCTTGAATTCAGCGTTATTTATAAGGCGCAAAGCATTGCAATGCAGTGTAGCGGCAGGGTATGCGACGGTTTTGTTTTATATCTACAGCCCTCGTATACAGTGTAGCTGTACAGAGAACTTAGTGGTTTTTGAGTTATTGTAGTGTGGAGTTTTGGTTTGATGAGTTAAGACGTCATGAATCACTACATGAAATTATTTGTAAAGTTGTGGGATTTACTCATGAAAAGCTGCTTGCGTGTTATGACGTGCGTTGTGTCTCAAAAAATCTAGTAAACACATTAAAATAATATATCTGGCATTTTTACGTACACACAATTCGTGCAAAAGTGCCGAATGCTGAGTGCCCATAGCACGTGGGCGGAAGTCGCGGGCAGAAGCTAGTAAAGTATAAAATTGGCATGCGTTCGTGCAATGTAAAAACTATAATGTGGTAGGAGTCATCCGGGCATTGTAAAAGATGGGGATAAAAAATAGTAAATGTAGTAATGTTAAGTCCTACGATATTTACTATTCTCCTACTTAATACAATTCCTCCCACTATCTATACTTATAATAAAATCGTAGCGAAGTCAAAATAGTACATTGAATATTTTTGAAAAAAAGTAATTGCTACGAGGTCTGATCAGATCGATTCTAATGCCGAAATTATAGTTTTTAGAATTTTTGTCTGTTTATCTGTTTGTCTAAATGTATGTTCCCGCGTCACGCAAATTCTACCAGATAGATTCTGTTAAAATTTTGCATAGATATTCCCTATAAAAGAGAGTATCAGAGTTTAAATGTTTATAAACGCACTCACGATACAGGAGAAATTCCTAGAGTGAAGCAAAGTTTAAAATAAAATAAAAGTCTGGTCAATTGGTAGGCTATATATATTATTATTACGACATTTGCTATGGGGGATGAGCAATATTGTATTATGTTTGTATTCCTCTATAGTTTGCAAATTTTTAAAAGACGAGCTAAACTGTTAGACCATTGCAGATAGTTACAGATTTAATCATCACGTTATATCTAAGGGACTTTTTTTTTTTAAGCAGTCAATCATCATGACATAATACAGAGTGATTTTTTGAGATGGGGCTGTAATTACCTTAACCAATGTAGCTACAGAAATCGGTAGGAGAAGCCTGTCCTTAACTTTTTGAGACATTTTCATTTGCATACACAGATTTTGAAAAAAAAACACAGTTAGCAAGAAAATAGGCTATTTTAACAAAACAATTTTTTGATCCTGTTTCTTATGAGGATCAGCAAACTCTATTAGACTAACTGTGGTTTGAGTACTAGAAGAGTCAGAAATCGCAAAAAAAACTTTTCCATACATTTCGTGGGAAATGAGACCTTCAACTTACTTTTTAGGATTCCGTACCTCAAAAAAAAAAGGTACCCTTACAGGATCATTTCGTTGTCCGTCCGTCCATCAATCCGTCCGCCTGTCTGTCTGTCTGTCAGTGAAGACACTTTTACCAGGAGAGCTCAAAAGTCGCTTGTTGTTCTAAAAAACTCAAGCTTCTAAGGTAACGCAATAAAAAAATAAGGCCATTTATGCGACTTTATTTTGATACTCGCAAATAAATCATAACCATAATCATAACTACTACTTCCCGTTAACCTAGAATCATAAAATTTGGCAAGAAGTAAAGTCTCACAGCTCAAGTAAAGGATAACGTCAGAAAATCATTAGTTTGTAGTTTTATCACAACATCATCATTTCAGCCGAAAGACATTCACTGTTGGACATAGGCCTTCCCCAAGCACCTGGCGGTGCTTGGGGAAGGCCTATGTCCAACTGGTTCGAAACTATGTTCGACTGGTCATATGCTTCCCGAATCCAGAGGATTCCTGCGGCCTTCAAAAGGTCATTGATCCACCTTGTGAAAGCACTTTCCTACGCTTCGTCTCTCGGTACGCGGTCGCCACTCCAGAACCTTTCGGCCCCATTGGCCATCTGTTCTGCATAATCTACTGTTATATTATTATAATTATCATTATCACATCAGTCAGGATATTGGTTTTGTGACATTTAGTATTTACAGGAACGCAGTCGTTCGTCATTACACTAAAATAAAAAACTTCGCAACCAATGGATAATAGCTACTGAAGACTGCGGACTCGACCGCTAGACTAACTGCTTCTCACACGGACAACTGTACGTCGCTTGCTCTCACGTCACCAGTCCTGAGTCTCTGTATATTTTGACTGCTGAGACCATAATAACTACAAACGTAGTATAAAGGGAAGTTTTATAAAGAGTAAAGACGGGAAATAAAGTGAATGGTCAAATACATGCGATTGTGACCAACCAGTTGATACCAAAAAAGGCTCGACTGACTGTTCACAATTTTGTGCTGGTATCTACACTTATGTATGGAAGAAGGAATTTGGATGTGGCAAAAGAAGCATGAAAGTAGAATAAATGCTATGGAAATGTATTCCTTGCGAAACATGTGAGGTGTGACTATGAATGATTGGCTAAAAAATTATGTGAATTATACAACGGTGCGGTTTAAAAGAAGTAGTGACTAAAATTGAAAAGAGTATGCTTAGATGGTTTGGTCATGTTGAGAGGATGAATGAAAGGCGACTAACAAAAGGTATTTACAAGGCAGATGTAAGTGGATATGTCGGGACGCCATAGGAGGACATACAGTGAGTGAGTGAATTGGTAATGTTCTTCAGAAAGGACAGGTGCGTAGTACTCACAACCAGCGTGAGTGTTTACGGTCATACATCTGGATGTATGACCGTAAACGAGGTAAAAAGAGTATGTAAGGAGCGTAGCAGGTGGCGTTCTATAGTTTCTGCCTACCCCTATGTATGTTTTATAAAAATAACATAGCACCACGTCTGTATTCCACGAAGGGTTATGCAGAGGCGTAACTACCTATAGTACACCCACTTTGAATTTCGCCAGTCATGTTTAGGTCCCATGTAATAGGGCCGAGTCTATTGCCACTAACCGGCCACAAATCCAGACATCGAACTGTTACTGAGAAATTCCAGATGGAAAACCCAATAACACTTTGCCTGACCCGGGAATCAAACCTAGGACTTCATGCTCAACAGTAGCGCTTGCAACCACTAGACCAACAAGGCAGTTTTTTTATATAAAAATGTGGCTGTTATTTTAGTCTTACGACTTTCATGCGAACGAATTAGCGCAGAAGCAAGTTTTTAATAAATTTTTAATATTACTACACTTACTATTTTTTATACAGGGTGACTTGTAATTCGATGTATTCCTTCCATGATGTGATAGTGTCACCCCTTTGTAACAATTAAGCAGCCTATATAACCTAGACGAAGATCCATGGGATTTGAATAAATGCGTCGAATTGCAAGTCATCCTGTTATTGTGTTTTATATATTTCTAATATAATTTCTTTGCAGACCACTGAAACCTGCCCAGTTTATTCAAAATTCGTGTGCTTTCACATTTTACTTACTTTTGCCCATCTACTGTCGCTGGTTCTATTCTAATATTATCAGTGAAAACTTTTAATTTACCTTCCTTCACTAATGTTTTACTATCTGTATCCCAGCTGTAAGTTTTCTTAAGAAATATAATATGATTACTTGTCTTCACAACGCCCTATCTTTTACTATATCCGGATGACTCCTTCCTTACATACTTAGGGTGCCGTAGTAAACAAGGAACCCTTATAGTTACGCCATGTCCGTCTATCTGTCTGTCGGGCTTAGCTCAGAGACTCTTAGTACTAGAAACCTGTAATTTAGCATGTGTGTACATAAATTAATCACGCTGACAAAGTGATCTTGTCAAAAATGTTGAAAAAAAAAAACAATTGTACCTCTCTTGCACGTAAAGTGGGAACGATTTTTTTTCTCGCCTTCCCATGGTGTGGGGTATCGTTGAATAGGCCGTTCAAAAATGTTGCGGATCTGTGAAAACCATTTTTCGATTCAGGGATCCGTTTGTGTAATATTAAGCTTTAAAGTACAAATCTGTTAGAGTCAAGTGTCCTCCTGACCAGCTAAATGGTTGTTTTTGAATAATTATGTGAAAAATATTATGGCAGTAGTACATTTAAACCGAAATTTTAAATAATAAAATAATTAAGAATAAATAATATTTCTTCACATCTCTGTCTATTAATTACAAAGCGCAGTCAACCGCCAACACTCTGTTCTCGCCATTTATTTACATTTCCATTCGGGAAACTGTTTTTACGGCCACTTACATTTATAACTCTTGGGAGGTCGGATTCTGAATCTATAAGGCGAGTGGAGGATCACTTGACATAATACGTATTACTTCTCCTTTTGTGGCTCCGTTTGATTTCAAAGAGATTAATTATATTTTTCTTATTAGATTTTTGCAGAGTTACGATTTATTTAGATTTATAATTATGGAAAAAAATGCATAGTATGACTTTTGTTTTCGGTGCTAAGCGTGAACGAATGAAAAAAATGAATAATTGGATAATCAAAATCACCAAGCTTATTGTTGAGATTGGTTAAAGATAAAGATGTGTTTATTTGCTTAAACATGTGTACACATACAAGAATAAAATTGCATGCAGGATAACATTAAATAAGATATAGGTTCAGACATGTTTGCCACGTACTATGGCGTGCAAATATTATGATTGGTAATAATTAATTTCAATACAATAATTTAACGTCGAACTAACAAACAAAAAAAAAAATTATATATTATAATAATGCTTAAGCAATAATGCATAAAATCTATGACAAAATAAAAGATTCTGCCAGAAATTCATTAATTGTATAGTATGCTTTGTTAGTTAGAAATGTCTTAAGCTGTTTTTCCAACTGTACATTATTAAGCTCCCTCCAACTTTTGGGTAACTTAATATAAATAGTGATGTATGGTTGTCGCTATAATTTGTTGTTAAACAACGCGAGGATGATGCTGCTTATCCCATAATATCTAATAAGTCTCCATTTGCGAGACTCGTGGGAAAACGGTATCATGGTGACCTATTCGGGCACTGTTTATTTAGTAGCGTTCAGATTCACAACTAATTGACTATGTGGGATGTTAAATTATATGTATTAAATGAAAGGAGTCTAGCATATCCTCAGTACCTTTAAACTGGTGTCTTGAAAACATATTGCCTGGGCGACATTGTCATTGCAGGCGCTAACCATAGCATGACGAGGCATGTATGGAATTTTGAAGTCGCCGTTGCATAATCTATTCTGTCTGGAGGCAAAAGACAATAGACGTCTGTGATCAGTAATCATCTGTCTGTCTAGTAGCAGTCTGAGCTTTTGAAAAACCAATCGTCTTTAATACAATGTTGTACAGACACGGACATACCTCCAAAAAGACATGGGACAGGTCATGTTTAGCTGACAACCAGACCTCAAACTTTTTTAATTCTCGCTCACACTTGTGTTAAATTTAACGACTCGTTTATATTACTGACCCACTCCCGGTTCCCGACCAATAACTACCCAGAACCATAACTAGCTCTGGACTATTACTAATTTACGACCATTCCAACATGCGTCGTAGAAAACGTATTACCCAAATGGAGTACTCAAAAAGATTTTAAATTTCAAATGTAGTGTATGTAAAACTATTCTAATGGTCTTTAGGTATATTAAAGTGAACGTTTATACTGTGAATTAGCAAGTGGAACGATGTGGGAGAGAGACGAAATTATATGCGCTATGCAGTGGGCGGGGCTTCGTGCTCAACGCCTCTGTGACTGTAGGTATGGACTGTCACGAGCCTTCGTTTTTAATTTGGGTTAAGTTTTTTTTGTTTTTGTTTAGAGTTGGAAGTAGGTTAAAATGCTGTGGCGCGAAAGGGTTTTAATTTAGGACAGTGTGTTTATTCATACAGATTACAGAGGGGCTCGTGGCGAAATAACAAAAGCCACACGGGCGGGCAAAGGTTAAGTTTCGCTTGCCACGATCGGTTCATGGATGGGTGACCATCCATTAAATCTCAAGACCCTTCGTTGTTCCCGACTGTCATTCGTAGATCTTTAACAGTCATTACTAATAGTCAGAAGCCCGAAAGTCTGACAAACAGTTTTACATATATGGGTATAGTTCTTAACTGGGTTGTGGAGGTTAAATAGGCAGTCGCTCCATGTAAAATACTGGTATTCAGCTGCATCCGGTTAGACTGGGAGCCGACCCCAAAATGGTTGGGAAAAGGCTAGGCAGATTGATTTTTGTTTATTCTTACAATTTTTTATGAGTGGGTTAAAAGTGGGTATCAAATGTGTACGTTCCCATTTGAAGTCAGCAAAATTCATGAGTAAATTAAAATTAATAAGAAATTAGCTAAAAAATTATGACTGTAATTTATATATGTACTGAAAAATATAATAAAATAATATGTTATATCAAAATGGCCTTAAAAAATCTAAACGTCGTTAAAAATGTGTAAATTAAGCAATTATTTATTTAGGTTGCCTACCTAAATAAATAATTGCTTAATTTTCACATTTTTCTGTAGGTGCCTACTTTTTAAAATAATTCACCAACAAGCTTATAACAAGTAATCTTGCACACAAGCTTATATCAAGTAATCATCTTCATCACTATTATAATCCAAAAAAACAAACACTAATAAACAAACGGGCTCTAAACTATATGACGTCCATTGTCTGTCCATCCATCAGGCACTATAATTTAGGGTGCTCTACAGTAATAACTCTATGGATAACATCTATATTATCCAAACACAATGGAAGAAGTAATAGCCTTCAAAGTTTATCGTGCCTTAATAGTATGGTCGTCATTACATCGACCGGTCCTCACTGATGATGGTGTTCACGTGCATTCATGGGACAATGATGGTGATTGACATTTTAGTTAGATTTATTTTAGCAGTGATAACACCAAAGGTAAGCCTTGGTTGGGTTTTTCAAAATCGAAATCAAATGAACTTTTACTGCTCCCAAGATTCAATTATGCACACGATACAATCTAATTACCTGTGGCTTACCATGAGTTAGAGCAACAATAAGAGTTGCACCGTGTAAACAGCGGTTCTATTTTACTAGCTAGTCATATTTTGTTGCTTCAAAATGTAATACCATAGGCAAAAACCTGCGTCGTGTAAAATGTCAAATAAACTTTTAAATCTCTTGAGAGTCAATATACAAAACAGGAATTAGTAGATAATGCTTCAATTTATGTGACCACGCACTTCATTAAGCCAAACAGCATCGTAAGTAAGGGTTTTTGTGCATTAGCTTGCAGTTTCTATTCCCAATAAACAGTACATAAATCAGCCCCAAATTATGCTCTAGTTTGGGCATAAATACGTGCAGTTGCCAACTTTGCCAAAGTAGGGTGAAAAAAATAATCTCCAGATCACCAATTCCCATTCAAATTCGTCGTATAAAGGTCCACATAGATCTAAAAGCCAACTATTTGTCCATCGTAGCGTGACCGCTCCCAGTTATGCATAGACAGGTCGTCACACGGCAAGCACAATTAGCCACTAGTCACCAGTGTGTAGATGCCTATCTGCCCACGAATAATTTGCTACTGGTACAATAGGGTGATAATTTGACGCTTTTAGTTCGTTTTGTTACTACAAAATTACACTAGAACGAATTATTTTTAAAACTGTTGATTTTTTCAAGTTAGTTGAACTTGCAGCTGATTTCAAAAGACCCGTAAAATAATTATCTGCAAGCAAACACTGCAATGGCAATAAATCAGGAACTAAATAAACACTTCACGCCACGAAAAATGATTAAATAAACATCAGTGACGTCCAATAATAATTTATCAACGAAAACCAACCGACACAACAAATACAAGTCCAGTTCTCAAATAAAACTGTTCTGCACAGAGTCGTTCTCAGGAAAACATTTCGTTGTCAGTCGAATGTCGGCTTGAATAAATTCAGTGGTCACGTGGGTGACCGTCAATGAACACTGGCATATTGTCATGATGACACCTTGTTGCTTAGCAACGGGGCGACAACAAACGCAAATGAATCGAGAGATTATTTTCGACCATCTAATGAATGCGGTCATTAAGTGACAGTAAAAGAAAAGTCGTGTTTTATTCGTGAGTCTCGTTAATAAAAGTGCGTAATAAAGTTTTTAGGCATTTGAATTATTTTGAGTCAACTATTGACTGGTTGAGTCAACTATTGATTACTTAAACATTGTGACGTAGTGGCAGACGGTTGTAAAAATAATGAAATGAGTGGAGTAATTGACAAAATAAATTATCATTAAACTAATTCAATATGTTATTGTTTTGCCAGCATACAAAAGTAATCATTATTTAAAAACAGTAGGTAGGTACTGAAATAATCACAAAGTCAAATGATTAAAACCAAATTAGCCCTCATTTAATTACCTACTCAGTTTTCTGTAATAATGAGATGCGAACAGATTCCCAGCATACTTTATGTTTTTTTTAAACATAATATTTTAATAATTCATAGCTCGTATAAATCATTTCAAGTGAACGAAACCCAAGCACACAATCCCAACGCATAATATTAAATTATCAAACTACTATGCGGTTAACACTGAGAAAATTCCAAAACGGTATTATTAGCTTTTGCGGTGGTACACAGTAAAACCGATCGTAAATTAACATTCAGTTATCCAATCTGAGAACTTAAACAGAATTTGTTAAGTAGGTAATTTAATAAAATATCTGGTTCGGGTCGACGTAGGCACTTCGTTTCAGAAGCCTCGCCAATAGCACCTTCTACAGTTAGGGATTTTCATTTTCGTGTAATCTTTTTTGGTGTATGATTGTGAAATTAAAAACCTCTGCAATATCATTTATTTCTCGTGAATGTTTGCTAATTAAAACTGACCTTTGTTACTGACCGCTAAAATTAAATGTAGAGAATATCTATATACGTATGTGTATGTATGTATGTGTGTGTATATCTTGTATCTATTTTCAGATCATCTTCTAACTCACTCACTTTATTATACCCTTGACAATAGACTTCAAGTTGTCCGTTCGTAGCAAATCAGAGAGGCTATTCCCATATTTTATTAAGAACGTTCGCATTCTAATCTCGATCTTAATCTGCCCAAAAAAAAACTTATAATTTTCCAACAATTTTGACAAGTTTTTGACATTGTTTGTCGCTGATGAGATTGCGACTTGAATTTGTACGTTTTTTAAGTACGAGAATGGTTCCAGTTGTATGAGTGTACTTGCGTGATTCACGTCAGGTATACACATTCATCATTTATATAAAGTTGACAAACTTTGTCTCAAGCTTTACTCAATTTGGTGTGGATCCCAGCAAAGAAAGTGCCAAATCGTCCTCAAGCGAGTTATAAAAGGACAACTTAGAGATTACGCTGATAGGTTATGTAACAGAGTCCCGTCTGCTATGAATAGCTAACTGCAGTCGTCCGATCCAACTTCTTAACATCCTAGGTGATAAAGACAGATGATTAGGTATAGCGTATTTCCATTGAATGTTGAAGATTATAACATTACGTTTGTCATTTAGACAGATAAGTTAAGAATATATACCCACAATTAACTAGTTATTTTTTAACACTGCACGACACTAAGATCAAAAAACAAGACCCACGTTCAACAGTCGTCGTAGAATAATGAAGATTATAGGTAAAAGTTGTACCTTCCTAATCATTGTAATATACCTAACTCGTAAAAGTTAGGTTAGTATAAGTTAGTGCAGAAATGCTGGAAGACATTTCTTTAGAAATAAGCACCTTTGTACGTATTTTTCTGTTCCTTTCTTTCTTCTTGTCTGTTTATATGTGTGTACATAAACTGTTAAATAAAAAAAATATTATAGAACTTCTTTAATTATTACAGCCTATCTCTAATAACCTAACACAATGCTAAATGACACAATTCAATGACTACCTACTGGACAAATCGTTAACCCGACAAAAATTGAAGCTTACCCGACATAACGGAGTGATGTAATGGGGCGTAGAAAGGATATATAACTATATCTTTTACAAGTTTTGGGAGGCTACGGCTCGGGCCCCTGATAAAACTTTTTATGTTCTGCTTATGTGATATCGTACAGTTTGGAATCCATAACGCGTTGTCGGTCGGAAGGCAGTACGAGAATATATAGAGTGGAGTCGGAGTTAAGTGGAGTTATGGCCTGCAAAGATGCTCCAGTGTTTTTGTTTTGGATCACTGTTGTTGTTGGTCCAAAGTTTATTATTGGTGTTATCTGTAGTGGTTTTAAGAAAAGTTACTTTTTATAACGTTTTGATCATATTTTGTTCACTCATACGAAGGTGTAAAATTAAAACGGTGCTGAAAATCACAAGAGTGGAGAGGTTAACTATGCTGATTCTGTCAAAATGTCACCTATCAGTATGACACTATTTGGCTTAGCTGCGGTACTATTTGGTAAAGCTTCAAAAACACTATCTTTAAAACATGCTGCTAAAGCTCATTTTGTTATCACTTTGTTAAATTGTAACAAACTATAGTCCACTACTGTTTATGAAAAAAATCTAACAAACTATCTCTCTTCACTACACTTTTACCAAAAACAAAACACACAGACCAACACAGTCTGTTCAAAATCCCACACGCAAATGAATATAATTCACACAGGCATACAAAGATGAAAGTCACATTCGAGCCGCATTTTCCTCAAAGCGCCACGTCCCACTACATATTTTGTTCCACAATACAAAATGAAGGACACGGTCAACACATGAAGCCGTGCTGATAGAGCCTCCCAACTGCACGCATGAACTGAATATTAATTCAGTCAGCAAGAACAGTGTAAAATTGCATTAATTTGTTCTTGTTTACATCGCGGAGTACATCATCCACACATCAGGTCTCATGTTTCTTTTTAGAAGGGTAAAAATTGTATGGCACTGATTAAATTCGAAAAACAACTGCGTTTTAAAATTGCTGTTGCGTTTTTTTTAATTACGGGTGTATTGTTACTGTTCACAGACCGAACGAAAACGTTGTCACTGCATTGGATTTTTTAGTTTTGCACTAGAATTGCTCTATGATAGCTGAAGGTTTTTTTTAACAGAGTTCGAAAAAATCAGTTATTACATGGAAAACAACAACGGAAATGTTTTCTTTTTACAAACAAATATAGAAGGAAATTAAACCACTTATTAAAGTAATAATAGGAGGTATTTCGTGTACCTAATAAAATATGTATTAAGATGCCAAGAAGCGAGGAACATTCTCATGCTGTAATTTATTGAGTAACTGCTTATTAAAACAAACAGGTGGGATTTTAACCACTACTTCGTAATTTTAAACGTAAGAAAAAAAAATTACTTCGCTTTTCGTAAACGAATGCAAGAACTGTAAACTTTTAAAATTTGTTTTTTGCACTGTGTTCACTAATTACCGCTGAATAAGCAAAACAACACAATTAAAAAATATATTCATTCGAATTTTAAATTTGAATTCAACTTTTCCCCCCTGAACTATGAATGTCAAAAAGATAATTAATTATGTTTCATTCACTTTCAGAATAACATTATTAAACTTTTGTCGTATTTTATACATCGTATTAAGCCATCAATTTAAATCTGTTTTCAATAAAAGTAAAGTGCCTAGCCTATCAGGTCCCTAATGACGGAGAGTTTTAAACGTTATCACTTCGATCTTTGAAGTAATAAAGATGAGAACACTGATAAGACGAGAGGCAATTGTTTTAACTCCAACTTGCACAAGTTTATTGATTTAGGAGATTACTTCGGGATATTTAGAATATGGTAGATGTCAGCCATTTTATGAAAGAAATCAATTTCGTTTGCAAGAATTTGATTAAAAATAATCTTAGGACAAAAACAATTTAATTTTTTTTATTTATTCACTTTTATTAAAACTTGGCATTACTAGGTTAGAGCAATTACTTAATTAAAATAGGCAGAAAGGATGTTTCTTAAAAACGAATTATTAAGTTATGAAAAATAAAATTCACAGACTTATTCAACAGTTATATTTTCCTCCTCAGTTAAATAAATTGGGGTTAGTTTATTTTGTTTTTAGATTAGTTTACACATTAAACAGCAATTGGCGTAAACAACTTAAACAAAACAAACAACAAACATATGACTTGTGTTCAAACCGCACAGAATAAGTTAAAACTCGACTTTAAACACCCATAAAATAATGCCGCGAAGCCATAACCTGTAAAGAAAAATAAAAATAAATGAAAACAAACAGAACCAAACAAAAAAAAAACACTTTAAAAATATTGTTATAATGCAAATTAGATGTTTACTCACAATAACAGGCGGCGGATATTCAACTTTCGCCGAACGAAATATATCTACGAGGTGAACCATATGGACAGATGAAATTGTCACAGATTAAAATTAAAACTTGGTGAAGGTAATTGATGGGAAGGAGCGGATGGACGCGCGGTCGCGGCTTTCGTACGTCACTTGTAACGCGGAGCGGCACGTCTTTCTCGCACAGAGTTCAGAAGAAGACTGAAACACGGGCGGGCGAAGGCATACGCACGCGGGGAGGTACGCACTCACGCAGGCTTGACGGCCAATCGCGTGCGTGCGCCGCGCGCACCCCCGCGCTCTCGTCCCCGCCCCGCGCCCGCCCGTCACCTCACAATCGATGCCCTATATTGCATTAATTATTTAGGAAACACGCAATAAGATAACGCTAGGTGGCAGATAAGAGATCTTCGCGTTGCTTTAAATAAATCATCGTGTCTTCGTCCGTATCGTCCGGTCGACCGGCGCGTGTGTACGATGCCTTCCGTGTGTACTGATAACGCATTATTTACGTTGTCAGTCCGCTGGACCTTTTGTTTTTATCTCGCTGTTATTTATAGAGTTCCTAAAAAATATAATAAGAAGTAAAGTTGATTCATTCTTGAGGAATTTTATTTATACTTATGATTCAACCCGTGTCCGTGTACCACCTTCGAGGAACTCAGGTTGTGTTTGCGTAGCGTTCAACTTGGGAACGAAAACAAACGAAATATATATTTTTTGGAAGGTTGTCAACTTGTCGTTTGCCAATATTAATATATACGGGGATAACGGGGTTCTCACGGCGGCTTTATTTTATGTATGCTAAGGTTTTGTCCGAAATTAACGGGAAAGTTTATAAGAAATAAAATACAAGATAAAAAGAAGCGGGAAAATATGCCTGTAATGAAATATTGTTACGACAAATTTGTAAAATAATAGTGATAGTTTCGTCAGTCGCTGTGCGCTGAAGATTTACTTGGTAAAACAATAATCTATTTTACGTGAACGATGCTGAAAATTTACTTGTAAGATTTACAAGGGGTGCATTTTTAAGAGTCATTTACGTAATCACGAAGAAAATTGCCTTAAAGTTGTAATATCGCCATAAAAATTATTATTTCAGCAAGAAGTTAAAAAAAAATCTTTCACGGTGTTTTAGACAAAAAGATAAAAAACAAACTTATTTTCCAAAAAGGCACACAAACATTATCTTAAAAAAAAATACAAACAATACAACATACAATACAGGATAGTACCTTAATTTCGTGCTGATTAGCGAATAGGAAAACTTAGTCATAAAGAGTGTCAATTATGATCTTGCATGGAACGAACAGGAAATAGGTTACTGTGTTCCTCTTTAACAGTAGTAACGAGAATAATGCGCGGCAGCAGGTACTACACCAAGTAGGTTAAGAAAAATAGTACTTTGATACTTAAGTGAAAAAAGGAAAGCAAATGAAATGTGAAGTTATATTTTGTAGACAGCGTCACAAGAAATGATTAAATTATCTTTATAAATTGTGCCCCACTATAAAAGCCGTCATTTTGCAGCGGGAACATTCAAATTTTTTGAAAACTCTCATGATAATTTGTAGTTTTCTATAAATTTTGACGTTCAAAAGTGTCTTTTATGTGCCTATTTGAAATAAATGATTTGACTTTGATTTTTTTTTTAAGTTGAATAGTTATTGAGAGTAAAAAAAAAATCAGAACCGAAGTAATTATTTTGAATGCAGCTGAAAATAAAGAAATACGTTATGCAAGTTAGTTTTTAATTTTCATTAAAAACTAACTTGCATACCGTATTTCTTTTCCAACCATGTATCTAGATTTGTTTTGTTGAAACTAACGCGCGATAATTTGTAAACACAAAGTGACACCATAACTTAAAACCTGCCAGCACAGTATAACCCGAGACACATGCTCCAAACACAGAACATTTCTCCAGACATGTCTTGAGATCATCAATCATTCTGGATGCAGATCGCAGCTCATTGCGATGCGGGAAGCGTGTAACAGGTGGCCACAGCTGCTGGCCAGTCGGACCTGAATGCCTGATGGTGCCTATGAAGATGTTTGGAGATACTGTAATTCTATTTCTGTGGTATTAGCATAGTACATGGACTGTCAGCGTTTGAACAGGGGGAGGCTGAAACTATACAATAATTCGTGATACGAAGCTTGCTTGATAGATAATTTTCTTATTATTTTGTGACTTCTACATCTGTTAGATTTTTCCGGTATAAATACAGTCGGGAAAATAAGTAGGTTAACTTTTAGGTAAAGTCACGATAGTTAATTTATGATCAAACTGACTACCAACGTAAATTGTCCGTATATTCATATCACAACTATAATTTATGTTAGCAGTATGAAATGGCTATAACACGGGAAATTGACGTAGTGTGACACTCTGATAGGCATCTAAATTCCCTGACTGTATATTAAGTATTCTGTAACAGGTTTTCCTACTATGTTTTACTATGTTACAGCCATTTCATACGACTGAGAAAGAATGACAGTCTTGTTGTGGTCTGAATGATACGGAAAATTAATAGTCACTTTGTTTAAAGTTGGATTTTATTTTGAAGCCATGCGTTGTCGGTATGAGAAGAGGTATTAACACACCCTTTTTTTTGGGACAGTTATAGGCTGGGCTGATTTATTATTTATTATATATTAATGAATACATCGTTTAGATATTTGCATTGTTTGTAAGTTAATTGATGACACCTTTGACTTACAGATAAGGAAAATACTATCACGGAAAAACTAGTGTTAATGGTTTAAATTTAACAACACGCAGTGAGCTTGCGTGGGGCTGATGGATGTTTGTTTCTTAGAAATCTTAACATACTGAAAATGTTATGTTCTCTGTATAAGTGCAGGTAGATATTGTGATGAATCTTAGATCTTAAATTAAAAATGGATAAATAAAAATAAAAAAAAATTATTTCAGACTAAGGTCCATAATTTTGTTAGTTTTTTAGTGTTAGTAACAATAGTGCTTATAGGTAAATAGGTTAGTATTGTTAGTTTTCACAAATTAATTATTTATTCAGATATAAAGTGAGAGACAGAGGAGCTTATTAGAGAACCCTAAGTCTATTCAGTATTCAAATTTGTATTGTAATAGTTCTACATTTATTCTGCAGGAGAAACCTAGTGGTTTCTGCTGCAAAATTTAAGTGCCCGTTAATACTATGTTGATCTGGTTTTAAAAAAGGCCTTCCTAGGTTGGTTCTCATACAAGAAGCACTGTTGTGGTCTGCAGATCGTTAAAACTTCTTTCATTGTGGTGCACTTGAAACTGGTTTGGCTCACCACTGCACGAACAATGGCTTCACACTAACCTGCCACGACTCGGGCTTATCGTAACAAAAAAATAACTGCCGTCTTCCCCTATGAATCTCAAACCTCATTCCTACACGCGATAAGCAGCCAACACTACAGAATTATGTTTATAAATTTTAATAAAACGCATCCCATCATAAAGAAAGAAGGCCTGCCAGAGTAATGGCCCGCATTACTCAGCGACGAGGTTTATATAGAAACACGGCACACTCCCTCTTTAATATCGGTAAGGAAAAAACGTAACTCAGTGGATCTAATTTAAGGTACGTTTAATTGACCCTTAGATCCTTGAGACCGACGTTTATAATGTAGGTATTATGTAAGGGATCCTAGTGGGGGATTGTAGGAGGTTGATTAGGGAATAAAAGAAACGTAAGCGAAGGGCTATCAGAAGGTTATTCGGAGTCGTAAAGTGGGTACGTTTGAGTTATTGGTAGTTATCTAATTGACTGAGCACTTTGCTATTAGATTTTATTGTTGTTGGGGATAAGTTTAGTGTCGTAGAAAATCGGCTTTACGTCTACATAATAATCTTATTTTTTATGAAAGCAGTATATTCGCTAAAATACATCAAGATATTGACATCTACATGTTAATAAAAATATATAAAACCGATTGAGATTACTATCGCTCGTCCAAGCACATATAAACCCTGAATATTTTCACGAAAAAAGATGGCTTATTTTCATAAAATTCTTTCTTTATAAAAGAACATTCGTTACATAAACTTCCACACCTTTATATTTGCAAATAAACATTTAAACATTTCTTTGATCGCGTAAGCCTATCTGCTGGTCATTAAAACTTCTGTCAGTCTAGGGCAACTTTTAACAAGCTCTGATGATCGACTGTATAGATCTTTTTTCGCTTATCTTTTTACTGTCAAGTTTGGAGCCTCGATGTGGGCCAATCAGATAGACGTGCTTTTTTCTTTGTGAAATAAAAATAAGTCTTTCTTTTTCGTGCTTCGCTTTTTATCTTCGTCGATGTTTAATATCGAAAGGTGTTATAATTATATATTTCTGAATATCATCAACATCATTTCAGCCGAAAGACGTCCACTGCTGGAAATAGGCGTCCCCCAAAGGGCATAATCGCCACGCTTGGCAGGCGGGTTGGCGATCGCAGTATGGTGTTAAAATGCATAGAGAACGCTGCTGCCCATATTCTAGTAAGAATTTCTGAATATAGTATTTACTATATTCAGAAATTCTTACTAGAGTATGGGCAGCAGCGTCTGCAGCCCAGTGCGTCTGCAGCCCAGTGCGTCTGCTGCCCAGTGCGTCTGCAGCCCAGTGCGTCTGCAGCCCAGTGCGTCTGCAGCCCAGTGCGTCTGCAGCCCAGTGCGTCTGCAGCCCAGTGCGTCTGCAGCCCAGTGCGTCTGCAGCCCAGTGCTTCTGCAGCCCAGTGCGTCTGCAGCCCAGTGCGTCTGCAGCCCAGTGCGTCTGCAGCCCAGTGCGTCTGCAGCCCAGTGCGTCTGCAGCCCAGTGCGTCTGCAGCCCAGTGCGTCTGCAGCCCAGTGCTTCTGCAGCCCAGTGCGTCTGCAGCCCAGTGCGTCTGCAGCCCAGTGCGTCTGCAGTGTCTGGTATAAATATACCAGACACGCTCTAGACGTGAAGACCTATAATTGGCTATCAGATTATCATTCTGTTATTTATCACCATTGTATTTAGCTGTAAATGTTTCAAAGTCTTTAAATAAATAATAGCTATATAAGTTAACAGACAACTCAAGTCACATGTATATAAAATAAGCAGCATTGCTGCGTTGAATGTCGATGCCAAAAAATAGGCCAGCCCTCTGGGCACGTAAAGAGTCGACCAACCGCTTGGAGAAGTCCCAAAAAACATGTCGAAAGTACATATTATGTAGTGATCTTGAGTCTGGTCTAAATGATGACAAGAACGATTGGTATGAACATTATTTAAAAACTTTGTTTATCAATTTTAAACGATTTATAGAAATCCATACCTATATAGATGTTTTTACTATCTTTATTATTTAAAGCAGGCTCACAACTAGTGATAAAAACCAATAATTTGAGGTATTTTTATTAATCATGGAATATATTATAGAGTCACCGTCATTTAAAACTCAGTCGATTGAAAAACCAGTAACAGTCGTTTTGAGCAGATGAGTCTCTAGACAGGAATTAATTTATCCTAGAAAGGCTCACATTAAACCAAATCGGTCCAGCGATTTCAACATAAAGATGGACCATACATACCTACACCATACGTACGTACCTAAATATAAGTTTTCTTTTATTTTCTTACCAGAGCATTCCCCAATAAAAAAAAGTTGACTAAACAGTCTGATTATTTGGTGTTAATAACTCTCACGTGACTAAATACCGTTAATATATGTTATTAGCTAAGTACTTATTATAGTGTAAACTTGAGAACACTATTTGAATTATTAGTTACATTTATAACAGAATGGAGAAATCACAAAGTTAATAGCATACTTCAACATCGTGTAATAAAAACTAATAATAGGTTGGAATTAGTCGCTTTTTATGTAAAACCCAAAAGCGACAAGCGTTTAGTAGGGTGTAAGTTAGACGGTGTTTTTCGCTTGTCCGTACCGCAAAAGAAAAAACGTCACAGCCAATTTGCTCGGAATCTTCTGGACCGATTAAGTTGAAACTTGGTACACATGTTATTTCTGTGACCTAAACACGGACGTGTAACGTAAATAAATGAATTTTGAATTATTTTATATTTTCTAATTTGCCCTCAAGCCCCGTAGCTTGAGGGCAAATTAGAAAATTAGAAAAAAGGTTTTGCAAACTGTACCGTGCGACATATCAAATGAAAGGGCTTCTTTAAGGATTTCAGATATATTTTTTTATAAATTTAAACTTAACCTTTAAAGTTATTTAAGAATATATTAGAAAATTGACCATTCCATTTATCTCCGAAAATACTGAGCCTAATTTTTTTTATAAACTACAGAATATAGTTCTTTACTTATAGATTACAGGAAAACCTATAAGAAGTCTATGGTGTTAAAACAACATAATATTATTGTGCGTACACACTTATATTTGCAGTAGGAATGTATGAGAGAACATATTTTTCAACTACAATGTTCAGTTTGTTCTTGGGATAAATTCATCCCACCTACGGAACCCTTCATTGTGCGTGATCCGACACGCACTTGTTTAAAGGTACCTACACTGTTTTGGCACTGTTGTACAGTATACAGTCAGCGTAATTCATTGTTTATCAATTTGACACACTACGTCATACAGCTGTCAAGAGTGAGATTTATGAGTTCAATATACGAATAATTTAAGTTGGTAGTCAATTAGCTAAATAATTTCCTAGGCTTTTTCAGGTTTTTAAAAGGTCAGATACAAATTGCAAGTTTATTTTAGTATAAGTAATTTTGTATCATTGTGTTAGGGCTACAGTTCCAAGAAAAAGAGGCAGCGGTAAAATGTGGCGGATGTCCCTACAGCAAAGAGATGTACAACACAATGGAATACATCACAGAGATGTAGAGGTCAACGAACTCAATATAGATAGGTAGCTAGTAAGTAGGTGCTGCTCCAATAACAGCGTAACTCTCAAGATAAAGAAACGTAAAATGCAGATATTTCTGCTTTTCAGTTTCCATCAATATAACATGACGTACATAAGTGCTGTAGTTATTTTACAGGCTGCTAACTACCTTTTTCTATTATTTATTAATTAAGGAACAAAACAAGATATAAACAGAAACATCACAAAACCTCAATAGGTTTGTCCCGATGTTGAAATGCTTATGAGCAATCTTAGTTAGTAGATACTTAGTATGCTAAGATCATTATTTATGGTTAACACATAGTTTATAAAACAACATTGTGAGGTGGATAGTACATAACAACAAAAAAGTACATAACGACGACGGCGCGGGTCACGTGTTACAATGAACTATAACTTAGCCGCGTGCTACTGATTCTACTTAATTTCAGCAGCCTTTTATTACTATACCATACTTTACTATAATTGTATACTATAGGTACCTACTGTATACTATACTTGTATTACTATTGATGATGAACTTACGTCCATCATCAATAGTAGGCTCACTTGTCCTCATAAACAGTATTATAAAATGATATTATAAGAAAATGATAATATAACTCAGTGTTGACACGATTTTTCCGTTGGCAAGCGACCTGGTAATTATATTTTATAGTTGGTCTCTGGACCATTCTGTAGCTCTTTATTGCTTTACGGTGGGCCGTTAAAATGTTTAATGTATCTACCTGTTTTCAGGAAGTTAACTTATAAAGTACCGCGAGCTTTGTTGTGTTTATCGATGTGGAGGCAAAGGTTTGGAGAGAGATCATTATTCACAGAAGACATTTGTGTATTAAGTTTTGGTATAATATATTATTAAAACAAATAACGATTTCGAGTGTTTTAATTAAAATCGTCACATTATCATGTCAGCCGTATGGCGGCTATTGCTAGATATAACAATTGGTAACTATACTTGCATAAAATACGGATTTATTAAATAACACTAGAATAACCTGTACCTATCTAAAGGATTGGGTGTCTACTGAAGATGCGACTGTGAGTTCTAAAAACATTTCCAAGCAAAGCACCATCGACACGAAAAGAAGAAAATAATTTCCCAAAAAGTTTAATCTGTCAAAGATTTTCAGTGACATCTAATACTCGTAACAAAAACCTCTGTTATCAAATCTTTCATTGCTAAAACGACGTCCTTATTCTATTCTTATTCAACGCAAACGAGATCCTGAATGGCGCAGTTTTCTAGCCTAGCTACTAAATAAGCCGAGTGCTAATGAGATTGAATCTGTTTTAATTTATTCGCCCTGTGAAGTATTTCCAGTGAGCTTGGAACTTTCTCAGTGAATCTTATTGGGGGATTTACTTATTGATAAGTAGGCGTCTGGAATTATTATTCTTGATGATTTTGGGTAAACAGACTAGTACTTGAAGGGTCAATAGAATTTGAAATTTTTACGAGCTAAAAAAGTTGTTGTGTCTAATTAGGTACAGAGTTGTGATACCTACTGTCAACATTATTATTACAGACAGATTTACATTTCTGTTATATCGCACAGCATCAAAGTATGTTAGGTGTATAGGTACCACTTTTCAAACGTTGTACACAAAATATTAAATCCTATTAACAACACTTACTTCGTTAACTCTAAACAGAATCAAAATGTACAAGCATTAAAATCTAACTGAATCATCACTTACAACGTAACCAAAACTCAAGACAAGATACTGTCGCCATATTTTATAACTGAAAAAGCAATTTCACATTGAAGTCGGTACTGTGCACACATGCTGAATGAGCGTTATATTAAAATAAAGATAAATTAATATGTCCACGAAACTGAGTCCCGCTCGCGAGTGTGTCGACGCCTTTATATGCCGCACAACTTTCCTGATTTCATTAAAACTATTTAATTGACGAAATGGGCCGCATTGTAGCATTTTAGTGACGAAACGGGTTGGAACTCGTTTATCCGTATTTGTGCTTACAAATCCGTGTTCGTGTGTAGGTGGGGACAGAATTGTTGTGTTCATTCACGGTTTTTGTAATGATCATGATGTGACTGACTGATTATGACAATTTAATTATAGGTTATTATCACCGTCTTGTAAGAATTATTATAGTAGATACCTCCCAATCATTTGAGTATTGAATAGTTTTATAGAAATTTTCAATAATCACCACACTTAGCAGATGAATTGGTGATTGCATTATTGCATTGTTATTAGCACACAGCACACGTTGTAGCTGGTGTGCGTGTTGTCTTATTGCGTTTTTAACCGTCTCGAGTAGCATATTATTTGGAACAAGCTTCAGAACCACACTAGAACGTTACTTTGAAAAACTATATCGGGGTCATGTTAAGAGTCATGTGGCTCAATAGAACCTATAAGTTGAGACTTTTATATTGCGGTACTGATCCGGTACAAAATATGCCTCGTCATCACGAGTATATTGTAAGCCCTGTTAGGACGTAGTTATAAAATTCGAAAAGGTCTTGGAAGTGTTTTTATTTCAGTGCTATATAATTTAATTGTGACGCTTTATTCTCAGATTTCACTCATGTCCCCAGCTATTAGACCGTAAAAATTTAACTATGTACCTACTTAGCAGAGTAGTTTTTTTATTGAAATAGTTACATTTTATGCTCGCTAGTAAGAGCTGGCAAAGATGTATTTTTTATATTTCTCATACTTATTTTTGTGGCTCAAAATGGGGCCGCGACGCTTTTATTTTATATTCACTTTATACCCTTCTCCGTTGTTTGTATTATCTCCCTTGTGTGTGTTTTGGTGAACCCTAAGAGGTCCAAATCCAAAATGTATAATCGAGAAAGCTTTAGTAAATCTATGCAGGTATAGAGCTACACACTCTCTTAAAATAACAGCGTGGTCTAACTTGTATAAAATATTATTATTAGCGTGGTCTATCTTGTATAAAATATTAGGGTGGTCTATCTTAAATAAAATATTAGCGTGGTCTAACTTGTATAAAATATTAGGGTGGTCTATCTTAAATAAAATATTAGCGCGGTCTATCTTGTATAAAATATTAGCGTGGTCTATCTTGTATAAAATATTAGGGTGGTCTATCTTAAATAAAATATTAGCGCGGTCTATCTTGTATAAAATATTAGCGTGGTCTAACTTGTATAAAATATTAGGGTGGTCTATCTTAAATAAAATATTAGCGCGGTCTATCTTGTATAAAATATTAGCGTGGTCTAACTTGTATAAAATATTAGGGTGGTCTATCTTAAATAAAATATTAGCGCGGTCTATCTTGTATAAAATATTAGCGTGGTCTAACTTGTATAAAATATTAGCGTGGTCTAACTTGTATAAAATATTAGGGTGGTCTATCTTAAATAAAATATTAGCGCGGTCTATCTTGTATAAAATATTAGCGTGGTCTAACTTGTATAAAATATTAGGGTGGTCTATCTTAAATAAAATATTAGCGCGGTCTATCTTGTATAAAATATTAGCGTGGTCTAACTTGTATAAAATATTAGGGTGGTCTATCTTAAATAAAATATTAGCGCGGTCTATCTTGTATAAAATATTAGCGTGGTCTAACTTGTATAAAATATTAGCGTGGTCTAACTTGTATAAAATATTATCTCGGTCTAACTTGTATAAAATATTATCTCGGTCTAACTTGTATAAAATATTAGCATGGTCTACCTTGTATAAAATATTAGCGTGGTTTACCTTGTATAAAATATTAGCGTGGTCTACCTTGTATAAAATATTAGCGTGGTCTACCTTGTATAAAATATTAGCGTAGTCTAACTTGTATAAAATATTAGCGTGGTCTACCTTGTATAAAATATTAGCGTAGTCTAACTTGTATAAAATATTAGCGTGGTCTACCTTGTATAAAATATTAGCGTGGTCTAACTTGTATAAAATATTAGGGTGGTCTATCTTAAATAAAATATTAGCGCGGTCTATCTTGTATAAAATATTAGCGTGGTCTAACTTGTATAAAATATTAGGGTGGTCTATCTTAAATAAAATATTAGCGCGGTCTATCTTGTATAAAATATTAGCGTGGTCTAACTTGTATAAAATATTAGGGTGGTCTATCTTAAATAAAATATTAGCGCGGTCTATCTTGTATAAAATATTAGCGTGGTCTAACTTGTATAAAATATTAGCGTGGTCTAACTTGTATAAAATATTATCTCGGTCTAACTTGTATAAAATATTATCTCGGTCTAACTTGTATAAAATATTAGCATGGTCTACCTTGTATAAAATATTAGCGTGGTTTACCTTGTATAAAATATTAGCGTAGTCTAACTTGTATAAAATATTAGCGTGGTCTACCTTGTATAAAATATTAGCGTAGTCTAACTTGTATAAAATATTAGCGTGGTCTACCTTGTATAAAATATTAGCGTGGTCTACCTTGTATAAAATATTAGCGTAGTCTAACTTGTATAAAATATTGGCGTGGTCTACCTTGTATAAAATATTAGCGTGGTCTACCTTGTATAAAATATTGGCGTGGTCTACCTTGTATAAAATATTATCTCGATCTAACTTGTATAAAATATTAGCGTGGTCTACCTTGTATAAAATATTAGCGTGGTCTACCTTGTATAAAATATTAGCGTGGTCTAACTTGTATAAAATATTATCTCGGTCTAACTTGTATAAAATATTATCTCGGTCTAACTTGTATAAAATATTATCTCGGTCTAACTTGTATAAAATATTAGCGTGGTCTAACTTGTGTAAAATATTAGCGTGGTCTACCTTGTATAAAATATTAGCGTGGTCTAACTTGTATAAAATATTAGCTACGCTTATAGTCTAGTTATTTTATCTATGCTAGGAATGGCTGACATTTATAAAAAACACTGATGCTGAATTATTTAAACAACTATCATCTGACCTCAACACAATTACAAGATAATATAAGTAACTTTATATTCTAAGATTCCACTGGCTAAATCAGATTTCAAGGTAGACACAAAACTTTAGGTAATAATTTTGCCATAGGATTATGTCTAATTATGTACTGCAACAGAATCCTGAAAACAACCTAATCTGGCTCATTAAATTCTCTGCACCCAAAACACATCGCATTTCTAGTTCCAGTTCATCCACTTTTTTAATAGCTCCCTAGAACATCTAACTCCTCCTCCGGTTCACATTCAATAAGCCCTCTTTCACTCCTCATTCACACCACAATACCTTTGCTAATTGGATTAGAAGTGAGTTTTGCAGATCAAAACCCATAGAGCAAGATAGTTGGTAAAGAGCTTTTAAACCAATCATTCGACCGCGCTTGGCATTAGCCGTTGTAGTGTATGGAAGGTTTATGGAGGTTGAAATTGATTTCTGTTATAACTGGCTTAGATTTTAGGATTTGGGGCTGCCGGAAGATATGACTGATAATGAGGATGATACTAAATGATGAATGATGATACTGAATGATGATAATGAAGATGATATTTGCTTTAGGAAAGTTGAAGCAATGTGTTGAACACCAAGATATACACCTACTATTTTCCGTCGGTTCTTTCTGGGATCATGCAAGATTTGACAGACCCAGGAACAAAGAATACACCCACGTGCAATAAATCAGGGTCAGTCACAAGATCTCTGAAATCAGTTGTAAAGTGTAGACTTTACAACTGATTTTGGAGATATTGTGCCTAATTCATTATATCTACTGTAAGGGCTGAACTGGTGAAAAAAAACTGTATGTAGCATCCTTTTTGCTATCTGGGGGCACGGTAGTGCCCCCGCCAAGACGAGCCAAGCGAAGCGCAAGGGCACTACCTACCTTTTCTCGAAGTGTTTTGTCGTTTTTTTTAACCCTCATAGAGTTGGTTTCCGATGTACCAGATAGTTCATATTCTCAGGATATGATCTCAATAATAGACTAATTAAACATACAAAGTCTCAATTGAATAGCTTTAATACTTTAGATTTTATTGATATCTCAAATACACCGATTTCATCACTGACACACTCACTGATACACTGACACACTGATGATCATCAAAATGTTTGGCTACTTCCTGAAATGCTAGAAAGCTGAAATTTGTTATGTAATCTAAGTTTAGTATACAACCAACAAAAAAAATCATAAACTTATAACTTTCGCCCTCCATCTCCTAAAATGGGGGGGTGGAAGTTTGTATGAGACTTCAAAATGTTAGGGTACTTCCTGAAGTGCTAGAAAGCCGAAATAACACTAAAAATCTGCTTAGCAACTTACAAAAAGAACTGAAATCCCAACAAAAACATTTCATGTAAAATGTTGCCAAGACGACCACATAAGGTTTGCCCTGTGAAAAAGATATCAGATCTCATGTAGAGCCAAGCTTCTGCATCTACACGGCCTAACTCTACCGACCCTAACTTCACAAATTCTACATAGTAGTAAAAATGTATGGCTTGGCTGTTTCGTTACTTCAGAAACTAAATATTCGCATCACCTCCACGACGGTAGCGAAACGGCGAAGCCATACATTTTTACTGCTATGTAGAATTTGTGAAGTTAGGGTCGGTAGAGTTAGGCCGTGTACTCGTAGATTCAGAAGCTTGGCTCTACATGAGATCTGATATCTTTTTCACAGGGCAAACCTTATGTGGTCGTCTTGGCAACATTTTGCATGAAATGTTTTTGGTGGGTAGAATGTTCTAATTATTGGTTTCAGTGCTATTAAGTTTTTTGAGAACGAACCGAATCCATTGTTTACGATTGCATTAAACAAAAGTACCGATGACAAAACTTTACACTTTCCCACAATTCGCTACAGACATAGCCCAGTTCGTTATCTCCTCAGCTAAGACACTTATAATCAAGCAACCACATCTATCGTCTAATCATCGCGCTCACTCCTACATAGTCACAAGCAGAGCCGCTAATTAAGTTCAACTCTACGCTCATACGGACGGATTAATTTCGGTTTACCGGGCTCCTGAGCGGTTGCCATGGTAATGCGTCAATGCGATTTATGTAATTTTACCTGTACATGGTTAATAGTGTTTAGTGGGTGTGAGATGGAAGGAAGATTGGGATTCGTTGGTGATAATGTTGTGCAAGTTATGAATATTCTTGAGATGCTAGAAGATGTTATATTACCGAAATATATATGCAAGGAAACAGTAACTACAGCGATGTTGAACAGCCACGTATTATTGTGACGAACAAAATGATCACATAATCAGCCTATAATGTTTCCACTGCTGGGACACAGGCCTCCTCTTACTGTGAGAGGGACAAAATGCTCATTAAAACCTAACTCCTTCTAAAATAAAATAGAAAAATTAAATCTTTATTTATAACTAGCTTGAGCATGAGGTTTTTGATTTCGAGGGTTCGATTCCCGGGTCCCGGGTCAGGCAAAGTGTTATTGGGTTTTTCATATGAAATTTCTCAGTAACAGTCCGAAGTCTGGGTTTGTACCCGGTTAGTGGCAATAGGCTCGCCCCCTATTACATGGGACCTAAACATAACTGT
This sequence comes from Tiliacea citrago, assembly GCA_963921375.1. Classification (NCBI taxonomy): domain Eukaryota; kingdom Metazoa; phylum Arthropoda; class Insecta; order Lepidoptera; family Noctuidae; genus Tiliacea; species Tiliacea citrago. The sequence goes on along the minus strand of OY992787.1, from coordinate 27,402,911 downwards.
CGAACTCTGGATGTACTATAGATACAGCTCTGCCTAACCCTTCGGGGTATACAGGCGTGATGTTATGTTATTCTTATAAAACTTTCCTGTATACTACGTTTGTATTTTTGATCTCAGCAGCCAAAATTTAGAGAGAATGAGGACTGGTAGACGCGGAAACAAGCGATGTGCAGATTTCCGCGTGAGAAGCAGTTAGTCCAGAGGTCGACTCCGCTTTCTTCAGTAGCAATTCCCAATTGCTTGCGAAGTTTTTGGTTTTTAGTGAATTAATAAACGCCTGCGTTCCTGCATATACAACCTAATGTCACAATCCTGATACATTGATTGATGCATTCTTACAGATTTTTCCTGAAGAAAGGCTATCACTAAAATAAGGTGATTTTTTACATTAGGTGACTGTTAATGAGAACTGATGACTCACCAGTTCTCATTAACAGTCACCTAATATTTATTTAACCTGGCCGCGATGGCCGAAATCGTCCAATTTTTTTAAATTTCGGGCTAATAATCGTTATGACTTTATTTGCTTTGAGAACATAATTTGGATAGTATGTTGGTTGTGATTTCTGACATTCTAAGAAGAAAATTAGGACCTCAAAAAATTTAGAACGTTTGGACTTGTATGGATATATTGTTATGACTTGTATTGACTTGAATAATTTGTTCCTTTCGTTCATAGAATTCTTAACTCCAATTGAATACCTATTTTTTATGAATTTGTCTATAATTGTATGTTACTGTTCATCTGGCTAACGTCCATTAAATTTATGCATGCCATCAGTGTAGGTACGGCGAATTATGTCTTTGCACTGAATTTTATTTGTAACATCATTTGTACCCACCACCACATTTTATGCATATAAATGATTTTGATCTCGGTGGGATTTTTTTTTGCTATTTCTGACTTGTAGCAGCCAGTCCATTCATTATAAAAAACCAGCCAAGTGCGTGTCAGACCACGCACAATGAGATCAAAATCAAAAGTCATTTATTTAAACTAGGCTGAGAATCTCGCACTTTTTGAACGTCAAAATTACGGTTAAATAAATTGAGGGTTCCGTAGTTGGGATGAATTCATCCCATCCAAATATGTCGCATAAATGACCGTATTTTTTTATTGCGTTGACTTAGAAGCTTATTTTTTTAAAGCTCTGAGGAACCATAGACCTTCGTACTTGGTATTAATTTCAATTTGATACCTCCACGCATTCCTGAGAAAAAGGGTCTTGACAGACAGGCAGATGGACGGACGAACAGACAACGAAGTGATCATGTAAGGGTTTCGTTTTTTTCGTTGGCGCCATCTTGAATTTTAACCCCAGTTTTGTTATAAGAGGCCTCGAAAACCATGAAAATGACACCCATGACGAAAAATTTGCAAATTTTCAGTGGCGTCGTCTTGAATTTAGTTTTTGACACCATTATCGGTGTGCGCCCTTAAAAAGAATAGAGCACAAGTCGCTCAAAAAAGGTGCGTAAGAGCAATATGTGGCCTTCAACCTAATGACTCATGTCAACCAGTGTTTAAAAAGCTTGGTTTTTTACCTTAGCCATCTCTCTATATTTATGAAATATGTGTGTTTGTAGTTATGAATAAATAATTATTTAAGACAGCAAATGATGTAAATCCTCGGAATAGACGATAATTATCCGTCTAAATTAGTGCTTTGCCAAGTACATGCCAAATACAACAAAAATTGCCTAGCAATGTGCGTGCGTATTTATAACGGGATGCCAGGCCAATTCAAGAACTTATATTAAAAATTATTTAAGATTAAGTTGTACTAGTGGTTGATTGAGTGTAGTTTCTATAATATGAAAAAAGTTATGGATAATAAAATATATTTAAAAACCCTAAAATTTTGCATGCTATGTTTTATAATAGCTAGACATGTTTATGCCATTGTAATTTATTTAACACCATTGTATGTATACCATGATTGTCTTATGCAAATAAATGATTTATTATTTATTATTAAAACCATGAAAACGACACCTATGACGAAAAATCATCGCAAAACCACGACAACCATCATTTCGTGCAAGTGGATTCGCGCAAGTGTCTATCACGGAAATTTAATTCGTGCAAGTGTACCAGATCCGATGCATCAAACCTTAGTTGGTCTAACTTTCTCATAAGGACATTAGGCTGGATTTTTAAAATGGGGAAGTAAGGGTATCTAACCGTTGTAGCTTCACAAAATTGGTCTTAGGAGACGGTCGTTAAATTTTTGAGACATTATGATATACTACTATATTATGACTTATAGGATCACTTCGTTTTCTGTCCGACCATCCGTCTGTCTGTCTGCTAAGACCCTTTTTTCAGGTAGGCGTAGATGAAATTAATGTCAAATACGAAGGTCTACGGTTCCTTACTGCTTAAAACAATCAAGTTTCTAAGTCAGCGCTATAAAATAGTATGCCCATTTATGCGACATATTTTGATAGGATAAATTCATCCCAACTAAGGAACCCTTCATTGTGTGTGGTCCGACACTTACTTAGCCGGTTTTTTATAATTAATAGACCGACCTGCTACAAAACTCTGAAATAGCAAAAAAAAAAACTCCCCTCAAAATGAAAATCGTTTATTTGATTATGATTTAGGTACAAAATATGTTACATTAAAATTCAGTGCAAACACTTATTCATTCATTAATATTAATATTTAATGTATGTTAGTCAGTTAAACAGTAACATACAATTAAAATAGAATAAAATTCATAAACAAAAAAAAATGGCATTTAATTGGAGTTAAGAATTCTATAAACGAAAGGAACAAAATCATATTCAAGTGTTAACAACAGGAATGCACAATCAATGTACCAGTGTTGTGACATAAAGTAGTACACACAGGAACGCAGGCGTTCATTAATTTACAAAAAACTAAAAACTTCGCAAGCAATGGGGAATTGCTACTGAAGATTGCGGAGTAGACCTCAGGACTAACTGCTACACTAGCAGATATCTGATGTTATAACGAGTTACTTACTTTTATTTCAGAAAAAGCCACGCGGGCGATGCCGCGGACAGCTGCTAGTAATTTCATATTATAATGAGACGTACGGAAACTGATCACTTTTTCCCGAATTTTTTTTGTTCGAATTTCATTTTACCGAAAACTATTGACCGACGACGTCTTTTTTGCTATATGCATTATTTGCCATATTTTTAGATCATCGAAGTATCATGTGTCATAGGTATTATTTTACCGAACTATATTTCGCCGATTTACAAAATAACTTTTTGCTATTGGCCGAAGCCTCTTTTGAACTTTTTTCATTTGCCAAATGATTAATTTGCCATATTTTCAGCACACCAAAACATTTTTTTTTCTCTAGACTTTGCTGTCCCACTGTTGGGCAAAGGCCTCCCTCCACTCCTTCCATCTTTCGCGAGCCCGCGCGTCCTCCTTCCAGTTTTGACGGAACATATCCAGTTCGTCCCGCCATTTCCTACGTGTTCTGCCGCGACTTCGTCGCCCTGTCTCAGGGCACAAATTCTGTGCCATTTGGGCCCACATTTGGTCTAGCATGGGGCAGACATGTCCTGCCCAGTCAGAACAACAACATTTTACGGAATATTATTTGGTCACAGATATACATATGGCCGGTTACTTGGTAGCATTTTCAATATTAAATTAAAATAGTGTCATAAAAAGTCAATATGTTGTGCTACAAAATTTTGTGAGACGTTTCTCACAAAATTTATTTTGTAGCACAACATATTGACTTTCGCTGCAAAACCGACTTCACGCCGGTTTAAATTACACTCTGGAGGTAGGGTAGACATTTACCCCTAGAGTGTAATTTAAGCCCGCGTAGGCGGGGAGGGGTGGGGTGGCCCGCGAGCTGAGTAGCAGGTGATTTGAAGGCCCGAGCCGGCCAGCAAGTCGCGGCAGCGGCCACCGATCCCCTCTATTATTTTGGCGTTTGGTGAAATAAAAATAAGTTAATTAAAACAATGGTATCATGAATGTTCGGAAAGATAATATTGCATTTGCACTTCGAACAAATGTTATTTCGGCTAAGTGTAACTTCGGTAAAAAGTCGCCCAAATGAAACGTCGGACTAACGAAAAAATTCGAAATGATAATAGGTCAACTGATACAGTGGCATACGTGACTTCGATGAATTAAAAAAAACGAAACGATAATACCTAGTTGAAAAGTTATAAGTGAAATGAAATTCGGTCAAATATTTTTCGAATGTATGATAGATAACTGAGACGCACCCATAAAAATGATCATTCATTTCCCACAATTTTCAAAAGGAAAAATGTTGTAGGTGCCAGACGCCCTTTAAAATGCAGTAAGTGAGGGCAGCCAAAGAAAATTAGCTCAATAGTACTCTGAAATGTAGGAGTCTTATGCAATGCCAGACGTTTGGACTTCCAGAGTGTTTTTCTTCGCTCAAATTGTCGAGAAAATTCGCCGTTTTGTAAAATGAGAGTCATTGAGAGACTCGTGTCAAGCAGATGTTATTTAGGAACTGAAATTGCTTGTGCATCAACCAGCTCCATCAATTAAGTTTTTTCTTTCCATAAGATTGTTGGTTTAATCGTAAATACATATATAAACTCACGCCTTCTTCCCATGGGGGTAGGCAGAAACTATAGAACGCCACCTGCTACGCTCTTGAAATGTATGAACGTAAATGAAGCAAACAGAGTATGGTTTAATCGTGAATCTGTTTAATAAAATCCCAACTTGCAGGTCAGTAATATTACGATTTCCAGGTCAGGCAAAGTGTTATTGGGCTTTTCCATCAGGAATTACTCAATAGCAGTGCGGAGTCTGGTTTTGTGCCCTGTTGTGAGACGTTTCTCACAAAATTTATTTTGTAGCACAACATATTGACTTTCGCTGCAAAACCGACTTCACGCGGGTTTAAATTACACTCTGGAGGTAGGGTAGACATTTACCCCTAGAGTGTAATTTAAGCCCGCGTAGGCGGGGAGGGGTGGGGTGGCCCGCGAGCTGAGTAGCAGGTGATTTGAAGGCCCGAGCCGGCCAGCAAGTCGCGGCAGCGGCCACCGATCCCCTCTATTATTTTGGCGTTTGGTGAAATAAAAATAAGTTAATTAAAACAATGGTATCATGAATGTTCGGAAAGATAATATTGCATTTGCACTTCGAACAAATGTTATTTCGGCTAAGTGTAACTTCGGTAAAAAGTCGCCCAAATGAAACGTCGGACTAACGAAAAAATTCGAAATGATAATAGGTCAACTGATACAGTGGCATACGTGACTTCGATGAATTAAAAAAAACGAAACGATAATACCTAGTTGAAAAGTTATAAGTGAAATGAAATTCGGTCAAATATTTTTCGAATGTATGATAGATAACTGAGACGCACCCATAAAAATGATCATTCATTTCCCACAATTTTCAAAAGGAAAAATGTTGTAGGTGCCAGACGCCCTTTAAAATGCAGTAAGTGAGGGCAGCCAAAGAAAATTAGCTCAATAGTACTCTGAAATGTAGGAGTCTTATGCAATGCCAGACGTTTGGACTTCCAGAGTGTTTTTCTTCGCTCAAATTGTCGAGAAAATTCGCCGTTTTGTAAAATGAGAGTCATTGAGAGACTCGTGTCAAGCAGATGTTATTTAGGAACTGAAATTGCTTGTGCATCAACCAGCTCCATCAATTAAGTTTTTTCTTTCCATAAGATTGTTGGTTTAATCGTAAATACATATATAAACTCACGCCTTCTTCCCATGGGGGTAGGCAGAAACTATAGAACGCCACCTGCTACGCTCTTGAAATGTATGAACGTAAATGAAGCAAACAGAGTATGGTTTAATCGTGAATCTGTTTAATAAAATCCCAACTTGCAGGTCAGTAATATTACGATTTCCAGGTCAGGCAAAGTGTTATTGGGCTTTTCCATCAGGAATTACTCAATAGCAGTGCGGAGTCTGGTTTTGTGCCCTGTTGATGGCAATATGCTCGCCCCCTACAGTCCCACATGGGACTGGAACATAACTGGCGAAATGTGGGTGTACTATATAGGTATACCTCTGCCTAACCCTTCGGGGATTATAGGCGTGATGTTATGTTATGTGTTATGTCCTTTAATCGATGACTCAAAAGGCAAGCAAGTCAAACTAATTATTCTACTTTATGAAAACACACCTTAAACTTTCTCCTATTCATGCCTAGGAAATCTTTTCTTCGCAACACTTTGATTGACAGCCGAACCCAGCCATTATGAGAGAGTGCCCTTTCGTATAAGCTAGTAACTCGAGCGCAGCAAGGTGACCCTTCAAATTCATAAATCAAGTTGCTGCAAGGTTGCTTTTAACTATGAAAGGTAGCCCACACAGGTGCGAACTGTCGCGCGACTGAGACTTTGCGATTCCTTCTTAAGTCACGTGACGCTTGTGCGTAGTCGCACCTGACTTTATAGAAATGTAGCGTAGAATGTATCAAAGTGCTACGCGAAAAGTAGCGTCTGTGTGTATGTGCCTTAAAGCCAAATTCTACTGAAAATCATTTGACGTCTTGTCAAAATCTACTATGATTGATATTGACGGCAAATGCTTCGTTTCAAATGGATGGCTTCTGTTTTTAATGATTACATTTGAGCTCCTTTGAAACGTTAACCTTCAAAGACATTGTTTAAGTTCAATGCATCTTGATGAAAGTAGAGAATTACAAGGGTATTAGTGAGGAATCTTGATTGGTTGAATAACTGCAATTTGATAGACGATACATTTTGTGTAAAGAAATGAAACCTTAGGATCAAAATTAATCTTTGTTAAGACTACTATATTTCAGAGAAACTATACTTTCAAATGAACATAAATACAACTCTTGAGGTTTTAGAAGACATTTTTGGTTAATCATGAAACTGCCTTGCGTTAATAACGCGTCAAAACTAGATCATTACAATTGCGTTGTATTAATAATAATCCTACCTTACACCTCCTTCCCAAAAAAATAATCTACCAGCGAAAATTCATAACACCGCCTCATATAAGGTCGTTTCATTTCACCAGGAATCATTAACTTAAGCCCAGATCATCCTTATTGCAAGTGAATAAGGTTTATAATTGGCATTTATGGTGCTTGCCGTGTTAGAAGTCGGAAGTCCGCCGTGTCACGCCGGACCGGACCTGTTCACTCGAAAATGAAACCAATTAAGACTGTGGTCCAAGTTTGGTGTGTCAGCGGTTGTTAGAAAGACTACGATTTAGGCGAACTTCGGTCTGTATAAGATATATTCCATTGGACATAATAAATGGACTATCTAGATTAAGTTTTGTTTTAATAATTGGGTAAGATAGTTTTCAAGTTGCCCTACCTATTTAATTGGCAATTTTAAAGCCTGCCTGTTTCTGTTAAGAATAGCCAAAAAGATTATATTGTAACTCCGGGCTACAATGTGTTTTGAAAATATTTTGCAAGCACTTCTATCTGTAAGCGTTTCAATAAGATACGAGTATGTAAATTGCCCCTCTCACAGAGAGGAGGCCTGTGTGTCCCAGCAGTGGGAAAATTATAGGCTGATTATGTATGTAAATTGTAACCAATGAGAATTTCTCGGCAAGGTATTGATAACATATTGTTATCTAAGAATACCAGTAGATCAATAAGGTGCTTTCAGTACTAATTGCTAAAATGATTACCTTAATTTTGAACTTATTACACTGGATTGCAAAAAATCCGGGTCGCTAATAAAAACCGTGATATCTCCATAAATTATATACCTAGATCACTAGAATAAATAATATGTAGTAAACAAGTTACTAATGCTTGTTCTAAATCTCTAAAGAGATTTACAAGAAGAAGAAGAGTAGTAGTTACCGATTTAAAAAAAAATATTCTGCATTTTAAAAAATATTCTGCATTTCAAAAGATATTATGCATTCAAAAAAATATTCTGCATTTAAAAAAATATTCTGATTTTAAAATTAGAAAAATAATATTTTTTCTGCTTTTGTTTCAAACCGAGCTGTCATTATAAATGGTTCCTTGGATTGATCAGAGTATTCAGTACAATATCATGTCGTTAACACCTGAAGGATGTACATGGATTATCACCATGGTACAAGAAGGAAGAAGTCAGCGTAGCACTGCTAGAACAGTAGGAGTATATTTTTCAACAGTCCAAAAAGTACTCCAGCGATTTCAAGAGACCGGCATGAACATAAGACCAGGAAATGGCAGGCCAAGGTGCACAACTACACCAGAAGACCAATTTATCGTAAGCACTATGTTAAGAAATCGACATCTCACGGCTGTTCAGGTCCGAAACAGTCTTCAAGAAATTCATCACAACAATGTGAGCTCTGATACGATGAGCCTTATAGACCACCAAACGGCCCCAAACTGCTCAGAGATCATTGATCTGAACTGATCAGGGTTACGGTTTGCTCGAGAACACACCCGATGGACACATGAAGATTGGTCCAAGGTTACGTTTTCCGATGAGTCCAGATTTTGTTTATTTACGCACGACGGGAGACGAAGAGTATTTAGACGACCAGGAGAACGGTATCATCAAGCGTGTTTTGAAGAAAAGGTGACATTCGGTGGAGGATCAATAATGGTTCGGGCTGGGATATCTTCAGAGGATCGCACGGAGTTAGTGATCATAGAAAACGGTTTTCTGTCTGTTGGCAGATACGTAGAAGAGGCTTCAAATGAGCATACTGGTCCTTTCTTAGTGAATATGGGTGCAAATTCCATTTTTATGCACGATAATGCGCGACCACATACTGCTCGTTTGATCAATATGTATATTGAAGACGTTGATATTACCTGCATGAAGTGGCCAGCTCGCAGCCCAGACTTAAATCCCATAGAACATGCATGGGACGAGCTCGGGAGATGCGTGAGACAACGCTCTCCTGCTCCCGTTCCCTTACACGAGTTAAGGAATGCGCTAGTGGAAGTTTTTTTTTTTTTTTAAACTTTGCCCCACACTAGGAATTTCTCCTGTATCGTGGGTGCGTTTACAAACATTTAAACTCACATACACAAACAGCCAGACCCGGAACAACTACTTGTAGGTCTTACAAATATTAGTTCCGTGCGGGAATCGAACCCGCGACACTCAGCGCAGCAGTCAATCGCTTAACCACTGCGCCAACTATGCTGTCTGTTTGTCAGATTGGGCAAACATAGACCAAAATCATATTAAAAATTTGGATTACAGCATGCCACATCGTCTCAATGAAGTGATACGGGCTCGTGAAGGAAATACAAAATATTAAATTGACAAAAATCTTTTATTTTTTAAGATTTACTGCGAAGTGTATTTTTGTTGTCATAAGTTAGAAGCGAAATTTATTTATTTTTTAGTATTTAATTAAAGTTATACAGTGTACAAAACGTGTTACACATTCGTTTGTATATATTAATCAGTCATCTACAATATACTATAGTTTCGCAAATTAGTCTTATGTATTTAAGAAACTATCACGCCATTTATAAACGACCCGGAATTTTTGCGATCCAGTGTAGTTTTACAAAACGCCTTAAGTTTGTATCTTAGAGAACACTCTTTACCACTTACTTAAACTCGTCGACGTCTGCTGTCGATTTCAGTATTGACCTCTTAGAAATTACACTTTGGCAATTGGAAACATTTTAGGCAATAACAAAATTAAATTGTTACACGTACTGTTTCTATTTTGTAGTTTCAATGCTTGAAAGTTTTAGGATTTAATGCATTTATGTTCAAACTGAGCTGAATGTCTGACAATCTGATTGTAGACGTAGGTATACGTTAACTATTTTCAAGATGACCTAAGAATAGGAATCAAATTGCGACGTAAACTCTTTTCGTACCTATTCCACGTAGTATTGGAAAGATTTGCTGTTGTAAGTAAGGTCGTTGGTGATTTCCTTGAAGTAAGATTAAGTATAAACAAGCCATTGAAACTTAACAGCAACTTAACATAGAAATACTGTCATCTACACGTATACCTTGCATTTAACGTAACAAGAACCTCACTCTGTTTCATAAGTTACCTTCATTCTTCTACTTGATCTTTCTTCGTCAAATCCTTAAATATTAACTTATGAGAGCCTCTTCGGATAACCCAAAAGGTACGTCCGACCTTAAGTTGAATCAAACATTTCAGAGACAAGTCTCTGAACAATCATTCTTTTCTTACATTCAAAGCTAAGAACTTCAGCAAGAATGAATAGTAATTCATTTGTTTTAATCAAGTCCCCTCCAAAGAGTCCACGTAAAGTTTTTTTTATTGTCCGTTAGAGGCACCATAAAACTTGAATTCAATTAACCTTTCTTCTAAAACACAGGACAAGCAGAATGCCTATAAAATGGGAAGATACGAGCAATTCGTTTAGACTCAGTGCCCGAGAAAGGACGATAGTATCTAGGCAATAGAGTCCATTGTTATTATGTGAATTTCGGAGATTTTTTTGAGGTTTATGCCAGGCCTCAGGATGTATGGAACTATAAAAGGATTATTGCCGGGGTGAGCCATATGTCATACGTCTAAATAATGTACGGCGTAAGTGCCAGTTTATTTTTGCTTTTTTTATTCTCGACAGACTTGCGTTTATTTTGGTAGTCGGATTGGCAGACACCATACGTAATCCGCTCAGTTAAGCCAATTAAAAACAGATAAAAACGTTTCAGTTCACCGCAATCATTAGTACCACAACACATTACCGACATCCTCTTGAAATAAAGAAAGGAAGATAAAAAGAGATCTGGTCACAAAAGCCGAAACTCCGTTTGGATAGTCCCCAACAAAGTCTATGAAAAATATGTTCTTGATTCTCTTTTTATGTCTACGGTACTGTTTTTTAAAACATAACGTATGGGAATAGGATTTGCTCACGTATAAAGCATTATGTTTTTCACTTTGAACAGACTAAACAAGAGGATGAATGCAAAGTTTTTATGATTTATTTGAATTGAGATGTATGGGAAAGTCGCTGATTGCCGCGACTTAGCGGTCCTCTGAAAGGGTTTAATTGAATTAAGCTTTAAAAATGTCTACCTTTAACATACATACATACATAAACTCACGCTTTCTTCCCATGGGGGTAAGTAGAAACTATAGAACGCCACCTGTTGCGCTTCTTACATACTCCTCCATCTTTAACATCACAATATGATATTTAAATTGTTTTATCGTATTCTAGAAAAACATCAGCACTGTATCCAGAATCCATACCACAAAACATTGCATATTCACAAAACCGATGATACCTGGTCCTATGAATTCGTATAACATAAGTAAGATATAATCTACGTTATGTACATATGTACACTGAAATATTCGGCCGTATTGGTGCATTCGCTAGCCATTCGAATATAGGTTTCATTTACATCTGAAAATATAGAGTCATCGATGTAAAAACGAATCCCAATAAACCGTAGCATGCGGTGTTGCCAAAGTTATTTCAGTTATTTTTCTGTTTGTATTGTTTTGTAAATCAATACTGGGCGTTGGGATTTTTTTTTGCGATTTGAAATTATGTTTATATTTAACTGTAAATGTTGACTGACGATTATTACAAGTACTTAGAAGCTATCACCACTCGGTAACTGTTTAGCAGCCGGAAAGTAGTGTAACAACATTGCTTTATATAACCTCTAACGATATTGTTACAAATAAAAAAACATTTTAAAATTTCGCTTTTGAATTTCAAACTCACTAAAGCATTTCAGATTCTAATATCGGTGTACAACCAAAAAATATAGTTGGCAACTGTAAACACGGGACTTTCTGACTGACATGCGAAATATTGGCTCTCTGTCGCTTTCCAAATATCAACAGACTTGCTATTTATTTGAGTTTCGGCTCATGTTAAATATTACTTTTTCATTTGACAAACGTTGAGCTGCGCTATGTTTGAAACTTTCTGTTTCACAGTGGATTTTAATTTTGATTTGTATAACTTAAATGTTTCATATTATTTTGTGTCTTTTTAGGTTTTTTTAGTTAATTAAATACAATAGTTAAAATGACGATTTCAATTATTTTATTAACTATAAAGCAAAATAAACATTAAAAGAAACACACCAATAAACTAACCTAACCCGACACAAAAAAAAAAAAAAAACATCCGCATCGCTGACCACAAACGGTTTTACTTACGCATGTTTTAAATAGTTCGTTCGTTTGTCGAATACTGGGAAAAAGGCAGGAAGTTACAACCGTCTGGGGCACAATATGAAGGCATATGATAAGTTTTTCAACGAAAAACGGTTGACATTTTTTATAGATGACTAAACGTTACAGCATGGAAGTAGATGTTACAGTCACAAGATGCACCCATAGAATCACGACATGGCCGGAGCCAACAGGATGCCTACCAGAACGCTGGGTAGATGAAATTAACAAAAAACAAAGGCAAAAACTTAGTGGTCAAAGACAGGGAAACCTAAAAAATTGGGGGAAGACTGTACCCGAACAGGAGTCAAAGCCTAGTAAAAAAAAGATAATTATTTCTTAATTTCTAAAAGTTGAATTAATCCACTTGTTTATTTTTTTGTTTATGGAAATAAAGGCTATATTATATTATTAGATGTTACACTAACCAAACTCAGTTAAACCGGACTTAAATGAAATAATCCGAATTAATAAACATCACTATCCAAGCTGCCAGTATCAATTAGTGAATTATGCAAATTGGATAGTCCATCAGTATATAATCTGATTCACTTAAACAAGCCTACTCGTGGCACGTAACATATGTTGAATCGTAAACCTGCTAACGTAATACTTGAGGGACCTGAAATATGGCCATAAAGATGACACCAAAAATATTTTGTAGCATAAAGCTTTTGACTGGGGTACTGCATGTTCACGTTGGTTGAATATAAGTAGCTTGTTTTCATTATTGTAATTATCATCAAGCTATTCTAATTTGTCCCATATGGGACGTTCTAACAACATTACAACAGATTTTCAGTTTCAAGCAGCCTGTAGCAATTCTCAGGTATGTAGAAGAAAAAAATGCCCCTAAGTTAAATAAAGAGTCCAGTCCAGAGTGAATAATATCACTTGTTTCAGTCGAAAAAATCTTAATTATATTTTAAAGACTCCAGTCCTAAGTCAATAATATTACTTGTCAGATCAAGGATATTATTACTAATTAGCCAATTATGCAAATCTCATGGTTATAAATTAATATTGTTGGCATAGGCCGGACCCACTCACGCCACGCTCCCAACGCGTTTAGATCATGAGTGTAATATCAGCGTGTGGTCTAGGTAGTGACCCTAGGGGATACCGAGTGAACTGGACTGACGATGTTTGAAGTGAAAAGCTGAACTCGCGCGACCGTCACGCTGAGAAACATGTACCTATACAAATGTTTACAAGTTTATGAAGCTAAGAAGTTTTCACTTTTAACGTGCAGTCCTACGATTGACAGTTTTTTTTAATGTAATGTCGCAAAGAATGTCTGATGTTTTTATAAAAAATGGCGTGCTTTTTTTTTTTTTTTTTTTTTTTTTTTTTTTTTTTTTATAGTTAATTAAAACGGCACAGGTCCAATTACATTAATTAACATAGAATTATAAAAATTAAAATAAAATAAGCATTCAAATAACATACAATACAAAAAATTAAATTCAAAGATATACAATACAATTCGTGGATAAAATTATTAATAATTATTTGAGTAAATGGTTCAATAAATTAGATACATCAATAAACTAACATGCAACAGTGGACACCCTCGCATATTGTCCCTCACAAAACAACAGACAAGCACGCATTATTTTCTTCCATTCATCGGCAAACACATCACATTCAGGGTCGGCAGTCAGGAGGGCGTTTAGCATCCTTAGGGTTCGACAAACTGGGGATTCGGCTCTAGCAACAGATCTAGACAGCGGTAGTGCGAACAGGTTATGACGGCGGCTTTGACGGTGCCCAAGGTATTTGTCGGGCACAAATAGGCGGCAGAAAAGTCCGTGGAGTTCAGGGCAGTCAATACGACCGCTTAGGGTTTTACAGGCAATCGTGAGCTGATCAAAGCCCCTTCTTACCTCCAACGAATTTAAACCCAACACCCCTAGAATATAATTCGTTGGGTACATGAATGGGAAGTAATGGTACAGCCTTTGATACAAAAATCTCAGGAAGGTCTTCTGAACTTTCTCAAGCATCAGTGTCTGAGACGCAGTATGCGGATGCCAGACACAGGCGCTGGACTCGAGTTTACTCCGAACCAAAGTGGTGTAAAGAAGTTTAATAATACTGGGATTGCGAAAGTCACGAGCGTTCCTCAAGACAAATCCCAGACGCCTGAAGGATTCCTTTGCAAGGGCAGACACGTGGTCTCTAAATGTCAGACTGCGGTCGAAAGTCACTCCTAAGTCCTTAACGCTGGTGACACGGGTGATCACTAAACCCCCTAAACTATAATCATATTTTATTGGTCTCAACCCACGACCATAAGTCATAACGCTGCATTTACTAATATTAAACAACAACTTGTTCGCCATGCTCCACTCATAGACGGTATCGATATCTTTTTGTAGGAGTTCGCAATCCACCTCTGTTCTGATTTGCGCAGCTAGTTTTAGATCGTCGGCATATAGTAGACATTTTGCGAATCGAATCTTACAAATTAGGTCGTTGATCATGATCAGAAACAGAGGCGGCCCCAACACGGATCCCTGGCTCACGCCCGAGCGAGTGTAATAAGACTTCGACTCAAAGCAGCCATGGCGGACGAACTGTTTGCGATCCCGTAGGTAGTCGGCGAAGAAGTTAAGAAGGCCGGATGAGAAGCCCGTAGCCCCTAACTTTGCCAAAAGCACATCGTTGTCCACTTTGTCAAACGCCTTCCGGAAATCAAAATACAGAGTGTCGACCTGCCTACCGGATTCCAGGCTACTGGATATGAAGTCAACATGAATCAGCAGATTTGAGTTCACGGAGCGACCAGGTCGAAAACCATGTTGAGCATCAGAAAGATACATATTGGTTTGTTTACAGATAACAGTGTGAAGTATATGTTCAAAGACCTTTGCAATGGTTGATAAAATAGCGATGGGTCTGTGTTCCTCGACATATGTCTTGTCACTGGTTTTAGGGATGGGAGTAACACGTGAAGTCTTCCACGGCTCCGGATACACGCCCGACTTAAGAGCTAGATTAAAAACATGACATAAAGGGGCTGCTAATATACTGCTACATCCTTTAACGATATATGCAGGGATGTTATCTGGGCCAATCGAACAGCAGGGTTTGAGTTTGGAAATACCCCTAACCACGTCCGGAGGGACTAAAACGGGTAGGGGAAAATTACCTCCCTCACTATTCACCGTGATTGATTTCGGGTCCAATTCTGGTGTGTCCGGCAGAAATACGCTGGAAAAATACTCAGCAAATGCCTCAGCAGCTTTGACACCTGAATAGACCTTGCCATCAAGCACAACGTCTGGCTCAAACCCACCCTTAGATCGCAGGCTTGAAATGTGCTGCCAGAACATTTTTGGATTTTTGCCTAGGCTGTTTTCCACATTAGAACAATGCAGTCTATATGCCTCCTCGGTTCTCACTTTTAATTCCGACCGCAGTGCGCTAAACTGAGCATATGTAGCATCACATCTGGATTGTTTCCATTTAATATGGAGTTTTGATTTACGTCGAGTGTCGCTTACGATATCTCTAGTAAACCAGACTGGGTACCGCTTATTACCAGCGGTCCTTCTCGTCTTTTTTGGAATAGAGGAATCAAAAATATCGTACATTAAATTATAAAACTTACAAGCAGCGGTGGACGCGTCATTGCAGCGAGACACGTCTTGCCATGGAGCAGAGCGAACAAGATCGAACAATGATGTGTAGTCACCTTTACATGTCCATAAGTGGACTGCTATAGGCTGATATTGTAATGTTACAAAATATGTCACTTTGGCTATGTGACAGCCTTAAATGAATGTACGAGTATTGATTGATTCAAACTATTAATCATAAATAATCAATACATAAAAATATTCATCTGCAGTTTGGCATATAAAATGTTGCGTTGAAATTAACCATCCACTCGGATTTATGGTTCCGATTTCGTGCTTGAAAACGAATTTGATCTTTATCATTCCAATCCTATCTATCCAGACTAAATAATTCATTGCAACTTTAAGCTACATACACTATATCCTACCTCAACTATGCCAATACTTCCCCTATCAGGCCAGTCCACATCGCATCGCCTATTCCGCGGCCTGAGCTTAAGACCGTGCAACATTGTTTCCACAACGTGACTGCAGAGAGCCGATGAGGATTAAGTTCTATACTGCTATTGTGCTTCAGTTTCAGTACGCAGTGGGGCGGTGTTGCGTAGAATTCTTCTACGTCCTTGTGTAGGATCGAAGTAATATGATTCGTCATCATCCGATCGTTGCTGGGTGTTTGAAGAGGCTTATTGAAGAGTTATTGGGTTTTTTATTGGTTAATACGTTGCTTTGTTTTTATTTGTTCACAGTTTGACTTTTTACGTGGGTGATAGAAATAATACCTTAATGGAGCTTATATTCCCATGAATTTATAGACTTTTCATGTAACAATTTTCTGAATTTTCTGGGAAGCAAAATACCAATGCTGTTTTCCAGGAATCAAGTTAATTTCTTAGTTTGAGTGGAAAATTGTGTACTCGTTTTTGCAATTGGAAAATAACAAAATAACCCTCACTTCAACTAATTTACAAAAACAAAAATGCATTTTAGTCAAAAACATGATCGAAAATTGCAACGAAATGGAGATTTTGTAGAAGCTCTCAAAGTCAAAGCATTTATTTCAAATAAAACATTTACAGGTAGTTTTGGATTGTCAAAGAGTCGGTCAGTTACAGAAAGTTGACCAGCTAGTTGCCCATTACAAAACGTAGATCTCTATGGAGTAAAACGGGCAAAAAACTCCAAACGAACACTCTTTAAATCAAAATACTGCAAAAACCTGGGTACATTATTCTTATTTTTGTATGTGCGAACCAAATAAAAAAATAAAATAAAGAAACAACTCAAAATATAAGATTAAAAATAAGCCCTGGCAGTTAAGAGATGACCGGTCTCCACCGACGGCATCCATTCACGAACATGACGCGTGGTTCAGCACCATCCAGACCAACCTACATTTTAAGATTTTTTAAAAATAAAGATTATCCAAAATACATATTATTTTTAGGGGGTATTTATCTTTTAAGGGGTACTGTGTGACAACAAAATACATTGTGATATATTGCAATTAAATGAAAGAAAATTTTAGACTCATATTAAAAATACATTTTTTAAACAAGCATAAATTACAAATTTGAGGATTATATTCAAGAATGCTTGGAAACATGCTGGTCCAGCTCCGTAGGACAATCTAGAGTCTAGTCAAAATCAAACTGGTTGTTATTTTAATTGTATAATTTATTATTTTATGACATATAATACACATTCTGTGATTACCTTAACTCAGAAACTGACATAAAACTTATTTTTTTTAGGAAAACGTATACTTTTACAATATTTGTAAATATGTGAATACATTATTACTGTGTCTGTCATTTTTAATTCTTTTTACGTATTGTGGTATAGTAATTTTATTCTAGGTGCATCGTTACATATATTTATATAATTAATGTACGTAGTATTGTTAAACATTAAAAAAAGAGTAACGGTGGGGTTTCCTGTCCATTTGATTATTCTCCTTACGAAACTACCTATTGGAAGGGGCGCCTAGAAACAGTTCTAATTTTTGTAAATTTTTGACGTTAATGTGCCATTTGAAATAAATAATTTGACTTTGACAACGATTTTGTAGGGAACCGAAGGTGAGCAAAACGTGAGCATGACATACTCTCAACTGCCAAGCTTTTTCAAGTCAACAATCACAGAATAACATAACGGCTCCATGGTACTCACATTTACAAAATTGAAAAAATGTTTTTATATTATATAAAACTATAACTTAGTTTGCAATGTATTTGAGGGATGAATAAAATTTTACTACCAAAAAGAAAGAAAATCTTTATTATTTATTGGAGTAATCAACAAGTAAAACTTGATTAAATAAAAACAAACATTTCGTTTGTAATGTCAGAAAAAAGAAAAAACCGGACAAGTGCGAGTCAAACTCGCGTGGTGAGGGTTCCGTACAATGAACATGTTATCTACCATGTTTTTTATTCCATGACAATTTATCCTAAGAACAAACTTAACATCATAGTTGAAAACATATTCTTCCATACATTCCAAATGCAAATGTAAGTTAAACGCACAATATTGAGAGATTTACCATTTTATTTTAACACCATAGAAGTCTTATAGGTTTTCCTGTAATCTGTAAGTAAAGACCTATATTCTGTATAATTTTCCAAATTTTAGGCTCAGTAGTTTCGGAGATATGGGGGTAATGCAAAATTTTCATCTATTTTCATTTGTGTTTATTATTCTAGCTTAAGGCACTAGTGGGTTGCCGCTGAAAATCAGCGTCAGGTGGTACACCTTGTGTTGTCATCCGAAATTATACTGAGCTGAGGCTCTTTTGGCATTATAATAATAGTTTTCTGTTTTTTTTATAGTTATAAGGTGTATTTTTTTTGCTGTAATGCCATTAAACGCATTTTTCTTTCTACTCGTATAAGGGTTCCATTTTTCCTTTTGAGATATATATATCTAGCGAGCCCAAGTGGCTGTGAAGCAGGACCAGCATTTAGCCAAGCATTTTTATCTACAATATAATGATCCAACTCATAATATGCTTGTCTCATAGTGTGCGTTTAATGGATGTTAGAAATCTCTTCTCATTTAGTTGAAGAATATCGAGTGGGATTTTATTATAACATTTTACACAGTACCCGATAAACTAACGAAACTCTACATGTGCCATGAGCCCTCACACTGGGCAAAGGATTATAAACTTCCATGTATGTGATGGTTTAGAACTTTGAGCTACGTTGTAGCTAATGTTCCTAGTTGCATCTATCTTGCGACCTATAGTCTCGGTATACAAATAAAGGCGCGAAAAATTACGCTCTATTGGTTCATGGTTCTACTATAAGCTTTGAAACGCTTGCCTTCGACTATGTTGCATAGTATAAATTAGTAGATCGATAGGTGAAGGGAATATTGTTGGAGAATGTATCGCAGCCTCTTGCTTTGATCCTTTTAGGTGATGCTTCGGCCTCCAATACACTTTCGAAGAAGCACATCCACATTTGTAACACAATTATTGATTGGTCCAGCCTAGTAGAAGGTTATTATTCTACGGGCTGTTACAATAAGTAGATACTTATGATACTTGTTGTTACTGCGACGTAACCAGATGATTACGTCGCAGTATCTGGGTTAATTTGTAAAATATTATTGTAAGAGTATCATAAATTATGAGTATTGTACAAAAGTATTGTACATAAAAACTACATACCCATACATAAAAACTGGCGCGACATTAAACAATAAACCAGTCCATGCAAATCCAGCAATTTCTCGAGACACTTCAGGCAAAAGCAATGCTTCTAAAACGATGGTCGCACTGTATGGCGGGCGCGGCAGGCAATCAATTAACGGCACACCCTGGTTACACTATATGTTTACAGTGCTCCCTCATTACTTACTGGACGGAGCTGCTCCTTTCCTATTTATGCCAAGGTTTCTTATTGACAAGGCAGCGGCGGTAAAAATTGCTTCGAAGTATGAGCGGTTTTGAAGACAGGTTTCGACTTAAAATGATTTCAACTTCATATAGAGCTTCAGACTAAACAAAGTCAAAGTCAAATTATTTATTTCAAATAGACACATAAGAGGCACTTTTGAACGAAAAAATTAACAAAACAATAGAATTGATTCTAGTTGCCCCTTCCAAAAGGTAGTTTCGTATGGAGAAGAATGGGCAAGAAACTCCACCGTTACTCTTTTAAAAATGTTTTACAATATTTTGTTTCAGTACATTAATTATATGATTATACTCGTATGTGAAGACAACATAACAACATAATCTGCCTATAATGTTCCCACTGCTGGGACACAGGCCTCCTCTTTCTGTGAGACGGAGTGGGCCGTAATCCACCACGCGTATGTGAAGACGATGCACCTAGACTAAAATTACTATACCATAATAGGTAAAAAGAATTAAAAACTAAGCAATAAAAATAATTTAATTATGACATAGATACATGGTGCTGACATATTTACAAACATTGTAAAAGTATATATTTCCTAAAAAAAAAAAATAATAAGTCAGTGTGTCAAAATCAATATCATGAAAATAACAAATTATACAATTAAAATAGCAACCAGTTTGATTTTGTCTAGACTCTAGATTGTCCTATGGAGCTGGACCAGCATGTTTCCAAGCATTCCTATCCTGGATATAATCCTCTAACTTGTAATATGCTTGTTAACAAAGTGTTTTTAATATGTGTTTAAAATTTTCTCCCATTTAATTGCAGTATATCACAAGGTATTTTGTTGTAACATTTAACATAGTAACATTTAACATTTAACATTTAACCTACCCCATAAAAGATGTATGTACTTTAGATAATCTGAAAAATGGCTGATCTATTTCATCTTTATTTCTAGTATTAAAATTATGTCTATCACTTATCTTATTAAAAATATGTAGGTTTATTCCTTACGTACATAATATTTTCATAAATGAGTTTCGCGTAAGAGATTCGCGGCGACGCGATTTAGATTATAAATTGCTCTGACAGCTCTCTTTTGCAAAATAAAGATGGACTCAATGTCAGCAGCATTTTTTAAACGTTGCACACTAGGAATTTCTCCTGTATCGTGGGTGCGTTTACAAATATTTAAAACTCACATACACAAACAGCCAGACCCGGAACAACTACTTGTAGGTCATACAAATATTTTTTTCGTGCGGGAATCAAACCCGTGACACGCAGCGCAGCAGTCAATCGCTTAACCACTGCGCCAACCGTGCGATTAAAATCAATAATGCTGCGGAAGTTGCTAAAAAACCAAACGCGCGGTTTTATCTGTTAGCTGTCTTATCTTTCTAACAGCATAAGCGGCCGAGATTAGCCGCCCCGCAAGAGAGGTTATATGTGGTCCCCATTGCAGTTTCTCGTCTAGAGTGATTCCTAGGAAAACCGTTTGATTAATAAATTCCAGTTTTTCTTCGTTCAATATGATATCACATTCGCTACTTCTAACATTAGGTAATTTAAATCTAATACATCTGTTTTTTTTCATTTAGTACCAAATTATTTACCGTAAAACAATCTTGAAAGAATAGAGTTATTCACGTCGTCAAGATTTTGTGAGCAAATAACACCATCTTCGGTTGATTTTGAAGTAATTGGGGTAAATCATTAATGTAAACTAAAAAGAGGAATGGACCCATATCGAACCTTGAAGAACGCCCATTGCCATTTCAAACCCTAATGATTTAACGCCGTTTACTTGAACTTTAACCTTTCTATCTTTTATGTATGATCTTAGTAAATCAAGAGCTGCATTCCTAATCCAATAGTGCTCTAGTTTCAGCAAGTGTCTCATGGTTTACGCAATATAACGCTTTAGAGAGGTCGCAAAAGATTCCAATGGTATCTTGTGCTTCCTCAGGCGCTAAAAAAACTTCTTTATTAAGGTAATCAGGCGTCAGTGGTACAACGCCCTTTAGTGAAACTGTACTGTTGTTCATGAAAGATGGAATTTTTGAACCATTCTCTGTCACAGTAACTGGTGTCAGTTATTGATAGTGATACAATCGATTTCATTGTGTTCGTTTTTAGGGTTCCGTAGTCAACAAGGAACCCTTATAGTTTCGCCATGTCCGTTTGTCTGTCCCCAGCTTAGCTCCGAGACTCTTAGTAATTGAAAGCTGTAATTTGGCATGGGCCTACAAAATTTTTTTTAGTTACAAAGTTTTTTTTTTACTGGGGATGGTCTTCCCCATGGAGTACCATTGGATAGGCCGTTCAAAAATATTGCGGGTCTGTGAAGACCATTTTTCAAATCAGGGATCCTTTTGCGTAATATTAAGCTTTAAAGTGCATTTTTTTGATAGAGTCAAGTGTCGCCCTTGCCAGCTATTGATTATGGATATGTGAAAAAAATCATGGCAGTAGTATATACTATATATAACGAAATTAAGAGGAAAACTATCACAGCTAAGCAGGCTTTATTATTAAGTTAATGAGTAATAGTCTACTAACTTACATTTGCAGTTGGAGAATTGACCGTGACGTATATCGATGTATGGGAGAACATGTTTTTCAATTACAATGTTAAGTTTATTTTTCTTTGGATAAATTCATCCCAACTACGGAACTCGTCATTGTGCGTGGTCCGACACTAACTTGGCCAGTTTTTTTAGGGTTCCATACCCAAAGGGACCAAACGGAGCCCTATTGTTGTCACTTACCTGTCCGTCCGCCGTTTGTCACACAGGTTTTACAACCAAACGGTTGGAGCTACATACAGTCTTAATTTTTTTTCAGTTCATGCATCTTATTAACTCAAAGCCATAGAATTGACAATTAAAAAAAAAAAAAAAATTAAGGGTCTCCCATACAGCTAAAGGAGGGATCATATCATATATATTTCGTGTACAGAGTTACACAATGCAGTAAAAATTAAGGCAAGAGCAAAATAATAAAAGCAGAAGGGGAAGTCATACTACTGAGTAAAATGAGTACTAGAAGGAAAAGGACCGCGAGAGAGCAAAACCGTATAAACAACTGACTGAGATTCATTTGGGTCAATATTATCAAATCTAAGGTTTATTGCTTGTTTGCACTCAACAGCAGAAGTACCACATTCATAAAAAGAACAAAAACTGACAAATAAATGCAAAAATTGTTTGCAATTATTGCTAATTACATTGATACATAAATATTGTGATTTTTCTTAAGTTTAGTGGTAATTCACAAATAAGTGATAGCCATGGAAATGTCTTTTCATAAATTCTAAATGATACGAGACTGAAAATAGATAAAAATAATATGTAAACTACTAATATAGCAGCTGGCAGAAAATGGTGTATTTTATGATTCTAAACATTTCAATTCAATATTCAAAAGTACACATTATCTGCCAGCTACAATAGTAGTGAGTAATACTTATGTTTATGTTGTCAATTTTACAGTTTAGTTTAATTACTCGGACCAAAGCTATTGTTAGCTATCTAAGTTACTAATAAGTAATAGTTAATATGCTGATCTCCAAACTCCATAATTGTTGATCTCAAATACAAGTTGATTCATAAATAATAAGTCTTTTATTTTATATAAACAGGACATTTGAGAAAAAATAAGGGTTTCAAACCCTATTTTGCTTGTAGAAAATACGTCTGTAACTTTCGTGGCGACTTTCGTAACTTTCGTGGGCACTGAAATTTCAAAATAGAATATCTTTGTAGGTTATGCACCGATTTACATATAATAAAAATAGTACATATTATTTTTACAGCGTCTAAAATGTGTGTATATCCATTTGAAGATTACTCTAAAAAAAAATTGTCAAGAAAGTTACGTGGAGAATACTTTTTGAAGAACGACCCACCGGATACAAATTCTCGCAAGATCAGACTCTGATTCTCTAAAATTAAAATGAATAGTTTTGTTTATGAAAAGTGCGTTCCCTAAGTAATAATTCCATAAGTGGCCAACAGGGCTGTGAATTAATAAACAAAACATTTTATTCTGAACTTACTCACCGTACAAGCTCATACTACAACTCACAAAAGTTAATACAAGCACAACACATCTCAAAGCAAATTGCCTACAAGTAAAAAGCACATAGAGTAGTGCATTACACCGAGCAACGAGCAGCGAGCAACGGGCAACGAGCAACGTGGCGGTTGCAATGAATAAATTTCAAAGATTAAGACATTAATTTCATTATTTCATACGCTCGCTTCCGACGCGGGTATGAATTTCTCTACCCCATCTATGGAAATTATCCTGCTGAAATAGGAAGTAGGGTTTGAAGTGGTTACACTAATACTGGAAGTATATTTTCGGATTTAACTGCATAATAGTTACTTGGTTAAAGGATTTTATGAGTTTTTCACACGTTAGCGACTTCGCGTAGCACCAGGTTCTTAGGCGAAATAAAAATTAAATGAATAATTTTCAATGGTTTATAAAGTTTGAAATTATTTTAAGACACCGTTGATTTAAGCTTGGATTTCTCGGTTCAAAAGGACCAAATGTACAACAACAAACTTTTCAAAACAACATCGAAAAATTACTGAAAGTTATAATTCTTTCACTAACCAATCTCACCGCAGTGAAGTTGGTTCACCCACTTTCTGCCCGCCCTTGGCACTTGTCCCTTCTTTAATTACAAAACAGAATGCAAATAAGTTGCTTATACAATAAAAAAATAACTCCCCAGAATTTGAAATACACCATTCCTTATATTTCATCAAAGCAACAAAAAAACTGTTTTCTCTGAGTTGAAAGGCATTTGTTATCTAAGTTCCGTGATTAAGAGTTGGGACCGTTGGCAAATGAAGCCGAAAAAAATGTTAACTTGCCCAACCTAACTTGCTAACGTAATTGTTTGAATAATTAGTACCTCATTCGTACAATTAGAAAGTTTTTTTTTCATCTCCTCTGGCGCAACTTTTTAATGAATAAATTTTGTAAATCGGCCTCTTGTCATATTTTTTTAGTATGAAATTATTATTTAGGTATTTTATTAAACGGGCCGTTTAACCTTTTCTAACGTTTTTGGAAACACGTGGAGGAAATAAAGTTTTAAATAGAGATAACACGAAATCTACATTTATGGTTAAACATTTTGACTCATGATTCTAACACTTAGAATTTAAAAAGCCACCATATTACATTAGCCTGATCCACAATGCGCGATCATCTTAAAATATTTCATCATTTGCATCGGCACAATTGAATGGAATATCAAAATGGCCGGTGGAGGGTACTGTGCATAGTGGCCGGTTATACCGGAGCTTAGGCAGGAAATAAAAACTTGCAGAAGTTCCGGTTGTACTCATGGTGATAGAAAAATATAGAGGGAAGGAAACCCAAAGGTCGCAGATCTAAATGGTGGTTGGAACAAGGTGCCGACCACAGTTAGCTCCAGCTCGCACTTTGCTATCTGAATGTTATCAATAACTAGCTGACCCGACAGACGTTGTCCTGCCCAAATTTCAAACAATAATTCATATAAAATTCCCATAGAACGCACTTTCAGTCGTCCCAAATTTCTCAAAATCGCCGGCAATTTAAAACGAAAATCTTTCTATAAAAGCCGGACTATCACGAATATTTTAAACCAAAAATAGGCAAATCCAGCCTCCAGCCTCCAGCCGTTCTGAAGTGATGCGCTTACCAACGAATACTATTTCATTTTTATTTATGAAGATAGACTAGCGCCCCGCGCCTGCTTCGAACGGTGTTTATAACTTTACAAAATATCGTGATATTGTATAATATGAATGTAATAAACACATAAACCTTCCAGAATAAATTCTCTAAATTATGGTGTAAGCCACATCAAAATCCGTTGCATGGTTTATAAAACAACGGGGTCACACAGACAGACATGAAAACCGACTTTAATATAATATGTATAGTTATAGAAGGCCGATCATTTGAAAGTTTGACTGCTGCAGTATTTAAGACTTACTTCAGCAAAGTAGCACTGAGTCAGATCTACACTGAATTAACCGGCAATGGCTTCTTCTTCTCTATAATTATGAGAATAGCTCAGTCAGATAGGTAGCTACTAGTGAGGCAGTCTGAGCAAAACACTTCCATAATTATGAAAATAGCTCAGTCAGATAGGTAGCTAGTAGCGAGGCAGACTGAGCAAGACACTTCCATAATTATGAAAATAGCTCAGTCAGATAGGTAGCTAGTAGCGAGGCAGACTGAGCAAGACACTTTCATAATTATGAAAATAGCTCAGTCAGATAGGTAGCTAGTAGCGAGGCAGACTGAGCAAGACACTTCCATAATTATGAAAATAGCTCAGTCAGATAGGTAGCTAGTAGCGAGGCAGACTGAGCAAGACACTTCCATAATTATGAAAATATCTCAGTCAGATAGGTAGCTAGTAGCGAGGCAGACTGAGCAAGACACTTCCATAATTATGAAAATAGCTCAGTCAGATAGGTAGCTAGTAGCGAGGCAGACTGAGCAAGACACTTCCATAATTATGAAAATAGCTCAGTCAGATAGGTAGCTAGTAGCGAGGCAGACTGAGCAAGACACTTCCATAATTATGAAAATAGCTCAGTCAGATAGGTAGCTAGTAGCGAGGCAGACTGAGCAAGACACTTTCATAATTATGAAAATAGCTCAGTCAGATAGGTAGCTAGTAGCGAGGCAGACTGAGCAAGACACTTCCATAATTATGAAAATAGCTCAGTCAGATAGGTAGCTAGTAGCGAGGCAGACTGAGCAAGACACTTCCATAATTATGAAAATAGCTCAGTCAGATAGGTAGCTAGTAGCGAGGCAGACTGAGCAAGACACTTCCATAATTATGAAAATAGCTCAGTCAGATAGGTAGCTGTAGCGAGGCAGACTGAGCAAGACACTTCCATAATTATGAAAATAGCTCAGTCAGATAGGTAGCTAGTAGCGAGGCAGACTGAGCAAGACACTTCCATAATTATGAAAATAGCTCAGTCAGATAGGTAGCTAGTAGCGAGGCAGACTGAGCAAGACACTTCCATAATTATGAAAATAGCTCAGTCAGATAGGTAGCTAGTAGCGAGGCAGACTGAGCAAGACACTTCCATAATTATGAAAATAGCTCAGTCAGATAGGTAGCTAGTAGCGAGGCAGACTGAGCAAGACACTTCCATAATTATGAAAATAGCTCAGTCAGATAGGTAGCTAGTAGCGAGGCAGACTGAGCAAGACACTTTCATAATTATGAAAATAGCTCAGTCAGATAGGTAGCTAGTAGCGAGGCAGACTGAGCAAGACACTTCCATAATTATGAAAATAGCTCAGTCAGATAGGTAGCTAGTAGCGAGGCAGACTGAGCAAGACACTTCCATAATTATGAAAATAGCTCAGTCAGATAGGTAGCTAGTAGCGAGGCAGACTGAGCAAGACACTTCCATAATTATGAAAATAGCTCAGTCAGATAGGTAGCTAGTAGCGAGGCAGACGGAGCAAGACACTTCCATAATTATGAAAATAGCTCAGTCAGATTGGTAGCTAGTAGCGAGGCAGACTGAGCAAGACACTTTCATAATTATGAAAATAGCTCAGTCAGATAGGTAGCTAGTAGCGAGGCAAACTGAGCAAGACACTTCCATAATTATGAAAATAGCTCAGTCAGATAGGTAGCTAGTAGCGAGGCAGACTGAGCAAGACACTTCCATGTTAGAATCACCACTGATGGATGCTACTTAGGTTGCTTATCAAAAGACGGACCGGTGACAAGTGTCGACGATGTCGGAGAGTCCAATAAAAGTCGTGAGTTTATACCCTCTATTGTGCGATTAGTTTGAAATCTAAATGATATAGATATGATATAAATATATATTTCACTTCGAGAAAAACTTGTATTCGCTAAACATTCTGTATTCATCTGTTCAGTGGTGAAGATCTACAGTAGGGATCTGTTAGAGGGGCACTCGAACGATCCGAGCGTCATGCAAATCTTCTTAGAACTTAGTGTTCTGTAAGTTTCTGAGCCGTAGTGCATGTGTGCTTAATATTTAGTAAACGTCATTATTAAGTAGTGTTTAGTTTAGGTTGTGTTTAGTGGGGCTTGAAGACGTGTTGCTCTGCACATTGTGGGGGCAAATTCGGTAAGGCATAGTGTGTTCGAACATCAATGGCTTAAGATAGATGAGACGTAAAGAGAATGTAATACTTATGCCAGAGTTCGATAGCAATATAAATGAAATCACTCCAATAGGGCTACAAATACTTTACCTCCAAGTAAATTATAACTCATTAACAACACCCGAAAACACCAAATTAAAACAACAAAAAGAATTTAATTAAAATTCTAAACCAACTCACAGAATCAACCGAACTGAAAAACACGAAAAACTTACTTATACACACAGACATCAGAATTCTTGGGCACTTTCGGCCGTGTCTAAGTCAATAAATTCATCTTATTTAATCAGGCGAAAGCACTTCCAATAAAATAGGCGGAAATTTTACAAGTATCCTAATAAAACTTGCTACGGAGTTAGGAGCCAGCAAAGTTGGTCGGAACGAGCCGAAATATTCAACAAATTCAATACCTAAGCACACAATAGACACGGCTGTTACATCGCAATTTCAATTTTAGTCAGTTTAAAAAAAAAGAAAGTGGTTTTAGTGTTCTCTGAGGTGAGAGTTAGTTTGATAAGTTTATTGTTCTTTGAGGTGAGAGTTAGTTTGATAAGTTTACTGTCCTCTGAGGCGAGAGTTAGTTTGATAAGTTGATTGTTCTCTGAGGTGAGAGTTAGTTTGGTAAGTTTATTGTTCTCTGAGGTGAGAGTTAGTATGATAAGTTTATTGTTCTCTGAGGTGAGAGTTAGTTTGATAAGTTTATTGTTCTCTGATTTGAGAGTTAGTTTGATAAGTTTATTGTTCTCTGAGGTGAGACTTAGTTTGATAAGTTTATTGTTCTCTGAGGTGAGAGTTAGTTTGATAAGTTTTTTTTTTTCTGAGGTGACAGTTAGTTTGATAAGTTTATTGCCTCTGACAACGTGCAACTTAACATCTGTGTAGCCTTCTCTACAATTACGAGTATGTACAGAGAACAAAACTAGGCTTACCACGTAACCAGATACTGTTGAAAATCAATTTTACTGACCGTTGCCTGACTTTCAAAGTCCAATTACTAGACAGATCCCAAGATTAGAACTGCGGTAGTCAGAATTTCATGTTTCGCCAAAAGAATGTTAAGTGAATCGTGTGAGAATCAATGTTTTCTTAAAAGCACGATGGGGCCCCCACCAATGAATGATGGTGTTTACCCATCAGAGGTCTTGGGGACCGTTAGCGTAGCTTAACCTGCTAGATAACTAGACATTTTAAATTCGCAAAAAAAATCACAAAATCAAACTGGTTACTATTTTAATTGTATAAATTATTATTTTTAACACATTGATTTTAAGTCATAAGTCATTTATTCATTTACATTATGTAACCTGTACCATGCACCTTGACTTTAAAATTTTTAGGAAAACGTCTAGGTACTTTTAGAATGTTTGTAAATATGTGAGCACCGTAATTAATTCCATCACATACTTAATTTATCAGTCATTGCTTCATTTTTATTTCTTTTTACCTATTGTGGTATAGCAATTATATTCTAGGTGCATCGTCTTCACATATAATTATATAATTAATGTACCTATACAAAATATTTTAAAACATTTTAATAGAGTAACGAGGGAGTTTCTTGCCTATTCTTCTCCATACGAAACTACCCTTTCGAAGGGGCGAGCGACTAGAGTCAATTCAATTTTTAGGGTTCCGTACCTCAAAAAACTGAACCCTAATAGGATCACTTCGTTGTCCGTCTGTCTGTCTGTTAGTCTGTCAAGACCCTTTTTCTCAGGAACGCGTGGAGGTATCAAGTTGAAAATAATAACAAATACGTATGTCTATGGTCCCTTGAAGTTCTAAAAAAATCAAGCTTCCAAGTCAACACAATAAAAAAATACGGCGATATATGCGACATTATTGCGACATATTTCGATACTCGCAAATAAATCAAAACCTATAGTGTACTACCCGTTGACCTAGAATCATGAAATTTGGCAACAAGTAAGGTCTCACAGCACAAGTAAAGGAAAAAGTCCGAAATTTTTTAATTTGTGGTTAAATAAAAGCTTTTTGCGTTTACAAACTTAAATTTTCAGTAGGAAAATTGATCGTGGCGTATACCAATGTATGGGAAAACACGTTTTTCAACTACAATGTTTAGTTTGTTTTAGGCATAAATTCATGCTAATTACGGAACCCTTCATTGTGCATGGTCCGAGACGCACTTGGCCGGTTTTTTTTTAATGCATGACCATTGTCGCAATTATTTTAAAAGCTTCTTTTAGCACTTAGCATATGCAGGTATAAGGTTAACAATCCAATTTATCGGGTTGCCATTGGATGACAATCGGATGCTTTTAATATATTACCATTAGATAATCCCAAAGTACAAATCCTAGTCACTGTACTGATCAATTAATATCAGGGCTGTGCAAACTGACCAGTGGCTCAGGTCAATTTAGACGGCTGGCCGTTGCACAAGGGAAGTTTACGGCCCGGGGCGTAATATAATGTGACAAATCAGCTCCCTACCCCCTTGAATCCACTTCAATGTACACTGAATATAGCGAATACCCCTTTAGATAAACAGTTCCACGTATATACTATTTGCAATAATGTGCCTGTGATCCTTTACGGGTTAACGGATTTACAGTCAATATCGTGCTTGAAATCACATTTAGCATAGAGGTGGAGGGTCAAAAGCTGATTAAACAGTGCTGAGTTGTGACTGGGATACTGACTAGGTTTATACACCGTGGCATTTTAATCATCTTACAACGGCAGCCCACTGCATGTATCCAACGACTACTAATAATTCATAAAAGTAAAAAAAAATTTTTATTAACATTTGAATATTTTTTTTATATTGTTCATTATGACGCATGATGTAGTTTGAAACAACATGTTATGAGCGCGGTGCGAGCCTTGTGCTCCATTCCGCACCGCCCTTGGAACGCAAGGCTCGTAACAGAGTGTTTCAAACTATGTCATGCGTCATAATTTAAATATTTTATTTTATTATTCAAATGTTAATAAATATTATTTTTACTTTTATGAATGATTATTAGGCATTGGATACATGAAGTGGGATGCCGTTGTAAGACGATTAAAATGCCACGGTGTATAGGTATAATAATTGCTGTTACAAGCCCGCTTATGTAGTTCACGTGCCTTTAGTAAATGACCCGGTGAACTTCGTACTACGCCACGTGAGACAAAGTTTAGATTTTTTCGATTTTTCAACTATTCCTTTGGGTTTTTCCAAAACAACCACAGGATGGAGGCAAACAAAACAAAAAAAAATGGTCGAGCCGAAGTACTTTCGAGTTTTTGCGAGACTAACGCACGGCAACTGATTTTTACATAAATAGATTTGTTAGGAAAATTAAAATAATTGCCCATAATCCGTAAGCTTTTTTTGACTCTCTTAACAGCGTGAAAGCTACCGCAGAAGTATTATAATATCACCTGCTTTTTATTCGCAGGTTGTAAAACCGAATGGATAGTTGAAGGAAATGGGTTATTATGGTTATACGTGCCTGTTACCTGACGTCGGCAGTTATCATGCAAATTCACATCTTTTAATCTAACATTCTGCTATTACCTTTTTATCGGTGAGAGTGGTCTTCTTGGTATATTCAGAAGGCTTTCTCACCGTAACTATACTTTGAGAATTCCGAAAATAAACCATCTCTCTGCAGCTATCAAATTCGGTGTTTGCCCGTCATGTGTTAGGGTAGGTGCACACGTATCGAGAAACACTCGATGCTATGTCACGCGGCGTGTTTGCTAAGCCCTCGTGCACACCCGCGCGAGGCGTGCGCGCGACACGTCTCTCCATGCCGTGAAATATCGCACAATACACGTTCACGATGCGACATTTTCACACTTTTATGTATTCCGATTTGATTCATGTATAATTTAATGTCGTCTGAATATAAATAAGTTGATTACAGGATGAAATTATTTTGACGTTGTTGAGTATTCAGTTTCGGGGATTATTGATGGAATTTTAGATTTCTAGGTATCTACTCGTGACGGTGACGTCAAGTGTTTGATCAAAATTCATACATACACTAGCATAATTATGGAATCATGTTTATATTTATCTATTAGATGCTACTTTTTCCAACAAAACATAAAATGAAGTAAATTAAGTAAAACATTAATTAACTAGGAACAATAGTAATAAACAGCAAAAAATAATAACTCACTTCTATAATCCGCCGTTTACTGATGATATTTTCCACTCAGTTTTCAAACATTAATCATCGCTTGTATCACAAAGCCCTTAAAAAAGGGATGACATAGACCTATCTGACGTCGGCCTATTGTTACCATTGTCACGCTGTCACCTCGAAGGTGACAGCGTGACATAATTTATTTTACTGTAAATAAATTATCATAATCTCTTGTTGATATTTGGTAAACTGGTGTAAAGGCTTGAGCTATATGTATGATGATTATGAGAAATGTATTGTCACTTAAATTTTATCATTATTTCAGCGTGACAGTTACTAACTTTATTACAACATGACTGTTTATAAGTTTGGAACGAGAGACAATAGAAGAAAAATGTTACAAATTAGATAAAAAAGATTCTAAATTTATTATGAAATTGTTAAAGCGCCCTAAGCCAATATTGTAATTTAAAATCTAATACACAACAAAAAAGAAAATTATGTAACGAAACGTTCAACAGCAGCGAGAATAAAACAACTTTCAAAGTCACCAAATTGGAAAGTATCAAAATGCAAAATAAAAAATATATTTGGTGTAATATTCTCATGACTTGTAAACAAATTTGTGGCGCAGTCGGCCGAAAATAATCCA
Organism: Tiliacea citrago; assembly: GCA_963921375.1. Lineage (NCBI taxonomy): Eukaryota > Metazoa > Arthropoda > Insecta > Lepidoptera > Noctuidae > Tiliacea > Tiliacea citrago. Next base: position 27,370,396 of record OY992787.1, on the reverse strand, counting down.
GTCTAATTACTGAAAGACTGTACTCATAGCCAAGTTTGCTAATAAAGTGGATGGTTAAGTTCCGTACAGGCTCAACGTTTGAGTGTAAAGCTAAGGCTACACTGTAGTGTAGCACATCAAACTTGATTCCAAGAGAGCTTGACTAGATTGGTTATTAAGTTTAATTTGATTGTTAATATTTAGAAAATATTTTATTAAAATATAAGTTAAGATTTACTTTTTCCTGAATTCCACTATAGTTACATTTGTATTTAGTAGAGATTCTAATATATTGTGTTAAAGAATATATTTCAATGTGTAAAATAAACATTAATGATACTAGACAGGATTCTAATTTACAATTTATTTTTCCAAATAATTTAAGCAAATGCAATAGAAAACTTTTACTACTTACTAAACCGGTTTTCCAATAAAAGTTCACTGAAACTTGTTTAATTGAATTTATTTCATCAAGTTTATCTGAATAAGATCTGCTAGACATTTTAGTAATTAAATAAATTAGGTCTGTATTCGTTTGGTCATTAAGTCTTTGTAGGCAGACTGTAATTTTGTCTAGACGTCCCGCTGAAATAGTAGGTTAAGTGCATTGTCACGTTTGCCCTGAATTGAATAGGTCGGAATGAGTGTTAGTAGGTGTATGCCTAATGTTGCTAATTGGTTCGTTGATTCAGGTACATTTGCCTTGTAGTGTTAAATTACGGTTAGTAAACTTTTTATGTGAACGTAAGTAGGTATGTTTCACATAACATACTATATTGTGATATTGTTTGATTGTTATAATTTTATATTGTCAAGCTCCTTTCGAATGGTGAATGAGGCTCTATACGTTTATATTTTAAACGTATAGAGCCTCTATAGCTTTCTTAAAAACACTTTTATCCTCATTTCAAATTATATCATAAACATAATGTTATAAGATTCCAAAATCAATATAAATATTAAACAACGTTATATCATGGTTCAATTTTCTGCTTCCGTAATTCGGAACAATTCCCCTCCAGTGTACACATGCCCCGCGAAAGTAAAGATCGAAGTAAAACTTTGGAAATTGATCCAAAGTGTACCGAGAGTTCGGTTCGTCTCTACCGAGTACATATCTACTTATAATAATATCGTATAGAGCCTTGTATGGGCTGTATGGAGCCTTGAATGCTGACATGAGGGAATTGTGGATCATGTTAGATGACAGCGATCCGCATAACTTTACTTTGTTGGTATATTTTATAGGAAGAAAATAACGTGGCCCTAGGTGACACTAAAGAAAAATAATAATAAGGTAGACTTAGGAAAATTGTTTGTGCCGCCAGACTATCAAGCATGACCTAATTTATTACTCTGTTTATACAATTTTACCGGTTTTAGATTATGTCAGTCTAATGTTAGTTGTCGTATAATGTGGTAGGTCAGGGAAAATTGACATGAGGGTGGTTTCACCTATAAAATCTTATATAAAGTTGATTTTGAAAGCTCCAATACCATTTCAATAATTTTTCTTTATTTTGAATTTAACTCACACGTTTACTAATAATGTCACTTCGAAACATGTTTCAGTTCCACAATGTTCCTTTTTATCGACAAATTGGAAACACTCGTACATACGAGCGACAAAAGTACATAAACAGCATTAAAAATTGCACAACTCTTACGTGAAACAAAATTAATTCGTGAAATTCGGAATGATTCGTGAAAACCTGGATTTCGTTGGAACAGTACAGGTAGTCGCAAAAGTGTTACATAGTGAATGGTTATAATTGAAAAACGTCATGCGCACTGTGCCGCCCTGCGGAGCGGGTCGGATTAGGGTCCGCTGTCAAAACACCATCCTACCAAGAGGGCTGGTGCAAGTTGTAATGGCTGGCGTTGTTAGAAGTTGTTAAAAGTTCCCGAATTGAAATTGGTTGTAAAAAATTGTAATTGTTAAAAACTAAGTTGTTAGTGACTAGGAGTTAAAAATAATATTCGATTGTGATCAGTGTTGCTTCAGGACGTTTTTTTATGTTGTTAATATTACGAAAACTTGACACCTATTAAAGTTCCACCGAGTTCTAAAATGCAGCCTGCATTTTAGAAAAAAACTTGTTTGGTGGTCTCAAACCGCTAGCACGTAGTGGCCTATTAGACACTATGAGGTAATTAGTGGATCTTATAATGAGGAGTCTTTGTCCTGCAGTGGAACCATGAAAATCCTGACCAAAACAGTAATTGTCGTTCAAATGTCTTAGACCAAGATTTATAAAAGTTACTTAGCACGAACATTTGGCTCAGCGTTATTCCTGACACTGTTGCACAACTGTCAAACTACCAGTATAGGATAGATATGAGAAGTTCTAGGTCATAGCACGTGCTAAGAGTAATGTTTATCAAACTCGGTCTTAGACTTTTGAACGACAGTTACTTGGACAATCGCCCCGCTCCCCGCTCCCGTTTACCACTTTGAACAACAGTTACTTGGACAATACGAAATATGAACGTAGGTAATTCAAAACTTATCCATTATTTTAATATAGGTTGTGTAGGCGTCAAGAAACAAATTCCTATTTTTTTTTTACATATTTTAATGCATTACTTATTTCAAAATTAAATAATTTATGTTGCGTTTTTTTTGGTGGAACGGAACCCAAAGTCAAAACGCGTCCTCCTCGAAAATGCCGGAAGTGACGAAAAATACTATTTGAATAAAATCTATTCTTCGCTAAGTGCTTGAAATCTCACTAAGGTAAATAAGTAAGTGCGATTTCTGCTTGAATAAAACATAAACAATAATTTAATAGATAGAGATAGATTTGGGAATTTAAGAGATAGATTTGGGGCTAAAAAACAGATATACAAAGCAGTTTCGTGGATAATGACGTCACATCATGACCGCGACAGAAACGGACGTTTGAACTGTGGTAGAAAATTGTTGGAGTTTCATAATTTGTTTGAGCATCAATCAGTAGTTCAATTAACTTTCAATACTTGTCTTGGGTTTATATTACTGTCTATTATTGATTTAGTGAAAATTGCATGCACATTCCCTAGCCTCTGTACCACTTTGAACTACATTAGTACTTTGTACTACTTGGACAATCGCCCCCGCTCCCTGCTCCCGTGTACCACTTTGAACGACAGTTACTTGGACAATCGCCCCGCTCCCCGCTCCCGTGTGCCACTTTGAACGACAGTTACTTGGACAATCACCCCGCTCCCCACTACCATGTACCTACCACTTTGAACTACAGTTACTTGGACAATCGCCCCGCTCCCTGCTCCCGTGTACCACTTTGAACGACAGTTACTTGGACAATTACCCCGCTCCCGTGGGCCGTTTCGAACACACAAATAGGAGATTATTAGGCCAAGTTTGCCTTTTGCAACCTTTGGCGGCACTAGCTGATCGCAAACTTATTTTTAATCATAAACATCGTTTGCATAGAGCAACTCTGCTGAGTTATAATGACATTGTCAGGACCAACCATTCTACCTATTTTAGAATAACACATTTTTAAAACGATATTCTGTTATTAATTTTATTGAAAGGTAGTTGATGGCTACTGGCTCACAAAGAGATTATCTGTAGATTGAGTTAATATAAAGACTGTCAGATCTTTCGACGGAAATGAGTTTTCTAAATAAATAAATAATTGTTATAATGTCAAACACATTTATGCAAAAGGAACATCAAAAGGTTTTCAATCGAAAAACAAGATTAGCGTTGTCATTTTCCTATCCGAAGAAATGATGTTTGATTTTATACTTCTGTGAAGTATTTTATCACAAAAAAGTTTGATTAAAACGTACCTACTAGGTAAAGTCATGGAAATTATTATTGTTAAGGAAATTGACTACAAACTTAAGATCTCCGTAGGTATATTCAAATGTTAAAAGCATAACTGTTATTTCTTTGACAGTTGTATAAAATGGCTATAACACGACAAATTATGACGTAGGGTGTTTTCCTTAATAAATAATTTCCCTGACTGTACATTGACTGTTAATATTGCTATGCGATCTATATCAAACGATTTCATAGTTAAAGGGTCTGGGACACATTTATCAACCACTAAGAGACATTCAACCTAAGTTTCACCAACCAATAATTGTAGCACTAAGACCCCTTTTAAATTCAGAACTTTGCCACCGAACATTCAATTTTAATACCTTGAGAAAAACAATCGCTTTTATATGGTAGTAATAAAGCGATCGAGACGCTCGCGATAGTGAGGGAACAATTTCTTTATTATTTCCCGTACCTCGAGAGGCTCTTTAACAAGCAATAATTGTTTTTCTCTTTATGAGGGAGTTTTCCGTAATGATTTAGTATCGCTTTCCAGCATTCGCAGCGCGATTCGTCGGACTCTGTAGGTTTTTTATATTAGTGTAACCGTTTAATTGGTATTTTTATTCATGATGAATTATTAAGTTTAAGCCGTTGGTCCCGGCTGTCATTTGTAGATCTTTGACAGTTGTTACGGGTCGTCAGAAGCCCGAAAGCCTAACAACCAGTCTTACCAAGCGATATCGTGTTACCCAGTAACTGGGTTGTGGAGGTCAGATAGGCAGTCGCTCCATGTATTCAGCTGAATCCGGTGAGACTGGAAGCCGACCCAACAACAACATAGTTAGGAAAAGGCTAGGCAGATGAATGAATGAATGAGTGATGAATTATTAGGTTTGTGTTACTTTATATATAGTTTATTGGGTGCGAGAAATGTCTTTGAAAGTTAGCTAATAATTAAAATACTCTTGATAAAACCACTTCATTAACTATGATTTTACAAACCCGAACACCTCGTTTAAGTCAACTCAATATACGCCCCGTTCATAAAATGATGCATACCTGAAACAAAACAAAATATTTTGTTAATAAAGTCACAGGAATTCTGCAACAGCAACATCAAAGGTGAATTAAAGCAACGTAAACAACGAACGCGGATGCAAATTAAAAATTACACTGCTAAAAGAGCCATGGACTCTGTTCTTTAATCGAACAGTGGTGTGACCCGCACCGTTGAACAACACTGTGCACGGTGCGCGCACTGTAAACTAGTGGTTGCGGACAGTGGGTGCGAGGCTGCACCCGTTTGCACCCGGTGGCGGCGGCCGCAACGCATCAGACGCGTCAGTGCGGAACACGCACTCGTTAATGAAAGTCATTTTGTGACGCGGAAAAGGTGGGTGCTAATGATTTGGAAATTAATGGGGTCTGGCTAGATTTTAGCGAACGGTTTAGTTGAAGGCTTACTGCAATTCTTTAAAATATATTGTGAAAAGAAATGAAAATTCCTCTCATAATTTCTCTCTAAGATCCATGTAGGTAATAATCTGTTCAACGATTTTAGATGATTAATTGAAGGACTCTTGAGAAATAGATAATTTTCCGTTTCACTATAGTACCGCAATCTTAGACAACAATCCCACCACACGAGCATAGTTTAGCACTAAACTTTTAGAAAACAAAGTTATCTCCGACAATTAGCCAATCAAGCGGCAGCATCCGGATCGTTTCGGCACCGACAGATTTAATTGGGCGATCCCCTTTGTTGAACTTAACCGAGTCAATCAACATTACCGATAGTCGAGCGTTAGTTTATCCTGTTCAATATTTGAATAAAACTCAGTCTACAGATACGTTTGAATGTAATGCTCAATTTCGCTCGCATAATAACTGGGATGTAGGTCAGCCTATAGACACTGTAGTGGTGTAGCAGGAAATAGTAATTAGAACTCATTATTTGTAGGACGCTCGCTCGTTGAATGTGAGCCAGTACGTCGAGGCAAGTAACATGAATCTAGTATGTGTAAACTGTACACGGACCTAGTTTCACACATCCTTGTGAACTTACGGTTAGGGATTCGAGAAATGAATGTTATAAACTCAAAAGTTTCTTAAATTTTAAAGTATCTCCAAAAGATGTCACAAAGTTATCACTGACCTTTCAAAATTCTCAAATTAATTTTTGTAAAGCTTCACCCAACATACCACTCAAACACATTGACACATCCATCTCATATCAAACGAATATTACACAAACTTGTGGCACGTAATTAAGCTCCGAAGTCGGCATTCCGGTCCACTTTCATCCTGTTCACTGGACCCAAATAGTTGTCCCCCGACCACACGAAGCCACGATATTGCTGATCAAAAAAGGGTTGAAAAGGGCACCGAACGCACTTTACGCATCACTTAATTGGCACAAGCATTTAGCCTGTGAAAGTCGAAACAGGCAAATTGGATTTGTGTGTCCATACCGGACCTCTTTGACGCAGACTGATTCACAATTTGACATTACAGCGACAGTAACTAGATTACGCGCCAATTTTATACTATCTTCCATTCTTTAAAAGCATGGGTGCGAATTTTCGGCGTGTTTTGCGGCTGTGATCGATATTGTTGGCGAGTGGTCGTGGTGAAGGTGCTGCAGTTTGTAATGGAAGCCTGATAGAGTTTATTAATTGATTGATGATTGCGTTAGATTTGTAGTTTCATCAGGAGAGCTATCTCTCATACCGACAGAAAAAAATATTCATGGTGGTGATTTAAAAGCCATAACATATTGTAATAGTGATCTATAAATATATTACCAAAGTATTGTGTTTTCACAAGTAGCAATTTAAACATAAAGTAGCAAGTCAAATTTAATGAGAAAACAACATAATAAGCTTCTCTTAACTCCAGTTTCTGATTTTACAGCAACAACTCAAACTCTTCACTTCTCAGTACTACCTTACATTAAAATTGACTGAACGGACTCGCCGAGCGAAGTATGCACTAAAGGAAATAATACCAAGTATTCGTCAAACAGATCAGGGAGCCGTTAATGAAATCATTTTGTTCTCAACTAAAACAAAATGGGAAATAATTATTAAATGTTAATAGGTTTGGTACTGCGTGGTAGGCACTTCATTAAATCGTGCCTTTTATTACATTTTAAGTGGCATTTTATTTACAATAAAATCAGTTTTCGGGTTCGCTGGATTGCCATGTAAATACGGTTTACTCGTGCATCTGTAATTTACGCGTTGGCCGGGTAAAAGAAAATCAAAGAGGGTTGTTTAATTAAAATTGTAAAGGTCAATTTAAGAAGAATAAATAGGTTTAGCAACTTTTTTAATGTTGGTTTTCGACTGTAATTAATACTTTGTTTGACAATGATGTGTTTGAGGGTTTAGTGCTAATTATAAACAGACTTCACAAATGATACAGGCCAACTGGCCTACATCGTGTTAAGTCGTAAAAAAAATCCTGACTTTCATAGAATTTTATTGAAACATTATTTAATAATCATTTTTGTTTTCTTATTCAATATAGCTGTTAGTACTTATGGCTACGCCAAGTTACAAAATTCAGCCTATACTCGTACCACTTTATAGCTGGCCACAGGACTCCTGAATAATCTATTTTCCGTTTATCATTTCACAATAGCAGCCTGTTATAAGCTACTGCAGGACAAAGGGCGGTAGAAGGTCGAAAATTGATCGACACCAGCTCACTGCAGAATAACAATTGACGATGTTTCCTACATCGAAAGTCCTTCTAAATCAAAAATACAAAACTGGCTATCTAAAACAATTTTTTAGGGAGATGAAAGATTCCACTAGATGGCCCGTTGAGTTGCCATACCCATTAAATACCTAAATACCTTCAAATTTATTTATCCCACTAATACAAACAAGACCATTTCAAAGGTCCATTACGAAATACCATCAGCAATTACCACCGATGATGTTTGCTCTTGGGAGTCTTGGGAATGTAATCGTCAATTTAAAGTTAACGGAGACTAACTATTGGATAGTGCTGCCCTCTGGGGGCGACAAATGACATGCCCGTATCATCTAATGGATGAATGAAGCCCTTGGATGAGATTGGATGTTATGTTCGTTAATGTCGAGGATTAGTGTTGTCTTGGATGGTAGGTAGGGAGGGAAGCAATGGAATTTCAGAAATGGTGGATGTTTGTTACATTTAAGAAAAATTTAATATATTAAAATAGGTACTATTAAGATTTTAAACACAACCACAGATGGGTCGTTAAAATTAATTTCGCAATCAGGCCACTCTATCTACTTTTGCCTGTTGTAATACCAAGATTAAAATTAGTCAGTCACGTCGAACGAATACATTTTCTTTCATTTTCGTTTAAAACATATTAAAAAAAAACAAAAATAATAAAATAAATAACCAATAATAGACAAACGTATCAAACAACAAATGTCCAAATCAACTTACCTACAACCACCGGCCACTGTCCATCAATTTATTGTTTTCGTTAGTATAACGAGTTACACAAATAAAATTGGAAATAAAAAGGTGTCACCCTGTCATCGGCGAACAACTTGCTAACAACGTGACGGCAAATAACAAAGCGTTGACAAGGGGTAGAGGGGTGGACGATGGGGAAAGGAGGGGGTAGATGCTAAAAAATGTACTCCTGGCATGTTATACGTGTTGTTTTATCGAGAAAAATTATCGGACTTAAGTTGTAGAGAAAATATGGTGGCAAAAGGCGAAGGTCTTCAAAGAATGTCCAGCATGCCTTTGACCCGAGAATTGTCATACTGCATACTACACCTACGTTAATATTCAGACCACATTTCCATCGCTGCACCAAAATAATTGCGCTGAATTTAAGAGGAAACACGTTTTTTTTTTCTAAAATTATTGTAATTTCACCAAAAAACAAAACATTTGGACATGGCAATGGTAGATAAACACTATATCCTAAAAAATATATTGTAGTAGTATCATTAACCAGGGAGAAAACAGTAATTCGATAGTATGGAATGAACGCCAACGACCACGTGACCACATCTCCTCTTAAGGCTCCGTGCACGAAATAAAAACTTTTTCATCAATTTCTTATCTAATTGTGAGAAAGCTTGAAATAATTGAATCATTAAGTCTGTGTAACTATAGAAGCACAGTTTTCGTGGTGCTAAACCATTCGTGTCAGTCACAGCACATGTTAATAGTTTCATTACTTTTGTGCTCTTGAAAATATAGTATATTGCGCCTTTGATTTATTTAATGAAGATATTATATAATCATAAAATAAAATTTTGTTTTTTTCCAAGGATAGCTGAAGGCAACTTTTTTTTAATATTTGCAATATAACACAGTGTCCCCAACATTAATAACAACTAAATTAATTCCCTGGCATCGTTAAAGATACCTACGCATGGCAGTAGCTTCATAAAACGTTATTTACGTCTGATTTGCCAGCCACGTTAAAAATGTATTATAGTGCTGTTTTTTAATTTCACCTCATACACTTTATATAACGTTTGATGGACGCCCACGCCAACCGCAGCACCTAAGTTTATCAAATGACCTTACCTCCAAAGGTCAATATCACCTCTGTCGCGAACACTGAGTCCAAACATTATCCTCAAATTACTATAAAACTTCAACTTTTAATATATCGACCATCAAACATCCAGCGTCTTGGGATTACCCGCAGTTGTTGAGGGGGGCTTAACGCATATCTTTGAAAGAAACGGGCGCGTGATGTTTGCGCCCTCCCCATGTAGGCCGAGCTTAGTTGAAAGTTGGCTAAATCCTCCGTACGTGACATAATTAAGATCGAGCCTCACAGGCATACCCGCCTTTATACCCCTACACCGCTTCAAGCGACCCCGTAAAGAACTTCACAGTGGAAGCTAATTTATTAGGACCCGCTGAATGGCTGCCCGAAGCGCTTTTGTTGCTTGTAAAATATTGTTTTAAAATGAGCTGCGATGTAATCGAAACGCGCTGTATCTATTGAGGGGTATATTTTAGGCTCCTTTAGTTAAGTAGAGACATAAACAGTGTCTGTTTTTGTTGCTTACTTACAATCTTCTTATGCATATTTATTGTTTATTGAAGAAGTAACACGAGATAGAACTCCTGAGTGATTTAAAAACTACAAAAGATAGTACTTAGCTGCATTATATATTATAATTATGATACTAACTAAAAATTATCACACTGTATTTTTCCTTTTTAAGCTCATCGTTTTTCTCAACCAGGTACAACAATTTAAAACGCACCAACAATTTAATCAAATCTAAGAAAACTCACAGTTTATTCTTTTTGCACCCCACATACAACGCAGGCTACAGGAAAATAGTGCAAAACAAATATCTAATCAGACGAAAGCTTCGCACCACAGAATATTACATACAGGGTGTTGGCACTGCGCTGTAAATTGTTTCAAGCACTACAAAGTGGAAATTATTTATATTTAGACGAGTATTTGTGGAGCTAAAAGGCTGCAGTATTCCTGTTTTCTTTCGATTTTATTTAAATTGCATGCACTTTTCTGATATGATTATGTGGAAGGATGAGTAAGAGCTGCTTCTATGAAATAATGTACTGAGTGGGGTTTGTTAAGTGGTGTTTTACAAGAACTGTTTAAAATACTCTGGGTTCATTCTGTTCGTGATGTTCATCACAATCAAAGTACAAAATATATGCCTAGCCATTACAATTGTACCAGTGAAAATTTTTGCACTCAGCTCCTCGAATTTATTTATCTATTTAAGGAGAATATCAAATTAGTCTCCCTCGTGATCTGAAAGCAAACCTGGATACTCGCATCAAGTTGTTAACTCCAGCCGGATTTGGTTTATTGGCTCAGAGATTTGGACCAGTCCATGTAATGGGTTCTAGTGTCCAGAACGTAATGGACAGCCTAACAGCCTCCGACAGCTGTCTCTCACTATTTATACGTTGGTGGATTAAAACTGCCCGTGCTTTATAGTTTTATGCTGTATTGAAATTGAAATGGGGCTTTCAACTGAATATGAGAATATTGAGTATGGCTATGGTACGGGTATGGTATGTTTAATAGGTAATGTACGTGGTTCTTCTATGGCTATTTTTCGTTGTAATGTTGGGAGATATAGCGTTGTAAGAGTATACGACTCTGAAGGAAGATAAAAGAGACGCAAATATAGTGCTAAAACACTACCCAAGTGAAAAAAAGACTTGTATACTTTGAGGAAAGCCAAGCTATAATCAAGGTTCTTATAAGTTTCTATATAAATAACTAGCTTCTGCCCGCTTTCCTATATCCTTCGCGCAAGTGCTAGCAATAAGTTGACAAAGTTTTATCGCAATCTGATTAACGCTATGGCAGCGCATAAAATACGAACCAACAAACATAAATTTATTTGACGTGCCCGAAAATCAATGCGCACTTACTTGAATTTTGAGAAAGAAATATCCGCGTATCCTAACGAAAGAACCGACTGATAAAACAATTACTTATTCATCCTGCACCAGGAATACATAATGCAGACCACCTTATCCCACACATTTCACAAACAAACAAAGGAGCGAACATTTTGAAAGTAATTCGGATCCTTAGCGTATCGTTTTAAGGCACCTTCGAAAAAATCATTAGCAAACGTTTCTCATGGCACTCGTCGGTGGCGGTTTGAATAATATATAGGGGTGGAATAAAGCGAGCCTTTTTATCTATTAAACGCATTTGCTGTTACAAATCTTCGCTCTCTCCGGCGGTGAGCGTGCATAAGTGCGTGTACGCTTGGTGACGAGCGGAGCGGAGGCGGGTGTCGAGGCGGAAGCGACTGCTGTAGTGGATTTAGAGTTGCAAGATTTGTATTGTATTTCGTTAAGATTATTGGAATTATCTATCATAGTAAATAAAGATGCCAAAGTAGGAAAACCAATATGCCAATGATTGAACTTGGCAAGCTGAATAAGAAAATTATGTTTTTTGGCAAAATTTGGCGAACAGAAATATAAAAGCAACAAAGAAAAAGAAAAGTAGCTAAAGCTACTCAAAACATGACTGAATTTATTTCAACGATTTAAATGTAGTACTTGTAATGTTTGGATCGTTACCGAAAAACATGTTTATATTAAATAACTATGTGACTGCTATTTAAGCAGTTTCGACTTAATTTCACGCCAAGTTTACAACGTCTTAACACCAAGAAAAATCTTCCAGCACACTTTTCTCAACCGCACTATAACCACACACTCCACAAACTCCGCTACCTACCCCACTACAAACACAACTTAAAGGAAATAGCTGCCCCGTCTCTACCGGCTTGCATTTACGACATTACCCCACAAGCTTTATTTTGCACTCCTACTTCCAACTGTGTTGGTCTCACAATAGCTGTCGCTGGTCATGATTGTTACCCAGACTTTGTTCAGGCTGACGTTGGAGAAGATTTTACGTCACCTTAAACGTCTGGTTATATCATACAAAGATCTTTTATGGGGTGAGAGTGTTCTGTGTTTCGTCCAAATTATAGTCAAGATTTTTGAGCATGAGGAAATAATTTGAACTTTCCCCAGCTCGAATAATTTTTTCTTTTACCTAAGATTGCAGGTAAATTGATCTTAACTCCACCAGTTTTATGTTGAAGAAACCAGGATAGGATGGGCAAGAAAATGGTGGTAGTGTTCAAAGATGGCGTTGTCTAAGAAACGATGGCGATTCTGGCCTTACGACTTTTCTCTATGAAGCAATACTTAAGATGGCCGGACCATCTCAACTGTAATTGCTTCATACAGAAAAGTCCCAGAAATATGTATGTAAATATTGTGGGCAAGATCTAACAGTTAAAGTACAAATACGAAAAGCAAAACTTAAAAATACGTTTACATTATGTCTTTAGAGAACTTCCATTTAAGTAAGAAATATACTTGTGTTAGGAAGTTTCGCTCTTCCACTAGTTACAACTTTTAGTATAAGCTATTGAATAGACATTTTATTTTAGTAGTTATTAGGAAAAGAGTGATATAAATCGAAAATATAAAGAAAAACTAAAAGAAAGTAATCATTAATTATAGACGCGCTGTCGTGTGTAGGTGCGTATGAGCGCGAACGCGCGCGTGCGCACGTGAGTGTGTGTTTGTATAAAGTACCTGCAGACCACATGAAATATGATCACGCCTAACCACGCTTGCATTATTTGTTATCCCAAAGCCACTTGAATCTTTGCATGCCTCTCAAAAAAGCCACAACTCTCCAAGATTTCTGTTTCCCTGCTCCTATTACTGGTAACTTTGTAGGCGTTTCGTTGAAGTGTGTTGCTTTCCGGTGCCGGCTCCGTGCCTTGTGCGGACGCTGCCGAATTATAGATGTTAGATGAGGTATAAATGTGGTTTCTAATTATCTAGCTATAAAATAGCTAAGCAAAGGATTTATATATAAATAGAACTGGAATTGTGGATTTTGAGAGTTTATTTAGATTTTCTTATATAAGCGTAAAAGGTATAATTAGAGTGCTAATCTTAAGCTTGTACTTAGACACATAAATCACTTCGTAAAAACTTGTTTCTATCCTGTAGGTACCAATTTCAATAAAAAAAATTAAAAAATATTTTATTTCATTTCCAGTCACCCTCAAATCTGCGTCTCAGGTAAAAAGACTCATTCTTTTGACAAACTCCACGGGAACGAGAAGCATAGAGGATACAATTTGCTTCAACTTAGTGCGCATTTCTGATGCAAATCACTGAAGAAATGTACACAGAAGATCTGTTTCACACGAGATAATAATATTATCTCGTGTGAAACAGATTTTTTTATACATCATTAAACTTAATAGGTACCTAAACCTAAAGCTAATTATGGAACTTGGGCATTCTTTGAAACTCTCAAAAAATTTCAAACATTTGTTATTATTATACCTTGAAACACTCCCTCTCACAGAGCCGATGCCTGTGTCCCAGCAGTGGGATCATTATAGGCTGATAATGTATACCTTGAAATCAGAACAAGTTTCTCTTTAAAGCCGACTATTGCTAAAGCCCCTACAATCTGCAACTGCCAGCGCAACTGTGCGACAGTACTAGTTGTCTGTGGTTCACATATACTCGTAATCTTGTACCTACTTCTAAATAAATATACTCCTCCTTACCACACGCTAGAGGTGAGTCTTCTGCCCCACATTACATAGTGCGGTAACTCGGATACGTGGTTCATAATGTACTGATTTCAGAGCGTTTAGTGTTTGCGCCACGGATCTCAGCGACGTTATTTCTTTGAGCTTTGAGATGGAATTATAAAATGTGTTTGTGTGTTTGTTACTGCTTTGTCGTCTCTAAGAGGGTGGTGACTTGGAGTGGTTTCAGTTGGAGTTAAATATCTGGATTATCTTTGACACTGTAGTAGAAAATTAAATTTACGGACGTTTATTTGGTGGTAGGTATTTGCATAGCCTGTAATGCCTATGTTTCGACATCTTGCACATATAAAATGATATGCAAGGCTGTTTGATTTTTAATTACGCCGGTATATATTTCCTTTGAAACGTAATAAGAATTCTCACAACGTTATGAATCCAATTAATTAATACCATTCTATAAGTTTTAAAGGAACTGAGCTGAAGAAATACAAAATACAAAACGGAGAACTGGAACGTGGTCGAGAAAGAGTAGCTGGCTGCAAATAAAAGCAAAAGCGTTGCCTTTGCCTCATCACATTTAATAAAAAGTAGTTTTGTTAACTCTAATCTGTCGTCTGTAAACATAAATCAAAAGTGGCAATCGTAAGTACACAGAGAGATGAATTTAACTCACTATAGTCTGCGGTCTGCATTTTAATTAATTAAGAGTGGGGCTTCGAAAGGGGTGCGGGGGTGTAGGGCTGCCTACCTTTAAAGTAGTCTTAACATATTTGTTGGTTTCTTTTTAGACTAGGAATATGTGCCATTGGTCGTGTTTGGTTACGCTGTAAAGTCAAAGTCAACAAATGCCCCTTCCAAAAGGTAGTTTCGTATGGTTAACATTTTTAAAAGAGTAACCACCGTACCGTTACTCTTTTAAAAATGTTTTACAATATTTTGTTTGAGTACATTAATTATATGATTATATGTGAAGACGAAACACCTAGAATAAAATTACTATACCATAATAGGTAAAAAGAATTAAAAACTAAGCAATAAAAATAACTTAATTATGAGATAGATACATGGTGTTCACATATTTACAAACATCGTAAAACTACATGTTTTCCTAAAAAATAAAAAATAAATTAAGTTAGTGTGTGAGTTTAGGTAATCACAAAAAAAAAAAGATTTAAAAATCAATGTCACAAAAATAACAAATTATACAATTATAATAGTAACCAATTTGATTTTATCTAGACTCCAGATTGTCCTATGGAGCTGGACCAGCATGTTTCCAAGCATTCCTATCTTGGATATAATCCTCTAACTTGTAATATGCTTGTTTACATAGTGTACTTTTAATATGTGTTTTAATTTGTCTTTCATTTAATTGCAATATATTACAAGGTATTTTGTTGTAACATTTAACACAGTACGCCATAATGTATGTTCATGCAGATGGGTCTATAAAATTGGACTAATAAAGCTGAGCAGTTCATAATCAAAATGTGAATATTTTCAATGTATATAATGTTATCAATCCGTAAAGTTGTAAATATTGTTTTTAATCCACCCAAAAATTGTTTCTTGATATTTATAGAATTGAGTTAACAGACCTAGTACAATTAGTACATAACATCCTCGGATGTACACACTGCATCATCGTCATGTACATGACTGTGTTATCGCAATTATTCCGAAGTGCACAGTTTGGCTACTACCATTGAGCAGTAGTAGTTTCTTTCTTTAAGTGGTTGGTGACCCTACAGTAGTAGAGCAACAGTCAGTGTTTACGCACGGAGACACCTCGTGACTTTCCGCCGACATTCGTTTTCTGTCGCCAAGCTTACCGAGAGCCTTACTCCATTAAGAAAATTAATGTTTCGACTCACCCACCGACCATCTTGCGGTAAAAATGTATAGTGAAACAATTACCTATATTGTATAAATATACTGTAGGTACCTTCACTACTTATTGTGTTGGTCTATTGATTTGATGGCCGGTAATAATAAAGGAAAGTACTTATCTGATGGATTATAAGGTTAGACTTTGTATGTAGGTTGATGACATTGTTCGGTATAGACACGTGTATGTGAGGTGGCCTGGATGACGTCAATGATGTATAGAGGTTATCTATTAGAGGTTAATGAGACGTGACACATATGATGGGGGAAGTGTCTTTAGAGAAACAAGAAACTCAAATACAACAGTACAAATAAATGAAATCATTTCGAGACACAAATGGCATGAAGAGTGTAACTAAATAATATTCTATATACCTAATAGAAATGAAATGCTGTTCGTTGGTAAGCGCATCACTTCAGAATGGCTAGACCCATTTGGCAAATGTTTGTAATAGTCCAAATCAGATTCTGACGGAAAGAAAAAAATAAAACTTGCCGGGAAAATTGGAAAATTCGGGAAAACTGAAAGTGATTTCTATCTATATATCTATCTATATATAGGTCTGTCAGATCAGCTAGTTATGAATAGTTTTTGAAATAATGTCGCGTCGGATTGTGATATTCATAAAATGATACTGGATTTGAAAACTGATTAAGCTTTCAGAAATTGAGGGTCAAAATCAATACCAAAGAACGATGCACTCCTAAACGGTCCTGAATCTCGATTAGCATGAAATGTGTAATATTTAAAGCGAGATCCATTTATGAGCCACAAGATTCAAGCAGTGCTTAGTTTGTGGCCAACTGACACTTGACTACAGACCATTGTTCTACAGGCCTTAGCCTTCAAAACCCGCTACATAATTTAATGACACAACATTTTTACACTTGCCTCTGTCTGCCACGCAGCTTCACGCGACAGTAGCATTCGCTCCCGGATTCATTTCCTTTCAGTGATGGATGGCTCTGTATCTTCAATGAGATTTATAATGGTGTGTCACATTCCCGCGCGTGATGTGAGTCCGAATACAGATTGATGCAAAACTCTAGCAGTTGAGTGTTGTACTTTAAAGTTTTGTAAAAGGATTAGTTATGGCACGCGACATTTATAGTTGGTTTTTAGTGTTATATTCGGTAACTTATTTATAGGAAATGACATTGTCTATTTAACAACATAACATAACACAAAACATCAGGCCTGTATTCCCCGAAGGGCTTGGCAGAGGTGTACCTATAGTCGCCCTCATTTCACCAGTCTATTGTCATCAACCGGGCACAAATCCAGACACTGTGCCTGAACCGGGAGTCGAACCCAGGACCACATGCTCGGCAGTAGCGTTTGCGACCACTACACCTACCAGGCTAACTATATATTAAAATTTATTAAAAACAACGAATTATAACGCTTATTATTTTATTGAGATAGAGCACGAATGGAAGGTTTTATCCACCGTGCTTGTAAGGCAAAATGCTGATTGCATCCAGATCTTCGTGATCGAAACTGATATCTTATTTTACAATAAATTCTTCTAAAATCCGACCAAATTTTACAATATAAGATCTCACCAAATCATACTATAATTATTTTTTATTTTTTCATTTTTTATTTCTCAAACTTTTGTGTTGAGAAACAGACTTAATTTGAAATTGTTAACTCACTCTTTCTTTATTTTATTTTTTATTTTTTTTCAAATGTTCTAACTGCTAGAGGGTGGAGACCTGGTGACGTGAAACACAGGCCCTTAAAGCCTAGCTTAGGCACCAGTCTCCCACAGTAAATTTAAGCCTTTTCATGTACCTTTATGTTAATAATGTCTGTATGTTTATTGTGGTGAGAAAATAAATAAATAATAATAATAATAAAGAGTTACATTTGATCTCCATACCAACGAGTTTTTTTGTTAAAAGTATGCAGGTATTTTGATTGCGACATAATACGCCCGAACACAGATTGATGTTAAATTCTCGTTGTAAAGTGAAAGTTTCGGAAGTTTCTAAAAGGATTAGTTTGTGGTAGTATGTTGTTAGTGCCGCACAAGCGCGCTGTGCGCCCTAGGTGCCACGGGAAACACTTGTGTTTTATTATTATAATTTCAGACAACCATTGATCCATTACATTACATTTACATTTGTATTGTTAGTATGAACTTAAAAACTATGTAAGTACCTAATAACGAAGAGAGACTTAGTCCTCAGGGTGAGGCTCCACACCAGTGGACCGTTAATCTTATTGCCTATTACATCCAGGATGCTGTTACTTCTCTCACGCAATCTGCTTAGCAGTGAGGCTGTCTTTTTGCGCCAGGTGGCATTAAAGCCGTCTGTGCGCGTTTCAGCGAACATTGTTAACGCACTGCAAAAGCGCGGCAGACGTAACAACGCCCGGTAGGTATTGTTAAACTGGATACGCAGAGAATTGTAAGCCCTTTGGATATATCCACAGGCTCGCTGAGTACAGAGATGCGCAATAAGCTTTGAATAAAGTTACTTTCACTGTGGGCCAGCATGTTTGCTCGGACTGACAATGCCCTGTGCTCCCCCCTTTCCATGTCTACATCATCTTCAAGATTTTCGGTAATCACATGCCCAAGATACTTGAATTGGTCTACTCGACGAAGAGGAATACCATTGAGTAACACTGCTGGAACAACAGTTGGGCACTTTGTACCGGCCTTGAATATTATGCACCTGTGATTTTTTTACATTATAACGCAGACTGTGTGTGGCCGCATACTTATCAGATACGGCAAGCAACTCCCGCAATGCACAAATCGAGGGAGCCAGCAGCACCACATCATCGGCATTGCTAAGTTTGTTTACACTGACACCATCTAAGTAGCACACTACGGGCATTTGACTGAGTTCTTCTATCAGCGCATTTACGTACAGGACTTGATTTAATATTTAAATTGATTTGGTAGAAACCTTACTGAAATATCGGTAGGTTCTCCGTTTACTGATATTAAATATATATATACATTGTCGTATTCTATTTCCATTGAAGGTTTCGGGCACCTCACAAGAAAAATAAGAATGGGCAGCAAGTTCTTAAAAATAAAAACAACAGTAAATTTCAGTCTGCCACATTATATTCTCCAAAAAATATGTATTTAAGGAAAGGGTATCTGACCAGATATTTTTTGCTCAGCATTTTACCAATAACCTTTCCTTACTATCTATTATTTTATTTTCTCTATACATCCAAAATAAAACCCAATCACAAACTTTATCCATAACTGACGCGTACCACAAATGGGACATAATTACAAAACTTTCGGAAAAAAACTAGACTATTCCGTAAGAGACCGGCCGATCTATCATAATGTAATTGAACCACACGAAGAACACACATTTATGGTCGAAACGAGTCTTCAGCTGGGGGAAAATTTTCTTAAAAGGTTGCTCATAAGGTCTAGTTTACATTAGGACAGAAGGAGAGGATACTGCATGGCAGGCATTTGGGCACAAGGTATCAAACCGTTCTTCTTCTTTCTATAGGTATTCAAAATACTATTTATTTATAAGTCTGAGAATTAAATTTCAAATGACAGCATGGTATTCTCTATTTAAATTTCAAGTACTCGGAAGACAAATGGCCTATTCACAGGAGCTTAGGTCCACTATTTGTTCTAGTAAAACCAACTCGGCTAGTAAACGAACTACCATGGCATGACGCTCGCTACACCGGAAGTGAAACTTAGTTGCTGTAACGAACTCAATTAAAAGAAAATAATAGGTGCAGGAAGAGGAACTTCCTCTCAGCATAATTGGGACTAAGGAAATGTATAAGGTAAATAGCCTCGATAGTAAACTGGTTAATAATATATCGATACAACGCTGTTTTTAAATAGCTGTAACTTACCTTGGTAAAACCCATAATCAAATTCTAAAAGCGACAAGTTTCCTTTATTTTGTTCAAAAATATACCTAGGACAACAAACGCGTATTTAAAAGCGAATTCAAAGTAAATTACCTATCGTTTTTGTCAAAAAAACATACCCTCTTCTGAATTCAATGTTTAAACCTATGAATATTTACAGTTACAGATGCATTATTTTTATTAAAAAAAACATACTATAACGCAATGCAATGGTGTATTTAAAAGCTAATTTAAAAATAAATTACCCTCATTTTTTTATTGCAAAAAAGACACGTTTCTAAATTCAACGTTTTAACATATGAATATTTACAGTACTGCATTCGAAACCTTTCCACTGTCCTAATGTACCCGAGGCCTAAGCCGGCACGCCATCATTACTTATGCATTAACCCTGGCTAGGCCAGTAAGCGGTCCCTGAGGCCCGGAGGAGCGTTCACATGATTTTATTCCACCACTCGTCTCCTATGAAACTCGTTCGTATCACGAGAACAACTTTTGACAATCAATCTGTTACGTGAGACTTATTGTAATTGGTTTTTTCGCGTGTGTTCTGTGCATTGTTGGTGAGTTGTTTCGTGAGAATGAGATGAGTTTGTTGTAGTTGTAAGTATGGCATAATTATAGTAATAAATATGCAGGCCCAAGTGAAGGAAGACGGTCATCGTATGAAGTATGTTTGTCCATGTCGAAATAAGCATTTTCGAGCTGGAAGATGCGCTGAGAAAATAGTATACGGTCATATTTACGCTGCAACTAAGTTTTCTATATTCCCGCATCCCAACACGGCTTCGTTAAATCACGTTTAGTCAATGCCAACCTTCTCGAACTTAGCAACTATTTTATTACTGGTATGAACGACTGTGCCCAAGTGGACTGGAATACACAGATTTCGAAAAAGCGTTTGACCGGGTAAATTTCTGCATTCTGATCGAAAAACTAATAGCCGTAGGTATTACGGGTAACTTGTTAAGGTAGATAGACTCTTACCTGAGAAACCGACGGCAAGCTGTAGTTATCGGTAGTTACCAATCTGATTACATAGACGTTACTCCTGGGGTGCCTCAAGGCTCACTGGTATACTTTATAATATTCTTTTATTTGACTTATCACGGTGTTTCCTTCACTTTGAACATTTTCTGTATGCCGATGACCATAAAATATTTATGAAAATAAATAACCCCAGTGACTGCCAATAGATCCAATTTAACTTAAAAAGACTTGGTGACTATTACAATTTAAACAACATAAATGTTAACACTAAGAAATGACAAATTATAACGTTCTCTAAAAAACGCAACAATATGAATTACAATTACCGTATCAGTAATATTATAAAGCAAGTGGGACGCGAATTACGTTAAGGATTTGGGTGTGATTCTGGACGGAACATTCACGTTCGAGGTACACATTGATCACATCACCAGTACAGCCTACAAGTCCCTCGGACTCATGACGCGTAACAGTCAACTGTTCAAGAACCCAGTATGCTTAAAAACTTTGTAATACTGTTATGTAAGGAGCATACTGGAATCCGCAAGTGTTATCTGGCGACCTTTTTATAAGAAATATATTGATCAAATTGAATCAATCCAACGCAAATTTATTAAGTAACTAAATTACAAAACTAAAGCCGGTATCCCAAATTATCCGGACTTCTGTCGATACCACAAATTAAAAACTTTGGAAGAGCGACGACTATTGAATGATATGATGTTATTGTGCGACATATTTAACAATAAATTTGACATTACACAACTGATCAGCAGAGTAAACGTTAACGTCTCACTCAGACGTACCAGACCACTTTGATATCGGTACCATCGGCCTCCACTAATTACCTAAATGTCACTATTCTTGCGTCAACCTGTATTATATAATTATAAATTCCTAACATTGGACCCCTTCAATACCACCAGATTTAAAAAACCGGCTAGTTGCGTGTCGGACCACGCACAATGAAGGGTCCCGTGGCATGATCCCTCATACATTCCTCAAATGTACGCACAATATTGAGGGATATAGGTTTTCCTGATATCTATCTATAAGTAAAGAATTATTTTCAGATTTTTTTCAAAATTTTAGGCTCAGTAGTTTCGGAGTTATAGGTGCATTTTCACCTATTTTCTTATATAATTTTAAAATAATTTATTAAAAAAAAATCGTTACAATAATCCCTTTCATTTGTTATGTCACACGGTACAGTCTGCAAAACCTTTTTTTTCTTTTTTCTAATTTGCTACCCAAAACTGACCTCCATATTTAAAATTCATTTATTTACTTAATAGTTTGGTGTTTCGGTAACAGAAGTTCATGTTTACCAAATTTAAACTTAATCGGTCTAGTAGATTCGTAGTAAATCGGCTATCGGCTATGACAGACGGATAGACAGACTGCCAGATAGACAGCCAGACACACTAGTGATCCTATAAGGGTTCCGTTTTTTTCCTTTTGATGTACGGAACCCTAAAAATGATTATCCAAATCCTCTATTAAATGCCGATTACACAGCTAACTCATTAGTGCCAGTTTAGTCATACTTACATACTCATACGTACATACATCAGCACACACATTTACAGCATCTATACTGCACAGATACACACACTATAAATATTAATAATTATATCACTCTCAGTATTTCTTATTTTCTGTGTACTTCGTAATTGGCGTAACGTTTAGAATAATATTAATGTAATACTTACTGTCAGGTGTAAAGCAACCTTATATTAAATAAATAATTAGTATGTAAGAAGGAAAATGCGCATGGTTTAATATAATATTAAGTATTCAGATTACTTTGAAGCAATCATCAAATATTTCACTAACATAAAACCTAATCAGACTGCCAGCCAGCCTTTAATACTACCGCGAATGAAATTTGCAAAATGAAACTAAAAATATTGTCTCAGCTGGCAACCTAAAATCCAATCCAGTTCTCTTTGATCCAACAAAAAAAAACCGCACTCAAACCAGCCAATTGCCTAACCGATCCCTCTCAAAGAACATCCATCTAAAAATTACAAAAACAGAAGAGCAAAGTAAAATTATAACAAATCAAAAACAAACTGTATCTCCTTGTGCTTGAAAAGATGATTTCCTGTATGTCAAAGAAATCTGCGAGCTAGTTCCCGCCCTGGAGTGGATATCGACTGCATCTGAAATGAAACGCTCTTCACCGTATATTTTAAAGGTAAACTCGTTTTATTATGTCACATGTTGTCAGCGAACGATATGAAGCGTATTTTTAAAGATGTCGTCGGTGGATTTCTGTGTTTTGCAATTGTGGATGTTTTAGTTTAAAGATGTCGTCGGTGGATTTCTGTGTTTTGCAATTGTGGATGTTTTAGTTTAAAGATGTCGTCGGTGGATTTCTGTGTTTTGCAATTGTGGATGTTTTAGTTTAAAGATGTCGTCGGTGGATTTCTGTGTTTTGCAATTGTGGATGTTTTAGTTTATGACTGCCTCGTTGGTCTAGTGCTCGCAAGCGCGACTGCTGAGCATTAGGTCCTGGGTTCGATTCCCAGGTCGGGCAAAGTGTTATTGGGATTTTTCATTTGGAGTAGCAGCCCGGAGTCTGGAGTTGTGCCCTGGCTCGCCCCCTATTACATGGGACTTAAACATAATTGGCAAAATTTGGGTATACTATAGGTACACCTCTGCCTAATCCTTCAGGGATTACAGGCGTGATGTTATATCGCACACCCAGGTCAACAAAGACGTAAGTACTAATACGTAATTTTTTTAATTGCATTTTTGAATCATTTATGTAAAAACACATAATACGCTATTTTTTTCCGTAAATAATTTGACGTAAAGTGAAGGTTTTATACCAAATAATAATTTGTTGCGTCACGTAGGTTCAATATTTTTTTAATTATAAAAGTCGATAAAGTAATTATATAAGCATGTACAATTTCATAAAAATACACCGTTTCGTACTTACGTTTTTGCTTCACTAAATAAACCAAAAATGTATAAATGTTTTTCCTACTATGCCTTTTAAACAGTACTAGCCTGTGTATTTTATCATAGTATAGAACTTCGTAAAAGACATAACCATGAGTACTAGTTACAGTACCTGATAATTATTTAGAAAACGATGATTGCAGTAAAAATCTACATCTTTAAAAAAAAAAAAACGTACACACACATACTACACTGTATTACATTTGAATGTTGATCATAATTAAAACGTCTTTAAAACTTGAAACATTAAAGTATTAACTAACAAGATAATTTGAGGTATTTTAATATAAATAAAAAAATAGCTTGATTTTTTACGATTTAATGACATAAAATCATAGGATCAAAACAAAATAGTTATACCCGGTTAAGCGGTTATTTTTGCTTCCTTGTAAAATTAGTACATTCCTCTTATGCCTTTATTGGCCGGGGTGTGCGATATTATGTTATGTTATGTAGTTTTTAAGTGGCACGTTTAGCAGTGGTTTTATGTTTTACTAGCAACTGCTTACAGACGATGATTGTATTCATAAGAGCAGCAGTGTTAAGGAATCGTTATGTATGTAATGGTTATCTATCATAAGTCTGAAAAATATTTGACCGAATTTCATTTCCCTTAAATTTTTCAACTATTATCGTTTCGTTTTTTTTACTTCATCGAAGTCACGTCTGCCACTGTATCAGTTGACCTAATTATCAATTAAATTTTTTTTTGTTACTTCGACTTTGCATCATTCAAGCACGAGGGCTTAAATGACACTCTAGGGCAGACAATATGTATCTCTAGGGGTACGGCATGAAGTCGGTTTTGCAGCGATTCGTTTCTCACAAAATTTTGTAGCACAACATATTATTATTGACTTTTTATGACACTATTTTAATTTAATATCAAAAATGCTACCAAGTAACCGGCTATATATTTGTGACTAAATAATATTCCGTATAATGTTGTTTCGGTGTGGTGAAAATATGGCAAATAAATCATTTGGCAAATGAAAAAAGTTCAAAAGAGGCTTCGGCCAATAGCAAAAAGCTATTTTGTTAATCGGCGAAATATAGTTCGGTAAAATAATACCTATGACACATGATACTTCGTCGATCTAAAAATATGTCAAATAATGGATATAGCAAAAATAAAGTCGGTCAATAGTTTTCGGTAAAATTACATTCAAACAATTAAAAATCGGAAAGTGATCGGTTCTCGTATGTAACACGTCACTTGCATATTTAAAAAACAAAATAAAAAGTCTTAAACTATGTGAAAACACAAATATTTGCGTGTCAAACCTAGCATCGAAATCAAAATAGGCATCCTTTCATTTTCAACCAATAAAGATAAGAATAAAACCACTTTAATCTAGCAATAATTTCTCGTAACGCTACGAACTCGAAGCATGCTACGCCGTAGCCGTAGACTGCTACGAAGAAAAATCATAAGATATTTGAAGGATTCTACAAATGCAAAAATAAAAAGAAATATATCTTGAGTGGCGGACATCTAAATGTTTTCTTCCGGCGAAATAAATTGAAAAGCTGTTTTTTACAAGACGGGAGGGAAAGGTAGACCGGGCACTGAATTACTCAGGAACAGGGCCGATCATTGCGGTCGACCCAGCGGGTAGACGGTAGACGATGTAATTCTTGGTAAGAAACTGAGTTCTTATGATGTGAATATAAGCTGGTATGTTTCGTCTTATGTGACGTCTGAATTAGTAAACGGTTTAAATGTTTTGGAAGTCCCCAAGCCGGAGAGTGCACTTTTTTTAATCGATGTATTATGGCTACTATGATAATATCAAAATAAAATATTGTTATTCAATTGTGACTGTCTGTCATTTATTCCTTATTAATAACAAAATATCTTACACACAGCGCGCCACTTACAAACACATTAAAACTCTATTTTATGGCTGACAGCCCGACAGAATGTTACCGTAATTAATAACGAAGTATCCTATTTCTTTGGACTAGCAAAAACAATAGTTGAACCTTTTAGCAAAGCCCATTCAGTTAATATTCTATGGGAAACGATTTTACTACACTTAAGATGCAATACCATTTACAAATTCTAAGAACGAGTGTCAACATCTGGATGCGCTCAGGTGGTTCAAACGAAGTAATGACTACGAACCTTTGAAACAATTCAGAAATGGTAAAAAAATGCAGCAATAGATTTATCGCTGTTCGCTGATGGCAGCGTGGAGTGAGGGCTGTTAGTTTGGAACCATGGAACAAGGCAGACGATATATAGACTAGTTAAGTGAGTTAGTATTAAGACGTGGGAAGAGATGGTTGGTTTTTGTACGACCAGATTATAAGCATGTGGGAGTTATAAGCTAGATATAGCAAGTTAGGAGCTGTCGCAAGATAGCGAGTTTTAATTATTAAGTTAAATACAGTTGGGTTAAAGCCCAGATTATAATAATTATGATATTTTAGTATATAATGCAGTAAGTGTGTGTGTTATTGGTGTGACGGTGAGTCTTACATTACAATAACTACCCTCGGCTGATAGTATTATTAAACGCCACGTGTGTTAACTGTAACATTATGCACACTGATGTAACCTATGGTTATAAATAAACACTATTGAATGATTGATTAAAGTTCTTGTAACTAAACAGACAGAGTCGTGTTGCGGGGAGTTTGTTGTGCCACTTCTTCTCCCCGGCCCAAACACTAGGAAGTGGTTAAAGATGGGCGCTTCGGGGGCTGTCTATAGGCATTTGAGAGAGTTGATCCACAACTCTATCAAATAATTATTCTTGAATGTTATTCTCTACTCTATTATCTAGTAGTAGTCCTTGAATTTTGTATTCTTTGCCTCCGACCAATAATTGGGCTTTAAGAGAGATTATCCAAAAACTCTATTAAGTAATGATTCTTGAGTTTCCATTCTCAACTCTATTGTCTAGTAATTCTTGAATTACTAGATATATAATTATTCTAATATATCAGACCGATAATTCAGTTAGACTGATATGAACACGTGTCTTGCAGATATGCTTGTTGTACAAAGGGAGAACTTCCACGGGTTTGGGTGACCACAACTATTTCATATCCAGTCCAAGGACTGATAGGGACCATGTCTGCTTATGAACACGATGCCGACGCAATGCCGCTGGAACTAGCCGCTCCGTTGCTAAACAAGGAGGGTTCGCACGGTTGCCGCAGGGAAAGCCGCTTCGTCACGTATATCAGTTCGAAAGAACTGCTAGGGACCATGTCTCGAAAAGAGCATGATGGCCGACGTAATGCCGCAGAAAAGCCGCTTGCGTCACTTTATGGAAGTGTTGCTCTGAGTACTCCGAGTGTAGATGTAAAGTATCGTGTGAGTAATGACTGACTAAATACCTGTTACTCTAGCGTAACGGTTACTCACAAGCTTAATTATATTAATATACTTTGCATCCCTCTATTATTTATTAGCTTTCTAAAACCATATCCAATTTCATAAGTATGAATTCCTAAATCTTATTTATCATTTCTTTTAATCCTTTCCTTACTCTATTAATGAGATAAGGCGTAAGACTTCTTCATATTTGGAATTCACTTAATCTCTGTCAGTAGAGAGTGTCCAGTCAGGAGACGAGCTCTACAGGGCCGTACGGAGGTGGGGTGCAGCCCTTTCCCCTAAGGGGGAAATTGACCTAAACACTAATATAAAAGAATTAGGAAAAACGAAAATATTATAAGCCTGGGGTCCTTTTGGTACAGTCACACAATCAACTACAAATGTATAAAGATAACATTTCATTTCACCTATTTTCCCAGTTAGTCAGCGGTACATGTCGCAGGCAGATTGTATAATTCGTCATTATATAAATGGCGCTGTCCGTTTACAAACGCTCGCAGTTATGCAAAATGCCTAAGACAAAATGTAAATTGCCTTGTATATAAGGTGCTAACAAATTAAGTACCAATATTTTAAGAGGTGTTACATTACATCAAAACAATTAACTTTAAATAGAAATTAAGAAAACTTTTTATATGATATTTTTGTTTTAATTTACGGAATAAAATAAATAAATTAAAATTTCGCCCAAACATAATCATCCTGTGCTTTTAACTGACAAGACACACTTTCTGTCAAGTGAACATCGTCGTTTGTGACTAACGTCAATGATTGTTGACTATCTATTAACAAGGTGTTTTTACGCAGTACCGTTGTTTCCCTAATTATCTCCAAAAAGTAACATAAACTTTTTAATGTTTCATACTTAAGTCTACTCCTAGAGACGAGTACTATCAGCTCTAAAAGTATTGGTACCTAATTTGTTAGCACCTTATATATACATATAATATGCCACAACTTTTGATGGACAAATCAAACACCGTTTATAAAATACCGTTATTTTGTTATCCGGCACGTAAAAAACGCTAGTGTCCATGGAATCTGATGCTCGGAGGACTCCTGCGAAATATTATTGTTACAAATACTGTCGAAAAATTGTGAACTGTAACAACCTTGCTTGCGACATAACGCACCATGCACTTATACTAAATAGGCTGCCTAGTTGCGAGCGACTTGGAAGTAGCGCTCGCTCAGCTCGCGCGCGGTTGGTCACAGTTCTAACCTGACCTAACCCATTTGACCCAGTTCACAAAATGTACTTAGCATAAATTAAGTTCTGTTTTATTCCGTAATTTTTCGTTTTAAGTAAAAATTGGGATATTTAATTGTTAGTTCTCGCCGCGGATTTGTTCTGTGAGGCCAGTTTGGTTCCGGCCATTTTGATTTTTCTTACATGCACTAGAATTTGACCAAGGTTTTGAAATGTTTTCCTTTTGACCCACACCCGTAGCTCGTATCAAAAAGCCTGGCCGTCACACTTACACGTATTAGTCCATATCTTGAAAGCTAGTGAACCGATTTTGATGAAAGTCGCGCTGTTCTTTAAATTGAAGTAAGTGTAAGCCAAAAAAAAGTTATCGTTTCGGAGAAATGCATGGTGAAATGGAAACATACATGCATACATACACTTATAAAAAAATGTATATTTGTTTGGAAGCCATAATAGATTATCATATGTGAATATATTGCAATTCAAATAACGTTATTCCTTTTTTTTAAGTCGGTAAAAAGAAAGGAACTTCAGAATTCAATTATTCAAAACAAAGCAACGCAGCCCATTTGAACATTCCGGCCACCGTAGGCGCGGGCCTGCGGACGGTGAGCGATGGGTAGCTCGCCGTCCGATAAGGACCAGGCCCGGGTCGACGGCGCGTTGTGTTCCACGCGCGCCTCAAAGAGATGTCAGTACGAATTGACGGGGTCCATTAGGGCCAATGCCTGCCAGGGTTGCGAGTTTGTCCGAAAGGGATATCGTGGCCTTGGGACACAGGCAAATGAAGGAACGTGTGTTAGTCAGTAAAAGTCTGACACACCCTCCCGCTCTGCCCAAAGCGGTAGAAGTTATTTGATAATTTACCAAAAAAAAAACAGCCCATTTGAACAAACCTTACTCGAATAGAAATCTACACACAATGAAAACTTAAACTATTAAAGTCCGTACAAACAATGCAATTGCAAAATAAAAGCCCTCAGATATCAATAGAGACATATTTCAAACGGCAGGAAACGTATTATATAAGTACTTCCTGGGCGAGCCATCGAATAAGAGGGAAAAAACTAGTGCCTTCCGGCCTCTGATTGTGTTACTGTGAGTATGTGCACGTAAGGACGTTTGTGACTGCTTAGATTCAGGTTACTGTGGAGTTGTTAGTAGATAAATGAGGTGATGTGACAAGGTGATTTTTGATGATAATTTTGAGTTTGTGTGTGATGATCTTGGGGTAATCTGTGAAGAGTGATAACTGTAGCTGTCAAAACATAGTCCAATCAATTTAATCAAATAGGTTAGAGATACAGAGAATAGCGAGAACTCAGTTTTGTATGTAGGATTTCAATATTGAAATGAATCAAGTAAATTTTTTACGATCTAAATCGAACCGAAGCGATTGAATGTTTTATCCTTACTTAAAACCTAACATTAATTGTTTGGTTCTCATTTACATTCTAATGTCAATAGGGCTAATGTTAGAACTGCCATTATCATCTACTACAGACTTTAAAAAAGTCTAAGCAACACGCATCATTTACACAAACTGCATGTTTTATTAATTGGCACTTTATTTTTTATAAACAATGTAGGTTGGTATACAATCTTTTTGTTCTCGGAAACATATATTATAATAGCTGATTTTAAAATAAACTTTTTGATTGTGTTTTGCTTTCTTTAAAATACAGGCTAATTATTTTTTCCCGATTTCATGTTTTCGTTGCTTGATAAATTTGTATTTATCTCACTTTTATCATTTAGAGATGTAAAGTTTTTGAATAAAAGAAAATGATATGAACGCTGAAAGTTATGTTGTTCAGGCCTTATGTTCACCCATTTGCACAAAGTCTTGGCTCAGATTTCACGCTAATACATGACAAGTACTCTCTGGTCCTCCGAACTGTGTGTGAACGCGCATGCTCACACACAGTTCGGAGGACCAGAGAGAACTTGGCAATGGAAAGCATCAAGGTATTGCCGTGGCTCGCACAATCGCCAGACCTTAATCCCTTTGAGCACGCATGGGACATGATCCAGAGACATGTTCTAGAGAACCTGGACAGACTGTCGACAACCCAACAACTGAAAGACTTGTTAAAATTCCATTGGGGGCGATAGCCGCAGGATCAGGTGAACAATCTTATAAATTCAATGAAAAATCGTTGCCAAAAAGTTTTAAAAAACAGAAGTGGTCACACTTTGTATTGAATTACCAAATAATTAAACAAAATGTCGTTATTTAATTTGTAAAACATTACAAGGTTAATTTCGTTTTAACTTTATTTTATACTACGTATGTTACGGTACACATATTGTTAATTATTGTGATTAAATGAATGAAAGATTTTGTTGCTTTAGTCAGTAATGCATCAAAAAATGTTTAGATACTATTTATAAAATAAATATAACTATTATATATTACAATAGTAAAATCGTTCAAAACCGTACGTGTTGCTTAGATTTTTTTAATGTGTGTATTAACGGTGACCTGTCGTTCGAATTTCATCGACGATTAATTTACAATCACGTGACAAGAAGTAATGGTTGGCAAAAACATGATTATCATTTCATCAAAAGACAACAACAAGTATGCCAAATAATTCATTTATGAAAATAATTATCCGATAAACGTTTTTTTTGGTAACGTATTATTTGACAAACATTTTTTTTTAATTCATGTTATCAAAACAACGTTTGGAATAAAAACGTTTTACCTATTGCATTATTTCGCAATTTCCTAAAAAAATAACTTATTAAATAGGCAAAAGGGTAATTTAAATTAATAACATAACCTATCATCACGCCTTGTTTCCCCGAAGGGTTAGGCCGAGGTGTACCCATAGTAGGTACACCTCTTAATAAATAAATCAACAAAAATGACAAAAACGATTTGTGCTAATAGAAAAAAGACCATCTTTTTTTCTATTTAGATAACATATTTAGTGATTTTGATGCCAAAAATAAATTAGTGTTAATAAATTAGTGTACTTAATGTCTGACTACTGTGGTTTATTAGCTAGCTTCCCAATGCCATTACATAAAAAGCCGCATAAAATAGAATGCAGGCCTTAAACAGCTTGGGCACGCCACAATTGTGGCGATAAGTCCCCTCTTTGAGGAGTGGCTAGAGAGGCGCCACGGCGTCCTCACTTTCCGCCTGACGCAGGTCCTCATCGGACACGGTTGTTTCGGGAGGTTTCTGTTCAGGATAAAGCGGGAGGAAACGCCCGGAGGACACGGTTAAGCATACGGTGGAGGTCTGCCCAGCTTGGGCGGAAAACCGCCGTGTCCTCACGGAGGCGATCGGCGGCGGCGAACTCTCGCGTCCGGCCCTGGGTCAGGCCATGGTTCGGAGCGAGAGTGCATGGGAGGCCGTCACCTCCTTCTGCGAAGCAGTAATGCTAGCGAAGGAGGAGGCGGAACGCGTGAGGGTGAGACAAGGTTCGCGCCCTCGCGCCCTTAGTCGCCGCAGGAGACGCCCCGGGCGTCGGGAGTCGCAAGCCGATTTCCGGCCACCGTAGGCGCGGGCCTGCGGACGGTGAGCGATGGGTACCTCGCCGTCCGATAAGGACCAGGCCCGGGTCGACGGCGCGTTGTGTTCCACGCGCGCCTCAAAGAGATGTCAGGACAAACTGACGGGGTCCGTTAGGACCAATGCCTGCCAGGGTTGCGAGTTTGTCCGAAAGGGATATCGTGGCCCTGGCACACAGGCAACGGAAGGAACACGGGTGGGTTTTAGTCAGTAAAAGTCTGACACGCCCTCCCGCTCCGCCCATAGCGGGAGAAGTTATTTGACAATTTCCCACCCAAAAAAAAAAAAGGCCTTAAACAGCTAGTCATTGCAACAAGCTTAAAAATAATATTGCTCACAGAATAGGGTATTACGCCCATTTTTAAATCTCAATTAGATTCTATAGTGCTAATGAACCACAAAAAAATGCACAAAAATTTTATTCAATCGTTAAGTGCCATAAAAATGCATTTAAATTTTGCATTTTCAAACGCGCCTAATTTGACGAAAACGCTGGAGGCAGTGGGTGCCATATTGCTCTGCGGTCATGACTTCAGTTGGCTGTGTAAAAAAATGCAGTGATACTATGGTACGCTGATAGTTGACAGTTGACACTTCTAAGTTTACATAGCCGTATGACGTAATAACATGGCGACTACTGTTTAATGGTGTTATGAAACAGATTAAAAAAGCTGAAGCCTTTGAATTGAATTTTAAAATATAGTTTGCAATTTTATGAACTAACGTTTTGCGACTGCTTTTTGCCTAAGATTTTTTCTTATATAGTGTAAAATACCCTATTACACCATCTATAGTAGAACACAAGAATCCTAATGAAATCTAAAAAAAAAGAATGCCAATCTTCTTTCAAGACCAAAACCATTAAAATGAATGGCACCTCCGTTGGCTTTAACCAATGGGCTAATCCAGGCATTTATAAAAGTAGAGCAACTAAGAAAAACAACTTGAGATTATGGTCGAAAACAAATTAGTCAATAATGCAGCTGACGTAGCTGAGACATTCAATGAGTTTTTTGCCAACCTACATATAACTACGACTCGCTCCTTAGATGTGTCCCCGTCTAAAGCTGAAAATCTTTTGCATAGTGGTGTGCCTAAATGTAGTCGTTTATTTAGCTTCGAACATATACACCTCGTGATGTAGTTAATGTTTTTAACACATTTAAGTCTAAAAACACGCCAGTAACAGCTAGATAAGGATCTACCTGTTACGTTTAATAAATGTGTTGATTTAGGAACTTTTCCTGACCTCATGAAGAGTAGTAAAGTCATACTTTTTATTTAAATCAGGTAATAAAAATGACGTTGGCAATTTCAGGCCTATTTCTATTCTTCCTGCATGGGAGAACTCACAAAATGCTATTGGAGTTTTCTGTGATCTCTCTAAAGCCTTTGATTACATGCACCGTGACACGCTTTTGCGTAAACTACGTAATTACGGCGTCCAAAACGAAGCTCTTAAAGTAATCAATTCTTATTCACATAATAAGTTCCAATGTGTAGATGATAATGGTGTGAAATCTTCCTACTAGTTCAGTTAGGTATTCCTCAAGGCTCAATACTGGGTCCATTCTTATTCTTGGTGTATATCAATAACTTATCATTCTATACTAAGGCTATCTGTGACGTTGTACTGTTTGCAGATGATACCTCTATTATTTTTAAAGTAGACAGGAATAGACAAGCTTTTGACGCTGTAAACAGTGCACTATCAATGGTTACGGATTGGTTTATGACAAATAACTTAGTTCTAAATGCCAAGAAAACGAAATGAATAAAGTTCGTCCTACCGAATGTTATAAATGTAGGTCCTAACATCGTCTTAGATAAGGAGGTGCTTGAAACTGTAGACTTGGCAGTGTTTCTGGGTATAACAGTAGATGACAAATTTCAGTGGGGCCTAGCGGAAAGTCTCAGTTCGGCCGCCTACACCATCAAGAAAATAAGACTATACACTGCTATTGATACCGCCCGATTAGTCTATTTTAGTTATTTTCATAGCGTTATATCCTACTGTATTCTGCTGTGGGGCAAAGTTGCTGACATTCAAATTATATTTGTTCTCAAAAAACGACCTGTTCGAGCAATTTACCAGCTAGGTGCCCGGATTTCTCTGAGAGATTGTTTTAAAGAAATTTGTATTCTCACGGTGGCATCACCATTCATCTTCGCGAACATATTATTATGTTAGGCGAAATATACACATAAACACTAAAAACAGTGATATTCACAATATTAACACCAGAAATAAGAACAAATTACGTGCTCCATTTCACCGGCTTCATAAGGTTCATAATTCATTTGATGGACTTGGTATAACTTTTTATAACAAACTACCCTCTTCTTTGCTAGATTTGCTTTTAATGCGGTTAAATCCAACCTTTGTTCAAAGGCATACTACTCTATCAACGACTACTTAAACGATAAGAATTATATATTATTATATTATGATAATAACTCAACAATGTTCATGTTCTTTCTCCAGAGTTAGCTTACGTACTGACAGGTTATATGAGTTCTTATAATTGTTTATTTTATTTGAGTGTCTAAGTCAAGTTATGTAATTTTCATCTATTAATGACATAATCTCCTCTTACCAAGGTTTTTTTTATGAGTTGTATTGCAATAAGTGGTTAGCTGGCGACCTCGACCATTGATCAACTAGCAGCTTGCGGTACCGTCGGGAGGCAACCAGACCGAGGAGGTAACCCGGGTGGGGTTGCCTCCTTTCTTCAAATATGGCGAGGGGGGTGATGACTGATCTTTGCGTTATGCTCGTGAACGGATGCTGGTTGTGGTGACTAGTCGTCTTGCTGACCATGGTTTTGTTATTGTTATTAATAATTAACTGTTTGTTCATTTTACTTCGATGGCGCTAGTTTATCATGTGTGTGTCTTCGAGTTACAGCTATAGCTTTATGTAAGCGGGCACGCCCATTATGCCTGGAGGCGTTTATTTAGGTACGTTCTGTTAATGTTATTTAGTTTTAAATTGTTTTATTTCTTCTTGAGTAGTTATAGTTTTCGAAGTGTTTTTTTTTGGTGTTGTGGCGTGTGCTAGCTGACATAAATGGCAAATAAATGAATTTAATGTTTTGTGTTGCGTAATGCAAATTATTTTACATACTATCGTATAAAATCTAAGAAGTGGTGAAGGGTGGGCCTTTTAGGGACTGTCTTATGTAATTTTTTACGTATGTAAAGTGCTGATGCTCAGCCTAATTTCATTAAATGACTTTTGATTATATAAAAATAAAAAAATGAAAACCCTAATAGATTATCATTTATTTGAATATATTGCAGTTCCGATAATATTACATACATACGTATCGAATTCATAACCCCCTTTTTTTGAAGTCGGAAAAAAAGTATAAATGATTAAATATCATGCGAAAACATTTGTAATAAAGAAAAGCATTTTCAAAAAAAAAAAAAGGTTGTAAAGCGAGTGTTTCTAAAAAAAAAAAACATTTGCGGAATAAGTTGTTTGTGAAAATAAATTGTATATGAAACGTCGCTTGTAATCTAAAAAATTGTCAACGGTGTATAATAATTGGTGAAACATTAGTGAACCACCATTAACATTAATTTACCACGAATACCCAGTTGTTGGTCTCAATTCATATTTTATGTAATGTTATATTGTATGGGCATAACATAATATCACGCCTGTTTTCACCGAAGGGTTAGGCAGAGGGTGTATACACCCTCTAGTGCATCCGCATTTATCTGCCAGTTATGTTTACGGATACATTATGTCTAAAATAAAAATGTACATAAAAACACAATTTTCCTTTCCATCTACACTCACGCATCATCACACCCTAGCATATGAAAATCAAAACATCAGCACAGTGACAAGAGTCATTTTCACTGTTGACTGGCTCCCTCAGAGGGGCATTAGCCCTCAGACAGCCGGTCATTTGCACCGCCCTGCCCTGCGGAGGATTGCATATCACTGTCGCTTGGCTTATTACACCAATTATGGCCCGCTCCTGTTAGAATATTTCTGAAGGATTGGCATTAGTCTTTGGACTTTGAAGTTGTAGTAGTAGTTTGATGGGGTGGGATATTGAAGTTGTCTGGTTTAATTTTGGATAATGTCTAGGTTTTACGTTTAGTTGTCGATGGTAGCTAAACGTGCGGTCGGCTTTTTAATTCTTACTTGGGTACTAAGTAATTGTAGATTTTTTGTTTTATGGATGTATTTGAAATTAACCGAAATATTAAATAAGAATTCCTTCCTTATTATGATTGAGTGAAGTGGGTGGCTCTAGCATATGGGAACCAACTACTTCATATGAAATAGTAGTATTATGTACATATACCTAATTCCATTCTTGACACTAAACTTATAGGTGGTGGGGTATAATAACAACAAAAGGAAATATTTTATTTTAAATGTATTTAATGTTTTGTAATAAAACTTTTTCAAACGAAAACCAACAAGCTAGAAAATCAAGAAGCGCCACTTGGAAACTTGTATCATTGTTGCTCGCACAAGTTCGCGAAACATTTTGCAGCTAACTTAATTAGGTGTTAAAAACTTGTTTTAATTTTTTCTTGATAGTACTTGAAAGTTTGTATTGCAAAACGACTTTTTGTGTTCATTTTGTACGTTTACGCTTTTTTTGCGACAACAACTCGTTTGAAAATTGTAAATATGCTTTGAAAGTTCTTTCGTTAGCTCAGAAGCGGCTTTCACGTTATCTCCTAAAGTTCAATTAATTCCTTTTTTTTTTCAAAACAAAATGTGTAATTACTTACCTACTTTTTCCTATTCCTCAAACAAATGAATACAGTCATATGACTCGTGTCTGCTACACAGTTCGTCCCAAAAAAGTAGGAAGCAAATAAAACTTTTTTTGTCTGTCACATTTATATGACTTCGCATATCAACTTCATTTTTATTTGACGCATATATCCGCCAGCGGCATTTGCGGGGTTAACCAATTCACCTTTTGCCGTACCTTTTCTTATAGACGTAAATAGGTGCACACTCCCTACTCTTACTTTATAGTTCAGGATAGTGTAATAAAGGGATGAAGCGTAGTTTTGTACGCGGGACAAGTGGGGTAGTCGGGATAGCTTTGCTGACGGTAGTTTCGTGTGGAGTTAATACAAATATATTGGTTAATAACTCGGGGAGTAATGTAAACATCGATCACTGTTGTAATTCACAGGTGGACTGT
The DNA here is from genome assembly GCA_963921375.1 of Tiliacea citrago. Classification (NCBI taxonomy): domain Eukaryota; kingdom Metazoa; phylum Arthropoda; class Insecta; order Lepidoptera; family Noctuidae; genus Tiliacea; species Tiliacea citrago. Next base: position 27,333,526 of record OY992787.1, on the reverse strand, counting down.
TTACAGTAAGATCGAACGGAAATTGTAAATTTTAAACTTGCATGCATTTTTAGTGAAATTAATAATAAGTAACCTACCTGTAAGTAACTATTGTTAACAGATTTTTTTTTATTGAATGTATGTTGTTATATTTGTATTTCTATGGGATCAAATTTGGACTACTAAGTAGAAACAGTACTGAAGGTACGTACTCACTGGACACAATATTGTTCCAGCTCTTCTAAACTAGCAACTCCTACATACATCTATATTTATTTTGTTACCTACACAACTGTGTGTTATTAGAATAAATCCATGTCCAAACAAAAACTCTCATTCAAGTCTAAACTAAATTATGAGTGCATAAACATGTGTCGCAGTTCTGTGCAGTGGTTCGTTTAGTTAGATATCCCCCAGTGGCACATTAGTGCCATTATATGAGGACACGACCTCTGGACCGCGTACAGCTAACACACGAAAAATTAAAAAGGAGGAATTATTATAACATAAAAAATATAAGACTTTTTTTTTTTTTTGTTTTGATGTGATATTTTTTATTATAAGATAATTAAACAATTTTTTGTAATGGTTGAAAGTAAATAAGCGATTAATGTTTGTCTATTTTTGTCTGAGTTCAGCACGGTTTTTTTTCGATTATTTCGTGATTATGATCGAAATAAACTATAGGCTCAGTAACCAGTCTGTAAATAAATATCCAAGTGCCTCTGACCTTCACCAAAATTTTAATAAGTGACGCTTAAAGTTATGACAAATTGACTCATCCAGATGTTGACATAGTGTAAATATAAGGCGCTATATGTATTGAATAGGTACTCTCCAAAATGCATGACATCTCTTCTATAAAATATCACTTAATCAAAAAAGTAAATAAAAAAAATAAAAAACCGACTGCGTAAAAAATATAGGAACAAGGTTTATATAAACTATAAACAATCCCATGCAGTCGGAGGCATCTAACCACCACCATCTAATAACGACCTATTGCCTCTGACTGCATGAGATTGTTCATAGATTATATAAATCCTGTTTCTATCTTTTTTAAGTTCACTTTTTACGCAGTCGTGTTTTTAGTTTATTTTTTTATTTACTTTTTTTATTTAACACTTAGTTAGGATTATAAGACGGTAAATTTGGTTATTTACTCACTTATAAGCAGGTGATAACGGCCTTACTCACTCACTTCAAAGTTCGGGATAGTTTTTTTTTATAATTTCTCATTTAAATTACATTTATACATAATAATTTGTAAATATTTTTGTAATCACCTTTTAAAAACCTTCACTTTGATGTCCCACTCGATAGGGTTTTTTTTGAATTTTTCCAATTTGTAAAAAAAAATATACCCAGTGACACTCGCGCAATAAAGACGAATCTAACGACATATCATTCATCAAAATCAGTTCTGCCGTTTAGTAGTTACGAGGGTACATGGGGACGGACTAACATACATACAGGTCAAACACTTAACCCTCCTTTTTTGGCTTCGCCGCAGTCAGGTAAAATCACCACGAAAAACACTGCAGTAAACAAAAAATACACTACAAAACAAAAAAAACTTCGCTACTTCATTATTCTGCCTCAAATCGTAGGTGTAACCGCGTGGAATTTTATCATGGATGCCATGTCGGTCGGTCCGAGCGATCCGTGCGTCACATGGTTACAGAAAGATTTAATTGTTGCGAACGGACGTGACGGCCGTGCGATACGTGGCCATCGGGAAAACTCGCTCGATTCCCTTTAGTTTGCCGTTAGTCTGCTCTGTATTGTTTATAAATAAGTTTTATTGAATTTTTCTATTTGATTTTAAAGTTGGAATTAAGTTTGGGATTGGGGATTGGGTTTGGGGGATGTAGGTATCGTTCTAAGAAGTAAATCATTAAAATGGTTTTACAGAGTAAGGATTCGTTTTAGTTTTCCGCTAGAATTAGCTTCAAAATATCCTAACACTGTAATAAATGCAAATGTGGGTTTGTGACTAGAATGAAAACTAAATATAAAATTTTCAGGTAAGTATACTCAAATTATTAAAAAAAAAACCTACCACTCACATTACAACAAAAGTTAAAAAATAAAAGCTTATGCTCAAACTTATCCTTATTTTTTGTTATTTATTTCCAAGAAATTAACTAAGTGTTGACCCCTGAGAGTGTCTGAGGGCGAGAAGAAAAATCTTATGTCTTCATAAATTTGATTTAAGGGCAGAAATATAACGTGGGTCTTGAGTAATTCTTTATCTGGGCTTCAGATACACGAAATAGAGTGAATTCGTACTACACTACTATTTATCTACGTTACGTTGCGTTACTTTTTTATGGAGTTAGTGTGTTCATGTCTTTACTCTTTGTCGGTGTTAGAAATACATCAGAAAGTTCTTCAGTCATTTTGTTCAAAGTTAGGCTTTGGATATGTGTAGTAGTAGTAGGTTCTTGGTGGATAATAAACTAGCTGCATATAATAATACAAATTACCTATTGCCATTTCAATAAAGACCGTCGAACTAGCACTGTGCAGAGATACTATTTTAAATGGCAAAACCATTCCAATAAGAGACATATCATACATATAATCGGAGTTAAGTCAAAATTGTACATATAATATTTTTGAAAAAAAAGTAATGTCTACGGATCGATTCCAATGCCAAAAATATAACATTTAGAATTTTTGTCTATTTGTCTGAATGTATGTTCCAGCGTCACGCAAATTCTACCGGATAGATTGTGTTAAAATTTTGCTCGTTCACGAACATGACGCGTGGATCAGCACCATCCAGCTTAACCATTTTGTAGGGAACCGAATTATCCAACACTCGCGCCAATTTAAGTAAGCATGACTTACTCTCAACTGCCATGCTTTTTTAAGTCAACATACATCATAACATAATAAACGGCTCCATGGTATTCACTTTTACAAAATTGAAAAATGCTTTTAAATTATACAAAACTATAGCTAGCAATGTATTTCAAAGATTAATAAAAATTTACTAGCAAAAGGAAAATCATTATTACCCATTGCAGTATTCAACAACTAAATCTTGATTACATAAATATAAATATTTTAAAATTAAACTACGTAGATGGTTAATAGAGAATTGTTTTTTTAAGTAGTTTACAAGAATTTGACATAAAGAATAAAAAATATTTTAAGTTTCCTATAGTTTAGTTTCTTTTAGGTGTGTTTAATAATTTAATATTATTGTGTTTTGTTACCTAAAAAAAATATTATTTTAAGAATTTTAGTTTTGTTATGTGTGTAAATTTTATTGTAACTTAAAATTTATCATTATTTAAATATCCTAAAAGATATTTTCTCGTATATTCCGTGTAATATCTTAGTAAAATAAGTACCTATTAGGTATTAATTTAAAATTAATTTGCATGCCCTAAACAGGCTAAATATGGACTGTACTTAAACCACCGACTCTTACAACTGGTAATACCTATATTTTCTGCAAATAAATTAAATAAAAAAAAAAAACTATAAGATAAGAAAGTGTCAGAAAAAAAAGGGGGAAGCATTTCTTCCTAATATTTTTTTTTTAACAAGTGAGCCACAGTGGTTGTGGAGCTGGACTAGCATTAAGTCAAGCATTTGTATCTACGATATAATCATCCAACTTATAATATGCTTGTCTACATAGTGTGCGTTTAATACATATGTTTAAAATTTCTTCTCATTTAGTTGAAGAATATCTAGTGGTATTTTATTATAACATTTTACACAGTATCCCATAAAAGAAGACATACTTTAGACAATCTAAAACGTGGTTGATTTAATTTGTTCCTGTTTCTAGTGTTTAAAATATGCCTGTCACTTATTTTACTGTAAAGATGTAGGTTTTTTCTAACATACATAATATTTTCATATTGTATAATGATGTAATGATGATGTAAACTTTTTTAAACAGTTCCGTTAGAAATTTACGTCTGCGGGGGTTGTAGATGGCTCTGATAGCCCTCTTTTGCAGAATCACGATATAAACAATATCTGCAGCCCATACCCACAGCAAAATACCGTAAGACATGATGCTATGAAAGTAACTAAAATAGACCAGTCTCGCTGTATCCACGTCTGTTAATTGGCGGATCTTCCAAACAGCGTAGGCGGCTGAACTTAGCCGCCCTGCAAGTGATGTTAAGTGAGCATTTCTGCAGATATGAGTCAAGCGTGATTAAAATACAGTCATACAGTCATTTCGACGAATTCTAGTATCTCTTTTTCTCTCTAGTATCTCTTTGTATTTTATTTTCACTCACACGTGTTAGAAGTAGTGACTGTCACGTATTGACCACGTGACAGTCACTACTTCTAACACGTGTGAGTGAAAAATTATGTGATAAGGCGGTTTAAGAGAAGATATAGTGATAAAAATAGTGTGCCTAAATGGTTTAATCATGTTGGGAGTAATAAATGAAAGGAGACTAACAAAAGGTATTCACAAGGCAGATGTGTGTGGAAACGCCGGAAGGGGACGCCCTTGGAGAACATGTAGTGATCTAATAGGTGATGTTCTTCAGAAAGGTCAGGTATGTAGTACTCAGAACAGGCGTGCGTGTATGACCAGATGTATGAACGTAAACTAACCAGAAGGAGTATGTAAGCAGCGTAGCAAGTGGCGTTCTATAGTTTCTGTTACCCCCATGGGAAGAAGTATGTTTTTATTTATTTTATTTATGTATGTATTTATGTTTTATAAAAATAAAATAGCATTACGTCTGTATTCCCCGAAGGGTTAGGCAGAGGTGTCCACTCACATTGAATTCCGCCGGTTATGTTTAGGTCCCATGTAATACCCGTGTCTATTGCCATCAACCGGACGCAAATTCAGACTTCGGACTACTGTAACAGAAATTCCAGATGGAAAACCCAATAACACTTTGCCTGACCCAGGAATCAATCCCTTATGCTCAACAGTAGCGCTAGCGACCAATCAACCAATGAGGCCGTTTTTAATAAAAATGGGGCGGTTTTTTTGTATATTGTGGTGTCTTACGACTTCCAAGCGAACGAAGTCACGGGCAGAAGCTAGTTTATGGAATAAAAAGGTGGAAAAGAAGGACATTTCTGAGGCTGTGTACCAAAGACGATGAACCCAAAAAGAAATCGCGGCAAAGAAAATCCCACCAGCTAATTACAACCAAATCAATCTAAATTTTTTCACCACGGCAGCCACAAAGCCTTGTAACGCAATATAAACTAAAATAAAAGCCGTTTAGGGACGTGCGAAATGCTCCAAGTAGTGCTCAAGCGAATTTACGATTGCTCGTGTCTTACTTTGTCCGGTATAATTAAACCTACCCAAGTACATTAATATCAATTATGGTAATCCAGCCAGAGTGGATCCAACTGCCGACCTTATTCGGGGATCCCGGATCTTAGTTTGTGGTACAAGATTTCCATATAGCGATTTGATTGTGTGGGCTTGTTTGTGGGTTTGGGTTGATTTCATTTTGGATTTGAAGGTTGTCGTTGGAACTTTTTATTCTATGTAGTAGTGTTTAATTGGTTGACGATGGGCTTGGATTTGTCCGTAGTCATAAGTTTAGCTGGGGTCAGTCCTGATATAAAATCTAAAAATTTGGTAATGTCTCCAGATTTCTAAATTACTATAAGAATTTGACAAAGCACAACGAGAAGAATAATTATGGCGTTTTAATTTTCCCTGTTTTTTAAAACTGTTTACAATGAAAACCCGCATAGTAACACGTGTTTTAATTACATTTTTCAAATATAATTAAAGTTACGTTTATTTTCAACTTCCAAATATGCTAAAGCAAAGTAACTCACATTATGCTGATAAACTTGAAATCTAAGTTTGGACCTCAAAGCAGGTGAAAGCCAGAGGACCACCTCTCTCCAAGTAAGCGAGCTCCATTTATGAGAATCCTAAAAACTTACATGTTAAACAGGATGTTGCTATATATTGGAAATGGTTTGCTACAATATTGTGCTTTATATATTATAAATATAGCCTGCAATAATCGATATTTAAATGGATCTAAAACGTAACTGGTAGGTACCTAATTAATTTCACTCGGTCTACTCCTGTGTGGAATACACGCGTGATGATATTTCATGATAATCATTGAGGACAGGAGTGAATCCAAATATATTAATAATATAATAATTGTCAAAAATATTTGTTACCGTTGGTATTCTAGCTTGCCAATAGAACATTATTGTCAAAAATATTTGTTACCGTTGGTATTCTAGCTTGCCAATAGAACATTATTGTCAAAAATATTTGTTACCGTTGGTATTCTAGCTTGCCAATAGAACATTATTGTCAAAAATATTTGTTACCGTTGGTATTCTAGCTTGCCAATAGAACATTATTGCCGTGAAATAGGCAATTGCAGGTCGAGTATGAGTTTGAAGGCCGAACCGTATGCGAGGACATCACTAATACGAGACATGCCATTTCCGCCGAGGCATATATAGTGCTTTCCGCATCCAGTCTGTCCTAGCCACCTTTTTATGGTCGTCGGTCCATCTAGCTGGGGGCGCCCCACACTACGCTTGCCGATACGTGGTCTCCACTCCAGGACTCATCTGCTCCACCGACCATCGGTCCTTCGACAAACATGGCCAGCCCACTGCCACTTCACTTCAGGCTATGTCGGTTACTCCGGTTCTCTTCCGGATAACTTCATTCCTGATCTTATCCAGGACAAGGTGTTGTGGCGCAGCCTGGGAGAGGCCTGTGTCCAGCAGTGGACTGCTATAGGCTGAGTTGATTTATAGTGCTTTTCTCAAAAGAATGCAGGGAAATAAAACATACTTTTTATATTATACATTTAATTTAATTAATTCAAAGTTACATTAGTCATACTCGTATTGGGGCAATCACTACAAGAAAATGTTATTGATTTCCCTGGTACATTTCTGTTTGTTTGTTGAACTTCTGATGACTATTTATCATCTTTGCCGAAAGGCAGACGCATTTATAGCTATACAGCCACGTGAACGCAATTTGTACTAAGCAAAGAGACTTACTTTGGTATGCCAAGAATGATAAAAGAGATCCAATTAAAGAGTACCTATTTAATAACCCCAGCACGCCGTTTCATACAACATTGCTGGAGCGATGTAATGTTCCAAATTCAAAAAACGCTCCTGAAATGGATTTGATTTTCTTTGACCGTAAATTCGATACTTCGCGAGTTCTTTTTTCGAAAATAATAACAATATTTCCATGACGTTTGAGAAAAGTAAATATACTTAATAGCTAACTGCAATTCGCAATTGTTGAAAAATTACAAATAATTATATTTATATGTGAGAGTGAGACGGCAACGGTAACGATAGTCAAAATGATAATTTGTGTTCAAGTCCTGATGTATTCTGATTTGTTCAGTTGACATTAGTAAACTAATAAAATATAATAAAAGGATAGCTTGCAATTTATTCAATTATTTATGCTTCATTAGTGCTAAAACTAATCGCCTTTAACCCAGTCCTACAAACAGCTACCTTAACCCTGTATAAAGGTAGAATCGTTTCGAAAATTCTCATCTAAAGAAACGTTACCTTCAGGGCTTTAGCGAGGCCTTTTATGTAGCAATCACAGGCGTTCGACAAACTTTACGTTCCTTTTGAATACGTACAATTACGGCCAATAACTCGTTGTGAAATTGATTTTGAGTAGTGCTGTTAAAGTATCGATTTGGTGTTAGTATCGATTTAGGAGTTAATCGGAACTTTTTCGTCATTTTGTTAGTTGAATTTTGTAAAAGGTTTTGTGTCAATAAGACTACACAGAAAGAACTAAAGGCTAAGTTTGCTAAAGAACGAACGATAATAAATTTGAGGTTTGTGAATATAATATGAGCTCTTTAACCGATGTTTTTATTTTCATTGTACATCCATCATAAAAATATATGACTAAGAGAAACTCAGCTTATAACTATCAAACAGACATCAGTAGTTTTACAAATATTACGTTTCTTTAAATACGACTGAAACTAATTTCTCTCTTAATAACTTTCAAGCTTTACCTACATTTGTAGCAATATAGGTAGTAAAATAATTATAATTAAAAAAACATTAAAAAAATAATTTATCGAATCGATTTTCCACGTCAACCGGACATCACTACTCATAGTCACTCCGCGGGAATAGGCGTTAGTACTCGTATTACAGTACCTACCCGTTTAACGTAAAGACTTTTATGAAGGCAATGAAAGGCCGCAAGATTTCAGAGTTATGGTTCATTTTGTGTTGCATCCCGAAGCATTTGGCAAGTTACAGTCAGCAGTTCTTCAATGGAGATGATAATTTTAGGGCATCGCTCGTTTTGTGGCATACTTTCACTTTTATTGAGGTACGTTGAGGAAATAAGGGTTTTCGGTACGGTGATGTTAATAAGTTGTAACCGGGCAGTCTGTGGTATTTTGTGTATGTGAATGTGATCAGAAGATCGGCGGCATTAGCTTAGATAAATATTAATTATATTCATCAAAGTTATCGATCTTAAGCCACCCTACCCTATCGAAATGTTTTAATTGCTGCCTTATTGATTATTTCTTTTAGCGGTGCATCTCTAATTTTTAACGTGAATAATCTCTCAATAATCGAGAAAGTAAGTGGGGGAAAAGAGACAAAAAAAATATTGGTGGTAGCTTCACCATTTCTATCATATCCAAAAAACTGCAGGAAGAAAAGAGTAGTTACAAAAGCTACATATTTTTTTGAAGATAAGTTGTTTCAAGCAAAAGAATAAGTTACAAAACTCAAAATTGTTTCCAACCAGCCTGTTTGAAATCACAGCTTAACGTATTCAAGAAAAGTACATCAGAATCTCAAACTGCAATCGTGTAATAGTGAAAAGTTACTTCGGGTACTTTAAAGTACCGTTAGATAATCCGTTGTCAAAGTAGGATTTATAACTTGTGCAGTGCATAGGCAGTTGAGAAAACACGGATTTCTTTTAGTCAGATTAGGTTTGAAGTTTATTTTTAGTGTTTGTTTACTATTCAGTGATTAACACGGTGCTTTATTCGACATGTGCTTTTGATTTTAAAATCTTGGTTTAATATTTTTGTTGGTTTAATATTATATTATTTTATTAATCATTCAAAATCATTCACTAGTCTGTTGACTAATACTACTACTATACTTTGAGTTTTAATTTATCAATTTGGTGTTTACCTACTGTTAACTGTACCAATTACCATCTGTAGTTGGTTAATGGGGGATGCCATTTACGCAACGATATCAGTGTTCGTGGGCATTGCCTTTTAATTTGATATCCATATATACCTGTGCCTTCCAGAGGCACCCCTTGCATCTACCCATTAAGATGTAGGTAGCTACCTACAGTGAGATTTCTCACACGTTGAAACAAGGGAAGGGGATATTTAGGAAAAGTGGAACTATTCGCAATAATAGCGTATGATAATGATGTTATGATGAACGGATGAAGATGTTCCGTTTATGACGTATAGGTTAGTGTATTAGTTAGTCGTTATTGATGGTCATAGTGACCTCCATAATAAAGTTTGTTTAGACTTTGAGTAGCTGATGCTTATGTTTCAACGTTTTCACTATGGAATATCTTTCCATGCAGTGCTGAAGACGTGTTATAAAAATGTATCCTAAATTGCTCTCGCCTTTAAAAAACTTTTCAAACCCCCATCCGATAGCCTACAGCACATAATTACGTCAACCTTCCGAACGCAGCCGCATCTTTATTAACCCTAAAATGTTTACGTGGAAAATTATTTTACGCCGAGAGAGGTGTGTTTAAAAAAATATAGCAAAAACGCCGCCTGGGGACGGATAGCCGGAAATAAAAAGGTCGTCACTGTAAAGCTACGGATGTCTGCTAATAAAGGAAGCGGGAATCAGACTGTGTTGCACAGAAAGAACGGTTTTATTATTATGTCGCTAATGTTGGAGTTATATTACATTTTTTTCGCCGTGATACGCAAGGTAGGTTATTGTTTTTGTCGTGAGACGATGTAATTTTTATTATGACATGAAAGTGCTTTTTTATGGATATACATGTTTTTGTGAGAGCCGTGTTTTGTTTAAGGGAGATTTGTTCAATCTTTATAGGCATTAATAATATAAGATGGGACTAAGTGAAATGTTATAATAAATGATAAATGATTTATTTCTGTAAGTAGGTTTGTGCAAACACTTTATACACGTCAATCATAATAAAAAAAAAAAAACTAGTTGAGGTCGGCGTTTCGTATCCGACTACTCTGAGAACAAAGGCGGAAACAAACTCAGAGGTCACAGTCTCTTCTAAATTCAAGACATAATCTTGGTCAGATCTAATTATGAAGACCATGTAGATTGGTGCCTGAAATGATCTTTTGATTATAGAACCACACAGATTGAGGGGACCTGTCCAGTCAGTGCACGCATTTGCCAGTAGTCGTGCAGCTCAACTAAGAACTTAAGGAGGTCATCAATTCAACGAACAATACCAAAGAAAGGACATTTGGGTAGGCCGCATAAGTTACTCAAACTGCCAGACCATGATAAAAATTTACCGAGAAAAAAAATAAAAAGAAAAATGAACAATGACCCACATATGATGATCATACATTAATATTATTGAATTAAATGAAAAAAAAGAGTATTTTAATAGTTTGTGGACACAACTGGCTATTTTATCTATAAATACGAAAAAGAAAAAAATATATAGCATGCAATGCTATTGCATGCATGTGCAATTTTTTGAGTCCGCGCCCCATCGGCCCGCTTAGACTCGACCCAAAGAATAATACCAGATGTTTTACTACCAATTCAGTGCCATTTGTACAGTCAGGCAAAGTGATATTAACTTATTTAGAATATTTAATATTTTCACTGATGCAAATGATTGAAATGGGTATTTCTACATATGATAGAGCCCAACTACACAACACAACAACAATCACATCACACCAACATCCACAACACAACACACAACGATACATCTTGTTCATTACTTAGATACTTACTGTAAAGTTATGTACTAAGTATAGTTATTCTTTTTAGATTCCGTCGCGATCGCAACACATGAAACACCCAAAAGAAGATGAAATATATTGAAAATTATAACACTTTAGCTATACATAACAAAACATAATCTGCCTATAATGTTCCCACTGCTGGGACACAGGCCTCCTCTTTCTGTGAGAGGGAGTGGGCCGTAATCCACCACGCGGGCCCAGTGCGGGTTGGTGGATATCACATGTCTTCGAATTTTTTAGTTCTAGGACATGCCGGTTTCCTCACGATGTTTTCCTTCACCGTTTTTGAGAGCAGTGGTGATGAAATAATTTACACAAAGTAAAGCGCCTGTCTGGGTTCGAACTTTAGCTATATTGACCAAAAAATATCAAGAAAAAGTTAAATGTCCCTAAAAGACTTTTTACAAGAAACTGCTCGATTGTTGATTATTTCAAAAACTATTTAATTATTTGTATTTTTTTTCATGTCGATTATTTATAAAATGAAATTGTTGATTTTGTATTGAAAACTATAATCTTTTAATTGTTGATTTGTATCCCTAAAAATTTTAATATTTTAATTGTGGATTTGTATTGTTGAAAATTTTAATCTTTTAATTGTGGATTTGTATTGTTGAAAAGTTTAATCTTTTAATTGTGTTGGTCCTACCTAGTTCTGTATTCTTTAAGACACCTAATGTTTATTTTTTAATGATAATTTAGTCAATCATGCTTTTATATTTTAGAAGTTAAGACCTACTTGTTAACCTAATAATTATAATCACAGCCTATAAACACTGATTCAATAAATACCACCGTGCCACGAGCAATAAGATTGTAATGATAATTGACAATAATCTGTGATTTTTACTACAAAGTACAAAGCTACTACTTATATTAAAAAGGATAAGTACTTACTTGTTTAATTATTGATTTATTTATCCAAACGTAACTTTTTACATTATCTGTGGTGCAAGCGTTAAACGACACTTTTCTGTCTGACTATACATCGACGTTTATACGCCTTTTATTCTTCGGGTCGACTCTAAGCGGGTCGAGTGGGCGCGGACCCATTTTTTAGGGTTCCGTACCTCAAAAGGAAAAAACGGAACCCTTATAGGATCACTTTGTTGTCCGTCTATCTGTCTGTCTGTCTGTCAGTCTGTCAAGACCGTTTTTCTCAGGAACGCGTAGAGGTATCAAGTTGAAATTAATAAAAAATACGTAAGTCCCTCCGCGTTCCCTTGAAACTCTAAAAAAAATCAAGCTTCCAAGTCAACGCAATAAAAAAATACGGCGATATAAGCGACATTATTGCGACATATTTCGATACTCGCAAATAAATCAAAACCTATAGGGTACTTCCCGTTGACCTAGAATCATGAAATTTGGCAAGAAGCAAGGTCTTACAGCACAAGTATAGGAAAAAGTCCGAAAATTGTAAATTTCATGTTTTATCAAATTAAAAAAAAATTGCGAATATATCGCACATAAATCAAAACCTATAGGGTACTTCCCGTTGACCTAGAATCATGAAATTTGGCAACAAGTAAGGTCTCACAGCACAAGTAAAGGAAAAAGTCCGAAAATTGTTACTTTGTAGATTTATCACATTTTTTTTTTTTTTTTTGCGATTACACGCTTAAATGTTCAGTTGGAAAATTGACCGTGGCGTATATCGATGTATGGGACAACATGTTTTTCAACTACAATGTTAAGTTTGTTTTAGGGATAAATTCATCCTAACTACGGAACCCTTCATTGTGCGTGGTCCAACACGCACTTGGCCGGTTTTTGATAGTCAAAGACTAATATTTTACTAAGACTACTTGTTTGTGTTTTAATGCTTTGAAAGGGAGCTGGTATATTGTTCCAGATCTTTGATGCTGCTTATTTGAAGTCGCCATATGCTATCTATCTATTACTATCAGAACTTCCGAACCTAAAACATAGTTCCCAGAATATCTCTGACCAATGTTACCTATCATACTATGAACAGTGACGTCACCCAACACCAAAATATGTCTTTAATCCACTAAACTCAACCCCGTGATGCTGCGGATTTCTGCCCGGGAATTTACGAATTTCAGTCCTCTCTGAAAATTTGCTTAGCGGGCCTTATAATAGAATCATGGCCGATCTTACTGCGTCCAGACAAAATTGTTTTGACCTGGTTGGCTTATATCTGGGTGGATTTTGCGGAAATATATTTGGAGGGTTTTAGTTTTCTTGGTACCTATGTCTAGTTTCGTTGTTTGTTCGTGCATGTGGCTACTGTGGTGGAAAAACGGTTGCTAATTTGTTTTAATTTTGTTAACCTTATGTCTATAACATCAGCTGTATTTCTCTTTTAAGTTCTTTAATTTTTTATTCCTTTTTTCTTAAATATTTACTGTCAATATCCTAAAACAAACATCACACCTGTTATCCCCGGAAGGTTAAGCAGAGGTGTACCTATAGTATACCCACATTTCGCTTGAAATATGGGGCGAGTCTGTCCATATAGTATGCCAACAATAAACGACTACATTAATACGTCGCACAGGTTGGAAAACTCATGTCGTAAAACCATTTTCTTTTTTTCTATTTCCAATACCCTTCATCCCCACAATATTCTAAATAATATATGAGCATATAACTAAAATTTCTCTACTTAATGCTTTCTTTTAAACATAAGTAGTAGCAGTACAGTAACCCGATAAAGTTAAAACGCTTGAGTGAGCGAACAAAATTGATTCCGCACGGGACCCCCGCAATCCGGTCGGATATATTGTGTTAAATCACATGTACTGAGGTACTGTTGGATGTAAATAAAACGGGCGTTCTAGATTTTTAAGTACACAATATTGTATGCAATACTGTCTTATTGACTGTTGAAGATGTTCCGATTTAGAATTGTATTGGGTTTGTTGTTTGTTGCAGTTGGAGGGTTAAGGAATATGTTTTGTTAACTTTATATTGTAAATGTAGGAGAATGTTTAATGTCATTTTGAGAAGGGCAGATTTGCCTTTCTAAAACTAAGGTTTTTTTCGTTGGTTGTAATGCTAATAATATATTATAATTGACTCGTGTCTGAGATCTCTTTTCGGAAAAGTAGTCATTAATAGAATTTAGATGTAAACTGTTCAATTGTGTGCAGCTATATATGTAAAAGTTATATTTGGAATTAAAAAATAAATATGAAAAAGGCTGACTGAATGTGTTTTCAATTTGAATTGAGTTTTTCAGAAAAACTCAAAGAATATTTTTTACATTTGCGACGATTTCATATTTACAGTTATAAATCTGTATGCGCGTAACGAATTTAATAAAGTGATCGTGAATACTATAAAGCTCTTAAATCAGCTTTATTTCACTTTATTGAATTCATGATTAATCTCATTGGACGAAGCTTTAAATGTACAATTATTTCGATAATATAGTGTATTAAGTCTGTGATACATTAATCGTCTTGTGTGACAAATAATCTGCAGTAACTAGGTAAACTGTTCAGAAAGGAGTACAATGCAGACCTCATTAAAGTTAAGCTGTCGACTCGATAGGGCTACGAAAGAATTTATTTTTATGAATAATACGAAAAAATCAGTTCATATAAATAAAAAAAGGTTTATTGCAAACACACTCAAAAAACTTGTACAACTTCAATACTACGAGTATTATCAATATTAATAATATTACAAAAAGGTAAAATTTGTACATTTGTATGGAGGGGGTAGTTTTTAGAATTACTACTGATCCGATTCCTTTCAAGCTACCGAGTATTGCCGAGTGTCATAGGATATTTAACTTTAAAGCAGGAAGTTTCACGCGGATGAAGTCGCGGGCAGAAGCTAGTTTTTAATATTCGATCAAATCCTTATCGTACACTGCAGTGCAAGTAAACTATATAGCGGAGCGTATCATCTGGCGTATCGGTCGGTGCGAAGATGCAATTGTTCCGGCTGGCGTGCCCACTAACTAGATTGGCTTTCATTACTACATGCCATGTTAACGTGCACCTATGTGTATCTCATGTGACGTCTGTTTATTGACGTTGCGTTTCAGTGTAATTATTATGCGGTGTGTTTTATTGCAATCGAGTGTAATGTACAATTAAGTGGGAATGTATGCCCATTTAATTGTTTATACTTAAACGTGTGCATGAATACGATGCGTTTATTAAATTCTGACGTTAAATTATTTTGATTTTGTATTAAAACGTTTTGATGAGTGTTTATGTGGATGAGCTTAATATGTGTTTAATTACTTTTTTTTTCAGAATATTTTTAATCTTTTTTTATAAGCGTTATTTACTGACATTCAGAAGAAAGGATTATTGCTAATCTTACATTAGATTATACACTGTAAAGATGATTCGTTTAAGTTATACCCGCAGCGAGGGTTCCTTCGACTGTGTAATATTCAACACAATTTCTTCTTCAGTGGCTTCTACCTTTTCGTTCAAGCGTGATTGTTTTCCCAGGTCACACTTATTGTTCTGATACCGAAGATTAAAGTTGATGTAATTCCGAAGTAGTAGACGTCTACGTAAAACAGAACCATACTGATACTTAATTCAAGAAGCACAAAGCATACCAACACTTTATTTACGAAAAAAAACGGTAATACCCCATAGTACGCCATCGGATCTCAGGACCACGTTTCGGCACCACGTTTCTGAAACCACGGAACGCGATTAAGTCCACTCCAACACAACGCTATTACAACAAACTATAGAACCGACGCGAGCCGGCTTCGTCCGCTCTAAACCGGTTAAGACCGCTCTAGACCGGTTCCGTCCGGAAATGTTCTTTACTACTTGTTAATGTAATCGGGCGCCACAAATTCAATCGGCTCTCGTGCGGGAGATTTTTTTAATTAGATTTTTATGTCACGCTAGTTTTTAATGATGTTAATGGTGATCGGGGTAATGATAATATCGAGGTAAATGCAGCGGGATTTTAATGGTGTTGCCGGTTGGAAATTTACTTAGAAATATTTTATGAACTATACTACGGAAAGTATTCTTTACCATCAAAGCAATATAAAACTTTTTTAATGGAGTTGAAGTACCTTTATTTTTTTTATTGTTTTTTTATTTAGTTAAATTCGTACCTGATGTTTTTATTTTTTATATTCCCTAATTATTTCATTTCTAAGCAGCAAGTCCTTCATGTTTGACCACGAACTAACAATTTCAAACGATAAACCCCTAAAACTACCCTCAACGTAACAACTCTACTAACAAAAGCGTCTGTAATTTCGTTCCCTCCACTTTTTCCTCAATGTCCATCAACAAGGTCAACTCATTAGTCACGTCACTATTTCTTTATTCGATTCCTGATCCTTTTTAACCGAGCGTACATAATTATATTTTTTGTTCTTACCTGTACCGACGAGTGGTTAATAGAGGTGCCAAGTTTCTTTATGTGATTACTCGAACGTATATTTAAAACGTCTGAGTAAAAGTGCTATTTACACCAGTAAGATCTACTAAATAGTACTGTTTCTGAATGATGTGCGTATGGTAGAGAAGGCCGCACGGCAGTGGTAACACGTTGAGCTTCAGCTGGCCTAGCGTAGTACGGAGTTACAATAGAATATGAGGCCATCTTATACTTAGGTACTGCTTTTGTTACCATGACGTGCGGCCTACTGTACTAGTTTTGAAACTAAATATAATATCTTGTAGAAGCTTCTTGCCATAAAATGGTCTTATCTTTGAATCCAAACAATGTCGTCGCTGACCCAAAGTTTCCATTGCTGATTTCACCTTAGTAATAACCCCGACATTGACGCGGAAGCATTTTGCTGAAGGATCAAAGTTTTCTTAAAAGATGTTACAGGCCGGTTAAGGAAAGCTTTTTATTGTGCCAATTGCCAAAACGTCACATTATTTCGAAGCATTCTCCAAAATTGCCACTTTATAACAAAACCTCGAGGAACCTTATAAAACTCCTCTAAATAAGTCTAGTTAAACATTTTTTAATCAACTCTTTTCTCTTTAAATCAAAATTCTTTTACAAAGCTCCCTCTTAAATCCAAAGATTTAAACTTGACAGTATTATTCTGGTAAAATTAAAAGTTAACGCCGTCTGGCGTCCAATGACTTAATGGTATTTCAGTGTTTGCGTTTCGTTTCCGTTTTCACTTTTAATCTGAGCCCAGCCCTCGGATTGAGTCATTTTACACTCACTCAATGGTGGAGTTCATTTCTTTTTGTGTAAAATGAGGCTTTAATAATTTTGAAAGCTCAGATCACAAGGGGGATCTAGGGGAGTTTAATAAGGTATTGTACTGTTGGATTTATATTCAATTGCAAGGTAAGTAGGTGTTAAGAGGAATACAGGAGGCGGTTTCAGTTTCATGTGCGAAGGTGAAAACTTTTGGGAAAGATGTTGATATATATATATGAAAACATTGTTTTCCAACCGAAATGAACAATAATAATATTTTTTTTAAACCGAACCTTTCTAAATTTTTCAGTTATTGATAAATATTGAATAAACGTGGTCGGACATGGAATTATTTCTATTTCTTCTTTGTAGAACTAAATCTACTATTGCTAGAACAGCAGACATGTCTTCCTCGTCAAAAATCATTTTTGAAAAGCAAAAAACATTGTTTGCTCAATAGTCGCAGCAGACTGGCTGTTTTGCTAAAATGTTTAAATACTGTGTTTTGATTTGTATTTTGTTCGAAAATTGGCGCAGCGGACCCGGCTTTAGTCAATCGCAGAAAAGTAGTAAAACCTAAACATGGGACTTTTCAACATCATCAGTAGCTCTGGAAACGTATTATTCTGTCTAACCTCATTGCAAAAATATTATGATCGCATTTGATTTCATTAGATTAATTCATGTACTTACCTACCTATATTCAAAGTCCTCGTGCAAATAGTGCTCGGAGTAATACCAATTTAGATATTGATACCTGAAACATGGGGATTAAAATGGCAATACGTACCGAGTTCCCGTAGCAAAGCAAAGTGTCAATCAAATTAAAAGGGTTACAAATCACGAATGAAAAAGTAATTTATTTCGTATGCCGAACCATCAAAGCGAACAGAATTAAAAAAAGAAAATACTTATCCAGCCGCATTTTTTTAAAATCAATTAGTGTATTACAAGCGGTTTTTAAATTTTCAAAGGTTTTTTTGTCCATATTTTTATTGTTTGTTATATTATGAGAAAAATAAATGTATGATCTTTGCAAGTTGACTGATAGCCGGTGGCTGAGAGTAGCCGAGGATTGAGTTAAATCGACGTACGATTAGCTTGATACGGAGAGGCCTACGTCAGCAGTGGACTGCTATAGGGTGAGGCCTACGTCAGCAGTAGACTGCTATAGGGAGAGGCCTACGTCAGCAGTAGACTGCTATAGGGAGAGGCCTACGTCAGCAGTAGACTGCTATAGGGAGAGGCCTACGTCAGCAGTAGACTGCTATAGGGAGAGGCCTACGTCAGCAGTAGACTGCTATAGGGAGAGGCCTACGTCAGCAGTAGACTGCTATAGGGAGAGGCCTACGTCAGCAGTAGACTGCTAGAGGGAGAGGCCTATGTCAGCAGTAGACTGCTATAGGGAGAGGCCTACGTCTGCAGTAGATTGCTATAAGGAGAGGCCTACGTCAGCAGTAGACTGCTATAAGGAGAGGCTTACGTCAGAAGTAGACTGCTATAGGGAGAGGCCTACGTCAGTAGTAGACTGCTATAGGGAGAGGCCTACGTCAGCAGTAGACTGCTATAGGGAGAGGCCTACGTCAGCAGTAGACTGCTATAGGGAGAGGCCTACGTCTGCAGTAGATTGCTATAAGGAGAGGCCTACGTCAGCAGTAGACTGCTATAAGGAGAGGCTTACGTCAGAAGTAGACTGCTATAGGGAGAGGCCTATGTCAGCAGTAGACTGCTATAGGCTGATGATGATGTGATGTTTGTTTAGTATTCTTGTGGTGTAGTGTACCTAGCATTTCACACAATTTTTTTTTTTGTAATCTAGTTTGTACAACACATAAATGATAGATTTCCTTTCTCCAATAGGTACATCGAGGCTCCTAACGTACAGGAGCCACCAGATACCAACTCGAAGGAACGAAGCAACCTATTTTCCCAGCATGAAAAATATCTGTCCTACTTGATCTTACTAGGTCAGCCTATGTCTTCTACTCTGCATTTTATTCACTGCTTACCATCTGAAACAAAATGATCGTATTAAAATGATCCTATTGAACATATTTTTAATTTTGTTTAAATAAAACATAATATTTTGAAAACTCTTTCGAATTTATTTTTAATTTTGTTTATTTAAAACATATTTTGAAAACTCGTTTACGTCTTCTTAACTTTAAAATGCTACAACAGGGGAAAAACAGCAGCTACTATTGACTTTCACAGAAGTTACTGTAAATGTAACAGCTTGAAATATTTTGTTTTGTGGTAGGAGAAAACAAGTCTCAAGACATATTTATATACATCAGAAAGTCTATTCATAATGAGATGCTACAAGCTGAACGAAGAAGATCAAAATCTCTTCTAACATTATTTACAAATTTAACCGAACAAAATACACCATACTAGATCATTAATATTAATTCCAATGGAGCGTGTAGATCGTCCGTACGATACAACAAGTCCTAAGCACCAAGAGCTTTAATAACTTTGAACTCAACCCTCACACGAACGCTCATCGAAAATTATGAAAACGTAATTATGTTTCAACGCAATAGTGATTAATTAATTGATAACTTGATACGCGTGTAATATTATGGCTTGATTAGATTCTTGAGTATGTAATTGTAATTTAGGTAGGGTAAGTGAAATGTTGAGTTGATCAGGTCATGACATTTAGGCCCGTATTAATAAATGTTACTCAGCCCAAGGGCTCGCACTTGATAACAGTCTTGAGGTCATGTTCATATTAATAAACATAATAATTGATGTACTCAAGTAACGGCTTGGGTTTACGTTATCAGCCGAGTGGACTACTGCGTAGTAAGTTAGTAGTAAGAAATTTCTATAGGTTCCCTAGAGAAGTTGCGTTAACTTACCTAATTTTAGTTATTAAGAAGATGCCAATTTTTTTGTTATAAGTTTTATTTTTCTTTTTTAAGTTTTACGCTATTAAGTCCTTGTGGCTTTTCCTACTTGAAATAAAGAATTATTTTTTATTAAAGACATTTCCTTCTTTTTTTTCCTTTTGTTAGAGATAACAAGGGCAATATTTAACAAAAAAAGTTTTAATTACAATTGGGGTAGTACTCGTAACAAGGGAAAATTGTAATTACCCTTCTAACAACTTACTACTGCAGTAGTAAGAAAGGAGATCAAATTAACAGTATTACTACTGGTAGTATCATTGGTAGTAACACGGGCAAGAAAGGGATGGACTGATTAATAAACGAAAATCGACACTTAAAGTATACAATAGGTGTGTGTACTCGAGATGCTTAAATCTGAGAGTAGGCAGTCCGTGACTTGAGGTCGTGATTAGTAGCGCGAAACATGAGTTTGGACATATTTTGGATGAAATTAATTATTACGATGACGTACTATGACGATATTTTTGCCAAAAATCTATATAACATGATTATATTTTTTTTCTCCGATAAACCTACCAAGAATAAAAGTTTTTTTCAAGCTTTTATTTTACCAATTTATCGGCGTGATTAATAAGAGTCATAATTATGGAAAGACAGACAGACGGACATGGCGAAACTATAAGTTTCCTTGTTGACTACTGAACCCTAAAAATTATCCTTATTCGTTTAAGAGTCATATTAATAAAAAAACTCTTTGGTGAAATACAGTAACAGAGGTCTTCCAATTTCCCTAGAAATATTTATAACATGATACAGCGCTCTAAATTAAAGTTTTAACAAAATACAAGTATTTCAATAAATCTTACGACTTATCAAGAACGAAATGTGATGAATGTCATTCTAAACATCGGTCAATGTGACGTAATCGTTCATCAAGTACAGCGCCTTGAGGAGTTGATCTTGGTAACTAAGATACTGTTTTCATGTGTTTATTAATTAGTAATGATCTTGAGATGCTGATATCGTAATAATGGCGTATCAAATAATTACGTACTTGAGTACGTCGTTGGGGAACGTTTATTAATACGGGCCTTAATATGTTGTACTTAGCAATTACTAGTGATTCTTGGCATAAGTTATTTAGGATATGTAACGGGTGTAAAAAACACTTATCGAAGGCGAGAGTCACATGTACTCTCCGTTATTGTGATCATATTTTGTTCTGGACCATAGTTTGTTGTTCCGGAGATATTAAAGGTGAAACTTCTTTTTTATTTTTCATTCCCGACAGCCACCCACTTAACTCCTGTACCGTTGTATGCACCCAAAAGTACAATTTTTTGCGTGGGTTCACACCAAAAACAAAAGTCCTTTCCCAGCAATATTTTTACTTAATGTTACATAGTTTGATGTAAAGAATGTGTAGATATGTGATGGGTCTGTCTACACACTGTATACTGAAAAATACCCTGAGACAATTCCATGGCCATGTTTGAAGGCTAGAACACTGGATATAGGGGCAGATACCGCGGAATTTAGGAGTGGTTACAGCTTATGCCCAGCAGTGGGACATTAAAAGGCTCGTATAAATAATTGCCAGATTTGAACAACACAGCAACGCATTCCATTCTCAAATGTGTTTACAACATTGTCTGTTTCAACCCAACTAACAAAACCCTCCTTCACACACACTCAAAAAAAAACCGCAATCATAATAAGAAAAAATACACTTCCCCCATTCAGATCCAATATATTGGCGTGACGTAAGCCAAACCTGCGGCATATGGCCCGAGTCTCCCACACATGCACATGGTTTGTTCTCTTTGTTCAAATATAATAATAGAATGACTCGCAACATTCGGGAATAAGATGTGTAGTAGAAACCTCATCCGTAATAGTGCCCTTCGCTCTAGTGTTGTGATTTTATCGATAGAGTTATGAGATAAATATTATATGTAGTTGAGCTCGTGTTGTTGTGGGCAGCTATATTTTTTTCCTTCTTCTTTCGTAGATGTGATACGAAAATAATAGGATTTTAATTTGAGACGCAACAATTCATCTAATGCAACATAAAAATGGTCATGCTGTCGTTATGTTTATTCTCTTTGAAGTAACGTATAGTGAAAAACAACATGTAATGCCTTAGAGCTTGGATTTAGAAAACTGCGATAGTAGTTTAAAAATACCAAGCGAGTCAAACGAAATGAAATACGACTCTCTCAAATTACGATAAAACTCACCTCCTAAGTTCCTAATTAATTAAAATAACATCCTCAATCAATAAATTCTATAATTGCAAAATGCGCATTCTTAAAAGGAGCCTAAAAATTGCTTGCAAATCAGGAGCTCGTTCGGACCGACCAATCAAACTTAACGATTCAATTAAAACGAGAGGTAACAGATAGAGGATAGGCCAATAAAATCCTTATATCGCGGCCAAACGTGAGACATAAATAACGGGAATATTTGTAACTAGCT
This sequence comes from Tiliacea citrago, assembly GCA_963921375.1. Taxonomy (NCBI): domain Eukaryota; kingdom Metazoa; phylum Arthropoda; class Insecta; order Lepidoptera; family Noctuidae; genus Tiliacea; species Tiliacea citrago. The sequence continues at coordinate 27,311,088 of OY992787.1, read as the reverse complement.
TTCGAAGGCGGATTCGTTCGCGGGAATTTCTGTGTTCGGAAAAATTTCATATGATGAATGGTCCAGAATTTGTCGTTATGTTCTTGCTCTTATTATTTATGCCTATGTGTGTTTGTTTTTAATATTTGCTATTCTTCTATGCCAGTTTATGTTTATTTATTTATATTTGATAATCAGCACTTTAACTTGATTTGATATCGTTGAGCTAATTTAGTGTTTAGAATTGATCTACATTTTTTTTTCTCAATCTTAGCTACTGGTTTTTATTATATTTTAGCATAACGTGTGATATAGCCATCTAACTAAACTTATTTTTTTATTTGTGGGTATGTCACTAAAATTCAAGTTAGTTACACGGCTCTATCTACCAAGCCTAAACCTTATTTACAGCCACACCGACCTCTTCTTCGATATCGAGATTCACCCTCAAATTACCCTCACTAAAAATCGGTCTCACGCCTTGGTTCGAAGTGATACATTACAGGCGGATAAAAATATTTTTCTAACGTTAGAACCTGTTGCGTTGATACGAGACCCTAAGCCTGGCAGCGTGTTTTCGTCGGCCAAACCGCTCAACTATCTTGCCACGATCAATTTCGTTCACTTCACTGGTGTATGAGTGGACAATTTTTCGGGGAAATCGGTTTTCATGGTGACTTGTGATTTTAATTTTAGTGTATTTGGTAATGTGATTGAAGATAAAGATATTAGAGATTTTGTTAAGATAGAAGTTGATGACATACCTGAAACAACACAAAAATAAGAGTTAGATAACCATATAGATCACAGCAGTCGATTAAAAAGAAAAATAAAGTATTTTCACCTTTGCTTAGCCAAAATAATATTAGCAGCTAACGAATAATCAAATTAGATAAACACTTGAAGTACTTAATTGTGAGTCTAGAAACCATTCAGAAGTCCAGGCTCTTTAGCAATCAAAAGTAAACCCAGACGTTATTCAGAACGAAAACGCTTCGCTCTCAGAGATTCGAAACAACGAAATGTACTTACTAAGAGAAAGCGCTTTCAAACCTACCAATTTTAAGGAGCAATTTAAAAGGTATGCCTACTATGCCTAGGGGCTTTTTAGGTACTATTTGGCCTTATTACATAAAATAAATTAACATCCAGCGCGAAGGTATTTCAATGAGCGAAGTTGTTCTCATACATCACCGGCGAGTCACAACCCGGAGACTCCGCAAATTGCCGCTTCCACCGTTCCCATCCCGTTTCCGTTGCGATGCACTTCCTCTTTGCATTGGAAGGAATATGTGCCGTCTCTTTCACTCTTGCGGTGAGACCGTGTGATGGAACGGAATACTTTGATAAGCGTAATAAAGAATAATAATTTTGTTCCGGTGATATATTGAATTGGATTTGCTTTGTGTATGTCCTCGTTTCTTACAAGCTGTAGTGAGAGAGCAGGGAAGAGGTTCTGTTTAGTACTGACTGATTTAGAACGGAAAGATGTCAAATGTTGCATAAAGAACATAATAAATTAATTATGATATGGATATTGTGACGGGACGCGACGGTAGTGTAGTAGGTACTTATTGTTTAGATGTAAGAGCTAAGACATGATGAATCTTATATAGAATTTAGGATGAGTCGGTGATATCTAAATAATTTTACATTTTAATAGGAAGATACGTAGGTTATTAGATGTTTGTGAACATTCCAGCATCTTCCTTGTAAAAACATGTTTTAATCATTTGCGTGATAGATTCCACACCCCTAGAGCAAACAGCAAAATCTGTATAACTCTCGTACATGGCGTATTTCTCAAAAATTACCAATTGCTACGTTATTTTCGACAATCGATTTGTGTCAAACCAGTGTGGAAGGTAAAAATCGGTATGCTCGCGTCGCTAGGGGCGAGCCGTGCCGGAGGTAATCCTATCACGTCGGGTGCCTCACCATGCCACCGCAAACATTAAAAAAAGGGCGAAAATGACATTTCCAATTTTCTACTGTTGCTCCGGGGCAAATTCATTTTATTTGTAGGCTCGGATTTTGCCCGTCATGTGCGCGAGAATTGGTCCCTGCCACCTAGTTGGCAATATTTCATTCGCATCAAAGGAATTCTCACCCCCAACGCCTAGTACCGAGACTTTATTAACGAATAATTCGAACTTCCTCCAAAAAGGAATTTCTTAAGAAAATTAAAGAATTTACCCGCTTTTGAGTCCACTCCTTTTTTCTAGGCAAAATAAAATATAAATGAGTGGAGTAGATTTTTTCTTTTGAAATTTTAATATTTCGCTTGGAATGCGAATGTTCACCCTATAAAGTTTATTAAGAATTTATCCGCAACGTGGACCCTAAAAATATCTGTAAACAGTTATTTCATTAAAATGGTCAGAGTAATTGGATTTGCTCGTTAATTTTTAATTAGTAAGCAAACTTTTTGTAACTGCCAAATTTTTGACGCCTTTGTTTAAAACTATTTCTGAGAAATTTTAAATTAAGTGAAATGAAATGGAGTGTTTACCACTAAATAATTTGTAGCTGGCTTTATAAAGTTTTTGACTTAATTTTTATTTTCTTTTGCTAAAATCAGTTTGCTCGATAAGACGAATTGAACGAGTAAACAACACTCTGTAGGTATGTAGTTGGGTACATCTTTTGTTTGGTATCCATGCGACTGCAATTTTTATAAAGTTCCTTTAGAAAAACTGAGCAAGAATTTGAATGAGCTCCAAAGAAAGAATGAGTAATGTTGAATACTGGAAAATGCTTAAGTATCAGCATAAATCATCTGTAACAAAGAAATCGAGTTGCAAGAAAAACTAAGAAGATCGTGTGAAATGGAATGCATAAGGTATTTACGGGTGTAAGAAAGATACTGGTATTACTTTTAAATATACTGGTACTTAAGGAACGAGAAATAGATTTTTATTATGAAAAATGCTTACCAGACGAACTCGTCAGTCGTAAATAATTTCAAATGATATTCTGATGCTTCATCTAACTTAACATACAGCAACCTATCTTAACATGTATACAGTTAAGTACATATTATTATGAAGTTTTTTTTTGCTTAGCCATGCCAGAGAAGAACATAATTTTAATGTACGTTATCGGAACTATTAATTATAATGGACCGAGCGAGCGAAGTGTCTCTGCTTTTCTTCTATGACGTGTCAGTTTTATGATCTGTGCTCTGCTTCAAGTCGCAAAGTTTGCTTTCCTCTGTCAGTTTTATGATCTGTGGTCTGCTTCAAGTCGCAAAGTTTGCTTTCCTGTGTCAGTTTTATGATCTGTGCTCTGCTTCAAGTCGCAAAGTTTGCTTTCCTCCGTCAATTTGTTATTATTCCTCTACAGGTCGGATTTTACAACCGATCTGGACGAAACATGTTATACAGGTTTTACGACTGAATAGATTTTTTTTTGCTGTCGGGAATTTTTGATTGGAGGGGTAATTCCTCCAAAAAGGAGCAAAAAGGGATACTGGACATCTCCGCCTTATGAGATCCGATTTCAATGGTTCTTTTTTATTTGAAAGGCAATAACTTTAATTTGGTCTCTTCAAAATTTTGTGATGATCTGATAAGGATCTTCGGCGTGATGAGCAGAATAGATCCACAAAATGCAGTCAATTGCTCACTTTTAGATTTCTACCAGTGCATGGAATTGGCCCTTTAACTACTACGTAGATATAACGAAGCACCTGGGACCGCCTCATCACACAACTAGGCTGCAGCGTTACCTCTTCCAATTAACGAAGCACCTGGGACCGCCTCATCACACAACTAGGCTGCAGCGTTACCTCTTCCAATTAACGAAGCACCTGGGACCGCCTCATCACACAACTAGGCTGCAGCGTTACCTCTTCCAATTAACGAAGCACCTGGGACCGCCTCATCACACAACTAGGCTGCAGCGTTACCTCTTCCAATTAACGAAGCACCTGGGACCGCCTCATCACACAACTAGGCTGCAGCGTTACCTCTTCCAATTAACGAAGCACCTGGGACCGCCTCATCACACAACTAGGCTGCAGCGTTACCTCTTCCAATTAACGAAGCACCTGGGACCGCCTCATCACACAACTAGGCTGCAGCGTTACCTCTTCCAATTAACGAAGCACCTGGGAGCGCCTCATCACACAACTAGGCTGCAGCGTTACCTCTTCCAATTAACGACGCACCTGGGAGCGCCTCATCACACAACTAGGCTGCAGCGTTACCTCTTCCAATTAACGAAGCACCTGGGACCGCCTCATCACACAACTAGGCTGCAGCGTTACCTCTTCCAATTAACGAAGCACCTGGGAGCGCCTCATCACACAACTAGGCTGCAGCGTTACCTCTTCCAATTAACGAAGCACCTGGGAGCGCCTCATCACACAACTAGGCTGCAGCGTTACCTCTTCCAATTAACGAAGCACCTGGGAGCGCCTCATCACACAACTAGGCTGCAGCGTTACCTCTTCCAATTAACGAAGCACCTGGGAGCGCCTCATCACACAACTAGGCTGCAGCGTTACCTCTTCCAATTAACGAAGCACCTGGGAGCGCCTCATCACACAACTAGGCTGCAGCGTTACCTCTTCCAATTAACGAAGCACCTGGGACCGCCTCATCACACAACTAGGCTGCAGCGTTACCTCTTCCAATTAACGAAGCACCTGGGACCGCCTCATCACACAACTAGGCTGCAGCGTTACCTCTTCCAATTAACGAAGCACCTGGGACCGCCTCATCACACAACTAGGCTGCAGCGTTACCTCTTCCAATTAACGAAGCACCTGGGAGCGCCTCATCACACAACTAGGCTGCAGCGTTACCTCTTCCAATTAACGAAGCACCTGGGAGCGCCTCATCACACAACTAGGCTGCAGCGTTACCTCTTCCAATTAACGAAGCACCTGGGACCGCCTCATCACACAACTAGGCTGCAGCGTTACCTCTTCCAATTAACGAAGCACCTGGGAGCGCCTCATCACACAACTAGGCTGCAGCGTTACCTCTTCCAATTAACGAAGCACCTGGGCCCGCCTCATCACACAACTAGGCTGCAGCGTTACCTCTTCCAATTAACGAAGCACCTGGGAGCGCCTCATCACACAACTAGGCTGCAGCGTTACCTCTTCCAATTAACGAAGCACCTGGGACCGCCTCATCACACAACTAGGCTGCAGCGTTACCTCTTCCAATTAACGAAGCACCTGGGAGCGCCTCATCACACAACTAGGCTGCAGCGTTACCTCTTCCAATTAACGAAGCACCTGGGAGCGCCTCATCACACAACTAGGCTGCAGCGTTACCTCTTCCAATTAACGAAGCACCTGGGACCGCCTCATCACACAACTAGGCTGCAGCGTTACCTCTTCCAATTAACGAAGCACCTGGGAGCGCCTCATCACACAACTAGGCTGCAGCGTTACCTCTTCCAATTAACGAAGCACCTGGGACCGCCTCACCACACAACTAGGGCAGCGTCACCTCTTCCAATTCAAATCTATTAGTTATTTTTTCTGCCTGCCTCGTTGGTCTAGTGGTCGCAAGTGCTACTGCTGAGCATGAGGTCAGGGGTTCGATTCCAAGGTCGGGCAAAGTGTTATTGGGTTTTTCCACCAGGAATTTCTCAGTAGCAGCCCGGAGTATGGATTTGTGCCCGGTTGGTGGCAATAGGCTCGCCCCCTATTACATGGGACTTCAACATAACTGGCGAAACGTGGGTGTACCTACTATATCATAGGTATACCTCTGCCTAACCCTTCGGGGATTACAGGCGTGATGTTATGTATGATGTAATGTTATTTTTTCTAGTTGGCCTACTTTTTACTCATAATTTTTCTTTCTTCTCAGAAAAATTATGAGTAAGTAAGTAATTTAATTGTTGCAAAAAAGTTTGTGCTCGCTAGGTGTACTGTTCCCGAACTACTAGTTATTGTCTCGTATAAGTGCTTAGGTATCAATATGCCAGAAATATCATACAAGAAAGAAAATAAGAAAAATATTTGACCCAGGGTGTAGCTTTTTGTTGTATATTGTAGCTTTAGACAATATACAACAAAAAGTTGAAAAAAAACTAGTCTGGGTTCAAAAAATTAAGAAACAACTTTAGATAATCTGTTTTATTACGTAGAGCATTTATACTGCCAAACCTTGCATCAAATAAAACATGTTTGTCTCACCTAAACAATCGGCTCACAAACAACATTTACCACCCCCAGAAAATGAATGACGAAGCTTGTCACACGGATAGATTCATGTAAAATTCATGGCCATACCGTCTTCGCCCCGCCCGCGCCGTGGTTCTCCGAGCGCGAATTTGCTATAAAATTACTCACAATCTAATCATGTTGACGCCTCGTTGGATTAGTGGCTTCGAAGTCTTGGCTTCCATTCATTGGAAGGCACATCCCGAGATTTTCTTGCTGATAAATCTAAAGGGAGATAGCGGTTGATTGTTGATGCAGTTGCGGAATTTTTTGTGAGTTTATTTAAGCTAGGTTGACGAGATACTGTACGCTACAAAATGTTTCTAGTACAAAAAAAATATTACGTAAACGAAGGTATTACGTTGACACGTCAAAATAGGTTCTGGATAAGCAGCTAACTTCAGAGAATTAACAGTTATTTTAATGAACAAAAATACCAAATTGAATTTTGCTTAGAATCTATTTCCTACTACTTTTATTTCATGCACTCAAAATGAAAAGTGCTTATTTTAGGTTTATTTACTACCTGAGTGTCAATATACATACGTGGATATACCCACGTAGGTCACTCACATTCTTTACACCACCTCTTCCTTGATATTTCTTATTTTACAATACTTTTACCACCCTAAAACTTTTCTATCTAAAGAAATAAGCCTTGATGAGCTTAATTATGTGATTGAACTGTTTCATAAGCTATGTGGGCTTTTCAATGTTAAAAATTATAATTTAAGAACACAAGTATGAATAAATTCCTACTTCGCAATAAGCTCGTATAAGGATCTAAAAGAAAACAGTTTAATAATTCCTTAAACAAAACACGCATGGAAATAAATAAATGAAAAAGACTTAAAACAAGAGAAACGGACACGCTGTCCGTTTCTCACGTTCGAACAATGTCCTCGATTACAAACATCGACACATTGTGACGAAACCCAACGAACTGTGGCCGCTTATGTTCACCAAGTTTTTAATACCCGACACAGAATAATTCTATTCACATTTCCATCTCAGTTGTTTGCATGAATACGGCGAACGTATTAAAAACATACTTTGAGTTTACGAAACAAGTCGTGATGGGAGACGGGAAGTGGGCCAAACTCGCAAAATAGTTGTATGAGATCCTAAAATTAAGTTCGAGTTACTGCAGTACCGAGACTGTAGCTTGTGATAGTATACTTGCTTTTAGGCAGCAATGAGTAAACAATTTTGTGAAAAAGGAAATGTTAGACAAAATGGATACTGACAATAAAAGTTTTTTTATGATTGTGTGATAATATCTTCTGTCGTGTCTCTCAATATTATGATAGTGTGTGTGCAGACTGGATCACTAATGTTGCATCAAAACACCATTGACAATGTTTTTGTTAACAACCAACGTTTTGTACACTACTTATTTCACAAACAACTTATTCCACAAATGTTTTATTATAAAAACACTCGCTTTACAAACATTTATTTGGCAAATGCTTCTTTTTACAAATGTTTCGGATGATATTATTTACTCATTTATACATTTTTCATATAATAATTAGATTTTATTGAAAAATCACGTTAATACTCAATATCATTTTATAATACATTTTCTAAACCAGTCACAAAGTGATCATGACGGTATTGTTTAGCATAATGTTATTGAACGACCACTAAACAACTATTGTTGCACTGACATTCGAAGTAGATGTGAATCATTCTGTTATCAACGCGTACAGTATTTTATTCAATAAACAAGTGTTTTATTACAAACTGAACAGTAATTTCATTTCTGCCAATCGTTGCTTGTCAAGTAAAAATTGTAAATACATTTTTGGTGAACTGACAGGACACCGTGAAGACTATGAATCGGCTGTTCAAGTAATAAAAGTTCTGATACATATACTTAGCTTAGATTAAATATAATAATACCACACGGATCAATACAATTTAGAAGACTGCTCACTTGCTCAGTTTACAAGAAAAGAACGTAACAATAATTATGTAAAATATCCAACACAAAAGTTCAACTTCTTCTTGTGCGGTACAATTGTCATGCAAAACACCGTGTTTCAATATGAACGTAATACGATATATTTTATCATTGTGTGTCGTAGAAAAATGCGTCACGTGCTCCGAAATCGCCTTACAGTTCAACTCATATGAAAGCACAAATTAAACTCTCCTGTATCAATGAATAAAACCCATGCTTTCTATGGGATCCCCAACGTTTCGAACAATGACGAGTGCTGGATTATTTTCGAAACCAATTTCGAGGTGCGTAGTGAATGGAATTTGTACCTTTTATGTAGGTTCGAATTCGATATAATAATGTTTAATAATTCCATACACGAACGTACAGTAAAATTCTGTGAACCGATGGACAGTAGTCGGATACAAAAATATTACTCGGAATCTGATATAACATTGTATCTGTAAAACAATAGCAGGTTTGGGCAGTCATATTTTTGATGTACACGTTATATTTGGGAATATCGAATATTTTGTAAAACTGTTGTGAGAGTACGGTATTTTGTATGGATGGTCCCTTTGATTTAACCCTTTTGTAAATATGTGTGCGTTCATGGAGCATTTCACCCTCTGAGTATTGCAATAGGTTCCTGTGCGAGGCCAGTTATTGTTCAAAACTACGACATTACCTATAGTTGGACTGAGTACGTCATGTCTGAAAATGAATTCAACTGTAATTGAACATTGCTGATTTTTTTTTATGCAATAATTTTCAGAACTTTGCGATAAATTATTAGAAAGATTAGAATTCCAATTTAACTCTAAAAATCTGGTTAAAAATACCATCTAACCGAATCGTCAGATGACCATACTACCCAATTTTTTTTTACTAACTCCTGGTTTTTGTAAGCAGGTAACCCTAAAACAATATTGTTACAATTCCGACGAAGATCCAACGGTTGATTGGATCCGATAGGGTTGTCTAAATTATCACCCGCCCGAAGTGTCTTGCACCTCACTAGTTGAGAAATTGGTTTTGCATTCACGGAGTTACAATTAGCTGACGGAATACTGGCCACCGAAGGCATCATGATATATAATTCGGATAGTAAAGTGATTGGTTCACAAAACGTTGTTTAGAGGGCTGGTCGGATCAGGCTCGGTTTCCTGAATTATGAGTTTGGAATATCAGATTATTATTTAGGGATTGGAAGTGAAAGGTGCTCGTGAATTGTTTAGGAATGTTGATGTTCATATCTGATTCTGCCTTTAGGGAATGATTAGGGTCTGTCGGAAATTTCAAAATGAAGTTGGATTAAATTACCTTCTACAGTATTATTACGCTCTTCAGTGAGTTATTGGGTTTCACTCTTATACTCAAAACTATCACGACATTCAAAACCCATTATCGATAAACGCTATTACGACTCTTTCAAAATCAACAAAATCTTCCATGTCATCGATATTTTTCTCTCTATTCATCATGATACATTATGGCTATGTATTACTCGGCTACCGGATGCCCCTGTCTAACATTATACGCTAATTAATTGGTAATCCACATACAAAGCAAATCAATTAAGGCCCAATAATTACAATCTACAGTATTGAAGGCCTCTATGTACACATTGTATAAGTTTACGGCGGTATTAGTAACAAGCAAGGGTGTTTTACGATGTCTGAATAGATGTAGTTATAAGGATTAGATGTTACGTAAGGTTCTATAAGAATGTATTACTTAAAAGTTCTTTCTTAATTAGTAGAATGTATGTTTATCAATAAACTGTAGCATCTTTTATAAATTATACTTTTTAGGGTTCCGTACCTCTAAAGGAAAAAACTCTTATAAACTCAAACACTAAAACTCTTATAGGATCACTCGTGTGTCTGTCTGTCTGTCCTTCTGTCACAGCAGATTTGCTCCGAATCTACAAGACCAATTAAGTTGAAAACTGGTAAACTTATGGACTTCTGTGACCCAAACACGGACGTTTAACGTAAATAAATGAGTTTTGAACTTGTCACTTTTGGGGGGAAATTAGAAAATTTTAGAAATAGTTTTCTAATCTCTACCGTGCGGCATATAAAATGCTTATTGTAAGGATTTCAGATATATTTGTTGTACAAAACTCTTAAAAATCTTTAAGTCTTTTTTTACTGCAATTCGTTCGCATTCTTAAAGTTTCCGAGCTTCTGACCTCGTTACCAAGTTCCGTTCAGTGCGTTCGAACTAAAACGACGTAATTTGCACTTCGCTTAAAGGTCAGACATAATTGCCAATTAATTACAAGTCGTCATGTCCTATGCGTAGTGTTTCATAGTTTGTAATAATGAAGCAGTCATCCACGTGATAATTGATCTAGTTAGCGCTTGCAGCGCTTAATTACACGTCAGTGGGATTACGTAATTATTGTGTAGAGTTTCTCGTACGACTGGTATGTGGGGGCCCGGTGTCGTGTGTATGTAGCTACATTAGCTGATTATTGAAAGTTGAGAAGTTGTTTGATATGATTACATTAATTAGTTCTGCTGTAGTTTAGTTATTTGAGATCTTAGTTATTATTGGCATGACTAAACATGATTTAAATGGAGTTTTGCTTACGTTTACATTTAGTAGTTTATCGAAGTTACTAAAGACACTGATATGTTATCCTTTCGTTATCAAGTTAAGCCTCACTTCTTTAGACACACGCTAACTGGTACGATGGATGATCCTTAAGACACGAATACACAATCTTCCTCACTCATGTATATAACTTCACATTTCACTACACTTACACACACACTACTAAAGGCTTCTCCTCTTGTATACTGCGCCACTCTTGATATCGTCATGTGATGCAACCTACAGATTTATTTCATTTATGTGAGAATGCTGGTATCCATAACACAAGTTTAATCTTTCTTTGGATACCAGAGTTCATACAAAGACTGCATATAGCACTAATGGTTATATAATTGTTATACGCTATTATTGTATACGCATGGTGTTGTTTGTAAGTATTTGATTGTTCAACCAGTTATTTGTTCAATAAATAAAACTCTCTCTCTCTCTCTCTCTCCTTTCCATGAGTTTACTTTAACATGATCATCATCAGTATACATGACGTTATCCTTCGGCCCAATACAAATATCTGCACTATTTACACATTTCAAGTCACAAAAATCTAAAATTAACTCAAGATTCAGTTCCCTAACTCCAGTTCAGTCGCATTTCCCGAAGCGGGGGCTTGTACAAAATTTATGTACATATACTAAGATACCCCTAAGATACCGTATAAAATTGTAGGTCAAGACACGCAAATAAATACAGAGAGTGGATGTAAGAAGGATTTGTATAATGTTGAGCAAGGGTCAAAAGACAAGCCGAATCGGGTCACAAGCTTTGACTTGAGAGGCCGCGATGAAAGGTTTTACATACATTTAAACTCTGTAAAGTAAATGTCAATTTGTTTGGAGATTTTATGTTTATTTTGGTTTGAATTTTTTATTGTGGTTTGAGGTGCGTTTGAATCTAAAGCTAATGTATAGGTATCTCCGGTGGCGGTGAGCCACCTTGCTGGAGGCAAAAGTCCTCGCGCACTTCTGGGAGTGGCGCGAGGAGGCAAAACGCTGGGGTGAAACTCCGCTGCCGCAAGAAATTACGGCACAGTGGGCAGAGCTCCGGCGGGATCTCATGGCGACATGAAGAGTGCAATTGTCGCAACCCAGCGCTGGGCACGCCACAATTGTGGCGATAAGTAGGGACTTATCGCCATAATTTGAGGAGTGGCTAGAGAGGCGCCACGGCGTCCTCCCCTTCCGCCTGACGCAGGTCCTCGCCGGACACGGTTGTTTCGGGAGGTTCTTATTCAGGATAAAGCGGGAGGAAACGCCCGGGTGTCACCACTGTGTGGATCGCCTGGCGGACACGGTGGAGCATACGGTGGATATCTGCCCGGCTTGGGCGGAGCGTCGCCGTGTCCTCATGGAGACGATCGGTGGCGGCGATCTCTCGCATCCGGCCCTGGTTCAGGCCATGGTTCGGAGCGAGAGTGCATTGGAGGCCGTCACCTCCTTGTGCGAAGCAGTAATGCTCGCGAAGGAGGAGGCGGAACGCGTGAGGGAGGGGCATGGTTCGTGCCCTCGCACCCCTAGTCACTGCAGGGGACGCCCAGGGCGTCGGAAGTCGTTAGCCGATTTCTGGCCACGAGAGCGATGAGTAGCTCGCCGTCCGATAAGGACCAGGCCCGGGTCGACGGCGCGTTGTATTCTACACGCGCCTCAAAGAGATGCCAGCACCAACTGACGGGGTCCGTTTGGGTCAATGCCTGCCAGGGTTGCGAGTTTGTCCGAAAGAGATATCGTGGTCCTGGCACACAGGCGGAAGGAACACGGGTTTTAGTCAGTAAAAGTCTGACACGCCCTCCCGCTCCACGCAGAGCGGGAGAAGTTATTTGATAATTTCCCACCCAAAAAAATGTATAGATATGTGTAAGTTTTGATTGGATATACATTGGATAGCCAATAATAATGTCACTTTTGTCATTGTAATAATATCATAACAATATAAACGTGGGTAGAACCTGTTGGAAAAGCAAACTTAAGTTTTGGAAAAGGTAATGAGTGATCTCTGCGTTATGCTCGTGAACGGGTGCTGGTTATAGTGATAGGTCGTCTTGCTGAACAAAGTTTTGTTATTATTATTAGTAATTAACTGTTTATTTATTTTACTTCAGTGGTCGTAGTTTATCATTTGTGACTTCGAGCTACAGCTATAGCTGTATGTAAGCGGGCACAGCCCTTATCCCTGGAGGCTTATATTTAGGTATTAAGTTTTTTTTTATATTTTTTAGTTTTTATTTCTGCTTGAGTACAGTTTTCGATGTTTTTTTTGTTGGTATAGTGGCGTGTGCTAGCACTGCTGCTAGCTGACATATGGCAAATAATTTAATTTAATGATTTGTATTGCGTAAAGTAAATTATTTTACATACTATTGTATAGAATCAAGTTTTTCTAACTGAACAGACAGCTGTGCTGCTGGACAGTTTGTTGCACCACTTCTTCTTCCCAGCTAAAGCACTAGGAAGTGGTGAAGGGTGGGCATTTTGGGGGACTGCCTTTGAAAAGTGCTGTTTCTCAGCCTAGTTTGAATAAATGACTTTTGATTTTGATTTTTAACCAATAATATAAATCATTCTCTGTTTTAACCAATAATATAAATCATTCTAAATCAATCATCTCCATTAATATATATCAATCTTATTTAGTAATCTTTTAATCTTATATTATGAATTGTTTTTTAAATATTTTTTTTGTTTATTACATTGTTCTCACGTAAAGAAGCGACAAGAATAATGTACCCAGGATTTTGTAATATCTTGATTTAAAAGAGTGTCCTTGGAGTTTCTTGCCTGTTCTTCTTCATAGAGATCTACGTTTTGGAATGGGCAAATAGCTTCCACTTTCTGGCTAACTGACCGACTCTTTGACAATTCAAAAGTGCCTGTAAATGGTTTAATTGAAATAAATGCTTTGAGTTTGAGTTTGAGTTTTTTGAGTTCATTCTCTGTTTTCGTAATCGAAATTTCACAATCACATTCTAGCATAAAGTTTTCAGTGACACACAATAATGATTTGTTTTGATGTTTGGCTACTACCAGCTCAAAAATATTACGGATGCAACAAATAAATAATGAAGTAAACGACAAAAAAGGCTTCGTAAAGAGGAAAAAGTGAACGGCAGTAGACGACGTTGGGAACAAAAATACGCTAATGTAAGGCGTATTATCATGAATAATAAAAAAAGTACCTACAGTCGAGTATCATAAAGCGATGTTATAGAAGTAATGGGGGGAAAAACGCCCCCGGGGGCGTAGGGTGCGTACTCGCGAAGATTCTGTTGGCAGAATTTTATCTAGATGTACCGAGTTTACAATCCTGACAATGTTGGGAAATTGCGATACAACGTACTAACAATGTAATTATGTATGTAGGTTTCTTTTTGTGCCTGGAGGATCTGTGGATAAAAGAAAACATGTTGTACTTTTTCGAACAATGAGCTAATCATTTCATTAATCATTTATAAAAGTTATGTTACTTCGATTGAAAAATCAAAGGGAAGTAACTACTATATTTCTTATTTTAGCCAACATTCTTTTTCAGTATATATATTAACAAGATAAGTATTACGTTTCAACTTATTGTTAGTGTTAGACATAAGCTTTCAATCATTTCCATTTGATGATAAGCTATGATGTACCTAGCCTTTACAAAAAAAATCTAGGAAGTTATTCGTTGTATTCTCAGTACAAATCTTGATAATATTTTAAAGCGTATCCAGAAATTTGAGGTCCCGCAGCCATCCATCCCGTATCCATCTCTCAAGGGCCGTAAGTAAATTCAATCTGTAGGCCGCACTCCCAAATCACCTGAATACTCCACAGCGCGTATTAGGCTCGCGTATAAATCTAATTTGGGTATATTTTCTTACATTTCAAAAGTTTCCACGTTGGAAATGAAAAGAAGATGGAGTGCGTCAGCGCCTTGTCATCACGAAAAGTTTGGAGTATCGTGTGAAACAAATGGGTTTGCTTTGGTTAATGTTGTCTAAAGATTTTTCCTGTTGACGTATTGGTTGTTCTTTTTTGGAATTCAATCATTCTAATAATGCAATGGCTCACTACGATAATTTTATGTCTGTACCTTATTCAAAATGTATACGTAAATAGGTTTAATATTTTGATGTTGTGTCTATTTTGCTATCCATGTGATGCAACTGACTGATTTAGTCGGTATTGGTTTACTTACTGATATAATTACTAATTATCTCCAATTATCATAATAACTAATCCCTGGTGTGTAATATGATGCGATGCGGGAGGCCCAGAACGGCGCAAACGCAGTTAAAGTAATTAGGCCCGTTGTTTGGCCTGCAGAACAACTAGCGAGAAACCTAAAACCTAGTTAATAGACATAATTATGTCGGTATGGTTTCCGATATCTGGCATTTAGGCTTGCGAAGTAGAAGGCTGAACGCCAGAGGGAGAGGTAAAATTCGCGCCCCTAGTCGCCACAGGAGATGCCCTGGTCGTAGGGAGTCCCAAGCCAATTCCCGGCCACCGTAGGTGCGGGCATGCATAATTTGATAATTTACCACCATTAAAAAAAAAGGTTTCTAACTCCATTTTTATACAAGATCTAATCACACTAATATTATAAAGGTGAAAGTTTGTGAGTGTGTGTGTGTGTATGTTTGTTACTTCTTCACGCTCAAACGGCTAGACCAATTTTGATAAAATTTTGTATGGAGGTAGCTGACACCCTGGATTAAGACATAGGCTACTTTTTATCCCGATATTCCCACGGGATCGAGACTTACGCGGGTGAAACCGCGGGGCGCAGCTAGTTAATTATAAGCCTGATTTACTACTATACTATCTGTATCCGAAGTTGACCAGAAGCTCGTGTTTACATTAATCCAAGCTAATAGAACCAAACTGTCTATGTTAATACAATTCTATTCTTGACTGCCTTGTCGGTCTGGTGGTCGCAAGCACTACACTGCCAAGCATGAGGTTCTGGGTTCGATTCCTAGGTCGCGCAAAGTGTTATTGGGTTTTTCCATCAGGAATTATTTCTCAGTAGTAGCCCAGAGTTTGGAGTTGTGCCCTGTTGATAGCAATAGGCTCGTGAGACTTAAACATAACTGGCAAAATGTGGTACACCTCGGCCAAACTCTTCGGGGAAACAAGGCGTGATGTTATGTTATGTGTAGCTAGTACAACCAAACTATCGATATTAATACGATTTTATTGTTTACATCGTACGGTGAAAGAACATTACAACAATCCTATTACTTAAATAGGCCCTATGTACGAATATGAACGTTGCACGTGCCAACTCACGAAGGATTATTTTAGGATTCTTTTTGAGGCACAGAAACAACATATTTTACATTTTTCGTCTTTCTTTTTTTAATTTGATCAAATGGAAATCCCTAAATATTTTAATTTTTAGCCTCTTGCTGGTTATCGTTTGCTCAATGGATGAGGAGTGAAAGCTTAATGTTTGTCTGTTGTCACACAACGTATCACTAAAAATAACGATTATTCTATAAAACCACAGGTAAACGAAGCAAAAGGAGTATGTAAGGATCGTAGCGGGTGATGTTCTGTAGTGTGTGCCTGCCCCCATGGGAAGACGGCGTGAGTTTATTTATTTATGTATCAGAGTTATCTGTCAATTAAACTATTTGGCTTCCATTATGACCATCCTAAAACTGAAACGAACGCCAAAATCGCCATTAACCATCGATTTTTGCCGGAAGCCAGGCATCGTAATGTGCTGCTCATATGTAGCTACAATACATCTGGCTTTGTCCCTTTCAATGTGTAGACGACGAAACGAGGCTGGCATACTGATGTGTTACTTTTAAAATTTATTGCTGCAACCCCTTACTTGGGGTTGTGGTGGTGTCGATAGAAATGTTGAAAGTAGAGAATGTTATGAGATTAATTAGTTATGATTTATGGAGCAGCACCAATCATTTATGAATCGTATTTAAAGAAAAAGCTACAATGGCGGCTCAAATAAATCCATTTTCTGGTATCTATATATATCTGGTATATATATACCTTTAATTAGGTTCAAATTAAATGTTTTATTTAACAAAAAATTCCTTTAATATCTTGTTTCAATTGAAGTGGCAAGATAGTCCTAAATGTAAAACTACCTAAAGACTTAAAAGTGCCAATTGAAAAACATTTTAGATTTTTAATCGAAAATTCATAATAGAACTTGCCCATTTTTCATCGACTATCGACAAAGATATCGCATCAATACAAACACTATCCGACGTCGACGGTGAATAAGAAGTAATGAGTTTTCTTTTACATCGCACCTGACTTCTGGCTCGCAGACGCCTGGCAGACTTCGCTAAACAGGATTAAAACCTTTTTTATTTCTACTATTTGCTCTACCTCTATTCACTCTTATGTAGCTTTGAACTACCTTCAAATGATTGTATCTATTTTTATCTTATTTGTATTTTGTTTACATGTTAGTTTTTGACAAAAATAATTATTAACGTACCTACTTACAAAATATTTTTTGAATATCATGTGTTTTTTTTTTAGATGTAATTTGAGCACTGAATACGAAACAGTAAGCAGCAAATTTGAAATAACAACACAAGTACACAAAAACAATAGTACAAGACACAAAACAAGTGTAAGTACTCAACAGTACCAGTACTAACATACATTTTGCCTTTTTATTTTTTAAGGAGCCATCCAATCACAGTTCTTTTTCTATTTAAAAGTCTAAAGGAATAAATACATCTAGGTAAGAAGTCTATTATATTTTGTAGTAAAGATATTAAAAAGTAAAACTTCTAAAGACATTAAACAGCTATAACATGAGCTTAACACAATCCTTATGTACAGACGATGTGTCACTAGAGTTGCAGTCGCAAGCTGGTTCAATACTCCCATACGTTACCTACTTAGTGTTGATAATTTAAAAATTCTCCAAGTTATCCCGACTAAAAGCGACCAACGCCGTCGCGTGTGCTGTCCTAAAGTGTGTGAACAACGAGATACTAGCGATTTAGAGGAGACACACAATATTCAGTATAGTACAGTATTCAGTATAGTAGTAAAGTATTCAGTGGTAGAATCTATGAAAGTAACAGGAAGTGTAATGAAGATGACAGATTTGAGGCTAAAAATGTCATATTGCTTGAAGAAAAACAGGAAACACAGAATCTTTATAAAAAGAGATAAAGAAAACAATGTATGTGTTAAAGAATACAAATATTATAATTACTTATTTAAAATGCATTATTATTCCTACAATGAACAAATTAAATAATGAAGAAACAGAATTAATCAGAATTCCCACTATCCCCTCTACAATGAAACTTTATTGAGGGGTTAATCCAAAGCCATATCGTTTGTAACTTGCACTCGCCAGTCGCACAGTGTCGCAGCCACGCCGCGGCGACACCGCACCGACAACATGCCATTTGTAAACTATTTGTATGCGGGCGAGTGTGCCACCCTCACTTTTCTTACTTCCCAGTGACGAGCGACCGGCATCGCTACTATCTTAGCGCTCTTTCCAACTACGACAACTCACAAATTTTGTGTTAACTTCTCCAACACGGTGTCTTCATACAGTTCCGAAGTACGAACACGGTGTCTCTAAACTTAGATGTTGGAAAACCTTAGTGTATTCAGCCACATTGGTATTTATGTGCCGTTCGAATATCGCGTGCATGCTCGCTGAATTAAATTTTGTTCGTGCGATGTTCTCGCTTGTGCGCTTGATACGTTGATTGAAAGGTATTTACGTACGTGAGCGTTGCTTTGCAACGATCTATTTGTCTGCTGATCCTGAATTTTCGGTTGGAATTGATTTGTTTGGAATTCTGTGCAGATAAATTATATTACTACAATTGCTCGCTGCATTGGGATTGATATTTGAATTTCTGGGATCTATTCTAAATTTAACGTGGAGTTAGTCCAAGCAAATATTGTTTAATAATGCGAAATATAGGCATCAATTACTGGAAATAAGAGCTTGTATTTATTACATTGTTTGAAATAATAATTATTTCCAACCCAACAAGTAGTAGCAAGCAATTTGTTGTTAAATATTAATTTGATTCAATGAAAACTGAACATTTTGAAACTGTTTTAAATATGTAAGTACTATGCAAATGATTTTTTGCATGTAAAATGATACAGCACATATGTAAATAGCAGTATCGCCAAACTTATCTAAGAAATCGGTCCGTCATGTGATGAAGAATATAAACCACAGTAATACAAAACCGTTGCAACGTTTGATGCATTTTTATAGCTCAAGCAATAACCGGGCGGGTGAGACGAAAACGACAATAGTGCACTTAAGTTGCTCATAAACGGTATATCATATCCTACCGAACAATGTTATTTATTTCGCACTATTGCTGAACATCGTCTGATTTGAATAGATACGCTCGAAGCTCTAAGACGTTTTGCGCTTTATGTATTCAATTTTTCCAATGATTGAATTAGTCATGCTGCAGATATTGGAGACATTGTAGTACAGTGAGTAAATAAAGTAAATACGAACTACTCATATTAAATTTCATTTCTACATTGTAATGTAGAAAAGAAATATGAGTAGTTCGTATTTTGATAGCGCACGATTGCTTAAGTATTTTCTCCTTTTACTGATGCAGCACATACAATCCGATTTGAAGATGTATATGTAAGCAGCACCTGAACTGTTAGATAGTAAGAGACCAACGTAGATAACTTATTTTTTTAATCTTATAAGTTCATAGAACAAAAATATTTTCAGTATATTCATTCCAATTTTTGTAAAATTTGAATAATTTTAACAAATTCATAGATATTCATTTTAACCAGGTCACAGCTAGCAAATATCAGATCTTCCAGTTTCTATATCATATTTTTTATTGATACAAATAAAATTTTACTATCCTGTTTGTCATGTTACTAGTGTTTGTGATACGTAGTTTTACATACTTTAACGAGTGTATCCGAGATGGCTTGGCATCAGAACTGAAGGATCTGTTCCAAACAATGATTTATGGCACTTCTACACTTTAGTTTAGGTATACTTTGCCTATACTTTTTCCATCTCTTTGAAAATATTAGCACTATGTTCTTCATTTTCGTCAACGTTACTTACAATAAAATCTAAATATCAAAGTAGCTTTTCATGCTAAGCTTTTATTCCAGTATCATTATCTTCTTTTACAGTTTTAGGTTCTAGCTTTCAGCTACCATTGCATCTCTGGTTTCACATACATGGCTTTAAATTCTGCAAATGCACTTTTCGGGACGCATTTGTACCGTTTCAATACATTTAAGACCGTACTATAAAATCAAACTGTAGTGGAGGTTTGAACTTAGATGCTATAAAATGGATAAATACATAATATAAACAGAAATCGTCACTAACAAGAACTATGTTGCAGGCAATAAGAAAAATAACGGTGTGCTCTCATGTCATTATTACCAGCTAAATGAAAATACTAATCATATTTTTGCAAAATGTCTTTCTTAATTATCCTCTTATTTAACACAATTAACTTTGTGTATTATTGAAAGGTCCTAATCTACATATTAAGCTTTTTCTTTATCTACATTAATGTACACAATTATGTTAATTGTTAAAAATCTATCTGCCTAGCCTTTTTATTTATGTTGGGTCGGCTTCTAGTCTAACCGGATGCAGTTAATACCAGTATTTTACATGGAGCGACTGCCTATCTGACCTCCACAACCCAGTTACTGGATCACACGATACCCCTTGGTAAGACTGGTTGTCAGACTTTCGGGGTTCTGACTACCCGAAACGACTGTCAAAGATCTACGAATGAAAGCCGGGACCAACGGCTTCACCTGCTTTCCAAGGCATAAAGGTGTTTCTATAAGTAATAGATGGTCACCCATCCACAAACACTGCAGCTAGCGTAGCTTAACCTTGGATCAACCTATGCGGTTGTTATTATTTAGCCAAGAGCCCCTCTATATTATCTTTAATTATATTGCTAACATATTTATTGATAATACAATACATAATGCACCATACAACCAACACAACATCAAAATCCTCCCTACCATGTCATACCGAAATACTTTAAATATGATTACAGAATTTAACATCGAATTATGAAAGCTCATTTCAATTTAGTTCAATTATGATAGAATTCGAATAATTTTTAGTGGGGAGCTTGGAAATTTATTAAACGTGAAACTGATCAATGTTTATGTATTGAAGTTGGCAGCATTCCAACTGCCATAATTATTGTATTTTATATAAGTACTAGCTTTTGCCCGCGGCTTCGCTCGTGTGGAGGTCGGAAATTATCCAACGGAAATGTACTTTCACCCAAATCCATTCAACATTTGTTCTGTCGTAGTAATAGCAGAGGAAAATTTCATTGGCTCCCGCGCCACCGTCAACGATAATTATTTTGAATCTGGGATATCTTTTAAAGTATTAATTTAAATTATATGATGTTAAGGAAACTTTTTAATCTAAAGTAATTGCCCAATTTAAATAACATATTTAATTGGATGAGGGCTAACCACTAAAAATAGCTTCGGAAATAACAATATTTTTTTTTATCAAATTCTGAAAGATATAAATGTTACTGTGGGTCATCCTTAGAAGATAGACAAAGCTATCGCGGATATTGTTGTTGGAATTTTTAAAATGTACAATCTTGTAGATCATAAATATTATGTATTTCGTACGGTTTACGCGGCGCACGCCAGGAAAGCTCCCAGTTGGCATGATTTTTTCTGGCGTTTTCAACAATAATCACCATATTTCAGCCAATTTACACAAAGCCTTAATAAATTATACACATAAACCTTTCTCGTGAGTCACTCCATCCATTAGTGAAAACCGTTTGGTAGTTTTTGAGTTTATCACGTTCAGACAGACAGACAGACAGACTCAGCAGGGACTCTGTGTGTTATGAGGATTATGGGAATGAGTATTTTAAGTTTGAATGTATTGGTACTGTGGGGCGTTAGATGGGCGAAAAATGGTATAGGAGGGCTAACTTTTATTAATGACTTTGGCGTCATTATTTGTTGTGTGTGTAATTTTTAGGTATTCGATTGACTGACTGATATACATGTATACTTATATTAGTCTAGATTTCGAGTAGCTCTCATTGCATCTACTACATCGGATACGTCATTAAGTGAAATGGTTCTGCCGAGTCTATTTTTTAATTCTCGCATGAAACAAATGTGTTAGGGCTACAGATTGCTTACCGTATAAAACAATGCTTTTGTTAGCATCTTACATGCGCATCTGTGTATTGCCTGCAAACGAACCCAAGATACAGGACCAAAAATACAAATGGGAATGTCGTTTTTTATATGTAAAAATATGTTTGTATGTTTTGTGTGTATCTTTTAAAATTATTCTCCGCTGTAATATATAAATGCACACAAAAATACAGAGATCCAAATTTTAATGTAAAATAAAATGTAGCGATGTTATAATTCGATTTGAACACAGCTTCAGGGCTCGCGATAATATTTCATGATGTTATGTGGCCTAAGTTGTAGGTTAATACGGGATTTAGTGGTTAAACCCGTTAATTCCCGTAATTAGGCCGACAGTTTTCATATACCTAATCGCTATGTGGAAACGGTAATTATCATGATGATTAGTTTCATCGAATTACATCATGTAGCATGTCCTATATTTGTTACACAACAGCCGCACGGGTCAGTCGATAAGGTTAAGCTACGCATGCCGCGGTTGGTCCGTGGATCGGGTTCCCACTGCCAAATAGGTATTGCTTAATTGACAATAGTGGTGGACAAAAAATTCTAGGTGACGAAAACTCTTAGAACTTCTGCGTACCCCGAAATTCATATAACATTTCAATACGAACAGGTTTGACCATAAAACTGGACCAAACCATTATGCGAGTAAAGGAAATTATGGTATAATGGATATTCAAGGCTGAATGATCCTCCAAAAGTTTATGGATTATTCACGCTCTTCACTCAAAACTTAGCCCACGACCAATCATAAGTGATTGCCGATATGTAGGATTGTAGAATATTTTTCGAGCGCAACTTATCGTGATACAAAACGGTTGAAATATATTTTAATAGTCGGATAAACTGTCGGATTGTTGTGAGCGCTCGCAGATATAATGATTTTTGGTTCTCATGTTTTATTTATACAGTTTTATTTGTGAGTATGAGAATGGGAGAATAACAATGTATCAGCTGTTATCTTTGCTCGTGAGTTAAGTTGCGTAGAGTAGGTTAGTTTGTGGATACTGTAGCGTATTGAACGACGAGGATTTCATTGAACTGCGTACATTCACTTACAAGTTCTGTGTTACTGTGAAGTAACATCGTTATTTACTCTAATATACCACAAAATCTTCTACACTACTACTAATATAATATGTATCTAAATTATTACTAATAAACAAATAATAATAATAACTGCTTTTTTTATTTTAACGAATAGGTTCGGTAAAAAAAAGTATAAGGCAGAAGAGAGAGGAGGGGGTTGGGGGGAGAGGGTATGTAAAGGTTTTCACGATACACATAAGAAGTGACCGTGTCTAGGCTGGAATCCATGCATCTACCTAAAGTCCTCACCACGATTTTATTAGGTACTAACCTGCTACGAACTCCATAGAAATTCATTCAGCTCGACTGCTTTTAACGACAAGCAATAAAATTTAATATAAGTACTTCATGTACTACGTTTTCCTTAAAAAAAATCTTTTGGAAGATAAGTTTTGCTTATAAATCGCATCATTGGTTTTGAGGCTTTTTTCCTACTCAAACAATACATATTTCCAGAAATTTCCTGGCACTTGGACCTCCAGAGCTAATAATTGAATTGTACTTAGGAATCGGCGTCTAACCATCCTATAATAGTTCGGGCAGTTGATTCCAGGGGACGTAGAGCGAAGTGCACTTGCAGCACTTGCGCAAATGTTTGCCTAGCGATAGGGCGGGCCGATCTTGGCAGAGAGATAGGACATATTCTTTTTGATAGTGGCGATTAAATGTCACTGTTCTATATTTTGAACACCATGAAAACTGGTGACCCAGTAGAGCAGCGGTGGCCAAGTAGTAATGGCCTCAACTTATGAGTCGTGGTTTGAACCCAGCCAGGCACTTTACTTTGTGAAATACCTTTCATTACCACTACCTTTAAAAACGGTGATGAACACATCGTGAGGAAACCGTTATATCCTGGATCCAAATATTCTGAGACATGTGACGTCTACCAACTGGCACAAAGCGTGGTGGATTATGGTTCGCTCCCTCTCACAGAAGCCTGTGTCCTAACAGTGGGAACGGTATCGACTAATTATGATAATGATGGTGATGATGAAAAACTGCGGAATTGAAGGCGAAGATGCAGAATGAGCTGCTCCTTTTCAGTATTCAATATTAACATAGATTTTTGAATAAAAGAACGCCATAAACCTATCATCAACCCTACACTTATTTTGGCACTATTTTTCATGGAGATCAGAATTCCTGCCTAAATGGTCTACGAATCATTATAGTTCAGCATAAGAGCTAAAAGTGAAACTCTTTCTGATTAAAGTATACAAAATGTTTTGGCTGTAGAATTACTGACCATGACCAAGATACTGTGTCCAAGACAGAGAAAAAGAAATGCAGGTAGTATTTAAATATACTTTCTGTATCAGACCCTGCAGTTCACTATGTGTACTTAAAAATGCACTGCAAGATTCCTTCTGCAGAGACCAGTACCACAATTTATCGAACTCGTGGAGGTTGTAGCACATCAAATGCTTAGAAAGTTGGAGCGCTCCGTGGTCTTACGGTAATCAAACTAAGAGACAAGAGTATACACTAGCTGTGTCGGTTTTGGATGCTTTTCTGTATGTGTGATAGTTTGTTTTGTTGTGAAAGCTATAGTTGCACTGCCATTTTGGATGAGTATAGCAAACGTGATTGAAATTTTTGAATGATAAAATTATACCTAATTATTTCTATCGCATCTATTCAAAAAGAGCTAATTTATTCTCGGTGAACCGGGACTAAAATACCTTACCTCAAACTGTCATTTGATTTTTTTTAGGAAAACGTATACTATCTGTCATTGTTTCATTTTTATTTCATTTGACCTATTGTGGTATAGTAATTATATTCTAGGTGCATCGTAGTCACATATAATTATATAATTGATGTACCTACCTATATAAAATATTGTAATACATTTTAAAAGAGTAACGGAGGAGTTTCTTGCCCATTCTTCTCGATACGAAACTACCTTTTGGAAGGGGTGATTAGAATCAATTCTAGTTTTATGTAAATTTTGACGTTCAAAAGTGCCTTTTATGTGTCTATTTGAAATAAATAATTTGACTTTGATTTTGATTTTGAGCGCTTTAATCCCCAGGGACTAAAAGTGATTTGAATTTGGAATGTGGATAGTGTTAGCAAAAGTTCCAATCACCAAAGAGATCTGTCACGAACATTGTATGAACAAGTAACAGGCTGTATGATAAAGTAAATCGCGCCCGTGCCAAATTAACAAAAATGCAACTGTAACGGATGGTAGTAATAAAATTGTTACGATACACTTCCATAATTGTTTAAATATAAACATTAGCCTCTAATTATAGCTCGAGTGGCGTACTTTAGAATTCTTCGCTTCGCTCTGGATTCAAAGAATCCCTTTCGTCTTCAAAATAGTGGTTTGTTCCCTGGGTAAACACTCTTCTATTAATTCTGTTAATAGGTTCAAAAAACTGTTTTAAAACTAGATGAGATCGGTGTTTCATATCCAACTACTCTGAGAATAAACACCGAACTGAAATCTCAGGTCACAGTCTCTTTAAAAGTCCAGACACAACGTAGGTGAGGCCATAATTAGTATTTTGAGGAAAGAACCACACACAATCGAATAGAAACGAAGGTTTACATAGTTTAACTAGCTGCGCCCCGCGGTTTCACCCGCAGAAGTCTCGATTCCGTGGGAATATCGGGATAAAAAGTATTGTATATCCTAACCCACTAAACTTAATCCAAATCCATTCAGCTGTTTTAGCGTGAGAGTGAAACAAACAAACAAACTCACTGTTGCATTTATATCATTAGTTAGGTTAAGCGCTCAATAAATGTGACAGGCAAATACACATGCACTTCAAAAAAAGGATGCAAGTAGGTATCTTGCATGTCTTTGTGTGATAAGAGCTTCTGATAGATGAATGGCACAATGATATGCAAGCTACTTACTTACCTATTTACATACTAGTTAGTTGCTTTATTTGGTTGATTTCCAGTAGTTCGATCGATTAGTTGTAGAACTAATAGATCGACACTTGAATTTTATTACCCGACTACGGCAAAGCAAAAAGGAGGGTTATGATTTTGACCGGTATTTTTGTATGTATGTTCATTTAGTCGTCCCTCATAACTTCTAAACTTCTAATCATAAATTGATAACAATGAGGTGTCGTTGGAAGCATAGATATAAGAAAGATATTTCTATGGTTGGAAGCGTCTTGATCGTCCGCTGTGTTATGTGATGTCACATTAAATGAACTCGGCAATTTACGGTATTATATACATTAAAATAATTTACGAGTACGTTGTTTATTTAATAGACGATACGAGTATATATTAATATAATATAACATTTTCAGATGAGAATATTTTCTTGTTTCATAGTTTTTAGAGCGTGATTTTTCAGTAGCCGGGTTTATGTTTTGAACTTACTTTTTATACTAATAAGTATAATAAAGCTGAAGAGTTTGTTTGTTAGTATGTTTGAACAAGCTAATCTCTGAAACCACCAGTCGGATTTGAAAAAATCATTTGATAGGCCAATTCTTGAGGAAGACTATAGCCTATTTAACATCACGCTACGATCCTTAGAAGTTGAGCAATCTGGCTGACGATGCAATGTGTCGTCAAAAAAAGGTATTATACAAAATATGGCTTATTTTAGTAAATAAATTGTGGTGTCTTACTAATTTCACGCAAACCAAGCACGGGCAGAAGCCAGTTACACGCCGAGAGAACTGCTCTATGAAATTCAAATAGAAAACCAGTTTCCATCGTTATTACATTCGGTACGAATCGGGATGGTATATTCTAGATCCAAATCTCTAAAGCTCCTCAAAAGAGTACAAAAATATTGCAATTTTGTTCACCAAACATTCCATCCCACCAAAAAACAAGAAAGAAACAAAACTAAACATTATTCGAAATATTTTCCATTCGAAATCACAAACTAAATTCACAGGTTTTGCATACAGTGAATATCTCGAATGGAGCGGCCGTTTATTGAACGGAATCGAACCGACGGCGTACCGATGAATCGACGGTAAATTAATAATCATATTACTTTTTCAGTGGAATGCAAATATTTGATGATTGCGCTGCGGCGACTGCTGAATGTCGATACTGAGAGACGAGGATGTGAGCGGTGCTGGGTGCGGTCCATCGTGGTGAGCACACAGTTGGGGTGTGATTGAGCGCGGTTCTGATTGGGCGTAAGTTAACTATGATTCACTGCGTCCATTGATTCATCCTCGAGTTTTTTTGTTTACTTCTTTCTGCCACAAAGTTGAACGCAATTACGACAAGCGGGTCCGGGAGAACCGCTAACCGTATTTAGTTCCTATGTATATAGCATTAAAGGTGATCAATAAATAAATTAATACCTAAATATAGCTCTGAACATAATGTCCTTTTACGGAACATGACTCACCAATAGTCTTGGTTTGATTGATCAGTTTTTAACTGTACCCGTACTTCCGTTTTATTGTTTACCCGACTACGGAAAAGTCAAAAGGAGGGTTATGAAGTTTTATTTTTATAAAAGTAACATCCAGCAATATGTGATCAGTTAATGTCCTAGCCTGCTCGCTGGGAGCTGTATTTGTGAAGTATTGTGAAACATCCGTGATCGGTTTCTCTCGCGTTCGCTATGCAACCGACCATTTAGTTTTTACAATTTTTTAGTCCAAGTGTAGCAGCGGAGTGCTAGAGAACTCGTTATTGTATTTTTGTAGATATTGGAAGCAATTTTAATTTAGATTAAGTATTTAATCGTACTTATACTAAAATTATGTATGTATATATTTTGTCGGAAAAAATCTCTAAATATATTTTTTAATACTTTCCAGTTTCTTACTAATAGGTACTTATTCTTCGCAAATTGAGTATCCTCCATATTTAATTTTCAGGCAATTATCTCAATGTTTATTCAGTAGCCGGACCGCCGCCGTAGTCGTGTGTGTGTGTGAGGGTGTGTTTGATTGTGTAGTAGTGTTTGAGTAGTAGCTTTTCTTCACAGATTTTAGTTTACTAAGAACAACTCTTTTCTCAGCCAACTTTTTTCTCCAAATGTATACAATTTCTACCACCACAAAAGGAGTGAACCATAATTCAAGTCCATATCTAAAAGTCGGTTAAAAAGCCCGTGGACCTGAGGTGTTGGGCCGAGTGGATTGCACTAAATTATTCCCCCGGGCTCGCGGCGAGTTAATGAATTTATAATCAAATTACAACTGTACTACGCCCCGTGAGAAATTTCACAGATAAATCTTTATAGCGTTATCGTTTTATTTGTTTCGTGATGACCGTGGATTAGGTTCTGTGGGTTTTCTGTAAAGGTCGATTCAGTTCGCGCCATTTTGGAAAGGGGAACCCCTCCTTAAATTCTTCATTTTTGGTGTTGCTTAATGCCGAGTGATTAAAAAAGGGCTAGCCTAAAGAGTTCCTAGGTACTTATCATCTATAAGAAAATAAATAGTGTTCTTCTTGTCTCTTAAGTTCGTCCAAATGTTGTCTCTAATGCTACGGCTACATTGTCGCGACAACGCGAACTACACTTTGCGCGTTTTTTGGTGTACAGCGAGTCGTCGAGCGGTGTACGAGAGAGAGCGCGCGGGCGCTTTTTTGCGACAATGTAGCGGTAGCATAAAAGATCGCATTTTGCGATAAAACAGCTTGTTGTGACATATGTAGGTAATCTAAGAAACTTTCAAAAATATAATAATCAGTGATCTCTAGGCAGTAGGTACTCGTACCTACATACCTACGCATACAATACGGATAGAATAATGTATATTGTCGTATGGTATGATCCTTGCAGCTTTTGTTTCTTACAAATGTTCATATCTGCGTGCCAGTTACCAGTTCTACGCACAACGCACTTAACTATCCTAAATAATTCTACCGCACAGAACCTACTAAATCTTGAACTGGAAGTGGCCAAGAAGTATAAACGGCACATTATTTATTATCTACCATGCGAGCACCGAGTGAGCCCTTTCGTGAAAATATTAAGTAAATAAACGGAGTGAGCGCTCGGAGGTTATGGCCAAGAGAAAAGCGATAACGATGTGTATCGCCGCTTTTATTGTTCATAATGTGGGGGTATTACGTTAATATGGACGGAATAAGTTTCATATTAGGTTTTTTTAGAGATAGTAACAAGTTTTTGTTAAGCAGCAGTGATGAATATAGTTTATTATTTATTTATTGAGTGGTTTAAATGCAAAATTTCTCCACCTTAATTTAGACGATTTATTATTCGATGAAAAATAAATAATAGGGATTAAACTAGCAAAAATTATGCCAAAGCGAATGAGCCACAGATAGTCATCGTCTCAAAACATGCGAAGCGCATTTTGATAACTCTGTCCATAGCTTTTCTTATGTTAACCATATTACGGACTTAGGTAAGAAGCATCTAGATATATAATCGCTGAAATGTGGGTGTACTATCACCTCTGTCTCCCTCTTTGGGGACTACAGGTGTGATGTTTGGATTTATATTATTTATTATAATTATTAACGTAGTAGTTACAAAGCCTTCCAAACGCCAACCGCGGGGCCACAACAAAGCACACTGCCAGCTAAAACAAACCTTATCAGATTGAAATGTTTCGACAAACACTAAACGTGTAATGAGACCGTTCGCTCAAGATATTGCCAAGCATTTTGTTTCTATCATCTTTTGATGGATTTCGACAGATCCAGAAATAAAGTATCCTGTTCTTGAGTGGGCGATAAATCGATTTGGAGTTGGAAAATGTTTTATTTCTGCCCAAATTGTTTAAAAGAATCGTTGAGATGAAGTTATAAAGATCCCAATAATATTGCATAGGGTACAGGGTCCAATTAAATTAGCTAGCAAAACTACGCAGACGTGATGGTATATCTAAACATGATAAAACAAAAAATAAATTACTTTGATGTTTTTTTTGGGGTCATCAACCGCTAGTAGAAAAGTCAAAGTCAAACTCAAAGTCAAATTATTTATTTCAAATAGGCACATAGATGGCACTTTTGAACGTCAAAATTTACAAATAAAATAGAATTGATTCTAGTCGCCCCTTCCAAAAGGTAGCTTCGTATGGAGAAGAATGGGCATGAAACTCCACCGTTACTCTTTTAAAATGTTTTACAATATTTGGTATTGGTACATTAATTATATAATTATATGTAAAGACGATGCACCTACAATAAAATTACTATACCACAATAGGTAAAAATAATTAATAATGAAGCAATGACAGATAAATTAATTATGTGATAGTGCATGGTGCACACATATTTACAAACATTGTAAAAAAACGTTTTCCTAAAATAATGAATAGAGTTTTAAGTTTTTTTTATTTTTGCTTGAGTTAACAATAAAAGGTTTAGTGTTATGAGCCTCCTTTTAAGCAACCATTGCCTGTGTTAGGAAACTCCAAAGTAGTTACTCGAAATAGATATCAGTTTTTTTTTTTGTGTGAACTTCACACGCGTGATGGGTTTCTATATCTAAACACGATAAAAAGTAAAAAAAAATACCCCAGCAAACCCGGGACAGCCCCAACAAAATAAATCCAAAATGATAATTAATTTCTCAAACTTTATTGCTCGCAGTAAGCCAGTAAGCCGAAAATATTGAAAAAAAAGAGAAGCGATCACCTTTTTACGACATCGTAAGCGGGACCATTATAGGGGTCACTTGATATGGGATTTCGATGTGAAACTCGTCATTGCACGGATAATATTTTCGGCCGTAACACTAAAATAAAAATGGTTGTAAAACTCTATGTACAAAATCATGACGTGAAAGGTTATAAAAGGGTGGCTACTGTGGCTACTGTGCCGTATAGTTATATTTAATACAAGTTTGGTCGGGAGTTAAAAGTTTTTGGTCGGGATATGAACCGTGTGAAGTGCCGCTGACAAACGAATGTTCGCGTTTGTATGGAGCGCGGAGTGTTGTGTGGAATGGCGTGGTCGCTGGTCGCATACCTACGTATTTCGTGTATGTTTGCGGGGCGTATAGGTGTTCGGGAATCATGGATGCATTTGATTTCTCTCTGTTTATTGACAGGTAAAATCACGTCATACTCAGTATGAAGGAACGCAATTTCTCAGTATACAATATCTTTTAACCCTGAAGACAACTAAACTATCCCACTTACACCTACATAATCAGCCTACAATTTTCCCACTTCTGGGACCAAGGCTTCCTATCTTCGAGACGGAGTGGGCTGTAATCCACTACACGTGCCCAGTGCGGGTTGGTAGGTGTCACATGTCTTCGATTTTTTTGTTCTAGGACATGTCGGTTTCTTTACGATGTTTCCCTTCACCGTTTTGACAGCAGTAGTGATGAAATTTTTTACGCGAACTAACCGCCCGCGCCGGTTCCAACTTGTATCTCGCGGCCGTTACCGCTGGGCCACCACCGCTCACCACTTGCACCTACCACTTCAAAATTACTTCAAGTTTTCGGCTAAATTTAAGTTTCTGTAACTACAAATTTAAACTACGAGTAATACCAAGACGAAGTTTTGTATAGGTGAGGAAGTTTGAACCACATACAAGTTATTACATAGTTGATAATTACAGATTTCAGCGCTTCTACAAAGTCGAGGAAACCGTAGTGAACTGGGTTGGTAACACTGATGTGCTGTTCATTATTTTAGTTTTATGCGTGTGTAGTTCATGATGGATAGACTTGGGTGCAGAAAACTATAAGGGATTACTCGAGAGAACAGGCAGGGGTTCTATTTTCGGAATGTAACATTTTAGTGATAACAGCAAACTGCGCAATACACTTTTATGACCGTATAATGCAGTCCATATTCATCATCATGTATATGAGTATATCAAATGCCTTAAAACGTAGAATAATCCCTGAAGAGCCAAACCACCTTTTAATGGTGATAATATTTTACTTACTAAATTTTAATTGAGACATTAACAAATTTACGTGGATATCTCAATACTCACTGCTATCATTTCCATATCAATCGTTTTGTATAAAATTATTGTACTCTTAACAAGGAAAAGGTAAGCTGCTAAAAAACCTAATGGAAACTCCAACATTTTCCGAAAATGGATCGGTAAAGAATCTCATGTAAATATAAAACCTTTTATATTTTAGAATACCCAAAAAAGTACGGGATTTAAAAATGTTTTTACCTTCAAAATTTAACAAGCTGGTAGTTTAAAAAAAAAGAAAGGAGTATCAAAACCGAACATCTAACAAAAAACCGTTAACGTAAAAGTGTGTGCCCTATAAAATACTGTTCGTCGAATAGGGTTGTCACGAGCTTGGTACAGACCAAATATTTTTTATTTAATTATACTTCCGAATCCTTACTAAATATATTTTTTATTTAATTATACTTCCGAATCCTTACTAAATATATTTTTTATTTAATTATACTTCCGAATCCTTACTAAATATATTTTTTATTTAATTATACTTCCGAATCCTTACTAAATATATTTTTTATTTAATTATACTTCCGAATCCTTACTAAATATATTTTTTATTTAATTATAATTCCGAATCCTTACTAAATATATTTTGACAATTAGCCTAGTCTACCCTTATATGATTTTATTTTTTTCGAGTCTCTGGTGTTCGATTTTAAATTCAGGAAAGAACCGATCTAATGAGACAACAGGTCAGTATCTAAGATGGTTGATACTTTAATAAAATGAATACCTACCTACTTACAAAATATAAATAAAACAGAATTAGCAAGCATCATTTACCATGGCAATGCTGCCAGCCTTTTGGGCACTTTTCCTATTGACAGTGATGAGGATGATTTTTTTGATTACCTGCGATTTGTTCCCCCCTTTTAATACGTGGTACATAATATTATTATTATTTTAAGACAGTTTTCTTATAACTATGTAAATATCTTGTTTGAAAAATAAATAGACATAATAGAATAACTTCCTCTTGCTTCTCCCAGAACTCGAATTCCCAGTACCAAAAAACACAATTAAACTCCGGCGTAGCAACCCTGTAAAGATCACACCCGCGAGCGATACGCAACGGCGCGTGATCTCGCATGAAACGAACGGATTTCAGACCGCCTGAAACGTTCCAATCCTAACGCAAACGTTTGCGCAAGTTTTGCACTCAAAAGAATATGCTATATTGGTGTTTGAGCGCGATATGGGCGTTTTTCCAATGTTTTGCCAGTGTTAATATCTTCAGGGTGCGTTATTGGTGATTTGGGAAAGTTTTTATTGGTTTGCATGGATATTGAGAATCAATCAGCTGCATGAATTAAATAACTGTATACCTAGATAGTTCACATTATTAAAAATCTGTAAAAAGTTTATATAGGAGATACTGATATTAATAAAGTCACAATAATCACTAGAAATATATACGTTTATTAGTCTTTAGAAGCTTTTGCCTTCAGTAACTTTGGACCAAACGAATATCACCTTCATTATCTGCCTAGCTTTTTCGCAACTATGTTGGGGTCGGCTCCCAGTGTACCAGTATTGTACATGGAGCGACTGCCTATCTGACCTATTCAACCCGTTACTGGATAACACGATACCCCTTGGTAAGACTGGTTGTCAGACTGGGAATTCTGACGACTCGTAACAACTGTCATACATCTACAAATGATAGCCGGGCCCAACGGATTAACGTGCTTTTCGAGGTTCGGAGGGGTCATGGTATGTAAGAAAAAGAAAGAAAGAAATACATTTTATTTGGGACACGCACAAGAAATACAAAAATAGCATTTAAACTAACAATATCAAAAAAAAAAAAAGATGGTAGAGATGGTCACCCATCCACGGACCAATCGCGGCAAGCGTAGCTTAACCTGATGGATCAACCCGTGCGGCTGTTATTACTTAACCACAATCCCCTCACGTCTCCAGCGAATATCAACATGCAAAGTTTATATTTTTATACAGAAAAGTGTTAAATTAAAAACTATTTACCGATGACTAAGGATCCAGAATGAGGAATATATTATTCAAATGACAAAATGAATGATCACAATTTTAGTCCAAAATATCCCTAAACACGACTCTTACAATTTACTGCCTACGTTACTTGTACAAAACATCATAATTATCGGAAACAGCAGCTGAAACGGTACGGGGACGGAAATAGAATTTACTTTGATACATCAAAGCTGTATCGTACAACGTTCAGTTGGCTCGAACATTTGTAAATGTTACGTATCACATGGAATTCGGAGTTTATGTACTTGTTACAGTGTATATTGATTTGAGTTTGTTTTGAAATCAATGGTAGGTTGTTATGGGCAAAGTTTGCCCTCAAAATTATATAGAAGGCAATGTTGCACATTGGAATTATTTGTTAAACAACATGATATAAACGTATACCTACAGTCTGTTCAAAAAGTTTATGAGAAAAGTCTAAACAAATCCTGTTCGCGTTAAATTCTTAGGCAATCATTCATAACAGGGAATTAGTATTGCATTAAATTATGTATTTAGAAGGTTTTAACTGTATATGTCACCGCTTTTTGCAAAAATTATTGTTTCGAAAACAATATTAAATTGTATTTGAAAAATCATCGACGACAATTGGTACGTTTTCTGATCCATTTGTTTACTAGAACCGACTATAGGTACCTACTGCAGAACATAGTCTTACGGTTATAGATGTTGCTATTGTCACCTCACCTTGGCAGATGTGTTGGTAAATTAAATTGATATAAATTGCTGCGCAGTTGCTAAGACACTATATCTTGGAGGCGTAATGCATGTTTGCATTACGCCTCCAAGCGATGGGACGTGCGATATTTTGACGAGACAAGGACGCTTGTCGTTTTATCGTCCATTGCATGTTAATAACATGGCGCAATGCACTGCGCACAGAGGTGACAGGGCCAGTAACTACGCCCCGGTCGCAACCTAGTGAAATCGGTTTTATTCCGAATATGATCAGTAAAAACAAAATAAGGTAACATTACATCAGTTTACGTGGGGAATTAATTGTTAAACAAATGCACCCTACATCAATTTCCCATGTTATAGTCATTTCATACAACTGTTTAAGAATGACAGTTGTGATTTCAATACACAGACAATGCAAGTTGGTAGTCTATTTGGTTAACAATTAAGTTCTCTTTATATATCTAAAACTGTTAGCGACTATAAAATAAAAAGGTTAGTTGGATGTTAAAGGGCGTCCTCTCAGTGACGTCATTAATCATAAGGACTATGAATTCGGCGCACGTCTCGGTAACAACCGCTCCGTCCAGGTGAGTGTTTAACTTTGTAGTTGTCTGTTCTGCTATATTATTTTATGATTTATTATAAGCCCTTTTTTGGTCTGAATATATTTTTAGTCTGGATTTGTGCCCGGTTGATGACAATAGCCCCCTATTACATGGGACTTAAACGTAACAGGCGAAGTGTGGGTGTACTGTGGGTGCACCCCTGCCTAACCATTCGGGGATTACAGGCGTGATGTTATGTTTATAATTTTGTTAAAAATATAGAGATGTTTTTATGAATGTTTTTAAAATGTTTGGGACTAGCTTTTGCCCGCGCATCCGCCCGCGTGGTTGTCGGAAAATATGCCACGGGCACGTACGACCTGGATTAAAAGTAGTAAATCCTATGTGTTATTATATCCACAAAAAAGTAAATGTATAGGTAACTAATAGACTAAGCGTAGAGCTCGCTTATTTCTTACTATTAGCATTTTTATACCCGTCGTAACTTCTAAAAGAAAAGTTCGATTCAAATAATTTAAAGAGAAATTTACATGTATATAATCAACCTTGATTAGGAAACTATTTACTAAGATAATGACTAATATCATGACACGAATGTCATCGTCTTTCAATTCTACCCGTGTCCTAATTGACTAATTTGAACAAACAACAGTTATTGTGACTTAACTATAATAATTGGACATATAGCCTCGCGGACTTTTTCGTGGGCAATGATTCGTACTATAAACATGTAGTACATTATTTTATGTATCATCAACAGTTTTTGCAGCGCAAGCCCAATATTGACTTTTATAGGCAATATTTGATGCCTTGTGTTACATTATTGTAATTTTCGAAAGGAACTCTTTTAACAAAAAAAATACGACCAATGTTACCCGCTGATAATGTAGCTTTTTTATAGGTGAAAGCATTTTAAAAATCAGTCAAATAGTTTATGAGTTTATCCATTACAAACGAACAAACAAAAACAGAAACCTTTTCTCCTTATAATATTAGTATAGATCAACTATGAGGATAAAGGCTTGATAGGTTCATTATAAAATACGGGGCTTAAACCTACCTATTAACATTTATAAAATAAAAACACTTCAAAATCAAAGCCTTCCCAGAGCGAGAGGATTGGTTTGTACGCAATTAATGTAGCAATACCAACATCTACATCTAAGCTAATATTTTTGTAATTAAATTCTTATATTATCATCTGGAACCGAGTTGCACACATCACACACACAGCACAGCATCATGCTGAGTGCAAGCCTTCTTGTCACAGTCATGACGTGCAGCTGCCGACTATTTGTTTTACCAGTTTATGTTTTCATATATCTTGCACGTGTTTCTGTGACAAATAAAATTATTTTTCTTTCTTTCTTCTTTTAGATGAG
This sequence comes from Tiliacea citrago, assembly GCA_963921375.1. Classification (NCBI taxonomy): domain Eukaryota; kingdom Metazoa; phylum Arthropoda; class Insecta; order Lepidoptera; family Noctuidae; genus Tiliacea; species Tiliacea citrago. Next base: position 27,274,546 of record OY992787.1, on the reverse strand, counting down.
ATTACTTTAAAAATAAACTAGTTTTTTAGAACCTATACGACTTACAAATCATTTGGGTAGAGACCCAAAATATACCCGATCACCATCCACAATACAACTCCCACGGGCTATTTATATATACAGCTATAAATAAATTGATCTATATGTTAAAAGCGACACGTAACATCCGAGTGTTGACACAGGGCCTATTGCGTCGGTAGGTCGGCCGTTCGCCTGCAACCGTTATTAAATGTGTACATTTGAGAGTGCCCTAGGTAAACGTAAACAGTACCATACGTGGGTTTCGGCCCAATATCTCCAATATATCCTAATCCGTAGGTATTTTCATGTTGGATATTCATGCGTCCATGACATCAAAGGTTTAATTCGAATGAGTTTTACGTTTCAAAGTGTTTCAATTGGAACGAATTTTCATTGGGTCGTCGAACGATGAGTGTTTTGTTTTTGTCTTAGTTGTATTTTGGTAGTGAGAGGATCGGTAGTTGAATGCTTTGTGAAATTTTAAACGCTTAGGTACCTACTGAGATCTGTTAATCATCAGCACCATTCAAGCTATACTTAAGAACTGGTTATTGTTGAAACATAAATAGTGCTTTTGAATTAAAACTAATTTCCTCATTCTTAAATTTATTGGTTCTTACATAAATTACTGGCTCTCAAAGCTAGGTGAAGCTATTTATTGATAAGGTGTTATTTCCTAGAAATATAATATCAACAATTTAATTTTCTTTACTTTTCTTCACATGACTTCTCCAGTATCTAAACACTTAAAATCATGAGCAACATTAAAAAGGTCACAGTTACTACTCCCTTTGATCATTATTACAACATTACCTCCAAGAGCACCAAGTCACAAAATCAAAATACCAGTCTCGTTCGTAACGTTGTCTTAACTAATATGATTTCGGATAAACCTCTTTACCGTATTACGTGTCCTCTACAAACAATCTAATGGGCTTCACGTCAGTTATCATCTCAAAGTGAACTGTGCCTTTAATTCGGCTCGAGACCTCGGCTTATTACATGTGAATACTAGTTTATATTGGCCATGGAAACCAAATTAAATTAAATTATTTTGTAACTGCTTATAGTTGCCGATTTTATAAAAACCTCGTGAAAATTGTAATTAAATAAAGCAAATTGTAGCGCGTACAGTCAGGGAAATGTTTAAGCAAATTGACTGCTACTAACTAAAATTGTCCGTGTATTCAAATGAAAACGCCACTGTGACAGTTCAATGAAACGGCCACGGAAAATTAATGTGGGGTGTCAATTTGTCGTTAACTTCCCTTGGTTTTTATTTGTAACATACAATAGGCGATCTTATCCGCTAATAATGTTTCGACGTCGACAACCTTAGGATGCACAAGAAGCTAAGATATTACGTGGATGTTAATGATTACTAAACAAATAAACTACATGGGTACCTACTTGATAAAACTCTCAATTTTCCTAATAAACAGACATAGCTGCACATCACACTTTAGTCCTGCAGCTTCAATAAGGTGTATGAGCTTTAATAACGCGCTGTGAGGAGCATATTATTCGCGTCTGAGAAGCAAGCGGATAACCTTATCATGCAATATTACGCCCTTAAAGCCAAACATATTAAGGCAATATTTACTCATAATAAAGCTACAATAAACAAAAACCGATCGTCCAGCCAAAAAGTTACTGGCCTTTGTCTACATGTTCTAAACAACACGGAGGACTAGAGCTGCGCAAATAACGATGTTAATCTGTTGTACAACACTCCTTATCGATAGACACCGCGATTTTAAGCATCAATAAACATTGATAATTGACGGATCCTCTATTAATATTGACTAGCCACGAGTACGGGACGCCTCGTCTTACAAAACGTCGGTTAGCATTAATGTTAGCGTGGAACTTTGTATAATTTTCCACCCTGTTCAATTAACCCCGGGCTTAGCGATATAACGCAAGCGAATGTTAACAGTAAAGTTACTTTTGTACTGTTAAATTGTGTGTGATTTAGACCGGTCTCACACTGCGCCCGTTTTGTGGCCAACAATAAATTCTCTGTAGATTTTTAGTGGGCGAAGCTGTGAGGTGTAAATGTTGATGTTTTTTTGTTTACACCTCCAATACAATTTGCTTGTGCGAATTGGTTTCGTGATAAATCTGTTACCAGGCGCGGGATATGTTATCTTACTTGGAAGACATATAGTCATTGGCTAGTTTCGGTAATCTTTTTTATTTCAGAAACTTGAGATAATGCTAAAAAAATAAAGGTTCAAAGGGAGTTTTATTCAATTTATAGTGAAAATGAGCGCCTTTGTCAGCTACCTAGTCCAACAACTCAGACTTTCGAAAATAAGAAATGAATTTCGAAGCACATAAACTGTAAATTTTCCTCTATCACGCAATATTAAACAAAATCAACAAGTTTGAGATTAAAATCCTACTTAAGTAGCAGCAAAAATTAAGACCTTTACAGGGTAAACTAAAAATAAAACTCCTAGATTATCTATCGATGAAGAGATTGCCTTTTTTCCCCAAACTTAAGACAGATGATGTTGGCTCGAACGTTTTTTTCTACAAACAACTTAATCGCTTCCTCCCCAATTGAGATTAATGTTAATCGATAGAGATTTTCACTAATAAAGACAAAAAACTGTTTGTTTTAAGAACAGCTTTAAAAAAATAGACTTTTTCAAGATTTGTTTGTGTTTTATAATAATATTTTTAATTCATCATTCATCCACTGCTGGACAGAGGCCTCCCACAAGGAGGGGTTTGCCATAATCGCCACGCTTGGGAGGCAGGTAGGTGAACGCAGTATGATGTTAAAATGCATAGAGAACGCTGCTGCCCATTCTCTAGTACGTCCCTTAGTCGCCTTTTACGACACCCACGGGAAGAAATAGGTTGGTGCTATCCTTTACGTCCGGCACCACACGGCACAGGCATTTCTTTTTAATTTCTAATTTTAATTACTTAGGTTTTTCTGGTGTAAAGTTTACGTAACTTTGCTTTCAAAATTGACTATCTATAGTAATATCATATAGAGGTAAAATTTGTTTGTTTGTAAGTGTGCATGGAGGGGGTCATCTCTGGAACTACCAGACGGATTTGACAAAGTCTTTTTGCATTTGATAGCTCAATTCCCCATCACGCTAGGACCCTTGGTACAAACAGAAAAAAGTCAGAATGAACGCTAAGCAAAAACAAAGTAATAGCACTAGTGTGCGATGCGATGACGCAGTGGGCGGGGGACAAGTTCACGCGGACGAAGTCGCAGGCAGAAGTTAGTAGATTATATGTATTGAGTACCTATTGCTTAAGATTTTAGTACTGTATAATAGTTGTATACCCTCCAATCAACCAAAAAAAACTTTCACTAAAAGACATCATAACCATATTATTATCCTCATATATAAAAAAAAGCATAATTCTCACCACAAAGAACTCAATAACGAACACCAAACCAGCCAGTTCGTGTAATAAAGTTATACTGCTACAGTTTCCTTTTTCAAATGTCTCTCTAATCCTAGTTGCAGTCGTTAATCGTTAGTGTTATGGTCGAAAACAAAGAGTGTTGGACCAAGGAGGATGGAGGGTGGGTAGGAAGAGTCGTTGTACCCATTGACCTCAAGATGCTCTGCAGTTGCACAATCGTCGTAGGATTTTGGGGTGGAAGTGAGGGCAGGGCGCGAGATTTGGAGAACTTAACATAACTATCGTCAATTTAAAAGTTTTTTTGTGATAGTTATACAGAGATATGGTAGAGCGAAGTGACAGCTATCAAGATTTTTCCTAAATTGCTTTCATATGTCGATCGCTTGAAGTGCTTGCTGTTCATTATTAATGCGGTAAAATAGAAAACGAACAGGGTTTTTTTTTTGGTTTTTATAAAAAGTATGTATCAGATCACGGAAAAACTTGAAGGTTATCTCCCTTGTCCCAAGTATTCCCGTGAAACATATTTTTCTCTCGCTGTCACTTCCTAACTTAGTCCACCAACGCGACAATGTAATACTGTGTGTCGAAATTCACCGGCGCTACTACAGACTACAGACTGTAGACTGCAGACTCCAGTACAGAAAGCTCTCCGGCGCGGAAACCTTTGAACTTGAAGCATTTAACTAATCGAATACCTACTTGTCTCGGAAATTTCTAATAAGCGTCCGCAAGGCCCATCCTAACTTACGTTTATCGACTTCGGATAGTATTTGCTCAATTATTGAAGCGTGTCTTCTCCGTTGTCATAAACTATGTTTAAGTTTATGACAACGGAGAAGACTCAGAAGTTTGTATTGACTGGACTAATGGAAAAAAAATTGTTAGAGTCGTCTAACAATATATTCTTAGTATTATTGGTATCCGGCTGTCATTCGGAGATCTTTGACTACCGTTACGTGTAGTCAGAAGCCCAAAAGTTTGACAACCAGTCTGACCAAGAGGTATCATGCTACCCGGTAACTGGGCTGTGGTCAGATAGGGAGTCTCTCCATGTAAAATTCAGCTGCATCCGGTTAGACGGGAGGCCGACCCCAGCATAGTTGTAAAAAAGGCTAAGTATTCATTGATTTTTTGAGATTAATCATAATAATAATAATATGTAGGTACTTGTGTCCAAGCAGTGGCAACATGGTTGGCTAAGTATGCTTGTGCTATGTACGTGAGGTACTTTGCAACATTCTATTATCTTTACTACCTATTCAAAAAAAGTTATAGTGCTGAATGAAGAAACAAACTTCATGCACATTTCATTGGCTTAGTAATCCCCGTAAGAAACATAGAAGCTTTTGCGAGTGACAATACTTGGAAACTTTCTTTTAAATAACGATATAAGCTAGTATCTATTATAATTATAGCTCATGTTGACAAGCGAGAAGTTACGACTCGCGACAGAAAGCCCCGATCATTTTCATAATTTCTCCCCTTCAAGGGTGACTGAAGCTCTCCACAGTAAAAAAAGCAAATACAAAACTTGTTAATACTCCGTAAAAACATAACAGAAATGTTAACGGAAGCTTACATTAAAATAAAAGCATAAAAAAATCGTGTCGAACATAGTAACTGTTATATTTTAATTTTCACAGCGGGAAAAACAAATAAAGGGAACTATCGAAACACGAAACGGTGTCAACTTCAATTAAAGCTATAAAAAACGGTGTTATAACTAATAACGAATTCGTGCTGAAGGCTTAATGCCGACCCTACGATGTATGGAAACGGATAGTGGCGAAACTAACAAACAAAAATAAACTCTGCTTTTAAAAGATTATGGTTTACTTTTGTGTGTGGGTTGGTTAACGAATGTTATATCTGAAAGAGTACGTTTTGTAATTATTTATTCTGATATGGGTTCATTTGAAGTGTTTTATGACCGGTTTTATTGGCTATAACAATTTTAAAGAAATAAAAACCTGTTTTTTTTCCAGGAAATTAGGGATGTATTGCGTAGCGTATTCATGAGTCGTTATACTTTATCAATAATCTTTTAAAGGCAGTATGCTCAGTTAATTCTTTTAATACAAGTCCAAATATTTTTCATCAAAAATTGTCATGAGATACATTGTATTATGCCCATAATGCATGCGGGCTTTCATTATTAAAATTAATAACATAACGGAAATTATGTTTACATTGAAACGCAATTTACGTGGCTTAATCAAAATATTCTCTAATAACGATGTTAACGCACAGGCTTTTTGTATACAGGCTGTAGTATTTTGTATTATACAGTGTGTTGGGTGGGACATTTTGTTTGTCACGTTGTCGCCCCCGGCCTTTCTGCCTTGTTTGTTCCGGCTTGACCGGCAGTGTCAGATTCACGTGTTTTTTGGCGAAAAAATAATAGAAAAACCTTTTTTTTCTTTTTTTTTCAGTCTTTAGTACTTTTTATCTTATTTACTTGAAAGTTAATGTCTGTGAGTGACTTTTTACTCTTTGTTATAATATCTAACTTAGAGAATAAAGAAGTTGTTAGAAGAGTAGGTATTTGTGCCACGTATACCTAACTATAAAATCTAAAATGTGTTTAAAATAAGACTTTCTAAGTTGTTAAAGTTAACTATAACTTATAACTAATAATTTTTATTTATTTATTATTATTTATTTATTTATAAACGTGAGATTTACTTTACAAAACTTCTTCACACTCTTACACAGCGACATATTATATATATGTATGTTACACGAGTATCACAATTGGCGCCCATACCAATTTTTTGCCTAATTTAGGTCCTAACCCTTAACATACAAAAATCCTAATCACTCATAAGGAAAAAATAAATCACAGTTCGGTGCGTAACTTAATAACACTGTCGACGCGGCTTTTTGCGCGCACCGTTTGTGTCCCGCCGTCGGCCATTCGGCTACAACCTATTTCCAATTTGCGCCTATCAATCAAGACCAATCTCACTGAGTGGATTACGGCCAAATGAAATTTGCATAGAAACCCGCTGTGCAGTACGTTTGTATCTGATATTTATTGTGTTACTGTTTGATTCGGTACAACACTCGCTTGTTTATTAATATTAAGCGTCATTTTGTGCGTTGGTGAGATCTGTTTTGTTTGGTGATTAGCTATTAAATGTTTTTTTTTTCGTCTTATCTATACCTCATCTAATGACCATCATTTATGGAAACTATTTTCATTAGAAATCATGCCTATCTAGTTTTGATGACACACCATATTAAAAAAATCGTTGACTTGCCTCTTTTATAAATTCTAAATCCTTATCCGATTACTATTTAATTTCAATCAAAGTAAATAGGAAGGATATCTTTTTAATTTTATGATTTAATTACTTATTTTACTGTTTGATACTACTATAAACTAAACAAATTTTCTTTCATATTCATCAAACATTATAAAACTATTAATTAGAACGGACTCAAACAAGTGAAACACAAAAAAAATCCAAAGTATTTTATGAGATTTCATCAAAGTTCAAGAAAACTCATTGAAGATACACACAAAACACTGAGATAATATTTAGGCAAGATTTAATAATGAAGAGTACCGAACTTTGCGTAGAGTAAGCAAAAACAGTTCTGTTAGTGATATCAAAGATTATTTGTACAGGTTAATGTTAGGCGTTTACGCGCCGCTGCCGAGTTTGATGGAAACTGGCTGTAGGTAAATTAGAATTTAAACAGCCTGTATATTTGAATACAAATAAGTTTGATACACACTGATGTGATTTAAGATCTAGGTATTATATTGCAAGATGGTTCAATCATAAGTTTTTTTATTTATGGGTTTTTAAGTAGTAACATCAAAAAAAATCACTTAATGTCGAAACATTACAATAAACATCTACAAAACTTCACCTGAGTTGTTGCACAAACTTTATGATAAGGATAAAAACAGTAACAATCGTTAACTACACGAAATATGGATAATTATGCTTCGGTACAATTTGACAACGCACCATAGATGACATAGAAATAACAAACATTAACACAAAAATCGAGAACCTATTTCTTCTCGAAGCCGTAAAACAGATTAATACGAGTAGTCACGAAAAGATAAAGCAACAACAGTAAAACAAGAAGCTATAATTAAAGTTACAATAATGACGACGAAGCTATACGTCGTAGTTGTGCCAATGAAGTCTCAGCATAATGCTGCGTTGTTTAATATAGTTTGTAACCTAATTATTATCCCGTTCGCTAACTGGGTGAAATCGCTTGCTAAAGTTTAAAGCTGACAAGTTAGCAACCTGTGACAACTTGGCCTAAGGCTAAACGCTACCTTTCATGCCTATCGTCAACAACAGTTGAGTAACGAAGGTGTATCACAGCCGAAATTTAAATTCCGAATGCACTTGATAATTTAAAGGAAGGGATTAAAAGCGAAATCTAGCAGCGCTTAAAGCTACCAATTGCGTGTTTTATAATTAAACTTCAAGAATACAAGTGTCATTTCACTTTACAACTCCGCTGCCAACCCTCCCGACGCCCAAATACTCAATTATGTTTTTAATTGAGCGGCGCCGTGCATTTGACACGAATGTCCGACGGGTTTCGCTTTACCCAGTAATCGCAATTTTAATTGTACAGCGATTTTTATTTAGACGAAGCTGCTGGAAATTCGTTCAAGATTAGGTGGGAAAGTGCTTATTTTCATATTTTGACTGTTACTTCAATTTGCTCAAATTAGTATGAGATTAGTTTCATCGTGGGTTTTCGGAGAACTGGCACATTTATCGCAAGCTTAATGTTTCCGTAATCCGATTAAACTTTAAGCTGTCATGGATTTCTTGAAGCAGAAAACTAGTAAGAAACAAAACTTTGAAGTCAGGAAGTCAAACAGAAACACTAGAATCGCGAAGTCATCACATCCCATAAAATTCCAAACAACTCTACTCCATGACTTTCTTTGAACTCTGAACTTAAAAGAAACTCGAACAATAAAACCTGCTTGCAGTCCACTAAAGGCCCAGATAACAATAAAAATAAAACGGTGAACATTCTCCGTACATTTCGATTCGGGAATATACAAATCGTTTGTATGGACGTGTCTTGTTACGGCTCGCTGGTTCCGTACACGGCTGACACCTGTTCCTGTCATTATCGAATTGGGGAAGACGTATGGACATGTCCGAACGTAGTGTGCATGCTCAGACAAGATTCTTAGAACTAAATGTACCACCTATATGTTTTGTTATTGTTAAGAATGGAATAACTTTGTTTTTGTTTATATGGTTGAGGGACCAAATTCCACTTTCTAAAACTAGGTACAAAAAGGGAAATACCAGTGGTAAGAAAATTATGTCCTTTTTATTAGTCACAAAATTAATTATTAGTCACAAACTTCTTAGTAGCCATTTACAGCATTCAGCATTCTTAGATACACAGAAACCTTTTATTTCATCTCACTTATTCTAGATCAGCTTATACAACTATGTGGAATGATACTTTGCTGATATCTGAACAGTTTACTTTACTCTCAAATCGATAAGGAAAACTTTCTCGTATGTTTACCCTCGATAAGTGTCTGGAAAGTGTACTTCTTTCTAAACCGTTTCAGAGTTACGACAAGAAAGAAATAACAAAATTCTGAACGACATTAAAGTAATCTCATTATAAACCAAATCAAAGTGAAGGAACATCAAAGTACAAACATTTTTAATCATCACCTGTTCGACAGGCTAGTTGACTGACGGAACAGCGATCCTCGATAACATAAAACTTTCCTTTGATAAAAATATTACTCATTATAACTTTTGCGTACACAAAACTCATGCTGATTCCCCGGAGAGGTATCACATGAACGGACTTGGAATAGATGGGAAAGCAATTTCCTACCTTACTGCCAACCTTAATTCGTTTTGCACCTGAGTTGACATCAAAACTAATAATCAGGAAGTAATTACCGGTATAATTATAACGAAATTTGATAGAAATTTAAAAGCAATCATTCGTACCGTGTTTAATGAGAACGTTTGAAACACGGTAAGTCGTATACTGTTAAATTGGACCCACTATGAACAGGAGCTTTGGTAATTTTCATGTCAAAAGAGGGATTGCTACGTTTTCGTTATTGACTTTGGAGTTATCATTAATCATTATTTAGATAAAGTAAATTGTAATTTGTGTAAAGTTCATTTCAAATAAAGTGATCAGTTTACCATGTTCAGCACGATAGGGATTAAAATCTAAGTGAAAGTTAATATTTAATACTTGGAATTTATTTCTGAGATTTCTTTTATTTGGTTAAAACATATACCGAGGATAAACTATTCCCAAACAAGGTAACAGCAGCTACAAAATGACTGAATTCCGCTAAAACATTAATCCTGATATGAAAACAAAATTAATGAAAAAAGCAAACAAAGCCATTGGAAACAAAACGATAAAAACCAATAACAATATAGATGCCACAGAGTGAATTAATATCAAGTGTTGTAGAATATTTTCTGCAGAAGGCTCACAAACATCTGCAGAATGTTTTGTTTCTACAATCGCCAGTAAATGGTCGAGACCATCAATTGCAAGGGAACAGACTTCTTTGTCTGCTGATAAAGAGTGCTCGCGAAGGTCCATTTCGAATGCTTGTCACTCCTTTGTTGTATCCACGGTTTTTAATTTTGAAAAGAATTTCGTTCGTGGGTGTGTGAGATGGTGAAGTGAATTTGATGGAACTTTTAAGTCAATTTGTTTTGATGTCTTTAGCTATATTGTATCAGTGTCTGAAATGAACGTAGAGAAGAGAATTTTGAAAAGTGGTTCATTTTTGAACATGTTTTTAGAATTATAGACTATACCTACTTACAATATTTGAAATGCAAGTTCGAAGACTGCTGTGTGATGTCAACTTACCTGTAACAAAATAAAAAAGCACATTAGTAAAACATGGAAACAGTACTAATCAACCTGACCATGTACGAACCGTTTATCTGCCATTCAGAGAATGTGGGAATAATTTGTCTTGTCGCGTCTATTAATATTACCTCCAAATCTATTACTTCCTTGTAAAGTAGGCGAACAAAATGTTCCTTCAAAAACTTTATCATGTTAGAGAAAAAATATCTCGTTCGCAAGGCATTACGCATTACGCAGACGCTCCGCCATCCAACTTTTCACAAATTTCCAAAACTTGTAAGTCAAACGTTGCTCCTTTAACATTCGCACAATTACTGGTTACAACTTGGTGAATGCAAATTCCTGCCATATTTATTTTCGCCGCCCTTCTGTTCGGAACTTTCTTATAAATAACTTAATCAGGGTCAATCCATCAAGTTGTCATTCTACACAGAAATACTTTTCTGTTGCCCTAGCACCTTTATTCAATAACAAATTTTCAATACAAAACAAAGGGAAGTTTTACGAATGGGTCTCCAGTTTACTATTACTCATTGTGACCTGCCAGGAGCACACTGACGCGACCCTGCTTACATGTAATGTAGGTACTTGTTTAGAACAAAAATATACAAAGTTACTGTGGAAAGTTTTCAATATAATTCGCTGGCGATATTGGGAGCGGCATTTATGTAAATCCTAGAAACTAAGTAATATATTTGTAGGTAATATCAGGTAATAGCTTTTGGTAACTGAGATAACAATGTTATTAAAAGAGAAAACTTGCTATTAGGTATTGTTGTGTATTTTATAGCTTTATTTTTTAATATAAAGTTTTCTGAATAAAGTATCTCATTGAAAATGAACACATGGATTGTTCAAAGGTTTATTTATTTTTAAAGAGTATAATATTACAATTTAGGTTTTGCTATTACCTTTATCTATTGTTCAAACAGCTTTCATTATAATTCTAATGGTGATATCCCTTTATGAGTCATACCTTCCATTCTATCATAATTCATCATTCTATTTATTATAAGCTCAAGCTAACACATAACATAAAGCGAAATACTTCATCTACAGTTGAACGCACAAAAATGTTGCGTCAGCAGAAAATTCGCATAAACATGTTTGGACTTCGGGTCAGTATGCTAAGGCTGTGATCACGAACGATTTCTTGGGATACCTTTAAGAATATTCGTTCAAGTACGATAAGCCCGCTATAAATTCAAATACACAAACGATAAAAGCATTTTTGATCTCAATTTTTGTTGAGATCTGTAAAATTTCATATTTCTGACTTCGTGGATAAGATTAAGGATTTAGTTGATTCAATCAAGGAGCTTGCGAGAGCTGTAAGGGGTCTGAACTAACAACTGTTCTTAATCCACTCTATCTGAGTTCGAATGCCGCCCAAACGGATTGGATTACCTTTACGTACTTTATCGGACCTTTTCCCCTCAATATGGGATATAAGCTTTCGAGATTCAACACCCCTTTTGTTTCTTCCTTTTTTTGGAATGTCGTGGGTTCAGTAAAATTTCCAATGTTTTTCTACATTTAAAATTATTGTTTTGGTAAAACCTTTTCTTTATCACCGAATTTTAGTCATCCAACATCTTAAATATCCGTTTCTCTTGCACTGTAAGTTGCAAAGTCCCATGCAATCGCCGACAAATTTATAAGATCACGTGTTCCTATCCAATCTAAGAACAAAACGTTTAAAGAGAATAGTTTAGTTGCAGCAACGGATATTGTGAGGAGGCACCAGCAAGAGGCACCAGCACCCTTTATGCCGTTTATATCCTCCCCGTCACAAACATTTAACACTGACTTCCAGACAGTAATATCGAGACTTGGACAGATAAAATCTTGTGAGTTTGAACGAGTTTCCTTTATTTGCGAGGGCAAATGGACAATTGCATGAGAAGGTATAGGTGCAAGAATGAGGTTCTGTTCAAAAAGTTTTCGATCTAGATTTGTCTGTAATGAAGGTGGCAGAGGCGAATTTTCTTTTGTGAATTTCGTGGAAAGTTTGCTGCACTGAGTTAATTTGATATTTAGATTGGATTTTATAGTGAAATTGGATGTGTAATTTTAGTTTATTTTGTAATTTACTAGATATCTCCATAGTAGAAAGAGCTCATCTTGTTTGCATTAAGATGTAGGTAATTAATTAACTTATTTTTTTTTTCAATGTACCGACGTATATTAATATAATTTAATTATATTTATATAATTTTGTTCTTACACCGATGTTGTCCCATTGCAAAGCAAATTTTTGCCCTTACCAAATAACTCACTATTTTTATTCTTCTAATTTCGTTATCGAGGCTATTCATATTACACGAACACACATCAGACACCTAATGACACCATCGAGATTAAAATCATCACCCCTAAATCAAATCATGCCTACACAAAAATTGGCCTCAAAAGTACATCCTTACTCACTTTGCAGCTAACAGGAGCACAGTGGCAGGAGAAGACAGCCGTCATTCTGCTGTAATATAGATAATTTCATTTAACTACGTGACACGGGGAAGCGTGGTCTACGTGCATACGTAACTCACTTTGCACTGCTTAAAAACGCTAGTTCGTAAAAATCCTGTGTTTATTTTTATGAGATGCTCTTAGAGTTGTAGTTATTATTTTGTGTTGGAAAATACGTTGCAAATGTAAGAAAGATTTTTGAAAATATTTGATTTTGAGTTTATTTGAGTTAAAAATGGTTATTTTTAGGGTTCCGTACCCAAAGGGTAAAACAGGAACCCTATTACTAAGGCTCCGCCGTCTGTCTGTCTGTCCGTCTGTCACCAGGCTGTATCTCATGAACCGTGATAGTTAGAAAGTTGACATTTTCACAGATGCTGTATTTCTGTGGCCGCTATAACAACAAATACTAAAAAACAGAATAAAATAAATATTTAAGGGGGCTCCCCTAAAACAAACGTGATTTGTTTTGCTCGTTTTTGCTTGATATTGATAACGGCAACAGGTAGACGCTTGAAACATTCACAGAACATTTAGTTATACATTCACTTTAAAAATAAATAATTTAATTAAAATAAAATAAATATTTAAGGGGGGCTCCCATACAACAAACGAGTTTGTTTTGCCATTTTTATAGATAATGGTACGGAACCCTTCGTGCGCGAGTCCGACTCGCACTTGGCCGGTTTTTTTATTTATAATTTTTCAAACGCTTGAGGCAACAATATATAAAACACGGTTGTAAGTTTAATAAAAAATGAGATTGAAGATTAGTAAGATGAAATAAACCTTTAATAATGGAGCCCTACTGAAATTGGAAAAAACAATGTTACAAGTTTGTGCTTAGTTCTACAGAATTTTTATCTTTAAAATACACAGTCCAGTCTAATAACCACAATAAACTAAAAAATAACTATAATTTAATTGTGAACGCCATCAACATTCCACATCTCGGAGACACGCAGCAACAATTACGTCTCGTTCATTTGGACTACGCCCTCCACAAAAGAAATTACTTCATTCTTTCTAAATTTCAACTCACCAAGTTGTTCAGGGGCGTCTAACGGGCGGGAGTTATTTATCTTCGCTCTCAGTATAATAGAATTTAATTAAGTTAGGTGCGACATGCTTCACGCGGTTGGAATTTTGCGAACTTGCGCCAACTCGATACACGGCAGTTCTTGTCGTATGTGGAAACAGCGGTTGTATTTATAAAGAAATATTATTATATAGATATGAAATTCGGTTTTGATGACCTACTTTTCATTTGAGAGTGAAAAGCAGCACAAAGTGTTTGTATCCAAATTCTAACGCAAAGACTGCTGCAAATTCTTTTGTAAATAGCTGCATCTGATTCAACTGCTCACGCAAATGTAAAGAGGGATGATGTTAAAAATATTCTATTTGGATCCGGATGGGTAATAAGGCAACAGGCAAGTCAACAAACGTCAAATTTCCCACATCCCATATTTTCTTTATTTATTTATTTCCACAGCCACATTTTAGTCCCAGAAAGTTAAAGATATACATTTAAAACCTTTAGAAACACATATACGACAAGAAAATGAAAAACCAAATAAAAATGACGGAAAAAGCAAGATTGACGGCTGTCAAATTTGACCAATAAAATGTAAAATGTGAAGAAAACCAAGAAACAGAATGTTGACGAGATCAGCAGCTCGCCGTGCACGCCTACCACCTCCGGACTCGTCGCTCAGCTCCGCCTCGCCGCCACCGGTACCCAGCCCCATTGTGAACGCTGTGACAACACCGGCCGCGGTAGTTGCGTCGAGCTCGAGCGACGAGTATTTCTCTCCGCCCACGACGCCACCACCTGCTCGTCGACGGGGAGGACGCCAGCCGTCGGACGGCTTAGAACCTCGAGGCCCATCGGCCTCTGATAGGGTCCCAGCTCTCGGCGGAAGTGTGCAGCGCATGAGATGGACTCAATCCATCAATGAGAATGTCATGCGCTCATACTATGGGGCTACAGAGGGGGAAACAATCTGACCGCGTACCGTGTTCGGATGCTCTCTCTTTTTCAGGTGCTTGAGCCGGCTGTCAACGTTTCGGCACAACGACTATCGGATCGTGTAGCTCGTGTAAAATTTTCTAATGCCTCTATAGCTACACGACCGAAACCAGTCGTACCAGCTTGGCAGTGCAGAATTGAGCGTCGCATTGGTGGGGCCAGAGCGCTCATCGGCAAACTAATCTGCTTCAGGGAGGGCAATACTCGCCCAAGAGTGATGCGCTTTGTGAGGCGGGCGTTCTCGGGGACTGATACCAACCCTGAGGACTATTTGTCTCGTGTCACAGAGCGCATAGACTTCCTGAAGCAGAAAGTGAATGCCTGGGCGAACCGTATTCGTAGGTATAAGCGGCGGGTGGACCGATACACTCAGAATCGCACCTTCCAAAGCGATGAAAGGTGGGTTTATAGGGCTCGGGAGCGACCGACCCAAGATGTGGCTGACACGTGCCTGCCGGATAATGATGCCATGTGTTCTTTCTGGCGCAGTATCTGGTTGGTGCCTATCAGTCACACTGAAGGTGATTGGACTCAGGGAGTCGAGCGAGCCTGCGATCCAATACCAGAAATGGGGGCTGTTACCATCCGCCCCCAAGATGTAGCTCGTGCAGTCCGTCCGTTGCCTAGCTGGAAGTCTCCAGGACCGGACGGCCTGCACAACTTCTGGATTAAATGGTTTATTGGGTCGCACGCTCGCTTGGCAGCTCAGTACCAGACTGCTTTGGAGTCTGGTTCACTACCCCAGTTCCTAACGACAGGAATAACCCACCTGCTCCATAAATCAGGTAGCACCGTGGAACCCAAAAATTATAGGCCGATCAAGTGTTTACCGACGGTCTATAAGGTCTTACATCCATTTTGAGAGCTAAAATTAACAAACATATAGGGACCAACTCCGTCATGTCTGCCTCTCAAAATGGATGTAGGAACGGGTCCCGCGGTACTAAGGAGTTACTCCTCATTGATATGGCCATTAGCCAACAGGTTCGTCGTTCCCGAAAGGATCTGTCGACATGTTGGATAGATTATAAGAAGGTCTATGACTCGGTGCCACATACATGGCTCTAGAGGGTGCTGGAATTGTATAAAGTAAATACAACTCTGCGCACCTTCCTGATATCGTGTATGAGGCAATGGAGAACGGTCCTTCGCTATCCAGGATGTCGAAATATCTTCTCTCTTATCGATCGAGCGAGGCATATTTCAGAGTGATAGTTTGAGTCCGCTTTGGTTCTGCTTAGCCTTGAATCCTCTAAGCACACTGCTGGAGGTTTCAGGTCTAGGCTATCGATTGAGGAGAGGTGGTCAGGTTATATCTCACCTCCTCTACATGGATGACCTAAAAATCTTTGCTCCCAACAATTTGCAACTGATGGAGCTACTGAAAGTAACTGAAACTTTCAGTAGCGCCATCAGAATGGAATTTGGTGTGGACAAATGTGCGGTTATGCATGTAAAGCGAGGGAAGATTGTAGAATCCGTGGGAACCCAACTCTCGGATTCGATAAACCTTAGAGCCCTCTCCGCATCCGAAACCTATAAGTATTTGGGTATGTCGGAAGCGTTGGGCATCAATGTTACTGACATGAAGCAATCGTTGAAGGAGCGCTTCTTTGGCCGCCTGAAGAAAGTATTTAATAGTCTTCTATCAGGCGGAAACAAGGTGCGCGCCTTCAACGGTTGGGTCATGCCGGTTTTGATGTACTCTTTCGGCATACTCAAATGGACTCAGACCGAACTCGACGCCCTGGATAGGAGGGTTCGTACGCTGCTGACTGCATATCGAATGCATCACCCACGGTCCTCGGTAATGAGACTGTATATCCCGCGAAAATGTGGTGTGTGGTCGAGGCTTTTTAAACGCTAAGACCCTCCACAATCGCCAGATATGTAGTCTCTGGGAATATTTCCTAGAAGCCGACGTGGGGATGCATCGGGATGTAGTCGTAGTGGACAAGGGCCTCACCCCACTCTCCTTGGCTACAGAGAACTGGCGCAAACCTTTAGTGCTTGACACTAACGATCGCAGGGAGGTATGGCAAAGTAAGGAGCTTCACGGACGCTTTTTCCGGGCCCTACACGAACCCGAAGTAGACTTTTTAGCGTCCGTAGCCTGGCTGCGTTTCGGTGACCTCTTTGGGGAAACCGAAGGTTTTGTCTGTGCAATTATGGACGAAGTTATTATGACGAAGAATTACCGGAGATTTATTGTGAAAGTCGGCACGGTTGACGTGTGTCGGGCATGCCACCGTCCGGGAGAATCAATCCGACACATTATCTCCGGGTGTTCTCGTCTAGCTAACGAAGAGTACTTGCATAGACACAACCTTGTAGCCAGGATTATCCATCAGCAACTTGCTCTGAAATACAGCCTTGTGGAATCGGAGGTGCCGTACTACAGGGATGTGCCCGACCCAGTTCTCGAGAATGGAGATATCACATTGTACTGGTACCGATCCATTATCACTGACAGGACTATTGTTGCCAATAAGCCTGATATAGTGGTGGTGAATCGAATAGAGCGGCGCACAATGATTATTGACATAGCGGTCCCTCATGACGGGAACCTAGTGAAAGCCGAGAAAGATAAACAAATCAAGTATCTTGACTTGGCTCGCGAGATTGTCGACATGTGGGATGTGGACTCAGCAATCATAGTGCCGATAGTTGTATCAGCCAATGGCTTATTTGCCAAGAGCCTCGACCAACACCTAAGGAGGCTCTCAATGGGCAGCTGGATTAAGGGCCTGATTCAGAGAGCGGTACTTCTGGACACGGCTCGCATTGTTAGGAGGTTCCTCTTTCTGGAGCCCTGACCGCCGGTAGCTTGGACCTTGTTCCCGATACCGGTGGGATACTATTTTTTATATTTTTAAATGTTTTATATATTGTTTTTATAATCTAATATTTAAAAATATAATCAATATGTTGTATATGAAATAAAGGAGTAGTAATAATAATAGTCCTGTATGATTGAGAAAAACACATAATCTTTTATGTTACACTTAATATTTGATGGCCACGTTGATTCCCATTCCAATTAAATTAACAATGAGCACAAATTTTAATCAAGCCCCTCACACAATACCTACAGTACCTAATTATGGAATAATGAATGAAATTATTTCAGTTCTAGATTTAGCAGAATACGACAGGTTCTTACGACTCGAAACGGATAAAAGAAATAAACAAAGCAGCAGCCAGTCGGAGAGACATCGGAAAAAGAAGTACTTATCGCAAAAACAACGATTCGAACTGGATGGCCGTGTGTTGAACATTTTTGACACAATATACCTGTTTCTCTGCTGCCGTTACAAAAGGTATATTCGGAGTACATTGGGAAGTCAGTGGAAATTAATGGTAATAAAAGGATAAAGAAAGATTTGTGTGTTTGAAGCATGCTTGAGTATTTTTTGGGAACTAAAAGAAAAAATACGACTTTCTTATTGGTGGATACATCACATACACAGCTGTTGTTCATTAACAATGATTTTGTGGTTAAAACTTCAACAGAAGGTTTTAACATATCTAAAAAGATAAAATTAAGAAGCCTTAATATTAGTAATGAAAATGATGAGTTTTGAGATCTTATTGGATGCTACCGTTTTTCATTGATGACAACTGTGGTGGAGACCAAATAATTTAGCAGTAACTTTGCACTAATACTGCATAATAGAATTTATTGGTCATATTAGTACACTAATATATTGTATCCGTTTATTTGGCTCAGCGTACACCTTTGGGAGTCCGAAGTTGGAATTATATCCGCAACTACATATATTACACTATGAGACAGTCAACTAACCTATTTAGAGCTAACAATAGTATTAGAACCTCGAAATGTTTATGGAACTACGCTTTTCTTGTAATGTTTGTTAACATGTTTTAAATATCACAGAACAAGATGGACAGACTACAAGCATGCTACGACCTCGTCCTTGTGAAAACCATATTATGTGTAAAATAAATGCGTAACTGTTTCCACCTCACTTACAGATGACTCCAGAGAGTTTCCTGAAAGACAAACGTTCAGTCTCAAGCCTCAAATAAAATATCTCAAGTAAATAGCAATATGAAGCAGTAGACTGCCAGCAGTGCTAGCAGTGGACGTATTCGGTCTCGTTATTATGACGAATAATAGTCGTTAAAATGTGCTAATACTGAGAGTAATGATTAGATAGATAGATAATAAAAAAACCGGCCCAGTGCGAGTCGGACTCGCGCACGAAGGGTTCCGTACCATTATCTATAAAAACGAGCAAAAAAATCACGTTTGTTGTATGGGAGCCCCCTTAAATATTTATGTTATTCTGGTTTTTAGTATTTGTTGTGGCAACAGAAATTCATCATCTGTGAAAATTTCAACTGTCTAGCTATCACGGATTATGAGATACAGCGTGGTGACAGACGGAGAGACAGACAGACAGACAGACAGACGGCGGAGCCTTAGTAATAGGGTTCCCGTTTTACCCTTTGGGTACGGAACCCTAAAAAGGAGGTTATCAATTAGATACCTAGTATGTATGTAATATTATTGGAATTGCAATACATTCACATGTGATTAATCAATTAGGGCTTCCAATTAAATGAAAAAAAATATAGGTGTATGTATGTACGTTTGTCCACTCATTACTCCGAAACCATAAATCGGATTGCGACAATTTTTTTTATTGGCTTTCAGTTACTTTTATTAAAATCAGTTTAGAAGTTTTCAAGATAATTATGAACTAATACGTGTAAGTGTGACGGCCAGGTTTATTGATACGAGCTACGGGTGTGGGTCAAAGGGAAAACATCTCAAAACCTTGCTCAAATTCTAGTGCATGTAAGAAAAATCATTACAAAATTCAAAATATTAACGACTTATTACAAACAAATATTGCAGATTTTACGTAAAACTAAAAATTACGAAGTAACAAAAGTAATTAAAAAAAAGCCTAGCAAAGCCATGTTTTATATTTGATAGGAACTTTTTTTAAGTGCTAGTACCGACCTCAAAAAAAATTAAATGCTGCTAATTTGTTTCGTACGTACATTTGGTTTTGTTTTGTTGGTTTATTTCGTGTATACGGCGGCGGCGGCGGCGGCGGCGCGCCGCTACAGTGGCGACGTTAACACACGTATACAGTATAATCTTTAAGTTTTATAAAAATATTTTAATTTCAATACACATTATTATTTATTGATTTATTTTCACTTTTCTAAAATAGCATCTTGGAGCAACCTGTACTTAAATAACTGTAGCGCAGAAGTAAGTCATGGATCATAACATCGAATCAATGTAATTAAAATAAATAATGTGCAAGGAGTAGGCGAATTGAAGGAAAGAGAGAGCTTTTTTATTTAGTTTGTTTGATTTTTTTTATTTTGCAATTAATAGTTATTTATCTTAAGATTTTTTATTAAAAAAAATATATAATTACTGCCCACTCCCTACCTGTGTCAAATTAATGTCACCACTCTGTAGCGGCACTCTGTACATAAAAATATTATTTCATAATTTTGAGTTAAGTACGGTTAGTGGAAGTGCTTTTTTTTTTTTTTGGGTGGGAAATTATCAAATAACTTCTCCCGCTCTGGGCGGAGTGGGAGGGCGTGTCAGACTTTTACTGACTAAAACCCACCCGTGTTCCTTCCGTTGCCTGTGTGCCAGGGCCACGATATCCCTTTCGGACAAACTCGCTAGCCCGGCAGGCATTGGTCCTATCGGACCCCGTCAATTGGTGCTGACATCTCTTTGAGGCGCGCGCGGAACACAACGCGCCGTCGACCCGGGCATGGTCCATATAGGACGGCGAGCTACCCATCGCTCACCGTCCGCAGGCCCGCGCCTACGGTGGCCGGAAATCGGCTTGCGACTCCCGATGCCCGGGGCGTCTCCTGCGGCGACTAAGGGCGCGAGAGCGGGAACCTTGTCTCACCCTCACGCGTTCCGCCTCCTCCTTCGCTAGCATAACTGCTTCGCAGAAGGAGGTGACGGCCTCCCATGCACTCTCGCTCCGAACCATGGCCTGAACCAGGGCCGGACGCGAGAGATCGCCGCCGCCGATCGCCTCCGTGAGGACACGGCGGTGCTCCGCCCAAGCTGGGCAGACCTCCACCGTATGCTCCACCGTGTCCTCCGGGCGATCCACACAGTGGTGACACCCGGGCGTTTCACCCTGAACGCCTGACGCTTTATCCTGAACAGGACTTATGGCCACAATTGTGGCGTGCCCAGCGCTGGGTTGCGACAATCGCACTCTCCATGTCGCCATGAGATCCCGCCGGAGCTCTGTCCGCTGTGCCGTGATTTCTCGCGGCAGCGGAGTTTCACCCCGGCGTTTCGCCTCCTCGCGCCACTCCCAGATGTGCGCGAGGACTTTCGCCTCCAGATCCCATGGCGGCAGTCCGGCAAGGAGGCTCGCCGCCTCACGGGAGACCGTGCGGTAACCCCGTACCAGCCTGATGGCCATGACCCTTTGGGACGCGTTCAACCGCTGGGCTGGTCGCAGCCTTAAAGAACGCGCCCACACCGGTGCCCCGTAAAGGGCCATGGACCGCACGATTCCCGCGTAGAGCCTCCGGCAGGAGGCGTTTGGACCCCCTAGATTGGGCAGGAGCCGCTTCAAAGCAGCCCCGGCCCGCTCCAGTCTGGGAGCCAAACGTCGAAAATGCTCCACGAAGTTCCACCGGCTGTCGAGGACGAGTCCCAGGTACTTCATCGTCGACTCGACGCCGATGTGAACCCCTCCCGCCGTTATCTGGGAACCCGACAGTGGCGCGTTCCGAAGACCATAAAAACACATGGCCTCGGACTTGTGCAATGCCACCTCGAGTCCCAATTGCCGGATCCTGTCGACGATTGTCGCAACCCCACGTGCCGCCAGTTCGGCCGCCGCCTGATGCGAACTCCCTTGTGCCAGGACTAGCGTGTCGTCAGCGTAGCAGACTACGCTGACGCCACTAGGGAGGTCGGCGCGCAGCACCCAGTCGTATCCGATGTCCCACAAATGCGGCCCCAGGACCGATCCCTGTGGGACACCGCACGACATCTCTCGCCGGTTCCACTCTCCTTGGTGACCGGGGTAGATGACGGCCCTGTCCGTCAAATAGGCCTCGACCACGCGACAGAGGTAGGTCGGCATCCGGTGATACCGAAGTGCCTCCCCAATGCAACTCCAGGGCAGGGTATTAAAGGCATTGGCGATGTCAAGAGACACCGCCAAGACAACCCCACCCCGGGCAACAGCATCCCCCGTCGTGAGGGCTCGAACGCGCATGATGGGATCCACCGTAGAGCGCCCCTTGCGGAAACCAAACTTGCTCTCCGCCAAATCCGGCCCCACTCGCACCATCCGCCCGTTAAGGCGGTCTGCAATTACTCTTTTAAAGAGCTTGCCCACCTCGTCGAGCAGCACAATGGGCCGATAAGCGGACGGAGAGTCCGCCGGGCGCCCTGGCTTCTTTATGAGGACCAGTTTTCCCGTCTTCCAACGAAGTGGGAACTGGCCCCTCTCCAAGCATGCGCTTAGGAGCCCCCTAAGTCGAGGCCCGAAAGCCTCTAAGGCCAGAACCCAGGCTTTTCCAGGCAAGCCATCGGGTTCTGGGGCGGTATTCTTGGCATTCAGCCTACGTACCACCACTCTCAGATCTATCTCGGTCACCTTTGGAGCATCGTCGTCGTCGGTGTGGTCCGCATCTGGCACCGCAGGAGGCGGAGCCATGGGCGGGGGAGTATGTTCCCCTCGCGAAGGGAACAGAGCGCTCACCACGTCCTCCACGAGCTGGGGCCGGAGACTCTGCGTCAGCGGGGGAGCCCATGGGCGGAGTTTATCTCTCACCCATTTGTAGGGGCGTCCCCACGGGTCTCTGTTGAGAGTCTCCAGCGTCTCCTCGCGGGCCAGTCCTCTAGTGGAAGCACTTCCACTAGTGGAAGTGCTCAGGTGCGGTTCGGTCAAGTGCTGTTGAAATCAGTGCTCTTAGTGGAATGCCTCATTTATTTTTGAAGTCGATAAAAAAAATTATTGGTGATGTTCTTCTGAAAAGTCAGCTGCGTTATGCTCGCAACCGGCGTGCTTGTATGACTAGATACACACATACACATACATAAACCCACGCCTTCTTCCCATGGGGGTCGGCAGAAACTATAGAACGCCAGCTGCTACGCTCCTTACATACTCCTTACATGACCTCCTTGTATGACTAGATGTATGAACGTAAACGAAGCAGAAGGAGTATGTAAGGATCGTAGCAGCAGGCTTAGCACAAGAACCGTAGTGAAGCGTTTTGTCGACGGAAGTATAGACAAAAATTACGCAACAAAAATTAGCACGACGATTACAAAATCAAATGTAAAGAGACTTGTTTTCTCTTCCCTAGACAGACAGTTGTCTACACCGTCAAGCATGGCGTAGAATATGTCTCCGACGTTGACAGTTTGGAATAGAAACCTTTCTAGCGAAATAGTCTACGTACCTATAAAATAAACTAG
Organism: Tiliacea citrago; assembly: GCA_963921375.1. NCBI lineage: Eukaryota > Metazoa > Arthropoda > Insecta > Lepidoptera > Noctuidae > Tiliacea > Tiliacea citrago. The sequence goes on along the minus strand of OY992787.1, from coordinate 27,251,267 downwards.
ACAAAGATTCGTTAGTTGTTTTTTCTTTAAGGCGAGTAATTTTAGGCGGTGCTTTTTAATACATAATAGAATAGGCTGAAATTAACACGTTGGGTTCAAATCGCGCTTTTTATTTAACCTTTTATATAAGAAAAACTTCAACGAAGATGGGAAAGAAATACTATTAAAGAGCTTGTTTTGCTTGTTTGGGAGCTTTTGATCTTCCGGGAAGTGAGTTCCTGTAGAATTATAAAATAAGCAAGGAGATGGTGCAATGTTTATGCAAGAAACTAGGACAGGACCTGTCGCCCAAAACTTCTGTGAACAATAGATTTTTCGTATTAACAATAAAATAAGAACAAAAAAAGATCCTACAATTTTTACACTACGTTGTCCCTTAACTTTGATTTATTTTTATACATTCACAGGGAATAAAAAACGGCATGTATTTAATGCGGCAACTAAGTAAAATGAATAAAGGTTTAAAAAAAAAATAGAGTGGGTACCATATATAATGGGTTGGCAGCTAATAAGGAGTATCGTAATAAGTAATAGGTAGCATATTAATATATCAGTTTTTAGCTTTATTTTAATTTAAACTGGCATCGAATTTTTGTTTTGGTAACTGAATTTACCAACAATAGAGGGGATCTGGCGCTCGGCGGCCACTGCCGCGGCACGCTCGCTTCGCTCGCTCGCCTTCGCTTGTTAATGGTTACTGTTCTAACCTAACCTAACCCAAATGATTCAATAACAGTAGATGACTTTGCAGCGATTAAGAAATAATATTTAATCGCTGCCATGTTATTTTTTTTTGCAGCAAATAATTAGTCGCCCTTTAAGTTGTAAGTCGCCTCGAAAATTATATTCCATATAAAACATCTGAATAAGAGCCAAAATCTTCTCATTGAACACCGACTACATTTCACACGCTCAGTTTTAAATGAAGCTTAAACTAATAATTAAAATATCGATAAACAACAATAAATAACAATGTAAGTACCTAGTAAAACATAAAGGCTCCCGCAGACAAGCGCAACACAACGGCGCGATCCGCCAGTCTGCGGTAGCCTTAAAGGATACTGACTTCTTGCGTGACGCCATCAAAACAGTATAATTATGGCATTCTATTAAATAATGGCTGTAAATTATACGCAATGCACACATGAGTTTTAAAACTTAGTTGGTGGCTTTAACTTGTATGTGCCACAGCCATAAATAACTATATTTATAACATCAAATAGACCATTTGCGTTTTGTTATGAAAGAAAGATTCGTTAAAAACACTTTGCTTCATAAAATATTTGTTTGAGAACGAAACGCAAAAATACGGTAAAATTGGGAGTATTATACACCACTACTATCTATGATGAAACCCGAGTCTAGGTGTAACCTCGTCTCGGGAAGAAGAGATTTCGAGAAGTCTAGACAAGCCATTTCTATTCTACAGTAGAGTAGAGATAGAAAACGCCATGCTAAGCCTGCTGGTGGCGTTCTGTAGTTTCTGCCAACTTTACATACATACAACTACATAAGGGGGCGCGGGGCGGGGGGAGGCGTGAGTTTGTGTATGTATGCGTTAATAATAGGTGACGGTAAAACCATATATCTAAATGAAAATTATCCCTGCTTATCATACTAGCTTGAAAGTCAACCATTCATCTTAAAATACTACATTAAAAGTCCCCACGGTATACCCAAGCAAAAAAAAAAAAAGTATCCTAACAAAATCTCTCCCACTTTAATCACAGCTTGATCGAATTTCCTCTCCGCAAAGTTTCAACAGGGAAGCGGAAACTATTACGCTTTACATGGCTGTTTACATAGGGTACTTTACACTTAGAGGACAGTGTTTGCTATGTGCAGCGAGCAATGTATATAGTTCCTGCCTTTTGATAGACGGCTTGTAATTAGAACGTAGGGATTTTCTTACATGCTGATCAGGAGACTTGAACAATGGTGTCTGTTACTTGTCAAGAAAACTTTTGATGTTGGCAGGGATATGGATATTGTTATGTGAGTTAATAATTATGTAATTTTAAGTAGCGTTTGTAATAATTTGTGTTCACTGCAGAAATAATAAGACAGATATTTCAAAAATGACATCAATTCAAGATTTGAAAAAGTTATAAATGATAAAAAAAAAATTAAAAATTGAAAGAAATGAAAAAAAAAAAATTGTTCATTGCTAAAGCTATAACTTCATTTCTAATTGCAAAGCACCCGAAATTCGTACATCGAAAATGCGCACCTGATAGATGGCCCTTCTAGATCACTAGAGACGACCTAATTACCTAATCGCCTAACCTAATTTACAAAGCACGATTACAAGAGCATCCGTACAATCAAATGAACGACTGACTGAGTAATTATCTTCAACACCTTCACATCTGAACTAAAATGCAAGTCAAGCGTTGTATGTGCGACGGCGTAAACACGCGTACGTACTAACCCGATTAGACACCCCCGTACACCCCCACACAACTCACACCCCCGACGCAACCCGGACATGAAACCGCGCTAATAAGGAACACTTCACTTGTAATTTCCCATTTGTTTCTATTTACAACTTGTGAAGTGTTGTGCTGCATTATATTTTTTATGGATTATTTGCGGTGGGAAAGGGTTGATATTTTGAATTTGTGTACGAATTTATGAGGGTTAATTTTAAGGTTATGTGTGATTGTGTCAGTTTTTAGTGTTTGTTAATTGAGTGTGTTTTATTTGGGACCCGGAAGATGACTTCATAAAGGTTTTATTGTTATTTTAGGACTAGCTAATATTACCTGGCATAGGTTTAGTGCTTGTTGTATTAGTGAGAATATTAAAAATTTTGTAACCAAAATTCCCACACCTAACCAAAAATTAAATCCATACTCATTCAAACCGCCCACGACCAAAGATCATAATAAAAACCGAACATTTTCCAAAACGGGTCAAACCGTATACCGAGTCGAACCGAAACGTCATAAACAAAGACAGCTATTGAAACACTAAACCGTTTTGGCAGTAAGCGGCAGACTTTGAAAGAGGTCTTGACAAAAGTCGATTCTCTCAAAGGCGCCATACGGAACCGCGTCACGTATATCGCGTACGCCGGTAACGTGGCGCCGATAAATGATTATTGCAATGGTGAACGGGCCGGTATCTAAACCACTGAAACCTTACGAACCTATTTCGTGGACGCGAGTAGGGTTCAATTGGAACGGCCGTCGAATTCTGGATGCGGTTTCGACGTAGTTTCAGGGGCCATTAAGATAAGATAATCATTTATTTGCTCAAACCTGAGTACAACACATACAACACAAATTGTCAGCATGCAAGAGATGTGAAAGTAGAGGAATAAAACAGATCATCACGTTTGCCTTAAACAATGGCATGCAAATATTAATAAAATTAAGTAAAATGTCACTCCGAGTCTAATTTAAAAATGTCATGATATTATATTAGAGATATCATCAAAAATAATAAATTAGTAAAACATAATCAAAATCTCTCATCTATAAACTCATTTAAATTATAATAAGCTTTATATGCTAGAAAATTGTTTGCTATAACACTTAAATATGAATAATCATTTAATAACCACCTTATTTTATACAACTTAGTTTGACATTAAAACGTTATTTGTACAATGCCATTCAATTCATTAATCAACAAATCAAATAAATTATTTTAAGTGATGTCTACAGTAATGATTGAACGACTTCAATAAACAAGATAGGTAAACTTTATGAGTACGATTGTCCATTAACTTAATAGTAAAAAACTTTGGTGGCAGGTAACTTATTTATTTATATTATTATTTATGTACACACAGCGACATAAATATAATTTTAGTACAAAGGTACTGTTTATTTATTAAGAAATGTCTTCCAGCAGACCTGCGAAAGGAGATATGAAAAAGAAATGTAGACATGTATGAGGACAAGAAGAGAAAAATATCAATATGAAAATATGAACTTAGTAGTGGGTACCTACAGTTTTTATTGGTTTTAAATTTACGTAATAAAAATACCTACCATAGAAACTGCGGGCGACAAAAAGCTGGGCTATCACAATTATCCAGGCAACAAAAAGGACTTGAAATAAAGCAGCCCATTCACAGTATCGATGGCTTGCACAACATAGTCCACAATATAAGGACAAAACAATCGTCACGTCCCATACACCTTTATGTAAATAAGGCTCACTCTATGACCAGCCAGATACTACACATTTATTAATTTTCAACATTTTTGAAGTGAAAACTACTTTAGGCGCGTTGAGCAATTTTTTTTATGGTAAAAAATAAGTTTAATAAGTAATCGCTCAACGCGGTTTGGGTCACCGCGATATGTTAACGAGGCGTGTTGCGCCAGATTAGCGACGAGCAGCGGCCTGTGTACATATAATATATACCTATTTATTCTAAAGTTTTAAATTTTTACTTGTCGGCAGTCCCATCACTACTTCTTTTTTTTAAGAAACAGTAATCGAAAAGTGTGAGTAAACTAAGAGATATACTAGACTATGTTCATTTGATTTGCATTTCGAGATTTAAAGAGGGAATTTTTATTCGAAACGCTTGCAGATTTATAAAAAGTTACATGGAATTTAATGACCCATGGTTGTGGAACAAGGCAATTTAATTGAAGGTACTTGTAAGTAAATACCAAAGGGACAGAGCAAACAAATAATAAGTTATATTGCAAACGTATGAGTGATTGCCTTACCTCTACGAAAGTGGGTAGTTTTAAAGTGTTTGTCTAAAGTCCGAGAGTGGATGCAAATTTAATTAAGCTGATGATGGTTGCGATACTAATGAATATTGCGTACTACAAACTTATGCTGAAATGGAAATAGTAATTAAAGATGTAGTAAGATCAAAATAAATGTAGGACTAGATGATTAGAATTTAGAAGACGAGACCAGAGATTTATAGAAATAATTTGAAAACCAAAACACATGCGCTTATGACGTTTCTTACTTAATTTTAATTATAATGATAGATAGACAGAAAATTTGTTGTTTACGTTTTTGACTACAATTATAATGTAGTCAAAAACATAAACAACAAAATTTTAAAAGTTAAAACGATAAACCTCCTAAAACTAATGAAATAAATTACATAGGACGACCAAAAAAATAAATAGAAGCGCACAACAAATAAAACATCTGCTTATTACAGTGGCAAAGCGTGGCCGTACTCAAGTTTTATCAGCTGTGAATTTCTCTCATAAATATTCGATTGGGCGCCGTGCCCCGGGCTTGGGGCGACCCCCTTTGTAATATTGAGATTCATAATTTGACCCGCAACTGACTTAGCGATCCACTGAATTCCTGAAACAACTAATAAGCCAATATAAATAGAGTCTAGACTTGGATTAAGCATTGTGTTGTTTGAGAATTTTTGAGGTGAGTCGACAGTTTTTCGGTAGATAACGAGTACCGCAGAATAAAAAAAAACACATTTAAACTGGTTCTAATACAACGGGTACGACAAAGTTGATGTGGAAGATAAAAGTATTCAAAATGAAGTTTTGACAACTGAACATGACATGAGATTCATCTGCAATGCAAAATAATGAAAATGTTCAGCTGCAGATAGAAAAACTGTCTTGTCATGTAGTTTGATTTTGGTTTTCAACGCAGTGACCGGAAGCCGTTTGTATACAGAACCCTCGTTATTCACAAACTATGTTCCAGCGATTCCTTTAATTTTGATTCCTTTGCTCTCACATTGCCCAGTCTTTTATTCCAGCCTCTGCTTTCAACTTTATTTCATTTAGTACCTATATTTTCTAGAAACCAATGATTTCTTTTCGTCGCTACCGAGAATTAGGCCATTTTTTACTGTTTGATTGAAAGCGTCAAAGGAATCAATCTGTTTTGTGAATTCATAAAATTAGAATGGATTCAAGATTTCTTTTGTTAATCGTGGAACAAAAGAATATTAACAATTATTTTTTATCCTTTTATGATTCTACAGTTTAATCTTTTGAAATACCAGGCCTATTAATAACTAAGAATAAGTTACTTCGGAGAATGTGTTTGGGTTTTCCGCACGTGTAATCACATTTTGAGCAATTTTATTTTAATTGGCGGTCTGATCACTTTTATTATTCTAGCTTTTTCCATTTAACTGTTGGTTTACTGTTTTATAACTAAATAGGCTTTTCCTGTTAATTTCCCGCCACATACACAAACATATCCATACACATCTATAATGAGATGCCATAACTCACCTGTCGTCTCCTGAACTCAATAAAAGTCTGTCGTAAAATTGTACAGAGGAATGACGTATTCGTAATGCATGAGCTCCCGTCCGTCGCCTCGAGTTCAGTCAGCAGCGCCGTCAGTCTAATACTTGAAGGCTTTTGTAATTAAATGTTGAGGGATGAGTGAGCTTATAGCAGTAAATTGGTTCAAGAGTAATGAGCAGATTAAAATGAACAAACAATGTAATTTTTATGAGGAGGATTTTTGCTTTGATTTAGTAATGAAAGATAATAGCATCAAAGTAGCAGCTGCATTTTACAAAGCTTCGTAATTAAATTGAGCTTCTAATGAAAGTAGGTATTTGCTTATTAAATTAGAGTTTAAACTTTATGAATAAGTTATTTTTTGCCTTCCACGGTACAGGTTTTAGACTTGAATTCTTCCGTCAGGCGCTTAATAAATTGTGATTTTATGTATCATAGTTTCAAGGAAATCCATTAACTGTAGCTTGTTCCTTAGTGTTAGCGATGTTATGCGAAGAGTTTAACAACAACCTCCCATCAGATAGTGCTATATTTTCCAGATATCAAAAAGGGCAAAGGCAAAATAAAACCGCTACATTCCTATCAAAACTTTATTCGGCATAACTTCAATGTTTTACGAAATTGGCCTTCCAAAATTGCCTCTCAGACGAACGTAATAGAGATAGTAGACATTCTGGGACCTGACAATCGGCAGAAGTACTTAACAAATAGTTTCGCGAGTCAAAAGCTTGTTGGGTGATGAAATCATACCTGCTCAAACCTGGCTTAGCTTGAGCGATGAGAGCTGAGCGAGCAAAGTTCAACTTGTTAGTTGAGATTTAAACGAATTTACGCTGATGGTGGAATGTTTTAGCTCTTTATGTGGAGCGTTTGGGACGACTGAACATTCTCGACTGTTAATGAAAGTTGGAACTTTCATATCGTCAGTATTCAAATGGCAGTGTTTAGTTCTCATTTTGGATGTTCCTAATTAGGTGATTGTTAACAATGTTTCATACAATCAGGTATTGGAAGACCAATTTTAAAAATTATTCAGTCTTTTTATGCTAAAACTAACTTTATATACCTCATAATTTACATCCTGTATCAAAAAGGTATCGTATTCCATCAAAACCACATTCATTAAACACAACATCCACTGTCTACCTAGAAGGCTCCAAAATCACATAATCATTACTCAAAACTCACACAATAAAGCATAACCACAACAGGCATTTGTCAAGCGATAAAAACAAAAAGTAAGCCATCGAGAGTGGCTCGGAAGCACCACCTAGGAGGCGTGACCGGCCAATTTGGCGGAGGAGTCTCGAGGGCCCAAGAGTAATGCCTCTGACGTCCACATAAGCACCATGAAATTTATCGACCTTACGTGCCGGACGACCAAAATAAAAACAAACTCGGCAAGTGTCAAAGTTCGTTTTGGAGCTACCAGCGGTTTTATATTCAATTACTGCGGGCGCTGGGAAATTTTTGGGAAGTGAACCGAATTCGTGCATTTGGGTAAGTACCTACATGTATTTACATATGGGATTTATAGTTGTTGATGTTGGTGGGCTGCATACATAGTAACGTATTTTTTAAATTTAAAGGTAAAAACGGTAATTTTACCTAAAACATGACAAAGGTGCCATCCGTTGTGTGAAAGATGACCATACCCCACAAGCATCATATAAGAAAGAATACCATCAAAACAGGTCATCCATTTTCTATAGATGACTTCTATGACAACGACAGCTGATAGATTCGTGTTGTTATGCCGGCTCAAAATCAACTGGGAAATAACTTCTCTATCGGTACATAAATTCATTCATACATGCTTTTGTTTCAACCGTTTCTGCAGTTTTGGTAAAACTATCTACCAACTTAATGAATACGTCCAACACGCATTTCTATCTCGCTAACATGGTCTTCATGACTAAATGAAAACTTACATAATTGTAACATTCCAAAGTGTGATGTCAGTCAGACGGTGAGATGCATTGATAGAGTTTGAAACAATCTATTTGTAGCTGATGATATCGGTTCAAAGTTTGAAACAGTAAACAATTCGAAACATACTGTCTTGGTAACGTTGAGTTTAACCCAGTAACCTTAGGTATGATTGATTCTACCGTTCGAATTATTAATAGGTGCAGACAATATTTATGTTAAAGATAATTTGATAGAACGAAAATAATGTAAGTAAATACTAAAAATACGCTGGATTTCAACGCGCAGAAAATTATAAGTAGTTGCAAATAACCCTATTATAGTTTTGGTACAAAATAATAAAGTAAGAAAGCGAATATCATAAAACAAAAGGCGTTTGAAATATTCATTCATACATGCAAACTCATAAGCATAATGACTCTCAATTTCCATGTAGACCGTATGAAGAGTAATGCGGAATAATTCGAGCAATAAAAGTTCCATTATCACTCTGCTATCGAACCTTAAAAGTTGTATAGGTATATGCGCCTTCCATCGGCTTATTATTTACTACTGTGCATGAAACGTCGCTTTTTACACCACCGATGTACAGTAAACGGGGTATTGCTACCGCTTATGAAAGTTTTCATATCGACTTTTATCGTGACATACAATTTTATATTGCAGACGTTTTACACATCTATTAATATATTAGTAGCTATCATATTTTGGGGCTTTATTTCGTTTTGGGTAATGATCAAACATTTTACATAACATACACGCCACACATACGTAACATTACGCCTGTATTTCCCAAAGGGTTAGGTTAGGTGTACCTATGTACACCCACATTTCGCCAGTAATGTTTAAGTTCCATGTAATAGGGGGCGACCCTATTGTCATGAGCCGGGCACAAGTCCAGGCTGCTACTGAGAATTTCCAGATGTAAAAACCTAATAAGACTTTGCCCGACACGGGAATTGAACCAGGCACCTCATGCTCAGCAGTAGTACTTGCGAACACTAGACCAACGAGGCAGTCACTAGAGCAAACATTTGAAGGATAACGTTTTGTTAGGAAGTAGATGTAGATGTCCCGAGTGTGCTCGGCTATCTTATTTGAAGGATAACGTTTTGTTAGGAAGTAGATGTAGATGTCCCGAGTGTGCTCGGCTATCTTATTTGAAGGATAACGTTTTGTTAGGAAGTAGATGTAGATGTCCCGAGTGTGCTCGGCTATCTTATTTGAAGGATAACGTTTTGTTAGGAAGTAGATGTAGATGTCCCGAGTGTGCTCGGCTATCTTATTTGAAGGATAACGTTTTGTTAGGAAGTAGATGTAGATGTCCCGAGTGTGCTCGGCTATCTTATTTGAAGGATAACGTTTTGTTAGGAAGTAGATGTAGATGTCCCGAGTGTGCTCGGCTATCTTATTTGAAGGATAACGTTTTGTTAGGAAGTAGATGTAGATGTCCCGAGTGTGCTCGGCTATCTTATTTGAAGGATAACGTTTTGTTAGGAAGTAGATGTAGATGTCCCGAGTGTGCTCGGCTATCTTATTTGCCTTATAATTAATCAAAGGAGCCTCACAATGGTCGAGGTCATGTTTAAAACATGTTTTTAGTGTACCTTTAATATAATAATTATAACCCAGTAGACTAAGAACTAGTAACTTATAGAACTAAAGCCACACAATATTTATTACAAAAGCTTCGACCAACACTCACCAACTTGCAAACTAATCATAAACAGTGCATAGAGAAAACAGAATTTCTCCAAGAAAGTTGAAATAATATCTATGATGGGAGTAAAATCGCGAAAATTCAAGTTCATACGGCACGTCTCCGGCGCGGACAGACCGCCCCTTGCCCGCCCTCGGCCGCCCACTAGTGTTGTCAACAAACCTATGCTGCGGGATTTACATGTTTTACGGGATAGAATAGAACATCTTGAAGTTGGTGGCAGTTTGTGACTACGATTTATCTATGATGGTCAAAAAATTTAAAATGTGTACTCTTTTCTAATGTTAAGAATATTTTGTATAGATGGAAGGAAGGCCAATATCATCTGCCTAGCCTTTTCCCAACTATATTGGGTCGGCTTCCAGTCTAACTGAATGCAGCTGAATAGCAGTATTTTACATGGAGCGACAGCATATCTGACTTTTACAACCCAGGTACTGGGTAATACGATACCCCTTGGTAAGACTGGCTGTTAGACTTTCGGGCTTCTGATAACCCGTAACGACTATCAAAGATGACCACTAATGACAGCCGGGACTAACGATACGCGCGGCTGTTATTACTTAGCCACAAGCCCGTCCGGGCCGGAAGGAAGAGCAATAATGAATGATAAAGTAAACATCGCAAAATGATTGTCAAGAAAAAATATCATCCTCAACAAATACAAAATGATTAGCTACAATCTCTAACGACAGCTGAATCATAAATTCAATCCAAATAAATCATGAAGAAAAAATATATCGTATTAAAATTTGTTTCTAAAACCCGGGATGGCCCTGGGAATTCCGGGAACTTGGCATCACTACCGTCCGCCCCGCACTTTTATCGTCGGATAATTGAATTTCCGCACTCCGCTACAAACAGGAAGTTCCGCTGGTTTACGTTCAGCGCTGAATATTGCATCCAACGCTGATGGAGTTATTATTTTCAATATGACGATTAACCCTCTTGGTTGGTAGTTGAGATAATTGAACTGTGAACTTTAGTTGATGGGGTTTTCTAGAGGTTTAGTAGCGAAAAAGTGTCAGTATATCATCAAAATAAACATAATATACATAGTAATTTGATAATAGCCAGTCCTTGAATCTATACAAAAGTTATACTTTTGCACTAACATAAACAAGTTTACAAGATTTATTTTATTGATTCCTAAACATCATTATTATGTTCACGTCATATTACATAACTAAGTGATTTGCGTATTCCGTACACGCTTTCACAGCAATAGTAAATTATCGAATACACTAGTAAATTATTATAAGCATATTCACTAGTAAATTATCGAATACACCCGTAGCCAAGCTATTCAAAATGGTCCACTCTCCCTTATTGTTCCTGCGAACATTCTCAGCAGATACATCCACTTAAAATATTGGTTTCTTCTACACATTCTACAAATTTCTAAAAACAGTTCTGTGATTTTATAGGTATCCAGTGCCATCATTGGAGTCCCGTGCCAATTGCCTCCGAAGCCTCTTTAAATAGTTTTTGAAGGCTTTACTCCGGGCTTTCTGCTCGCGACTGTTCCCCCCCTTCCAGCCTCCTCGGGCCTCCTAAGGCTTCCGCTCTTATTTACACAAGGCGAACCTTCAAAGTCCCAAGTTGTTCGGTACTTTCTTGAAGCTCGTCTTTTTAATTTCAGAAGCAAGTAACGGAAAAATGGGAGTTTTTTTTGGAAGAAATGAAGGTCTTTTAACCTTCATTTCGGTGCAGTTTTTTGTTTCACGGTTTTGTGTACACAAAGTAACTACAGTTAGGTACTGATGTATTTTGGTGAGACGTTTTTTTTTACTTGTTTATTACAGGAATAATACGAAACATTTTAGATTTATTTACTTATAAAAAAATTCACTGAGAAAAAATCATAAGGCACGTACATTATTATTATCTAGAAAAAAAAAACTTATAATAATGCATAAAAATAATCTTACGTTACTATTTTGACAAGTTTTTCTGATTTTACTAGCCCAAACAAAATGCGACTGTATTAATACCTTCCTTTCGGATTCATTCAATCACATTAGCAGCCGAACTTTGACATAACCCGAAAACTTCGTTTACCTTGTTCCTCAGTAAGAAAGCACATACCCCTGTTCTCTGTGTTACGCTCCTCCTGGGAGGCTCTTCCAACTATTTGTGAAAAACAGCAAATAAAGCTTTGTCAGCGATAGGCGAAGTCGAGTGTTCGTGCTTGACAATACGCTTCTATTCATTTCCGCTAAAACCCACTTCGAGGGTAGTTCAGGTTTGTTAGAACAAACCGACTTTTAAAACGGTGTTCGGCTTTGTTTAAATCTTACACGTTTCTTGGTTCCAATCTTCACTTTAGGGATGTTCTTTTATTTCGTAGTGTCGAAGTTCGGTGTACTTTTAATCCGGAATAAAGTTTAAGTTTTGTTTTACAACCTTGCTTGTGTAGTAGCCGCGTAAACGAAGTCAACTTTATTATGAACAAAAACAACCTACTTATCGATTTTTCCAATAATTCAGGAGATGAGAATTCTATTATGTATCACAAAAAATGTATTCCACATGATTGAAACGCGACCCATTTTCCACATTAATATAATTAAGTCATCTATGTAATTAGATTTATATATTTAGACGACAAAGCTGAACTGTATCAAAGGGGCCCTTTGACTATTCAGTCGTGCCCTCCCGAATGAGAGGTACAATAATCTGACCGATGTCTGACTGCATTTACGGACCTATCAAAAAGTTCCAGTCGTGGCATTATTCGACTTTGACCAATGTCGCGTGCGAGCCAGGGTGGCCCTCCCACTGTCCCCCTGCCCTCCTCGACGATACGTACAGATGGGCAGTAAGTGAACTGAAAATTGTCGCAATACTTCGTTTATCTGGATGACTTGGTACTTCCAAGGCATGATGAATGGAAGAATATTTTATTTGTTCTGTGTGTAAATTGATTAAAGCTGAGTGATTATAATACTTCTAAGAACTTTTATAATTAGATTAGAGCTTTATGTCCTTCACTTCATAGAGTTAGGCAAGGGAACATTCTCAGAACATAACTTAAACAAAACCATAACAGACAAAACTTCTGAGAATCTTTATCCTCGTCTTGTTTTAAACGTTTACTGTGAAATATAATAAAGACTTATAAAATTACGTTTTGGTTAGTGATATTTATTTTTCATGATAATTGAATAAATCTAAAATATTATAATAATAATAGCTTTTTAAAGTTTTCTATCTAATTATTTGGTCTAAAGTCACATCAAGTTGGCGTACCGCATATTTTCCCGTACAGTCCTGTGAAGGCGACTCTCTGGCGGAATTAATCAATTTCACTCATAACTAACGATGTCACGTATATTAACTTGTCTGTATTGAAGGAGGATTTAATGTTATAGCTTTATATTGTTCTGTTCTGAAGTGTCTGTGAGCTGATCGTTATTTGTAGTGTCAAATTATTACTCTTATAGGAATTGATACGTTAAACACTATCGTATAACAACAAAATTATTGTAATTTCTTCATAGTTAAATAATTTCGTAAGAACAATTTGGGTTTCAACGTTATTTACTACTACACCAACACGTAATGCCAAATCTATGTAGACAAAACCAAATATAAAGACCATTAAATATCCGAAATAACCATCATACAAAATTAAACTATCCAACATTTTCTTCCCAATCAAATCACGGGCAAACGCATCACCAGAATTCCAAAGGAGATGTTCAAAACTCATCCATTCAAAACGTCTCAATACTAACACGGTAAGCTCACCAAAGTTTCCTGTTTACCAATTAAAATTTCGACTTTCAACCTCCCCACACACCTGAAGGGTTAAAGCCGGGCTGTTTTCCAACTACTAGACACGCCAGTTAATAATTCCCTTTATAGTGAAGTAAGTTGCTTACAAGCTCTGCAGTGTCTAAGTAACTTCGGCACGGTACACATTACGTGGTCTCTTTAAATATTTGCTTGGTGGATTGAAATTATTTTAGGGTAAGGATGAACGGAATTTGTGTCGAAATAAGTTTGATGATGTTTAATGAGAAATTTGGAATCATGTTCATCAATTGATGCTGTATTTGAGTAAGCATTGCAAGTATTCGATATGATTGTCTAATTTATTTATTTATTTATTTATTTAAACTTCTCACACACAATTAGGTACAAAGGCGGACTTAATGCCTTAGGCATTCTCTACCAGTCAACCAAGGATGGTGAAGAGATAAGATGGCGGGTGCTCTGATTGAGAGAAAATAATAATATTAAAAAATATTAAATTATAACATAATTAATTATAAATAAAACGGGTGCACAAGTACATAAATAGGTTAAAGACTTATAATACACATACATACATAATTCGAAATTGTAATACGATATTGCAAAATATGTTGCGTGATTCACAAATATTGCTTTGTTATATAGCTGGCAATGTCGGTATGTTCAAAATACCGCATCATATACATGTTCAGGAATTAAAGGACACCATCAAGCACCCTAATATTAGAATATTATTTATGTTATAATCATGACACATTATGTATACTGAATTTTTACTTCTATGCATACAAGTCACAAGATTGTTAATTTATTTAATTAGTTATACTGATTAAGGGAGAAAATTGTGGTCACTTTACAAAACTGCGCACGCACATCGCACACAGTTGCACGCGTACATACAAGGGTCTAGCGTAGTAAGTACTTTGTCCATTTGGTTTGTTTCGACTGTACAGTGGAAGTGTGACTTTAATTTACGTAGTTTTATTATTTTTGGGATGAAAATCTACCTATATTAAAATCGGCCAAATGCGTGTCGGACCACGAACAATGACGGGTTCCGTATTTGGGATGAATTTAACCCAAGACCAAACTTAACATTGAAGTTAAAAAACATGTTCCCCCATACTTTCCAGCTGCAAATATAAGTTTGTACGCACAATATTGAGTGATTTACCATGTTATTTTAAGACCATAGACTTCTATGATGTAATCTCTAAATATAGAACTACAATCTATATATTTTTTTCTAAATTTTATCCTCAGCATATACGGAGATAAGAGGAATTTGTAAATTTTCATCAGTTTTCTTTAATAGCTTTAAAATAAGATATTTTGTAATAATAAAAAAAAAACTTTATATTAAGCCCATCATTTGGTATGTCAACTTAATCGGTCCAGTAGATTAGAAGCAAATCGGCCGTGATGGATGGACAGACAGAGACACACGAGTGATCCTATCAAGGTTCCGTTTTTTTTTTTTGAGGTACGGAATCCAAAAAATGACAAATCGATTCAGTAAACGATTCTGAACAAACTATACTTTCATAATGTGTATTCATTATCATCATTCGTTAAAATTATTTGTATTTGTGGCTACCGTTTCATAAATACCAACATTATCGAACACAGAAACTCGGGTTACAGTGCTTCAAACCTTATTTTTCTGACTGATGCAAAACGTCACAAACATTTCCTCCTCAGCTGATTGATCACTAACATCCCTCACAGTGCAGATTCGGCAAAAACTTCCATCATAATACAAAGAGAACTCTGATAAAAACTTCTTATAGAATGCAGGACAAATGGAAACATGAGCGAGAGTAATCCACAATTACACAGCGACATCGGTAAGAGATTCAGGATAAAATACATAATCCTCCGCGCGAGAGAGTAAAGCCGGCCGCTCACTGCTGCCGCTATAAATAAATAGAATGTGGTTTTAAAACATGGTTCTATGTGTTAGTGATGGGCTTTTGTGAAGATGTTGGCTTATAGCAATAGGCAGCAATCGTATTTAATTTCATTGTTTCCGTTTTGAAATGAAATTAAATACCATTGATATATTTTTTAACTGCATTCAAAATTAGAAAGTTATAATTAGTCTGCACTGTTAGGTTTCGTTTTTTAATTGAAATGTATACTTTTTCAAAGCTTAAATTAAATATTTCCAGACCACAGTTCTCTTAAGACAAACAATCCAACAAAGTCTAGAATAATGTTGTCAACGGAAGTATGTTAACAACATTATGACAAACATATGTACATTTATTTATGCTTTTATTCATAAAAATTACAAAACATCACGCACTACGATCACGTAGACGTAACACGTGCACAATCTCCTTCTCAAAGCCTACTAACTAAAATATTCTGAATACGACATCTCTAATGAGAGTCTCGTTAAGAATAAGAACTCCTTTTACAGATAATGTCTGCATTTTTAATGCACTAGTAAGTGGACATCCGTCGTTATTGGTGCCAAAGGATATCGTGCCGATTGTCGAAACTCGAGAGAAGGCTCGCGGGAATTCGGCCGACTTCGGATTTACTCCGCTCCGTCCTCGCGGACCCTCGAAAGTACTATCACGGACTCAATTTGTATGGGCTATTGATTTATTATGTAATGGAGTCAATGGTTTGGAATTCATGACTTTATTACTGAGAATAAATTAGCTTTAACTTTCAGATTATTGCTAAGCGCTTCTGCTATTTAAAACAATGTTAGATTTTGAGACTCAGTGTAGGAAAGTATTCATTTCAAATTATTGAGTTATGAAACAAACAATTTCGTAGTTATTGAGAAATATCTAATTACAGTCTGCAAAGTTTGTTTCTACAGAATTACTTCTAATGAAGCAAGCAAGCAAGCAAGGTTGTTATTACTAAACTAAACGTAATATTAGAAAGTTTAATGTATTGTTCTGTGCCATAGAATTTTATTTACAAAACTATTAAGCGCATCGACAGACATGATATCGAAAAGCTATTACAGAGAAAACTTCTTCGCGAAATCACACGTCACTGTCCAGGCAACGAGTTGAGCAATAATATAAATTTTTATATGGAACATATCGTTTCCGCGCGCGACTGTACGACGACATTGTTACTGGCGACTCGAAGAACTAAAGATCCACTTCTATTTTCCGATAGGGCGGGCATAGTATCATTCAACTTTTTTATTATCTTCGAACAGGTCAGTGGACGGTATTCTGTTTTTATCGATTTGTCCAGTCAAATAATACGGGTAGATATATCTGATCGGACGGCCAATTTTACTGTTGTTGCAAAAACAATGTTTGAACGTTTGCGGAGTGAGTTAGTGTATGGGTCTGGGTTTTGGATTGTTTTAAAAGTTAATGAAATAGTAAAATCTTTAAGGTTTTAAGAGATCATTATCATTCGTAAAGCAATTCTGAGACGGGCTATGGAAGCAAAATAAGAGCTGCACCAACACCAAATAAATCGGGTTAAGAGCAGGATGATGATGTTGAAGGTATCCATAACTACCGCGAGCAGCTCTTGTGTCATCACTACCGCGAGCAGATCTTGTGTCATCACTACCACGAGCAGCTCTTGTGTCATCACTACCGCGAGCAGCTCTTGTGTCATCACTACCGCGAGCCTGAACTTACAAATACTACTAATATTAAAAATGTGAAAGTTTTTATGTTTGGATGTTTGATAAAATAAAGTAAAACAGCTGAACTTATTTATGAAAGTTGGCACAATGACAGTTTATAACCTGGATTAACGCATAGGATACTTTTTTATCCCGGTAGTGGGATAATTTCCAACTTACACGCGGGCGAAGCCGCTGGAAAAAGCAAGTAATGAATAATCGGAAATCAAAAGTACCTAAAAACAGTCTCATTAACCTACAAAACCTTTCCACACCGGACTCCGAACATCACATACTATTTGACACCGAAATCCTCGTGTGGAAACCACTATTTACCCAAACCTCACTGAGCACTAAGCCAATTACAGACCCAGAGTCTTTAACGTGAGTTTACGTGAGTGAATAAAATTCAATTTGTCAACATTTTGCTACACATAATATGAATAATGAATTTGGGTAATCTTAATCTAAATCTCCTGACATTAAATTGGATTTTTTCTAATGAAAATTTAATTTTCAGTGATGTTGGTGCGGTGGGTAATATTTGTTGGCTTTAGAGTAAAGGAGATGGATAACGGTCCCATAAAAGCTAAGCCCAGAAATGAACACAAATAAAACAAAATGTATTATGAAGGTGTAATAGTGATTCATAGCCATTCTTTCATATTTTTGTTCGTCGTAAAACTTCGAGACCTTCTCAAATCTGAAGACTTCAAAAATAAATTGAAACCTGTCGACCGCGGAGTAATCCACTGTCTTCCAGCAGATTGAATTTCACTCAAATCTAACGACTGTATCCCAAATGATTCATTTGCTATGCCCCAGCTTATAGAACGTTGGATCTCCGTTGAAAACCAGAGTAAAATCAGAGTAGTTATAGGTATTGTTATTTTCGCCCAGGTAAACTGTACGAGTAATGTGAAGATCCAAAGTCCAAGAAAGGCGAATTCACTCAGAAATGCAAAAAAAGATAACCAGAAAAAGCCAATACATATTTTTGAACAAATCACAACAAAACATTCATGATCCTGTCACACGCAGCGCCACAGAGTTATAAATAAAATAGAAATCGTCAAAGATAGACCCGACTGACAAGAAGGGTTACCTATGTTTTTGGCGCATGTATTTGTATGGTACATAGATAAGACCTATGTGTGTAGGATTATTTATTCTCTCGTAGCCAGCGTAGCTCGTAGTCTCAATTTAATGATTTACTAATAATATTATAATTTATGTCGAATTCCTTAGGAAAGGAAATTTTCTCCTATTGGATTAGGAAATTCCTAATCCAATAGGTGAAAGGTGACATTTCACAAAAATCAACATGATAAGATAAGATAATTTACTTGCTTAAAACATGGTATACATAGGTGTTATTGCGGACTTTAGAACCCAATAATATGTAAAGACGTAAAAAAAGTTATTAGTACCTTAAAATAAAATTTAGGAGACGATTCCAAAAATATGACATAAGACTCTGGGGACACCAGGGTAATTTATATATTTTATTGGTTCACCAATAATATTGTTTACACTGGTTTTATGCTAAAGGTAACATGCAGTGTGATGCAACACTGCAACAATCACCTACAGTCATAAGTCATATTTTAGGAATCGTCTTGTGTCTACGTCCAAAAATAACTTATTGGCATACATATACATATAAGACTAAAGCTTACTCTTTCTAACACACAGGATATTTCGTATAGAAAAAAGAAAAATAAAATATTGCGTTGCATTGTTTATCTATCTTTGAATGCCTCCCTATTTGCTAGTTAAAGGTCTTTGCAAAGCATAAATTACATTTATGACAATGACGGACAGTGACGATGATTATGAAAGATAAAGAATGTGCTTCCATCACATACTTTTAAGACTGGACAGATCTATTGTTTTAAAAATGAAATTTTTACATTAATCAATAATTAAATATCATGTTCATTACAGTCTAGTTATTATTCAATACGCTTTAAACACAGTTATATTCTAAAAATACTCGCGGAATCATACCAGTTCTAACAATAAGCATGTCCCAATTACCATCGTATTTCCAAAACTGGCAACATAAATATCTCCCCGAATACTTGAATCAAAATAATAATCTTTTAAATTGAAATATTTCCTGCAAAGTTTTGCCAAGTAACAAAAGCTGTGGTGGGATTTCTAATAATATCAGTTATTTCATATACATAATTATCTCTTGGCTATGCCAGGTCAAACTTTATCCGTATAATATGTCCTTTGACATTTCTAGTGCTTAGAAGTTTCATGTAAAAAACAGATTAGAGAAGTTACTATTGTTGGATATAATATACGTAAATGTATAAAGTTTGGAAACTATGAAATTATTTTTAAATTCGTTTTCGTTTTCCGGAAATGAAAGTTAGAAGTCAAGTTTACCAATATCATTTTCGTTCTAAGTCTGCAACGGTGCACAGGTATTGCTCATAACCCTTCTAAACTTTTCGGAGAATTTTTGTAGGTCACCAAGAACTAGAGCAGTATAAAAAAATACTTTTCAATACACTTCCTCGAAAACTGGTTCATATCGCACTACGATTATGTTCACGCGTGCGATTTTTTATTTTCCAACACGTGTGCGGAAATAACAATTGCCACAGATAACTTATACCTATACTTAGTCCAAAACCTCGGCAAAGATGTTTCTTTACGGCGACAATATTTTTGGAATATTTAAATAACGTTTATAAAATAGAATACCATGATTATTACAACAACAAAAAAACCGTTTATGAACAAATTAACATTTATTTGTGTTCTCAACTCAAAAATATTTGAATTTTCTATTTTTCATATTAGGCAGTTTATCGGCTTTATACCTTTGCTTATCCTTCAACCTGGCGAAAGCAAAGCGCGGAAAAAAAAGAAAATTAAATCAAAGTTTCCCAATAATTCATGACAAAAATATTTTTCGTTATTTTATTTTATTTATTCAAAAGTGTATTGCAAAACGTCGTTTGATACAACTGGAGAATGTTTGTTATTGCATTCGAGGCGGAATTAACACCCGAGCCGCAGGCGAGGTTGTTTTTGAGCAGAGAACTGCATGTACTATTTAATACAGTCGTTAAACATGACGTACTTTCAGAGGCTATAATTATCATTCGAAAATTAAATCTTTTGCATAGGCATCTTTCTGTTACGCGGTCGTGACTTTATTTACGAGCTCTATCATTAGTTTTGCAGTTGAGTTTTAAAGGAGACGTTCACGAAATGTATGTGGCTTGGTACTAAAATAATTGAAAATTCCCTTGCCTTCTGACCTATATAGGCTTAAAGAGGGTAATTATTTTGATGTTTTTAGGCATTTAATTTTTTTTTACAGCCACCCGTTTTTTTTTTAAATAAGTGTTGAAAAATAAAATGTTTGCATCACTAACTACAAACATTATTTATATTTTTGGGATGGCAGCCCTATGGCAAATGACGTGACAATGACAATGATAATGTCAGTCAGCAGCGGGCCGAGCACGGACGTGCCAAGACATTTGTGACAAGACATGATAAATTATGTCATGTCAATTTGTACTATCATTTTATGACAAAACAGTTTTATCGCTCAAACTGATAAAATGTGTGATTTAAATCATGTCACAGTAGGCCGTGCTCGCCCCGCAGGACTCGGCTTGACATTTACAGCTTTGACTTTTTTTTCGACACGTTTTGTTATTACATTGTCATGATAATCAATATTTTTTGTCTTAATTTCATGGAGCTGCAGCTAAAATTATAATAAAATCTCAAAGTATTAAATAGAAACGGAAACTTTAGCCACATTTAAAATAATTATATTGTATAGAAATGAATAAATAAAGACTATGTGCGTTTTGTTTGTATTGAAACACTTTTCAATTTTTCACAAAAAGGGGCGCCTAAGAAAATCAGATTTAACTATAATCGGGTAGCATAATAAATAAGCTTTCTAATAAGGTACATCACATTAGCGTTTAAAAATATTCGGAATATTATACCACTTTTGACCTATCCTTTATAAGTCAACTAGCTGCGCCCCGCAGTTTCACCCGCGTAAGTCTCGATCCCGTGGGAGTATCGGGATAAAAAGTAGTCTATGTCTCAATCCAGGGTGTCAGTTACCTCCATACAAAATTTTATCAATATCGGTCCAGCCGTTTGAGCGTGAAGAAGTAACAAACACACATACACACTCACAAACTTTCGCCTTTATAATATTAGTGTGATTTAAAAAGTTTAGTAGCAAGGAGTTTTCATACATAGAATAAAATGGGATAGATTTTATACGAGGTAAAATGAATGAGTCCGTACGTCTTAGCGTTGAATTCTCAAAAGTCTTTTAAATGGTTCTTTAATATATTTAATTACCAGTTTTAATTTAATTATTTACACATCAACATTTGTCAAAAATCGAACAGGCTGTTTTCATTGTAAAAAAAATATGTCCAGTTGCAAAAACGCGCCATTTTCTAAAAAAAAAATTAATTCGTTGATTTGTTTTTTACTATTTCCCACAAGTGCATTGAAAAACGTCGTGTGATACACGGGAGTGTAGGTATGTGTACGACTTTCCACTCTTGTATCACAATGTACTATTCCAAATTCACCAATATTATTATAACATGTTTTTACTCAACTATAGTGAAAGTTATCATCAAGACAAGAAAAGTTACTTACTAACTATTATTATAATGATTTAATATCGTTATCTTTTATTTCCTGTAATCAATTCAATTCACAAACCATAAACATCAGATATTTCAACATTTCAATATCCACTGATGCAACAAAGCATTGTCAGTTTGCCTTCCATTTTCCATCACAGTTTTAGTCAGTACACTTGTCGTAATAGGTGCGAGTCTGCATTTGATTGGACTTGATTAACATTTGACTGTTTGTCAACCAGTAATACGATTGCTGTGATGCTATGACGCGCATCAGTCTTTGATGTTCCACATCGACGTCACGCTTACGGACAAGGGAGCACGCCAAAGCAGATTTGAAGTTCCTGTGTATGGTTTGACCAAAACGGCGGTTTTATTGATTTTGCGACTGTTTTGTGAAACGCAGATCAAAGGGATTAGTAGTGAGTATTATGTGAGCAGATTTTGAAGTAAATATGTGAAGAGCTCAAAATTAAATTGTAGTGGATCATGCTAATAATATCGTTTGCGGAATTGACACCGATAATGATATTAAAGCAAAATCAGATAAACAGCATGTATATACCTACTTTAATTACTTTTACAACTTTGAAATCAATCCTCATTAAAGACCGAATTGGACGAGACTAGACGAGACTTAATGAAACAGAAAATCAAATCCAGTAAAAGAGCAACGGATTACAGAAATATCTCTTTCCATTTAATTCCCTACTAATAGCTAACAGTACAAAACTCGTTTGACAAGTTATACTAAGAACTTTATGGCTTTGATAAAAAGTGGGAAGGGACGGGAACTAGTAGCGTGCATCATACTCTGGATCAAAATAAAAAGCCGTTCGGCCATCGCCAGTGGGTACATAGTGGAGTCTTCATGTTCTCTAATTAGAGGGTAGGTCGCATTTCTGGACGCTCTTTGCTGTTTGGTACGAGTTACGAGAGAGTTTTGATGTGGGCATTAATATGGTAATTCGATGCATTTGAACGGATTGAGTTAGAGTTGTGAACTGTCTTGTAGTTTCATATGTGGCGCGGGAGTTTGAATGTGTTGGACTTGATTTGTTGCTTAATGAAGGGAGTCATTTGACTTCACTTGATCGTACGAAATGTAGTAGCAGACAGCTAGAACGTAGAAATAGGTCTCGAAATTGCATTTTAACATATCTTCCTTCTTAAAAAAATTGATAACCTTTTTTCATCCCGAATTGGTTCTTTTGTAAGTAAGAAAAGTTAAGACGTCATTTTTATTTACAATATTATGCATCTTCTTTATAAAAAATACTTTCTTTTACCAAAGCCAAGGTTAGAATAGCCTATAATCTTCATGCCTGGCTATATTCCGCCACAGCGGCTTCGCGTACACCACACGGGTAGCCTCCGGCCTGACTGCCTCTACTGCCACAGGAAAAGGATTACCAAAGTAAACAAAAGCTGTATAAAGTTAATCCCAAGGTAGTCCACGGTTTATTATTTAACAAATCTGCGTGATTTTGAGCTTGGTTATCTTGAGGTTACAGAGGATGCATATTAAACTGTCGGAGAGACTCTTGTTATAATATTAGGAACAATAATTAATAGAAGGAATGCAATTTTATGAAGAATAACATAAAGCGAGAACTGTCCATGTTTTTAAAAATTTCAAATCCACTGCAAATGTACAGCTTAAAATTATCATCTGGCGAGATAAACCAAATAAAGATAATAATGATGATCCACGCTGTTTTGAAAGTTATAATAACTGAAACTTTACGATTTGAGTCCAATGTGATTATATTTGTCCTACCAATAAAAACAATTGAATTTGGCTTTTTCCACGTGCCTATCCTAGAACAGGAAAAATCTATTCTTACCAGAATAATTACCGGAACCTTTTTTCAATCTATATCTGCTTTTGTTCTTACTCATATGCTTAACTAAAACATACAACTATTGACCGCTGGTTACATTATACGGACTCGCTGAGCTATAATATTGTTTTCCCATCAATTTCGTACATAAACACGTCACGCTATTAATATTCATGACTACCCACAAGTCATTACTCGCCAATGTTCACGTATTAACGATGCGATTACTTCTATGTTATAAATTGATAGATTTGGTGTTGAAATCGATCTATTACAGATTAAATTGATGATTTTTCATTGATAGGAGAACTAAACATTCTTCATGTTATTGTGGTCAGCAAACAAGAGAAATGTTTATTTACTCAGTTATGAACCTTAATTAAAATATACAAGGTAAAACTAAAATATATATAGTATGTACAAGTATATAATAAAAAAAAACGGGAAAAGCTCATTGGGCATCATCAAATTCGTTCGTATCGCTGTCAATGGGAAAACTGCCCAAAAGGCTGGCAGGGAAGCATTGCCACGTTGGATGTTAATGCTGATTCTTTGGCCTAAAAATAGGCCAGCCCTCTGGTCACGTGAAGAGTCAGCAAACTGAATTCATAAATACATAAACTCACGCCTTCTTCCTATGGGGGTGGGTAGAAACTATAGAACGCTATCTGTTACGAGCCTTATATATTCCTCTTGCATCGTTTACGTTCATATATCTGGTCACACACGCACGCCGTTTGCCACTACAGCTCCTCACCTGACTTTTCTGAAGAACATCACCAATAAGGTCACTATATGTCCTCAAACTGAATTCAAGAAAAGAAACCTACTTATAACGATTTTTCTACCGGTCATGAGTGACATAGACACATGAGATGACACTCTACTCTGTACCCAGCTTTGTAAAACCAACATTTAGAGTGGTTGTATGTACCTCAGTGAATGACATGTCACTCGGATTGTGTACCGTAGACGTTAATGATGTTATCAGCAACACTCGTTGGGACTGAAATCTATTCTGGACCAAACCACACTCTAATACCATCCAACCTACTTCACCACTTTCATTAACCACTGTTCCATTTCTAAAAACGTAAATCCTAACTAACACCGTGGCGAACGCAATGAAAATCGTTTTAATTCACTTAAACAACGCTCTGGTTCTTTTCCACGTTTAATTAGATCGGCTATTGGTGGCACCTGGGGCTGGTCTTTGTTCGTGCGATGCTCCCCGCGAATTGTGTCTTCTTCACTTAATGGAGGACGCAGTTACACCGTACTGTAATTAGCTGTGGTAATAAATTGGGTAGAAGGTTATTTAAAACGTGAATTTAATGCCTTTTTTTATTTTTGCTGAATTAAATAATAGTGGATTGTGTGTTGTTTCAGTTTAAAATTTTTTACGCACTTCTTCAAAAATGTATTTTTAATTAAATAATGTTAAGTTAATGTAAATGTTATGTTAAGTTAGAATTAAGAAGCCTATGACTCGCCATTTATATTTTTAAATTACGAAATGGTTAAACCAAAAATCAAGGGGTATTAAAAGAGGTGAATCGGTGCGGCCCCGGCAACTACGTGCTGAGGCGGAGACGGCCTTGCATCTAAAAGCGCCAGTTACTCGCGCCTTACGTACACTCAATGAAGTCGCCAAAAGGATGGACACTTTTTCATGTTCATTGAATGAATTCGCAAGAATAACTACGTACCATTTATGACACAATTTATATTAATACCATTATGTTAAGATTTAAATAAGTATAATTAAGTACCACCCTATCGCTTTGGGATATCCTGTTATGATAGAAGTGTTGTGAAAAATAAATAAATAAATACCTAGTGAAGCAATAGAAGAAGATATTTAAAGATGAAGGTTATATTTATTAGGAACTGATTAGATTGGGACTGGCTAGCACTAGAAAAGACAGAATTGTGTGGAAAAGGGGGAGGGAGGCTATCGCCCTGCAGTGGGCCAATACAGGCTAGTTACATTAGATTAGATTGGATTGGAAGGTATTTCAGATCTGTGACAGATTGATTAAAAACAAAGTAACCGAAAATGCAAAAGTTCCCGTTGTAATAGAAAGAAATAGAAGTCGTCTGGCGTCTGTCAGTTTAAATGTAAATCATTTAGTTGAACTTTACGTGGATGAATTATTCAGGGCAGAATTAGGAATCAATTTCAGAATATTAATGAATGAAATTGACTGTTGTTTTAATTTAATTGTCTATTGAATCCATTCCATAATTTGTTACAAGTGAATCTGTTTTTAATAAACATTCATTTTAATTATTCAATCATCAACGATTACATTTCACTCAGAAATTTTACTACGAGCATGACTATCACATGAAGACAATACAATTTAATACCATACCATGACCTCATTTTTCTAATCTCTTACCACGATCATCTACGTCATAAAATACCTTTATCATTACTACCATATAAAATAATCGCCATACTCTCCCATCACAATAAAGCTAATGTTCCACCTGATATCTAGAATCAGTAGCATTACGCTAATGTGTGACGTCACACCATTTTCACGGTTAATGGAAGTGCAGGGGGACTATTGCGGGCCGATGTTCCGCGAAATGCACTCGATGAAAGGAGACTTCTCGAATTACCCAACATAACTCGGTGTTTAGTCGAGCGGGGGACGCTCGGTGTACGGTGTAATTGGCGCCTTAGTGGCAATTTGCTGAAGACAAGTAACATATTGCATGCTGATGTGTATGTAATAGAATTTATTGGTTGCCGTGTACCTGCATTAGAAGTGAAATGTAATTATTTGATGTAGAGTGCGTTTTATTCTTTGTTGAGTAAAGTGGTTTTGATATTAGTAGCATGACTGTCGGCGGTAACATGTTGAGTTAATAAATTATGATTAAATTTATATTTACTTGCATTAGAAATACAAGAAAAAAACAATTGTGTCGCTCTGTTTACATTTGTCCATGATTCCGACTATCAATATCAACCAAATCAGTTTATAAAAGTATGAAACTTCAAACAAAAATCAGAAACTTAGTTAAATTTCTTTCTCGTCAGATGGGAGTTGGTACGAACATTTCCAAAAGTTACACGGTTGGCCTTCGGGGTCACAATGACCATCTGTCAACTCGCATCCTCCCTCTTTACCTCGCATCCAAAGGGAGATGAGATTTCCAGGTTGCAAGCAAGAAATCTAAGTATGCCCAGCATTTCAATGTTTATTGCAAGGGAAAAAGTTGACATCAGTCATATTAGCAGTTTTTACTTCGTATTCAGATCGTTTTGTTTATGTTTTTTTTTCTTAAAAAATGATGTAGTTTCATCGACAATATTGACTCTCAATATTTTTATAACTCGATTTGTAATTTTATGCAATCCTTCCCAGACAAAAAATAAATCAATAACCCCGTTTTCTTTTAAACGTCAGACCGTCACGATATTTCACCCGTCAATTAAAAACAAGGCACAGCTGAACTTAATTGACATCGAAGCATGTCGAGTGGACGGCGCACGTAAACAACTCGATCGCATTAATGAAGCCATCAGCCGAAGCCTATTTAAATCTCAAGAGTAAAATGCACCGACTATTGTATGGGACAATGGCACGTACTAATACTGCGAAACGAATTGAGAACGGGACAAGTTCATTGTGACTGGAACATAAATAAGCATTTGCTTGAAGCCTTACGGTATGGTGTGAGCGACGGCCGCGAGCGTGTGACGTAATTATTCAATTAGTAGATTAGTTTCTTTTTATACTTACGTGGTGAAGTTGAAATGGATATTGCACGTATTTAGTATAGGCGTATGTTAATATGGCGGTGAAAACTTACCTGAAACAAGAAAAATAATTCAATTAGATTATTTGCAATAAATAAGATGTAGTAGCTTTAATATCGATGTAGCGTATTATTAATAACCGGCCAAGTGCGAGTCTGACTCGCGCACGAAGGGTTCCGTACCATTATCTATAAAAACGGCAAAAATATCACGTTTGTTGTATGGGAGCCCCCTTAAATTATTTTTATTTATATTATTCTGGTTTTTAGTATTTGGTGCTATAACGGCAACAAACAGAAATACATCATCCGTGAAAATTTCAACTGTCTAACTATCACGGTTCATGAGATACAGCCTGGTGACAGACGGACAGACAGACAGAAAGACAGACAGACCGACGGCGGAGCCTTAGTAATAGGGTTCCCGTTTCACCCTTTAGGTACGGAACCCTAAAAAATACTTACTACATTATAAAGCTCATTAAAACCAAGGGTCATGAGAAAAATCAAACATTTAAAATGCAATATCAGTGCTGCATTGCCTGATAACTTCCACTGACAATACAATTACTTGCGAAATATCTTCTATTCTAAGCCTCGTCCATGAGTTAATCAATATTTAACACAGCCATCAGTGCTTTCAGAAGACGTACCTATTAAAAGGGTAACCTATAATGAGACCACAAAGTTCTCATCCTAATTCGCTTGGTATTTTCCCTTGCACCACCCCCACAGGACACAGGAGGGCGTCCCAAGAATTAAGATCGCTGCGTTGTTGGTGATATATTGAAAGTGGTAAATGAACAATAAATCATAAGAAATTTAACAAACAATACAGTCCGTAATGAGCTACAGCTAGCCTCTTCACGACTTTAATTGGAATACAATATGCGTGGAGACTAGGTGTGTTATCTTGTGTGGGTTGTGTGCTGGTCGAGACTTCGTTGTCATGGACTTTGAATTAACAATTAGGAACCTAGCATGACCGCGCGAAGTAAACGTAATAAACATTCTAACGATTATAAAATTAAAAATACTCGTTTCGAAGATAATATTTACTTAGTTTTAAGACTTAATTCATAATTATGTTTTTTTATCATTCTAGGGGTTCTCATGTTTTCAGGCTCAGGTCTCAGGCACCCATAGAATTAAACAGCTTACGTCGAATTTATGTAAGTAGCATATACCTACATCAGTATAGTTATACTAAGCTACAAGAATTCATTAAGCTCGAAATTCACAATCGTAAACAAATTAGGTACTTGCACAATATAACTTTAGTTTCTAACTAAGATTAAACTTGTCTAACAATTTTCAGACTAAATGATATCCAAGCAGTCTCTTGGACGCAGTAATAGATATTTTTCCAGTATAATTTTGTTTTTCAGATCTTTCATAGAGTTTAGCAAGTACAATTTATTGAAACATGCAAATTAAAACTTGGAAGTATGAACTCTTTTTCGTGTACGTTCTACGTTCATCGTCATAAAAAAATCATTTATCAA
This sequence comes from Tiliacea citrago, assembly GCA_963921375.1. Lineage (NCBI taxonomy): Eukaryota > Metazoa > Arthropoda > Insecta > Lepidoptera > Noctuidae > Tiliacea > Tiliacea citrago. The sequence continues at coordinate 27,222,229 of OY992787.1, read as the reverse complement.
AGTCAAAGCAACTTAGGTGTAGAACAGGATGTCAGTAGACTATATAACCTCCAAATAGTACCTAGCTATTGAACAAGTTTTTTTTTTTTTTTGGTATATTTTATACATACATGGTAGTATTATAGAGCTCCTTGGGAGATAGCTCGTAATTATTATTCATACTTTAGTGTGTGCTTGTGTAATTATAGCGACATGCGATATAATCAAAATAAGGGCCAATATGGCCAGCAGCTCTTCTGAACATTATGTTCTTGAAACCTGCACGATTCTTTAAATATTAAATTGTAGCCTTTTGTACTTGTGCATGTATAGGTACTATTAATTATCTTCGTGAACACCGACCGGTTCACCCGACTGTAGGATTTCAATCAATACCCATCCACTCACGCAACACGTTTCAATAACTCATCACTTTCATTGAGACGACTTTGTTTTCCATTCAATAAAAAAAACCCTAACCCTAGTTCAAGCCTAAAACACAGTTACACACGCAGAGGCGTAATTCCAATATACCATATGAATTTACAGAGATCTCCCGTGTGCACACAATAAATACATATTTCATGAAGTGGTATTGAATAACAATTGTTGGGGCCGACGCCGAAGCGCGGCCTAGGCCGGGGGCCGACAGCCGTGGCGGAGGCCGAACGGAACGCCGTTTGTGACACATATTAAAATGGACTGCCAGCTTTAAGTGTATTAGATTTTTACGCGGCTTTGGGTGTTCCTTTTTTGTTGTTTTCAATGTTTTTGAGTATTGAGTACTTAGTGATAGCTTTTTACCCGACTACAGAAAGGCCGAAAGGAAGGGTTATGATATTTGCAGTATATGTATGCATGTATTTACGTGTGTTCCACCGTAGTGCCTAAACTACTGAACCGATTTTGATGAATAAGGTATCAATGGTCCGGGTGACATAGGACTTTATACATTCTCCCAAAATTGAATATGGTGGACTTTACACGTAAATTTCTGACGTCGAAATAAATTAAATTGAGATAATCATGATATTATTGATTAATTGATTATCTCAATTTAATTTATTTCGTGTACGTAGCGCAGTCTCACTTTAACTTGTTTTTTTTTAAACAATTTAAACATTATGTATTTGATTTACTTGGACAATATGATATATATATATATATATATATATATATATCATATTGTCGATATGTATGATATATATATATATATATCATATTGTCCAAGTAAATCAAATACATAATGTTTAAATTGTTTAAAAAAAAACAAGTTAAAGTGAGACTGCGCTACGTACGGTGCGGCTGTTTAGTTTGCAAATAAATATTTGACTTTGACTTTTACCTATTATACATTAAAAAGCACGATGAAATGTCAACCAACGCTCAGTTAATCTAATCTTAATAAATACTTAGTAACGATGTGTAATGCCACTCTTAAGAAGAAAAACAAGTAAGTACTTACCTACTTACAACGAAATAGTTATATTTTGGGTTTCTTCGAAGCTCGATAAATGGGTGTTGGCGTCGAAATAAATCGCGCTATGGTTTCGTTCAAGGAGCAATGCACTGGTAATGGAATTTAAGTAGCTGTTAAATTGCTATTAGCCAATAGACGGCGCTGTTTTAATGGATATTTTGGTACAGTGACCAGAGTAACCTTCCTCTATTAGTCCTTAGATGGCACTGTGCTCTGTGATATAATCTTGGTGTTTAGGACATTGTTATGACTTATTGTATTACTCTTATTTACGTTGTCGTAACGTTTATCAAGCGTTAAAACGGAAAGATACCTAAACAAGAAAATATTTCACATTTCCATTTCCATTTTTCATTTCATTTTTTTTTAACAGAAATCAAGACATAGGTACAAAAATGATCAAGGTAAAGCCGTGATCATGAACCCTGTATACCATGTGGGTGCAGGGAACACCTACAAAATTATAACGACTTGCGGCGATGGGTTAACAAAGGTGAACCCATCGTCGCAGTCCATTGTAGTTTTGTAGTTTATTCACTATAGTTTCATCACATTTATTATAGTTGTGTACAAATTAGTTTAAAAAACTGTAATACTTAAAGACGTAGTACAGTTTTTTTTTACATTTTTTTGTCTTATTGCAGACAAACTACTGTACCTACTATATAAAAATAGAATTTGAAAAAGACAGCAATAGTTAGCTGTCTTTCCAACGTACTATCAAACGCTGAAATGATATAAAGCCGGTAAAAGACCACGACAAAGAAAATAAATATAACTCAAGAACAACCGTTGCCAATAAAAATAATCCTTAAACATAGCTCCAAACATTCGATGTAGCATTAGCCTGGAGAATCTTTAAATCCAGAAAGATATTAATAAAAATGAATGTTGTCCTCGAAGTCCTCGACTTTCCAAAACGTGAAACAATACCGCGTTTCGGCTCAAAAAGTTTAGCACTTAAAGAAAAACAGAGGCGTTTTCATTAATAAGCGATGCTGTTGTGTTTTGAGTATGACGCAAGGTGCTTCATGGGATATTTAGGAACATGTTTGCCAAGCGATTTTGGGAGTTATGATGTTTGGGTTAGAACTTTCATGAATGAAAGAAAGAAATCATTTATTTGGCACAGCACCATAAGCAAGGAACACATACACACACATTGCATTGGGATGCAGGTTTCTGATAGTGAGAAAACTTAATAATGATTATAATAAACATTGGCCAGCAGCGGATAACCCAGCAGCGGAACGAGATAGGATAATACAAAAAACTGATTCAATAACTTAGTACAACAATCAAAATCAAAATATTTTATTTCACTTAAACCTACATGGGTACTTATGAAAGGTCAGAAACTGGGTGCACGGTTCCTATTAGTCGTTTCCTATGGAGAAGAGCCGGCAAGAAAATCCACAATAAATTATTTCTTCAATTTGGTGTGAATTCAAGGCTTGGATTGACTAATGCAAAAATGACTGAACTGCCGAAATATTATATACAAAGAGCCATTAAACAAAAAAAAGTGATCCCATACTACTTTACTCCTAACATCCACGTAATTTACATCTGCATTCCACCACAGTTCTAGCAATATTTTAACTGACTAGCACATAATACTCTCTCGCGACCACGGTGGCCGGTTCTTATAGATATATTTCGATTACCTCTCTATAAAGAGAAGTTATCGGCTGTGTATCATTGCAATATTGTCAGTTATTGTAGTGGATGTTTCGGTTTTCCTTTTCTATGTCGGTTTGGTATAACTCGTAGTAACATCTGTATTGCAAAAGGGTTCACTATTCGCAAACAGCATAAGCTATTGTACTATAAATCAAGTAAAACTCATTATTATTACAAATACGTAATGCATAAATAGCATTCACATGATTATCTCTCTGTGGAGGGATATCTAAATTTTAAAAGGGACCTTGTTATTTCAGTTGTTTAGGCTTTTTCTCGATAAAAAGTTTAAAATCCTGGCAACAATTAGAAATGATTGGCAGTATTCGAGCTCAACGGTCATGTAATAAGACACAGTTAGTTTTCTATTGTTACCGACCTCTAGGAGGTCGCACGACAGTAAAGAGGAGAATGCACGAGGCGGGGGACGGAGGGCGCGGTGGTGGAGGCGGCACGGAAGAGGCAGAACAAAACTTACAATGAAAACTGAACCTTATTAACTGGTTCTTTGACCATCATCATTGTTTTACTTGCCTGTGTTTCTTTGCATAAGGTTTATTAAATTATTAGAACAATTACTCATATACCTATAAATAATCTCAAATAAAAATTGCTAGGGTAGGATCTAGTAGGACCTCTGTTTATCCATAAACAGAAATAACTTCTCGTCCACTACACAATCGATATTGCTTATTGTGCTTCGTTTTATTGTCGCAGTGAACGGGTTAGGTGTCCGCCATGGTGCAGCCGGCTCTCGCTCTCATTATAAAGAGTTTCTCTTGTTTCTTTTGTAAGGATTTTCTTTTTTCTGCTTGGAAAAGATGCTAGAATGTACTAATTTAACCCTTAACCACCTGACATACGTCTCTCAGACGCAAGGAAATTAAGATCGTTAATATTTTAGCGAGCAAAACACGTATCAACTTGTACGCCGTTGTACCTTCCCGCCGCGTCCCTCAGAGCCACGCAAGCGCTCGTCGGTAAGTAAAAAACGGTCGTATTCCGTCTGTGAGACGTATGGTAGGTGGTTACGTGATTTTTTTGTAATTGTGTTTTTTTTTGTTTCGGTTTAAAATGGCTTCTAATGAAAGTTTTATTGAGTGATGGTTACAACAAGATCCATCTGACGAGGTCTGGTAGGTTTTCACTACCAAATGATGAAGGCAGCGATGTCAAGCGATGTGGAAATCATACGTTTCTACAATCAAACCAAGATCGGAGTGGACCTATTTGACCAAAGGTGTTCCAATTATACCACAGCTCGTCGAACGCGTACATGGCCATTGGCAGTATTTTACAGGCTGCTCGATGTTTCGGCCTCAAACTGCTACGTTGTCAGTTTATCTGCTCAAGCCCAAGGACAAAAGATTGACAGCAGATTCAAATTTATGAAGTGGCTAGCTGAACAACTCACCAGACCGCAGATGGAGCGTCGAGAAAGCAATGTGAATATTCAACAGGATATTCAAATCACACTTCGGCGCATACTTCATTGCGGCAATGGCTCGACCCCACCAGCTCTACCAGGTGGAAGCAGTTCCGAAGACATATTGGATTCTCGAAAAAACTGCTCAACCTACGACCCTAAAAAGAATCGCAGGACACAATACATGTGTTTTGAGTGTAAAAAGCCGATTTGTATAGAATGCTCCCAAAATATGTGCATTCACTGTCGGGAAAATCTATAAGATTGATGCCCTGCAATTTTGCCAAAGATATAATTATAATGAGAAAGTTTTGATTTTATATTACTTGCTGATTATTATATTTTTATAAACAGAAAGAAATAAGTTCGTAAGTCATGTGATTATTTTTGTATATCTCGTGTTTTGAATAAAAAAAAAATTGATTATAATTAAGAGTTGTTTCAAACAAATTAAGATTTTAAGAAAATGTGTTAATTTATATGTGCCCTGATTGCTTTAATAAATACTTTGATATGTATTTTAATTGATTTTAATTAAAAAACAAACCTTTCACCCTTACATTTTACATACGAAAGTATGTATTTTACTCCGTCTGTGAGACGTATGGTAGGTGGTTGTGTAACAAGATTAGGTGGTAGGTGGTAGAGGGTTAAAGCAGTCAAAGTTGTATGGATAGTTGTTTTGTTGGTAGTCCAGTCAATAAATGATCAAGCTTTAATTTTGAACTTTTTTTTGACTCATGGGTCGGATTCTGAGTTGTACGAAATTATGAAAAAGTTAGTTTGGTTGCAAGACTATTAAAATAAACTTGCATGGATTGCCACACTGTTCGAATTTTGGAGCTTTAAGAAGTTTAATGGAGATCAAAATATAAGTTACATATATGTAAGAGATTGGAAACGGACGAACTGTAGCTGTGAGATTATATTATATTATAATCCCTGATAGAGACGATTGAATTATATATCGATTTAAAGGTTAAAAATAATAAAAACAATTTTTGCAAAATCTTTCTATCCTTATATAAAAGCTCTGTTTCAAATCTAATAACAAGTTCTATAATTGGTCTCAACCATATCTTTGCAGTTACCTCCATTTATTTAAACTCAGAAATAAAAACATCAACATCCAATTATCGAACCATCAGCAACAACGTTATATAAAATTCAATTAAGCCAAAATATAAAAATACGTAAATAAAAACGTGGAATCGATTTAAAATGGCAACACCACAACTAATCAGGATGCGGGCCGCGTGATTTATTTCACGTCAAAGTTGAAAATTAATTCACAACACCGCTAGAGGCGGTCGCAGAGTGTGGCGGGGTATAGAGGTGGCGAATTATATACATAGTTGGCGGGTTATAAAGGCTGTGGAGGTGTGTGGTTATTAGTGCTTGTGGGATAACATGTGGGTCTAGGTTATTGGGTATTAAAGGGTAAATTGTGCGGCTAAGACCGCTTATAGCCCGAGACAATATCGGAGAGTTGTTTATGTGTAATCGTAGCATAAATTACAAAACGAAAGCTTTTGGTAATGCTCGTTAAGTCAGTGATAACAGAATTAAAGTCTTAATCGAGAACTGGTAGCTTATTATCAAATTTCATTGTCAGTTCGTGAATATTCACTGAATATCCACCGCTGAATGAATGGCTGTAACCACCACGTTTAGAGCAGAAAGGATAACGGTGGTTACCAACCTTATGACCAGCTCCTAGTTGCTACGACACTTACATAAGACAACCAAAACCTAGTTTAAATTATACATAATCAATTTCCATAACACGCCCGCCGTTTTCATAACCCAACCTTTGCACGCCGGTGACAGAAACTCCGGTCTTAGCAGCAAAGCCAGCGAGTGACAAGTGAAACAAAACGGTAGCCACAAACCGCATTCAGGTAATTCAAATTCAAAAACATTCACTCAATTTAAACATGACGTGTAGGTTGTTAAGAAATTAGATAATGTTTGAAGAATTTGTAGTGGCTTTAATTATGGTAATGGGTCTTGATGTTTCAGTATATGGGATTCAGATTTTGGAGGTGATGAAAATTGTAATGTGGTTTTGAATAACAGTATCTAAGTTCAAACTGAAATTAAATTACTAACGTACATAATAACAATCAAACATAAGGGTAACTTTCATTATTTCAGTCTCAAACATCTATCTGCCTTTCATCATAGACGTATAAAGGTAACATTACACCTACTCCGTAAAGTTGTTTACATTTGACAAACACGCTGAGGTGTGTTGTCGTCACGTCCTCTGTGGCATGTTGACGTGACGGCCGACGAATTACGGACTATATTCTACGGATTTTATGTAGATTTTAATAAAATTTCTATTAGCTATTGTCAAGCTACAATCATGTGTCTTCATTGTGTCTGTATTAGTTGAGAAAATTATTATGGTGAAAGAAACATGAAAAAAATGTTGGTTCTAAGACAAAGCTGCAAACCTGCAGCACAACAGCACAACAGCAGAACTGTTATGATTTCAAAATAGTGTTAAGCTTCCTGTAACGCCATTTCATATTGTATTGTGTGTAGTGTTGTATTTAACAATGACATGACTCGACAAATTGATGTAATATGGAGAAATGACTGAATCGCTACAAAACAATTTTACTACAGCACATCTACGGTGAATATGGGCAAATAATGTCTTAGATTAATTTAAAAGGTTATGTACTTTATTAGTAAAATATATTTAAAAAATCTCATTCAATCCATCTTTATGTTTGGAGATTACCAAAATTTCAATAAAATAAAACCAATTAACAGAACCGCATCCTCAAGATAAATAATACAGCCACAAAGGCAGAAGAATTTTGAAATTCAAATAGTAATAAATAGTATTTCTGACCTGAACGAGGCTCCGTTGACCGGCAACTTTTCCTATTAAATAAGCATCAACTATCCGCAAAATAAATAACAAGTTTAGATTGAAATGATGCCCTCCCAGGCCTTGCCTGTGTTTTCTAAAATATATCACGTTTATGTTTCCATGTTGAATTGGGAAATAAGTATCTAGATGTATTTTAGATGAAGTTGTTTAATATAAGTTCACCAGTTTGCTATTAATGTTTAGTCATTATCTACTGATAGTTGTAATGTACAGACGCCAGCACATCAAGCTACTACAATCTGTCAAATTTTCTTTAATAGATTTTCGACTTTATCGCTCTATCCTTAAGGTTCAAGGTTGATTGAGAAAATTTTACAGTTTCGGGTATCTTGACCTGCTGGAGTCTGTACATACTTATTTATAAAATGAAGGAGATATTGCCGTTTAATTATAACAATCATGTGTATTTATTTATTTATGACTGATTTTGGGTGTAGGTAAATCCACCACAGTTTGAGAAACTAAGTAGGTAGCGCACAATATTTGATCAGTATTCAATATCAATTTTAAGTAGGTGTTACTGAAAATCTATCTAGGTACCATGGTATTAATACGATCGAGAATAGAATCCAAATTCCGATCTTTCACTGTAACAAGTGTCATAGTAACAAAGCTAGTGCAAACTGTAACATTGGAATCTCCACAGCGAATGGTAAATGCAATGTATTTGCTTTTGCAGCACCTAGTTCTTCCACTACACCACCAGCACTATCTGGCCTGCAATAATTAATCTCGCCTCTTCATTCCCAATGTTAAGCTTACGCCACAATATTTCCACTACATTTTGTGAATAACAAATCATCTTTTTGGCTTTTTTAATGTAAAATCCGTGCAATTGTTCGGGCCATAAATAAAAATTTTGTTGTGAAAACACCTCAGCAGTTTTAATATTTTAATCCCCGGCGGGAGGGAACATAAATTTTGTTTGACTGTTTGATCACGAACGGTATTGTAGGAAACGGCTGCTGTTTCGATTCGTTTTAAGAATTTTCTCTTGTTACAATCATAAAGGGATAGAAAACTTATCACAGATAGGTATCAATCACAAAAATTGTTGTGTATAAAATCGCAAATCGTTTGGAGATTTTTACACCGCAGCGCAGCGACAACCATATTAATTTTGAGTTATGTTTTGATAATACTATAATCATTATTTCTGATCGTGTTTATTCCATACGCCGTTACCACCATTTTTCCTCAATCAACTTATAAAGCACAGAACTCAATTATAAACCGAAATCTACAAAAAACTATCAAATTCAACTATTTCATGAGCCGAAACAATTGGAGTTAATGGCAATAGAGTTCAACAATGCTTTGTTACTGAATCGCACGAGTTTCCAGCTCTCGTTGTGAAATGCGGTGGTTTTATCCGGGCTGCCGATTCTGCCGCTGCTAATAAATCATGGCACTTTTGTCAGGTGTTACAATTTGTATCGCCCCGTGCTTCGCTGTGAGAAGATTTTCATTTTTTTCGCTTTCACAAATCATCAGAATTGCGGGTGAGTAATTGTTTTGCGGTATAGGCGGCGAGAGATTTATGAGATTGTTGGATAACCTTTGGATCCTAGTTGTAGGTAAATGTTTAGTTTTCTAGCATTGAGATGGATGTTATCACTGGTCAAATAAATAAGATCACACTCCCACATATTAATTGATTTACTTTAAATAAAACACAGCTGACAACCACATTTATTTTCCGTTCCAAGACATTCATATAATATTCCATCGAAATCTTGCAGAAAATTCACATCACCGAACGCAAACTACAGCCAAGCATCTTAAAGAATTGCAAACAACATTTGCCAGTAATAAAAATCAAGTAAACGAAACCAGCCCAACAGCATGGAGTAACATGACAGAAGGGAACGCGGTCCAAAGAGAGAGACTAACGCATTTATTTGAATAGTGGCACGCGACAGCAAATATTTAAACTTACATAGAAAACGTGTATTTACACCCCTGCAGAGACATTTGTATGCAAACACTGTTAATGTGATCAAGGATACAGTACAGTTAATTGAATTAGATGGCTCTGTATAGTTTTTGAATGCCTTTCGAGCTTATTGCAGTGTTTGTTCACTGTAATGGATGAAACACTTTGTGCAAGTTTATTCTGGAATAAATGGATAACTGAGTTTCAGTTTGCATTATAGTGATTGCACTTTGGTCGTAAAATACTTTTGAAATGAGTGTATTCACACTTTCAATGGTGCTCTCATTTAAAAATATAAACTGTCGGATAAGCCACATACGTACCTTTCCTCAAGATAAATCGTGAACATGCATTGATTATCACGTGTATTGGAATTTTTCGATTACGAGCTTGTCGTCGTAACAATATTTCACTTTATTGGAGGTCAGAAGTGTGTGAAACTTGGACTTCATGATTTTACACACAATGTCAAAAAAGTCACATTCGTCCTCGCCAGATTTAAAATTCAATTGTTAGTGCTTGACAAGCAGGCGCATAATTTCCGGGTTATCGCTATACTTCATAGCGCCTCTTCTACTTAATAAAAACAAAATCACTAACAGACAACGCACAACCCACACCGCTGGGACTAGAAGCATGAAATTTTGTGCAAGAGTTCCTTATATTATATGTATAACGAAAATAAGAACTAAGAAAGAGTCTTGAAAATTCTAATTGGGGCTAAATAGGGGATGAAACCAAAACCTTGTTGAAGAACTATAGGCCCATCTTACTTCTGAGCCACGTATACAAGGTGTTCTCGAGGGTCGTCACGAACCGTCTCGCCAGGAGACTTGACGACTTCTAGCCACCAGAACAAGCAGGTTTTCGGAAAGGCTTCAGTACCGTAGACCACATCCATACTGTTCGGCAGATTGTGCAGAAGACCGAAGAGTACAATCAGCCGCTGTGTATAGCATTTGTGGGCTACGAAAAAGCCTTCGACTCCATCGAAATTTGGCCAGTTCTTGCCTCTCTGCAACGAAGGAGAGAACAGGCGGAGGACACGGTGTGGTGGCGCAGCTTGGGAGAGGCTTATAGAGGTGGTCCAGCACTGGACTGCTATAGGCTGAGTTGAAGGGGATGAAACTTTTTATGGAAGTTTGTCGTGTTTCCGACGGGAAATGATCCCATCGGACACACCGCTTGAAATAAATAATCCTATAGTAAAGGAAAACAAACTCTCTACATTGCCAAACAAACGTACGACGCTTACAGGAATGGAAGACTAATATTTGGCACAGAAAACCGCCTATATTTACCCCATAGGCTTAGGGTACATCCGGTGAAGGGCAGGTCCATTGATTCCTGCGAGGGTGGCCTCTAATACGTCCACTCGTAAATATAGCTCGTTTTTAATAATTATTGAACTTGGATCTTTTAATTATGATTCCAAATGGATTGAAATGAATGATTTATGAATTAGTTTTTTTTTTATTGAATATAATGTTCAGGTATGGTCTTGACAGCGATGAGGACAATTTTTTTGATGCCCAATGAGCACTACCCCTTTTTAATTTTTTGTTATATAACTTGTACGTATATTAAACATATTTTAGAGTCAGCTTGTGTATTTTAATTAAGAATCAATTGTTGTAAATAATAAAAAACGCAAAACTTTACAATGTATTTAATGCTAGAGTATATTTATGTCTAATGTACTTTAAATGCTAGTTTCTATCATTCATTACTTCTTTTTTAATATTGCAAAACTTAAAGTTTTGGCTTCTATGGTATGAATTATATGTTTTATTATATTCAGATTATTTATAACTAGCTACTGCCCGCGACTTCGTCCGCGTGGAAGTCGTAAGATAGTAAAGTATATTATAATAACAGCCATTTTTTTTTATAAAAAAATGCGTTGTTGGTCTAGTGGTGGTGAAGTCCTGGGTTCGATTCCCGGGTCAGGCAAAGTGTTATTGGGGTTTCCATCTGGAAATTCACAGTCCGAAGTCTGGATTTGTGCCCGGTTAGTGGCTCGGGTGGCCGGGTGGTATTACATGGGACCTAAAGGTTAACTGGTGAAATGTTGGTGCACAGTTTGTAGTTTTTAAACTCAAACTCAAAGCATTTATTTCAATTAAACCATTTGAATTGTGAAACCAACTTTTGAATTGTCAACAAGTCAGTCAGTTACAAATATGAAGCTAGTTGCTCATTCCAAATAGTAGGCTCCTATGGAGAAGAACGGGCAAGAAACTCCACGGACACTCTTTTAAAATAAAATATTTGGTACAAAGTATTGGTTACATCATTCTTATTGAAAATATACATGTGAGAACGATGCAAAACGTCAGAAGCGTCCGTAATAAAAAAAAAACAATTCAAAACTAAAATAATTAAAAATAAGCCGAGGCAGCTAAGAGATGACCAGTCCCAACTGACAGCGCCCGTTCACGAACATGACGCATGGATCAGCACCATTCAGCTCAACCATTTTGAAGGGAGCTAAATGATCCAACACACACGCCACCATCAGCGAGACATCTGAGTGAGCATGACATACTCTCAGCTGCCAGGACATATTCAAGTCAATGAAAGACATATTACTCGTACCCGGTAAACGGTAGCTCTATTGTACATAGTACTCACACCTGTGTTATGCAATTATATAATACAAAGGTGATTGAGTTTATACAATGAAAAGATAGTCTTACAATCTTCAGCAGCTCCAACAGTATTTTCAAATGTTAATCAATTAGTTGACGTTGTGAAGCAGGACCAGCATTGAGCCAAGCATTTCTATCAGTGATGTCATCCCCCAGCCTATAATATGCCTGCTTGCATAGTGTGCGTTTTATACAAGATTTGAATTACGTCTCATTCAGTTGAAGTATGTGGGGAGGAATTTTATTATAACATTTTAAACAGTACCCCATGAAAGATGAGTCTACTTTAGCCAGTCTGAAACCTGGTTGAGCTAATAGATCCCTACTTCTAGTACTATAATTATGTCTTTCGCCTCTTTTACTAAAAAGATGTAAATTTTTTCTTACGTACATGATGTTTTCATAGATATATTGACAAGACACCGTCATGATGTTAATATCCTTAAAAAGTTCCCTAAGAGAATCGCGCTTGCGGAGATTATATATGGCTCTGATGGCTCTTTTCTGCAGAATAAAAATAGACTCGATGTCTGCAGCCCGTCCCCAAAGTAAAATACCGTAAGACATGATACTATGAAAGTAACTAAAATAGACTAGCCTCGCGGTATCTACATCAGTAAATTGACGGATTTTTCTGACAGCATATGCTGCTGATCTTAGCCGTCCTGCAAGAGATGTTAAATGAGGACCCCATTGAAGCCTAAAGTCGAGCGTGATCCCCAGGAAAACAGATTTATCGACGAATTCTAGTTTCTCTTGATTCAATACTATCTCATAATCACTACTTTTTACATTTGGTAAAGAAAATCGTATGCGCTTAGTTTTTTTTCCATTTAATACTAAATTATTGGCAGTGAACCAATTTTGGACCTGCAGTAGGGCGTTATTTACGTCGTCAAAATTTGTAGCACGTCTATCTACCTTAAAAATCAAGGAAGTATCGTCAGCAAATAACACCATTTGTGGTTGCTTTTTTAATAAATGGAGAAGATCATTAATATACACTAAAAAGAGGAAAGGACCCAATATCGAGCCTTGAGGAACACCCATTTTTACATTTAAACCGAGTGAATTGATACCATTTATTTGAACTAGCTGTTGTCTATCGTTTAAATAAGATTTTACTAAACTAAGCGCAAGTTTTCCAAGTCCGTAATGCTCAAGCTTCAAGAGTAAGGTTTCGTGATCGACGCAATCAAATGCCTTGGAAAGGTCACAAAAGATTCCTATGGCGTATTGGGCCTCTTCCCACGCGTTAAAAATGTGTCTTAATAAGGTTACACCGGCGTCGGTCGTACAACGTTCCAGCAGCCAAAACTTTTGTCTCAACAGCCAAAATATACAGAGACTCAGGACTGATGTCACGGAAGCAAGCGACGTACAGTTGTCGGTGTGAGAAGAAGTTAATCGACAGAGCAGTTTCAGTAGCAATTACAAACAGTCAGCGACGAGCCTGGCTCGTATATTTCATATGATTATATGATGGGAACCGTACGCCGTTCTTTTTTACTGCATTCGGGAATGCAGTAAAAAAGAACGGCGTACGGTGAACTGGCAAAATGTGGGTGTACTATTATATCGGGTTTAAAAATACCCTTTCCGAAGCCGAAAGCTACATATTCTACCCATTATTTTGATCGTTTTTTTCCACTAGACCATACCTGTGAATCCACTGGTTCTGGAGATATTGAAGGCCAAACTCGCATTTTTTTTTACTTTTTTACGAAAACGAATTCCAAGTGTTATTAAAAAACTTTTTTCCAAGCAAACATTACCTGAATTTTCGATTTTTTTTTTATTAATTTTGTTCATATCCACGAGTATTCGACAAGTACCTACGCGTACCACGTAGAACGAAGGGGCGGGGCTTAGCTCATACAAAAGCACTGAGTCCGTTTGCCTGGGTTCGCGTTACATTGCGCGCAATAAAAAATTGCAATTTTTTAATCCCTAAGAATTTCAATTGGTTCCCAGCAATAATTTTTGCGCAAAGCTACTTAGTTAGATGTACAGTATGCGTAGTTGACGGCTTTGTGATGTGTCTTTTTACACCCTGTATATATACCTGTGCCTAACCCTTCGGGGAATACAGTCGTGATATGTTATGTTACGATTAAATTAAGTACATTCATGTTTTCGAGGGCGGCGACAACAATAATGGGGGCCAAAATTAAAATTCAAGATGGCGCCACTGAAAATTTGCAACATTTTCGTCATGGGTGTCGTTTTCATGGTTATAAAGGTTGCTAATAACGAAAATGTAGTGCAAGTTCGAACTTTGCATCGATAAGACATCGAGATCGCTAAAGTCTGCATTTTTATCGATCTTGTTAACGAAATTGGAAGTAAGTAACACGTGACGATAAGATTTATCGTGGGATTGCTTATTTAATGGCAAAACTGAGGACGTCCACAGACAAAACATTTAAAGTGGGATTTCTGTGGCACGACTATGTCCGATATATTTAGAAAATCCTTTATTTTCATACATTTTTGGCATTATGAGCAATATTTATGAGTATAATTCAGAGAAACTACCAGTATTTACCAAAATTTTCGTTTGTTTTAGTAAAGCGTCGTCATGTTTACCTATGCCAAAAAAAAGTTTATTGTTGACGTTACATTCTTTATATAAGTTTGAGAAAAAAACATACCTTTCCTATAAAATGTAAGTACTTGATCGTATACCTACTATTAACTTGAGTTTAATCAAAAGGCTATATCCACGCAGGTTAGGTATGTTTTGTCTAGATCTCGAATGAAGTAGGTAACTCTAGTGAAAAAACAGTAGGTACTTACCACGATATGGACAGGGAGTCCAGTGGATCGTATCCTCCGCACATCTACCTCTATCCCTTCTATTAAAATGACTGCCACTTCTCGAGTCACCCGAAAGAGACGAACAAAATCTTCTTCTGGAACTTCCAGAGGATTGTTTGTGTCTCTGAGATTCCGCCTCCGAACACGCAACACATTGTGATGCTGCTGATGCTCTTCCTCATCACCCAGAAATAAAGTCATGAGTCCTAAATCCATTATTAGTAATGATCGCTATGCTTATCGGGCTTTTACAAGGTGTCGATAAATTACCGAGCTTGACAGCGTAAGCTGGCGATCTCAACTGTCAAAAAGTCGTTTCGTACTTGCAATTTCGTTAAGCTGGGTATTGAACGACGTTACGGGGTATGGGTTTCTTAGTAAAAAAATAATTAATGGCCGCTGGCAGACATTCCAAAACTAAATTTTGACAGCTTATCAGGTGAAAGGATATTCGCCAGCCAGTCTCAGCCATGTATTTGACTGTCGAGTAGCGAAGCCCATCTAACCCAAGCGTCTTCTTTCTTCAATTTGTTATAATGTTCTGGATGACCCGGGTTCCATAACAATGGTTCTTCTCTATATTTTTCCTTTGTCCCACTCCATGCATCAAGAAATAAATGTATGAATATATACGAATAAAAGGAACGACGTGTGTGGGAGCGCTCGTGACGACTTGTTGCAGCGTACTGACTGAACCGCGTAACACTCAAAGGATTCGCCAAAAAATCGACAGCCGGGTGGAGCACTCAAAGCGAGCATCGAACAGCTCGTTGCTCGGTGGTTTCCCCGTAACACTACGCACTGACTGCATGAATGCTCACCGTGTATCATGTTACATAATACCTCGTAACGTCGGTCAGCACCAGGTTAAAAATCGTTAAAATTTTAGAGTTTATCTACCGATCGTTAAAGTAGAAGTTACGTACTTGCGACATCGATTCGATTCGATAAAAACTCATTTTATCGAGAATAGTTGTCAAATTTATCGAATCGAGTCCTACGTACTTGCACTGATGGGGTCAACATTAAAAACAAAAATCAAGATGGCGTTACCAAAAATTTACTAACTTTTAGTAATGGGTGTAATTTTCATAGTTGAATAGGTTCTTAGTTTATTGCGCCATTTTAAATATTGATTTCGACCCGAGTGTTGTTATCAACGACATCGAAAACCATGAAAATGACACCCAAAACTAAATAAAAAGAAACTAAGAAACAAAAACAAAGGATAAAATAAAAAAACTACTACAAACCTATTGGAACTTTACTGGTGAATTGTGAGTGTACTATTCACAGCATACACCCCTGACCCAAACCTTCATAATAATAATAATAATATAATAATATATTTATTCAAAAATTACAAGGTATAAAAATGTGTACAGTTTTGCTTAAATGTAAATTATATTCTTATGAATTACGTGCCTGAACTAGGTAATCCTGTGTTTCAGGCGAAAAGTACAAAGTAGAATAGTCTTATAAAAATAATAAATACCAATAGATGACAATGGACAAATAAATTATAGTTATGTTGTGTAGCTTAAATCTTATTTTCTAAATTTGATAAATACTTATCATAGGTTAGTATACATATTTACTTTAATACAGTTAATAAATTCTCTGTATCTTCGTAAGACATACTTTGGAGAGCCTCCTTGAGAAATCTCTTACAATTTGTGTAGTTCAGAGAGTAAATGTTTGCTTTCGAGTTTAGTCTATTATAGAGGAGAGGACCGAGGTACAGGTAAAATTTGGATACAAAAGCATGTTTTGTTGTATTTTGTGGGCAGACTATATCTTTGCGTCTTTTATTAGAATTTTCAGTTCTGTAGGGTAGAGCTGTGTGTTGTTTTAATACAATACCCATTATAAATAGTTGCCGAACTGTTAATACTTCACAAGATTTGTATAGGAGGTTGGTAGGAAAAAGGAAAGGGCGGAAAGTAGACACTTTGAGGATCGCCCTCTGAGCTCTCTCGATGGTTAGTAACCTTGTTTTACCCGCTCCACCCCATGTGTTAATACAGTAAGTTAATATCGATTGACATAGAGCAAAGTAAACTTGTCTAACTATTTTTGGGTCAGCAATATAGCGTAACTTTTTAAAAACAAATATCAACTTGCGAATTCTATTATTTAAAGCTTCTATATGTTGTTTGAACGAAAGTGTTTCATCTATTATAACACCAAGGTATTTTGTCATATTTGCCATTTTAATGTTGGGACAAACACATTGGTCATCTGTGAGAATTGCGCAATAATGAGCAAATAATGTTGTGGTCCTAGTTGATGTTTGCTTGCGCATCGAAAACTTTATGTAATTGGTCTTGTCTGCATTTAATGTTAGTGAATTACGTTGAAGCCATTTATTAACAACATTGAATCCGTGTTGCGCAAGCTTGTAGACATTTTCTTCTGAGTCAGCCGAAAAAAGAAGAGCAGTGTCGTCAGCATAAGAGATAATTTGGCCGTGATTTAGATTTAAATTACAAAGATCGTTTATATATATCAAAAATAGTGTAGGCCTTAAAATACTTCCTTGGGGAACACCGAAGGACGTGGTTTTCTCACAATCGCTGAGAACATTACCAATCCTTACACATTGGGTACGGTCCTCTAGATAGCTCTTAAATAGTTTCAACTGGGTGCCTCTGATACCTATGGCTTCAAGCTTGTGCAACAGGATAGGAATAGAAACCGTGTCAAAAGCTTTGGCTAGGTCCAGGAAGATTACAGTCATCATGTTATGAAGAAATCTCATTTCTGCACCGTTTTCGCGCAAGTGTCCCGCTATCACAATGCAGGATTCCATAGCTGTGATGAATTTATCCCAAGAATAAACTTATCATTATAGTTTAAAAAAGTTCTCCCATACATCGGTATACGTCACCGTCAACTGTCCAACTGAAAATGTAAGATTAAAATCGCATAAAAAGGTGTAAAAAATTTACAAATTAACGTTTTTGGACTATATACATATACCTTGATTCTTGCTAAATTTCATGATTCTAGGTCAAAATAGGTTTTAATTTATTTGCAAGTAGGTATCAAAATTAGGCAACGGAAATTTTCCTTTTTTTACCTTCAAGTTGAGGTTTCCGTTGCCAATAGCTGCCAAAGTCGAGTTAATAACATTTTTAGATTCCTTAACTATTCAGTAATACAAGTAAATTAAAAAAAACTTGCGTCATTATTGCGCTATTTCGAGCTAGAAGCATTAATGATTGACGATTAAAATATTTATAGCAGTACCTTTGTACTAAAATTATAGTTACGTCGTATCTATCTGTATTTTACCGTGTGTACCATAAATAACAAAATAAAGAAATATTTTTTAAGTTCTTCAAGGGAATTTATAATGTATTAAACATTTTTGTATTGCTCAGGATTTCTAGTTTAGGTACAAGTACGTTATGTATTTATGAGTATTTTTTTTAAGTATCATAAGGAAATTTTCGGTCTTTTTAATCTTCAAGTTGAGGTTTCCTAGTTGTCGATAGCTGCCAATGTCGAGTTAATAACATTTTTAGATTCCTTAACTATTCAGTAATACAAGGAAATAAAAAAAAACCCGCGTCGTTATTGCACCATTTCGAACTAGAAGCAAAAATGTCAAACGAGGGAAAATAAATAAATTGACCATTCTTGTTATTTGCATTGTGGATACAACAAAATAACTGTTATTGATACTTTTTATCTAACAAGTAAGCACGAAATAGCATAAATATGTATTTAAGTAATATTTGGAAAACATATTTTCACTTTTTTATTTGCGGTGATTATTTTAACAACGCAAATAATAAGCGGGAAAAGTTCGTCAGATATTGAAAAATATTTGTTAAACATAACATAACATCATAACATCACGCCTGTAATCCCCTAAGGGTTAGGCAGAGGTGTACCTATAGTAGGTACACCCACGTTTCGCCGGTTATGTTGAAGTCCCATGTAATAGGGGGCGAGCCTATTGCCATCAACCGGGCACAAATCAGGTGGAAAAACCCAATAACACTTTGCCCGACCTGGGAATCGAACCTCGGACCTCGAGCTCATCAGTAGCACTTGCGACCACTAGACCAATGAGGCAGCATTCGTTAAACAATTTCTATATAACAATAACAGATGTGAACACGGGATGCAAACAATACAAATAAATTAGATATCGAGTTGTAACCAAAAATGGGCGAAAGCTCAAAGAAAACAAGATCATTTCGATAGTCAAAACGAAAATTGGTTAAATGGCGAGTTTAAAGTACCTACCTACCATTGAACTGATGCAGTAGTACTTCTTTGTTTAATTTAATTTTTGTAGGTAAATGTTCAAAATTTCATTATTGTAATTATTTAACTAAATGAATATGTGAGTAAATGATGTGTGTGTGGTGTGTATGTGAATGTGTGTGTGTGTGTGTGTGTATGTGTGTGTGTATGGTGTGTGTGTGTGTGTGTGTGTGTGTGTGTGTGTGTGTATGTTTTTAAAGTGGCGGTGTTTTTATTATAAAATAGCGTAAGTATTCAGGAATACGTACTTATAAAAAAATTAAAGAAACAAAAAAGTTATAGATGATGGATCGCACCGTTTGGTCCCATAATGCATAGGTAGACCATGCCCTGGGTTAGAACATAGGTTACTTTTTTATCGCGGTAGCACATTCCCATGGGATAATTATCGTCCACGCGGGCGTAGCCGCGGGTAAAAGATAGATAAATTATAAATATAACTAATATTTGAGTCATCAATACCAGAAGCATAAGTATAAAACGGTTCCAGTTGGAAATTACTTAAATACTTTCGTTGGTACTTAAAAGCTTAGATATAGACATATTTTATCGATTACGCGTCATATTTTAATCAATTTGATTAAATATGACGCATAATCGATAAAATATTTGTTCATAAAAATAGAAAAGCCAACACGACCCTCTCAACAGTCCCTTCCCAATATCCAGAATGTCTACAGCAGCAAATATTCGAACAAAATAAATAAGTTATTTGAAAAGTACAACAACGTACGCACCTCCTAAAAGCGGAAATATTTAAAACATCCCTTGGCTAGTCCAATAGCCGTCTCTGGCTCAGAAATTCATTATGATGACAGAAATTTGTTTGCGATATGAAATTCCTAGGACTCCTCCGCCATTTTCGAACAATTCACGTCATACCAGTGACCAGATTTTTGTATGAACAATTTTATTTGACTTTTACTATATGCTATTTAAGGTCGGACAAGGTTTCATGTTTTGCCCTCATCTCAGGAGTAGGCAGCGAACTGTCACTGCCGGCCGTGGTCGAGTCGATGGTTGGCAGCGAGGGGTCCTGGGACGCAGTGGTATCCTTCTGCGAAACAGTCGTGTCGCAGAAAGAGGCTGCGGTTAAACTTATAAATATGTAAAAAAAATACACCATTCTAAAGTATTTATTTCAGTAATTAAGTTACTGAAAAAAATACTGTAAATTACTAAAACTTTATGATAACGAGTACCTACTGCACTGATTGCAACATGAGCCCGCATTAGCTAGCGAACAAATCTATCACCAATAATCTACGTAGGTAAGTAACAAGCCATAATTATCAAAAGCCTAGCTGACTTTCCTTATAAAGTCATAACGATTGTCTGCTATTTATCTTCATCATTCTTTACCCTTCCACCTAAAAAACGTTAAGTAAAAATCAAACTCAAATGACCCTAAATTTCAATTAATTTGTAAGGCTCCCGTCCAATTGAGCCAGTTCCTACCATTTTAAATTCCTGCCTCCAATTGTTGCTAGGTAAATTTAAATATTTTACACTTGAAAAGAGCCATCGAACGTTCCTACATTTTAATGGGCAACGCTTCGCTTAGCAATGTCTGAGATATGTCGATATTTTTGTATTCAACTTATCGATGGAAAATTAAGTAAACATTTTAACGAGGAATCGGATGTTTCAATAAACTATTTTTACAAAAGGCAGAGTTAACTTGAAAACTGTATTAAATCGAATTTTATAAAGATGAACATTGTCGTATTTTCCAATATCACATAATAATTTAATCAGGAGACTTTTGAGCTTGTTAACCTTTCCAAGTCTTCATACCTATCTAGTTTAATATTTAGGACTAATTTCACCTACCCAAAAGGGAATTAGGCACTTTAGTTATGTTTAAATATCTACAAGTTAGCACCGTAGGAAAAAGCCTAGCTCAAAATCTCCTCTCTGATATCGATACTTTTAGACAACCCTACCCCCATTACTTGAACTTCAATTAGATGATATCTGACGTTTATAGTTCTTTATGCATTCAAGGAGTCAGATTATGCTGTGAGTGAGATAATGCCATTTAAACGTAGGTCCGATCATTATTCGCTTGGTAGAGGCGTAATGAAAATTTTGTAAAGGTTTTACGATGGGCAGGAGTGGTTTAATGAGCCATCTTCGAAGGTGCACCTTTTTTGAGGGAAATAAATATCGTTATGTGCTTATTTGATGTAGATTGAATGTCTTTTTTCGTAGGCTTGTAATTAGGTTTTCTTGCGTGCAATTTCGATGTTGGACGTTTATGATATTCAAAGGTTTCGAGTGACCAATCAGTAAGCGAAGGTCATGTTACATATTTTATTTTGGTTTAATTTAGTCAATAATTTGGACAATATATTTTACTTCAATGTACGTTCTTCCATTTCTCACAGATTTGACTATCTTTGCTTTACCCGTAAGCAACTCATATGCCTCAAACTCCCTTAACCTGCCACATAAACATCAACGCCCAAATTTCCTCCACTAAAACTTTTATGCTAATGAATTCGTCAACATTTATCAATCAATCTTAAATTACCCAACGCAGATAGTTTGTTGCAAATAGCGCCGTAAGCTAAATGCATAAGACGCAAAGTCGTCTGCTGAGAATACCTTATAAATTGCAAATACACCATTTCGCAGATCGTAAACGTCGTAACTCGTCCGTCACATAAACAATACTATCGGGAGGCTGGTGGTGTAAGAAATAAGAACAGAGCGACTTGTGGAACACCAAGCAAGTTTAAATGATCATGTACAGTTAATCATTCTACTCGTAGATAGTAAGAGCTAACAAAGAAAGTCATCAAACAAAGTTAGCGTAATGAAATATATACCATATTATTATTAAGTTATCTTTTTATTAGAGAAAACCCATACTGGTTTAAAAAACTGCATTGAAATCAGTTCATCCGTTTGGGAGCTACGGTGCCACATACACATAGTTACCTACACAGAAAACGAAAAAGCCGTCAACATTATAACAACCTTCTTGATAAGTTAATTAAAATGAAACAATGCAAGTCACACAGACCGTCTGTCCCAGTTGCCGCTTTTAGCTTATGTCTTACGCCATACCCACGTGAATCAATCAAGTATCCACTATCCCCTATCATTTACTTATTCAGATTTTATGTGTTAACTTTATGTACCGTCAGCTGAGCGTTTATAGAACATCCACAGGATTGTGACCCGATTTTGAGACAAAAAACGCCGTTTTCTTGGATATAAAACTATGGGAGCCGCGCACACCAAGAAGGAGATTCTTGGTGTTTTACGATTTTCATCGCAGTGATTTTTGCACATTACTTGCATTGGTATATTTTTTATTAGTAGTGAACTGAATGTGTTATTGTTTAAGAGTTTTACGTTGTTTGCAAACTTTCCTTTGATCGATCACTACAAATTAGGACATAGAGCTGCAGTTAGTAGTACAGCGCAAATTGGTTACAGTTTATTAATGTACTGGCTTTACCAAAATATTGTCAAGTTATGAAACACACTGCAAACAATTGCTAAAATTACCTATTTTATAGTTTCAGTTTATCATTAAAGTATTGAACAATTTAAATAAGAAATCACCAATATTCACTAGTTTATACAGTCAACTAAACCATCAGATTGTCCAATTTTCCACAAAATTTCAAACATACGATGCACCATTCAAATCCAATGCCAAAAATGAGCATTGGCGCCAAAGGGAGCGAGCATGCCCTATTTATGATTAGGTGGCGAGTTCGCGACGCATACCGATGAGGGCACGTCACTCGTCATCCGTCATACGTGTTCCGACGATCATCGAGAATCGACGCGTAATGTGTTGAAGAACATGTAACAGAAGAAACAGTTTGCTGTTTTGTTTGACTTAGTTTTGTTGTCGAGAAAATATTACTTATAATTAAAATTAATAATGTTTTCGTATCTACTCGAACCTCAAAAGGAGCTAGCGATAAGTAGAGGAAACTTTTAAACTAAGAAACTAAATTAATAAAATGTCCCGTTATAACAATCATAATGAATTAGAAAATTCAAACAATTTTCATAAACGCTCGAATATTTTACAGCGTTCGAGAATTCGCGTCGTAAAAACCATGGGACACTTCAGGGGGCGTTTAGTGTTTTATATGCCAAAGGGATTTATGTTATTACCGTCCATATTTCTGCGGACTGAAGCCGCTGAGAGGTCACGAAATCTTGCCGAAAGGTATCGCTCTGTCTGTCGTATAGGGGCGTCCCTCTCGCACCTCGGTGTTGCTTTAAAGCGATGAATATGAGAAGTTGTATTCGGATCACGTAGTGGGCGCGGCGTGCGCGGCGCTCATGAACTCCGATGCCAAACCTCGCCAGATATAACGTTAACAATGAAAAAATTCTCTTCTCCCACCAAGGTAGAAGAGTTGCGATGACAAGTCCCAACAAACTTGGTAATCAGTTGTAACAAATTTATGTGCCGTGCGTGAGAGAGTCGAGTTTCGCTTTCTGCTACAAATGTTATTTGTTGAGAGAAGGCGGCGGACGTTAATTGTCAGTTGGATGTTCTTGTTTTATCATAATTATGTATTAAAAGTTTTATTGCGACAAATCTTTCGAGATTAAAAAGGATTTAAGTTAAGAGCACAGCCCTGTTAAGGGGCGATTAGGCGCTGCTTTTACGTCTTCATTTTAATTTGCATTACGAAAAATTACATCGTAAACATTTTACCTAAGACCTTTGAACCCCGAACATGGTGATATCTGTTTAGTGTCAGATAGAAAGGTACGTTTTGTTAAATTTCTTAACTTTTTTGTTTATCTGAACTCACGATAAAAATGTTGTAAAAATCTTAACAATCAAGCAATTCCCCTAATTCCGAATGCTCTAACACATTTTAACAGCTGCTAAAAGTTATGCAAATGGGAGGAAGGCATAAAACATTTTTATCGTCGCTAGTTGTAGGAGCAAGTTAAGGGAAATCGAGTAACTTAATAAGACATTTACTGGGCCATTGCTGAGCGTAAGTTTTTTGTAGACAGTGGTTCAGCAGTTTGTCACGTTACATGCTTTATCCCGATTTTTTAAACCTATTTGTGACGTATAAAATCTTTCTGCGCTGTTTCTGAAATTAAAATAGTTTTTACTAATACTAATATGTTTCGGTTGTTTTTATTAAACATAATACCAGCTGCAACTCCTTGTTGATATTCCCTAAACTTAAAATTTTATACAAAACCGTCAAAGTTATGATAAGCGTGAAAACATACATGCACATTAGCCACACTTTACTTCCACAAAAATATTCAGAAAATATTTTCAAACAATACATTGTTTTTGTTCCGTCCGATAGACAGAAACTACAAACAAGTTAAATACTTTAATGCAGTCAAGTCGCGAAAAGATTTTAAAACCGGCAAAAGGGTAAACTCATGCAAAACAAAGTTGTGATGCAGAACTCTTTAGAATGCCATTCTGCTTAGTTTTCGTATTTCTTAATACATCCTAATGCGTTGATGTCGGTGAGGAGAGTTCGCGGGGAAAGGCAAACTACGGTCATATAGGTAAAGTATACTACACAGGCCAAGTACACCAACCACCAGTACCAGTATACCAACTGGTAATTACTGAGACACAAAATAACAGTGTCATTATTTGATCGATCACGCCTTCTTCGCATGGGCGTAGGCAGAAACGACAGAACGCCGCCTGCTACGATCATTACGTACTCCTTTTGCTTCGTTTACGTTCATCAATCATCATCATAATTTCGCCAAAAGACGTCCACTGCTGGACATAGGCCTTACCCAAGCACCACCACTTCGACCAGTTCTGTGCTTCCCGTATCCAGCGGATTCCTGCGGCCTTCACAAGGTCATCGGTCCACCTTGTAGGAGACCTGTAGAGGTATTGGGAACAGGGTGTAGAGTTCACTCATCCTCGATAGAAAAGGGAGGATCCTCCGACCAGACGGGTGTTGTGTCTGGTGGGCAACTGCCCGACGGTTGATGTCGGGACGTTGTATATATGCTAGTTGCGCGGTAAACGATGCAGGATTTCGCGTGACGTCAGTGTGACGCGTAGTTCGCATGTGGCGATGTAGATGCCGCCACAGGCCTTCCAACGTTACTATTATATTATATTTCATCAATATTATTATTTTATTGCACTAAGGACGTTTTAAAAGGTTTATTAGGGTTACGGGAAAATTACTGTGGCTTGTGGAATAATGTTTCGTTCGTGCAGCTTAAATTCGAAACGTACCCTAAATAATATGTACATGTTACCCTTAGGTAATTCAATTACTATAGTGGCTGTTATAAAATTGACCTTGCAGCCAAAGAAGGTCATATCATAAGTTCGCAAGTTAACCCGCCCGCGCTTACAACTCTCGCCACAACAAAAGCTGAGCTCGGATGAAAGAAACTGCACCTAAAGCGAATACGTGAAGTCAATTTGCGAATAAACTTTCTCAGTTGGTTTGGCACTGCGATACCAGCTAGACTACTTTACTAGATTTAACATTGTGCTTAATGTGTGTACGTGAACGAAGACAGCTTATCCGCTATCTCTTTCAACGCAGTTTCATTGTAAACGATTTTTGGATTTGCATGTTGTTATGTTTAAGCTGTCGGCATGCTCATTTTCTGTTGTGTCATCGTCTTCAGTTAGTGTTTGATGGAGATTGTGACTGCGCAGTCCGTGCTCTGTTGAACACCCTATTTAGATGAATTAAAATACTAGCTACATAAAATAATATTACAAGCCAAGTTTTTTACAGAATTCTGTCTCTCATATTTTATCGACCAATAATATAAATATATGCATCTTACTTTTTACATAACATAATATCATTAAAAAAGGTTTTTTTTAATCATTTTTTGGTCATAACAATTAACATTATAATAGTAAGTAGAAAAGAATAACCTAACGCTCTTTTTTTAGTCAACAAATCCCATACAAAATTGTTTCCCTAACCCAGTTAAGAGCATCATGGTGATACAGTAACGATGATGGATAAGCGAAATTACCCAAAGTATCAGTTCATTTATGTTGTTTCTTTATGTTTAGTTATGAGTATTATTTTATCTCAGCAACAACAGATTCTGATCTTTGGTAGATTATGATAATTATTATCAACATATTATAACATATTTACTACTTGTTTTTGGTAATGGAGAGGTTTATAGTTTATTGAATTAGTACTAAAGTAATATCTACGAATATTAATTAAAATTAATGCTGTTTACTATTGTTATAGTTAATGCAATCAATATAGAAATCTCTTATCTCCGAATACTGAGCCTAAAATAGATGAAAATTTACCTCCCCCCACCGCTAGGAATGGTCAATTTTCATATTTTTTCTTGTGTGTGTTAAAACTATTAAAAAAATGAAATCCTTACAACTACCCCCTACTAACTTCCTACTTCCATCTGTTAAGTCACACGGTACAGTTTGCAAAACTTTTTTTGCCCGCCAAAAGTGACCCCCATATTCATTTATTTGCGTTACTCGATCATGTTTGCGTTCACATGCGTCAAGTTCACATGTGTACCAAATTTCAACTAATTCAGTACAGTAGATTAGTAGTAAATAGACGGACCACTCGAGTGATCCTATAAGGGTTCCGTTTTTTCCTATTGAGGTACGGAACCCTAAAAACCATAGTTTTATTTGCTGTCAAGGCCGTTGTCTAAATCCAGTTCAACTCCTAATCCTTTATTGCCTACTTTGTCAAAATTTCCTTCAATATCATGAAATAAACTCAAAATAATCCTAAATCCCGTGAAATCAGTCGCACTGTTGTGACGAACAGACACGTCGCGCGGTAATACAGTCATGAATATTAATGGACGTCACTTTATTTGCTTATTTATTAGCTACCACGCCGATAATAACTCGGCGAGGACGTGATGTATTTTGTGCATGACAAAGGTTAGTTCTAGCCGACTTTTGATGAAATGAGAGTGATGTTATTCATGTTTTTTGGTGTAAGGTTAGAACAAAAATTAAAAGTGGACGGTAAAATAACTATTCTACGCAGAATTTTCTAATAGGATCGTATTTACGCTTTTATTGGTTAATTATATTTTTTTTGCATGGAATGGTTTAATAATAGGTTGGGGAAAAAGTTTCTTCGCATTTTTTAAGAAAATTCAAAACATTTTTTAATATAGTTTATTTACATTTAACTAAAGTCTGTAGGTACCATTTTGTTCGATAACTTTCCGACCGAAACAGGTGGCAATCTGAAGGTGCAAGGTCAGGACTATACGGTGGATGCATTAACACCTCCCAGCCAAACTCTCTTAATTTTTGCTGAGTGGCTAAAGACGTGTGAGGTCTAGCGTTATCATGATGAAAAACCACACCCCTTCTGTTGATTAATTCCGGCCGCTTTCTCTCAACTTCTTGCTTTAATCTCATCAGTTGTTCGCAGTAGAGTTCAGAATCGATGGTCCTGCCTGGTGGTAACAGCTCATAATGAATAATGCCCTTCCAATCCCACCACACACACAGCATCACCTTTTGCCACAGTCTGTGAAGCCTGACCGGCCTTTGACCACGACCTTTTTCGCACGTTCTTGTCGTACGTGATCCACTTTTCATCACCAGTTATCAGCTTCTTCAAAAATGGTTCGGTTTCATTACGTAGTAATAAAGAATCACAAATGAGTACACGGTTCATTAGGTTTCTTTCAGTGAGCTCGTGAGGCACCCAAATATCCGGCTTTTTTGTGTACCCAGTTTTTTTCAAATGTGCCAAAACTGTTTTGGGGTCAATTCCCAGTTCTTCAGCTACGTCATAACTACTGATCTTGCTCCACTTTTTCAAAAATGGCATCCATTTTATCCGTAATAGGGCGACCAGAGCGACGTGTATCTTTGACATCAAAATTTCCGGATTGAAAACACTTAAACCAAATTTTTGCTACTCTCACAGACACTGCACTAGGTCCATAAACATCGCATTTTTTTTCGCGGCTTCCATTGCCTTTTTACCTTTTTTGTAGTAAAATTTTAAAATGTATCGAATTTCTTCATTAGATTCACTCATCTTGACAGTACGAAAAACAAATGAAAATAACACATTTTCCTAGTTTGAATTTGGAATTATGTTCTTTAAAATTTAAACTTTCAATGATACCAAAACCAGCCAGGTACAGATAGTATAGCCAAAGAGATTTTATTACAAGTTCATACATACTATAATGCGAAAAGACTTTTTCCCCAACCTAAATTCAAATTGTTTTCCGTAGGTATTTTTAAAATTAAATAATCCAGTATTCGTCTATTTCATTCAACCTTTTTTAAACTATACTACTAATATACATTTCAAACACATCAGACTAGCGTTTATAACAAACAAAAATAGATTCTCGGAAAAAACAACCATAAATAAATCATATTTATCAAATCCCTCTGCCTAAAGATTGCGAAAAAATGTAGGCACATTTTAATAATATGTCACATAAAATCAGATAAAAACAACGTTGAAACTCCATACCCGTGACAAGATTAGTTTCAGTTGTCAAGACAAACATACGAACTTCATAGCCAAGTTTATCTATTTCGCAAAGTTGACGAAAAAATATTATAAAGTATTTTGCAGGGTACGTGAGACCCTCAAGGTGATACAAGGATGTAGGATAACAAAGAACGATATGCATTTTTTTTTTTCGATGTGTTTCTTGCTTGTTAGTTTTATTTCTAAAAAGAGTTAAGAAATCTCCCGAATATAATTTCATTTGTAAAGCATGATTGTAATTCAAAAATATTTTCTATCTCATATTTTTAACAAAGTCAGGTACTCTATATCACTGTAAAATTCATACTAGTAGGTCTTAATTCCTAAAACTATCTCACACTTTTAAAGCCTCTAAATAGATAGCTCCTAAATTGAAACTATTTCGTTTTAACCAAAGCCGGCGCGAGTTCATATCCCGCTCCCTTTCACGAGAGGATTACAAGGCCTCATTATAAATCACGGACTATTCAACTAACTATATAAAGTTACTGTTTGCTAGACTTTGGCCTCTTGGGGCCCCGTCTATCTCCGCAGAATGATTGTCATAGTGCTGTCTGATTTATTATTCTGTTAATCTGGGACCCATTTTATCTGGAAAATAGAGATCGGCGCTGTTTTGATTTGGAAAGTCATTTCGTTTTACTTGGACTTTACGTTTATTAGATGTGAGAAATAATTATTTTTAAAGCATTTATTTAGTAGTTAGGTATTTGTCGGATTTGTGAAATGCTTCTATTTTCGGGTTTTAGAGGTAGGCTGATTTAATAAGATTTATTTAGCATGGTAATATTTATAATTAGTTAGTACCCTCACAATTAGTGTCAATTAGGTCTACAGCTTCCAGATGTTATTCTCAAATTAAATTGAAAGTTTGGAACACAATAGAAATATTTCGTGGGAGTGATATTTTTTAGCATTTTCACACTTTAGTGGATATTAAAACGAAACATACTTTCCGCATGTGGGCTCGACCCATAGAGAAGCTTTTTATGTCCTTCAGAGCCTTTCTCTCTCTCTCTCCGTTAGAGAGAAGGCCATAAAAGTAAGTTAACAGCTTTAACATGTTTTACTTTTCCAGTTGTTTTAAATCTCTGGTGGCCGTCACTAGGTATATTGACTCGATGGTTGGCAAGCACCTGTGTCGTGAAACTTTGATAAAGAGGATTTTATCATAATTTTGCGAAGTTTTTAATTTTTGTTGTTCCCCCTTCAGCAAACTTGTCTTGATACAGTGGCTTAGCTTCTAATTTACGATCATATACTTTTGGGATATTTAAAAATGGGTAATTTTCTCTATAAGCTCTTATCATCAACTGTAATTTCAGCATTTACAGAATCTGAGATTTTAACTAGTTTCAGGTTTTGCTAGGTTGTACAAAATATTGAATAGAAAATCACACCATAACTTAATGATTTTAACGGTTTCTGAAAAAAAATTAACAGCAAGGTAGGTAAACATTTTTATTTTGCGCCGAGCTAAAATAATATTCCATCACAAATTTTATAACCATACTAAAACGACCATGACGCACTTGCATTTTGGACAAACACACGAAAATTTAAATTACAATCGATTTCATCAGGTAGGACGCTGAAAACAACAGTCAACAAGGAAGACGCTATCAAACTGGATCGGACAAGTACTTTGCACAAACAACGTCGCAGAACTGAAACTGAAATGAAGTCCGCGGATTCAACTTTAAATACATACCGAAAAACAAACTGGCGGGGATGGCATGGAGGGGTGGGGCAGAGTTCAAACACGGACTACGAACGTAACAGTAAATTACACAGCGATCCAGTTCAAACCGGAACACGCTAGTTATTTGTTCAGATGCAATCTCTTCCCATTCCGAGTATATGATTAAAACAGTGCAGGACACCATTCCTATGGGAAATCATCGGGGCGAACGCATTGCATAATTAGCAGTCGCAAAGGCGGCGATATAGACGGCTCGTATTTTAGTGTCGCATGCTTGTGTTGGCGCAGGTTCTCCCAGCAGTGCTGCTAATGTCAATATGAACTGTGTTACTTAATTCATTATTTAAATCTCTACATACAGTCCGTTCCGAACGAAGCGATCTGGCAGAGAACCAAAGTTGTTGACATAGCTCACAAAATAAGCAAGCTAAAGTGGCAATAGGCCGGCCATATTAGCCGTAGAACAAATGACCGTTAGGGTAGACGTGCTCTTGAGTGGAGACCGCGAATCGACAAACGTACGGTAGGATGCCTTCTAGGTGGAGCGACGATCTTTGCAGGGTGGCTGGTGGCAGCTGGATGACAGTTGCCGA
The DNA here is from genome assembly GCA_963921375.1 of Tiliacea citrago. Classification (NCBI taxonomy): domain Eukaryota; kingdom Metazoa; phylum Arthropoda; class Insecta; order Lepidoptera; family Noctuidae; genus Tiliacea; species Tiliacea citrago. The sequence goes on along the minus strand of OY992787.1, from coordinate 27,191,267 downwards.
TAATCGAGCGAATGGCGCGCAATTGGAGAGGCTTATGTCTAGCAGTGGACTGCTATGGGTTGATGATGATGATACAATCCGTATAATGGGTCTAATTATACAGTTTTCCAATTTAAGTGCAACATCAAACATATCACGAGAATTCCAATTTATGCATCCCATATTAAACATTGTCATTTCCCATACTCGTATCTACAAGGTCAACAGTAAAATAATTCTCAGTAACAGTTCAAACACTAAACTTTCAAATGTCTTCTACCTAAGTTAATCTTGAGTATAATAAATAATAAAAATAAATACCCTACGATATCCTACGATAAGATATCGAAGACTTTACTAATACCGTTCACCCAGCGGGCATGCAGAACCGTTTGTGCAAATGTACCGAGTGGACATTCCACACAAATAAGTGCACTTGCAAAGGGAAACTGAAATAAAACTTTACATATTCCTTGTATGCGCAGTCTACTTCAATTATAGGAGCGAGTGTCCAGCATGAAATTCTTTTTATATTAATTTTTAAATACGAGAGTTTTGTGTTTGAATTCAGTTTGTCGTTCGTGATTGTCAGGTTTGTTTGAGAAAAGTCCTTTGCTTTAAAGTCGAATATTTCAAGCAAAGTGCTTTTTCCTTGTTTATCAGTGTTAGTTATACACGGTTTTGAAGAAAGCAGACCTATCTTGCTCTGGATCTTTGAATTCTGTGTATAGCAGGGACAATTTATGAACATACTTTAGTAGTAAACCGTAATTCAAACCAGTTCTATAAATTCAAAGACGTATCAAAGCATTTACAGCCCTTCAACCAACAGTAAGAAAACAATAAGAGGCAAAACACCTATCAACAATACACTTTGAAGGCTTCATTAACACAAATATCTTGGAGCTCATCCAGGAATAATATAAATTGATGAGTCGAGACCACGCCCAGTCGAAGACGATGAAAGGGCACCGAATTATCCCGATGTCAACCAGGATGATTAAAAACCAAAAGCTTATCACAATAACAATGCCATTAGTGGCAGCCGTTTAGCTTGAGACGTTTAGATGTTACGGGGAGGAAGTCTTGAATATGTCGTGTCGGTAGCGTATGACTTATTAAGTGTTTCCTATCTTAAGTCCTCTCGGAATTAACAATTCAACTCTCTAAGGTGAAAGTACAGACAGTTTATAAAGAATGAGATTAAAGTGAGATCATTTTATGGCTAATCCAGAACGGCCTTTGAGAGAAAAAACGATGCAGATTGTAAAGGATCCGATCCTACAGATGGCAGACATAAATCAGTAATCGAGTAGCTCAACAAAAACATAGCTCAACACACAAACCTTGCTAATTTGTGTTTAAACAAATTTAACGACCAACAAGATACAACAACATTAAAGTAACACAACACGTCGTCCCGCTAATTATAAAAACGCAAACTTGTACACGTCATCAAGTCCTATGATTGATGGGCTTCACCGACAATTTTTCCATTTATCATAGTTAATTTTATTGAAGCGTCGTGTGTGATGAATTAGCCTAACCGTCTAACCTGGCACACTAATGAATACACGTGGTTCGTTAGGCCATTAATGGAGTTCATTTGTGAGCAGCATTTTATTCTCTTGTCATGAGCGTCGTCGGTTGTAAATGGCGATAGTGATCAGGTGTTATTTTGTGGGTGTGTTGGTGTATAAAGAACTGGCTTTTGGGTGTGTTACTTGTTGTTAGTAACACACCCAAAGCCTAAGTGATTAGTTTAGTTAGTTTGTTATTTTTATTAGACATGCTAAATACTAATGACACGGTGAGTACGTATTCTTTGGAAAATATACACTTGCACATTTATGAGGAAGTTAGAGCAAAATAAAAGTGGCCTATAACAAGTAAAGTAAATGACATAGATGCGTTACGAGTACAAACTAGCTAGATAATAGGACATAACTGTCTTCACGTAAATATACCTCATGAAAGGCAAGAATACCTCGGCTAAAGATAGTGAATTAAATATAAGGCCTGACCTTTCACAATCTTCACAACACTTTAAAACTATGTAGACAGCCACGTAATTTATTAAAGTTTGCATGTTAACAAATGTGATATGAATAGATTCCGCTATGTTTATCATACAGCATTATGTGTAAGATTCAATAAAGGGAGGTGAGATAACGATGGTTACGCGCGATGCGCTAACAACGTGTCAGTATGTGCAATATCACAAATATTTGAAGTTGCTTTGTCGTAAGTGCGTTCTGAGACGAGAGACTGAATGGAGGGCCTTGAAACTATGGAGTGATAGCAGTAATGCATGATAGGAAATCATGATGAAGATATTGTGCAAAGTTCAAAATAAGCTCAGAAGCTTGGAAAAAGTAAACAAAAAGCGAGAAATAACGTTTTTAGGGTTCCGTACTTCAAAGGAAAAAAACGGAACCCTTATAGGATCATTTCGTTGTCCATCTGTCTGTCAGTCTGTCAAGACCCTTTTTCTCAGGAACGCGTGGACGTATCAAGTTGAAATTAATATCAAATACGTAACTTAACGGTCCCTCAGAGCTCCGAAAATTGTTAATTTGCAGTTTTATCACATAAAAAAATACTTTTTTGCGATAACAAACTTACATTTTCACTTGAAAAGTTGACTGCGGCATATATCGATGTATGGAAGAACATGTTTTTCAACTACAATGATAAGTTTGTTTTTGGGATAAATTCATCCCAAGTACGGAACCCTTCATTGTGCGTGGTCCGACACGCACTTGCCCGGTTTTTTTTTTCTAATAGGGTGAGTTAATTCTCGCTTTGAATAAACAGACTGTTCCAATATCGCTCATTTGTTACAAGATCGACATATCTCCAAATTGATGATTTTTTTGTTAATAATACAATTGTGTTTCGTTTACTGTAAAAACGTCATTTCTCTAAACTCTATAATAAGGGAGATAGAGCAGATATTCACAATTGTGCCGTTATAGTATTGTCTCTTTCGTTTTGGTGACTCGGGGCAACAACGACATTATTTAGTTGTGATGTAACAGTTCAAGCGATAGGTTGTATTTGTGCTCTTGAAGAACGACATTTTTTACGTAACGACGCTCTTGCCGGTAAGTTAAGTCCAATTGATTATAATATCTTTTAAAAAAAAAACGTGTTTAGTATAAATGTGCCGTTAATGCTGATAATATGTGAAAAAATCAGTGTACGCATATTTCGTGTTATGACGATATTGCTAAGAAAATTAACAACCATTAGAGTATTATTATAAATTATGACGTTGTTGTTATCCAAGAAAACAATGATTTAACATTACAAAAACAAAATCTACACTTATGTCGTTTCACTTAAAAATAATTTGCGTTATTTATGGTAAAATATTGCAATATTTTGTAATATAACGTTTTAGACAATAATTCAAGTCACGCTTTCTCATTTATGTATTTTTCTTAAAAACAATTTTTTGCTGTTTTAGGAGACAATGGTGTTTCCACATACCTCTAGAGGCAAACAAATTGTAGCATTGATTGACAAGCATAATAAATCGCCCAATGAAGAGGTTACGCCTAATGAAACCAGTATGCACTTTTGTTTTCTTTAGTAATTATATTTCTTTCCTCTATCTATATAAAATTAACCTATGCACTTACTTTTTAGGCAATGAAATAGCTAACCAAACATCACACGAGATGAGATATTTATCAAATCAGAGTAGTTCTTCTCCCAGCTCGTCATCTGATTCGGATTCATCAGGTGATTCGGATTCATCAGTTTTATAGTGTTTTGTTATTGTAGTGATTCGAATTTGCTTACGAAAATCTTAAATTAAATACTTATTATGTTCTTTTTTTTTTTGCAGGATCTTTGACGATTCTGTCAAGATCCGATGTACATTCTACCTGAGCCACTTTTTCAGCAGAATAGTGCTAAATTAAATACCCAAAAAAAGGGTGATGCAGCTCATTCACTAATAGAAACACAGGTCAAAAAAATACTTAAAGCTGGACCAATGTACTCGCCAGAAGCCTTTATCGGTGCTATAAAAATGGCTAGAAAAAAACCTGAACCATTTCATGTGAATGAAATGTGCACAGAGGATTTTGTTGATTGAAAAGATGCATGTACCCAAATGGGAGTCAATTTGACGAAGGATGAAGAAGGAAATTCAGTAAAGATTGGAGATATAAAAATTTTGATGGTTGAAAAAGATAAACCACGCATATTGTTTTACAAGAACTCTTACGGAGAAGAAGAATTTAAAAAGCAGAAATTATCAGAAAGAAGAAAAGGATCGACGTTAACGTCAAGAAAGCTTATGATTGTAAACCAGGCATATCGGACAGAAAGAAAGCAGATTTGTTGGACTTGTTAAACAAAAACCTAATTCCACAGTTCTATGCACAGTTTTACAATTCTCTGTAAGGTTTTTTTTATTTCTACAATAATATTATGATTCTGATAGTATTTTTGAACATTGTTTTGAATTTTATAGATATTTGCGTTAGAGACTGAAATTTCATTGTAGATACTTATGTTTTGATAACATTATGATTATATTATTACTAAGTTGTCAAAAGTATAATAAGTGAGTTCTTAATTATTGAGGCTGATTTTGTGATATTAATTATTCCATAACGATAACTTAAAGTAATGTGGGAGAATTGATATATAAGACTGATGGTGTGCCATTTCAATGTTATAACTTAGTTAGATTTAAGCTTAATACCTACTGATGATTTTTTTTAAGGTGTTAATGTGACTATGTTGTCGTTCACTTTTCATTTATATTAATAAAACGTTTTTCAATATCGACTTATTTTGTTATTAATTACTTCAAGTTTACCTCAAATTTAAAATCATTATTGAGTGTAACGTCTTAAATCAAAATACTACAAAAATATTTATATTTTTATCAATAACAACGACATATGTGTTTCCTCGCTGAGAAAAAAATCGCATAGTAAGTCACGTGCGCTTTTTGCGTAAGATTTAATATTTTAACGAAAAACTATATTAACCACAGTACATTTTTGCCTAAGTAAGTTATGTGAAAAAATCAATGATTATGGTCTAATCTTAACTTAAAATAATAAAATTGCTCTCCTGTAAAATGGTATTTTTTGAGAAATGTCGACCTTGCCACAAATGAGCGATATATTAAAATAACTTTTTACTGGCTTTTTTAAAGTAATTAATTTCAATAATTAAGACCTTTTAAATATTTTCTTTGAAAATGTTACGTAGAATATAAAAGGGCCACTAAAAAGGGTTTTTAAGTAATTGACCTGGGAACATTTTGCGGAAGTTGTAATTATTAGTACATTTACTTTGAGTCTGTTATTAAAGTGTCATCACTGAATAAAGTTATTATTTGGAGACATTAATAAACTTAATGGAATTAGTTTCAAGTTTTTCCACTTGTATGTCAAAAGGGAATCAAAAGTAGTTTTTCAATTTATTATTTTGCATTATTTGTTGGTTTTTGTAACAAAATTGGCTCATACGAGTAGTATTATTTTTTTAATGTCTCAACCACCACCGCCTCTATTAATTATGGGACCAGCTTTAATCAGTCTAATATACTGATAAAAGGCTCTATTAGCAACCCTGTTTGTTATCTTTCATAATTATGCATAAATACTAATTACCTATTGACGGCACGGTTGGCGCAGTGGTTAAGCGATTGACTGCTGCGCTGCGTGTCGCGGGTTCGATTCCCGCACGGAACAAATATTTGTATGACCCACAAGTAGTTGTTCCGGGTCTGGCTGTTTGTGTATGTGAGTTTAAATGTTTGTAAACGCACCCACGATACAGGAGAAATTCCTAGTGTGGGGCAACGTTTTGTTTAAAAAAAAAAATATATATATATATAAAACCTACTACATTAAGTTTTCTCCTACAGATGGACTGATCAGTAAGTTTTTTTTTTAAATATCTAATCATAAATCAACTGCCCACGTTAATTTTGAAAGTTTATAAGTTAAGGCAAATATATTATGACCAACAACACACCTACGTAAAGGTTTAGTAACTCATCGTTATTCTTATTCTAGAAAGAAAGTGAGTATTTTGTTATTTTTAATCAGGAATTTTAAAGCTGCTGCTGCTTCGGCTGGAAAGCATATCAAACTGACTCCGATGGCTAGAAATCATTCCACAAAAGTAGTTACTCTAAGAAATGTACCAACACTTGAAGCAAACGCAAATGACCGATCAATTCCTCAAAATCCATAATCCTTGTTAGGAACCGCTTGCCAAACGATCCAACACATTGCAACGGTGACATACTGTAAACAATTTGCATATTCTCTGAGCGAACAAGACAAGCAAACAACTTCATTAAATCTGATCAAAGCATGGTCGACTAGCAAATCTGCTTACTTAGGGGTGCCAAGACTGATAGGGTGGAAGGACCAGTTTTAAGTGTCCGTTACTGGTCTGTAAGGATGAGTATTTATTGTTGCATAAAAATTACTTAGTGGCTGGCGCGATGAACAAGACTCGTTCTTGACTGATTGGCCGGAAAAGGCAGCAGATAAAGATGAATGAAGAATGAAGTGAAGGGCGGGTGGGCGTTTTGGAGGACTGTCTAATGTAATTTTGACGTTCGAAAAGTGCTGATTCTCAGCCTAATTTGAATATAATTATGAATTTTGATTTGGTTTTAATGAAAAAGTATGGGGAGACCTGTCCAGCAGTGAGACAGAATAGGTTTAAAGTATAAGAAGACCTGCCCAGCAGTGAGACAGAATAGGTTTAAAGTATGGGGAGACCTGCCCAGCAGCGAGACAGAATAGGTTTAAAGTATGGGGAGACCTGCCCAGCAGTGATACAGAATAGGTTTAAAGTATGGGGAGACCTACCCAGCAGTGAGACAGAATATGTTTAAAGTATGGGGAGACCTGCCCAGCAGTGAGACAGAATCCGCCTTATTACAAAACAAGATTTATATTTCGACATAACTTAAACCATGCAGCCAGTTTTTGTAATAAGAACGTAACAGTGATTGAAATACCGTTTTTTATACAAAACTGAAAACTTAGTTCGGTACTAAGTTGTCAGTTTTGTGTTTAGGAACTTTACCATAGTCGGAATAAAGGTCGAAATTCCATAATGGCTCCATGTTTTAAACCTGGGTCTGAAGATAAACCTTGTTTTTTAATATGGGGCAATAGGTTTAAAGTATGGGGAGACCTGCTCAGCAGTGAGACAGAATAGGTTTAAAGTATGGGGAGACCTGCTCAGCAGTGAGACAGAATAGGTTTAAATTATGGGGAGACCTGCTCAGCAGTGAGACAGAATAGGTTTAAATTATGGGGAGACCTGCCCAGTAGTGAGACAGAATAGGTTTAAAGTATGGGTAGACCTGCCCAGCAGTGAGACAGAATAGGTTTAAAGTATGGGGAGACCTGTCCAGTAGTGAGACAGAATAGGTTTAAAGTATGGGTAGACCTGTTCAGCAGTGAGACAGAATAGGTTTAAAGTATGGGGAGACCTGCTCAGCAGTGAGACAGAATAGGTTTAAATTATGGGGAGACCTGCCCAGTAGTGAGACAGAATAGGTTTAAAGTATGGGTAGACCTGCCCAGCAGTGAGACAGAATAGGTTTAAAGTATGGGGAGACCTGTCCAGTAGTGAGACAGAATAGGTTTAAAGTATGGGTAGACCTGCCTAGCAGTGAGACAGAATAGGTTTAAAGTATGGGGAGACCTGCCCAGTAGTGAGACAAATTAGGTTTAAAGTATGGGTACCCATGCCCAGCAGTGAGACAGAATAGGTTAAAAGAAAATATTACTTAATGACTCAATTTTTGTGACGTGTAGTTATCAGTTTCTATGGTGATTATACATAATATAATTATGTAGGTAAAACAATAAACATTTTATTGTATCTACCAATACTGGTAAAATGATAAAATAAATGATAAATGATTTATTTCTGTAAGTAGGTTTGTACAAACACTTTTACACGTCAATCATATTTAAAAAAACTAGATGAGGTCGGCGTTTCGTATCCGACTACTCTGAGAAGAAAGGCCGAAACAAACTCAGAGGTCACAGTCTCTTTTTAAAGTCCAGACATAATCTTGGTCAGATCATGTGAAGACCATGTAGATTGGTGCCTGAAATGATCTTTTGACGAAAGAACCACACAGGTTGAGGGGACCTGTCCAGTCAGTGCACGCATTTGTCAGTAATCGTGCAGCTCAACTAAGAACTTAAGGAGCTCAACGATTCAACGAACAATACCAAAGAAAGGACATTTGGGTAGGCCGCATAAAATCACTCAAACTGCCAGACTATGATAAAAACTAAATGAGAAAAAAAAAGGAAAATGAACAATAACCCACATAGTCTTCACATTTACAATACTTAAAACAATATAATACTTAACAAAGTAAATATTCATGTCATTGTATATATAAAATTAATCACTGTCAATGTGTATATAAAATACGGATATAATCTTGGTCAGATCATTTGAGAACCATGTAGATTGGTGTCTGACATGGTCTTTTGACGAAAGAACCACACAGATTTGAGTGGACCTGTCCAGTCAGTGCACGCATTTGTCAGTTATCGTGCAGCTCAACTCAAAACTTAAGGAGCTCAGCGATGGTGCTAAATTAAAGGCTTTACACTATGTTATGTTGCCATGACTGGACTCTAATTTTTATGGATAATGTACTGAGTAGCTTTCATGTATATACTGGTAAAAAACCGGTTAATTTGTTAATATCAGTTATCGCCACACTCGTTATGTAACAAAACTATTTCAAAAAAGTATAATTTGAATAACATGCCGCTTCTCCTCCTCTATTTTAAATATTTTGCATCAGTACAAAGCAAAATACGGTACATTTCTCCGTGCATTCTAAGTCTCAGAATCATGGTTCCTCTCTAGCATCCCTATTGCGAGTGCATACGTCACGAATAAATCAGGCAAGGTTTAGATAGATGCACCTTAAATCCGGCACTGATCCGGCATTAAACGGCAATTTCTGTACGTGAGAACTCCAGACTATAGTGCCGGAGAGAATTGCTTTGTGACGGCTAGTATGTACTAAAATGTTTTTCGGATATTGGTACAAAGTAACAAACAATGTTAGAAATAAAGCAAAAACAAAATTGCATTCATTAGTTTACACTTTACAGTCTACTTTTTTATTACAATATTATTGCAATGTATTTATGCATCCCTGATTACAGAAATATAATTTGCGATAGGTGCAGCGAGAAAAAAGAGTTTGTTTGTCAAATAATCAGTACAGAAGAAATTGTGATTGTTGGACTGGTAGAGCTACATACTCAAAATCCTATTCAGCATATCCAAATAAGTTCAAACTCACTTCAAAAATAAAGCTTACCAGTCTAGAAAATATACCAAAGCAGATAGGACACTTGAAACCACTCCTCGTTCGATACAGCCCCTGAATAGCCTTTACAAAACGCAATGTCTCAACGAATAACCTAAAGGCTTTGTTGCGCAAAATTACGAGAAATTCACAACACATGTGCACACATCTTTTCAAAAGCTAACCGAGTATCTGACTCGCTTGTAAGAAAGATTCCCTAATGAAGACGGGGTGGGACGTTCAACACCCTTTTGTTTTCAACTAAGCCTGTGTTTTAGAGCTCATTAAATTAAAGGATGAGATTTACACTCGTTAGGGTGGCAACGGTCGTTTTTGTTCCACTGAATGTACGTTTAGAGCTTTTTCGCTGAAGTTTTGTTAAAGAAAAAATGTGTGGTAAACATTTTTGCAAATGAAAAATTTTCGTACTATTTTGCGAATGTTAATTTGGAGGGATGAATAGAGAATGGACTTACATGAGGTTGTTAATGATGTCCCAAAACAATGGGATAATTATGACAGTTGTAATACATTTTGCTTTTGAATCATTTAAATTTTTGAAGTCAAACTTAGAGTAATCCACTTTTAGGAGGAGGCTCCCCATTTTTACGTCAATTTGCATGAATATTCTAAAACAGTCACACTCAATTTGTATATGATTTATTGGATCTTTTTCTTTTCATGTTGAAGACCGTTACGTAATTGTAATATTTTCTCTTAATACATTTTGTATTCGAAAAACATGTCTTTTTTAAGTATAATTCTAAAAAACAAACAAGATTAATTAGTTTTCATGTGTAAAATAAATATTCACACCAAGAAAATATAGTTTATTATTCCGAAACAAGATATTTTTTCATTAGATCAATTATTACTTTACTTATAAATGAAATAAGAAATGAGACTTCGCTATTTAGTTTCGTGCTCGAACACGATCAAAGAGCGCATGCGATATTCAACTTTATTACTGATGTATTAGCGTTTAGCACATAACGGAGTAGCGGGGAGCGAGAGGCGGAGTCTGCGTTCGAAATTTGATTTAGACTGCCTCCTCTTAACCACTTAACAATAAAGGTGATTATCAGATAAATTAATACATACTGCAATACTTAAGCTTAATTTACTTTAAGTTTCTTGCTAATGCTAAAGCACCTACATCTGATTTTACTGACAGCACTGATTATTATTTCGATTGATTGACGTTTGTTAAGAAAACACGTACTGAAGAATAAAATCCACCAGGCCAATTGAAAGAAATCAAGTGGTAACTTACCTGTAAATATAAATAAGTATTATTAAATAAAAAAACTAAAATAAAACTTTACTTCAGACTAAGGTCCATAATTTTATTAGCATTTTGGTGTTAGTAATAATAGTGCTTAGGTTAATAGAATAGTATTGTTAGTTTCATAAATTAATTATTTACTAGACCTATGACTGTCCCCACCCACTATCCCTGTGCCTATGGCATGACATGACATGACATGACCATGACTGGCATGACCACTATCCCTGGCGCTCTGGCATCGATCATTTTTTAGAATGTTTTTGTCACTGCCATGCAGGTGCTGTAGTAACGAGGCCGCTTGCTTTCGCATGAGGCCGCTTGCTTTTGCTGTGCGAGCCTCTGCGAACATTCTCGAAGCGGTATGACGCTATGGTAGTCCCAAACAGCATCCTAAAAGCATTATTAAACTGAACACGCAGGACGTTGTACGCTCGGTGCGTGTATGACACCCACAGGCCACTCGTGTAAAACAATTGGCAGAACATTTTAAAAAGGGTAACTTGACGTCTGTATAGTCCAACGAGCGATCCTGCGGGCAAGCATATTGCTCGTCACGGACAACGCCCTGCGCTCCCTCTCCATATCTATGTCATCTCTCAGGTTACTCGTGACAATGTGGCTAAGGTATCTAAAACTATCGACAATCTTTAGTGCTAGGCCGTTGAAACTTATGGACGGAACACTTCGCGGCCGCTGCTTTAAATACAAGGAGCTCATTATTCTTCGAGTTGTATATTAAGCCATGCTCCTCCACATAGGCCTCGCAGGTCGATAAAAACTTCTTCAGCCCACCTATCGATGGACTGAGAAGCACCTTATCGTCTTCTGCGTTCTAGCTTATATTGTTGACACAACAATAGAATTATTAGAATCGTCAATACATTTAAGTAGGTATCTCACTATATATATACTATTATAAATGAAAAAAATGTTTGTTACACAATAACGCAAAAATGGCCGAAGGGATTTAGATAAAATCATCGATTAACACATAGGATACTTTTTATCCCGGTAGTACGTTCCCGTGGGTTAATTTTCGAGATCCACGTGGGCGAAACCGCTGCCAAAAGCTAGTAAATAATAATATTATTACAAAGATATCGCTGAACATACAAAAACCCGCTCCTTTTTAGAATCGGTAGCAGCAATCTTATATCAAAACAGACCCTACAAATGTTAAGAACAACGTTGTACGTCGGTCACCGTTTACACCCTAACAATACATTATTTAGAGAGCCCAGTAATGCTCTTAACGCGCCCAAGAGCTGTAATAGCACCTCAGACGTCCCAACTTGTAATGCGATTATTTCATATTTTCACACGTATTGTGTCCTGTTCCTGAGGTACGGAAATGTAATAATGCGAGGGTACGAAATATGTAGTGGTTTGTAGGTTTGGTTTTAAGCTGTTTGCTGCACATCTGTTTTGAGTAGTAAATGATACTTAGAAATTAAATAAGCAGTAGCATCTACCTTAACTTTACTATGTTGCTAGATAGATTCGAGCAACATTATGAGGTACGATTAAAATTAGTGAGCACACAGCACCAGTGAAATAAGTAATAATTTTCAACCAAAACTGGAAACATTTTGTTTTATGTTACTGGTTTTGCCAATTTTTAATTAGTGAAATACACAACAAGAACATGACAAGGTACCTAATAAACAATTTATAAGGAAATATATTTTGTAGACGCGCTACCACATCACGGACATACTATCTACATTTCAGATATATTAGCATCCACGTAGACCATTTTAAAATAACGATTTTACTCTTTTAGAATAGCGATTGAAACGTAGCACCGCTACGACGTAGCAAGGTTAGCTACGCCGTAGCATATTCGTAGACTATTAATTTGCTAGTAATAATAGTCTCGTACTGCATTTGTATGGTTGCCAGTTTTCTATTTGCTTTAAATAGATGATGTTATGCATGTTGTTGTGTATGTAATGTGGCTGTTGTACTGTGCGCAGACGTCTTGAAATGTTAATAAAAGATTTAAAATCCATTTACTGATGTAATTTTAACATTAGAATCGCTCTTTATTTAAATTTCAAATTCTCGTTATCTTTTTTTCTATTATAATAAATTTCACTGCAACACAATAAAGCGAAAACCGTTTGAAAATTGAATTTTCGGAGTGGAACGATTTTGCTGAATTCAAATAATACTTTTATAATTTTCAAACGAAACAAATTAAATAGCAGATGAATCTGTTACATGCTAACAAGGGCATGACAGCTTTTTGGTTTCACACAGAACGGCAGCTGTTGGACCTTCGTAACCTTTATATTCTAGGACCACATAATCCCAAGTATCATCCTATATACTGTCCCGTATATGTCTCCTCTGATACTTTGGGTAATAAATACCTACAAAAATTACGAAGCCAACATTTCAGTTTACAAAAATACCTATCCTTTACGTTACTGTTCAGAATGTACTATTGTTATGCAGGTCAGTACAGCAATCAATAAGAGTACCATACACACTCTGACCAACATTTTATCCCCGAACCGTTAAATGTGACATCTTGAAAGGACAAACTGGGAAGCGTTCATTTCTCGACCAAAGCTGTGCTACGTCGTCCTTATTCAATTTACATGCAAATGGGGGGAGATTGGGATGGCGGGCAGGGGGGGTGCGACCGTGCCAATAGTACGCTGATGTATCGCATCAGAACGTGTCCTGTGGAAAGTTGGCGTGTGGTGCAAGCTTCGGAAGTGTTCGGGTGTCCTCGGGTTTGAAATTCGGTTTGTGTTTGAAACTTTGTGTGATTGCGATGTGCAGGTTTAGTTGGTGGTGGTTTAGCAGGTGTGTTTAGCACTCATGACGACACTGAATTCAAATATGACTAAAAGTCAAAGTGTGCAAGTGTTTTTAGAATTTTATAAAACTATTAAGATTGTGTAAGGTGTCAAATTTCCTATAGAAGATTGCCAAATAAGTAACCGAAACCGTGTGCAAACTCGCCAGTTAACCTACAGTTTACTATTTATTTATTCAAAAATAACTTCTAAAATTTTTGGTAAATCTAATGGTTATAAATAGATACCCACTAGTCAAAAGCTTGTTCCCAAACGTCTCATCTCCTATAACTTGCACGTACAGTGACCAGCACATGAAGTTACCACAAGCTGTCAACATTTCTCATTCGATTTTGAACTTAACCACCAACATTTTAAGTGTTAAAATCATTTGTAGATTCTTGACAGTTTGGTTTCCCCCGTTGTCTGGCGACTGTACGTTGTAACGCGTGCGAAATATGACGCTACGGTAGGTGGCTCGATATTGATAGGTCACAACGGACAGGTCAGCGGCTGCGGCGGTTTTTAATAATGTCTCTGTGAGCCACCCTACTCGTACCAGATTTATTGTACAAGGACAGATTGGGAACCAAGGGTTGCGAAAAGACTTTACGTATCATAATATCTTGTTATGTTTAACTAAATACAACATAATCTACAAGCGATATACGATTTTATATATTTGTTTTGACAATCACAGCGTGTATCAGAATACATTTGGGTCGAGTAGGTATTGAAGCCTTATATGGAAACAGCTGATTATATTTTCGCCATTACGATGTTGGTCTAATGGAGAAAATTGTTCAGTTTGATGGTTTGTACCACACTATATATGAAAAAAACATTAATTTAACACATACGCTGTGTAATGATATGCTCATATTTAATTAGACAGTTTCTTTGAGCCAGATTGGTCTATAAGTAATAATGGTATATAATGGTCCAAGAAATGCCTCATCAAAGAATAACCTTGAATGTTAGCGCACTACCTTGGTAGTAAATAACTAGTAAATAAGAAAATTTCTGAATCTCCTAAAGATATGAACACACAACGTAACATACAACGGATGTTGTCTTACAACATCTACATTCATGCACGCAACCAATTCCATACATTATCGCCGTCCAATCTCGCGTGAATCTCAGCCAGGATATTTACATATAGGTACATTACTACAGTCTCGAGCACTAATTATTATGTATACACTAATCAACTTTTATAAGTGATTTACTCCTACTATATTAACGGGAATTATAAAACGAACAAAAAAAAAAACTTGCGACTGATGATGAGATACTGTTTTAATAACTTAACTTTAACTAAAAGTAGGTTGTGATTAATCCGTTTCAGATATTAAAATTCTAGCCGTGCGACTAAATGACTAAGTGAGCGACTAGAAATACAGAGAGGGTGCCGCGGCAGCCGCCGCCGAGTGCCAGATTCCCTTTATTCTTGGTGAATCATTTGGGTTAGATGAGGTTGTAAATATGAAAATTAGGTCAACTGAACGTTATATAAAAAGTACCTGCGTCAGATACCATCTACTGTTATTGAATCATTTGGGTTAGATTAGGTTAGAACAGTGACCATTAACATGCGGAGGCGAGCGAGCGAAGCGAGCGTTCCCCGGTAGCGGCCGCCGAGCGCCAGATTCCCTTTATTCTTGGTGAATCATTTGGGTTAGATGAGGTTTAAATATGAAAATTAGGTCAACTGAACGTTATAAATATAAATAAAAGCTTCTCATTTTGTATTTTAAGTAACTCAAATAAATGTTTGTAAGTCGCTGTTCTGTTGATTTCTCGTCACTCGCAGTCAGTCGCTCACTTAGTAATACTATAACGTAAATTAATTATTTTTATCACTTAAAACTTTAATTTACAGTCACTCGTTTAAATAATACCCATAATTGTTATTTTATGTTGTTACGATCATAAAATAACAGTTTTGGATCCCATGCTTTTATGAAATAAATACCAAAATGGTATTCTAATGTGTTCGCACTGTGCACATACCTCCACAGCCAAGATATACGATTTTACATTACACATAAGAGCACACGCTCGTTACCCATCGTCGACAAAAACAGAAATAGTTACCGTAGCCGAAACCAGCATGGAAATATATAATATAATATACTCGTATGTTATAATAAAAGTCTTATCTCAAAGTTGAAATCGTTATTCCAAATCGCTTTTGAATTTTGTTAAGTGTGTAAGTATTAGTGCTCGTGAGTGTACGAGTACATTCAATAACAATTCAATAACATCCGTCGTCACCAACACATCATTAAGGACAAATTACGGAATAAAACAGTTTTGTGGTCAACCGTGAGCTTGTAGTTGACGAAGGATTGCGTGCGGTTGTCGCGGAAGTGGCAAGTGGTTGACGCGCCATCAAACGGTTGGTTCTTGTGGTTGTCATCATTGATTTGTTGTTGCGTGCGGTGGTGGAAATTGTACGTGGATGGTGCAACTTAGAGCGAATTTCACCAATGAAACTGAACGCGATCAGCACATCTAAACCGAGTTCAAGAGCTGTCAGTGTCAATATTCCAAAGAAAGTTATGACACTGACAGCTCTTAAACGTGGTTTATGTGCTGATCGCGTTTAATTTCATTGGTGAAATTCGCCCTTAGTAGTATTTATGAGATTTCAAAATTGATTCAAAAAAGCCCACTTGCACTACAAATCTCTCTTTTTATCAATCATTTGAAAATGACAGAGACAGAATAATGTATTAAACATTATTAGCATTTACGTAGTGATTTTCGTGCTACCGGGTCTAAATAGTAATCAATCGTCTGCTTATCAACTGCATGAAGGTCTCAGTAAAACTGATTTGGTCAATAAAAAGCTTATTCGTCTTCAGAACTAATCTGGCAGAAAACTCAACCCACATTAAGTGCCAATTTCACCAATGAAACTGAACGCGAACAGCACATAAACCACCTTTAAGAGCTGTCAGTGTCATTATTTTCTTTGGAATATTGACGCTGACTACTCTTGAACTCAGTTTAGATGTGTTGATCGTGTTCAGTTTTATTGGTGAAATTTGCCCTTAACTAGGTAAGAACATAACTAAACAACTCAATTTTGAATGAACCAAAAACAATCTAACACAACTTATGAGCTTCCAATAAACAGATCGCTATGAAGCGTCAGTCCTATCCCTTCCGAGCAAACACTGTCCCCGATTTTAATTAGGGACCTCGTATCAAGGTCGCATAGGTAAAAGAACAAACAATAGACTGTGTTACGGCACATTTAACGCGCGCAATGTACATTGGTTTAACGGCAAATGTCTTCATTTCGGGCGCAGATGCTGAACGAGACTTGGATATAAAATTTAAGGATTATGTCCGCTGAAATGTTTTGTGTTGATCTGATTGTTTTTTTGTATATTTTTTATTGTTTTTCTTTTAGAAGACATGATATTTTACTGAAAATGGCATCGAGTGTCACAACGCATGCTTTCAATAACTCGACTTTAACTGCGTTGTTGTAATATAACAATGTATATTTAAATCTATATTCTTAGGTCAGGTTTTTCCTTCCAACATAATATCAACTCATTACACTGTTTAGTGTCCGTTACATTCACTTTGTAGTTATATCGCACCTTCATCATAGCTGATTAATTGTTTACTGTATTAACTTCACCATGATGCCCATACAAAGGTAACTAGATACTTCTGCCGAAACTTCAAGCTAATATGACCCGGTTTTCTCAATATTTATAAGAACATAAGGACCAATTTGGTCTGAACACGCAAACAAAGAAAGGTTTTTGCTAATGGTGTGTGAAGTGATTTAATCTAATTTATGTCTGTCTTTGGTCCGTTTGTCTTTATGGCTGTGGCTTTCGAGGAAATAGATACTTTTTAGTTGTTTAAGACCATTCCTAATATTTCAGGTTGGTTGCTCGGTAAATTGAAGGTACGCATAACTTTGGCGTATGTTCTATGGTCGTCAGAAGTTATTGCGGCCAAATCTTTTATTATGATTGTTGTTATAAAGTAGGCCATCATCTCTGTAGATAATCAACTCAATTTATTTATACAAATAATCTAATAAAATAATTCTTCGACGTTTTCTTTTCTAAATTCGACTACTGAACGCTCCATGTTTTATGTAAAGCTCAACATTTAAGACTCTGACTATGAGTCGCAAAATTCCGGTCGGCTATTAGCTGCCGAGCGCTCCGTTATAATTGCGTTTCGCAACAAATTACAAGTTAGAATGAGGTAGAAACACGGGCCAAGTGGTTCCCAAGTCGCTGTACACCATACACGTTAAGTATCTTCAAGATTATGTTCGCATAAAGGGCAAATAGAATTAAAGGGTAGGAATATTTCGGTGACAAAGTGCCACTTGGTTAAGAATGGTCCCAGAAAAGAGCCTTGTGTCATACCTGACCTGATTTACTACAATTAAGAGGCTGATGAATTATTTGTAGCAAGTTATCATCAGTTAACCATTTTAAAACTTTGCAAGTAATAACAACAGGGTATCAAATGCACATCAACACGCTTTTTCACAAAATAATTTACCAACTAAATAAAATATTCATAATGTATTCGGTAAACCTGTTTGTATTTTGCCCCTATCCGTCTTACAACGTCTGTTGGGCGTCGTGCAGCATAAACTTGTTTGTTTGTTAGATGAAAAATCAACAGGACATACACATGTACACGTAGTATGTACTACTATAGGAGAAATATTGCTTACATCATGTACAGTTTATTTTGTTTCATGAGCGTTGCCTGCATTTTATTTAGCAAAATGTTTTTAAAAGAATATTTTAAAATGATGAGAGTAGCAAGTTTTTTCTTTTATTATTTACTTTTTGGTACTGTGTGAGGAAATAAAGTAAATTTGCACAAGGTACATGTGTCAAATGTTAATGAAAGGTTTAATGCTACAAATTATTTTAATAGATGGTTTAATTGAGGCCCGGCACGGCGACGGCATTGGTTTATTTTGACGGCACCGTTGGTGCAGTGGTTAAGCGATTGACTGCTGCGCTGCGTGTCACGGGTTTGATTCCTGCAAGGAACAAATATTTGTATGACCTATAAGCAGTTGTTCCGTGTCTGGATCTGGATCTATAATATTTTTATGAATTTGATAAATCATCAACATGCGATAATTATGCATACTTTATAGCTTTATATGTAAAAGACTTGACAGATGTTGGAAGAAATCCAAACCAGATTTCAAATACAACACTCCAAAGCCAATCACTGACCTGTACACATGCCTTGTTTACAGATGTCAAGAGAAATACATATTTCAGCAACTCGCCGCTACGCCCGGCTACATGTCTGTTAATTCGGTACAACAGAATGTATCCTGACCTCTCCTCTTATGTACTTCTGAGTAGGTCACATGGAAAATAGATTTTAAAATACTAAGTAATTGTCACAGATTCTTTGAAATTAACACGAATCATTTAGTTGATAATCAAAGAAAGGTTCTATTTTTATTGCTGGCAGTTAGTATGTGTTCGTTATGTACTCTCGTAATTAAAAAATAACACCAATTTAAACAGCTCTATCTATTCTTAACTTTGAAACCAATAGCAAATCTTTTTGTAAAAATTAATGACACACTCACTCAATCCATCCATGTAATTTACCAAAAATTTACCAAATAGTTGTATCAAAAATTTCATTTAATTCCGATACGGTTACGGGCCGTATTATATCCGGTTCATCCGACACAACCGGTAACATATTACAGGTCAGGTGGGGCCCACTTGATCACTGCCCGCTATATATCACACGGGTCTTAGCAGATACTTAGAGCTAACGGGTACTTAATACCTGCGGTTTTTGTATTGATGTATTTGGGGAATCTCGGGTTTCAGATATTGATTTTATTATAAGTGTCTATGAGACTGAGGATTAATTATTTGTTGGTCATTTGATTGATTGTTCTCATGGTTTGCGCCTAAATGTATGCCATTGTATAATTATGTTCAATAATATAGGCTGTCCAATATCTTTTTATTTTGTCATACTTAGTAGGAAGTTTGGAATAATAGTTAATAAAAAAAATAAAAAACTTTTATTTCAAACCCTTAATAGTTTACATTGCTTATCCTGTCAAAATCGGGAATTGTCTTTGTTGTAATAAATTGCTTACCGAAAAATATAATTAAATTATTTCCTTAAGCGTAAAAATAAAAGAACTAGAAGACTGGTAAGCTTCCTGTCTCCTTACAAAACAAAGGTACCACCAGCACCGCATCCTTAATTTAAAAATGGCCAGTTCAATTTAGAGGGCGTCCTAATTAATTGATCTGGAGATCCGCGGAAATTGCGCCCTCTCCCCTCGCACCCTCTTCCTCCCCGCCAGTGTATCTTTGGCTTTAATTTTGAATTGTTAGCGCAAAGGGAATGCAATTTACGTAAAATAATTGTTTGATTTGGAATATTCGAGCCAACCCTTCCACTGTAATTTGGTTTATGAAAAAGGTTCTTGCGATCAGTTTTGGGAGCAGGGTTGCTAATGTAATGAGATCAACCCTGGACATTTATAACGTACGACGTAATGTTATTAAATTATTCGGCTAGAACCCTGAAAAAGTATTTTAAATATTCTAAAAGGCTGTGGAATTTCAATGTATCATTGAAAATAATTATAATGAGAACAAAATATATGTCGTAGATATCAATATTATTACTTACAATATTATTTGTAACTGTCATTTTGAAATATAACGTTGTTGGTTATGAAATATTTAAGAGTATCCATCTTACTACGATCAGGCCTTAACCAGTAAGTTATACCAATTCAAACTTTAAACAAAGACCGTATCTGTAAGTTACATTATTCTACCCTCTCCTCCAAAATCTATACAATTCATACTACTTACTACACTCGCACGTCTACCTCTGGAAGTCGCGTTGCCACTCGCATCAGTCGAAACAACTGAGATGATAATGTATGCAAATGAGCGCTAACTTGGGACGCAGACTGCGAGCGCTGTATCAAACTTGTTATTTGTGTGTTTTAAGTTGGTACGATGATTTACGTGCGCCGGATTAAGAATGGGGTATAGCGGTGGGAAGGATGACGAGCTTGTTGGATGATTTGTTGGATTTCGATTCATTAGGAGCTGTCGTACATTGTTAAAGTTAAAAAGCGAATGGCCTTGCTGAAATATTCACAAGTAGATCTATAATTAATAATATTCGTATTCATAATTCATATATTTATTTGCATTCCATAATTAATAAAGGTGTTACAATGGCTTAAAGCTAATGTACAGTTGCGGACCCTGTAAAGCACAGCAAAAAGTATTATAAAATTAATTCTTAAAATAAAATTAGGAAACAGTTAGCAATCAAAAAATTTTAAATAGATTATTAACATTTATTAAGTAAATATAAAATTTATTTTATTGAGATCAGTCATAGGTTGTACAATAATTATTTTAATAGGTCAATTTATTTAACATGTTATAATATTTATCTATGTATGTATGCATGTATTTAAGGACTAACTGTTTGTGGTGTAAATTTGTGTTAAATTTATTTTTTCGTCATGTATGTATTCGTTTATATGCTTTATGAATTAATATTTGCTTGAGCTTATTTATAAATGTCATTTCTTAACATAAAATACGAGTATATCATAATGTCACTTGGCAATGCTGTAGTTTCCCATTAGTTAAAGAATTTTCAAAATCGGTTCAGTAGTTCCGAAGATTACCCCCCTACATACAAAATTACAATCTTTTACCTCTATAAATAGTTGTTGGCTGCTGCTTAGTACGTACAAGCAGCAGCCCACAAGTATTTCCCAACATCTGAGAAGAACAAACTGTATGTTCGTCACGACTGTGTGTCTCGCACGTTAGTAAAGCAATGTTACTGTAATTGGTTCTGACTGTAGCAGGTGTTGGCCGTGACTTACGACGTTTTGTGCGGTGAGCAAAACTCGCGACTTGTTGTAACGCAATTATGTCGCGGGTAGTTTTATATTATAGGCGTGCTTGCGAGCGTACTTGTGAGATTTATGATGGGAATACATTTTACAGAAGCTATTATTAATGTAATGTTTATTATGGTTCCGTAGTCAACAAGGAACCGTTATAATTTCGCTATGTCCATATGCGTGTCGAGAGCATCGATGACTTCTACGCCAACCTAGCGAGGAGGATGTTCGCGCGCGCTGACGTCTCTGAACAGCACCACATCAGGGACATTGTAACATGGTACGCGCGACCCCCGATTACAAGCGCATCACCACTGCATACGGCGCGCATTACCAACCGGACATGACGCCTGAGTAACTCGCCTTCACTTACTCAAACAAAAAAAAACTCCACACGTACCATATGACACTTGCTGCGCGCAAAACGTTCTAAATTAATATAGGCGCATAGTGCGCGGCTCACACACATACTACTCCACACAACTGAAGTCACTCGATACACATTACAACGCCCGAACCCTACAATGCTACCAGCTAGATCTGGTTACGTTGTTGCAAAGTAAGCGCAAACCAAAACCGACGCCCTCGTTGCTAGATCGGCTCTTGCCGGGCCTTCCCTAGGGCACTAGGGATCTCACCCAGCAGAGGCCTGGTCGCACGGGCATCGTAAAGCACAAATACACTTCAGAACGCTGAGGGGCGGTAAACCCGAGCCCCAAAACCGAGTCCTCGTGAGGAAAGACGACCACACGACGAACGGAGGACAGTCCGAGTCTATTGAGCGCCCCGTCCACAACTCTAAGTGTGACACGGATCACGCCTGAATTGCATTATCAAAACGTTTTATTGATAATTTTTACTTTTATTCATTTAGTTGTTGAATTAAATTGATTTTGAGTTAAATATTGATTTTCTTTTAAATAATGGCGAATGAAAACCCTCAAGGCCACGTGATCTTGTAAAAAGCAATTTAAGGCCGTCTTGTAGTGCGGTGTGTAGCCGGCTGTAACTGGCCGGCCGTTGCGAGCTCTTGAACTGCTAGATTTTGTGTATATTTGCTCCATAGAAAAAAATAGTAAGGAAATTATAAAATGTGTTCTCACCAAGTACTAAAAAACAATAAGGCCTATCTTTTGGTATAACTTTTACATGGTTTAACGAAGTAATCTCTTCAAGGTACACGTTTTAAATAGCGATTTAGTGTCATCTTTGTGATTTTATTTAATGACATAAAACAAGTTGTACAACAAATAATAGAATTCTCTGACTCTTTTTTATTGAGCCAATTAATTTAATTTATGTTTCTATCTTCACACAGTGCTTGATAATATGTTAAATTTTCTTAAAATATTTTTTTTTTTGCGCAAAATTTATATTTTGCTAGATTTACAGAGGTTTAAAAAAGTTAAAAAGTACTGCAACCTCGCCTTAACAATACGTCAATCTGGCCACCTCGCACCGAAACGTATGTAAGTAAATATTGTCTTTCCCATAGGTATCCTTATATCCATCATCAAACAACATTGTTTTTCGTCAAATCCTTCAAATTCTCGACAGTCAAACGTTAATTGTTACTGTTTGTAAGATTATAAACAAGCGTCTTGTTTCAAAACACCTTCGACTTAATTAAAATTTGTTTATACAACCAAAACAAACAAAACGAAGAAAGCTAGGTTAATTTCCAACCTAAATATATTTGTAACGTGTTTGTTATTGGAGAGAAAACAAATAAACTTAACTAAAGGTCACGACTAAGAAATAGTCGATAAGAAACATTTTATAAAATAACATAACGTAATCCCGAAGGGTGCTGTACGCATAGTGCATCCACATTACACCAGTTATGTTTAAGTCCCATGTAATACCCCAACTAGGGTGAGTCTATTGCTATGAACCTGCCCGGTTGATGGCAATAGACTCAACTCAAATCCAGATTACAAAAACATATTTCCAGACCCGGGAATCAAACCCAAGATCTCATGCTCAGCAGTAGTGCTTGCGGCAATTAGACCAACAAAGCATAAAATTATTTGGGCCAGATTAGAAATTGATTTATCTGCTTTCATTATTTATCTTAGTAGCGGCAAAGTATAGTTTTGTAATCGTTAATGATGGGCGGGACAAAGAAGAAACCAGTATTTTGCTGGTGTAAGATAATATACTTTTCAATCACAGTTAGAATCAATGATATTATAAGTAAAAAGTGGTAGATAAGTGACACGTTAAAATCTGGCTAATTAGCCTAATTTTGTTCGTCTTGTCTCTTTTTCGCCTCCGATAATTACGACATCCTGCTTCCACGTGTCTTCTAGTAATGTGACATTGAGCCGTTTTTGAAGATCGAATGTTAGGTAAGTAGCCTATCTACCTCTTTTTACTTTTATTATCATTGGTACCATCACAGTAGACAACAGTGGCGAAAGCACTATACAACACGTTCCTGCCGGCTTCCCTTCGGAGGTTCGCATCAGCAACTCTACGGCTCTTTAGAATGATAGTATCTAATGTACTTGAGTTTATTTCTGTAAAACACGTTTATTTTTGTGTAGTGCTAGCGTCTTTTTGGTTCTGATACTGGACGATAGATGGTGTTAAATTCAGTAAAGGAAAGATTTTTATTTTTAGGTTTGTTCATTTTTGCTTTTTTGATAAGTAAATTAAAACCTGCTTCGCTTCGGCTTCTCTCTAACAAAAATTGACACCTCGCCGCTGTATACAACATTGACGATATTAAAAAAAAAATACAAATCACAGAATCATAATTAAAATCAGTATCCCAGTGTGACAACGAAACATTAATTACAAAACGCACCCTCCTTCTACCAAATCAAAACAGACAACAAAATAATGGAGGTACACGACGAAAGCACTGACAAAATTAATAACTACCCCGTGTTCTGCAGATAATTATGATAGGGTACCGGCTGACCACACTATAGCGAATTTTGCCGGCCTGACGGGTCTGACGTCAGTGTCAGCAGCCCGTGTCGAATTTAATAAATGCTTAGCAATAAATAATAGAGTTCGTTAGATGAATTAATCAGATTTCGGATGGTCATTGTGACATTGATTGCTGTGATACAAGCTTCGTGTTGTGAACGAAAATAACTTTGCGCCATGATTTATTTTGGGGTGGAAATTTGTTGTTTGTGCTTGCAGGAAAAACAATTCCTAGTCTTTGGTGTTTGGGAGTTGAAGTACCTAAGCAAGAATTGTATTTCAATTAATCAATCAATCAACTTTATTTTTTCTAACCACAATAAAGGTACATAAGTTATTTACGTTATTACGAGTATACTTACATAAGTTATATTTGGAATAACATGAAGATTATTTTCTGAATTAGAACGTTTAGGAATTTATAAAACCAGACAACTGCGAATCAGACCACGCACAATGAAGGGTTCTGTAGTTTGGATGAATTTATCTCAAGAGCAAACTTAACATTGTAGTTGAAAAACATGTTCTCCCATAAACTCTATCTGCAAATGTAATTTGTTCGACTATTACTCATTAAATTGTAAAGCCTAATTAGCTGTGATAGTAAGTTTTCTTTTTAACCGACTTCCAAAAAGGAGGAGGTTATATTATTTTCGGCGGCTATGTTTTTTTTAAATGTATATTCACCGATTTCTCTGTCAATCGTGATTTTGAAAATTCTTTTCTTGTTTGAAAAGGTATGCTCCCGAGGTGGTCCCATTGCCAGCAAATCAGAATCTGATGAGGGGATCCCATGGAAATCGAGGGAAATTCTCAAATTTTATAGGCACACTTACAGCGATTTGGGTATTTTTTATAGTAACTCGTGCATTTGCTCTCAGAAAGTACCATTTGGTGAAGTGAAACTGATGATGAAGACCAGAGATGGCCACCGGAACTTAAAAATAAGTATTTAACGGGTTGGGATTCGAGTAGGTACTTTAATAGTGTTGCTAAGTAATTTATGCTCGTCACAATGCATTTGGTGATTGGCAGTTCTCCTGGTTCTTACCAGGCGAACCCCTCAACAATTAACGCCCCGGCATCGGGAAAAGCAATATTTTGTAAAAGGGGATGAGCAGTTGACAGTACGCTATTGTAATTTAGACTAATTACAAACTGACCCACTAAAAAGTGAAAAATATTTTTTTTTTACAAAAATAAAAAATAACCGACTTCCAATAAAACACTACAAAGTCAAAAATAACTTTAATTTTGGAAGTCGTTGGCAAAAAAACTAAAATACAGATCCAATGACACTGACTTCCGAAATTAAAGTTATTTTTCACTTTGTAGTGTTGTTTTGGAAGTCGGTTATTTTTTTTTGTAAAAAGTTATTTAAGTTCGATATATAATTATATCCAAAAACTGCTGCTAGTTAGTGATGATAGCTGCCAGGGGCCAACTTTTGACTTTACTAAACCTATTATTTCGCAAACGGATCCCTGAATCGAAAAGCGATTTTCACATTCGCAATATTTTTGAATGACATTTCCAACGACACAATGGGATATATAGGTAACCTAAAAAAATATATTTTATTTTACCACTTTGTCGGCGTGATTAATATGTATACCCATGCCAAAATAACAGCTTTCTAGTACAAAGAGTCTGTGAGCGAAGTCGCGGACAGACAGACAGATGGACATGGAACTATAAGATTTCCTTGTTGACTACGTAACCCTAAAAATTTGACTTTTTGAACAAAATTATGACTAACTACATTTATTCATATTTCCTACATTTTGTGTTTGAAAACTTTCTCCTCATCCTCATTCACTAAGTTGGTCAAGTATTTTAAAAAAACTTCTTTCAAATTACCTTTGAAATAATTCGTAAGATATTCAAAATGTTATTTTATGGCTAAGATTTGTGCGGAAGCAAATTTCGCAGTTACCTAACAAGACCACCGCGATTTTTGCAACTGTTCCTTACGAAAATTTCAGCTTACATAACGTTATTATTCCGAGAAAAGGGCGCTCCGCTTTGAGCGACGTACAATGCTTGTTTCACTATACTACAGGTTTATACATACTGTAAGAAGCCTGCAATGCACTACATCCAACCGTCTGGAGTACGCTCCCCTTGACCGGTCTAACTTAATAATAAAACCTCTTCGGTGGCAGTGACGTCTCGTTTGTGGAGTTCAGTTTTGATTTCTTTAAAACGCTTTTTGTTTATTTTGTTGCAATAAAATGCAAATGCTTTTTTTTGTATGTTTTTTTTACTGTATGGCATTGACCCTCAATTTTTACTACACACATAGGTCATTCGCAGGGTTCAACTATTTTTGATATTGTACATTTTCTGACTTGTCTATATTTGAAACTGTAATAAATAAACAGATTTACTAAGACGTACCTGCTTAGATAACATTTCACATAACCGATTGATTTGTAATTAATGAAAATATACAAGCCACCCAGAATCACCCAAAATTAAATTAAAAAAACGCAGAAAAGCATCGAAAACTACAGAACCACTCAATTACGGAGAAAACATTCACCCATTTTTTGCCAACCGTCTCTCTAGCTTCTCGTCTCTCGGAACGGAAAATGTTCCTTCCTTCCTTATTTGTCTAAAAACTGACGTGGACTCCAGAGGGGTATCGGAGTAACTTTATTTAGTTTTCTATTCCAATGTACCTACATCGTGTAAATGAAAATGGGACGAAACCGGTGCATTTGTCATGTGTACGGATATTTATTTTTTGTGATGGATTTATGGTTGTGAATAGGTTATAGTGCCATCAATAAAGGTTGTTAAAGATTTATGTTGTGTTGAGTAAAGACTTCCTTGATGTGTTCCTGGATATATTTAGCCTTCAATATATCCAGGAACACATCAAGGACATCTTCTTGAAAGAAGTGTGTTTAAGCATGGCTGGTTTTGTATTGTGTTATTTCTTTTCTTTCTCGTGTGGTTATTAACTAACTTGGTGTCAGAGTTTTTATAACGCCCATGGACCTCTAACTTGGCTTCTTAATCCGTCGAGAAATATCTCGCAGACAGAAACGTTTCTTCACGATGTTTTCCTTCACCGTTTTTTAAGCAAGTGATAATAATTAAATAATACACATGAATCCGAAAAGTCAGAGGTGGCTTCGGTTCGAACTTGAGACCTATGAGTTGGCAGTCCAACGGTCACACCACTAGGCTATCACTGCTGTTCTAAAACTCTGATATGGTATTATTAAAAGTGTAGTCGGTACGCGAATTTGTATAGTTGCCCATTTCGGGTAGCGATTATCGTTAAGGATGAGTTATGGTAATGAAACTTTTTAAGCGTGATATAAGCGTTGTTACTAATAATAATAAAAATAGCTGAAAACCGTGCCTACAAAACAGTGCAAATTTAACACAGTCGCACGTAAAAATACGAAGTTAAAAATCACACACTACTAACCTACATGCAAACAACACAAGAATTTACTCTCATCCACCATTGAGTATACCAATAAATGGAATAATTAAAAGCACATCGGTATCCATTACGCTCCGAGCGTGTTTTTGTCAGTTGCAGTAACACTACCACCGTATACGAAAAAGCTGTCAGTCCATTACATTGTTTGATATGTACAACCAGGCTTTGTAACAGGACATTTTCATTTTTATAATTGGTTCTTTGTTTCCTGTTGTTTTTAATTAACACGTATTCATACTGATTTAACTTCTACATAAATTAATTTGACATCTTTGTTTGGCAGGTAGGTATGACTTTAAATCGTTATTTTGAGTTTTTTATAAAGGATTTAAAGACTGACTAACTTTAGTTTATTCAATTAGTTATTCAGTAAGTAGACACATAAAGTAAATGGGTGTTACTAAATCACTTATTTAATCAAATAAAATTATTTGAATTATTTATTTATAAACTAAGGGTAGACAAAGTTGTATTTTTAGTGAGCACACCCACTTCAATGTACGTTATTTATTGCAATTCACAGCTACTTTAACAAAACTACCTACTTGATAATTTGTTCAACATTTCCACCCGAGTTCCGAACTCATCCATTAAGCTGCATCCAAATATTGTTGAAAAGTAAACTACACGAATTAGCCACGTAAGTAAAGTCACGGAATCCAGCTAGTTATACAAATATACACGGTATAATTAAATGCCCGTTTTAATTCATAACTTTGATTCAAATTTCACGTAGACTTTCCCACGAACCACGTACCTAACGTTTTTGACTGGTTCCGATTACAATTTTTAAAAGGTTTCCTTTAGGTTTTATTTTACAGCAGTGATTTTTGGCTGAAATTCTCATATTTTCATTATGATGAAACATATGCAGGTAGTTTAAGTTTTACATTACCTACACGCTATACAATGTACTGTCATCATCATCAGCTGCCTAGCCTTTTCCAAACTATGTTGGGTCAGCTTCTAGTCTAACCGGATACAGCTGAATACCAGTATTTTAAATCAAGCTACTGCCTATCTGACCTTCACAACCCAGTTATTGGGTAATACGATACCGCTTGTTAAGACTTTCGGGATTCTGACGACCCGTAACGACTGTCAGAGACCCACGAATGACAGCCGGGACCAACGGCTTAACGTGCTTTTCAAGGTCTTGGTGTGTAAAGATAGTCACCCATCCACGGACCAACCGCGGCAAGCGTAGCTTAACCTGGTCGATCGACCCATGTGGCTGTTATTACTTAGCCACAAGCCTCTCAAGCTATATATTTTACTGTATGGTTTACAATATCGTCATACTAAATATAAATATACAATCGCCAAAAATTCAGTTACTAAAGATTTGAGCATACGAGTAAATATCTCTCGTGTCCACATCGCAATTTCTCCCGATCCCTATAACATTTATAAAAGTGTATTCGGTGGAAAAACTCAATAACCGTCAAATGTCTCAATACAAGCTGACGGCGACAACACTAGAAATCTTTCGAACAAAACGGAACAGATTGTATGGCGGGCCCAGGACGCTGCCATGCGGGAGCCCGGGCATTTCTCCTACATCTGTCGCAGTCGACGCGTAATGCACATTTAATCTCCCAACCACTTCAAAATCTGCCAAAATGCTTTATTGCTCTTGAACAAGTTCTCAAGCTGGTTCTCGGTGCTCAAGATAAAACTTTACAGGCATAATGAATCTTAATCGCGCCGCCAATTCCCAAAATTGTTCGAGAGTTTTGTTTTAAAATAAAACTTGAATTTATCTCGTTTGCTCGGAATTAATTTTGCCTTTTGTTGTTGCGTAATCGGTTACCTGTGACGGGTGTTCTTTTTTAATTTCGTTTTGTTTAAATGTATTACATTTTTTGATGGACTGATATTTAATAATTGTTGGTGAAGTGTCATTTTTATGATTTGGCTTTTGTTTTAGTATTATAATTTTGATTTCTAGCGTAATTAAGTAAATCAAAGTTTACCATTATTAAAACAAAATGATTATTTTACGCCAACCAAAGAATGAAAGTTTTACTTTTGCAGATAAAGAAGAAATCGTCGACATAAAATCCGATGTTAGGACAGAACAGAACAATAAAATCGAAATTCCTTGGATTCCTAGATCCCTAGATTTGGTTCTCTCTCCTCGCCCAGAAAATCGGCTGTCTCAATGGATTAGGGCTAGGAAACTTTTAATCCTTAATATCCTTTCGTAGGAAATGAAGTTTAAACTCCGTACATCCGTTGTGAATGAAATCGGACTTAAATCCTTTGGGGACAACGTTTTTGTGCCAAAATATAAATTTCAGTTTATGCTTGACAAGCAGTTTCTTGTTTTGCTTTGTGCTAATAATTATGTTTGACCCTTGTATGTTGGGAGAAATTTGTATTGGAAAAAGTTTTATTGGTCATTGATCTTGTTCAATAATAATTAGAAGATTCACTTTGAGCTGATAGTTCGTGTAAAGGCAAATACACAGTTATTTAAAATTATCATTAACTAGTACCTAGTCTGTTTACAAGTAATACCAGAAATAATTTCTTCTTTTTTTACTAACTCTTATAACATTTTTCGGGTTGACTTTCATCAAAGCTTATACAAAACCAAGTTTGTTCAATGGCTATGATTTCATCATTAACAGGCAAATTTTCCGTAACGCAGGTAGTCCTAAACTGCCTTATAAAATACCCGCGGGATTTCACTTAGCACTCGCGACGTTACTGACAGCTAATGATATTAATAATGGCGTGTTAGGACTGCATTCCGCACCGATGTAATTAATGATGGAACCATTCAAAGTAAACTAAGTGATATCAAAACTAATTGGGTTTAAAGTTATCACGAAAGTTATTTAAAAATATCTTAGAAGTACCTATGACTTTAAAAATAGCTTTATTTTACTCCAAGGAGTGATTATTTCATCTCATTTTGGAAAGATAATATCTTTCCAAGTGAGATGACGTAATCACTCCTTTCCTTAATGGAAAAAATGGTCTTTGATGTCCCATAAAAAGTGAATAAAAAACAAAAATCCAAACAACTACATGGAATAATAGAGTTCTGCAAGCTGCATTCTTCAAGTTCAAGCAACATTTTTGAGCATGTCCAGTATGAAAATAACTCCCAAATCATATTATCATTAAAAATAATCACCATAATGAAATCCGTACACAACTATTTTGCAACTACCTTCTACGGGAGAGGGCTACTCAAATTGTGCAAGTTTCGGGTCCCGGGACCGTCAATAAGGCTCTAACAGGGATTAGGGCAGAACTCATCTCATTAGTTTGATTGCACGAATCTGCAGCCGTGTTGCGATCGTGACATAGTTGTGGGCCAAATTGATTTTCTTGGGAAAGCCTTCGGTAAGTCAGTAGTCGCACAAATCAAATTTCGGTCTGGAATCCATTAAGGAACGGTTCGAATGTGTAATGAGATGTTAGATAGTTGAATAGTTTTGATCTAAGGAACATTTAAAACCGGTTCTTCGGAGATTTTTAGGAGGATTAATTAAGTCAAAGCTTAACAATACTTTTCTAATATCATTAATAACAATTAATCATCATGCATAAAAAAGACAAACCAACCAATTAACTGCACAACAAAATTGCACAGAACTTTCATTAATAATTTTCGCAAAAATGCCAAACGCAAGAATTCAAGTGATATTTTCAAATAGAACTCAAAGCTACTCAAAATTTCAACCCATAATACCTTTTATAGCGTTGTTCCCATCCAAAAATTTGAATGCCGCTTATAAATAAAAACTTTTTGATACCGACGCGCTGAACAATATACTAAAGCGCACAATACGTTTAAAAAAGTTTTAAAAGTACACAATAACATCCCATCCTTGGTACCGCTTTAAAGCAATAATTCAGGCGGTATTTCACACCTAACATTTGCGTGCCATAGTACCTCTAAAGTGAGAATAAACAAGCTAACTTTTGCCATTTCACAATGTGAGGATGAGACCCGCTTTTATTCACACTCAAATTAAACTTGCCAGATTACATAGCTGCACCAATGCCGCTTCTAAACTATCCTGCCTAAGAGTTTCGACAAGAATAATGCATTGCAGTCAGATGGAGTGTGAGCTTTGGTTGATGTTTTAAACATAAGTGTTCTTGAAGTTTAAAATACATACAAGAAACAAAACTATACATAATAAAATACAGGTATCAAAATATAAAACGTTTGCGTTTTTAACACCATTGGAATGCTCATTTTATAATCGCGGGTTATTTATGCGACGTGCTAGACATTTCAACAACACACATCTCCTACTCAAAAATAAACTTATGCAATACCATCACAAGCGATATAATTCCAAACAAAATATGTCAAACTTACACAATCTCGTTATGTTACATTTCTAATGTTTTATTAACAACAAAAATGGATTTCAGTAATTATAATCCAAGAACATAATACTCCGAACAGATTTCGTGTTACATTAATGTCTACCTCAACAAGTTTTGGTAAATCGATACAATTTGTATTGTACTTTGTTACAGTCCCATTCACATTTTAATTAATTGTCAGAAACTGCGGACCGTTTGATTGAAACACTTCGAAGAACTTGTTTGACATTGTTTAGACAGGTTTCTGAAACAATCCGTGTCTATTCGGATTACAGGCTTCTTATAAGCGTTTTAATCAGAATACGATTTGTCATAAAAGTTAGGGTTGTCTTCTTCTAACGTGGCCTGAGCATTAATTTTGTTGGGAATGTAATCAAATTCGCTAATAGTGAATCTCTTTGTTGGTGATATATTGAATTACCTAACGTTTCTTGTGTATCTTCTTTGTTATCTTATACGCTTCTGGCGTCTTGTCAAAGGTGGCTTTGCCTGGAGAGAGTGATTTTCAGTTAATTAATTTAAGCATTATTTTTGAATGTGCTTCTGATTTTATTTAGTAGTTTGCTATACATACAGCACAGTTTTAAAATATACTTTTTGCTTTACTTAATTTACCTGTGACTTAATTTTTTCTTTTGAAAAGAACGTAGATTTTTCTTAAATAGAATCTACTATTCTTCAATTTGCTGGGTTAGTTGTTGTTATTTATATCTAGCAAGAACGCCATACTATGACAGACATTTGACAGGACCACGTGTAGATTCTATAACAATACATCGACAGCCAATATTGTATATGTATATAATACCAAAAGCAAACACAAAAACCAAACAAATACCCATAGAAGTGCCAGTTATTTGGGTAGTAAATTTCAAAGGGATTATAATAGATGTAACAGCACTTTGAAGTGCCAACGCAATGAGAGAGGCGATTTATATGTGTCCGCAAATAGTCTAATTTGCATGTACCAGGCAGACGGATGGCGTAATTTTCTCTGTCTCATATTGTATAAGGAGCTTATACTGTTCTTATTAGGTGTTAGGTGATTGCCTTGAGCCGCTACCGTTGTGATGTTGTGTTTAGATGGATCAGTAATGGGCTATTTGGTTTGTTTTGGTATGAACATACAAAATTTAAATACTGAGAATACGATGAGAGGGTTGATCATTATTTACTACCATAACTTTACCTTTGCTCTATTTGTGATGTTCAAAAACTATTTTATGTAGTAGGAAGAAAATTGCCCTCTTAACAACCTTTATACAGACTATTACTTAAAATTCTTGAGTAATTTTAAAGCGATCAACATTTCGAGCAAAAAGGCAATTTGGAGCCGACCAATTCAACATTGAATTTAAGTGAAAAACTTTGCTGCATTTAACCAGATAGATTTAATTGAACAAGGATTTATCACTGGTTAACCAAATCGATACTTATGTAATTCTATTATTCAATGTTTCTTCAACATAACTATTGGATATATAAACTATTAGCTGACCCGACAAACGTCCTGCCCAAAATTTCAATAATTCGTACAAAATTCCCATAGAAAATGCACTGTCAGTTTTCCCGAATTTTCCAATTTTTGCGAAATCGGTCCATCCGTTCTGAAGTGATGCGCTTACGGAACAGCGTTTTATTTTTATTAAATATTTAGGACTGTACCAGTTATGTTCATGTTTTAGCTAAGTAACTCCCGGTTAGAACGTTTAGAGACTGCTAGCGCCACACCGTAGCGTTTTTCGGAACCAAACTTTATTTTCAGTCATGGTTCTTACAACGTTGTTGTGGAAAAGTACACGTTAGACGCACATGGCTATAGTTTTGTAAATAGATAAGGAATAGTGTCTGAAAAATACATTTTCAGTTTAATAGTCTTAGACTATAAACAGTGAAGATGAGTTTTAAAAATGGTGCCTTTTAGATGATGACGTGTTATCTTTTCTGTTTTTTTTTCAGAAATGGAATTACTGTTATACCCAATGATATACAATGTTACATGATAATTTAACAAAAATAAATACAATTACCAACGCAAACATCGTCTTCTTTTTTGCCAAACGTCAATCTGATCACAGAAAAAGTCCTCCGCTACATTTAGACGAAACAAAATTTAAATGTATAGGGACAACATTTAACAAATCTCGTTACGCATGGGGGATTTCGTCGGGATTTTCATTTCAACATAATATCATTTAGATACCTGATGTTGCAGGCCTTCATGAACGCGCGAGCGAGACGCAGGCACGTTGTCGAGTGAGAAGAAGCGAGACAGCCTGGTCAACTTCACGTACAAGTTTTAAAAGTTCAACAGTAATAGCACATTATAAATTGACTTTGATAATTTTTAAACCATACTTTTGTCATGGAACTTTGAGCCTTATTGGCGTTGATTTTAGTGTTTACGGGAATGATATTGTTTTGGATGTGGTACCATGAATGCTGAAAGGTAACTGGCGTCCGGCAGATACGGCAAGCAACAGGCTGTCGTAGGGGCGGAGTCTTAAAATGACGCGACTGCGCATAGCTCCGTACGTTGCTATGACGACGCCTCTTTCAATGTTTGTGATTGCGCGACACTCAGGAGGTTTTTGAAAGAAACTTTCGCCTGTGATTGACGCGTAATGTTCGTAATTGTGTTCGCCTAATGGCGGCTTTTTAGAGCTATATCGATGCATGGCTTCGGCTATGATTTGCTCTAGTTAAACAATGAGATATTGTTTGAAATATGAGTCTGTAGAAATGTTTTCAATATTTATATTTTTCCTTGAAATATCAAATAATGAAGGTTAAACTTAATCCCAGCATAAAAAGGAGTCAATAAAAAACAATTTGCAAAACCTAACTAGGTTTTACAAAAAACAAAAAGTATTATCAAACAGTGATAAAAAAATAGAGAGAGTCTAGGAGTGTATGTTAAAATAGAGAGGCTTAGAAGGAAAAAGGGTAAGCCTTTGGGCAGCAGTGAGACACAATGCAGGCTAACAAAAATATGAATATCATTGAATAATTACGTTTCAACAGAAGTGGTAGACGATGTCTTTTTTGTTCTCACTTTTCAAAAAAAAAAAAAAAAATTATTTCACCTAAACCTACATCGGCTCTTATGAAACGTCAGAAGCTAGGTGTACGGTTCCAATTGGTCGTTTCCTATGGAGAAGAGCCGGCAAGAAACTCCACGGTTACTCTTTTAAAAAAGTGGGCTTTAACAATGTTTCCAGGTTACAGTGTTAATAGGTTCATAACTACTCATTCATTCGTCATCATTAAAACGTATTCCTCAAACACCTTCACTAATCTCACTAAACTTATCCTAATCCCTTTTTTTTCCAACTTTACTTTATACATACGAGACTTCTTCCGAACTCCTATAGCTTTTTACCATGTTTTACCGTTCGGAACTGGGTCAATGTCACGTTGAAAGATTGCGTTATAGCTTACTGCCCGCCCCGCTAAGAGCATCGCGCTATAAAGTTTTGTTCGCTTTAAGTGAGAGCCTGTAGTCTGTAGCCTGTAATCTGTAGTGTGTTCAACTTTGCAGGAGTTGGTAATGAGTGTGACTAGGAGGTGAGGGTTTTTTTGTAAAGATATTCTACAAAATAAAAGTTATTCGCTATGATAATTACAATATACCAGTACAGAAACAGTGTGTTATGCTTATTTTTAGTCGACAGAAAACGGGCATGTTTATGATAAATATCAAGAAACGACAATTTGAATGCTAAACATAAATGCCATTTTTAATCATCTATGTTCATTTCACAGACACCTTAAGCGCTGCTATACCACAACTTATTGCTACAAAACTCACTAAATGTTGATGAAAAGGGTCTTTCCCAAATTATACTGCAATTTCTTTACAAAAAGAAAAAAATAAAGTCATCTGTTTAGATCTGACCAGATCAAAAAAACCTTTTACACCTTGACAAGAAAACAACAATTAATTATCGTTTGTTTAAATCTGATAGCAGCATGATAGCGTTTAATTAAATACGATAATCCGCTCTCTGGTTACAAAACAATGGCGGTAGCTGTAAGCCTGTGTTTTTTTACCCGACTGACCCAGAAGGAGGGTAATTCTTCTCATTAAAGTCAGTGTCGCGTCGTCAAGGAGATGTTTAAGATACAAAGGGAATGGAATTGTTGAAAAATATTAAACCTTGTTCTTTTTTGCTTTGCTTGTAACTTTTATAATTCTTAAAATGTATTGTCTTGGTACAACACAGAAAGTTTTTTGTAAAGCTTTGTTTCAGAATTAAAATATTTTAACATTAAGTCTCGTAATCGACGAGGCTACATAAATGCACTATGTATGTTATATGAAGGGAAAACCATTGCTTGAGTTTAAAGAATTATGTTTTAAGAAAGAAGAGAAACCAGTTTCTTATTGTCTGTCATACATTCCTTATGAAATTGTGAATTTTAGTAATTTTATGAAAGTTACCTACAATCGTTTTCGTGAACATGCAAAAATACAAGACATTATTATCTTCAAGCTTTTATAAAACACGTATGGCGTAAGTATGCAGATATGATACAAAAACCCATTATTGTGAGTTGAATTCCATAAACGTGCTTGAATCTTTTATTGTTTTATTAAAGTGATATTGCGAGGAATACGCAATGGATTATAAAATGAAATCCTCATGTGTTTGAGGATTAAATGTGGTTGCAGCGAATGTACAGTCAGTATAAAAGAATCATACAAAATATATTACATGAAAATTTTAATAATGAAAGTAATTACGTATAGTTATTATTATACGAGTAGTATGGCTAAAGGCTGTGTAATGACTAAGAAATTACACAAAAATACAACTTCCATTTTAAAGATCAAAAATAGTTTATTTTTGTTTATCGGGGGGAAACCTTCAAAAGGCACCTGGACTTTGGGAAATAATAACCAGGATTCTCTCACTAAAACCACCCCGGTGATCACCATATGGAGGGGATCCCGTTACCTCTTAATATACCAATCCGGAACCCCCTCAGTTCAACGCCTGACGCCTGTTATGGGCACGTCTTTGGGGAGACTATAAAGAGATCTCTCCTGAACCTCGCTATGCATGGCAGTACGTGATCACAGTGTCACCGTATTCCCTCAAATCGCTCGGTGGGAAAGTCACTACACAGCCTACTATACATTACTATACTTGGTACACAGTTTGGTTGATGATGTGGCTGAAAAGGGGGTGACTACCGAGATGACGATTAATAGAGAAGTATGGAAGAAGACCACATGTTGCACCGACCACAAATAAGTTGGGATGTGTGAGAATGGTGATGATAACTTGGTAGACGGGTTCATAATAAGTAGTATTTTGTAGTTATTTTCAAACAGAAGGACGCGTCTATCAGGCATGTTGACATACCCATCCATAGTCCATTTACGACCATTATAAGTTTTCAAAGTGGTACAAATGATTTTTTTTATTTAATTTTTCAAATTAATATACAAAAGCTAGACAGAAATATGCGCCAGTAGCGATCTCCAAATAAGGTTAAATACGTGATGATAGTATGAAGAAAAACACCAAAAATGTTTTGTAGAATTGGTAATTCTACAGCAGGTACGAAAACCTTAACCATACTTAGAACCTTGTCATATTATACCTACTATATAAACAGCGACACGACGCGACGTCTAAATAAAATGTGGCGTATCACATCAATCGTCAAGTAACTAACGTGTTGGCTGGTCTATTTAATTAATAATCTTCAAGGACCCATGATACAGATAACATTAGATACTAGCCGATTTACCTTTAGAACATGCTGTGCAAGTGTACGAACAGCTTCTTAAATATTTAGACCAAACTTGTAAACTATTCCAAACTGCTGAATAAACTGATTCCATAAAGATTGCAATACAAACTTAGTACATCAAATGTTTAGCTGTTCATTAAATGTTTATAATAGCACTACGCCGTACATTCCTCGTTTTACACCGTGTTTTATAACTTAACTTGCAATGTTACCGTCAAGGTACAAGACTTAAGTAAAAACTGTCAGGTAAGTTACGAAGAATGGAGATTTAAAGTGTGTCTTGTCTGTTTTAGTGTATTAATACTAGTAATTGCATTGAAAATGTAGAGCGAACATCACCATGGTGTAGAATAGGTCTTCGGTGTTTTAGTATTTTGTAAAGTAACAAACCGTGTGCCCGATAGGGTTTCCCGACGTGCAAAATGACGAACTTCTATTCCCTATTTAACCCACTAAGGGGATGAATTATCAATAATGTTTCTTTAGACACGAAATACTCTTGATTATGTACACCATAAATATTATGGATATTAATGTAGAAAGCTACTGCTCAGTGTTTAGTGAAAGAAAGAAACAGCGGTTTAGGGTGCGTTGTGTCAGTAAATGAATGAATATAAGATTTTTATCAGTAGAAGATAGAATAGATAGAATAAGATAGAATCATACGAGTGTCTGAGAGGAGTGAGGTATACTTCGGATAAGTTGCTAAAAGTAACATAATGATTAAATAATTCAAAGTTACTAACTTTGAATTATTTAATCATTATGTTACTTTATTAGATTTAGAGAATACATACATAGAGAATTTGTACTTAAATTTAAAAAGTATGTTATTTACTTGAAAAACCATTAAACGACAAGCTAATCAGTTAGTTGCGCCATTACTATTGCATCATTTCAATTTGTAAACAAAAATACTACAAGCACTTCGTGTCTTGCAGCCATACGAACTATTCAACTAGTCCCTCAGAGACACATTCTCCTTGATGCCCTCTGACACGCAACCAAACGAAAAATAAACAAACAAACTCCCTCAGGAACCTCAAGTAAAAAATCTTAAGTATAACTTGTTCTAACTTGTTTTTAAGACGATGTCATTAAACCGGTAACCTCGGGGTTGCTGTCCACGTAAGATTGCAGCAGTACCTTAAGGAGAACTTTCTTCACTGCCGATAAATTACGGAGTCACTTTTACAGCTCAAGAGAACATACGGCGAAACTTCCACATGTGCTGCCCAAGTTTTAACAAGATAGCGTTTGGACGTGTTAAAGAATTTGAATAGCTAAATTCTTTAGGAATTTGTGAAGTTGCTGGAGTGGTGTTAGGTTAAGTATGTCGGAGACATTGAGGGACTGAAGATAGAGTTAAGTTGTAGGACGGACGGATTTTGGTACTGTCTTAGTTGCTAGCAAATGCTAGTACTCGTAGATTGGCCTGACATTACTTTTTGCTGTTTTACTAAATCATGCTAGTTACTATATTTGTAAGGAAAAAGTAAACTAGAAGCAGCTACAGATAAAACTCTTAGCTTATTTAATATATACCACTTACATCAAACCTAGCTCTTACTGCACTAATCTAGCTGTCTTCGGTAAAAACGACATTCAATACGACACATCACTGAAACTTCCACATAATATCATCCCAAATAATAACGCGGCCAAAAATCAATAGCACCCGCGCGACACGCCGCTACCTCTCACCGCACACACCACCACATAAGCCCCAGTTGCATTAAGTGGATAATCCCTGAGTTCATACTTTCATCTGTTTAATGGATGCAGTGCACCCATCTATTGCAGTTAGGCGCTTTTTATGCGCACTCCTATGCAGTATTGAGAGGAATTATAAGTGCTCCGTTATGGCAATCGTTTTGAGGATTAGCTTAGGTCTCATGGTGAAGACTAAAGGATAATGGATGCATGTGTGTTGTGTTACATAACCTATAACTATACTACCTGTACCATGCTTATAATTTTCCCACTGCTGGGTTGTGTTATTTAGGGATAATTTTTGAAGAAAAAATTATATTGGTAAGAAGAAGAACGACGAAAATGTATTTAACTTTGTAGGTTAGTTTGTATGTTATACTAATAAAATAGTCTGTGATAATCTTGGTTTAGCAGGTAGGTGGAAGGTGAAACAACGTTAAAATATGAGTTGATGGTTATAAAACTTTTACTTCAAGATAATCTGCCATTTAAGTTATTATCAGAAGGATGAAAATAAGACAGAACATAATTATGTTAACATTAGCAAAAAAAAAATCATTGCAGTTGCTAAAGTGTAGTACTGTACAAAGCCTTGGTTATTCTTTATTTTAAAATTATAAAAGTGTAATTTTTAAAGGATGATATAAGAGTTAAATGCATTAATTATTTAAGTAATTGTAACGTTACACAATGTTTTTAGCAGCCCATTTTTCGGATATTGCATTTTTATTAAATAATTTTATTATTTTTGTTTTTTAATTAGGTGTAAAAAACTGATAGATAATTATAATCATTTAAATGCATGATTTTTAGGATTAGAATGAGAAACTTATAGAATTGGGATGAGTAATTTAATAAAATAACTTAATCCAATACAGTAGTTTTTATTTAGAAAAACTTAAAACCTCAAAATTAATTTAACTGGATCTAACAAAGACCCGAGGTTCATTTGTGCTCTAAAATATGCAACATATGAGACGCCATCGATGCTATTAAGGTTATTTTTGCGTATTATGGTTAGTTTGAGATCACTAAAATTTTGATATGAAAGAAAATACGATGATTTCCAAAAAAAAAAATCCACGAAAGCTAAACATGCTAGCTAAATACGAAATCTTGCATATAAATGACTATTTATATCAGCTTTTGTAATAAAAATGCGATGTCCGAAAAACGGGCTTCTTAAAACACTGTGCGTTAGTACGGTTAGCTTCGTCTTTAGTAAAGTTTAGTTATTGCAACAAACTTGCAGTTTATTAAAACATCGTATCCACATTATACCTCATTTCGCTTCAGTTATGAACTCTTTCCTAACTTCTATTAGTCTGGCAGTGTGCTCCGTGTTCATTTATCAACCGTCAGTCTGCGACCGAATCATGGTGAAACTACTGAGGGTAAAGTAAAAATTACATTTTTGATAGAAATGAGATTCACATTTACGCTTGTGTTCTCCGAAGGCGTGGGCAAGTGTCCAGTAATAATCGAATGAATGAGCTTCATTGTAGGTACAGTCAGCACCAAAAGTCGATGAACAGAATCAACATAACAAAACACCTGTTCACAATAAAATGCCATAAGTTATAGTCGCAACTAGGAAACAAAATAGCCTGTACACCAGAAATTTACAAAAGTCGTTAAACACGACTATTTCAAAAGTATCTGTGCACTAGTATTCCTAAAGTCGCTGTACACCATCAATCCAAATGTCGCTGAACATCATTGTATCAAAAGTCACCAAACAGCAGTAAAGACAAAATTAGGTTAACAAAGTATATTTTTAATGTTGCCGTATGTTAATACACTTTTGACGCTTATGTTGTTCAGCTACTTTTGGGACAGTGCTTGCTTGCAATGTATGTTAACACGTTATTATGCACTTACACAACGTTTCAATTACTTCAGACTACGACAGTCGACAATCATACGCTAGACTAAAATTATCACAAGTCATGTGAATAGAAATAATAAATTAAAAATTAAAGGAAGGTAGGTTTTGTAAGATTCGCGCAAAGTAAATTACAAGTACCGTCACAATAATCGCTTCGTAGATCATTAGAGTTATGTTTATGTTATTTCATATTATAGATTAGTATGGTTACTGACAATAGAATATAATTGCTTTGTAAATAAGTATTGAAATAGATACTAACGTGTTAACATACATTGCAAGCAAGCACTGTCCCAAAAGTAGCTGAACAACATAAGCGTCAAAAGTGTATTAACATACGGCAACATTAAAAATATACTTTGTTAACCTAATTTTGTCTTTACTGCTGTTTGGTGACTTTTGATACAATGATGTTCAGCGACATTTGGATTGATGGTGTACGGCGACTTTAGGAATACTAGTGCACAGATACTTTTGAAATAGTCGTGTTTAACGACTTTTGTAAATTTCTGGTGTACAGGCTATTTTGTTTCCTAGTTGCGACTATAACTTATGGCATTTTATTGTGAACAGGTGTTTTGTTATGTTGATTCTGTTCATCGACTTTTGGTGCTGACTGTACTTGTAGTATAATATTATATAAGATACTCTAAAAATGATTCACTTATCTAGTCTTGAATACTAAATAATAAGATTGTTAACATAAAATATTTTAGTTCTTATCTTCATTAAGGAGAGGTAGTTTTTGAAAATATTGTTAATGAATCGGTACCGTGTTAATACTAAAAGTCGTATTGATTGGAAGGTCATCATCATTCATCATTTCAGCCCAAAGAACACCACTGCTGAACATAGATATCCCTCAAAGGGGGGTTTGCCATAATCTCCACGCTTGGCAGGATTTGTAGATATTGTGTAATATTGCTTCAAATATTTACTTGGAAATAAATATTACTTCGGGAAGCAAGTCTGTTATACAGCAGCTGCACTATGTTATAATATAACATATTCCGATCTATTTTCAAAGACTTGCGAACACTATCGCGCTTGCGGTGCTGCAGCCACAATATAGTTGCCGAAATGCACAGAAAACACATTTACCACAATCCATCATGGTGGATTTGTGGATTCCGTATGTCATACAAACGCCCGTTGCGTCCCTGCTAATGCTGTCGGCAGAATAACCTTGGTGGATAAGGAACCTAAATATTAATCTACATAGTTTTGATTAATTAAAGTTCTTGACTAGCTTTTGGTATCATGTATTCTTAAGGCTCCGTGCACGAAAAAACCCTTTTTCGTCAATTTCTTATCTAATTGTGAGAAAGCGTGAAATAATTAAAACATTAAGTCTGTGTAACTATAAAACGACGGCACGGTGGGCGCAGTGGTTAAGCAATTGACTGCTGCGCTGCGTGTCGCGGGTTCGATTCCCGCACGGAACAAATATTTGTATGACCTACAAGTACTTGTTCCGGGTCTGGCTGTTTGTGTATGTGAGTATAAATGTTTGTAAACCCACCCACGATACAGGAGAAATTCCTAGTGTGGGGCAACGTATTAAAAAAAAAAAGTACAGTTTTTGTGGTGCTAAACCATTCGTGTCAGTCACAGCACCTGTTAATCACTTTTGCGCTCTCAAAACTATAGTTTATTTCGCCTTTGATTTACATAATGAAGGTACCTATTGTATAATTATAAAATAAAATTTAGATTTTATCTTAAGGATAGCTGAAGCCCAGTGTGTGATTTTAAATTTCTTGATATGGTTTGCTGAATAATAAGAAAAATACAACACCGACTGGGTTTTAAAAAATATAAGTTTTTCCAACATTATTTTTCTGCTATATTGTATCGAAGTTGAAAATAGTGCTTCCGCCACATGCAAGCAGACCATAAAGTAATGTTGATTATATTTTTTAATGTTCAAAATCAAAATTTTCTCGTAAAAGGATGATCAAACGTCAGTCTCGAGTATTTTTTTGGAAAACCTGTTGCGAATTTTTGTAATTTTCCAGGAATTCTTAATTTATTTGAAAAAAAATCCTTTTCACCACATGCAAAACAAAGAACGCGACTTAACAAATCACAAATAATTTTGTTTAAGTTCTTTTTCTCTTTCTCACAAATAATGAACATAATTGTTGAAATCAGTCGACTTCGTGCACAGCCTTGTAATGAAAAATTTAACACAATTAAGAATTCAACCTACAAATGTTAGATCCTGAACAAACGAATAAATATGTTTGTATTTGATTTTCTATGTGACTGTTATTTGAAACCCATACGATAGTTTAATGACCTTTACTCTTAGCACAATAATAACTGCGTAGGGTACGTTAAGAAAACCACGTTGC
The DNA here is from genome assembly GCA_963921375.1 of Tiliacea citrago. Taxonomy (NCBI): domain Eukaryota; kingdom Metazoa; phylum Arthropoda; class Insecta; order Lepidoptera; family Noctuidae; genus Tiliacea; species Tiliacea citrago. The sequence goes on along the minus strand of OY992787.1, from coordinate 27,147,401 downwards.
TAGTTAGCAAGTTACTAACCTTGAGCAAAAATATCTAAGTATCATCTACCCTCCTTCCGAACATTTCATATAACAATTGCAGACTTAAAATGTTATATAACCGGGAGGTAGGGGGACTTCAAAGGGTTAGGTTAGAGCGAAGCCACATGATGCGTTGCCAGTGCGTTGCGACGCCTGAGCGGTGACGCTGCGTCATCTTATATACAAATCACAGTGACTTGCCACACGGTGCATTGTGACGACGTGCAAGCGACGCAACGCATGCTCAACGGACAAGAAGACCAGAGAAACGAAGCGGAGAAGGATGTTGCGGTGCGATGCCGAGCGTCGGAGTGGAATCGTAGTGGAGCGCAATGTTGCTTGTACTAAAGAAAACTGACACAACGGACACCGAGACGCTGCGACACCGCATTTCCCGTGTGCGTTGAAATCATAGCGATGCGACGACGCAACGCACCTACCCACAGATATCCTACAAAATATTATAAATTCGAAAATAACTCTGTTTGTCAGTCCGTCAGTCTGTTACCTTTTCATGAGTAAACCACTGAATCTTTCGTTATGAAAATTAACAAATAGGACATAGGCTACTTTTTACCTGACTACGGCGAACCAAAAAGGAATTTAGAATTAATGAATGAGTGTGTTTTGTGGTGAAGTTGCATATAATTAATTGAAATTAAATAATGATTATGGTTTCAATCTGTAACGTGAATGAAAATCATATATGGCAACACTAAGTAAACTTAAATGATTATGACTTTGAAGGTATATATAAAGTCGAATTATTAATTCACTGGAGTTATCAGGACATGTGCTACCTGTCACTTTGTGTAATGAAATGGGCATGTTTATTGCAATGGTAATCGTTTAGTTTAATTGATTTATTTAAGGGTAAAATAAATATATAATAAGTGTTAAAGTCTAGAATACAATAAATATAATAAATATTATCATTTTATTACACAAAGAGACAGATTACTCCAGTGAATGAATAAACCATTTTTAATTTATTTTTAGAAAAGTGGGCCTGCATTTTTAAACAATTCAAGTTTCTCTTGTTGACTATTTACTTACTTATTTAAAAAATGCACGTAATATGTTGACAGATTTTAAGTGAAGGCTGAAACCCGTTTGTTGTGAGACGTACCTATGGCCTGCAACGCACCTAGGACGAGTTGATTTATAGTATGAAAAGTGACATATTCAATCTCGAATTTTGCTTCACGATCTCATTTAGGTTTAATTGTGGAATAAATACATTTCTAGTGACTGGTTTAAGACTTGATAGAGGTGTACTTATAAATAATATATCCACATTTTGCCAGTACACACACTTTCGCATGGCTAGTATTTAAACAAAAATACACCACCTTACCACACCGTAGTTAGAATTCACAGAATATGCAAGCCACCTTTCCCAGTTCTTCTTGATAACACTTAATTTTCGCGCACCGCCATTTTGAAAACGTCTGATTCCCCGATAGGCAACATTTAAGAACTACACATTTTTATTCTTTTACAATGTTTTTGTACATTTTCACCAGCTTTGAAAACAACCTCGTACAGCCATTGTTGACTTGGTCCATCTTACGTAAAACTCGAACTTACCTGCAAAGAAAAAGAAAAAAATATAAGTAAATGTAGGCCTTCTTAATTGTTGTGAGAAAAATATATTGTTTTGTTTTTTCTTAAGGCTCTTGTTTTTTTTTGTCGTATTTTTGTTACCTTGTGATTTAAAAATGAGTCATAAAAGGTTTTCTGATCAACATTGAATTCTCTTTTATTAAATTTGTCGTTAATATTTCGATGAAAATGGAAAATAAGGGCTTATTAGTGTAACAGGAGTAGGATAAGTAATTTATTAAAAAAATAAACAACAGACTACTTTGGTGGTTATTTTCAACTGAGGAAGGAAACAATACAAAATCGTAAAGTTATTATGTGGTTTCACGTCTTTCTCGAATGTACAATCAAGTAGTAAGGTTATTTCATGGATGTGTTATTATATATGTATTTATTGTAACTTGGATGTATAATGTGTATCTAGACAATAAACGATTTCATTGATGTTCTCATTATTGTGTTTTATAATCTAATCTACGCATCCTAAAAGACGTTTTATGAATCACTTCATCACTATATTATCAACGATATAAATGTACAGGTAAATACTGCTACCTTGCTCCTATTATCATTTTTACCTATACCTTAGGACTAGGCCATTTTTTTCGCAAAAATCTGGAACCTGTTCCGAGAAAAATATACCTACGCGTTCAGACCAAACACAAACTTCCCTTAACGAAACAATAGAGTGCCTTCAAAACAGTATTCTAATAAGCCACATAAACAAACAATAATTATTCGTGTAGCTGGGATTGTAATAATTATAATTACAGTTGGCAGCACACATTGAATATTTTGTGCGAGTCGAGTCATTTATTACGAGCTTACTAGCGGCACCCGCCGAGGGAGTGCTCAAGATATGTTGTCTAGGGAACCATGGATATTGTGTGGAGTTAGGTACTGGATGTGCCAAGTACTGGAGCGTATTGCATGCATGTATTTTCTCTTTTTTTAAATACCTGGTACGTACGAGTACTTGTAGACAGGCATACACTGTCCTTCCATGCCTATTAACACTGTAATTTTAAAAAACTTAAATGCTAATTATTTGGAGTTTTTTGCTAGCTCTTCTCCATTACAGACGAGAAATTGGAACAATAGGTGCACGGTTCCAATTAAGTCTGACGTTTCATAAGTGTCCATGTAGATTTATGTATGATAATATGATTATAAATTAAAATAGTGTCCAAATGTGGATGTCAATATCAATCATTGTGTTTAGTTACATAAATTGTATTTTTTTTTAAGGTGACGCTATTTAGAGCATTCTGCAACACCTTCTACATATGCAGCTTGTGAGATAAGTATTCGCGGGCGTCGTATGGAGCCCTTCGTGTCCAATTTAATAATGCGTTCAGAAAACTGATGGGGTTGCCATGGTGTTGCAGTGCGTCAAGGATGTTTGCAGCGGCGCGTGTAGATTGTTTTTACACAATAATGCGCAAGCGCGCAGCATCGATGGTGGCTCGAGTCATGGCCAGACTTAACAGGGTTCTGAAAATGATTGCTGACAGAGTGGACTGTCCGTATGTTATTCGCTGCTGTCAGTTACATGTGCCGTCGCATCGTGTTTTTACTAACACTTAGTGTTAAGGACAATGTTATTAACCCTTTATGAGTCTTCACTCGAAATAAAGATTTATGAAATGATTTTTTAATGAATTTTACAGCTTATAGAAGAGTAACCTAATGCTTTAAACACTTTTGGTACTTACTTTAAATTTTAGGTAGATAAACCATAACTGTGTTTTCCGTGTCATATTTGATTCAGTGGTGTTCTTCTTTGTTACCGTAATTAAGGGTGGAAAAAAATATTGTGCTTTTACCAACATCTTCAATAACAATATTGTGTTACACATAGGTTATATGTATATAATACATGAACTAAAACCTGTTAAATTTATGACCTAAAAATAATAATATCACTATATTATTTTGCTTAATCATTCTCTATGATGACCGAAAAAATAATCAATAAATAACCATAATCTGAGACGATGACAAACTGAAATAAAAACACTTATTTAGAAAGTAGGTCATTAATATTTGTATATAATATGTAGTTGCATAAGACTAAGTTTTGAGTATAAATATGGATAGTTATAAGAGTAGGGGAAGACCAAAGAAACGATGGATGGATTGTGTGAAAGATGATATGGCTAGAAAGGGAGTGACTACCAAGACGACGACTAATAGAGCAGTGTGGAAGGAAGGGACATGCTGTGCCCACCCCAAATAAATTGGGATAGGAGCAGGAGAATGATGAGTTGAATAAAGCTAAGTAGTTGTAACTCTACGCTGAAGTAGGTAATAATTACAACGTAAATAGTTACTTATTAAGAGCTAGCGCCCCGCTCTTGCTTTGCACGGTTTTGGGTTTGACGTTACATGTAGATTTCTTTATTATATGTAAGTATAATACTAATGAATTATATACATAAACCTTTCGGAATAAATTCTCTAAATGATGATGAAAACCATATCAAAATCCGTTGCAAAGTTTAGAAGTACAACGCGGTCACACAGACAGACACGAAAAGTGATTTTAATTTATAATATGTATAGATACAGACTATTCACATTATAAAATATAACTTTTAAAGTTATTTTTTCCCAAAGTACAACCATTTTCCTAATATCAGCAAATAATTTAATTTAATTACGCCAGAGCCCATTCCAGTGAAAACAATCTCGGGTCTAGGTTTTAAATGACTCCGGGCGTGATTGTGAGCCGTTTGCATATCGTTGTAATTGGTCGAGACGGATGCCCGCCACGCCAACAAATTGGTCGGCTGGATGTACTGCCTTGTTTATTATGTTCTGTTGTGGGTCGGGTTAGGATAAGAGAAAATTGTGTACTGCAATACTCGCGGAATGAAAATGTTAAGTTATTTTTAAACATCGCTGACAAGGAGGTAGTAGGCAGCTGCCATTATGTCCCGCTTTCAGTTTTTCATGATTTTGGCATTTTTGAAGGGTTTCATTTTCTGTATCTAAAAGTAAAATTGGCACATAATGTGCCTTTTATTTTAGGTTTGCTGTATGTAATTAGTTTACTAGATGAGATCGAAACTGAACATGAAGCATCGTTAACTCATATAATTAAAATATTTTGGGCAAACTCAGTTTGACATTATTGAAGCATCATAGGATGCTTCATTAATGTTATATTATTATAGGTCACTTACATTATTTTAAAGTGGATTGTTGGTTATTAAAAAGCATTTACGCTACAAAAGCGATTCACTTTGGCCCAACCTCTTCCAATATCCGAGACCACAGGTAAATGAATGGTGATTAAAAGTTAATTGCTTCGCCAAGCCTTATTAAGTGCATCAGCAGGTTGTCGCGCACTTTGAAAGAATCAATTAATGTGGAAAACAGGTGACACTACCAACCATTAAAATATTTAAAATATCAACCATTTTATTGGGGTTTAAAGACAACTGGCAAAATGTGGGTGTACCTAACTACATTGCCTAACACTCTGGGGATTACAGGCGTGATGTTATGTTATGTTCCAGATATTGCACTTAATTTAATTTTTGTACAGCTTTATCTGCTTACTTTGCTAATCTTGTTTCCTAAGTGAAATACCCGTTTCCCAGAAACAGAGCTTATATTTTTCAATGGATTTTATATTATGATTTTCTAAGAATTAGTCCTCAATAGACTTGTCCCCCTTATTACATGCGACTTAAACACAGCTGGCCACTTCTGGGTGTAATGTATACCTCTGCTTCCCCCTTTGCGGATTGCAGGCGTGTTGTTGCATTATGTTCTTTTGCATTGTTTTTTTTCGTCTTCCTTCCATGTCACTATTGAGTGCGAGAACTTTTCCACCAACCTGCACTGGCCCCGCGTGGTGGATTACGGCCCAGTCCCTCTCACAGAGAGAAGCCCTATGTCAGAGCAGTGGGAACATTATAGTTATAGGCTGACTATGCTTATGCTTAAATATTCACAGAATGACTTTAGCTGTACACGCACCTTTGAAACTATTAGTTTAGATAAACAAGCACCTTTGAAACTATTAGTTTAGCTATACACTCACCTTTGAAACTATTGATTTAGCTATACACGCACCTTTGAAAATATTAGTTTAGCTATACAATCACCTTTGAAACTAGTGTTTTAGCTATACACGCAGCTTTGAAACTATTAGTTTTGCTATACAATCACCTTTGAAACTAGTGTTTTAGCTATACACGCAGCTTTGAAACTATTGGTTTAGCTATACACGCACCTTTGAAACTATTGGTTTAGCTATACACGCACCTTTGAAAATATTAGTTTAGCTATACACTCACCTTTGAAACTATTCGTTTAGCTGTACACTCACCTTTGAAACTATTGATTTAGCTATACACGCACCTTTGAAAATATTAATTTTGCTATACACTCACCTTTGAAACTATTGGTTTAGCTATACACGCACCTTTGAAAATATTAGTTTAGCTATACACTAACCTTTGAACCTATTAGTTTAGCTATACATTCACCTTTGAAACGATTGATTTAGCTATACACGCTCCTTTGAAAATATAAGTTTAGCTATACACTAACCTTTGAACCTATTCGTTTAGCTATACACTCACCTTTGAAACTATTGATTTAGCTATACACGCACCTTTGAAACTATTGGTTTAGCTATACACGCACCTTTGAAACTATTGGTTTAGCTATACACGCACCTTTGAAAATATTAGTTTAGCTATACACTAACCTTTGAACCTATTAGTTTAGCTATACACTCACCTTTGAAACGATTGATTTAGCTATACACGCTCCTTTGAAAATATAAGTATAGCTATACACTAACCTTTGAACCTATTCGTTTAGCTATACACTCACCTTTGAAACTATTGATTTAGCTATACACGCACCTTTGAAACTATTGGTTTAGCTATACACGCACCTTTGAAACTATTGGTTTAGCTATACACGCACCTTTGAAACTATTGGTTTAGCTATACACGCACCTTTGAAACTATTGGTTTAGCTATACACGCACCTTTGAAACTATTGGTTTAGCTATACACGGACCTTTGAAAATATTAGTTTAGCTATACACTCACCTTTGAAATTATTCGTTTAGCTATACACTCACCTTTGAATCTATTGGTTTAGCTATACACGCACCTTTGAAACTATTCCCTCAATCTCTTTTCAGATTAAAACAAGTATCATCCTTCCTAAGCATATTTACTCCACTCACACATCTACAAAAGTTGTCTCGAAATTCCATTACACCTTCCCAGAAGGTTCCATATAATAAGAATATCGATAGAATATGTATTATTTTGTTAGTGCCAGATATATCGTTATGCGTGGTTCAATTCTGTTTGGCACCCGTTTTGATGATATACACAAGGAGTTATATTTGATCTATGTTTGTGTGTTTGTACCTAGTTCTAGTGAATTTGGGACCGTGTAAGTCTAGTGACGTTGCGAATTTGGATTGGGACACACGATATCTTGAATGAGTAGCTTATCCGTAATCCTACGAACTGTGTATGTAAATGGTGCCATTCAGATTATTACCACTGAAATGAAATTGTTTATGTTCGGGAAACATACAAGTTACTTATAATATACAACTTTTTTTTATCATTTATGCAAGTTAGGTATTAGAAGCACCACTATTTCGATGTCATTTACCCTACTAATTGTCAACCTTACACTTACACCTATTGCAAAACATATTACTAATTTTTGCTAAAAATGGACGATAAAAACGGCTATAATAGCACCTAAGAAGAATCATCTAATTTGACGATATTAGCAGATAAAAAAATTACAATTCTGTCCGACTTCTTCATATTAAATCAGCAGCCTCTTTCGCGCCTATCATCACCATTTTTTGTAAGATGTTGGCTGTAATAAATACTTAAAAGTTCGCTGCTCCTTCTAACCGCGTATGTGTCAGCACCGAATAGTAATACCTTGAGCATCGTTAGTGCGCTTTGACTCGTCACTTATTATGTTAACCACGTATAAAGAACTTCATTAGACTGTATTATGGACCCCTGGGCAGGTATGATTGCGACATGTTCCATTTTTCCTTGATAAATCTATGGGATCAAATTATGGAACAATTCATAATGAATTCATAAAAAAAATGATATGTGATGAGTAGCTTCTTATGAAGTTGATTTGAATGGAAATTGTCAAGGAAAGAATTGAAGAGAAAGTATGACGATTATGTCGATTATTAACAAAATAAAATTCACCCTAATTTAATAAAAAACAAATTATTAAAAAAAACAAAAAACCCGACTGCAAAAACATGAACTGAAAAGGTGGAAACAAGAGGAAAAGAAAATGTGTATCCTTTAAGTACCAAAAACAAATTTTGTTTTTTTTAAATAATTTGTTTTATTTTAAGCTTTTTAGTGTTATTATTGAACAAATTGTTCACGTAAGTATTGTTAAGTTAATAAGCTAAACGTTATCGTTTAGCTTATTATTATCTTATCAAGATAGGATAGGATAGGTTTTAGAAAAGACTAGCTTTTGCCCGCGACTTCGTACGCGTGGAAGTCGTAAGATATACCTACTAAAATAACAGCCACATTTTTATAGAAAACAGCCTCTTTGGTCTAGTGGTCCTGGGTTCGATTCCGGTCAGAGGTCGGTCAGACAGTGTTATTGGGTTTTTCATCTGAAATTTCCCAGTAACCGTCCGAAGTCTGGGTTTGTGCCCGGTTAGTGGCAATAGGCTAAATGTGTCGTACTCAGTACACCTCTGCCCAACCCTTCGGGGAATACAGGCTGTTATGTTATTTTTATAAAAAAAAAACCCTGTATACTACGTTTGTAGTTTTTGATCTCAGCAGCTAAAATATACAGAGACTCAGAACTGGTGACGCGGGAGCAAGTGACGTACCTATGAGGTTTCGGTTTTCTTTTCATTGGCGCCATCTTGCGTTATGATTTTGACTCCGTTATCGTCGTCGGCGCCCGAAAACCATGAAAACGACACCCATGACGAAAAATTTGCAAATTTTCGTTGGTGCCATCTTGAATTTTGATTTTGACCCGAGTTTTGTTATCAGAGACCTTGAAAACACGAAAAAGACACGACACCCATTACGAAAAACATCACAAAATCACGACAACCATCTTTTCTTGCAAGTAAGTTCGCGAAGTGTCTTTAGCGGAATTAATATCATTCACGCAAGTGTACCAGATCCGATGTATCAAACCATAGTTGGTCTCACTCTCTCATAAGAATCAGGATCTATTGGCATTCTTTTTTTTTTTGTAAAAATTGCCCATTTTCTTGCAGACTGTACATTTTTTTTAAATCTGTGTACCTATGCAGATTAAAATATCTCAAAATTTTAAGGACAGTCTCCTAAGACCGATTTCGCGTTATTATGTAGCTACAACGGTTAAGATTTACTTCCCTATCTTAAAAATCCACCGTGTATATGTCATGCTGATTGACTGCTTATGCCCATAAAGATATAGCGTGATGATAATCATTTAAAATATTAAATCTCTACCTATCTGCAATGTTCTAACCGTTTGGCTCGTCTTTTTACAATTTGCTGTAAACCATAGAGGATACAGACATAATACAATATTGCTTATCCCCCATATTAAATAGCGGTATAATGTAATAACATAGCCACCGGGTGACCGGGCTTATAGGTATTATTATGCAAAATTTGAACAGAATCTATCCAGTAGAATTTTCGTGATGCTGGAACATACATTCAGACAAACAAACAAATATTCTAAAAACTATATTTTCGGCATTAGAATCGATTCCAAACCTGAATAGCAATTGCTTTTTTCAACAATATTCAATGTATAATTTTGATTTCGCTACCATTTTGTTATTGTATAGAAAATGTACTTTTTGTAGTTTGTGTCAAAATAGTAGCTAAAAAGTATTATAGTATATATATATATTTGGAATTGGCTATTCAGTAGCTTTTATTTGATACCCATATTATTAAAATCACAAAATATTTTTTTTTATTCCTCTTGTCTTTTTTGATTCGCAGATGCCATATAAAAATTGTATAACCTATGACACTTCTGCAATTAAAACGAATCTAACGATACCTCACATGTTAAAATCCATCAAGCCGTTTAGGCTACAGAGCGTGCCAAAGAAATAGACATACATACATACATACACTCGAAAAACATAACCCTCCTTCTGAGGCAGTCGGGTAAAAAGGAGAGGATAATAAAGACACGTGATAACTTACTACTGTTAATCCGTCTTAAAGTTTCAATCCGTTGTTTATTTTTAGTATAAAAACTAGAACCGTCGTTGACAATCTTAAGAAGAAATAGACTTACAGAAACGATTTAGTTAACTTGACAAATTACAAAATTCATTGCATTGCCAATAAAATTCAAACAACACCATCAAATCTAAATCTTTATACCCCACACAGACCCTCTAAAATTCTCTATGGCATCTTAAAATTAACCGGAACGACTTGCACTAAAAATCTAAAACAGCAATGTCTCAACTATTCAGAGGCGGAGACGTATCACCCATTCCGTTCCCGCGTCTTTCAACTGAACTGTTTTATGGTATGAACGTGAGACCAAGGCTAGTACTTAGCCAGTCGTAAATCCAGCCAGACGATATACCTAGTTTATGTACTTAAACTTTGTTATTTATATGTGTATGTATCGGGTGTAGTGGCTTTTATAGGAAAGGATGTTTTTGATTTTATGGCGGTCGAAAAACTAAGGGATTTCAAATGAATTCTCTTAAACGTAAATCTGTCCAAACACATAATGAATTGCGTGTAAATCATAAACTTTCCGCAATGTCCTCTCAAATGAGTAGCTCTAAAGAAAATATTGATAATAATTCGTTGCATAATTCTAAGAGATTATTCTATGAGACGAGGGAGATATCATAAAACAGTTCTAATTAACAAACATTAAGTGAACGTATTGCTTATATTTAAGACTAGCTGCGCCCCGCAGTTTCACCCGCATATGTCTCGATCCCGTGGGAATATCGGGATAAAAGTTTGCTAAGATCAAGTCATGGTCTAACCATGTGCCAAATTTCATCCAAATCTGGTCATCCGTTTTAGCGTGAAAGCGTAACAAACAAACCAACTCGCTATAGCATTTGTAATAATAATAATTATTATAGTTAGGATAATTATATTATTTAAAAAAAAATGTGTACTGTGACATATACACGTACGTGCACGTGGGGTACACTTATTATTAATAAAACGATGTGGGTATATATGTTGTGGTGTGGTGTGTATAGTGTATGATGTAGCGTTAGTTTAAATTTTAAACACCCGATACTATATTTTAATTAAGGCTTTAGTGGTTGCAAAAATTTAAGATAGCTGAAAACCGGCTGTCGCTGAAAACCAGCGCTGGGGCTCTGTCTCGCATAGGGTCGCAGCATTATGCTGAGCGATGGCCGTTTTGCGTGAATGTGACGCATATTTTCCCTCAACTTGTTCTTTCGTGTTTGTGTTTTTATTTCTTTGCGTTATGTTTACCGCAAATAAACGTATTTTCTTTATAGTTACATAAAATATAAAACAAAACTAACAAGATTTATGATACAAGCCCCGCACTAATCCCAGACCAACTAGACCTGGAATTTTGATTACTACAACAGACGGTAATAGATACAAATTAATTCTTAATTAGAGCACTGAAATACCTGAATATATAGACGTAGACCCAATGTAATCAGCTTTCAAGTTATGATCTATGTAATTAATACCTGGAATACCTTCATTTGACAAGACACCACTCAAACGATATATGTTAGTGATAATATTGATCAAGGATACCTATATGAAAGAGATATTATGTCAATATACATTTTGTATCAACATCTACGAGTATTCTGTCACCCGAAATTAATGCAAGAAAAAACTCGAAATTTTGTTAAAATCACTTACATAAGATGCAACAAAAAAACTTGTGGAAATTTAACATCTCGAACAACACACACACACACACACACACACACTCTCACCCTCTCTTACTCAACATTAGGTACTCACACACACGGCATTTATCTCATAATTTATTATTATATTGTTTTTCTTTTCTTTTAGATAATTGTTTAAGATACCTATGTTAATATTAGTCTGGACCACCCTACCCTCTCACAGGAGCCATTGGCAGCTAGCTGCGCCGCAGTTTTACATTTAACTTTTTTAGGTATCATCTTTTAACATTGTTATTCTTTGACTGCATTTGTTTTTTGTTTCCAATAAACGATTAATATTATTGCTGATAGGCGTCTGTTGTTGTACTTATGAAGCTGCTCCCGTCAATTTTAGATCGAATACCTTGGGGTAAAGGAAGAATTAAATTAGAAAGAAGTTGCGGTCTACTTTCAAGAAGGCAAGTAGCAACATCCTCTGAAGTTTTACAAACATTAAGATGCACCAAGCATGGCGATTATGACAGGATCTATAAAGAAAAAAAAAGTTCAACTTGGTGTAATGATATAAGTAAATGCTTGCTTGTATTCTAACCCTCGAATCGAACAGAAAGCTCTTTGCCTGTGTCTATTTTCCTACAGGTACTATAGCTTACACCAGTCTACAATTTTATATCCCAACAACTCACTACGCCGAAATAAAATCTCCACCAGTTCCAATAATGTTAACAAAAATAAATTGACCTCCCTGCGAATCGTTTTTAAAATTGCCAGATTCTGCCTACCCAGCACGGTTCGCGGTGTGAAACGAAAAAATCGCCGGTAAAGCCGAAAGCCGATGGCTTCAATTTTATTCACCTTTTTGGATGGTTCCGAATCGACTGGAACAGTTATTATTGTGTTTTGTAGAGGAAAAGTAATAATGCTGATGCGATGACTGGGCGATTTTGTTGGAGTATATTTTTTAGATTTTTTTATGAGACGCAGTGAATTTACTCGCTGGAAGTTATGAAAAAGTGTCGTTGGCGAGAAATAAGTAATAACCGTTATGCGTAACGCTGTAGTAGACAAGATTTAGTAGGTTTTGTGTAGGTGGCGATTTGTAACAACCATTAGGACACAGTTTTATTGATCAACGTCTGAAAAGAATTGATTACTTTTTGGGAAATACGAGATAAATGGAACTTCAATACAAAACGCTTTGCATTAACTTATACCAACCGTATTTCTACTAAATTAATTCAAATAAGTATGTCGTGACAAGTCAAACTAACTAAAACAGTCCCAAAACTACTTAGCAGTTCGTGCAAAAGCACTCAGTTAATTCACAAATTAAGAAAATGGACTAAGGACTAAAGAGGCTAGCGCTTCAGCTAATTCAACTCTAATCGGTCAGGTCCCATGAGACTGGGGTCGCGATTTTATGGTTGAAGACTAAAGTAGTTAAAGGACATTGATATACTCACTTTAGTGAAATTTATTGGAAGATTCAACAGAGTCCTTCAACGTAGAAAGTCAAAGAGAAAATTGCCATAGGTACAATCATATTCACCATGCTTGGCAGACGACTTGGTGATCACCAGAGATCGGAATAGGTAGAGCTTATTTACCTAAACTTCGAGGAAGTAACAAAGAGTAGTAATACCTCCTCTAAAACCCCGGAATAATTATAATGATGTTAAAACCCCGGCATTTAAAAACCACGAATTATTTATTGAACTTTATTTATAGTTACAAATTATTGATTTGAAGAATATTTATATAACATTTTTTAGGGTTGTGTACTAAAATTAAGTCAAATTTAAGTGTTTTGTTTTATGTAAAATAAAATTAAGTTGGCTGGTTTATTAAAATTTGTGCTTGGAATACATATCTACATACATTTTGGTGTACAGATATTTGGTTATTCGTGCCCAGGAACAGGTAGCGGTGGCGGTTTTTCCAAAATATCTTTTGTCATACAACTAAATATGATATGATTTTTCAAATCAATAATTTATAATTATAAATAGAGTCCAATAAATGAATCCCGGGATTTAAACGTCATTATAATTATTCCGGGATGTTACAGAAGGTAATCAACTCTATGTTACTTCCTTCCTCGAAGTTTAGGTAAATAAGCTCCACCTATTCCGATCACAGTTTCCGATCTGGTGATCACAGTTTAATTGCATTAGCAGACAGGTACACACGACTACACATCAAGCTATTTTCCAGTATAAGCTGATCTCGCATTGTATAGGATTTCCGTACAATGAGAGGTCAGCGTAAACTGGAAATTATAGCTTGATGTGTAGCCATGTATATATGCTAAAATTAGCAGAGGTACATGCTACACATCCATACTAATATTATAAATGCAAAAGTAACTTTGTCTGTCCGTCTGTCTGTTACAATTTCATGCCTTAACGGCTGAACGGATATCGATGAAATTTGGTACACACGTAGACCATGATCAGGGAGGACACTTTTTATCCCGGTATTACGTTACCGTGGGATAATGTCCGACCTCGACCTCCTCCGACAATATTTAAGACAAACTAATAATCTATCTGTCTATGTCTTAATTTTTTTTTATCCAACTATATTTTTATATTTTATGTTTCAGAGCGGGCCAAGATAGGACTGGTATTATATGTATATTACCTTCATTTATTTATTTCGTAGCCAGAGAAATCCATACAGTTTTGAGTGCCTGATTGTACCAAGGTTATTTCGTCTGAATTCTTATGGTCTACGATGAAGACGGCTATTTGAAGATCGGTCCAGCTGAAGTACGTATCTTGATGTAAGTACCTGAAAATCTTCAAAGGGTAAGTAGCTTTAAGGCTCGTGCAGACTAGCGCGATATCGTAGACGTGACAAGGGTAGCACTGCCTTTCACGCCCGCGATATCGCGCCAGTCTTCACGAGCCTTAAAATTAGATTTTGCAAAGATATCTGTGCATTTTACTATCATAGAAGTAGATTGAGCACGACCCTTGAATTTTTTTGTCCTTCATTGGTACTAAAACTTCTTCTGTTCAGTAATTTATGGATTGAATGAATGCTTGCTCATTCTTCTAATATGTTATGGACAGTAGTATCTTAGTTATTCTTTCTTGGTTGAAGAATTACTGGACACAAGCCAAAGCAAGTATTAACGCGGCTTATCACCAGAAAAACCACAACAACCTATTCCAAACTCAACCAAACTTCAACCACGAAGGTTCATTGTAAACTCCACGGTATAAAAATTTTCATAATGCTGCTGGCAGCTGATGCAATATTAAATTTTAAATATCGAACGCTTGTGTCGCCCGACATTCAATTTGCCGCGAAATCTCTGTTCGGAGCCGCTGAACACACGACACTAAAAATAACGGTTTTGATGGCGGCTGCAGGCGGGCGATTTAAAAGATCGTAATGTACTTAATGGCGTTATACGGTTTTACTATTGTCTTGTGTGACGGTTATTTGAGATTTATGTAGGTACGAAATATGTGCTTCATATTCTTAGATGAGAATTATAGCTTACTTTGTTTAATAGATTACTTATTATCATTAATTTGGTTATGACTAAGACATTGACTATTAAACTAAAATTTTAATTATGCCTACTCAACACTGGATTTTAATTAGAACCTATATCTAAGAATTGAGCTAAATAATAACCAACAAAAATCTAGTCAGTGTATTCTGAATGTCATTAAATTTCGGCAAAACATAAGTAAAATGTTGCAAAGCTGTACGATTAGTACATTTTTTAGATTTTTTATAACAATCTGTATTGAAACCTGTTGAGTATATTACTTTACTAATTTCATAGACCTTAAATTACTTGTAGTAGGTAGTTCCAGATACATCTGTTGGCTAAGAACTCACGATTATTTTCGTGAGAACATCTTCTGATCAAATTTTCTACAAACAATACAATGTATTAAAAATACGAAGCACTAAGTGCTCACAAAACATCGTAATAATATGCCTGTGTGCCTCCAGGCATTCACATTAAGTATACATACAAGAATAATAAAATTAGTGATGTAGGTACTGTCACTAACAAACATTTCCCCAATTAAGGTTCCATGGCTCCTGGTAATGTCGAACGCAGTTCTTAAACAAGCTTGAAAGCTTTTTAAAAGGCATCATGGCGTCATGGTTCTTTTTAAAGTCAATGACTAAAGTCCCCTTGTTAAAGTTACTAAGTGCGAAATTGAACCCAGTCTACATACTTAAAACCTACCTGAAACCAAACTTGCGTTTAAAAGACTTGCATGTTTTGCTAGTTTAGATAATTTTCTACGTAAAGTAAGTTTCCATTTATCTGGTTGGGAGTTTATTTTCAACAACTTATTAGATCAATCGGTCGATTTGTTGAGAATCCCTTTAAGTTTCCCAATACGAAAATAAAATCAAAAAGCATTTTTCTCATGGCCCACATAAAAGAGAGTACTGATCAAAATTCAATAGAATTTTCCTCCAATAGAGATATTGTGGAAATACCTCATATTAAAATGTAATAAAATTCTCCATCGCTAATATAATACTGTGGCGTGGACCGGGCCTAACGGTGGCAATACATACGGTTGTCAATTCGCATCAAATGGGAACATTTATTTGACTAAAAGAAGTTTTGGACAGTTTCCTTCTGAGAAGCATCTACGAAACCTATTGAAAAACTCGAAGTGTGTATAAAACTGCGAGGTATTTCCTAAAAAGGAGCGCGTTTATTACGTATATTTGTAAAAGTCATTTAGCAAATAGGACAATAAACAAATCCTAGTTACACGCCCTCAAAATTGATCCAATATTTACTAACCCGGCAGTAACATCGATTAATATCTCCAGCTTATTTTTAGTACACCATCATATTGCCCGAGTGCCCTCACTATTTAAGTCAACAAATTAAACAGGGTCGGCGGGCACGTACGCAATAAAGCTCCCTGTGTACACACAACTCTCGCAATACCCGCTGGCGGCGCCACCGTCGACCAATCGATAGGTGGCCGGTTGCCTAGCAACGATCATGTTGCAAAATAAACAATCAGATTCGGGACCCCGTCTAGAACAAATTTACTTAGTTATTTTATTACTTGTGTCAACATTTTAGATCGATATTATAAGATTATTTACTCGTTGGAGTACGGAGCATGTTTTTGTGATATATTTTTGCTTGAGTGAGTGAAAATGCGCGAGAGGGTGTTGTTACCGCCGTGCCTCCCCGAGCTTTGCGGGAAAGACTTTCGCCGTTCTCTAAAGAAGCCGAGTCCCAACTATCCTCATGGACACAAGTTAAAGAAACCCAGGATTGTCCCTGCGTTCACCATACAAGGTAACATTATTTTTGTTTTTTTATGAGTGCATGTTAATATACCGCTTTTAACCTATCCATATACCTTATACCTTTGGTTGGGTATAGCAAAGGTTTTTAGGGCAATAGGATTACCTGCTCTTCAAAGCAATATTGAAACAATATTTGGTAAAAAAATAACGCTAGAGCCACCAACAAACAATGTGCTAATCAATCACCTACCCTAATCTGTAGCTGAGCCATCCTTTCAGTTTGGAATATAATAATAAAAGCCAATATAATTGATTCTTAGAAATGTACAAAGAATAAATCCTAGACGAAGGGTATCCACAAAATTTCACGACGGAAAAAAAATAGGCAGTCGACCGTCTGCCGACAGAAGTGAAAAATTAAAACTTTGGAATTACATAATTTATGTTATTCCAAAGTTTATGTGTATGCATACGCATATAATGTATTATATAATTCAGTGTGAGTCTTGATAATGTGCACATTATATCGAAATGAGGGAAACTTAGCTTAATTTTATCAACGGAAAAATAATTTAAAAAATCTAAAAAAGAAAAACAGAAGAATGGTCTCTACCTGCTAAAGTAAAGTACGTAGCCGAGTGCAAGGCCTGTCTTGAACAGTTGATAGGAAACGTTGTGATTGAGTTATAAACATGGTATTTTTACTTTTAGAAAGCTGATACGATGGAGAATAATTTTAAATAATAAAAAAGGGTAGATAATGCAGACTATTATTAAGATAGGTATTATACAATTATTGTAAAAATTGATGAAAAAATATCAAATTTTTGTTATAAAATCACCCTTATTCTCAATTGAGGGCGAGTTTTTGCTTTAGTTTTTGTTTTATGAAGACGCCCTATTATTATTTCCAGTCATAACTGAGTTTTTGTGATCGTGATAGATCGTTTAGTTTAAATGTTATACCGATTTGTTTACACAGAGGTCACCGCAGCGAACAAGAATTTAAAAAATGCTTTAAAAAATTGTATTGTTTTTCAGTTTTTTTTTTCCGTCAATTAAATTAAGCTAAAGTTCTCTCTTAGCGATATGTGCACATTATAAAGACTCACACTGTACAGTATATGCGTATGCATACACAGGCCGCTGCGCGTCGCCAGTCTAGTGCAACACGTTCCCAGTCTGTTGCAACACGTTCCATTAGCATGTCGCGGTTAGTCGCCGCAGGAGACGCCCCGGGCGTCAGGAGTCGCAAGCCGATTTCCGGCCACCGTAGGCGCGGGCCTGCGGACGGTGAGCGATGGGTAGCTCGCCGTCCGATAAGGACCAGGCCCGGGTCGACGGCGCGTTGTGTTCCACGCGCGCCTCAAAGAGATGTCAGCACCAATTGACGGGGTCCGATAGCACCAATGCCTGCCAGGGTTGCGAGTTTGTCCGAAAGAGATATCGTGGCCCTGGCACACAGGCAACGGACGGAACACGGGTGGGTTTTAGTCAGTAAAAGTCTGACACGCCCTCCCGCTCCGCCTAGAGCGGGAGAAGTTATTTGATAATTTCCCACCCAAAACAAAAAAAAAAAAAAGCATGTCGCGGTTAGCAAGTCAGCGACGTGACCCCATAAGTTTTTCCCTCATCAAAAATCCCTAAACGCGCCTTAACATAACATTAAATAGGTATAGGTGTGTCTGTGTGGAGAAATGGATATTGTTTCAACTGAAATGTTACAACAGAAGCAAATTTTTCTTAGAGTAGACTTTAGCTTTTTATTGACAGCTTGAGGCGTGCTCTATATTGTATTACTGTTCGTTATAGCAAATTTAAATATTTGTATTTGTTTAATTTTAAACCGCATGTTGACCGCACTGCACGTGCTGTCTGCCACGAGGAATCAAAGTCCTTTAGTGAGCAAAAGCACTGGAGAACTCTAACTTTGTACAAAGAAGCTAGAATACCCATGCACCATATGCATTTTGACGAGCATAAATTGCTTAGCAACCATATTAAAGTGCCTAATCGAATCGCAACGGTGAAATACTTATTATTAAGAAGTTCCGGTGGCCATCTGTCGTCTTCATCATCAGTTCCACTTCAACGAATGGTGCTTTTCGAGTGCAAATGCACGAGTTACTATAAAAAATACTCTAATTGCTATAGGTATGCCCATAAAATTTGAGGATTTCCCTTGATTTCCATGGGATCCCCTCATCAGATTCTGATTTGGTGGCAATGGGACCACCTCGGGAGCATACCCTTCCAAACAAAAAAAGAATTTTCAAAATCCGTCCACAATTGACGGAGTAATCGGTGAACATACATACAGCCGAACATATAACCTCCTCCTTTTTGGAAGTCGGTTACAAATAGATAACATCTTCTACCCTCTCGGATCAAAATGCTTTACCATAGCCCATATTACATGGCAGTAAACATTTTCTACAAATTACCGGAACAAATAAAAGAAGAAACCATATTTAATAAATTTAACAGAAAATTTAAACAATATCTAACACAAAAATGCTTTTCCTCAGTCGCAGAATACCTAAAACAAAATATTTAATAAAATATGATAGCTAGATAAATAATTTCACGTTATATTATAGTCATAAAAAAAAAAAATCGCAAACATACATACTTTTATTATTATTATGTTAAAATTATTATTATTATTATTATGTTGCCGTGCCATACCCGGGTTTCATGTTGGAATTTAATTTTATTATATTTTAACAACTAAATGTACACATGAATGCAATAAAGAATTTGAAGATGTTGTGAAGAGTAGACCTATTTAGGACTTGTCTATGGTAGTTTGGTCATTCAGAAACTGGACTCTGTCTCACCCCAGCCTGGAATCACCAACTGCTGGAATCACCCGGTTCTGTGTGTCCCTCATTCAGGTGTTTCCCACGACTTTGATTATATCATCGTGAATAGAAACTGGACTACATTTTGATTTTGTACTTTTACTTTAATACTTTCGTTTCTCTCTTTTTGCAGCCTTGCAAAAGAACACCAGAGTACAGCCGCCACCGAAATGCGGCGTGTTGGACCCCCTACCTGCTCGGCCTACTATGTTTAGGAAGTGCTATCAACGCGGAGAGTTTCCCGTCTGCATCGAGTTCACCAACTTTGGCAAGCGGTTGGCTTGGAAGGTATATTTACCTTTATTCATATTGTTTATCTTTACACATATTTTTCTCTGGACAGATTCGACGAAGCATTTATTCCAAATATTAAGAAAATAATATGACGTCACGTTCCCATTAACCTACAATGCATAAAGAGTACACGGCCACGTGAGCGAAGCAGCGGGCACAGTTAGTCCCTATATATAAGTTTTATTCCTACAAAAGTTTGGTCGAATCTCCTTCACAGGAATATAACTGTTGGACGTTTACCCTCATTTGGATTCCAATGAAATTCGAAGTAATAACCAAGTGTAAATTAATAATGTCGAATATCTTTGGACAAGACATCTTTCTCCAACTTTGTCAGACTATCTGTTCTATAGACATCCGAATTCGGGCTAACGATATTCATAAACGTTGCATAAAGTTTAGAAATGATTAGTGACTTTTAACCATACATTTTGTCGTTTAAAGGCTCTTACAGACTCACGCGATATCGCGGGCACGACGGGCAGCGACATAGAAACTGTGCTACTAGTGTCACTTCGCGCCCGCTACATCGCACTAGTCTGTACGAGCCTTCAACGTCTCCTAACATTAATGAACATTTATAAATAAACCCCTAAATGTAATTTCGTTGCGGTAGTACTGTCTCTTTTGCTGAGGGTATTAGGTTGAAAGCTGCTACGGCCTTCAAAATTGCCATCCAAAAATAAGTTTTTTCTCCAAGGATATAAATAACTCCTTGGTTTTGAAACCAAAGGTAGTCAAGTTCAGTGTTCTCTCCGGAAGTGTAACCAGGTCGCCTAGTTATGTCAGTCCTGACATAACTAGGCGACCTGGTTATCGTTCCTAAGTGATACCTGAGTGTACTTATCATAATTGCGCGTTGGTGGTCGTCTACGCAAGTATACTACATCATAACCTATTTTTTATGACACATTAATGTTGAAGAACAAGGTTTTGATCAAGGACATTGTTTGATAAGTCGTGTGAACTGTTGGCTGGAGTTGAACATTCATCATCACCAGCCCAGCCTTTTCCCAACTATGTTGGGGTCGGCTTCCAGTTTAACCGGATGCAACTGAATACCAGTATTTTACATGGAGCGACTGCCTATCTGACCTCCACAACCCAGTTACTGGGTAACACGATATCTCGGAGTTAAACATTCATAAATATCATAAAAATAAGAAAAGAGAGTGCTATTTTTATTATACATGCTGGTCCAGAATAGTGACGTCTTACAAAAAAAAAAATTCATGCCCATGGTTATCCGAAAATACGGGAATGTTCCGCGATTCTCGGTAGTTTACAAGATATAAACACTTTTAAAATTTCTTTAAAAATCTGTGGGAACCACTTGAAAAAAAAAACTATCTTTATTTTTTTCACGGCTTTTTTACGTTATTTTTTTGCCATTCACATTGATATGGAATATTTTTTCAGACATAAAATAATCATCTTATCCAATCATTAATTAAGATACAAAATTTTTCATCGAAAAGGAGGATTACGTTCGAGTGATACAGAGTCAAAATTTCTACTCCCCTGAGCACGAGGGATCATTTTTTTTTTATGACGTCACTATTTTGGCTATCTTGTATAGTACTCGCTTATTAAAGATATCTCAGATATTAAATAAATACCTACGAAATTATATTTTTTTGAAGCTTATAGGTAGGTACTCAGTTGATCCGTAACTTCATAACCAACAGTACAAAAATATTAAAACCATAATTCTCTAAGAACCATAAGTCTCTCTCTTGGTGGATAATGTAGAGGGCTGCAATATTGTTAATACTACTTATGAGCCTATATTATTATTTGTAAACAATATATATTGTAGCTGTTTATTGTCCCTTAATAAATATAATATAAAATAAGAACATTTAATTTTGTTCGATAAGAAATCACCATTAGGCCTACCTAAAAAATGAAAAAATATATGAGCTTGATGTACCTATACATCAAGCTCTGAACTAACAGAGTAAACTCAGATATATTTTTTTATACCGCTTTTACTATGGCAGTCATCTTCTTTGAGCCTTTAATTTCTGATTCTCAGAAATATACTAGTACGGTGGATTCGGGATTTGTTCCAGTCTAAGGAATATGGAATTTAATCAATTTTACGCTCTATTTATATGAGCGAATGGGAAAATGAAGTAAGCCCTAGATTTATTGGATGATAATAATATATTCAGCTTGGCGGAGAGTGGCCTGGAATATCCATTTATAGGTAACCCTCTGGAAGTAATAAAATTAAGTGATAAGTTAATATTAGAATCTTAGGTCGTTGTTAGTAAATCGCTTTGAGACTTGATTTGTTGGGCATCGTTTAAACTCTTGGAACACGGGGTAGATTAAAATCATTATTTGATACCGTCAAGTGTATGAGCCTTCAACAACGTTTAAGTTTTGGCAGCAGCATTTGAGTTTATGTATCAAATAAAAGAAAAAAATGTTCAATTCATCATACAGCTGGGTGATCAAAAACCAATCTGGCTTTATTATAAAACAAGGTGTATCTTTAACCCATCGAGCCATTTTTGAATTTCGAACTTAATACCGACCAAGTTAAAGTTCTAATTACAAAACCTGACGTTAAAAACTCGAGTCTAAGTGGTCAATTTTGTATTACAATTTTTAAAGGACATGGATAGAGTTTGGCCTAGCATAGACAATGAGATCATTAATATCTATTAAAAAAATAATTGATCATAAATCCCACCACAGCTTTCGTTACTTGGCAAAACTTTGCAGGAAATATTTCAATTTAAAAGATTATTAATTTGATTCAAGTATTCGGGGAGATATTTATGTTATAATAAACACGTTAAAATAAATAGATTAGCCCAGTCTTAAAATTATGTAGTGGCAGGACCTTCTTTATCTTTCATAATCATTGAAACTGCCCGTCATTGTCATGCATTTGTCATTATGTCATATAGGCTTTTCACAGACTTCTATCTAACATAGAGGGAGGCATGAAAAGATATACGATTATTTAATAATAAATAATACATTCATTTATTTCAGGTAAATAACACCCAATGCCAAACATAAATTAATAGAAATAGTACATAGCCCTACACTCACACATCCAAATCAAAATTTTGGTTAAATGGCTTGAATCTATTTTTTGAAGTTATCAGATTTGAGAAGGGTCTTATGTCCCTTCACAAAAGTTTTACGACGAACAAAAATATAGAGAGCTATGAAACGTTATTATAGCATTTTGTTTTATTTGTGTTAATTTCTGGGCCTAGCTTGTATGGGACCGTTATCCATCTTCTTTGACGGAATAAAGTTAAAAATACAATAACTGGCTCAAGGGCCAATTACTAAAGTTATAACACAGCTCGTTGACCTGTTGAGTATTATTATGTCAAATGTTGATACAAAAACGCCTATATGTACTATATATACAGATATGTCGAAAGCTTTCGGTTTTGTCAACCATAACATACTGCATCAAAAACTAAACTCCTATGGCATTCGGGGTAATATCCTGAACCTAATAAAAACATATTTATCCGGTCGCAAACAGATGACAAAAATCAACAAAATATGCGTGTCTTCTAGTAGAGAAATTAAATTCGGTGTACCACAGGGAAGCGTCCTTGGGCCTTTGTTATTTTATGTATTTCTCCTTTTTTTTCTTCTCTAGGTGCCGATAGAAAAGTTGGACTTCCACCACTACCTGCCAATGTTCTTCGACGGCCTGTCGGAGGGCGCCTACCCATACAACTTCATCGTGGAAAGAGGCATCCACGACCTGATCACCAAGGGATCCTACAAGGTCCTGCCTGTGGTGCCTCAACTTATCATACCGATCAAAAGTAAGTTTGATAATAATCCTAACTAATATATTTGCGAAAGTAAGTTTGTTTGTTACCTTTTCACGCCTAAACCACTGAAGCGATCATCCTGATATTTTGCGTTGTCAGGTGTACAGAAACGGACATAGGGTACCTTTCATCCCGAAAAAAAGTACTGTTCCCAAGGAAAACAAGAATAACGTTCTTATGATGATAGATGGCGCCACGTGTCTTTCGAATCATGATTGAATTGCGAAAGTGAGGTTGTTTGTTACGCTTTCACGCTAAAACGGCTGCACGGATTTGGATGAAATTTGGCACATGAGTAGACCATGGCCTGAGTTAGGACATAGAATACTTTTTATTTCGGTTGTACATTCCCGTAGGATAATTTTCGACCTCCACGCGGGCGAATCTGTGGGCAAAAGCTAGTTGTTTAATAATAATAAAGGAGTAAAATTTCAAAAGCCGATAAATCCATTTTACATGTTTTTTACAGAAACTGAATAAAACTCATCTCTGCCAAATTATTCTCATTGATTAAGCCGTTTCATTGGATATAGAACCAAAAAAAATCATTTTCAAGGATAAATAAATATATTTATGTTATTTTACAATAACGTCAATTTTATAAAAAGAGGATAATAAACATTGATCAACACGCTTTCTCTGCGCTTTGGCAATTGATATTATCTGAGATCAACCTAAGAAAACATACATTGATGAAGACACATTGGTACGAAGTACCTT
Organism: Tiliacea citrago; assembly: GCA_963921375.1. Classification (NCBI taxonomy): domain Eukaryota; kingdom Metazoa; phylum Arthropoda; class Insecta; order Lepidoptera; family Noctuidae; genus Tiliacea; species Tiliacea citrago. Next base: position 27,122,898 of record OY992787.1, on the reverse strand, counting down.
CTGGCTATCACAACCACCTCAATATGCAAAACGAAGATTTTTTCACAATACGATAGTATCAGTAGAAATATTTATCTACCAGAATTTTTCTTTAAGTTCACCTATGTTTATTTATTTATTGCACGATATAGTCAAAGCACAGAACCGGTCGAAGTGGTGGTGCTTGGGGGAGGCCTATGTCCAGCAGTGGACGTCTGTCGGCTGAACTGATGATGATGATGTATTCAAAGCTGCGGGCTTTATCTAGGCTAAACTTATAGTAACGTGTACCTAGGTACCTTGTTTGTGCAAATAAACAGAATAAATAGTATAGAATTGTATAGAATAGAATAGAATAGAATAGAATACTCTTTATTATGTACACCATAAAAGTAACAAGTGCACTAATAAGTGTATTTCATCTCTAATATAATGTCCAAAGTCATCGTTAGATCAAAATTTTAAATCAAATAAGAACATGGAAAGCAGAGACAATAATCTTGCATTTTAATATCCTTACATCAAAAAGACTGGTCAAAAAAGCGAAACCCGGTATGTATAGTGAACCTGATCACTCAAGCCTTAGAAGGCAGATATTAATGCAGACTAGAAAATGCAGTATGAAAAATGTAATGTCGTGCACAACGAGTTTCGTTTAGACGCACTGGAAATTACTCTCAAACGGGAGTGCTCTATGGCGCTGAAAATGCTTATAAGTTATTATCTGGGTGAAGTATATTTTCTAGGCTGTATCGGGTAGGAAAAACTAGATGTGTATACTGTTAATACTCCTGCTTTTACATGAGCTTGAACAATCAAGTAATTTTAAACGATTATTTTTTTTTTGTTTTGAAAGCAGTATGGTAAGGTCATATTTGTTGTATCTAGGCAAGGCTGTTCTAATAATCTCAAGACAAGAAATAACTGCTAGGGTCACAAAGGTTCACATACTGTATGGTGATCACAGTGTTTTTTTGTTGCTCTTGCATATACTACACCCATGGTCACCTTTTAAAATACGACTGGGTTGCGAGTTGTGAATAACAAAGTATTTTCCGTGGAATTTTTATCAAATAATAATGAAAGGAGCGACAAAACAAAAGCCGATAAAGTACATTACTGCAGCGGCCAGCAAAAGAGGCATTGATGGACGAACCGCCTCGGCGCACATACTTGAGTCCATCAATGGCTGGTTTCGGCCAAGGCTTGTATAGTGCTTTTCTCAAATAATGCGCGGAAATTCAAACTAAGTAAATTAACAATCATTTTTCACGCATTTATATGTTCATTTGTTTTTTTTTTTTCAATAAACAGCTTTCTATTTGCAAATCAGTTCGAAATTTAAATAAAAACTAAACCTTTGATAAGTTACCTCATTGGTAGCCATGTTTCGGAGTAAAAGATCGTTCCATTTTTAAATTACACGATAGATATGAGTTTACTATGTAAAACGTGTAAAGTGTATGTGTATGTTTAATTTATTTGGCCGCCACCACCACCACACACAGATATGGAATTTCATACAACTTTTGGCGGCCGCTGCTCGCATTTATTTGGCCAGTACAGCAATTTCGCTTTATCTCGAAGAAGGTTGTCAAAATAATGCTCAAATTTCCAAGCATGTTTGAGAAAATGATTTTTTTTGGTTCTATATCCAATGAAACGGCTTAATCAATGAGAATAATTTGGCAGAGATGAGTTTTATTCAGTTTCTGTAAAAACATGTAAAATGGATTTATCGGCTTTTGAAATTTTACTCCTTTATTATTATTAAACAACTAGCTTTTGCCCACAGATTCGCCCGCGTGGAGGTCGAAAATTATCCTACGTTATTTGAGAAAAGCACTATACAAGCCTTGGCCGAAACCAGGCATTGATGGACTCAAGTATGTGCGCCGAGGCGGTTCGTCCATCAATGCCTCTTTTGCTGGCCGCTGCAGTAATGTACTTTATCGGCTTTTGTTTTGTCGCTCCTTTCATTATTATTTGATAAAAATTCCACGGAAAATACTTTGTTATTCACAACTCGCAACCCAGTCGTATTTTAAAAGGTGACCATGGGTGTAGTATATGCAAGAGCAACAAAAAAACACAGTGATCACCATACAGTATGTGAACCTTTGTGACCCTAGCAGTTATTTCTTGTCTTGAGATTATTAGAACAGCCTTGCCTAGATACAACAAATATGACCTTACCATACTGCTTTCAAAACAAAAAAAAAATAATCGTTTAAAATTACTTGATTGTTCAAGCTCATGTAAAAGCAGGAGTATTAACAGTATACACATCTAGTTTTTCCTACCCGATACAGCCTAGAAAATATACTTCACCCAGATAATAACTTATAAGCATTTTCAGCGCCATAGAGCACTCCCGTTTGAGAGTAATTTCCAGTGCGTCTAAACGAAACTCGTTGTGCACGACATTACATTTTTCATACTGCATTTTCTAGTCTGCATTAATATCTGCCTTCTAAGGCTTGAGTGATCAGGTTCACTATACATACCGGGTTTCGCTTTTTTGACCAGTCTTTTTGATGTAAGGATATTAAAATGCAAGATTATTGTCTCTGCTTTCCATGTTCTTATTTGATTTAAAATTTTGATCTAACGATGACTTTGGACATTATATTAGAGATGAAATACACTTATTAGTGCACTTGTTACTTTTATGGTGTACATAATAAAGAGTATTCTATTCTATTCTATTCTATTCTATACAATTCTATACTATTTATTCTGTTTATTTGCACAAACAAGGTACCTAGGTACACGTTACTATAAGTTTAGCCTAGATAAAGCCCGCAGCTTTGAATACATCATCATCATCAGTTCAGCCGACAGACGTCCACTGCTGGACATAGGCCTCCCCCAAGCACCACCACTTCGACCGGTTCTGTGCTTTGACTATATCGTGCAATAAATAAATAAACATAGGTGAACTTAAAGAAAAATTCTGGTAGATAAATATTTCTACTGATACTATCGTATTGTGAAAACTTCTTCGTTTTGCATATTGAGGTGGTTGTGATAGCCAGAAGGTACTTCGTACCAATGTGTCTTCATCAATGTATGTTTTCTTAGGTTGATCTCAGATAATATCAATTGCCAAAGCGCAGAGAAAGCGTGTTGATCAATTTTTATTATCCTCTTTTTATAAAATTGACGTTATTGTAAAATAACATAAATATATTTATTTATCCTTCCACTGAAACTGACATAACACATATAACCATGCAGCAATTACACCAACGGAACAAAAAAATACTTTATTGTGCTGCTTTCCATTCATCCTGTGCGCGGTAGACATCGAACGGGCGGCGATGGATCACTCACGCTCATGCAGCGTCAAGACACTTCCCCATAGTTCCATAACTCCATCCATATTGCGCACACTCCTTGCGAATTTTTTGAGACTCAATACATTTTTCAAAATAAGTACTTTAAAATTAAAAAAACGGAACATTTTGACATTACATTATTATCTTATTTATTCACAGATGCCCTAGCAACAAAACGTCCGGCAGTGATCTGTCACGCACTCATATGTATCAAAATGCTAGTAAGTGGCTGTGAGAGAGTCGGTGAAGCCCTCGTGCCTTACTACCGGCAGATACTGCCCACACTGAACTTGTTCAAGGATAAGAACCGTAAGTTGAACCTTTGTTTTTGTATGCAATACAAATTTTCAAAGTTTTTATGTACAAAAATAACAAATATTTATTGGTATTGCAAAAATCAAAAGGTTTTTGTTTTAAGAAATTTTCCAATATGACTATGAATGCAAATTTTTAAGCCCAGTAGGTAGTTATATTTTGTATTTTGAATAGTATAAATGCGAAAGTAAGTTTGTTAGTTACCTTTTCACGCCTAAAGCACTGAACCGATCATCCTGATATTTTGCATATACGCTGTCAGGTGTACAGAAACGGACATAACCTTTAATCCCGAAAAAAAAATACTGTTCCCAAGGAAAACAACAATAACGTTCTTATGTTATTAGATGGCGCCACGTGTCTCTCGAATCATGATTAAATTATGTTATGGAATGTATTTAATAGCACTTTCTTCTTTCAATAGGCAGAGTTCAACCCGAAATGATTGTTAAATTCTAAATTAGTGCGAGCGAAGCCGCGGGCACAAGCTAGTTTTGATACAAGATCTGTAGAAAAAAGTGGACTGTCCAATTTTAACCGACAACACCAAAAAAAAAAAATCAAAGAGACGAAGCCTCAAGAATCCCAAATAAAAATCTGTAACACAATTCAGTGACAACGGCACAGACGAGCCACACTTTGGGCCCTAATAAAGGTCATATATTTGTTGAAACGCAGGGGACTATGGTAATGACGGACGATTTACAAAACATTAGATTCAGGTAGTAGAGTGGGACGCAAAAACGACGCGCCACAACTATTCCGTAATTGTCTAGTTTTGCTCGTTTGGGACAGTCTTGTCTTAGAAAATAATTACGTTCTTCTTTAAACGTTATAAATTTTTATTGTATACAGTTATGGTGGTTTTGTTGCTCGGATTATAAATGTAATTTTGAAACGAGTATGGTTTTTCTTTCCCCTGAACTGAACAGCATGGTAAAAGAAATCTATTGTCTGTAAAGTCGGTTTACTGACGATAGTTGAACGTGACAACGTCATAAGAATTAAATGGAACGCCTCAGAGCGAGGTAACGCCGCATGAGAGGTAACGCCGCATGCGTCATGTTTTTTCGTACGTGGAGCCGGCTCCATCGAATTATAAACCGTTGTCACGTCAAAAAACTACGCTAACACAAAGTTATATTAATTTTGCTCTTTGCATTTTCAAAAGAGCCAACAGAGCTCAATTAATAAGCTTTGTTCGTTCTTTTGAAAATCATGAATGAAGTATCACAACATCCTTCCCGTCATAACCCAAAACAGTAACAGGCACCAAAATATCGAAATATCAAGTTAAACAACAAAAACTGGAGACGTGGAACTAAGTAACAATGCGGTGTTGTCACCGCCCGCGCCGCGCCGCCGCCGGTACCACGGCAAAGCCGACGCGCCGAACGCCCGAAACACCCCAAACGCCCCGAATTTCACAGCCACATGTAATTAATCTACCCCGGATGCCCCGACAAGTCTATTAGGCTGAAAACAATATCTTCTCGGCCCTCCACGTGTCAATTATGAGGTGAAAATGATTGATGACGTCATTGACGCAAATCGGGCGTAGTGACGTAATTAGGTTTTGAAATTGGAAGCTTGAGTGAAAACGGAGGTCTTTTGTTTTTTTTTAAACTCATGTAATGTTGCCATTTTTTTGGAACATTGACTGAGCTTTGGTTGAGTAAATACTTTGCGTGTTGTGTTTTTGATGTGACATATCTAATGCGGCGGGTCAGACCGGCTGTTGGCGTGCAGACGCGTCGCCAAGCGCTCGTTACTCTGCGACTCTCTCGCACAGTTATGAAATGAATTGTGGTATTAAATTAATGTCTTTTTTATCTTAATTTAAAAGAAAAAAATTAAACATCTGAATATTTTGTTTTTGTTTTTTCCATATTTATTTCCTTTATTATATCATCCTTTCATGCATATTTTCTTTAGAAAATAGTTTCGATGTTTCACGTATGCCAGGAGTCCCGCGATGGCTCAATTTTTTTAGGGTTTTCTATCCAAAGGGTGCCAATGGGACCTATTACTAAGGCCGTCTGTCACAGGGCTGTATCTTTTGAACCGTAATAGGTAGACACTTGGAATTTTCACAGACTGTGTACTACTAGTAGCCGTCGTAACAAAAAAAAATGAAAGGGGGAATACGGAACCCTCTGTGTTCAAGTCCGACTCGCGCTTGGCCACTTTTTGTCTGATTAAAACGTAATTTTTTACATTGGAAACCTGTTGCACTTATGTAGGTATATTGCGTGTCCTGTGAAATACGTAGGTAAGTTTACTTCACTGCAAGTAACATGCACCAGCTTTCTTCTGAGTTTTATATCTTATAGTGCAAGGAAAAAAACTTTAATCATTTGATCACTCTTCTATCTATAGCATCCTATTTATATCAGCGAACGGAATGCGTTCATTATAGACTACAAACTACAGGAGCGGTTATAAATTACGGCAGTCCTAATTGATCGTGGTATACCCACATGTATTCAAATAGGTTTGTATTGCAACATATTTGAATAAATATTGGCTTTGTTGTAGGTATTCCCAATATACGGCCAACTAAATAAGATGGGTCAGCAACAAAATTAATAAACAGAGCATCAACTTGCGGAGATACTTTATTATAAATGTATATAATGTATGACAAGGTTGTCATACTTGTCATACACTTTATTGACACCCAACAAACTGAAAAACCTATTAAGATATTATTTTTCAATACCTTTTTGTACTCGTAATCAAATTCACGGATTTTAATAAAACGCAAATACGTTAGTATAGTACCTACATTCATTTTACATGTCAATTTCAATTCTGAATAGCAACAAAAAATAAATCCCAACATTTTGCGGTTAACTTCGCTTGTCGGAACTTTTTTCCGATATTTTAATTATAACTAGTGAGCTGTCAACGAATTTTCACGCGTTCAATTAATATACCTCCTTTAATTTTTTGAAGTGGTTTCCAAAATGGTCAGCTAGTATATTTTCCAGATTGATGAAAGTTGAGGTATCTGTGTTTTAGACATGTTCATAAAGCTAGATTATAATTAACGTGCTTACGTCGCGCGTCGGTCTTTGTTTGCCGAGAAACGTATACCATGTAACCAATTTGTACCACGCGTCTTGCGCGATGACGTCGAAGTCAATTAAACCGTTGAACGCAAAGCCTGTGTGTTCGAGATGTTCGGGCTATGAGAGTTGCACAAAGGCGTCACCGGTTGGATTCTAAAATGGTCTACACGGTACAAGTTCCATCGAAAGTCATTCAACAGGAGAATGGCCAAGCTAGCTAGCTTTTTATATAGTTTTGGACAACTTTACTCGTTGTTATTTTATGAAAATAAAATGTCCTGTCTTAATAAGAAAAAAAAATACGAATCAATGTGTAAGGCCCCTCTGAGAGTGACTGGTGATGGTCGCCGGATTCTGCTGCATGTGAGACGCACAGAACCGATCTTCGTGAATCTGCTGGGGGGTTAAGGATATGGTTTATTAATAGGCTTCTTCCGGCATAATTATGGTTTTCATATTTTTTCAATATTTATTTGTTAACGTCTTGTAATTGTTTCCAAGGTAACATCGGTTCCGGAATAGACCACTCGACAACGCGAGGAGAGAATGTCGCAGATCTCATAGAAAGCACTCTTCAACTGTTGGAAAGATACGGAGGCCCGGACGCTTTCATCAACATAAAATACATGATACCAACATACGAATCAGCAGTTCTAAATTAATTTTTATATCTAGTTTGCACTTAATTGCTTTTCAAATCCATCATAGTTCAAAATAAGTTCAACATGAAAATATTTTTTTATAACAAACTGGGACATTCTGTGTCAGATCCCAATCATTATCTGCCAAGTCTTTTCCAAACTAAGTTGGGGTCAGCTTCCAGTCAAACCGGATGCAATGGAATACCAGTATTTTACACGTAGTGACTGCCTATCTTATCTCCACAACACATTTACTGCTATGGGTAATATGATTTATGAACTTAAGTTGGATTTGAACTTCTATTTTTAATTAATTATTTTCTGAGTTTTAATACCTACTCAATTTTTAATGCACTCATTTTTATGTAGGTACTCAATGTATAAATCAGGTAGGTACTTAGATATTATGTAATTTTTATATTGAAGGTTTTGAAATATTTATTGTGACCTTAAATTCGTGTGCAATTATAGCTTCAACAAAGTACCTATGTTTAACTTAACAAGTTGTATTGTCTTTAGAAGTAAGATAATTGTTTATGCGTGGTTTAAAGATAAAGGAGCGGCATACCGTGACCAAATTCAAATACCTACCACGCGTTTTCAATTAATGTTCGACAATTTCAGCTTCAACATAAATATTTTTCAATTGTGTCGGTGTCTTTAGAAACTTAGAATAAAAGCAATGTCTGTTAAAATTAAGTGTTATTGAAATACTCACTATTGTGTTTATTATATTCTATTCATTTGTTAATTTTTGTAATTATATTTATTGCGGCTTTCGTAAGTCTCAGTTGGTTTTGTTCAAGTTTATATTATTTTGTTGTTACGTAATTTTAAGTTTTGATAAATAAATTCTGCGTAATATTTCTATGTTTATTTGCTCTTTGAATGAGTAAGCCTGTAATAAATATCTTAGTTTTGCATACTTTTGTGTGATAATGGCGATGAAATGATTCATTTAATTATTATTGAACAGAACTCAAATTTTATTTCAACTAAACCAATTACAGGCCCTTTTGAATTGTTCAGGGGTCGGTCAGTCACAAGATGAAGCTAGTTGCCGATTCCAAAGTGTAGTAGGTTCCTATGGAGAAGAACGTGCAAGAAACTCCACGGACACATTTTTAAATCAAAATATTGCAACAAAATATTTATTGTTTTAGATAGTTACATAATTCATGTTGAAATCATACATGAGTGAGAACGATGTATAGAAAGACGTGCGGGTTAAAAGCGTCCGTAATAAAAAGGTAAAAACAATTTAAAAATTAAAATAATTCCTACTGGCGACGCCCGTTCACGATGATGAAAGGATCAGCATCATTCAGCTCAAACATTATGAAGCGTACGTTGTCTTTGTCTTCCATCGCCTCAGTACTCTCTAAATATTTTATCACTTTGCCTAATTTGTCAATTTGTCTACAACTAGCTTTGCCCGCAATTTCGTGTGTGTGAAATTTCTTGTTATAACATAAAATATTCTATGACACTCGGCAATGATTGCAGAGTGTCATAGGATATTTTATCACTACAGTCGAAGAATCGGATCAGTAGTTCCGAAGATTAACTAACACTCACAAATTTTACCTCTTTATAATAATTATTAGTACCTATAGACTACCACACTACCACTGGTAAATTGTAAACATTAAACGTGTTCTTGTATATTTACAACAACATAATATTAGCCCGTAATATATTAGGTACCAATTAAATTAGACATCGATGAAGTGATACCCTCTGGGAGGTCACAGTCAATATTTAGATCAGCTGGGCAAAGCAATTTACAATCTGCGAACCCAAATACAGGGTGCTATGTATGCATGCAATTTGCATGCTCTGCTTCTGTTTGGGATAAACCGGACGCAACGTATGCATGTAAGTGATGTCAGATCATATGTGTATCCCTTGATTTGAATTTGATGGGGTTTCTGGTGGAAGTTATTAAGATGTTGCTTGAAACGCCAACCTCGCGACGAATCTACACTTTCAAAAATATGTATATAACGTATACGTGCTGTTACTCAGTCGGTCACTAAGCATTTGTTGAATAACTGTGCTATTGCCAAAATGTTTCATACCTGCACTTGATACACAGTGGACATAGCCAGAAAAACAATACTGCTTCTATACTTGGTCTTGGATCTGCTGTGTTCTTAGCGTTTCGATGGCAATCTTCATAGAGTCAGCCCAGAATTTGGTTACGAGCTTGGCACCTTCAGTAGCCTATCAGTAAGGATCTGCTATTTTGAGAGCATATTATATAAGTAACTTTAGCAGAAATGAAGATATCCGGAAAAGAACCGGAGTTACGGACATAGCTTGCAGCGTAAGCAAGGTAAAGTGGTAGTGGGCTGGCCATGTTTGTCGAAGTATCAATGGCCGGTGGAGCAGAAAAGTCATATAAGTAGTGGAGACCGCCTGTCGGCAAGCGTAGTGTGGGACGCTGCCCAGCTAGATGAACCGACATCCTTAAAAGGGTAACTGGGACAGACTGGATGCGGAAGGCGGAGGACAATGTGTTGTGGCGCAGCTTGGGAGAGGCCTGTGTCCAGCAGTGGACTGCGATAGGCTGAGTTGATTTGCGTATGTAACCCACAAAGTACCAAAAATACATTGCTTTCACTAAAGCTAAAAGGAAAAACAAACATGTCAGCCTCAAAATCGAGAGTTAATGTAATTGTCAATAATCTCTGTTCCATAATATTGTATCAATGTGAAGCCACGAAACATTACACATGGGGGGATGGGGGGGGGGGTAGTTACTTAATTGTAGCTATACATTTACATTATTATGAAACACAAATTGTAGACATTCAAAATGATTTTTGTCGAAGTATACATCGTTTTGAGGCTGACTGTACTACATCAGTATTGTTAGACCACCAAAACATAACAAAATTACTTGCAGCATTTTTAACAAGTACCTACACATTATTGCATTGAAAATAATACTTTCCACTTTATTATACAGGCTGAAAATAAATACACGAGGAAGTAACCGCCCGCCTCACAATATCGCGTAAGGCCTTATGAGATACGTGACGTCAAAGCCTCGTAGGACACTATTGGTGTTCTCACCCCACTTGTAGCGCGATATGACGAGAACTGGTGCTTTTACCCCTTGCTGTAACTTTGAAAACTCTTTGAGTTTTACAATATTATGAAACGGACCCAATATGTGTATGTTTATGTGGAATTATATATTAGCTAAAAGTTTTTTCTTCTGTCTGGCTGGATGAACGCTGGATGCTTTTTGGATGAGGAAAAAGCAAAAAGTATTAATAATAGTGTAACAAGGCAGACGTGTGTGGAAACGCCCGTGCCGCACCGGGAACGAACGCCCTAGTCACTACAGTGACTGTATTAGTGATGTTCTTCTGAAATGTCAGGTGCGTAGTACTCGCAACCGGCGTGCGTGTATGCCCAGATGTATGATATGTAAGGAGCATAGCATGTGGCGTTCTGTAGTTCCTGCCTACCCCCACGTGAAGAAGGTGTGTATGTACGTAAAATGCAAATTAATAGTTTATCGACGTAAGCTTCTTCTATCTTTATGTTAAAAATGTATTAGGTGTACAATAAAAATATAAAACTACAAATCATGTGCCAGCCAGAATTATTCACGGAAGGTGAATCTTCGGAAGCAGGGCAATGAAGAACCTCAATACCTATCGATTTAACGCTACTTGGTTTGCAATATTCATTGGTTCATAAACTCTTTTGGACCGTTCCGATTTGACGACAATCTACTCAATGAAGAAAATAGTGTTCAAGATTGACTAACACATAATTATGTACAGTCAGGGAAATTTACACTCTTCGTCAATTTGCCGTGATATAATCGTTTCATACAACTGACAAAGAATGACAGTGTGATTTGAATAAACGGACAATTTAAGTTGGTGGCCAGTTTGCTCAATTATTTTCCCTGATCGTACTTACGTTTTTAAAAGATTAATTTTTCTCATGTCATAACTTCCTTTGAAGTCTTACATTTCAATACCTTGCCTTTTACAAATTAGGTTTACCATCCTTCACACTCCAATGAATCAACCGAACCCACAGATCTTGAGTGACAACTCCCCATGAACAACCATTCCTATAAGAATACGTATATTAATATAAATTGAGCAGGGACCGACCGTCTTACAGAGAGAGTATTTATCGGTTGACTGCAGCCGCGGTCTGGATACAAGGCGACACCTTTTTAGCCCCTCAACATTTATAACTGGGGGGCGAAGATGTGTGGTGGCTGGATGTGATAGGTCAGGTAACTACCTGAGATGGAGAATGTGGCAGAGTGCTTGTACTAGTGAGACCAGCACCCTAGTTGTGTAACACTCTAACAATCACAATCTGAATGATTTTGAAGGATATTGCTAATCCATTGCTTCATATGTTCGAAAGATTTAAGTACGTAATATTCTTTATTTTCCACACTAATCAAAACACAGTGCAGGCATTATTAAAATAAATGGAGTGGACTGGAGCCTAAACTAGGGCAGCCCTGTATTTCAGGACTCCAGGTCTTCCTTCCGTGGCGAGTAAGTTGGTACAATTTATATCTGAATGACAATTAGAGGTGTAATTATTAATTAATATATATTGTGTGCGTCTGCGTGAGTGCGTGTGTGTGATGTGAGTGTGTTCGTGTGTGTGTGTTGTGTTTGTGATGAGTGTGAGTAGCGGTTACACGCATCTGTGTTTGGGGAGAAGGCATATTATGTATGCGTGGTTGTGGATGAGTGAGCTTTGACTGCTCAACAACGTAAATAACGCAATTAATATTTTTGAACTGTCAGAATTAAACCCATTGCTACTGTAAATATGTTACGCACTTCCCCGCTGGATCAGTTATCAACGCTTCTTCAATGTTTTTTAATTTTATCATCATCACTATTATTAAAGAGACTGTAGTGGTCAATTTCAAAATTCTTAAGGGGCATTTCGTGTTAAGCGCTACTCAGATGTTTAGCAAAGTTTGTATTACGTCATTTATACGTAGCAGCATGATGCTGTGGGAAATCTATACTCTCACAGATACGATGTGTACTTATTTACCTACTTCCTAAGTATGTGTAACCCAAACATTTAATGTAGCATCAACATTTATAACGTTACCAATCTTTTGACTTATACTTACTCGTACACAAACGTTTGAACATCTAACTCATCCAGTATATCCCCGCGTTCTTGTCGCAAGCGTCTTCAGACACGAATAATTTATCTTGGCAGCAATCAAGGGGGTAATTTTCGTGAAGACTGCGCTCCGAAATTATTTCACTAGTTTTCACTGTTTCATTATTGTAAGGGAAATGAGCTTTTTTATGTAATTTATGATCTTTTAGCCGTTGTAATTTTAACCTTTATAATCTTGTATGATCAGATCTTGTTAAATTATAATCCCTTGTACGGAATCCACGAGTTGACAGAAAGGTATAAAAAAAAGATAAAAAGAAAGGTAAACATCTTGGGCGATAAAAACACTGAATTCTTTCAATCAAACCTTGGCCCATATTTAAGCCAATAATTTGAGCTAAAAAATTCGTAAGTACCTTTAGGTAAACTAACTAACTAATGTATCTATATTTAATGTTCTACGCAATTTGTTTCATATGTAGGTACTTGCATCATTCACCTTTTCTATAAACAATAATTTTGTTACCTACTTTACATTCCAAAAAAAACCTAATCAACTCTCCAACATAATCTTACATTCAAAACACTCCGAACACAAAACAGATTGAATACGCAACTAGACAGCCAGACAGAATTATCTTTCCTTTTTTCGTGATCCGATTTCCTGACGTTGCTTCGTTTAATGAGAACATAATGATGAAAAATATGATGCTGCAGTCTCCCTCCTGATATTAATCGGTGCGATTTTTCTGAAGGCGACTTATATCGTAGCGTCCACAGAGCGCGGAATCGCCACGCCGCGCCGCCGCCGCCACGCCGCCAGCAGGCCCTAGTGACGGCATTACACGTTGAGCGTAGGTGCGTTTGTCCACCGCAGCCGTCACCGGTACGTCACCGAGAACGAGATGACGGCGCCCAAGTATAGTGTAGTAGTAGCGGCGACCGATGCGCCGTCATTCCGGCCGCCGGAGTTTCGGGTAGTTCAGCACGACCGCTTAAACTCACTGATGGGCAACATAAAACACGTTGATCTTGTCCACGCACTACCGTCGCACCGCGCCGATCGCCCAGCTCTTCTTTTGCCTATCGTCATAACATACTGAACCGCCGAGTTTGGTTGCGGTGGACAACCGATCGCCGTCACCGGGACGTCACGTTTAGTTCGAATAAACTCATTTGTTGGTGACGCGACGTCCCGCGGGGTAATTGCTTAACACACTTACAGTAGCAATGGCTTTCATTTTCAAAAAATGTGACGCAATGAACCCTCATTGAGTAATTGCTGGTGGCGGCTGCGGTGGACAAACGCCTTACAACTGGCGCAGTTGGCGCAGTTGTTTAAGCGATTGATTGACCGCTGCGTGTCGCGGGTTCGATTCCCGCACGGAACAAATATTTGTATGACCTAAAGTAGTTGTTCCGGGTCTGGCTGTTTGTGTATGTGAGTTTAAATGTTTGTAAACGCACCCACGATACAGGAGAAATTCCTAGTGTGGGGCAACGTGTAAAATAAAAAAACTTTTATCACGGACTGCCTTCAAAGCCATCAGTTTCTATACCTACGTCATTAGTATCGTAGTGCGAGTAAACGCTTGGTTTGTATGGAAAATGTTGACAATGGCGCTTCTAACAGCGCAGCGGCCGCTGAGGAGTCTCCTTGCTCTGTGGTAGCATCTTAGTGCTTTTTACTGTCGGAGTTCTTGCTTTATTTTCTGATTGTATTGTTACGGGAATTGTTATGAATATGAATGTTTTTATGTGGTGTTGTGTGTGTTGTGGGTTGTTTCTTTTGGGAATTAGGAGTTTCTTTTTGCAGTACTGTTCAGTAAGTGGTCTCGTTCATTGGTTGTATACAATTTATGCCAGGCTTGTTGGTCTCCACTGATACAGAATGTTTTTTTTAAGAATAACTATGCGACGCTCCTAGCGTCATCCTATTTGAAACTGCCATCACTAATCCATCTGAAGGGTAAAGATCTTCTCTTAAACTTATCAGTAGGTAATGGTCATTGGCAGATCCATGATCAACCGTGAATTTCGAACCGTGAAACATTCTGATTTGATTAAAAAATTGAACATTCAAACAATTGAATATTCAAACATTCTGAAACATAACTGCGACATTTAAACACTGTTACCTACCAAACATTCTGAAACATAACTGCGAAATTTCCAATAATAACTATGATTTCACTCATAACCAAATATCGGACTTAAAACTCCAAATAAATTTATGGAAAAATCGGAATGTAACAAAAGAAAGCGGAACATTGAAAATAAAAATCGAATAAAGCTCTGCGACCTGCGACGTATTCATACAAACATTTTACATTTGAGGTACTTTGATTGCGAACCATTCCAACTAAAATGTGGACAAAAATTCCAATACGAATTAGCTCCTAAAAATAAAACACAGAATTGGACCAAAACACTGTGCAATCAAATTATGATACTCGAATTTCAACGTTTCATTTCATTCAATTGAACGTGTTGTCGAAAAATAAACATTGGCAAGTTTTTTGTGTTTGTTTGTTATGCCTCATGGGGTGGATAAAATATAAATACTGAAACATTACCTAGGTTTTACTGGCTAGAGACTAGGATAGTCCGGTTAAGTAGTGATGACCTCTCAAGGTCAACTACGAGACGCCATACATTAAAAACATAGCTGTTACTATATTACGCGATTTATTATGATATCTTAGTATTCACTACTACACAAGTTACATTGACATTAAATATGGCAAACAAATATTTTTATTTAAATCTCTGCAGATTTAAATAAAATTTCTGATTATTTAGAAGACAAAAAGCTTTGGATTGAGCTGCTCGCTTTGCTAAGCCTTGTGATAAAACTGGAAAACTTGACATTTTAATTATTATGCAAAATCATGATTATATAATTATAAATTTATATACATATTGACATTGCTGAATATTATATCGTCGTTGCCAATTTAAAATCTCCTATGTGTATAAAGTAATTTTTGGAGAAAAAAATAAATATCTTCCTAGTAGGTACAAAGGGCAACAAACGAAAAATAGTTGGTTGATCACTCTCATACATAACATTTTGATTTACAATTAAATGTAGGCTGACACATGAAAAAAATAAACGTATATACAAAAAAATATACCTACGTGGTTTATCGAAATAATACGATATTCACATGGAAGTTTTTGCTAAATAAGAGTATTCAAAATCGCTTTTCAAATATCTGCCAAACTGATTTTCGACAAAAATATCACAGGAGATTTTAAATTTGCAACGATGATATATAAAATTACATCAATATTTACTTTGAAAAGTATTATATTTGTTACTTTAATTTTATTGTGACTGTGAGCACTAAGTGGGTCATTGTTTTTTTTTATATTTTCCTTTGATTTTTTTATTCTCTTCCTGTTAGTTTTAATGATGGTCTGGCAATTTGAGCACTATGCGGCCTACCCAAATGTCCTTTCTTTGGTATTGTTCGTCGAGTCGTTGAGTTTCTTATGTCTTGAGTTGAGCTGCACGATTACTGCTGCACTGATTGGACAGGTCCACTCAAATTTGTGTGGTTCTTTCCTCAAAATACCATTTCAGAAACGGATCTACATGGCCCTCATATGATCTGACCAAGATTATGTCTGGACTTTAAAAGAGACTTTGACCCCTGAGTTTGTTTCGCCGTTTCTTCTCACGGGTAGTCAGATAGGAAATGTCGACTACATCTAGCTTATTTTTTACTTTTTAATATGACGTGTAAAAGTGATTCCGATATCCTATTTACAGAATAAAAGAAAGTTTGACACCTGAGTTTGTTTCGCCATTTCTTCTCAGGGGTATTCAGATAGGAAATGTCGACTAGGTACATCTAAGTAATTCTTTTTTTATATGACGTAAAAGTGACAAAAACGATTTCATTTCATTTCAAACATGCTCATCACGATATTGATGTTTCTAGTAAATACAATCCCTTTGAAGAGTCTTTTTTTCAATTGATTTCATTCTGATGTCTTTCTCCTTTCATTTAATTGAAAAATCTTATTGAAGTTGTTTAAATACCTTTTGGAAGGGGCAACTAAAATCAATTCTATTTTTTTGTAAATTTTGACGTTCAAAAGTGCCTCATATGTGCCTATTTAAAATAAATAATTTGACTTTGACTTTTTTACAACACGAATCTACACCTTTAGTAGTAAAAAAATAATAAAGCATATCTTAAGCGTCAGATGTTTACAACCAATTTGGTATTTTTCCATCGAGTTAACAGAACTACGTAAACAAATATGCAGGATTTTAATCTTGTTTCTTTTTATGGTACCATCAGCTTCACGTCTCTTTGAACTGAGTTTCTATTCGTAGTTTTTAAAAGATACGAATCTACAGTGTCAAAGCATTTTTTCTTGAAAAACACGTCTTATTTTCCACAAAATACTTTGGAAAACTATTTGGAGCTCCTTATCACCTGATCAAGCTGTAAAGTCGCTATGTGAATATCACAAATATAAGTTTTGATGCACTCTGATTATGGGAAAAAAAGTCGTAGGTACATGTAAATTTGTTGACAAAAATAAACATTTTACTCTACCCACCTATAGAGTACCACTCACTACCTCAGTACCATACGAGGCATACTGCAACTGACTTCTTTCGACTCCTCCTGACAACTCGCATGTTTCTGATGTATCATCACACGCGAGGTAAATGTGTGCGTTTGCCTACGACAGTGGTGGGAGCCACATAACGTGTCAAAATGATGGCAACGGGTTTTGACTTTACGGTGACAAAAAAACGCTCTCTAGTGAAACACTTACTTATTTCCATAAAAAGCTTTTAGTGAAGTAATTGGACGGTAAACTGCAGACGCTACGTGGCGGCCACCGTAAGTCTTAAGCAACCCCAGCCTTAGTGACCACACCCATCATACGTATACCACTTTCACCGTCATTTGTAATCTTCAGTGCAATAATCTCACCAATTACTGACAAGCTTAGCTGTGTATGTGTCAAGTGTGTAAAAAACGCTTTGAGAAGTATTTTCTGGCTGCATTCATGTTTTGCCAGCCATATTCTATTTTATTAGGAGTTGATAAACCACGAAATCCCTCATGGACTCAGCATTCTTATATATGAGCAACCGATTAAGGTACCTGATGGGTCAGGCGGTGGGCCGCCGATCAGGAAGCGACAGCTATAAACGATATTCTCGCTCAAGAAACGTACAAAGGATTGTAGACCTCGTTTAAGTAGGAGAGATAATTATATTAATAGTTAATAGCTGACTGTTCATACCGCCGCGAATACTCGTTTGTCGCAGTGTCAAGAGCTATCAAAGAAAGTACTCGCTCAGTGATGTTCGCTTTTCGGCCAGAACACTCGCTGAGAGACTCACGCTTGCTACACCAGCGAGTCATCGCTCGTCGCCACCGCGCACTCGTTCCTAGCTCTACTCGCTTCTCGTTAGTCAATAGTGGCGGGGATGGGACCAGGTGCCTTATTAAGTCATAATCGATCAACAAAAAAATAAATCCATAAACAAATCCATTAGCAATTAAAACATATTACAATATGCGTTAATTTTTGTATGGAACATCCAACAAGCTTCTTTATATTTTCATTATTATGAGAGCGAAGCTTAGCGGGGTGGGTCACTAATTGAAGTGCAATGGGAATGCACAATTTTATTTCATAATTAATCTTTGGAGCGTGTGCATTGAGAGTTTGTTTCTTAGACAGGAGAGGGCGCGGTCACAATTTATTGGTTCCGTTTTTAGAAAGCTGAAGGTAATATTGATTATTTTTTGGTTAATTAAGTTGTGTTCTTGAAAAATCCGCTTTATAAAAGCAATACATAAACACAATAGTTTTTGGTATTTCATTGTAGTCAGAAATTCTGTTGCTCAATGTCTTGAAATCATTCTAGGTACCTACTAGGTACGGCAAAGCAATAATGGTAGCAATTTGAAATTGACAGCGCCTTTATGTCGTATAAGCAGTAAGGACGATTTTCGTGATGTGCGGTTGACTATATTGACATTATTTTGATTAAAACTTGCATCCGGATGTCATCCTAAGTAGGTATTATAGAACTACTGGACTTTTCACAAACTAAAATCCTTTACAAATATTGTCCAACCACAAAGCCATCCAACTTAAACCTTTTACATCGAGATTCTTATTAGTTAAAAAATAAAATAAATATAAAACAGTGAGACGTACGTTTTTAACAAGCACGGCAATAAAGGCCCGCTTCAGCTCGCCTCAAATAAATCGTGGCAGAGCCCGTAGGTATCTGCCACTTAAACTGACCGCAATTACAATGTAGTGTTACATTCGACATTGTGAGCACTTTGGAGTAGGTAATTAGAATCTTTTAGGATGGCTTTGTGCAGTTATAAAGCTTTGGTGGCTTGACTTGCTTCAGTCACTGAGCTTCAAATACAATAGTATTGAAGTTCAGTGACTGAAGCAAGTTTGTTGTGTTTGACGGATAGGTTAAATCTATAACTGGTTTAAGGATTCATAATAAAGGTATAAATTAATATCTGGTTAGCCAATGGTTGACAATGTTCATTTCAAGTAAACTTAATATTACTGCTACACTAACTAGTGGTCGTATCTACCTACTACTAGTATCAGTCATCTATTACTGGAAGCTTCATGAACAAAAGAAAACCTTCGAAATAATAATAATACTATCCTCCCGACCAAAGACATTAAACTAAAATCTCTTTGCTCCCGACCGAATTTTTTACACGGCAGCCAATCTCAACGGAGATTAGCGAAGTACGCAGGAGAAACTTTAGTGCACAAGTGTGTGCGCATACACAGGTGTACTCTCTATTTCCTAATTCTCATAGTCCGATAGGGTGGCAATCCGACACGACCAGGGAGAGATCAGGCACAGGGCCAATGGCGCCACGTGCGCTCCAAGACACTGAGGTTTCACACCTACACAAACACCTGCTACTAACAAAATTCCTAATGGAAAAACGAAGTGAAGTTAGCTTTCTGAAACAAACAACAAACAGAAGTCAACTTCTTATACTACGGTGTAACAGTCAGTCACTTTCAGACTATACCACAGCGTCGCCTAGACAAATTTTGCAGCGAGATAAGAAAGAAACAGGACAAAAGGGGTATTAATGCGGCTTGTGGCTCTTAATGTGGATTATGGGAGAACGAATGACGGGGTCGAAACCACCCCCGCTTAGTTTAACGCCGCGATAATCGAGATTAAACGAATTTCGTGGCTCCGGCTACGGTGTGACTCTGATTTTCAGTTTAATGGTGCGGTTTCGAAGTCTGGCTGATTATTATATGCTGTGTGATCAATTAGAGTTTTGGAAGTTGTCAAGCATTTTGGGGAAGGGCTCTATCGGAAAACTATACTTCAACCGGTATGCCAAACGATAGTGCTATCCGGGCTGAAATGTGTCGCTTGAATAACACGTATTTTAGGTACGTAATGTAAAAAACCCTTTTTTTAAGATGTCGCCTCACTTTAAAAAAGTATGTATTTTGAGAAATTTTGTAACATCTTTTTGGGCTTTTTTGACGAGTTATTTCCACTCTGCTCTGAAATATAACCGTCAAATGGACACCCAAAACCAATATTGTACAAAAACACATAGATAGGTACTCACGTGTTAACAGAAAAAAGAAAACACCACACTCAAAGAGAAAAACCTAAGCAGGTGTGGGATTACGTCACGGCAATGTTTTCCACTCGATATGAATAGTGTGGGATTTGGTTCGGCCCGTCGGCCTCGGCCTGTCTTGAGGCTCGACCTGTCTTGAGGCCCGGCCAGCGGTGCGGAAACGTTGCCGGGACATGTGTACGGATTCCCATTCAGATGGGAATGGGAATAAACAAAGTGGAAATGAGAGACGCTTTTTATTGAGAGAATATTTTTGTTTTGAAATTGTGTTTTTGTTTTTTGGGTGCTTTTGAGGTGTATTTAGTTCTATTGGTAAATGTTTTCTATTTGTATTAAATGTACAGTTCAGCTCGAATAAGAATGTTCTATGCCGTAATTAATTTTAAAGGTGCAAGAATAAATTGTAGTCAACATGTTTTTTATTTTTGAGAATAAATTTTATAGGTTTAAGTAGGCAAACTAAAAATAAACTAAGTTTAAGCAGTTGGATGTAGATTTATAGAACTCCCGTTATAAGCTATTGAATAAATTACCAATTAGCACGAAATAACTAGTAGGTAAGCTTGCATGTACTCACAGATGTAGGTAGGTACTACCAGCCACTGCTACAATCAGCCCAAAAGGCCCACCACCCATCAATAACTACTAACCACATCACTACAGACATACGCACAAACACACAATTATACCTACCGATGCAATTATTAGAGGATTATAACGACACGTGCACAAAGCGCCGAAACAATTAATATGGACAGGGTAAGTTCACAAAACAGATAAATACAGAAGGCCTGCTCTATGCACAAAGCGAAAACGTACCACACCTTAGACGCGGGAGTTGTGCAAACAAACTCGCAATTGGCATTAGTTCCTACTAGTTTGAGATTGTGTGAGGCTAAACAAGCTTAATTTTGGTCACGTAAAATGAGTCACGTAAATTGCTGTGAAATTAACACTAGTATCTCACTTTGCTTCGTTGTTTAGCACAAACTGGTCATTCATATGAAATGAAATACAACGCAAATTACGCGACTCAATAAACGCGGAGATTAGGAATAAAAAGTGATAACTCGCCAATTTTCCATTTTCTTCAGCTTCTACACCTTTTTTCTATCTACTCTTAGTAATTTTTTGTTTCAAAACGTATTAAAATACTAATAATAAAATTTTTAAATATCAAGTTTAGTACAAAAAGTAATATTTTTTTATATTTTCAGTATCAGTACCTAGTAGTATTTTCAGTACATTTGGTTCAGAAAGTGTTAAATTTAAAATGAACCTGCACTTGTTTGTGACAGGTGAATTATTATTTGTTATTGCTTTTATTATCATTATATTCTGTTTTCAAATGATGCAGGTATAAAAGCTATTATCGGAGCCAAAATTAAAAAGTAAAATAACAGATTCATGTCATTAGTGTCATTGTTGAAGTGTCAAGTGTATTTATTTGTTGGCGGTTGATTTCTTTCGCATTGTGGTTAGTAAAATTGTTTATTTTTGCTATCTGCGTGTATAACTACACCAATAAGGACGAGTTATCAATTGAAAATAAAATAAAAGTGAACAATAATAAAATTAATAGTAAAAATACTAATAAAATAAGGGAAAAAAAATATAATATAAAAAGTGATAATTTGTCAGCGTTAGAATCATACATACTGTGATAATTAGCAGTTGTACGGGTCAAAACGTGATATATTTTTATTTGAATAAGAAATAACTTCTGAGCTGTATATAATATATTCGTTTTGTTTTATTTTGGCAGTATTGTACAAACATTAACCAAATACCTAAAAATATAAACAAAGATTTAAACAATTTCATGTATTATACTTACCTTCAAAATAAGTTCTCATTTTCCTTGAAAAAGTGAACATGATGTAATTGATCACTTTTGTTCTTAACCTCGTAACTTATAACTCACAAAATTACACTCGTTGTGTTATAATAGGCACACGTAGGGTGAGGACCTTACGCATGTCTATTTTATCCCGTTGTGTGGAGTTTGCCTTCTGTACCTATCGATTCAGCGGTGACTGCCATGGACGCCAAGGTAACCGATCATGCAGGTGACAGGAAATCAATAGGCAACTCATAATGATGCGCGCTGCACATTAATTAAACGTGGACGGTAACTGGTGAACTTACCTTACGTACAGCGGCCGTTTTTAATTATCATTTTCATATTCGACGTGAAATAAGGGCTTTGGTTTTTGTGAAGTTCAGTGTTTTGTTCGAGTTAAATTCAATTTTACTTTGACCAATGAAGCTAAAGAGGAAAGTCCAAAAAGGTTTTTGAGAGCGATTTCAGTGTTCCTGAATAATATCAAAAAAAAAAAACGATAATGTCTCTAAAAACACTGCAATGATACAAATTCCCGTTTTCACTAACACAAGAAAACATCTAAATGGCATTGTATTACACTGCATATTCAATTCTTGGCGTTGAACCGAGAGTTGATAATCCAATAGTGCGCTTTTATTTAGGCATTAATTTTAGCTAAAACTGGCAAGTCTTATGAAACGAATCCCTTGAATCACTTTCGTACAACATCTCAAGTTTCACAACAAAATAAAATGCACGGACGAATAAATTAAATCGCAAAACATTTCCAGAAATGTCAACAAAAGGTTAGAGTTTACAGTTATATTTGAGTTTACAATATAAACAGTTTTATAGTCGTTAGCTACCTACTGAAATCGAGAAATAATATTTTCTTGTAGAATCGCAGTAACTGAGTGATATCGTTCACTGGGTTGATGAAAATAATTTATCGTTGGAAATATTATAACCGGCAGTTTGTTAGTTATTACTAACTACGGTTTTATATCTAAACAATACAAAAACTCGCACTTTATTTATTAAAAAGCCATGCATGCATGTCCTAGAACCAAAAATTCGTAGCCATGACTACCAACCCGCACTGGACTCGCGTGGTGGATTACGGCCCACTCCCTCTCACAGAGAGGAGGCCTGTGTCCCAGCAGTGGGAACATTATAGGCTGATTATGCTATGCATACGCCGTATAATATTTTAGTGATAATTACGTAAAGTAGTATGTTGATATATTAGTGAATTGTTTTTGATTGTGTACCTATTTTGTTTCTCTTCTACTCTTACACAGATTATCTGCATCTCTTTTTGTCCTATCGCACGTATCAATCAACTCAGCCTATAGCAGTCCACTGCTGGACATAGGCCTCTCCCAGGCTGCGCCACAACACCCTGTCCTCCGCTTTCCGCATCCAGTCTGTCCCAGCCCCCTTTTTAAGGTCGTCGGTCCATCTAGCTTGGGGGCGTCCCACACTACGCTTGCCGATACGCGGTCTCCACTCCAGGACTCGTCTGCTCCATCGGCCATCGGTCCTTCGACAAACATGGCCAGCCCAGTGCCACACGACACACGCACACTGCGCACTACGCACGTATCCTGGAAGAGATTTCTTTAGAAATAAGCATCACCCACCTCTGTACGTTTTTTCCTGTTCCTTTCTTCTTGTCTGTTTAAACGATATAATAGTATAATGTATATACAAGTATAAATAAATGGTTAAATATCTGTACGCAAGCGTGTTTAGTGACCGCAAGCGGTACTGCTGAACATGAGGTCCTGGGTTCAAGTCCCCGGGTCGGGCAAAAGTGTTATTGGATTTTTCGATCGGGAATTTCTCAGTAATAGCCCGGAGTCTGGATTTGTGCATAGGGGGCGAGTCTATGTAACTATTACATGGGACTTAAACATAACCGGCCAAATGTGGGTGTACTGTGGTACACTTCTGTCTGACCCCTCGGGGAATACAGGCGTGATGTTATGTTATGTGTTAAATGGTTAAATATAAATAAATAAAATGGAAAGAATTCTCAGGACTACAAACTGAGAGAATATTTTGTGTGTATCATTTATACAGTTTTCTGGATTTCTTTACACATACTGCGTATATTTTTTCGTACATAAAATCTTTTTAGAATATTCACGCCGGTAGCATATCTCCGCCGCGAAACCATAGTAGCGAAACCGCGGTAGTTCAATTTAACTGGTTCGCGTCATGTTCCGCTACTCACATCCGATTCGAGTAGCGAAACATGACGCAAGCCAGTTGAATTGAACTACTGCGGTTTCGCTGTGATAGTTTCGCGGCGGAGGTGTGCTACTGGCGTCAGTATTTAAAATTGTATGTGTCTGTCAGAATGTTGTTTACCAGAATCAACTTTCAAAGTCACGCCACTAGTCTAGGTGTATTTAATTATTCTACGTTCAGAGATAGATTCCCAGAATCCATCTGCAAAATCCATTCTCAGCGACTTCCATTCTAGAATGTATAGTAAGGTGGGTAGATAACAAGCCGTCGACTTCCACGTGAATGCACTCACTAACTACGGCTAAACGCTTCGCTGTGCCTGCTTGTACTATACACATCGACGCACCGTCGTCGTTATAAGTTCCAAGAATATCTGAGTTCTGAGACGTACCTATAAGATGCTGTACTATATTTGATGATAGGTAGAGAAGTTTTCGTTTGTAAAGCAATAAAAATGCTGTTAGTTTTTACATTATTGTGTTTTTTTTTTATATAAATACCGTTTTTAGGGTTCCGTACCCAAAAGGTAAAACGGGAACCCTATTACTAAAGCTCCGCCGTCTGTCTGTCTGTCTGTCCGTCTGTCACCAGGCTGTATCTCATGAACCGTGATAGTTAGACAGTTGAAATTTTCACAGATGATGTATTTCTGTTGCCGCTATAAAAACAAATACTAAAAACAGAATAAAAGAAATATTTAAGGGGGCTCCCATACAACAAACGTGATTTTTGTACCCGTTTTTGCTCGATATTGATAACGGCAACAGGTGGACGCTTGAAATATTCACAGAATATTTAGTTCTATGTCCACTTTAAAAATAAATAATTAAATTAAAATAAAATAAATATTTAAGGGGGTTCCCATACAACAAACGTGTTTTTTGACATTTTTATAGATGGTACGGAACCCTTCGTGCGCGAGTCCGACTGGCACTTGGCCGTTTTTTTTATTTTCAACGTACTTAACTTCTTTTTGTTATTATAATGCCTGTCTGACTATTTTTATTTTTTACATCTGTTCCATTACAAGGCGTGTAAGTTTTGTACCATCTTTCTAATATTGGCCAAAATAGTTTTTTTTTTCACAAAAATAGTAAAGGAAATAAAATATATTCAAACTACATGCATCTTTAATAAATTTTCATGAAAACTTTCCTATATGTCACGAAACTACGTTCATACAGCCTTGTGAATCTGCCGTACCCCTTTCAAGTCTAGTGGAAAGATATCATGCCTCGAATAATATTTAGCCTTCCAAGACATAGTGTACACTACTGCAAGATCTTTAACACTACCGACAATACATCTTGGAGATAATTGATTCCAGATCCAATTAGTACCGATCAATTCACCGACTAATTCTATACACAGGTAGTTGTTTGTTAAATTAGCGGTATTCGCATCTTCGCCTTTGAAATTGCGTCTGTGACTTTGTTGAACTCGTCTGTTTAATGTATTATTAGAAAGGTGTTTTTTGGGAAATTTATTAAGAGTTCCAAAATAATTATTCTTATTTAGAAAACAAGCTAGTAAATAATGGATTCATTGAATTAATGTAACGGGAATAGAAAAAGTAGATTAAAATAAATAAATAATTGAAGTAATTGCCAGTAGAAATACCGTAGAAGAATAATTAAACCCTGGCATTTATAATCCGCGGTATTAAGTTAACAGAGCAGTTATTGCGATTCCTTATAAAAGTAACACCTCAATACAAAAAATATCTAAAAACACTCCAGTACATCGCAAAATCATAAATTCAGACGCCAACAAATTTGTACCTGACCTAGGTACCTACCAGCAGGAACTGATAACGTTTGCTATCTCGTGCGGGTCAGGCCGGAATTAGGTCACCAGGCCATTCATAGGGCACGGATTACCGGGCTTTCAACGTTCATACAATACTGTGACGGCTCGAATGCATTAATCGATTCGGAGATGAAGGGATTGTGGTGTCCTTGGAGGTCTCGTTTCGATTATAACGTCGGAAGGAAACTTTGATATCGAATTTTGGAGTAGCATTATGGTCTAGCAAAAATGTTTTCTAACTGAACAGACTGCTGTACTGCTGGCAAGTTTGTGGCGCCACTTCTTCTTCCCAGCGAAATCACTAGGAAGTGGTGAAGTGGTGGGTGGGCGTTTTTGCGGGCCTGTCTTATGTAATTTTTGACGTACGAAAAATGCTGATTCTCAGCGATAAGTGACTTTTGATTTAGACTTTAGATTTAGACTGGTAGAAATTGTCACGTAAGGATAAAGCGTTATGTGCCTTTCTCTTTCTCTCTCTCTATCTCTCCGTCTCTTTCTATTATAAACGAGTGTGTGTGTACGTTTGAGTTTCGCGTAAGGAACTGTGTTCCTGGCGGGGTCTCCCAACCGCACACGTTTTTAGGGTTCCGTACCAAAATGGTAAAAAGGAACCCTTATGGTGAGACTAAGTCTGTCTGTCTGTCTGTCTGTCACAGCTGGATAATATCTCAAAAACTACTTATGCTATCAACTTGAAATTTGGAATAGTTTAGATGACGTTTACCCAACTATTATGCAAACAAGAAATAAATTTAAAAAAAAAAATTCTTTTTTGCAACAAGGCCTGAAAGGGGGACTTAAAAATTCGAATGGAGTCTACTAGGGCATGTGGAGTATCATATGAAAGAGCGCTGTTTGCACATTCTCAATAATTTTTTTTAGACATCATAGTTTTCGACTTTTGATGAAAAATGTAAAAAAAATACCTTCAAAGATAAGGGGTGGAGGGGGGGCTTATCTCCGAAGTTTGCATAGAGAAAAATCAGAAATTATTCTATGTGATAGAAGTTTATGTAAAAATTACAGAAAAACTAAACGATGTCTCTAAATAGCACTGTTTTTCAGAAATCATCAACATCATACGTACGTACGGAACCCTTGGTGCGTGAGTCCGGGTCGCCCTTGAACGGTTTTTATTTTTAAATGCAATGCCTTGTTTAGTGGTTATATTTTGATATATATTTCGATGACACGATGTCAGTCATATTTATTCGTAAGAGACGAACTGTAGATGATAACCTTCCAACATCGATTCTAGTTTACCAAGCTTACAAAGTGTAAGCTACAGCTCCAGCCCAGTTTGTCGATGCATATGGCGCGGCCGTCACGTGCCGTCGGCTTTTGGTGCAAGCGGGAATTGACGCGCTGAAAATAATCGACTTCCCTACAGCACAGCTCGTTACTTTGCTAAAACCGCTGTATTGGTTGCTATGAGAATTATAAAAAGTAATATTGTGGCTTTTGATATCATGCCAGTATTTTTTATTGTGCAAAATTACAGTTAAGTTTGGTTAATATTTCAGCTGATTTTGATTGACAACTGAATTTAGGACATTGCAGTATACAGTTTCAGGGACACGATTGCAGACAAAAGTCAGTGTGCTGATAGTTCTTGGTATCGATCTACGTCGACATGGTATTTGATAGACATAATATTTTTCTACTAAAGAGCTTTTGTATCTGAAAGTGGTTCATTTCTGCCCATTCCATATAGCAAAAATACGTGAAAATATGAACTAAAGCCAACAAAATGTAAATACCATCATGCACAGCATAGTTTCACCGCTACTGACCCCCGGCACATCACAAACAATTTTTAAACCTCCCGCCACCCAGTGACCTAATTTCGCACAGGTGACCTGCATGTATCAACCAATAGCATCCAAGTGCTTGTCAATTGGTTAACTATATTAACCAATGGTGAGTGCTAGGCGTGGCGTGGCAGGATGCCAGCCATCTGGTTGCATCTTTACGCCTACAGTTCATGCTATAAGAAAAGAAAGAAGGCCTACTCTTGATAACGCTGCTGAGAAATCCACTCATGGATACTCGCAGCGGTATTGGTCAGCCGAAACGGTGTCAAACTCACACATAGTTACATTCGACACTACGTGTTATTGTGGTTAGCATGTATGGCTGTGTGTGTATATAGGTACAAGTTATGTTTCACGATACTTCTGCAAGTTATATTTATGTTTCACTTGTTGATATTGCGGAAAATGTTCAATTGCCGTCGGCTGGGCGGTTCTACTGAATGGTTGGCATTGTCTTATATCTTTTAGGCTACGAATGGTGGTCTCTAACGCCTTATCAAAACGAGTATAGGCTATAATACAGAGAAGTATAATATGGCTATTGGTTGAGGATGGAATACAACTTGCTTGGTCTGCGCATGCAAGGAATGTTTCAGGCCGAGAGAGCGAGAGAGAGACTATTAATTTTTTATTGGTAGTAAGGAATTTATATTTTTCCTGCAGACCTTTTAAAAGATTAAAATAGAAAAAGAGCTTAAATACTAATCTTTAATATTATTTTATGATGCCAGTACACTGTCTTTTTTCACAAGTTACCATGACATACATTCACATACACTCATCCTTCCCACACACACAGACGCACGCACCCCTACACCCTCCCTTACACACACCCACTTAGACTGCTACAACTATTATTAATAATTGTCTAGTTCTAGTTTTATTATTATTAAATGTTTATGTCTAGTTTCTACCTATAAGTATAACCAAAATTGTTGTTATGGAACTCCGTTGTCTTTCGCTCCTGGGGTGGGCACTAATAACTGCAACACAGTTATTAAACTAACGCAGTATTAAGGCTCGTACAGACTGGTGCGATATCGCGGGCGCGACAGGCAGCGACATAGAAATTGGGCTACGTCGCGATTGACCACCGCGACGTAACTAGTGAAGTAACCGTACGACTCGGTACTCGCTACTCACGATCAATCGATTCAAGTTAAATGTCAAAACGGGCCTATTATTTTTTGATAAGTATAGTGTGTGATATCGCGTCAGTGTGCACGAGCCTTTAACGTACACAAAAATTTTAATATTTTTTTGTTCCAATAAATACATTTTGTATTTGTAAATTATCATAATTTATTATACCTACGTTATCACTAAATTAAAATTCAGAATATTTATTTTCCATAAACCTACTTGGGCACATATGAAACGATACAAGCAGAGAAGAGCCGTCAAGAATCACCACGGTTAATTTAAAAAAAATGGCTTTTTCAATGTTTTCATATTACAGTGTAGGCCGGTCACCAAGTACATACTTCACACACTAGTTTACTTACTAAAATAATACTTATTCTTTGCCTATAATAAAATGGTTTTACCGTATCAGTTCCCCAAGCAACATCCATCCCTATCTACCTCTCCCAGTCTCCGAACATCGTTCTACATAACTTCCCTAAATGCAATTACCATTATTAATTATTAAGCTCACTCGTCCCTCTAAAGATTTTCGCTTGGCTCATAACGAGGCCTTGTCGCCCTCATAGCATCCTATTATCGGATTCATATTTAATAAATACTGGGAAGCCTTCAGTTTACTGTTTACTTTTTTTCGATTTTAGCTTAAGGGTACCTGTGTACTTGTTGTTACTTACTATTTAAGAGTTCAATTTTTCAATCTATGTTTGTGAGTTTTTTGCCATATTTATCTTTTGGTCGCTGTGAAGATTGTAGAGATTTTCAACAAAAATTAACGACAATTGCATTCTCAATACATAATAATATTGTTAGTCACAGTCTCACACAATCGAATTAATTCATTTGAAGTTAATTATTAGGTACTTTGATTAATCCATTAATAAAAAATAATTAAAATATTAATAAAAATCGTCAACAAATTATATTCGGATAAAGGCCAAGCTTCTACAAGCTTCTTCCAAAAGTTTCTACATTGTCATACAACACCTCTGTCGCTAAAATAGATACATTATATCACCGACTTCTAAGCTATAAGTAATACTCCTTCAAAACTAAACACAAATTAATCCACACAACCAACAACACTGAAAGCAAAAACTAATTCAAACAAAGCACAGAACACCAAGACAAGACAAACAGAGTCACATTACAAACATAACTACGATTAATTTCAAAAGTAAGGAGAATCCGATGCCTCTCAAACTCTCTTTCAAGCTAAATTAAAACTCAACTCATGCCTACTCAACTTATAGGTCCTCAAGTTATACTCAACATTTATATGATATCTCTCGACTGCGTTATATGATACCGTTTGTCTATTGTCGGAGAGATTTTCTTTAAATGCGATTAAAGTTAAGATGTCTGTGTTATTTTTTCCTTTTTACTGAGAAATCTGGAAAGACATTGCCTAGGTGTTGGCTTTCGTTGGAGTATACAGATCTGATTTCGTCTGGATGAGTTTAACTTAAGAAAACTGATATAGAACCTAGAAATCCTAAACCTGATATATTTATACCTATAAACTTTATTCCCGTTGTCTGATTTACGGGGCTAATCTAGTTATTATGTATTGCTCACACAAATGTATAAGCTAGGTCCAAACCAGCGCAGTATTTGGGCACTACGAATGCTGACTGACAAAAGCCTGTCTGGCTTCATTATCATTAACACAACATGGATGAATCAGCAGTATGGCGCTTCAATGAATGAAACCCAAAAACAAAACTACCTTTTTATCAAAAACAACGTAAGCACCAATAAAAAGACGATGACATTAAACAATCTTGCTCAGACGCTGGATGAAGACACATAACGAACGTGGTTTGGCGCTTTGCCTGGATACTATGACACAAGAAGTGCAATCTACCGCGACATTCTTTTACATAAACGTTGCATGGCTGGTACAAGGCATGGGAGGTGCGGGAGCGAGTATTGAAGCGGATTAATTCGATGATTGCGCTTCACAAATAAAAAAATATAAAAATGTTTTTAACATAATTATTTCTGCCAAACTGCAAAGTAGTTTGTTTGTGGCAGACGTAGCTGCCTTATTGGTAGGTACTTATCAGTCTCTCAATCACACTTTTTCAACTATGAATATAAAATAAAGGTCAGTGACTGAGGCCTATGCCCAACAGTCACTGACCTTTGACATAATCGCCACGCTTGGCAGGAGAAAAAAGAAGAAGAAGAAATATTATACCAACAGGCAATCTTTAACCGCTTGTAACATGCACCACACAAAGAGATCACATGCAACCCATTTGTTGGGGAAAAGCTATGGGGTTGCAGTTTTTATTATGAAGCTTGAGTTTCGCCTGCAACGTTCTAACAGATGATTTTTTCTTATTTAATACCACGCCTCAGTGCATTCGCAACGTAAGGAATGAGAACCTCTTTACAAATATGCTTAATATTTTTTAAGATTTTGCTTGACTGATATGTTGAGCACCTATATATTGGGGAAAGAATGACCATTATCTGGGAGTGAGGTCAGTGACCACGCTTTCTAAGAAGTTTTGGGTGATTTCAAGCGGACTATCTACATACCTAGAAGACTACTCTGCTGTAGTTCAGACGTCATAGTGATAAAAAGAAATAGATATTATAACTCATTATTATTATATACTTAGGGTTGTAGTCGTGTGTGAATTGAGATGTAGAAAAAATTATAAAAAAAAATATATTAGAAAATGGACTACCCAATACAATAAACTTGACAGTAAGCCTTAAGTGTAGCTAAAATGGCGTCATCGGTATCAATATCGGTAAGGTAGCCAAATCGGTCTTCGAACTATCTCTACCAAGTACCTCAAACAAGGCATCGCGAGCTTCAGAAGATTTGCTTGATGGAGCAGGCAATCAATGTAGGTAAGGATGAGGTGAGGATTGAGATCTCCAGAGATGTTCTCAGATAGTGACTATTGTTTCGGTGTATCGGGCCGGCAGACTGCAATATTACAAGCTAGAGGTGTTTTGCTTGTATTCGATCTTGCGTCGCAATTTGTTAGTCGAATATTCGGAGCAAGGATAATTGGGTTGTCAATTATTGGAAGATATTTGAGAAGCGTGAAATTGCTTTGTTAGAGAATGTTGCTGGCAACAAAATACTGCATTGGGTAAGACTAGCTACGGAACCTGAAACGCAAAAGCTGATAGATTGTCTGAGTGACAAGGTCATATCGTTAGTCTGCGCCCAAACCACTACATTGTTGACGTACCTCAACCTATATCCTTACTTGTATTTCCCACACCAGAATACAATTTGATTGGAACCAAAATACTTACTAAATCTTTTTCAGAATGAGGTCTGTATCTAAAAATATTTTCGCCGCCCCAACAAAAATCAGCTATAACGTTTTTTATTCGTTTCCACAAATCCTCAAACGATAGAATATCCTGACCTATTTGTTCACAATTACTGTACATCAAATCAACCACCAATTTGTCAATCCGCTGCACACAAATTCAATCAAGCTACACACATTTTTATTTCCACACGATTTCCTTTGTAAGTTGATTTGTGAAATATTCAATCGTGGCGTCTCAAGTGGCGTCTTTATTGTAAGATATTTCGAATAACATGAAGATTACTGGGCACTAGACAACCCACGGGAGTTCCGTCTCGGTATATTTAATGCTCTCTATTTGTAAAAAGTATTCAAGAGAGAAAAATCTTTAGTAAACACGTTGGTTGTGATATTTTTGGCACTAGATAGATCGCTGGAAATGATTGTTGGCAACACTCACAAATCTGCTATTTGCAGTGAATATAAGAAGTTTCTATGATGGTGTATAGCCACAGTCATAAAGAGGCCTATTAATTATTGGTTTATAATTTATAATACACACTACAAACTTCACTAGAATTGTGATGACTTTGTTGTAATTTGTAGAAAAACAGTTGTATAAAATGTTTGTTAGGAAAATACGTTAGTAAATTCTTACTGATATTGAAAACCCCTTCATAATAATACAACAATATAGTATTTAACTTGAAGTCGTTATAAAACCTGAATTGTTTAGGCACAACATTTCGCTAACAAGATTCGTTTTAATTAACTATAGAGTCGAATGTTCGGACAAAAGACAGTCGGAAGTCCGCTCAGGGGTGGAAAGAGAAGTTTAGTGCCTATGACTACGTGACGCACACGATTCCGTGAACAGTTTAGTGTCTATGACTACGTGACGACCACGATTCCGTGAACAGTTTTGATTTTTGTGAAGTGGATTGTCTCAATATTTTTGGGTTGAGAGGCCAAGTTCATAAAATGGTTTGCTGTGTTTGAGCCGAGAAGATGGACCATTAGGTACTATTCCTCAATGTTTTATCGTAGTGTATCAAGCAAATAATAAGGTATTTGTAAATCTTTGTAATAGCAATGCAATGCAATTTTGCGAAAGGTCGGCTATTGTATTGTCTGCGGCAACACATTGCATACTGTCCCTAATTTATTCATTTTAAATGTCACAGTCTACGAAAATAATATTCCTAATAAAATAGAAAGCAATCATTCTTTTCCAGTAGTTAATTACTTAAAACTAAAATAACAAAAATCTACAGGCTTCTGCATCGCAGTAGGTAACTTACCAAAAGAGAGCTTCCAAAAACCCTTCTATTCTATTCTCAAACATCGTACGCTATAAACAACTTTTCGGTTAAATAATTCGGGATCAGGGTAGCGGGGCGTCAGAGGCATTGACAAAGGTCATTCATATTGTACTTCACGCTTCGCCGGCCACACTAATTCCGATTATGTCTATTTGTGTCTATAGCCGTCCAGTGTCTATACGTGAAACATGACTATAGTTACGGCTGTATTCAGTCTTATATAGGTGTCTCTGTTCAACTCTGTGAAGTACGTTTTAGACTTTTAATCAATCTGCTCAACATGAAGCCTCTTCCAAATAGCATTTTTTCTTAAGTTTAAAACATCTCATAGCTTTGAGTCAATTATACAAAATGTGCCTGGCATCTTTTTGACAACCTAACTCATTAGTTAGGTTGTCAAAGTCACTCATTAGAGATGCCTTGAATTAGAACTCTTTTCAGATTTCTTGTGAAAATTTTCATACCCACTTATTTTAGTCTAAATTCGGATTAGATCTATCTTTATGTATAGCCTGATGGGTAGCTATACTGACATGGCTAGAGATGTAGTACAATGCAGTCTTGTTAGTATACACGTGTTTGTTTCGAGGAAGTGGACCGGAATATTGAGGGTTTAAGTACGAAATTCCGTTGATTGAAGCTTTTGAGGTACTTTTAGGGCTACGGCTATTATGATGTCAGTTAATTACAAGACGACGAAATTTAAAGCTCATTATAATTATTTGCGATGGATAATCGATGTTTTTAAGCCATGCTCGTCCAAGAAAGTATTTTAATTAAAGCTGGTTGTCAAAATAAATAAGTGTTTATTTCCAGTTTTACAATGGTCCATATGTTATGTATGATAATTATATATGATCTTACTCAGTGCTAAAAATAGATATGCAGCATTTATAGTGCATGTATACATTAAATATTCGTCCAAGCCTCCTAATCCCGATAACCAAACCAAGCCACGTCAGCAGCTAATTACCAAAATATTTGGCATGAATAAATCAAAGACATATTCATGTTATATTACGTCACACTAATCGCATTACCTGACACTCGTGTGAACACAACGTCATCTGCAGCAGTGTGGATGTGTGGTATGTGTGTGGGTGTGATGACGTTGATGACACGGCATTGTGGTGGCTTAATCATATCAAGGGCTCATTAATTATTCCCGTGGGGTGTGCGATGCCGATTCAATGCTGATGAATAGGATGTTGTTATTTATGTGTTTGTGGACCTCAGAGGTGGTAATAGCTGGAACAATTGTGGCGATAAGTCCCCTCTTTAAGGAGTGGCTAGAGAGGTGCCACGGCGTCCTCACCTTCCGCCTAACGCAGGTCCTCACCGGACACGGTTGTTTCGGGAGGTTCCTGTTCAGGATAAAGCGGGAGGAAACGCCCGGGTGTCACCACTGTGTGGATCGCCCGGAGGACACGGTGGAGCATACGGTGGAGGTCTGCCCTGCTTCGGCGGAGCACCACGCGCGCCTCAAAGAGACGTCAGCACGAATTGACGGGGTCCATTAGGGCCAATGCCTGCCAGGGTTGCGAGTTTGTCCGAAAGGGATATCGTGGCCCTGGCACACAGGCAAATGAAGGAACACGGGTGGGTTTTAGTCAGTAAAAGTCTGACACGCCCTCCCGCTCCGCCCAGAGTGGGAGAAGTTATTTGATAATTTCCCACCCAACAAAAAAAAAAAGAGGTGGTATTAGCGGCTATTGTTTTTGTTGTCTTGGTTTTGACGACGTGTGTTGTGTTCGCAAATAGACAGATCGACTCTGGCTGTGACAGTGTCGTTGCGTCGAAGGAACATAGTATTTGCTATGAGGCCGGCTGCGAGTGCACGGTCTCACTAGTGGTTGCGTTATGGTTGCGACGTGGTCTTGATGTGGTCGACATCGCCCACCTGGTTGATTTTGTCGGGCAAATATGGTCCGTGTGAATAAACTATTCATTTTCATACAAATTAGCGGCCGTCCACGTGTTGTCGTTGTGGTGTGGTTATCATGTGGTGTGGTTGTGGTGCGTGTGGAAGGACCTTTACAATTGGATCGGTTGATTGGTTGTGTACCTCAATATTATTTTAAAATATTAAATCCTAATGAAGTTTTAATTTCCTCAAAAGTCACTGCTTAGTCGTCCTCTTACATTACTTAATTAGTAAATAGTGTTTTATACCGTGACGCTCAAGCTGGCAGCAGCAACTTACCTGTAACAAGAACAAACAGTAATTAGAAAAATAACCAGCCAAGTGCGTGTCGGACCACACAAAATGTAGGGTTCTGCAATGTGGATGAATTTATCCTAAGAATAAACTTAACTTTGTAGTTGAATAACATGTTCCCTTATACATTCCAACTGCAAATGTAAGTTTTTACGCACGTTATTGAGAGATTTACCATGTTATTTTAACACCATAGACTTCCTATAGCTTTTCCTGTAGTCTATAAGTATAACTATTTTCTGTATTTTTACAAAATTTTAGGCTCAGTAGTTGCAGAGATATGGTCAATTTTCATATATTTTCTTTAATTACTTTAAAACACAATGTTTTAAAAGTATAAAAAAATATAAATATAAAATTCTCCAAACAAGTCCTTTAGTTTGATATGTCACACGGTACAGTATGCCAAACTTTCCTTTTTTTTTCAAATTTTTCCCCAAAAACTGAACCCCATATTCAAAATTCATTTATTTACGTAACACGTTCGCGTTTGGGTCGCAGAAATTCATATGTGTACCAAATTTCAACTCAATCGGTCAAGTACATTCGGAGCGAATCGCCTGTGACAGACGGACAGACAGACAGACGGACAGACAGACAGACTGCCAGCCAGCCAGACCGACTCAGAGTGATTCTATAAGGGTTCCATTTTTTCCTTTTGAGGTATGGAACCCTAAAAATATATAAATTCTGCATTTGGGAGTGTGTTTCAAGTCTCTGATAACTAAACCAGTTGTCAACTATCAAATTTACTGTCCAACTAATTTTAGCAGTTCACAGTAAACAAATCATCGTTCTAATCAAAATATTCACCACAAAATTTAGACTTAATTATGTTATTTAGTCAGCTCGTGTGTTGCACACCTATTAACCCACACACACGGCCCTGTAACGTTAGTCTCAAAGAGATGGTAACCCGAGAGTTCCTAATTAACGAGACTCGTATCAACGTATCTAACCGCAATAATACTTGACTTGTAATTAGCAACGTCTTATATTACCGTCATACCATAACACACATTACCTATGATGTACTTGAGAAGATTTCTGAAAATTATGTTGAGACTCTTCAAAAGGATAATGTTGAAAATAATAAATTGTTTTTCTCGTCTGCAAAACAGATTGTAAGCGGTTGCAAGAGCATGGAATGGGAGCAAATAAATGAATAGTGTAATAATTTATGGGAAGTTCATTCACAGGTAATAAGTAATAAGCTTTTCTATGAATTGGATGCTTCTACTACTTATGCTTTTACTTGAATTTCTGGCAAAAGCAAGGAAGTATTTTAATAGAAAATAGATTTTTCATCATCATCATTATTCTCCTGCCTTATTTCTCATCCCAATTTATTTGTGGTAGCAGCAATATTTATTTTTCCTCGATACTTCTAGAAAAATAAATATTGCTAATTCGACTTAAAGAAGTCGAATTAGGAAATATATTAATTAGTATTTTAGAAGATATTTGTCACTCATAACCATCAAGTCTTACGTCTGTATTTAGTATTTAAACAGCTTAGCCCGTAGCGTTTATCTTGACGCTAGAATAACGCGACTGTTTCTAATTTTCTATGATAGTTCCCAAGTCATTCTGCGAAAATGGCAGTCACAAAAACACACTCACCTTTACAATATCAGTAAAGAACCAAGAATTAGAAACTACATGAAAAATCTATGGAAAATACTTACCCCGTCACAGGTATCTAATAACTCATGCCTTTGTGAAAACAAAGGCATGAGTTTTCCTGTGTTGACAACAATAATAAAAATATCCCATGGATACGATCCATTATCGAGGGTATACAAATATGGTATCGCATTGTGAGATCTCCCACGTATGTACCTAGTGAACACCGCTAATGAGCACTTCTAATATATCTCCCTTATTATATTACGTGTTGAAATGGATTTGTTGTCATTTCTATAAGTTGTTATGATATTTACACAATGGTCCACGGCAAAGTAGCATGGTTTTAGTATATAATAGAGAGGTGAAAAGTAAGGAATTCGGTGGATTATTTTATAGAAGGAAATAATATATAATATACATTTTATGTTTTTATTAGATAACTATGCTACAATTTAAGATGGAATAAAATATATTCTTTATGTGTTCATTTCATTCTTCGTCTATAGTTGAGATTGTGAACATACGCAATAGGTTGATAAAATCAGTGTTTCTATACTCTCCATACGTTATATTTCTTTCAATTTGAGCTCAATTCATTTTCTAATCTACTTATACGAAATAACATTGACCTATAATAGTTCAATGTTAATTGGAAGACTCCTTCATGAAAATATGTCCAAGTTCCCAATTTTATTTTCAATTATGTATGTTTCTGGAACAATTCGTATAGTACCTATACAACTGAAGCCCACTCACTCGTTAAGGGGCAACCTTCGCCCTAATATAATCACCTAACCCTGTTTTTACCTGTTCGCTCCTATTATATATAATTAACAGAAGGCCTACTTCGAAACACACCAAAACTATTTTGGCCAAAACTTATATACTCAGCTTTTCCATAAGTTTATTTGTAAAATATTGTTTCGGTAAGACATAACCTTATTAGTTTACATTTTATATGAAAAGGCCAGATGACAGTTATTTATTCTTCAAATTAGAAACTGGTCACTACGATATTAAAATAAAATTAAGAAAGGGCTGAGAGTGGACCCTTGGGGCACAACTACATTTTTCTAGAGTAATTTACCAAAGAGCTATATTTTGTTTGTTTTTCTTATATTATTATCTCGGAATCATACACGAAATCTCAAACACCTCTTTTTTTATTTTTTTAGGCTTCATCAGTACTTGCGTATTAATATGTACCTACCTACGTGTATAGAACCTTCTGCCCAAAATCTTCTTGGTACTGTTTGTGCCTGCTCCTTGAATATCTTGTACAAACATGTCAATACACGCCTATTTATGTGCCCTTGCTACGTAAAGTAGGGCATTGTTGCTAATATTTTCTTATACAAAGAGGCTTGGGTTCGGAGAAATTTCAAGAGATCGTATTGTGATAGTGACAAAAGTGAAATTATGTATGTACTAATTAGGTCTTGCTGTTGCCAAACGCGTAGTAACTTAGCGAAGAAAAACAATATGAAACATAATCCAGCTGTTAGAGAATTTATTTTGGTTGTTAATGTTCTGTTAATAATAATTATCTTACTTCTTCTACGTTTTCCTGCTCATATTTACAAAGCTTTTTGGTTATGTCGATGTCTCAATTTGTTATAAGACCTCTCTAGGCACTCTACATACAAATAATTCCTTTGTGTATTTGCTATTGAAAAGAAAATGCGTACCCACTCAAAAACAGAAAGTCACAACAATCAATCTACAAGAATTGTTATTTCTTAACTCAACTAAAACTTAAAAAATGTTCATCAAGCTCAAACAATTCTATAAAAACATTTACCAACAAAAACTAACAAAGAAACTTAAAATCCGATATTATTTTCATTTTCCACAGTGAAATAGAACTGAGTACGGGGTGAAACGACGCATTTGACTTTAACAAATGATATTATAGCAAAAATGCAATGTCTGAAAGTTACACAAATCGCCCAGAGAAAATATAGCGCAGACTCGCTCTGGAACCTTTTTGGTGATAAATTACTTTACTATTTTCTTTAAGTTCAATCGCTTTTAGAAATAGTTATAAAATCTTTCGGTCAATTCGGGTTCTGGGAATTCGTTCGTCTAGTACCAGTTCTAGTCTGGGTAGGTTTTAAAATAAAGAGTGTCAAAAGAAAAAGTAGTACTGGTAGGGTGGGTGGACCATATTATTCTCTACACTATACTAATTCCTAAAATATCATTAACAAATATTTATCGCTCGCCCAGAAAACCGGACATAATTTTAAACTCATATCTTCAAAAAATAACTTCAATGACAAACGTAGGAAGGGACTCAGGTAGGGGTTGGGGACGGTAAGAGGGGTAATAGAGTGTCATCTTGGCATTATAAATGATCACACTCAACCCTTGACTGCAGGTAGAACCGTCTACACTGTTTTTACATTTACCACATCGGATTAGGTTACCCCTTTTGAGGCCACCTTAATAAGAATGGAATGGTTAAACCAGATTTTGTTCCATTTATTTTGTTGTTTGTACGGATTTTTATAGCGCCTTCCGTATACAAAGGTAAAATAAGTACTTGCTAAAAATAACTTCAGTTGTAGAGAGAATGTGTGAATGAATTAAACTTGTTTAATGATTATGATTTTGTAATGTCCTGGGTGAAAAATGATATATGATTTTATTGTTCGTTGAAGGCTAACTTGTTATTTTTAATTAGTAATTAAAAAATAATATTGATTGTTTTATACAGATAGCACTTGTATGCAGGTTACGTTATCAAACAAACAATAAATTAACCAAACATAAATATATCTAATAGTCTTTACCTACATTAGGTAAACACTTAAAAGTAAAGATAAGTTACTATAAAATTTTAATAAACAACATTAATTTAACCAACAAGTTTCAGCCATAAGCAATATCGGCTTTGCGAACCAAAACACAAAATTTTATCATAAACCGAAATAACTCAACTCGACCCTTACAAAACAAACGCAGGCATCAAAAACATACAACGAAATGTTAAAGTCTGTTCGAAATATGCGCACAGAAGGATAGAGGAAGCCTTGTACAAAGCGGAGGAAATTGCCTATCAAGAGTTGGCAGTAATCAAACCTGCGCCAATCTAAGTTCACTGCGGACGGTATATTCTACTTAATGAGATATTTCCACAAAGTTATAATGTAGGGAGCTTACACCGGTCAGTTTTGGTTTTAATGTTGAAATGCTTTAGCTTATTTGGACTTGGAATATTTTTGAAAGTGATTCTGCTGCAGTCATCTCTGTGTTAACCAGTGTGTTGATTGTCCAGAGATACCTTGGTTATTTTGTATGAGTACCTACTATATAGAGTATAGAGTGTTTTATCTTGGTTTTTCTATGATAAAAATGCTCATCATATACTTGTCATAAAATAATAGGCCTGTTTTGACATTTCACTTGAATCGATTTATCGTGAGTATCGAGTACCGAGTCGTATGGTTACTTCACTAGTTATGTCGCGATGGATACTCACGTCAAAACGGGCCTATTATTTCTTGACAACTTTAACGTTCATCATCATTATGTTCAAAGCTCAGTAGTCTCTCTCTCATTGATTTGAGATCTTTGACTGCCTCTTTGGTCTAGTGGTTGCAAGCGCAACAGCTGAGCATGAAGGAGGGTTCCATTTCCGGGTCAAATAAGGTGTTATTGGGTTTTTCCATCTGGAATTTCTCTGTAGCAGGCTGGAGTCTGGATTTGTGCCCGGTTGATGGCAATAGGCTCGCCCCCTATGACATGGGACTTAAACATAACTGGCGAAATGTGGGTGTACTGTAGCTAAACCTATGCCTAACCCTTCGGGGAATACAGGCGTGTTATGATTTCATAAAATGGACCACCATACCAAATACATTATCTATTATCGTCATTACAATATCAACAGCAGGTGATATGTCTTCAATTAAAACACTAAAGAAAATCATTTACAATATATTTTATTCGGTATCAATAGAGTTTATTATTGCCTATCCAAGATTCAGTAATAAAACTTGTACTTCAATCTAACTTTGGTTTGGACGGTATATTCAGCTTAATGAGATATTTTCAGAAAGTGACATTACATGGAATAGAAGAGTTGTGAAATAGCTGACTGGAAGAGGTCAGTTTGTTTGCATTGTCATTTGTTTCATAAAGAACTAAGAATCATAAACGTCGATATGGTGCGTTATGGAGATTCTGTTGATTTATGATCATGCAAAAACACAAGATTCGATATCATTGATCATATAGGTGTCTCAGACGTAAAACGTAAGAATTTATGCCGCCAAACCAAATTTATGCAACCAAAACTTACTACACTCACTGTATCAAAACTGGTCGTATTACTTATACATCTAAGTCTCATCCAGTATCATCCTTCTAAATCGTCGTCTCCTTCAAATATTGACAAACTTTCCTGAAGTGAAGCGGTGATCCTCGCAAACTTTTAAGTGTCTCAGATAAATTAAGATTTCGGTTTAGTGCGTCTTATAATACTTCACCGGTCGATATTCGATTGCTTGTTTACGATTTATCGTTTTATCTTGATGATACCTGGGTGAGTAGTTTTGGGAAAATGATCTCAAGAATATTTTGGCTTTTGAATCAGATGATACCTATTATTTCAGACTCTCTTAGCATCTTAGGCGTTCCTGCTCATATTGCAGAATTTTATATAACGTTCAAGATTATAAACAAGCATCTCTTATCCAACCTGTTTCATGCTTATTCCATTAGACTTTTATTTAAGTGTTATTGGGTTTTCTATCTTAAATTTATCAGCAGCCCGGAGTCTGGATTTGTACCCAGTAATAGACGTAATTGAACTTAAACATAATAGCAACATAATAACGTGCGTAATTGAACTTAAACATAATAGGCGAAATTTGGATGTCTTATATATTATAACACACTTATCAATGTGTGATATATGTTATATTTAGACATTTCAAAAACATTAGGCTTACTAAAATTAGTAAGAATTGCATAAACGAATAATTTAATCAATCAATTCTAAAATCTAAACGCAATTTATTCGATAGTTCAACAACTACACATAATTACACCGCTCCTATACAGTTAAAACACGAATGACAACACGCTTCCATAATTTTTGCATGTTCAAAAATATAGCAAAATAGTTTCGCCGAATATTACCGTCCCATAATGGTGAAGAATGCTTTGTCCCCATGGCTCGGGCCCCGCGATGACATATTGGTTAACATATAGCTGGATCATGTGTACTCTATATAGAGTAGTAGGGTTATACTATTGTCCCGAGGTAGAATGTTGAGTCGATTTAAAGTCGGCTGGGTGGGATTTAGCGAGACAATGAGGTTTCATTGTTTTAACTATTTATTAAACATTTGGGTTATGTTGCTATAATTATATTTAATGTATGCTTTTTTAAAGAGACTGACTACTTTTACAGTAACTTAAATTATAATGCGTGACTGTCTAAGGATACAAAACAACTGTAAAGTTTAGGGATCGTATTGTACAAATACAGTAGATATGTAGTTTGGCAAATTGGATAACACATTGATTTAACCCGTATTTTCTCCTTTAAAATATTTGGAAAATTATTATTCACTCGATAGTAAACCCTATCATTTCGTATCGACTTACAATCGAAAACCCTGAGTAGTATCTGGGTCGGAATATTCAAATACTTTGCCATATCCGATAATACCTCTCTCATACAAAATGCATACAATATCATTCTTTACTTCATACACGAATGCTTCCCCAGCGTAATTCATGTAAAACTGGCTTTATTTGAATTTTATGCGACAACATTATTGGTTTATTTTTGCCCCTATGTGATATAGATCTGGTTTATTTGAAGTTTCCCCTGTCTAATATCTTGACATTAGTTCAGATTGTATTTGGGCAAAATATGGGAAGCCTAAGTCAGTCTTTAAGGTATTTTTCTACTTGCATGAATGGTTTAATTTCTAATCAAGTGACAACATTGAAATCAATTATTATGAATTAGACCTTAATTACATAAATATAAAAAACAGAGTTAATCAAAACTTAAAAAAAAATACAAATCATTATGACTGCCTCGTTGTTCTAGTGGTCGCAAGCGCTACTGCCTGAGCATGAGGTCTTGGGTACGATTCCCAGGTCGGGCAAAGTTTTATTGGGTTTTGCAATCAGAAATCCCTCAGTAGCAGCCCGGAGTCTGGATTTGTGCCTGGGTGGTGGCATTAGGCTTGCCCCCTATTACATGGGACTTGAACATAGCTGGTGAAATGTGGTTGCACTATAGTTACACTTCTGCCTAACCCTTCGGGGATTACAGGCGACATGTTATATTATGTTATAATTATGATTTCTTACTAAAATATCACAATACCTACACAAATATCACACCGCATACAATAAAATTAAAATCACAACTCACCCAATACAAAGTTATTTAAA
The DNA here is from genome assembly GCA_963921375.1 of Tiliacea citrago. Lineage (NCBI taxonomy): Eukaryota > Metazoa > Arthropoda > Insecta > Lepidoptera > Noctuidae > Tiliacea > Tiliacea citrago. The sequence continues at coordinate 27,079,028 of OY992787.1, read as the reverse complement.
GGTACAAAACATCCCTAAAATACCCTTTAGCCCAAAATAATAACGACAAAATAATATTTACAACTCAATTATGAAAAGTTTCTCTCGAAAGGGGTGCGTTGTTTCATTTACAATTTTATTAGGGCGCGCTAAACTACATGGGATTACTCAAATGGGTTCGTAATGGATGTTTCTAAATGCCTGAGCCCCTTAGCAAAGCTCTTTAGTTTGAGTGTCTATTGAAGTGCAGGATTTGTTGAATAGATCTGGCTGTGTTCTACGGCAGCTGGATTCTTCTTTTGAGTAAAATACTTATAGAAAACTAGCTTTTGCCGGCGGCTCCGCCCGCGTGTGTGTCGGAAATTGTGTCACGAGAACGTATTGCCGAGATAAAAAGTATTGTATGTCCAAACCTAGAATATGGTCTACCCATATACCAAATTTCATCCAAATCCGTTCAGCCGATTTAGCGTGATAGCGTAACAAACAAACAACCTCACTTTCGTATTTTTAATATTAAAGTTAGGACTTTTAGGATTAGGACGCTTTAGAGTATTTTTTTTTGTGTGGCAAATCATCAAATAACTTCTCCCGCTCTGGTCGGAGCGGGAGTGCGTGTCAGACTTTTACTGACTAAAACCCATCCGTGTTCCTTCAGTTGCCTGTGTGCCAGGGTCACGATATCTCTTTCGGACAAACCCGCAACCCTGGCAGGCATTGGCCCTAACGGACCCCGTCAGTTTATGCTGACATCTCTTTGAGGCGCACGTGGAACACAACGCGCCGTCGACCCGGGCCTGATCCATATCGGACGGCGAGCTACCCATCGTTCACCGTCCGCAAGCCCGCGCCTACGGTGGAGCGTAACGGAGCACTACTAAAATATGTATTGTTTCTATCAAACAATAAGGACATGTTTATCAGCCAAACGCGATTTATCAGTAAAAACAATTCAACTACGAATAAAGCAGTTTTACTGAGGTGCTTATTTTGAACATTGTTGGTTCTCAAAATCTAACCAGCCATAATTAATTCACGAAAACAACGTCCACATTAAAATCCATAATTTCAACCTCACAAAAACAACTGCACCGCTCACCTATTTCATAAACAAAACAGTAACCCAACCTACTAAACTCTAACTCATTGAAAGGTTCAAACTTTACAATTATACTAACTATAAACAGGCTTCATGGTTCAATAGTTCTCTCAAATTCACAGCATAGTTGCCTTCCGCCTGTTATTAAATTTATTCGTTATACGGCCGCGAGCTTCATAAAGACTTGAAGTAGGGGGAGTTACCATAGATACTGGGGGGAGGCTGTTGCCATTGGTGATCCCAGTTGCCATGGTTCCCGGCGAGGTACGGGGATGTGGTCCAAGTTGTGAAGGTAAAAGCTGTTTTTTTCCAGGGATTTTATTTAAGAAGCTTATTTATAAGAAAAATGGAAGGAAATTATTTTGTCGTTTTGTTGTTTATATTTTGGTGAACAACATATAAACATTTTCATGACAAATGATAACTACGAAATGTCCAAAAATATTGGGAGAGTAGCTAAATTATTTAGAGCAGGTAAAATCAATCACAATTCAGTAAGTAATACTGTATTGATCTAAAAAATCTAGACAGATTTAGGCTAGTATCTCTATAAGCTAAGTTAAAAACACGTTATGCTAACTAATATCATGAATGCGAAAGTGAGTTTGTTTATTTGTTTGTTTAATACGCTTTCACTCTAAAACGGCCTCGACTTACGAGTCGGTCGTGGGTTCGAACCCCGATAGGCGCTTTACTTTGTGTAAATTATTTCCCACTGCTCACAAAACGGTGAAGGAAAATATCGTGAGGAAACCAGCATGTCCTCGAACGAAAAATTTGAAGACATTTGACATCTACCAACCCGCACTGGGCCCGCGTGGTGGATTACGGCCCACTCCCTCTCACAGTAAGAGGAGGCCTGTGTCCCAGCAGTGGGAACATTATAGGTTGATTATGCTAAAATGGCTGAACGGATTTTGATGGAATTTGGCACATTGGTAGACCATGACTTGGATTAGGCCATAGGATTGTTTTTATCCCGATATTCAGACGGGATCGAGACTTATGCGGGTGAAACCGCGGTTCGCAGCTAGTTATTATTATAAAAAGTAACTAGGTATTTAGTGGAACTCTTTTTGAACGGGTGTCTTGCGAGGGTAGTGCTACTCACGTACCTAAATTCTATCACACATCTTTCAGCAATTTTTGCCGATACCTACATGTACATTTGACCAACCTTGGCACGTGTAAAGCGGTAGCCACTCACCGCCAAGTGTAAATAATACCGTCGACTAGTTTGTCATCATACGAATGAAAAAGATTACACTACTAAAATAACAGTAGAAATCATCATCATACAAACGAAAAAGATTACACAACTAATATCACTAAAATAACAATAGGTTTTTGGCTACTTCGTATTAATGTGTGTATTTTATGATTATTTTATATTGTGCGTCTTGTTTCTGCAAAATAAACAAATTTCACTTCCTTCTTTTTCTACTACGATCTCTAACCAACCTAAATTATTATCCTCTACCTTGTACCACTGCCCTCGATCTCAAAGTCCTCATTACAAGTTGTACAACAACGAATAAACATTGCTATCGCTGTTTATTGGACATTATTTATCGAGATCTCTTTGCCGTGGGATGCTGTTTCGTTTTATAACAGCCCTGCTGAATAATAGCTGGTATCTATTTAGGTAGATACGTCTTTTTGTTCAGTGTTTAATGATTTGCTTTGAAATTAAACGGTGTAGTTCAATTTAGATGGGTATCCGTTTATGTATGAGATAGGATCAAGGGTTTTGGTTCTTTCTGTTTAAATGTTTCTCCTTTTTTTTTACTCTTGGTGATCATAAAAGTCTTTTTAATATCCCCAAGCTTAACTAAAATGAAGAAAAAACGATGTGTAGATGTTAATATCAAAGACATTTCTTTATATTATCAAAATGCAAATTGGCGTCTTTCATAATTTTCTTCGAGAGAATTAAAAATTGGAATATCATCAGGCATTCATCATTTCAGCCGAAAGACGTCCACTGCTGGACATAGGCCTCCCCGAAAGAGGGGGTTTGCCATAATCGCCACGCTTGGCAGGCGGGTTGACGATCGCAGTATGGTGTTTAAGCGTTTATTTTTATCTAATATTCTCTAGGGACGTCTCTCTCTAAGGGACGTATCCCTTAGTCGCCTTTTATGACACCCACGGGAAGAAGTAGGGTGGTGCTATTCTTTACGTCCGGCACCACACGAGCCCCTCTATTTGAACCCAGTTCTATTTAAATAATATAACATGCTTACTTATCTCAGTTAGATGGGTTAGCAAGGATAAGATTTATGTGCAAATTACACTAATAAAACCTAGTGTAAAATTAAATGAATGAAAAAAAAAATTTTTTCAATGAAAACCTTTTGAAGAACGCTACAAATTGTGAAATACCGTTTTAGTATCATTGCTGGTGGTTATCCTAATTTAATCGCGTAAATGGAATAACAACGTCATTTATTTTTAAATAAAATTAAATAATTTAAAAAAATATCAAAACACGTAGAAATCTTTATTTTTAATAATCCATGCGCCAAGTAGATTTAAAAATACGTACCGTACAAAGCAAGAAATTCGATAAAATCGTAAAACTACAACTTCAAAGTGACCAAAATACCTAGACGTTATGTAGACATAATTTAAACAACTTTATTCGTTCTACTAAACCAGATAATAAGGATCATGGCGCCATCTAGGTATTGAACAATTAATTACGCTACTATTATTTAATTACTATTATTACTATTACTAGTTGACGGCACGGTTGGCGCAGTGGTTAAGCGATTGACTGCAGCGCTGCGTGTCGCGGGTTCGATTCCCACACGGAACAAATATTTGTATGACCTATAGGTAGTTGTGTGTGATTTTATCTTTTTTTTGTTTGTAAAAGGACTACTTGTAATTATATTTTTGTCAAACTGTTCCAATAACTCTCACTAAGGATTGTTACGAAAAAATATCAAATAGAATGTAAACTTTACAACAAAAAACATCACTAACTACATTACCTTTATTCTTATTCAAAAATCCCCAGCGCCATCTATCGGCAATACAACGCACTAGTAAGCTTCGGCAGCTCGCGTAGGGCGGGCGGGTTCCGTAGTTCCACAAAGTTGGTAGATGTCACCACCGTCGGGGTGAAACTTCTAGCTGACTTGTTTCATCCCCGTAGACACCGTTTTCGAAGAGATGGCGCCATAAAGAGGATTGAAAAAGGAGGCGCCTATCAGAATTTCTTATTTTTAAATTATATATGGTTTTAGTCCATGCAGTAATCTTTTCTTTTTGAATATTTCAACTACAAAGAATCTATTTTATGATTAGTGAGCCCAAAGTTTTTTTGAGCATAAATTTTTTGAATTATTTTTAAAGTAATAAGAAACCATATGAAATGGTAGAACAGAAAATTGTAAATTACCACTACTTAGTCGATAGATTTGTTTGCTAAGTTTGATTGCAGTCCACTGCAGAAATACACCCCATATATCCATACACCCCGGGGAAAGAGAAACACATCGGTCTCTTCCGACACACGCTTTCTTCCACGTAATTTTTGATCATAGTACCTCTCTTAAATAAAGTCCAAAAAGTAAACGCTTTTCCATTACTATCGTCATGAAATGTAGAATGAATAACGTTATTTATTCTTTTGTAACAAAGTAATTCTAGATATAGTTTACAGGCATACCATACATTTCTTTGTTTCCTGTCAGAAAAAAATGCGTAGGACCCCATTATCAAAGTACCTAAAGCTTCAAAAGCGGACATTATTTTACCCGCTTTTGAAATACATTCCTGCCACTTTCTCTTGAAAAAAAAAGTCTTAACGAGTTTCCTTTCTAAGGTTTTCTTTTTCGAGACGTAGATAATATTACAAAGTAAAATCTGAATACATTATACTCATTAGGGCACTCGTTTGAGCATGATATTTATATTGTTTTCATAATTTTAATGATAAAAACATCGTTTTGTTTTTTAATGGTTTGGGGCACAAGAAAGATTGTTATTTTGCGTGTTTTGAAATTATAAATGCTAACTGAAGTATGAGCATTCTACCGGACAACTGTGTGTTAGCGATGAAGAAGATTATCAATAATTACTAAGCTTAGAAAGTAGATTCGTAATTGCAGGGTTTAGTACTGAAAAGGTTACTGTTGCTTATCATTAATATACATTCAAATTCATTTATTTGACAAATATTTAATATAATTATACAATCTAACTCTAAAATTAATTTAATATGTACAAGTATAAACATGAAAAAAAGGGCTGAGCTCATTGGACATCGAAAAAATTCGTCCGTGTCTCTGTCAGTGGAAAAAAATGCCCAAAAGGCTGGCGGCGTTATCACGTTGGACAGTAATGCTAATTCTTTGGCCTAAAAATAGGCCAGGTCTGCACTCTAGGCTCAATATTCGATGAGCACTCGAACCGCCCGGCACTAGTGTTTAAAACCTAAACGGCTCAAACATATAGCTCTCAATAAGTTTATATTTGCGCCGTTTCAGGTTTTCTGCATCAAAATCAAAATATTTTGTTTCACATACCTACATGGGCATTTATGAAACGTCAGAAGCTAGGTACACGGTTCCAATAGGGCGAAAATCCACAGTTACTCTTTGAACAAATAATCGGCTTTTACAACATTTTCCAATTATAGTGTTAATAGGTATGGGAATGGGAGGACAGTGAGGCCTGTCAACAAGTACCAGGTACATAACAAAATAGAAAATGGTCTACAAATCTACAGTCTAGTAGTCATCAACTGCAGCAGCCGCCCAAACAGAGCCCGCCGTGATAGGAAGATGGGATAGCGTGAAGGTGTCGACACAGGTACCATTCAACACCAAAGGCTTACCAAAGTTCCAAGGCATTATGGTCATTTCATCGGGACTGTTCCCATCGTCGCGTGCCGAGCCATTGGGTTCTAAAACAGCTGGCACTCAGGCGGTGACAAGAGCTCTGTGGATGATGTCATTATAAATGCTAGCGTGCAATGCTAACCGACCAGCGGTCTTGCTGCAGGATAGGCCAAGGTTTCCGAGGCGGTCGACTGCTTCACCGCACTAACAGCGATGTGGAGCCCTGCAATGAGTGCCCAGACGCAATTTTGTGGCGAGCTGGAAAGTGGTGACACCCAACATAGTGCCTATATTGGGTGACGGTAGCGCCTGAAGCCAGAGGCCTGACTCCCATTCTCCCACAGCTAACAGGCGAGCACGCTCAGCACTAGTGGTGGACGTATTAATGAGGTTATTCCGTTATCATTAATTGAATCAGGCATCATGTCAATTGGCGTTTAACAACACCCAATGCAAGAGGAAGTATACATTATTTTATATAAAATAAACTGGTGTCCACGGCAGTGTGGTGTGACTGTCCACAGTGGCTATGTATTTGGATAATAATATATATACAAGGAAACTATTTGGTTAAGAATTTTTTTGCTGGAACATTTCTTGGCAACTTCTGTGGTTTTGCAGATAAAACTAACAGTGTCTCCAAATGATTTTCAGCGATAGAAAATTAATGTCCCGCAAAACACACTCCCGAAAACAAATACATACAAAACAGACGAATAAATTACACTAGGCACGTGCCGCGGGGTTGCTTGCAATTTGTGCAGGTGTCCCGTCTGCGGTGTCAGACACTATCAGTGTAGCGACACGGTTGCTGAGAGCGCTCCCACCGGCGGCTACGATTTCACAGCCCACGAACGGTGTCCAACACTATTTTGCGACACTTTAGTGTTGTTTATTTTGCCTCTGTGTTATTGGGTTTCGAATTTTCGTGTCGTGTTGAATGTAAATTTGTACGAATTTCACGTACTGCGGCTACCTTTGTGAAAATAAAAGGTTTGAATTTTAAAAGGTTGGTGGTGGCGCCGCGGTTACGAGTATCAAATACAGACGTTGATACAGATTTGCGTTTGTTTGTTTGTTTGAAGACTGAGTGAAACTAGTACCTACACGGATTTTGTACACTGTACCCCATAACCCTGTATGTCATAACTTAGGATGATATCCTTAAATCTTTCGCATCGATAGACAAATACATTAAACAAATCAAACGATTTAACGTATGATACTACTTAGTAATGGACTCATTTAAATAAACAATTGATTCTTCTTGCAGTTCCAAATAAATATTCCGACATAAAAAAAAAAAATCCCAATAGGTTGTCAATGACTATTTCAGTAGGTGTACATACAGGTTTTACAAATATAGGTACAGAAATCAATGTATAAGCTATTTAATTGACACAAACATGAGTTCAGAATATTTCATTGTACACATATCTTGACGTCAATAAAAACAACAAAATCGACTGCAGACATTTGACATCACGACGCGACACTTTTCACCTCTGGCATAGGTCAAAGCTCGAAAATATCGGATTTCTGATTAAGTCCTCCGATTGCATGAGCAAACAATGTAACGTTCGAAATAAAAGTAAAAGTAGGAATAAAATTCTATGAAAGGTTACTAACGGTTTCTGGGAAACACCAGGTTTCCTGAGACACTGTTTGAATAAAGGCATCGGATTGATGTCTACCCCAGATTACTTCGAAACTTAGGATACTTAATATAAAACCGATTTTCCGAAAGCGTTTTTAAAAGGGGAATGCATTTTTGTGGGGATATTCGATTATCGGAGCCTTTTTTATAACTTTTGGAAGTCGGGGCAAGTTATTGGGTATTTGAATCATAACATGTGTTTTTCCTTTATGTTTTTAGAAGTTATGGTACGGTAAGTTTGGATGCTTAGCAGTTTTTCATCGTGTTTTCCTCTGACTAGACAAAATTTAATTAATTCAGCTGCAGCTAAATAGACGTCTTATTTAATTCCACACCTTCATTCCGAAGAAATCACATCCAAAATTTATTATTTCACCAGCCACTTGCGAAAAACACATCGTATATAATAAAATTCAATCCCTCTTGACAGTAACCCATAAACAGTGCCAAAAAACCTTATGCAAAATAGTGTTGGGTTCCGCACTTATCGCTAGACGTTTTTCGTCCCTGTCCGTTTCGCCCAAATTCCGAGCGTGTTTCGTCGACATAAATCCGCGTCCGCATGCGGTCGCCGAGGCATTAGTGTTGTTGTTTCGGCGATTCGTTTTTTCGTGTGTCCACGTGGCTTCATTTTTCGTATTCGACCGTTTCATTGTTGAGTAATTAGGGCTGTGGTTATTTGTGGATGCTGCGACTTTCTTTGTGCAATTACTGAGAAATCATATTGAAGTTGTTTAGTAAAGATTATTTCCGCGATTCTCATTATTGATATTCCAAGTCCACTGTAATATTTTATCTGATTTATTAGACTGAAATCAGTATTTTTCAGAGATTTTCACAACATACAATAACATTGAAACTCATTTGCATTTAAAAACTGCATGTGATTTATAAAAGGCCTCCTATCTATCTTATATGGGATCGCCAACATTTTGTGAAAGAGATCTTTCTTACAAGTAGAACCACTATCACTGCCAGTCAAACCCAAAACGTTTTACTCTAGTAATAAGAATTCAAGCGTAAACTATTACCCAAACCAACACAGTATATTTACCTACATTATGGATTAGCAAAACCATTGGTTACCTTCCAACACCTCCTGTGAACCGATCCAAGACAAAGGGCGAGTCATTGGTAATTAACACTTGGCATTTACAGCTATTGTCGCGGCCCTATTTAAACAAAGTTCATATTGACATGGCTGCCATTTTGAGATTGAATGTCGGTGGTCGGTATAAGGTGTGGTATGGGTCGTTCGTTTTGGTGTAACATGTTATAGTTTCTACCTACCCTCATGGGGAAAAGGCGTAAGGTGTGTATGTTAGTTACATGATATATATATACTTATAAAGAGATTAAAAAAATGAGAAATTTTCTCTGTTTATTAATCCTACGTCTGTGAGAATTCCTGAATCTCAGTATTTCTATTTGAGCAGTCAATGGGTATCAACAGATGACTTGACGTGATGTAGGTACCTTTAGATTTCGATGATCGATTTAAATAATATTCCACGCAAACGCAAGGCATACGGCAAATAAAAGCCTCAAAACTTCAAGGCCTAAAAAGTTAGTCAACTTAGGACAGCTCTGACTGACAGACCACGCAATCTGAATTTAAAAATAAAACCCTATTATCAGCTTTAATTAAAACTTAACTTTCGACAATTTAAAACAGCAATTATCTCTGTGTCCCAAAATTCAGTAATCCCGGACGGTCCCTAAATAGGCAGAGATCTTTTATATTCATATTACAAAAGATTTTAACCTATAAACCCTGTTAATAACCCATATATCATAACGTAATTGATATTTTACATTGAAAATTTCCATAAGAAATTCCTTGGGGTAATATCCACGCAATATGGGGTGCCATTGTACCCCGAATTCTGTGCGAACGGGGCATTTGAAGGCTCCACTTGAGGGTGCTCTCCGAGGCACTGAACCAATTCGCTATCGTCGACCTTGTGATTATTACTTTTTGTTTTAGAATTTTAAATGCGAGTTGGGTGCGAGTTTTTACCTCTTTTGCCCTTTGCAACTGTAATGGTAATATTTTATTGAACATAACAGCGATAATTTATTTTACAAGCTGATTGTTGGTTACTGCATGTCAGTTGTTACCAAAATAATATTACGAAATATTCATCTAAATTCAAGTTCTTGTGTGATAACCACAACTCTTTTCAGTATAAAATTAAAGAAAGAAAAACTTACTTATTTAGTACAAGCTAGTCTTCAGAACCAAGTAACTATCTAACGCCTAACATAATAACAAAATGCCAAACTACCGCAAGTGCACCAATCGTAGGGAAATGCCAAAAGCCAGTTAGAAAATGCCAAACGCTAGACACAGGGGCAAACATTTGTTCGTTCCCATACCTCTTTTGTTGCCCATTGTCGAAGGTGGCAAGGCTGACTCGGCAATTTTCTTTATTAAATCAGGGAATACCTCCTTTATACCTACAATGGGCGCTTTTGAATAGTTTGTGTTGCTTAATTCGTGTTTTCTTAGTAATTGAGGTAAAGTTTGCGTTGGTTTGGATGATTTGGGTGGCAGCTGATTTTAATTTTGTTAGAAGAGGCTTTGAGGAATAGACTGCGTTTTCAGTTTGTTTTCAACGTGACGTGTGTCTGTGGATTTGATGACGAACAGCTATGTAAGTCCCATGAGAGAATAAGAGTAACAAAAATAATGAATGATACCGACAGTAGGTATTCATAATCGTGTCATAATATTGTTATCTTGGATAATGGAATGGACCTTGGCAAGCGTTGAATTTCTTTAAGATCAAAACATTACTGTAGCCTAGTGTATTACCTATGCCCGTTTTCATTCTTTTCTTTTAGAAATTTATACTGTAATTAAAAAATTTCGCTGGCACGGATAAATCCGTTTATATTACCATAACCCATAGAAACTCCTTCGCCAGACAAAAACCTTAACAGACCAATCCATTGAACGTAACACAGTATAACTAAATAGCTTATTTACGCGTCAAAACATAGTTTTATGATCCCTTTTACGATCCGATTTACTTACAAATCGGAACAGTTTATGGTTTATAAAACGGGACGCGTAAAATACTGTTTTAAGAGGGTTTGGGCCTTGCTGTATTTTAAGGGTTTTATTTGAATGCTGATCTGTGCGAAAAGTATTTTCAACATTATAACTTTCTACGTTTTGTCTATTTAACGACAAAAAATTGTTGAATCATTTCATATTAGAAGATACATTGTTGAAATACGACGAGTCTTTGAATATTGGTGTTATAATCTTATTACACGACCTATCTTGTATTATATAATCCGAATCAATCAATCAAACCCCCCTTTGGGGGAGGCCTATGTCCAGCAGTGGACGCCTTTCAGCCGAAATGATGATGAATCAATCAAATGCCACTAGCTATTACCGACTGGCGAGATCACAAACATTTAGTGGGCATTATTTGGGTTGGTTATCGTTCAATTTTGTGAACGTTTTACTTTGGTCGAAAATTCTTCTTATTAATGAACATGCTATGAAATTCATGTTCCCTAATTACTGAATTGATTCATGAATGCAATAGATATTGACATCACCATAATTGATACTGACATTCTTGATGAATGATTACTTCGATATGATTTATGTTTGCAACCCTATCTCTCCGACTAGTTCGATTAATTTCAAATTGAGAGCACACGAACATATAACATTGCTAAAACCTTCGACAGAGCATGAAGTTACATTACAATGTTCAGACAAAAGAAAAATGCATTAGTATCTTATTCACTTGTTACAACATTATTACTAAATAAGCTAACCATATTTCGTAAATAACTAGCTGTAAAAAATATCAAAAAGAAAAAAATATACCGGGCACAAAATGCCAAAGGAAAGGTGTAGAGGCAAAAGAGCTTTTATAGAGCAACTTCGGCGTACTGTGTCGTAGTGAGAGAGTTTACTAGGTATATTTGGGGTACGGAATCAGTGGCAGCGACTTTAGGGTTTAATTACGGAGGGGGATTTTAGGGTTAAATTAGACGTGAGCACGAATTTTCGGGTATCAGAAGTATCTAGGGGTAGGAGTTTTTTGAAGTAAGTGCAAAAATTTGAGCTCACAGAAATGGGTAATCTCAATCTGAATATCAGGAAGCGAGAGCTGAATGATTTGGTGAAATTAGTCAGCAGTGCCCTGAGATGTAGGTATTTCAGGTATCTGCTGAATTTCACCAAATCACTGAGTCGATTGAAAATAATACTATTCTAGAGTGCTCTAGAATTAGATATTACTATCGCCAACCAAATTATATTTCAATATTCAGAGTTCTATAAATAGCAAGTCATTTGTATTGACATTATGAGTTTTGATGAAGATAGCCACGTCATTATCATGATGAAATTATCTAGTGAAGTGAAATGATTGTGTCATTTTATGCGTGACTGCTGCTTACCTACATGCGTAGATAACCCTCGTTATACATCCCTCTCCCTTCGCACTACCCTCGCGAGGGGACCACACTTCACGACACACAAATGTACTAACTAGTTATCTAGTTAGTACTTTTGTGTGTCTCTAGAATCTCCTGTTACTAGTTACGGAAATAGGAGAACAGGGAACCATTTTAAGCGAGTTAGGCTCTTTTGTGCATTAGTTGGAAATTATATTTTTGTTTTCTGAATTAACTAACCGATATCATATTATCAAACAGAAGATGTAGTTCTGCCAAAGTCATGTCAGAAGTTTTCGATCACAACGAGGTATCAATCTTCTGACATAAACTGAGTAGGCGGAAAATGACGCAAGGCAAGCCTGTTAATATTGCATTGCCACATATTTTTGAAGCCGATGGAGAATCCTATATTTTGCGTCGCTTGTCTCGCCAGATAGTTTTTGGTGTTCCTTCGGTGTCACATATTTGTGCTGCCACTTGTATATGCTTTCCACAAATTATTAATTTTTACTTCGATGGTGCTAGTTTATCATTTGTGACTTCGAGTTACAGCTATAGCTTTATGTAAGCGGGCACGCCCATTATGCCTGGAGGCTTTTATTTAAGTACGTTCTGTTTACCTTATTTCTGCTTGAGTATAGTTTTCGACGATTTTTATGTTTTTTAGAGTTCCGTACCTCAGAAGAAAAGAACGGAACCCTTATAGTATCACTTCGTTGTCCATCTGTCTGTCTGTATGTCAGTCTGTCAAGACCATTTTTCTCAGGAACGCGTAGAGGTATCAAGTTGAAATTAATAACAGATACGTAAATCTATAGTCTCTTGAAGCTCTAAAAAATCAAGCTTCCAAGTCAACGCAATAAAAAAATAGATTTAAGCGACATTATTGCGATATATTTCGATACTCGCAAATAAATCGAAACCTATAGGGTACTTCCCGTTGACCTAGCATCATGACATTTGGCAAGAAGCAAAGTCTCATAGCACAAGTAAAGGAAAAAGTCCGAAAATTGTTAATCTGTAGTTTTATCACATTAAAAAAACATTTTTTGCGATTACAAACTTAAATTTATTTTCAGTTGGAAAATTGACCGTGGCGTATATCGATGTATGGGAGAACATGTTTTTCAACTACAATGTTAAGTTTGTTTTAGGGATAAATTCATGCTAACTACGGAACGCTTCATTGTACGTGGTCCGACACGCACTTGGCTGGTTTTTTTGGTATAGTGGTGTGTGCTAGCTAACATAGGGCAAATCATTTTATTTAATGTTGTGTTGCGTAATGCAAATTATTTTACATTTTATTGTATAGATTCAAGTTTTATATCTGAACAGACAGCTGTGCTACCGGGGAGTTTGTTGCGCCACTTCTTCTTCCCAGCTAAAGTACTAGGAAGTGGTGAAGGGTGGTGATTTTGGGGGACTGTCTTATGTAATTTTTGACGTTCGAACAGTGCTGATTCTCAGCCTAGTTTGAATAGATGACTTTTGATTTTGATTTTTGATTTATCACATATATTTGCTGACGTGTAATAATGGATGAAGCAATCAGATAGTATTGCCGAGGTGTTCATAGTAATATATTTATGCTTGTGACTGAACAGTTACATAAATTCTAGAGATTTTAACATCCATTGCCTAATTGCCTAGAAGTTACCACATGGTATGACGTATGGCGTAAAATAAATAATTGAAGAATTAGGTATTTATAAAATCTCACTCAAAAATTTCCAGTGCCGTGAATGTTCAAGACAAATCCATCCCGCGAAAACTGCAACCGCATAAGAAAACCGTGAACAAAAAAACGTCCAGAGCAAAACATCGTACGACAAACACCGTCTCCTACAACGATCTCCGCAGATATGCAAAACACAGTCCTTTGTAACATGATCTTATTGTGTTCGCGAATCCCGTCGCCACACTGAATACGGAACGACTTATGTCGATTTAGAAATTTATTAGAATGCCACGAGGTTTTGTCATGCGAAACGCGAGTTGCCGACGTGCACCAAGGAGTTATTGTTGCATTATGGGGTGCATTCTGAGTTATTGTGGGCTACTTGGTTGAGAGCATGATGGATATGAATTGCTGGTAAGCATTGAGGTGGGTTTTGATTGTACTTTGTTCGAGAAGTTGCATAAGTTGTGGTGGAGCTGTCAGGGTTATTTTCAATGATCCAAGTCGGACAGTTTGGTAGGTATAGAGTTAGCATTATTAGGTAGGTATTAGTGACATGTATTTTTTTAAATACTTATTTGTTTATTTAGAATTAAAATAATATGTACATAAATAACAACTTAAACCTAATTAATTTATAAAATAACTAAATTATATCCTAACTAAACTAAAACTATTTACAAACTAAAATATGGCGTCAAAAAATATATTATGTATGTATTTATTTCACTCGTTGACTTTGTTTTATATTTTGAACTTTTGTGAATGGAAATAATATTAATGTAGGTAGGTAATGAGATTGTGTGGAACTAATTTAATTCTGTGTTATTGGATATTATTTTAATTAATTGCGTAGATATATTTGTAAGACATTCAGACACAATGTAAATTGTTAATGAATAAATAAAATGAAATGAAGCATACGTTTTAAACACTAAGTAAGCCTGTTCAGTATTCATATAGGTCATAACGTCAAATGCAGAACAGCGATTGGTATGACAATAGCCATGCAATACAGGCTCCTCAATTTTACATTCATGAAACGTCTAGCTATGTAAAATCAGTATAGCTCCTGAGGTCCAATAATTTATCCAGGAAAAAAGTTAAGGAAAATCTTGTTCTGCTTTTACTTTTTAAATGCCTTCCAATACTAAACAATTTATTCCTAAAATCCAGCTAGGTATCGACCCACCGCGAATTACTTCATCTTATTTGATAACGGCTTAAATAATTAGAAATGCAGTAATCAGCCCGCTATAGAATGCTCTCTACTTTTTTTCTCTTTTTTTACTTTTCTCGTTTACTTTATCTACTGCCCAAGTCTGATCAAACCCCCAAATTTCCTTCCAGACACTTCTGAAATGAATGGGTGCTACCCCAAATAACAGGGTATAGGAACCGCTGACCAGATAGCGATTCCCATGTCAATCCCGCGGACCTCAGCGTGACAATGACAAGTCGAAGATTGCAGCGCTTGCAAATCCCTGGGGCAGAGCACAGAAATTGATCGGAGTAATTTGCTAACGTTCGGACTGCCACGGCGAGACGATTCGTCTTGGCTGTGGGTTAAGATGGAAGGGAATGGCGTTGAAGAGATTCTATAGTTTGGACATTTTCAAAGTTTAAAATATTGTTGAGATACCTATTATTAACGTAAAAGCGTGATGACAAGAAATCGGTTTTTGTTAATATAAGCACGTTTAAGGACATCTGGTTGCTAATAGAAATTGTCATTACAGGCAGATGTGTAGTAATTTCTACAGGTTTTCTGCTTCACATTAGTTCAAAGAAGATATACAATTGGAATATGACCCTTAGCACTTATGTGTCGATGATTTTGTTTCTCACTTCTTGCACCATAAATCCCGCCAATTGCGTATTATTCACGAAACGTACCACACAATAATGTCTACCTTGAAAATCTATAGGTAACCAAAGGTAGCAAAGTGCAGACGAAAGGTCAAAGCGATCATAATGACGAAAAATGTTTTTGAAGACCACTTTGAGACCATAATACACCAGATGTAGGTACCAATGAGACGTTTTTAAATCTAAAACGCTTTCTAAATTAAACTACCAACTGGTTCAGGAAATTATTGCAAGAAACACTGGAGACAGCATTTTGTTACGAGACTTATTCTCCGACATGATTTATTTCAACTTTACCCAGAAACGTGTCAGATTCACTTTTCAACGCAAATTCGTTTCTGTAATAACCAAATCCTCTGCCTCCATCATAGCAAAAAAGTACAAAACCCACGAAAAACCCATTAACAGTTTTAACGAAATTCTAAAACTAAAAAACGCCTACGGCGCCACCCTTTATAAAAGCAAGGGGTGTTTTTAAATTTTCTATTAAGCGACGTAGCTATACGATGCTAGGAGAGACTTGAGACTTGAAACGTCAATTTTACGGAAGATTTCGCACAATACAGCCGCTGTGCCGCTTCATACACGCTTACAGCTCGAGTTCGCTCGTGTCTGGGTGTATTGCTCTGATCGCTGAATTGTATTGATAGTTATGCTGAATTGTTTTAAACTTATGAACTATATTCGTTGATTTTTGCTTTTGTTTAGTTTCAGACAATCAAACGGGACAAAATAAACTATAAACTTATATTATAAACCAAGATACCAAATACTAAGTCTGACTACTCGTATATTCCCGAGACATACAATATACTTACCTTTTATTACCTCGCAGAGATAAACATCGCTGTATCGCAAAACTAATCGGCATTAAAATAACATCCACATAAAATCCAGTACAAATATCCTTAATTCCAACAGACAGACAGCTCTATCATACAGTTATCGTAGTATATTCGTAAAAGCGCTTCCACGCTGGCGTTTAAATGCTAAAAGATTTTATATCTAGCGCGAAAAATTGGAGTAAATTGCCGCCACTGGATAAGATGGGATGCTTTTTATATATCTTTTTTTTAGACTGCCCTATGGCTGTGTAAGAGTGTCTGGCGAGTTTTAGAATGTCGAGATTGAGTGTTTTTTTTTTGTTTTGTGCATGAATGCATATTTTGGACGTAGGCTCGGACCGTGGGCTGTGGAGGTTGTGCAAATAATGTTAATAGGACTATGCAAAGCCTTGCATAATATTATAGTAAGTGGAATTTATCAAATGTTTATGAATGTTCAAACTATACTGATTATTTTGTTACTAGCATGCGTATCTGATTTGGTTTTCTTATACATCTTTCCCTGTTCAGATTCTAGAACTCTTTTCTAAACGTGTTTATAAATTAAACATTACTTAAAATTATTACTTATTACAAAAAGGTGGGCCTCGACATTATTGTACAGATAAAACTCACCTCACTCTCTTCCATTATTAATAAAAAATATGGATTCAGTTAACCAATACCTACTTCCATTTTTAGAGATCAGAATTAAAAAAGCAGTTTGTCCGAAGATTAATACGAGTCACAACGGAAAATCGGATACAGAAAATCTGTATAAAGCCAAATACTTATGTATATTCAACCCTGTGTTTCATCTATCTTCACCTGTAAACTACATGCTCGTATTCAGTGGAAAATATTCAAAATGTCGTCAAATAGTGGTGGTTTGGCACTGCGTCGCCAACTAACCCAATATTACCTCTATCCATCTTGCGGGACTCTCTGATTGGTCGGAGAGATAGGCATTTTATAGAGTGCCTCTCAATTCATGCGGTACCTACATTCTTTACGTTGTCTCTAGGAGAGATAGATATTCTACATATTACTTATAGTCTTGATAAAGGAATGTCTCTTGTTTCAGTGACTGGCTGTGACTGACTGACTAAAATAAACGGCAAGAATACAAAACAAGGAAAATAAAATACTACTATTCCTTCACTAAGCTGTAGTAAAGTATGGGCTGTAATTATGTTATTTGATTGATAATATTTTCTTTATTTATTCTTTCCATATAAACTTTATTTGATGTACTTGTTGAAATCTGGTTAAAAAATCAAGTCAATGTTACTTAATTTAGTTTCAACCACTTCCAATGTCTGTATTTCAAAATAACCCGTACTTATATAAAGTCACTACCACACACGTACACACAGTATTATAAAGTTACCTAATCCCCCACAAACACGTAAACAACGTGAACGCACCCAGATAAAAGAAAACATAGTGAGCAAGATTAATTAACGTTATAGCCAAGTTATTAGGGTGCGCCTAGCCGACATTTTATCATAAAATATATAATCCTGGCTGGTAATCCCTCTCGCTGCTTCACAGATAGCGATACCATACGATATGTATAAGCCGACAATGATACTGGGGGCATGGAAGTGTTTAAGGCTTGAGTTTGGGAAACCTACTTAGAAACCAGCGATCTACAACGGTTTTGTTGCCGTAAAAAAGGGATATTACACGATTGACCATAATAATTCAAGAACAAGGATGAAAGCCTTCTAAATAATCTTCATCTAATTAAATTAGGTGCATCTCATAAAAAAAATTCTCATCATTAACTTATATAAATCGAACAGTTCCATTATAAACTACAGTTGAATACGAAATAGGAAAAGCTGTTCTATGCAGTTGTTCACATGACATTTTACATGATAATAATAAATAAATTATCGTTATTTTGCCATCACTTCATACGAAAGCACGTTTTACGTTGCAACGATTACGTTGTTCCTTCCCCAACTTCAACAAACTCACTAAGACACGTCTGCCCCACTCTCAAACAACAGCCACTTCGCACGTTCCTCCGCCCGGCACAGACACATCTAGCAAACAGCATTTAAATCCACGCGGCCCCTATCAAACGCTCGTTTGCACAAAGTATATACTCCAAGTATATCTGGAATGGTTGCGAACACCGAACCGAACGGTTTTCGGAACACTTTTCCCTATTTCCACGGAATAAAAACGAGTCAAAGAGAACTTCATGACTTTTGTTATACCGTATAGCTTTTTGCATCGGAAAACGCGGCGAGACAAATTTTCTAAAACCTTTTGTTGGCAATCACCCTTTGTAGGTGTCGTATTGATGACTGTATAATGAATGTGTGTGTTTTTGAGAACATTTTTGGGATGTTTTGGTGGGGACAGAGTATTTACTTAAAGTATGATGAAGTATCTAAATTCTAATGAAGTTACGGACTCATAAGACTGTTCAGTTTTGACACGTAGAGATGGGTACTATACAATGATGACGTAGGACTCGTCAAAAAGAGGCATATGTAACCCACGAGCGATTACAGTCAAAGTAAGTAGATATTACAGCTTATTGGCTGGTGTACTTTCTAGAAATACCGTCACATACCCATAAAAAGTAAATTTTCATTTCAGTGTCGTTAAAGCTTTGCTCGCCAACCCGTGTTCCAACTACGGGGCTTCTGATTTAAAAAAGGTTTTATATACTGTGGATTGTATTAAACTAAGTTGGGTCGCTTATACTGGACAGCGGAGCAAGTGGCGCCGTCTATTTTTGTTACGCAGTTACTGGACTCACCGAAAAGGTCGGATAAGAGTGGCACTGGCTGGTGACATTCACTCTAGCAGAGCGTCGCATCGATGGTTACGTGGCGGCTGTGTTATGATGACAGAAGAGGATGTGAAGGGGAGCCGCTGTTGTACAGTCGAGTTCAATAATATATTAGCCCTTTCAGGCTTCAAAAATATATGACCGTCAAAAAAAATCATAATATTGTGACAACTGTAAGCATCATTAAATTGTGGTCAAGATTTCGATTCATTAATATGTGACTGGTTTTTCTCAGTAACATGTATACAGCCAAAAGCACATTATTATATGAACAACATTAAGATCATATTATCTGAACATTGTAGGATTCACAATTATGTATGCACACATGAATACAATAATATCTAAACAAGTAAATGTAATTCAAATTCAACCTTATTACTTACGTCATAAAGATAATTTTAATAGCAATCTTAAAATTACATGGTCAAGGAGTTTGCAACATTATTTATCACTGGCTAGATTAACTTCAAATGACGTTATGTTTTTCTAATAAAATTATAACTGACGCACATGTGATTCAACGATTTAATTCTACGATTTACTGGATTTAATATACAATATTAATTCTATTGAAACCTACCCATTTAAAATAAAAATGTATAGAATTAATGATAGATATAATAGTTCCGTTCACAATGCCAGACGAGTTCAAAATTGGATAGCTGAGCAAGTAGACTTGGAATTAATAAAAATTCCACCGAAAAGCCCGGACCTCAACACCATAGAGAATCTATGGGGGTTAATGGTACAGAATTGGGACTGTAATGAGGCTCGCACGGAAGAGAATTTAAAGGCTCATGCATATGACATCTGGAATAGTTTTAGAAATAGTGATTATTGCCACAATATGGTACAGTCAATGAGAGCCCGACTACAAGCAGTGATTGATGCGAACGGATCATACACAAGATATTAAGTAACTGTTCTATCATTTTTAATTTGGCCGCCAATAATTGTTTATAAGTAACTAAGATTAATTTTAGTTTAAGATAAAATATTGTTTGTTTTTTTTTTAACGTAAGTCATGAGCTATTTTGTTGCATATTACTTTAATATTTTCTTAGATATACTTGTCAAATAATACAGTTTAAACTATAATGTAATGATATTCTTTTCTTTCCCGTGACGTGAAATTCAATTCACTGCAAACAACTTCGTTAGTCATAAAAAAAGTTATGGTGGCAAAGTAATCAAATTTTAGGTCGAATCGTATTGCTATATAAATGACAGGTGGCACATAATTTTTTTACAATTCTTAAATGGCCATGCTGTACGAAAAATATACGGCATTGAAAGACACTCATTTTAAAAACTAACGCAAACGCGAGGAAAACAATGGAAACTACTGTCATCTCTGTAACAATATAAACTAGATCTTATTTGTTCGAGCAAATAATTGACTTTCCCATGCATGTAGAGATAATTAAGAAGCTTACCCTGCTCAGATTATAAAAGCCAATACTATATTTTTGAAAAGGGTGATCACATATTATTGCCTAATGGACAGCATATTGTATTATTGAACCGTTTATGATCACATATTATTGAACTGTTCATGATCACATATTATTGAACTGTTCATGATCACATATTATTGAACTGTTCATGATCACATATTATTGAACTGTTCATGATCACATATTATTGCACAATGCACAGCATATATTATTGAACCGTTCACATGAGGACATATTTTTGATCTATAGGTTCTATAGAATTTATTGAGCTTTCCAACGCTCACAATATTTTGAATCCTTGACAGTGCCAATATATTAATGAACACGACTGTACCATGTCCACGTGCATAAGCGTCCTATAGCTGTACAAAGATCTTTTGGCGTGCGGCTGAATTCGGACCGAAGTAATGCCGCCATCTTGTTTTTTCAATACATTTTACAAAACAATTGAGTACACTTTTAACCCCCCTACAGACCGCCCCCCTCTACCCCCGCCAACGTCTGTCGAGCGCTAAAAGACCGTTGTAGCAGTGTAAAATTAGAATTTTGGCATGATGTTAGGTCTCGATGACGCGCACACGGATCTCCAGTCAAAGTATTTTTTTTTTTCGTCATAGAACTCCTCATCTGCCTAGCCTTTTTCCAAACTACTAACTACTGGCAACTATGTAATAACAGTGTTTTACATTGAGCGATTGTCTATCTGACGTCCACAACCCAATTACTGGGAAATACGATACCCCTTGGTTAGACTGGAACCCAGATTTTCGGGCTTCTGACGACTCATAACGATTGTCAAAGATCCACGAATAACAGCCGGGACCAAAAGCTTAACGTGCTTTCCGAGGCACAGAGAGGTCTTGGTATTTTAACATGGTCAGCCATCCATGGACCAACCGCGGCAAGCTTAGCTTAACATCATCGATCGACCCATGCGGCCGTCATTACTTAGCCACAAGCTCCTCCTTTCAGAAAACTACTTCATAATATTAAAAGAAAAGTATCGAAACATGTACCACTTGCTTTTCCGACTGAAATTGAGCCTAATTAATACCCTTCTATCTAATTAAGTATGGGCAATAATATAGACTTGGAACTGTAAGACATAATAATCCGTACTTAGCGCAGTAGTGTGTGGACACAACAATCGTTCGTATTGAAGACCATTAACGGTTATAAGTATAGAAATGGGAGCGATAAAATCTATATTGCCGTACGAATTATGATATTCTTTTTAGAGGTAGGAATATTTTTAAGAGACTAGTATCGTTAAGCTCTATTATGTGGCACAGCCACGAGCACTAGTCTAAGCACCATAAGCAACTTTTAAAAGTGCTTTACTTCTATTGTATTGATTGTGATATAGTATATTGAAACCCATGCTATTATGAAATATACCATAACTTAAAGTTTTAATCGTTATTTCACGAGAAAATCACATCAAACAATTATAGCAAAAAATTAACAAAACAGTTAAGCCAAAATATATTAGTAAAACAACAATATGTGAAAAGAAGGGATCCCGTCTTGGGTTGCCTATTAATCAGTCCATAACGTCTAATACCGAACATATGCATTTTAATGAGCACAGTAAGATAAATTGCGATAATCACCATGCGTGGCAAACGGATTGGTGATCACACTGTTTGTTATTATCCAATAGGAGGAGAGTGCAACTTTTATCTCGATTTTAACTATAAAAATAAATTAAATATAAAAAAAAAAAAAATCGGTTTGACTGGAACTACATTAGTATTTTCTTTTGCATCCCCTTTCAATGTGTGTCTATCAGTGCTCCCAAAAGTACAGTTTCTGTTAAAATACAGCTGTCTTGTGTACGAGTACTTAGTAAAGGATTACTTTCTTCGCGAGGGCGGGAGGACTGACCTTGAGCTTGCCCTTAGACGCAATGCAGGTTCTATACGTGGTGAGAAGTTAGTGAGGTAGGTAATTGGTGAAAAATATTGCGATACTGCTAATCTTGAGACCTTGTTTTGAGTAGGTTATGGATAAAATCACAATAGTTGCACGCTTTTTCATGAGGGGTTAAATAGAAGTCAGTTTTTATTGAACTAAGCTGTTATTTTAATGGAGGCGTGATAGTAATCTTTCGTGTTTTGTGAAAAATATGAATAAATGATTGAGTAGGGTGACAAAATGTTGAAAGGTTTTTGGATAGGTGGGACTGTCACACTTTTAATTTAATAAAATATAGACATCTACTAGTTTATTACATACGCTGACATTTGTTAAAAAATAAAAAAATAAACGAAAATATCCCAATTAACCATAATAATATTTTTTGTTCAAAGAAGCGCTGTATAACAGCAAAAAAGTTACAGACAACGCAGTGAACTTGATTAGCCGACCTCCTTCTAGATTTACAAGCAAGGTTAAACCGTGCGTACGCAGTAATCAAGTCAAGGGAATCAAATTATAGACTCAGTAGGTAGTGTAAGTTTGATTACAGTGGCCGGACACAAATATGTGGTTGTGTTTTATATAATAGTCCTTACTTGTGTAAGTTTAGTATCTCACTAATGAGGGTTAGGTCTCAGGTCGACCTCGGTAAGCTTTGAAGATAATTGGAAGTAGGTAACGTAGATTTTGTTATGGCCAACAATCTAGTCTTGTTTCTAGAAAAGTAGACTGTTTCTTCTTGATTTGGGTTTTTTAGAACACAATAATTAAAGATTTAGGCCTGTTAGGTCAATAGGCTAGGATCCTTTGGCCAGTTAAAACAATAAGCTTCATCACCGATGTGCCTATGAATCCTGGTGATTACTGATATATCCGTTTATTGTATCGTTTGTTAGGTGGTCCATGTTCAGCGGTATATATATTATTTCTACTGCTGAACATAGGCCTCCACCAAGGGGGGTTTACCGTAATCACCATGCTTGGCAGGCGGGTTGGCGATCTCAGTATGATGTTAAAATGCATAGAGAACGCTGCTGCCCATTCTCTAGTAAGTCCCTTAGTTGCTTTTACACCCACGGGCAGAAATAGGGTGGTGCTATTCTTTAAGCGCGGTACCACGCGTTTTGTGATATTATATTCGCCACAAATCTAAGATTCAGATCTAAGGCCGAGATCTATAAACGCTACTTAACTCATACTTAGACTTAGTCATGTTACCATTTCTATTCCGCACTTGTAGTTTCACAGTTGTCGACAGTGACAGAAATAAAGCTTAGCCAAAGTACTCGTTTATAGATTTCGGGCTAAGATTCTAATTATCATTGAAAAACTATGGATACCTCTGTTAAAATAAAGGCATAATCAATCTCCATTATAAAACATTTAAGTTATAAAACCTAATGTATGCAAAACATGGCTCGTCTTCAGAACTGGCAAGCGATTAAGCGCTTAATCAAGCAGTTGATGAGGCACTACTTTAAAATCGATCTGAAGTAATAAGTTTTCCACCATCAGTGTCATAATAAGGAAAAAGCGGCGGTGCACATTTTTGAGTTGAATAAAGCTTTTTTTTAGTACCTTAGTATTATGCTGTGAATGCATCAAGTTTAAATGTGTGAAATTTTCATACTGTCAACTACGGTCGGATCAAATTAATGATTCAGATCTAACATTCTGCTACTTGTAACTAATCGTTAGTATGTAACGACGCTAATATTTGCCGAAAACCGATAGTGTAGCTCTAGCCTAAAAACTAACACACAGTAAATAAATGCATACAAGCATGACCAACTTTATTACCTATTCTTTCCCAACAAAAAATAACGTACTGTATGAAAACCAGCTATTTTCTCTCAAGCGATTAACCAGTTTATCGGTACCACCTGACGAGATAATTTAGTTAATATCGATCGCCTGGGAATTAGTCGACGACAAATTGTCCAATCAACGGCCAGGTAATTGATTTCAAGCACCTAATATCGGAGGCTAAGCTTTTGTTAAGGCTACGTAAGTTTAAACTTAGCTTAAAATGTTAGCCTTTAAAACAGGAGGTGGAACGTGGTGACATGTTTTATACAGTGTATTAGAGGGTTTATCTAAAGGTGAGCTGAGATTTAGAGGAAACTGGGCGATGAAATGTACTAGGCAGCTAGGTATACCCTTATCGCATCGTACTTATGGCTAAAAATAATACCCAATGCAAATTATTGTTATGGGGGCGGCGTAAGAATACTCACGAATATTACAACAAAATTAGCTGGTTCATACATTTTTATTTGTGTTGGTATTGCATTTTTGTATGACACTTTTTTCAGTATCAATCTTTATTTATTTTAACAAAACAAAAATAGTGTAATATTTTGTAAAGTAACATATATTATAAGTTACTTTACAAAATATTACTCTATTTTTGTTAAACCTTACGTGTATTTGGGTAGGTGTAGATATGATAGCGTGCAATAATGTAATGCAACTGTATTAGGTACCTAATTTAAACGGTTTAATGATCGTAGAATGTGTAGCATAAACTTTTTACTGTTAACTACTCGGTCAGTTGTACAGTTAATGTCCATGATGCAATTTCGTGCAACACCTGTGACTATTTAGGTAGATATATTATATTGTTCTTATTGTCTGTACTCATCATCACAGTAATTAATTAGTTCGAGGCTAATTTAAAAGATAAACAATAACAGAATATCTTTGTTTAATGAACGAAGTAATAAAATACTAATGTAATTTCAATTTTCTTGTCCATTTTAGACAACGGCCAATAAGCACTCTTTGATTTTTAATACTTTCATGGATTTCACACTCGCCGCATTATGAATAGAAGTCATATATTACAACGCAGCCACATTTCATTTTGTTCCAATTGAGAAGAAAATTGTAGCTCTGAGAGTAAAATTCCAGTTCTAGTCACCCATATGTTATTGTGACAAAGCGTTATTATATCATGTTTTGATCAATAACTAAGTATACTTTATCCATAGGAATTCATTAAATTTTGCGGCTTTTACAATAATTTGACATTGTACATTAATTATATTATATTATGCAGTAAATAACATAAAATAACATCACGCCTGTGATCCCCGAAGGGTTAGGCAGAGCTGTACCACCCACATTTTGCCAGTTATTTTTAAATCCTATGTAATAGGGGGCGAGCCTTTTTTTTTAAGTTGAAAATTATCCGCCCTATCAAAGCACCGTATAGATTACATCTTAGATCCCTCCTTAAATCTCATCCTCATAAAACTAACTACTATTCTTATGCCTTCTCTGTTCATGCTGTAAGACTGTGGAACTCACTTCCGCCTTTTGGGTGGGAAATTATCTAATAACTTCGCCCGCTCTGGGCGGAGCGGGAGGGCGTGTCAGACTTTTACTGACTAAAACCCACCCGTGTTCCTTCCGTTGCCTGTGTGCCAGGGCCACGATATCCCTTTCGGACTAACTCGCAACCCTGGCAGGCATTGGCCCTAACGAACCCCGTCAGTTTGTTGCTGACATCTCTTTGAGGCGCGCGTGGAACACAACGCGCCGTCGACCCAGGCCTGGTCCTTATCGGACGGTGAGCTACCCATCACTCACCGTCCGCAAGCCCGCGCCTACGGTGGCCCGGAGTCAGCCTGCGACTCCCGACGCCAGTGGCGTCTCTTGCGGCCACTAGGGGCGTGAGGGCGCGAACCTTGCCTCTCCCTTACGCGTTCCGCCTCCTCCTTCGCGAGTATTATTGCTTCGCGGAGGTGATGGCCTCCCATGCACTCTCGCTCCGAACCATGGCCTGAACCAGGGCCGGACGCGAGAGATCGCGTCAGGTGTCGGTGACACCGGGCAAGCCTAAAAAATAAATCTTAAACTAATTTTGATTTCAAAACCAGTAAAACAAGCAAATTTTCTCACCAGTTTATCTTCTTCATAAAATATAAAACTATAGATACTTAGGTAATTTCCAATCCACTCTCAAACTGTCGAACTATAATACCTAATCACAATTAAATGTATCAGTCGGAGGGTCAGTAGTTAAGGTCACCATTTACAACCTTTCTAACCTCCTCGACCTGAGCAAAGGTGACCTCTCTCACCCCGATAAAATCTTGTAGAACTTTACATCCATTCAAATATTTTGACATAATTTGCGTTCTTCACTTTAATTACAAATTTAAACGCTTGCGCAATTAATTTAATTGGCACTTTGATTTGAGTTCATTTGAATTTACATTGTTCTCATTTGGGGCTGAAGAAATTGGGAACGTAGTTGGTGTTGGGACTATCTTGAGCTTTGTTAGTTGAACTTAATATTTGATCAATGTCAAGCAGGACATAGCAGGACACAGTTCTTGTGAATTAAAAAAAAAATACAAAGATTATTAAAAAGTGGAGTTATTGTTTTTTTCACATAGATAACGTTTTACTCTGCACTAACACTTAATACTTCAAAACGTAATATGTAACGTGTTTGTTATGTATTTCATATAAAATATAATCATTAAAGGCAATCAAATTAGGTATCAACTCGTAGGTAACCTTGTTACAAGATTCAAATTAGACCCCATCTCCATACTCTGACGTTCACAATCATAAACCACTCGCAGACTAAAAATAAATCCATACAAGATGGATACATCGCCATCTTGATCCATATCAATCAGTTCTCTTTATGTTCAGTTATAAATGTTTAAACTCGCAGACTGATATGAACTAGCTCGGCTTATGTAACTCACCAGTCGAACGGCAATAATACATTTTTCACTTGTAACGAGACATGTCAAGACTAGATTCGATAGTTTGGTTCTAGGAAATTTATTTAGAAGTGTTAGTTGGCTAGTTCAATATTAGAAGGAAAAAAATCTGGATAAACTCACACATTTTGGTGTAGAAAGGATTTTAATCTGTATTTTTTGGAAAGTATGAGTGACTATCAGTCGCTCCATGTAAAATAGTGGTATTAAGCTGCATCCGGTTAGACTGGAAGCCGAACCCAACATAGTTAGGATAAGGCTAGGCAGATAATATGATTGACTGTCGTGTTCCTAATTTGAAAATGATTTTGCGATTCGTTGCTACCATTAGTAGGGCCAAAGATAATTCTGGGGCTATGCTTATTTGACTAAAGCATGTATTATAAATACTTTTTCAAATAAAATATTTTTGTACAGCCCTTAAATACTCGTAAAACAGGAACGTCTCAATAAATCAATATTCAGAACGTATTAAAGCAAATAAAAACACATTTAAGAAAGTAATATAATAGCATATTTGAAGCCATTAATTTTATGGGACCATAAAAAAGCAAATTTGTTTTGACCGTGGTAAATCCTGAAGGTAACTTGGGTCCCTTATAAAACCCGAATAATCTACTGGCAGTGGATTTTCGTTGGCGTACTGAACTCGCCTAAGTAAACTCAGGGGATGAAACAATTTGTGCACCCTAATCAAATAAGTGTAAAAGGAAAATTTAAAATTCCCACCCTGAATTTACATAATGACCAACGCGTTGAAATAACGGCTCAATCTGGAGGCACGGGTATTATTGTACTTTATGAGCGTACTCTCACTACCAAAAGTGAAAAGATAAAACACAGACTTCAATTTTAAATGACAGAATTCAAAACTCCGTCGCGCGTCGTGGTTCAATTAGTGCATTTTCATGGATGCATAATTCCGAGAGATTAGACGGTGTTATCACTTGTGCATGTGACTGTAAGTTGAAATGAAATTTCAGGTGAATAATAAGTAGCATTCAGTCATACGAGCGGAGTGGAGTAATAAACTTGTTAATGTCACATTACAAGGAGAAACCGTGTCTGGATGAAGTCACAGTTTTACTGAGTTCGTGTAGTAAGTTTTAAGATTATTTCGTAGTATGATGAGAGAGAGACAAAGATTTGCTGCAATATCTGCTGAAGTTTTTAGATTTATTAGGATTTTACTGAGTAGCATAACTTTAATTTTATTTTAATGCAGTTGGTTTACGACGGTTTTGAACCTATTATAAAAGGGATCCCTTCTTTTAACATGATGATTTCTCGTATATTTTGGGATAACTGTTTTGGTATATTTTTTTTGGCATAATTATTTTTGGCATGCAGTGGATGTAGACATAATTATCTTGTTGGATAATTTGTTTTGGCATAATTATAATTCACATAATGTTACTTGGCGTAATGACTATTAGCATAATAGTGTTAAGGCATAAAAACGGGAATAACGGAAACCAATTTAAAGTAGGTTGAGTTGCGACGAGGTGGCCCTTGGGCTACCTTTAAGCCGCCAATATGTTTTACATACATATAGATAGACATATCTCATTAGAGCAATATTGTATATAAATGTGTCTAACATTTTAGGATTCTATCCAAGATAAGAATGCTTGGTAACATGCTGGTCCAGCTCCACAGGACATTCTAGAGTCTAGACAAAATCAAACTGGTTGCTATTTTAATTGTAGAATTTGCTATTTTTATGACATTGATATACATTCTGTGTTTACCTTACTGACTTTACCTTATTTTAATTTTTTTAGGAAAACATATACTTTTACGGTTTTAAATAATTATGTGAGCACCATGTATCTATCTCATAATTAAATTATTTGTCATTGCTTAATTTTTTATTCTTTTTACCTATTGTGGTATAGTAATTTTATTCTAGGTGCATCGTCTTCATATAGATTCATTAAGAATGAATGTACTTTAACAAAATATTGTAAAACATTTTTAAAAGAGTACCGGTGGAGTTTCTTGCCCATTCTTCTCCATACGAAACTACCTTTTGGAAGAGGCAACTAGAATCAATCCTATTTAATTGTAAATTTTGACCTTCAAAAGTGCCGCGTATGTGCCTATTTGAAATAAATAATTTGACTTTGGAGTTAATTATTACGCGTATTTGATACGCCTAGAAAAATTATGTGTTATTGTCATTATGCGTAAATATATTTATGCTGTTGAATGTATGCTTATACATTAATATGATTAGGGAAATTATGCTTAAAATAATTATGCGTAAGCTGTTATGCGTAAATAAAATTTGGATAAATAAAATTATTATATCTTAAAATTGTACGAAAATGGATAGGGAACCATTATAAAATACTATAATTACGATAAATAGTATACCATAACATAGCATCACGCCTGTAATCCCCGAAGGGTTGGGCAGAGGTGTACTTATAGTACACCCACATTTCATCAGTTATGTTTAAGTCGGTTGAAATCAGTGCTCTTAGTGGAATACCTCGCATGTAATAGGGGGCGAGCCTATTGCCATCAACCGGGCACAAATTCAGACTCCGGGCTGCTATTGAGAAATTCCTAATGAAAAATCCCAATAACACTATTACCCAACCTGGAAATCGAACACGCCACAATTGTGGCGATAAGTCCCCTCTTTGAGGAGTGGCTAGAGAGGCGCCACAGCGTCCTCACCTTCCGCCTGACGCAGGTCCTTACCAGACACGGTTATTTCGGGAGGTTCCTGTTCATGATAAAGCGGGAGGAAACGCTCGCGTGTCACCACTGTGTGGATAACCCGGAGGACACGGTGGTGCATACGGTGGAGGTCTGCCCGGCTTGGGCGGAGCAACGCCGTGTCCTCACGAAGACGATCGCTGGCGGCGATCTCTAGCGTCCGGGCCTGGTTCAAACCATGGTTCGGAGCGAGAGTGCATGGGAGGCCGTCACATCCTTCTGCAAAGCAGTAATGCTCGCGAATGAGGAGGCGGAACGCGTGAGGGAGAGGCAAGGTTCGCGCCCACCCGCCCCTTGTCGCCGCAGGAGATGCCCCGGGCGTCGGGAGTCGCAAGCCAATTTCCGGCCACCGTAGGCGCGGGCTTGCGGACGGTGAGCGATGGGTAGCTCACCGTCCGATAAGGACCAGGCCCGGGTCGACGGCGTGTTGTGTTCCACGCGCGCCTCAAAGAGATGTCAGCACAAACTGACGGGGTCCGATAGGGCCAATGCCTGCCAGGGTTGTGAGTTTGTCCGAAAGGGATATCGTGGCCCTGGCACACAGGCTATGGAAGGAACACGGGTGGGTTTTAGTCAGTAAAAGTCTGACACGCCCTCCCGCTCAGCCCAGAGATCGAATTTCCCACCCAAAAAAAAGGACCTCATGCTCGGCAGTAGCGGTTGGGACTACTAGACCAAGGAGGCAGGCATACCATGTTATATATGAAAGCAAAGAATTAAACCAGACACTAATACAAACATACATATTAATTGTTGTCAGTAGCGTTGACTCATCCGCTACTTGAGTATAAGCAACAATAAATTCAGGCTCAACTTTTTCCTATTTAGCTATATATTACTCAACAATAATAATAAAAATAAGTAAAAAAAAAAAATTACAAATCCCTAACGCAAGAAAGAAAAACGAACATTTTAAAAGTTTAAAATAATCCCTATCCTTGAGCTATCGAATTGAGTAATACCTATATATATTTTAATTATAGAAATTGATGGATGGCACGATACGGTTTGCTCATTGAAATGGCGCTATAATGTCGCGGCGGGGTACCGCTATGTTCAAAGGAATAACTAAATAGTTAACCACCGCTAGAAATCCTGCTTTTAATTAAAAAAAACCACATCCAAATCGGTTCATCCGTTTAAGAGCTACGGTGCCACAGACAGACACGCACACACACACACGTAGCGGCCAAACTTATAACACCCCTCTTTTTTCGTCGGGGGTTAAAAAACTACTGCCTCGTTGGTCTAGTGGTCGCAAGCGCGACTGCTGAGCATGAGGTCCTGGGTTCGATTCCCAGGTCGGGCAAAGTGTTATTAGGTTTTTACATTAGGAATTCCTCAGTAGCAGCCTGGAGTCTGGATTTGTGCCCGGTTGCTGGCAATAGGCTCGCTAGGTAGGCTCAGTAGGCTTGATATTACATCGGACTTAAACATAACCGGCGAAATGTGGGTGTATTTTAGGTAGGTACACCTCTGCCTAACCCTTTGGGGATTACAGGCGTGATGTTATGTGTTGTTGTTAAAAAACTAAAACCCGAGTAGTGAAAAACCACGCTCTAGAAATATGAAACAAGAAAATATTATCATTGGAAATTGTTATGTACAAACTATTCAATATACTCCTCAATAAGCTTGAACACCTTGGTATCCGCGGTATTGCATTGGACCTTATAAAAGACTACATGTCGAACAGAACTCAATGTGTTAGAATTAGTAGCTACACCAGTCAACAGGAAAATGTCCAATTTGGCGTACCACAGGGCAGTATTTTGGGCCCTACATTATTCCTCGCTTATATTAATGACTTGAGTAGTCTCGACCTGAAACAGGGACAAATAATCTCATTTGCTGACGACACGGTACTTTTGTTTCACGGGCGCACGTGGACTGAAGTGTTCAGCCTGGCTAATGAAGGATTTACTTTAGTTACGTCCTGGCTCGATCACAACCTTCTCACTTTGAATGCACAGAAAACAAAATATTTAACCTTCAGCATTAGGAATAATACGCAACCACCAAATAACTTGCAAATAAAGTTGCATACTTGCAAAAATGCAGTAGCATGTTCCTGCTACAGTCTCACAAAAGGATCCTCAATCAAATATCTGGGCTTGATGGTAGACCAAAACCTTAACTGGAGGGATCATATCGGTACCGTAATAACTCGGGCTAGGAAAATGATCCATGTATTTAAAAATCTTCGTAGTGTTTGTGACCTGAAACTACTTAGAACTATTTATTTTTCTCTATGCCAATCAGTATTATCATATTGTATCACTGTTTGGGGAGGTGTATCAAAAACCACAATGTTAAGTCTCGAAAGAGCTCAGCGAGCAATATTAAAAGTAATGAGCTTCAGGAAATTTAGATATCCAACGCATCTATTATATAAGAATTTATGTTTGCTCACAGTAAGACAAATATTTATAAACAATGCTATATTAGTTCAGCACTGCAAGTTGCCGATACCTTATTTCTCTACAAGACGTAGAAAAGATCTGGTGTACTCCATACCTAAACGTAGGACGGCCTTTTCAGATAATTTTTTTGACCACCTGGGGCCTCATTTATATAACCAGTTATCTAAGTCCATCAATTTACGCGATTCGACTCTCTCTGTTTGCAAAAAAACTTTAAATAAATTTCTCATCGAAATGAACTATATTAACACAGAAAACCTATTAACATCCATATCATAAATAGATTTACAAAAATACATACACATGCTTATTCCATGCAAATACATCACACACACGCCACATCATCACATCTACACACGCATTCATTAACCTACATCTCACACAAATAGATCAGTTCTTCTTTATGTTTATAATCTCCTTTTTTGATTATTTTGCTGTATTAGTTATTATTGACACACGTTTTATTTTTATCAAGTCCATAACCGTCTCATACGATCCAAACTTTTTTTTTTTCTTTTTTTTTGTCTGTAATTTTTGCATATACTTTTAATATTTTTTTAGTTACCCTCGTTATTATTGTCACCCAATCATCGAATGTTCAAAAATACCCACTTAGTATCTGTATTCTTATAGCCATATTCATCATTCAGTGTTTTATTTAGCAGTCTAATGCAAATCATCGTTTTAATTGTGTGGAAGTGTGTGTGTTTGTGAACGAGGAAGACCGATCTGCCGTGATACAGTTTTCACTAGTACGGAGATCGGTGTGAATTAAGCTCAAACAACCGCAGAAACACAGGTATTTATTAGACCTATGTAATGTAATTTATGTTTGTATTAGTAGACACAAATCACAGGATTGTTGGGATTTGTGTGTAAGGTTTGTTCTCATAAATTATCAATAAACTTTTTTTTTTACTTTTACTTAAATATTTATCGTCTACTAGCTTCTGCCCGCGACTTTGTTCGCGTGGAAGTCGTAAGATACCACAATATACAAATAACAGCCACATTTTTATAAAAACTATAGCTATACTAGATATTTAATGTTATTGTACTATTACAATAACATAAATATCTAGTATAGCTATACTAGATATTTAATGTTATTGTACTGTTATTTGTATATTGTGGTATCTTACGACTTCCACGCGAACAAAGTCGCGTTAAAATTGAAAGCAGGTTTTCTAGCGGTGGTTAACTATTTAGTTATTCCTTTGAACATAGCGGTACCCCACCGCGACATTATAGCGCCATTTCAATGAGCAAACCGTATCGTGCCATCCATCAATTTCTATAATTAAAATATACAGGGTGGAATTTTGTAATGCCACCTGGAGGGAAAGTACTCTTAATACTGCAGATAGAAAATTTTACTCAAAGGAAACATTCCTTTATTTTTGAATAGAAAGCAAACTGCATTCAAAGATTTTCGAGAATTCTCTTCTGCCACACCCGGGAATCGAACCGGCTAAAATCTGAAAAATTTATACCCTGTACTTTTATTGCATCGATCGTTAGGGTCAATTATAAGGATGAAATCTCTCTAA
Source organism: Tiliacea citrago (assembly GCA_963921375.1). Taxonomy (NCBI): domain Eukaryota; kingdom Metazoa; phylum Arthropoda; class Insecta; order Lepidoptera; family Noctuidae; genus Tiliacea; species Tiliacea citrago. Next base: position 27,044,989 of record OY992787.1, on the reverse strand, counting down.
CAAACATGATAAATTAAATGAAAGGAAAACCAGGAAATCTTAAATTAATTTAACTATTTACAAAAAATGGTAAACTAACTAATTAGGTGCTCGAAATGGGCTCCATTCTCTTGGATACACAAAGGAGGATGCAAATCCTGGTCCCACCTTCCAATAGCTATGTGTGTTACATCGTTGGATAGGTATTTTTGAGCTGAATAAAAGTTACTATGGCGCCAAGTTCCAAATCTTAGTCCGTTCAGAGTTATTCTTTAATAAACATGGTAGGTACACCTCTGCCGAACCCTTCAGGGAATACAGACATGATGCTATGAATACATATATAAACTCACGCCTTCATCCTATACGGGTAGGCAGAAACTATAGAACGCCCCCTGCTACGCTACTAACATACTCCTTTTGATTCGTTAACGTTCGTACATCTGGTCATACGCGCACACCTGTTCCGAGTACTACACACCTGAACTTTCTGGAGAATATCACAAATTAGGTCACTATAATTGTCCTCCTAGGGCGTCCGCTCCCGACGTTTCCACTCACATCTGCCTTGTAAATACCTTCTGTTAGTCGCCTTTCATTTATAACAACAAACAACATGACTAAACCATCTAAGCATACTTTTATATATTATATTAATATTTTGCAACATGACTAAACCATCTTCTAACCATACTCTTTTAAATTTTTGTCACAAAATCACACACATCAGGAACACATTTCCACAGCATTAATTCTACTTTCATGCTTCTTTTTCCATACCCAACATTTACTTCCATACATAAGCATGGATACCAGCACACCATTTTAAACAGCCAGACGAGCCTTTTTGGGCATCGACTGGTTGGTCACAATAGCATGTATAGCACAATTCACTCTCTTTCCCGCATTTACTCTTTTTAAAACTTCCCTGTATACTACGTTTGTAATTATGGTCTTAGGAGCCAAAATATAGCGAGACCTGCAGGCTTACCTACTCTTGAAATCATTCCCAATCTCGATCGTATTCCAATCCGAACGAAATCAAGGATAAGATTGAAACCGACTGCATGTTCGAGTACACTGTAAGACATGTGGGGTGGCCATACGAATTAAAACATTAATTACCAACTTTAAAAATAATTGAATAACTCGTTAAATCTATAAATTATTCCATTTCACCAAATTATGATAAGTCTTTTAGTCATAACCCTCCTTATTGCTTCACCGTAGTCGGATGAAAAACAAACTCATTGAAACCAATAAGTAGCCAAAATGTCGTCGCCAAAACATTATCACAAACCCTTCCGCGCCATCAACGCTCAACAATCATTATTATAAAAAATGTAAATTCTGTTTATTAATTCCCAAAGTAGCCAATGAACCGTACTTTTTATTCGGTTATGAGTTATTTACGGATGCGTAACATAAATTTGAATGGAAATCAATTCCCGTGGAACACAGCTGACTGGGCAAATGATGAAAATTATAAATCAATTTGACGGTAATACATTGGTGGTTGCGGGTGCCCGACGCGGGCGGTAGCAGGTTGGATGCAGTAATGTACGGCGTTCCGTATGATTCAGTTTAATTACTTTAAAATTGGGTGGTATAACTGAAGATGTATTAAAGATAGATGAGGGAGATTATGTGTGTGATGAAATTGTGAACACATAGAAATTCAATTTAACTATTATTTTGTGCCAATTTACAACGAATGATCCTTAATTAAAATAAACAAGCTAACTCAAAAATATGTAGGTATAGTATGTACAAGTATATACCTATTAAAAAAATAAAAAATAAATCGTCCGCATCGCTGTCAATGGGAAAAATGACCAAAAGGCTAGCAGCTTTGCCACGTTGGTTGGATGGCAATGCTGATTTTTTGGGCTAAAAATAGGCCAGCCCATATCACATGATGAGTCAACCAACCGTTTGGCGATGTCCTGAAATACGCGACGAGCACTCGGACGCCAAACGCCCCAATAAGGTTGTTATATTTGGGCCGTTTGAGGTTTTTTTGCTCTTGCAGCAGCCGCCCCAGCACAACCCACCGTGCTAGGAGGATGGGCTGCTGGATGGGTGCTTTATAACTTAAACTGACTAAGACGGCATATAAGGGTCCAATTAATTGTGACTAATAAATTTGTCGTCTATCTGAATACTAAAACTAGACTGCAGCCTATTCATAAAAGAGTAAAAATGGTTATGATAATTCCAGAAAGACCCAGAAAAGAATAGCACCATCCTATTTCTTCTCGTGGGTATCGTAAAAGGCGACTGAGATTTACTAGAGAATGGGCAGCAGCATTCTCTATGCATTTTAACATCATACTGCGAGATTATGATCACCTCTCTATTGGGGGAGGCCTATGTTCAGCAGTGGACGTCATTTGGCTGAAACGATGATGATGAATCTACCCATAAGCCAACATATAAACATCTAAAAACAGCTGTAGGTTCCACACATTAACTACCTAGGCTTTTCTTTATTTCGTGCTCTTAGACCATTATATCGTAGACTATCATTACTTACACTAACTGAGGCATATTGAAATGAATTCTTGATGTAATTACTTTTAAAATGGTAAAAACTGGTCTCAGAAATAGTGAGGCGTGAGGTGACCTAAATTTATGATGGATCTTAAAAAACTTATCTTTAAAAGAAGCCTTGAGAGTCAGCTTTCAAATTCAACCATCTTGATGAAACTTTAGGTTGCAATATTCGCAGAAAGATATTTTAAAGTTTCATGTGCGGTTTTCTTAGTTCATAGGTTCATAGACATTGTTTTTTTTTTTAAATTAAAACCTAAATTAACTTCTGGCGAAAGTTATTTCATTTATTTTGCTCAGCAATTTCCAAAGGAACCTTATATTACAAAGAATGTTCATCAGTACTTTCGCTTTAAAGCATCAAAAATGTACCAGACTAATAATAACGGACTACCCACTTAAATAAAACATTTCTCTCCGAAAAAGAAAACTTAAATCCCTGAAACATTCAAGTACATTTTGAAACAACTTTGTACATGTTTCCCCATCTTGGTAAAAGCAAAGAAAATATGCAGAGTACTTTAAAGAGAAAACTTGTTTTATTTCTCGTTTAATCTAGACTTTCCAACCCTTTGCGCATGAAAATTTGAATATAAATCCAAAAATATATTATTTTTGTGAACCCTCTTATTTATTTAATAGCACTCCCTTTCGAAAGGATACAAAGTAGAAGCGTCAGGTAAAATTTACAAATTTATTGTCCCCACAGAATTTTAACCTTACTCAGTCCACGTTGAGTAAGTCGTAAAGGAAAGTTTTGTACTGTACGAGTTGCTTAGATGTGGGTCCCGCAGCTACATTGCCAAATTAAAAGATTTTTCGTTAAGTTTGAATTAGTTAGTGAGTTCCAACTTGAGGATTACTATGAGCCGATTTCAGGTGAAGAAAATTCAAGTGAAAATTTTGTGAGCTTATAAAAGTTTAGAACGTTGTTGTAACAAATCTAACCAAACACAATGAGATAACGTTGAAAATAAATGTCTGTAAGCTTGTATTCAAAGTTTTTTCGATTAGTCCGCGTAAAATGAATGCATAAAAATCTGATTGGGTGTGATCAATAATAATATAACAGGATCTCAAGAGTCATCTGTTTGATTTTCATCTATTTATTTATTTTTATTTTATTATTTATGTACACACAGTAAAATACAAATACGTACGACATCATTTTAATTTTAGTACAAAGATACTGCTTATATCTTAAAAAAATGTCTTTCAGGAGATCTGCGACAGGAGAAATGGAAAAGAAATATGTACAATAGTGAGTGAGGACAAGAAGAGAAAATTATGAATATGCCAAGTCTTAAAATAAAATATTAAATATACCTACACGTATAACACAAAAAATAACATAAATACATAAAGCATAATATATAAACGTAAACATAATTTATATAATTAAGTACGAGTATATACCTATCAACAATACTCACAGTTGAGAGGAAAAGTAATGCTCTTATACTTGATATTTGATTCTTTAATCAAATATCAAGTATAAGAGCATTACTTTTAATTACACACAAACATTATTAAACAGTTTTTAAATCACGGATGCTAGGCGGAAGTGAGTTAGACAAGGTTCGCGCCCTTAGTCGCCGCAGGACACGCCCCGGGCGTCGGGAGTCGCAAGCCGATTTCCGGCCACCGTAGGCGCGGGCCTGCGGACGGTGAGCGATGGGTAGCTCGCCGTCCGATAAGGACCAGGCCCGGGTCGACGGCGCGTTGTGTTCCACGCGCGCCTCAAAGAGATGTCAGCACCAATTGACGGGGTCCGATAGGACCAATGCCTGCCGGGGTTGCGAGTTTGTCGGAAAGGGATATCGTAGCCCTGGCACACAGGCAACGGAAGGAACACGGGTGGGTTTTAGTCAGTAAAAGTCTGACACGCCCTCCCGCTCCGCCCAGAGCGGGAGAAGTTATTAGATAATTTCCCACCCAAAAAAAAAAAAAAAAAGGCGGAAGTGAGTTCCACAGTCTTACAGCATGAACAGAGAAGGCATAAGAATAGTAGTTAGTTTTATGAGGATGAGATTTAAGGAGGGATCTAAGATGTAATCTATACGGTGCTTTGCTAGGGCGAGCGTAAGAAAAGCGCTCACGCAGGTAGAAAGGATAAGACGGGTAGGTGAGACATAAAATCCGAGTGTTCCTGCGAAAGCGGATAGAGAGCCATTTGAGTTCCTTGCGATGGTGAGAAACATGGTCATAGTTTCGAAAACCGAAAACAAAGCGAATGACCAAGTTTTGTTAGCGCTCAAGCTTGTTTAGCGCTCAAGCTTGTTTAAGCTCCTCAGTAGGTAGCAGTTTTTAAGGGCAGGAGACTTTGAAGTCTCTTAGGCGAATGAAAGCAGAAACGTACCTTGTATATAATGAAGCTTTGGTTCCAAGATTATAACGACTGCTTATTCTTCTTGCTACTTCTGACACGGTTTTCATTGTAAACTCACCTCGACTCTCACAATTTCTTAAAAACGACCGACTAGTGAATCTTTTCAATAGTACTTGACAAACACTCGTTGGAGTTATTACCGCTTGAAAAGTTTGCTTCGGTTTTAAGTTTAAATAATTTTGTGGACCACTCTAAGTAAATACACTCCGAGGTACAAGCCCACCTATATAACTTTGGGAATTACGAGGCCCATAATATTTTTGTTTAAGAGAAACGGGACAAAATATTATATTAGTGGAGGAGAATTTACGGCGAGAGAAAGTTGTGGGAAAAGTTTTTTTTTATTGATACTTACTGGGAATGTTTATGATAGTGTTGTTTGATAAAGTGGGGCTTATCTTAAGATGGCGCCAGCAGGTACTTACCTGAAAATAAAGAAAGATTATGATTAGTATGATTAATTAATTATTAAATAGTTTAAGAACTTTGACGTAGACTTACTTACTATGATATAAACCTTTAGGTACTCATTTTCCTGATTGTAATTCAATTATTTATAAGGTAAAAGTGAAAAATATACTTTTTACAAAAAAAAAAACAACTGACTACAAAGTGAAAAATAACTTTAATTTCGGAAGTCGGTGTCTTTGGATCTATAATTTATCTCAGTTACAATAGTCTAATGTCAACTACTCATTATATTTTACAAAATATTGCTTTTCCCGATGCAGAGGCGTTAATTGTTGAGGAGTTCTCCTAATAAGAACCAGGAGAACTGGTACTGATGGTGACTTCACCATATGCGTTGTGACGAGCATAAATTGCTTAGCAACCATATTAAAGTGTCTAATCGAATCGCAACCGTGAAATACTTATTATTAAGTATTTCATTGGTGCCTATCTGTGGACTTTATCATCAGTTCCACTTCACCATTATCATAAGACTACCTTGGGAGCATACCCTTTCAAACAAAAAAATAATTTTAAAAATCGGTCTACAATTTTGACGGAGATATCGGTGAACATCCATAATAAAAATAATAAAAAAAACATACAGCCTCATCCTTTTTGGAAGTCGGTTAAAAATAACGTGCTATTAGAAGACTATAATACAACCAGTTTATTAAAAATTGTAGGCGAAGCACCATGATTTACTAATACAACTACATGAGTTGCAACTATGTTTTATTTACCTGTACGAGTAGTATGACATAATCAGATATGCTGTAACAGATTGTGTTACGTAAACATCGTAGTTTGTCATTAACAAGCATTGTAAATACCCAATGAGGTAGATAAAAGTCCGTTGCTAAGTTATCAGTTGTAATAACACTTATATTTTGTACAGTACAGCTGCTATAACTTTACATGATAACAACCTTGTAACCCTAGTATGTAGAGTATATTGGAATCAAACTTTGATACACATAAGCCATCAGCAACCTAAATAGCATGTATTTTGATAACGTCATCATCTGGATGATCGTAACAATACGAGGTAAAAACTCAAGTTAAAAGATGTATCTTACGCCATAATATTGTCGATTGCGTAAGATTAAGCAAGTTGCAACACGATTCTGAGGTGGAGACCTGACTCAAGGCCAAACCCAGCTACGCTTTGGTGTCTTGAAGTGTTGTATGGAAGAAAATCTAAAACCCTTCAGGGCCCACACGCTACTTGAGCTAATGACCAAAACCATATATACCAGGAGAAATTAAATTAAATCAAGTTCTAATCGCTTTAAAGTTCTTATTATGTCAGCAAGTTCAGTCTTCAAAAAGTCTCCGGTGAAGTAACAGCTCCTCATAACTGTTAGCTTTACAAGTAACTGAATGTTCTATAAATAGCTCAGGGCAGTCAAGTTAACATAGCTTAGGATTATTTTACTTTTCTATTGTCGTGTATTTCCGTGTACTCTTTAATGATCCTTTATGCTTATTTGACTGTATTTCCTTGTTGTGTACAATTATCTAGAAGCTTACGTATGTGATTTATATTCTTGTAAATAATTGTGTGTGTATAAATAGCAAATATAAAGTTTAAAAGTGCTAAAAGTGGTTTCCATTAAATTCCCTCGTCAAGGGAACATCATCACCCCCGCCTACATCAACTGACTCCCGCGTTAATAACAAAAATAAACACTTCATTTAACATTCAAATACATGAGTCAGTTACTTGACTCTCTTACTCTAAGATTTATTACACTTATTAGAACTGAATTAAAAAAAAAAACAAAGTAAATCAAAAATACAAAAGCAGTAAATAACTGCAACTGCATTAAGAAATAAACTGTACCCATTATTACCGAGTAGAGTTAATGGTAGGGAACTGTCATGGAGTGTCATTCCACCACCATTAAAATATAAATAAAAAAACTGTAATGTCGGTTGTAATCGCACTAAATTGCTCAGTACATATTATTTCGTTCTGTCACGCAATTTTTTTCAAGAGTTACAAGTACTAGAAGTTGTTGTGTTTTTGCTGTGGTAGTTTGAAATATTGTTGCAAATGTGCATTATAATGCACTACTGTAAAAAAAAAATCTTGTTCGTTAAAAAAATCCTGCTGTGGGAGAAGGTTTTCAGCGTGCGTGATCACTTAATTTAAATAAGGCGCAGTGTTTCTGCTAATCAGCGCCAGGCTCACAAATCGTCTTTAGGGTTCCGTACCCAAAGGAACCCTATTACTAAGGCTCCGCCGTCTGTCTGTCTGTCTGTCCGTCTGTCCGTCTGTCTGTCTGTCTGTCTGTCCGTCTGTCCGTCTGTCCGTCTGTCTGTCTGTCTGTCTGTCTGTCCGTCTGTCACCTGGCTGTATCTCATACCGTGATAGTTAGACAGTTGAAATTTTCACAGATGATGTATTTCTGTTGCCGCTATAATAACAAATACTAAAAAACAAAATAAAATAAATATTTAAGGGGGCTCCCATATAATGAACGTGATTTTTTTGTTCGTTTTTGCTCGATATTGATAACGGCAACAGGTATACGCTTGAAATATTCACAGAATATTTAGTTATATATTCACTTTAAAAATAAATAATTAAATTGAAATAAAACAAATATTTAAGGGTGGCTCCTATACAACAAACGTGATTTTTTAGCCGTTTTTATAGATAATGGTACGGAACCCTTCGTGCGCGAGTCCGACTCGCACTTGGCCGGTTTTTTTAACTTACTGTTAAAGAAAGAGAGAGAGAGCTGAGAGAAGGGGTAAGGCGGAAGCAAGAGAAATGTATGAAAAGGGTGTTAGAATCAGAGCAATTAGCTTTCTCTTTCAGCCTATCTCCATGGGAAAAGCTTGGTACTCACAGTATGAGAAAGGCTGACGTAATCCAATACGCAACGACATAAAAAAATGACGTACCTACCAATGCCCCAAAATGGCAGATTGTTAGACCGTTGCTACCGTCAGACGAATCGCCTGTTACACAGTGAAAAACAAATGCAATTTACGTTCGACGTACTAAATTGCTGGGTACCGTTATTACAGCTTTAGCCACAATTACGGTGTAATTGAAAACGGAGTGGTCGTTACAGTTCGGTGTGACGGGCGGTGTTATGCAACTATGTGGAATAAAATAGAATTTTTTGGAGTTAGATGATGTTTCTTTGCTATATAACTTAGGTTTATTTGAGAAAGAATGCTTTATTCGCATTTGAATATCGTCATGTGGTTTATAGGTATACAGCATAAAGGTATACATAGGTACTTAGCGGACTAAGGTTAGCATATCAAATAGTCACCCGGTGATTGTCAGGCAATCAATTTTTAAACGGCTAGTCAACGTAGTTCAAGACTGTTGATTACCGATGATGATAAAGCCTGAATTTGTTTAAAAATAAATTAGTAAAGAGTTAAAGTTACGCATTTTTGCCCAAACTGATATTTTAGCTTCAAGCATCTGAGTTTGATCCTGGCCAAGGTTACTTTTGTTCATAATTTAGACTTAATAACGTGGTATATTCTAAAGATCACACTGCCAATCAAAAACCTCATATTCCCATAACATGAAGGGTTAAGCATGTAGTGACAAGTTGATTACTTGCCGCTCCCTCCTACCGTAATGACCCCATTTTCCTTTGTTGCATGTCATAATATTATATGAAAATAAGCCGGTGTTGTTATATGCTTTCCTTCGAAGTCTAGACCGGTAATAGCGTTGTTTAGGTGGCGAAGTTTGTGAGATTTAAGAATGCAGATCTAAACCGGATAATTAAAGTATAAGTTTATAACACGAACCCCACTAAATTATGAGTAATTTTAAATCAGTTAAATAGTAGAAACAGCAATAGTCTGCCCAAGTTATTCTTTAAAATAATAATTTTTTAGGCCTTTCTCATCATCTGCCTAACCTTTTCCCAACTATGTTGGGGTCGGCTTCCAGTCTAACCGGATGCAGCTGAATACCAGAACTTTACATGGAGCGACTGCTTATCTGACCTCCACAACCCAGTTACTGGGTAACGCGATACCCCTTGGTACCTTGGCTTGTTACTGGTTGTCAGAGTTTCAGGCTTCTGACGACCCGTAATGACAGCCGGGACCAATGGCTTGACGTGCTTTCCGAGGCACTAAGGAATATGTAAAGATGTTCACCCATCCATGGACCAACCGCGGCAAACGTATCTTAACATTATCGTTAATTATAATTATAATCATTTATTTATTTGTTAATATAGGTATTTATAAATACAGATTTTAGCTTAGATGAAATAGAGCGCTATGTTATGCCAGGAGGCGGACAAATATAGTGTTCAATTAAAATTAGGTACAAGTTATGTAATTTTTTTTTAGTCAAACTTACAGTGTACCAACTGCAAGTTTGACTTAAACAAATTATTGAAAAATAAAAAATATAATAACAATAGGTATAGTAATTCCATTCTAAATTCATTTGTCATAACAGTTACACGGGTCCTTCGACCCGTGTAACTGTTATTACTTTGCCACAAGCCTTTTTTAGGCCTTTCTAAATATACGATAAAGTTTATTAAATAATAAATATATAAATGTTTGATTTTTAATAAACATTTGTTGTCCCACTTCTAGGCAAAGTCTACCCATAGCTTTCCACTGTTCCCTGTGCGTTACAATATTTACAAAAAAATATTGCCCAAGTTAATAAAAGTCAATGCTATGTACAATAAACTTTATTAAGTAAAGAATTATATAAATGTTTGCTTTTTAATAAACTTTACTATCCCACTTCTAGGCAAAGTCTACTCGTAGCTTTCCACTGTTCCCTGTGCGTTAGAATATTTACAAAAAAATATTGCCCAAGTTAACAAAAGTCAATGCTACTTTACAAAAATTAAATTATCATCAAAACCCACTCTCCAAAATAAGCTTTAGGTAATCAAAAATATTAGGGATCCAATTCTTAAATCCGTATGTAACAGTGGGTGCCCGCTCAACTTATGAGCGCTCAACACTGACTCTAGACGAGCTGGAAGAGCTGTATTTAGCGAATGTTCATCGCGAGCGTTTCTAGCCTCTGTCATGGCCTGATTCAGAAGCGAACAATGAAACATATTTAAAACACAATTTTGTTTATTTATTTACCTATATTTTGCCGCACAATGGTGGTACATAAGGCGGACTTATTACCATAAGGTGTTAAATACCAGTCTTCTTAAACTTTCCAAACGTATAAGCATAAAGCAGCAAAGCCTACTTAATAATGTTTCCCATAAATTGTTACCGTGTACATTATCTCATCCATGTTATCATTTTTAGAAAATTAAGGTCCAATTATGCAAAAAAAAAACATGCGGGGCAGTCTTTGGGGTCTGCCGATTGAAGTGAAAACTAGCGTTCGGTGACGATGACGCGAGTTCCATGATTTTTGCTCACCCAAAAAGTACACATATATACACAGTATACATAAGTATAGCTCATGGAAAGCGTTCGGTGACGATGATGCGAGTTCCATGATTTTTGGTCCCCCAAATAGTGCTCAACGCGCCTAAAGAAGTTTTCACTTCAAAATACAGGAAAATATTCCATAAGTGTCAATTTAAGTATAAATATTTTACATGACCTAACATGGTAGCTTTCTTTTCAAAAATTAAGTTCCACCTTAATGGAGTAACACTTAAAAATATTAGCATTAAATAAAATATATCAGAATTTTATAATAAAAAGAGGCTAAACCCTTGCTACTTTAGAAGGACGTGGCATGGCATAATGTAGATTTATCAAGTGCCAAGCACTCGCCACAAATTGGCACCGGCTCAGAATTTTTACAAGCATAGATACTTCGACGCTACTTATTTTTTCGAGTAGTACTGAGAAATACCTAAAACAATATGATACCTACATTGAATAATATATGTCAGAGATGATGAGTCAAAAAATAAATAGAAATTAATGGTTCTAATGAAACACCTCTGTGACAGACAGACCAACCAACAGATAGACGGCGTACACTCAGTTATACGAGTAGATCCTATTGGTACCCTCCAGGTACGGAACCCTAACTAAAAAATTTTGGGAGGCCTGTTGAATAATTAAGGAAAATCGAAAAAAAAAACGCTCGCTCCCTTAAAAAAATCCATTGAATATTTTTCAAATATATCAATACCGCTGCCTCCTATCCCTCAGATCGCCCACTTTAGATACAAAGGAGACGGATGCTGCAGTTCCCCCACAAACTTTCCCTCGAACAAGCGAAGGGTTTAATTGTTTTCCTGCACCACGAGAAGCTGAGAAAACGCGACTAAAACGCGTTTCAAACGTGGAGTGAGCTCGTTCCACTTTCCCCGAGCCCCTTTGTTTAAAGTACTCTAATTTTTAATTGAATGTACAGGTCGGGAATTGCTTAAAAACTACGAACTCTGGGGATTCGTGAGTGGATTGCGTTGGAGGTGCGGTTCGGCTCGAAATGTAAGGTGTGTATTCCTATTGTTTAGTGGATGGAGGGAGTAGACTTGAGTAGTATAAGCAGTCGAAATTCTGACTAATACAAAAGAACAACAATAAACAGAATAAGAACAGAAAAAAAAACAAAAACAGAACCAACAACATCCAATCACCAACAACAACAGAAACAGAATAACAATTAGCCTGTAATTTTGTCACTACCTAAGCCTACTTTTACAGGGAGAAAACGAGCATTTATCAAAATTCTTACTAGCTGCGCGTTAAAATATTGAAGTCTGTTAAGTTTCCTTCTCCGTTTCAAAACTGCACATTATATTTTGCCTTTACCCTTCACTTTAACAGACCTGCCAACAGGCTACTACACCTATAAAATACAATAATTTATACACCCTCTATGTAAGAAGAGATTCAATGATTATTCATCAGCATCAACCAAGAAAAGTTACCAGTATGCTGAAGATTGGTATATCCAATCGCACGTCCTTTAACACGATCCTCGGCTACCATTATCCAGCTGCTACCAGCCATGACTGTATGGCAATGAAATTACGAGATGGTCCTTCCCTACCAGACCCATTCGTTCCACCTGCTGAAACTCTCCCACCTGGACATGAGTTGCGTTGACTTGCCTAGAATTCTTTAAATAGACTCCGGATCTAGGAAGGCCGAAGCAAGGAAAACCTGTCCAGGTGGAGATTCACAGAAGACTCCGCCATGGAGGGTAAATGCGTTGCTCTTCCACAAACAATGGGGCACTTCGTATTGTGTCCAGCGTGCCCTGTTGCTTTCACGGTACAGGAACTGATGGACGCTACTGAAGGTTCCACACTCGTAGCAAAATACTGTGCCAACTTTATTTAAATTGCCACCGCTAAGAAGAAGAATGAAATTGTGACAAGCCAATTCAAAACTGTTAACTAGTAAAACAGCTTGCCCTATAAAGGTTAAAGTGCAATCGATACATGAATCTTATACCGTCACGCTTCTAATAGAGCAAGCATTGTAATACCCCCGAGCACACGCGAGCATGCAAGCCCAAAGATTGCTTTAATACATTAACCGAATATTTTGTAGAGTGCACTAAACATAGGAGAATATTAGTTATGCATGAGTTTGTTTAGAGTTTCAAACTATTTCGTTGTTGAAAACATCTCAACTTAAACAAAACAGGTGAGTTGTGTTTTTAGCTTAAGATTTTAGATCTTAAGCTAATGTTAGCATACTGTAATGTACTACGTATAGTTTAAGAAGCTGAAAGTCTATTTAGCAAGAAAGGTGTTAAATATACAAAGATATATTGATAGCGATGCATACGTTTTCAAAGGTTCATCGGTCTCTCTAACATGAAAAGTAAAGATTTTAACTTTCTTTTTGCGGTCTATGTGTATAGGAAACATATTTAAGCTCAGGTGCTATACTAAAATACTTAATAAACCTAAATAAAAGACATAATTGTCCTAACACAAGTAGGTCTACCACACAAGTAGGTCTACCACACAAAAATCATTAAAATAAACACAACATCCATATTTCATTAAAGTTTTGGCACTTTTGGACCCATGGACTTTATTATTAAAAATATTAAGAAAAAATCCCAAGTTATACCACTCCAGGATTCTTGTAAAAAGTGAGTGACTCTTTGAGACAGCGCCATAAATTGTAGGAGGCGACGTATCTTGAAATTGTGTTGGCGAAAGTGACTTTTAACGGGCAACGAACCCTGCTAGTATGGCGTTAGCGTTGACGCCCGCTAAGCTCCTTTTTGTTACCAGATTAATGCTCTCCCCTAGTACATATTTTTGGGCCCGCTGCAATATTCAGCTTAATTTGGAAGCGCCCTTATTAAATTTTTAATTAATATCTGCAATTTTGTGGTTATTTTATTATTTTCTTTGAGATTCAATATTGTAATATATTTATTCTCAAGTTTGGTAAATGTCTTCTAAAAGAATGAGGTCACGTTTGAGTATATAGCACAGAAATACTTGAATTTCGATCTTTATTTTCATGCAGGTCAAACCAAGCACGGAAATGGATGTAAATGTAAACCGTAGAAATCCGATATTTATCGACACAATAGCGGTAAAGCAATGGTAGATGTTAGTAGAAACTACCGTATTTGTAGATGATCACAATTTATATATTATGTTACTCTAACACACATTCCTGATACTGTAATAGGAAAATATTGCAGCGGTAGGTAATTTAAGTTACTACTTTTGAACACAATCATGATTGCATCTGTATGTAGGTATTTATTTCCCGATGAATAAAGTTAGTGATGATCATCTTTAATTTGGAGATAGCAATATTGATTCTCTTAAAATAGGAATGAACCTTTTGTTCTATCCCCATTGTTATGATTAAAGTCTGATACTAATCTTCCATATATTCAAATCAGCTTCTTGCTATATCAATTATATCAATAGCCAAGGTAGGTAATAAATCGTATTTTTTTTTTCATTTCTCTTTACAAGAAATTCTCCATTACCACAAACTCTGCTTATCTCATCTTTCTATTCACACAAAACCATAAAACGAGCATTTACAATACACTAGTGATCCAAGATCTTAGCTCTACGTAGTACTTATTTGAGGAACGGTATTGAAATAGCTCTCCACTCGATTCTGTATCAATACCGCATAGAACCCTCAACGAAAAGATTGAGCAATACGTCTATCTTTAGAGGTTATATTCATAGTCCCCGACGTTTTAAAGAGGTAAACAGAGTTGGAAATGGAAAATCTTTCATACTCATTATAGGTTTCCATGACGATATATGTTTACCGACTAGTTTTGCTATGTGAAATAAGGTAGCAGGTAAGTGAAACTGAAATCGGATCATCAAAACATTGGATTTTGCATAACGCCATTGTCTTGAAAATGAAAGATTCTGGCTATTTCCCTTTCATAATAAAACATGTGAAAATTGCAAAATGTTGCACATTTTTACCGTAAAATGCAGAAATTACAAAAGATGATCTTCCACAAAATGACATGGTAGTAAATACACTCTACTCCAAGTTAATGCATTAAACATATCACAAGGCCAAGTAACTAGCGGAACAGATTATAATTAATAAAGTTCAACAATAAATCATGTTTGTAAGAGCGCCGCTGTAATATGAACTGTTCCAACAAACATTTACTTAGTAAAGATGTTATCTATGTATGGGTTCATTCAATTCATGTTTGATGCTTTTGTCATCAGAATTTGCCTTAAATCTATTTGTAAGCTAAGTATTTTATCTTTCTGGGATAAATTATTCATGCATTGAATTTTCGCGTCTTAAAATACTAGAAACTGCATAGGTTGTGGAGATTAATTAGGCATTCGCTCTATATAAAATACTGGTATTCAGCTGCAGCTGGTTAGACTGAAAGTCGACCCCAACACAGTTGGGAATAGGCTTGCTAGGCAGATGATGATGACAGAATTTTCATCTGTGACAAAATAATTGTTTCATCTGTGACAAAATAATTGTTTCATCTGTAGCAAAATAATTGTTTCATCTGTGACAAAATAATTGTTTCATCTGAGAAAATAATTGTTTCATCTGTGACAAAATAATTGTTTTATCTGTGACAAAATAATTGTTTCAAATCACGTGCTGGTATACATTATTGAACCATTATACTGCAAACAAAATATTTATCCAACGGACCGTATCAACTATAGACAAGAACAAAACAATAGTGCCATAATAATAAAACATAACACTGGCAATGACAAAACTGTAGCAAAAAATACAATATGAAGTACTCCAGAAACAGAGGTTTCTGATTTAAGTGGTGATTAAATTGAAATGTCTGGTGGAGGGCCATCGATCAATGTAGGCGAAGCCCGTAGTGCTGGGGACACGATGCCGGTCATCAATTTAGCTGTTGCTAATAAAACTACAAAGACGGACAAAAACTATTTTGTACAAATACACGTGATGAATCGGGTACGTGGATATTGTGATGCTGGATGTGGACTTTTTAAGGTTTCACCTCTAATATTTTGAGATCCAATAAATGACATGATGTGAAGTTATGGTTTCGACGAATTTTACTTTCAGTTATGGTCGAACAAGGTTCGTTTTTACAAACAAGCTTGAGGCTTTCTGCAAAAAACAAAATATGATTGGTATGCATTCAGATGTTATCTGAAATATAAATTATTCACTGACTTATAATAATTACACACTTTGTGAACCTATAGCCTTGACACTTACATCGTTACTATAACTTACTTCAGATAAGAACTTAGTTACTACTTTATATAAGCCTAGTGCTATATATTTCTTTCGAGTTATCATAGTCATCGTCATATGCTAGACATTACGGCTACACATCAAGCTATCCAATCCCAGTATACGCTGACCTCTCATTGTACGGAAATCCTATACAATGCGAGATTAGCTATACTGGAAATGTATACCTTAAAGTGTAGCCGTGTGTATAAGTCTTCTAAGAGGCAAGAGATCCCAAGTACCGCATCTGTCAACTCTATATCTTTATCATACGACACACAAAGCGTTCTACTCCGGTGTGTTCGTGCCAACAAATGAAATTTTCGATCGAGACATATGACTGTGCATCACTCTTTTTGTATGCCCCAACAACAATGCCGCTCTTGAACAACGAGCATTGTATTGAGAAAAATTGGGAGGATTAACGGGTGCGTTAGAATGAGATTTATTGAAGGAGTTATTGATTTTTGCCTCAAGATACTGAATCAAAATCAACGAGATGTTAATTAGGTACAATTTAATTATTCTCTTTTTCTTCCACCAAAGTATTAACGTAGGCTGGAGTACATTTGTAATGTCATTATTTGAATGGTGGTCTGTTGTTAAAACAATGAAAATAAACATTCACACTTTTCACATTTCGCTGCGTTCGCTGTTTCCACGCTGTTATCGAAATTAAAAATGGAAACGCGAAGTAAATATTTTTTCGCGTCGGTTAAAAATATCAGTGAATAGGAATGGATCGAAATGATGCTTGCTATCTGTTTTAGAAATATTTGTTGCAATATTTGTAAAGGTGTTTAGAAGTTGCTCTTAAATAAAAACTCATATTTGTTTTTGCAGATGGATAGTTCAGAACAAAAACGAGAACATCAAATGGTAAGATTGATGAAGCAAACAAAGACACTACATGAGATAAAACTAAAGCTACTCCGTAAATATTTCCCGAGCAAGTTTACAACAAAACCGGACACATTTTACTTATCAACGAAGAATTTCATTAAAGTTTCACACAGGGACTTACACTGTACGCGAGGAATTCTAAGATAAGCTTAGTTTTTTAGACGTCCTTTCGTTTTTCGTCCTTATTTACTTACGTTACTTATGTCCTTCTAAAATATAAAGAGTACGACTTTCTTGCTCGACATATTTAAGTAGTTTATTAGTAGATTTGTGTGCATCTTTTACGATGATACTAGCATTATCTTCATCGTTTGTTGTGTGTGTGTTTGTCATAGCTGGTGTATTGTCATTATGTGTCATCGATATACATCTGTTGAAAAATTAACGAAGATAATCTGAACATGAACAGATATCTTTGATTGATTTGCATATTTTTACCACAATATCTAATAACAAACTAATAGAAACCCCAAAAAATGTATGGAAACTTATAACGGTGTGATATTAGCATAGAGATGGAATCCTAGACGGATGAAATTTCACAGACATCAGATTGAGTATTTGAGTCGCGAATATTTTCTAACGGAATTGATTTAGGTAGGGTGGTTGCGGCAAATCTAGGCGGAGCTGTGAATGCCGAAGCCTGTCATTCACAGGGTACGCAGTATTCAAACAATTCTTAGAACTTAGAACGAACGTCACATTAACCTATGTTTATGTTGGAGTTTTTATCATACAGAATGCCTGAATTATTTATTTTATTATTGAGAGATACGACATAATTATAACATTAGTACAAAGATACTGCTTATTTCTTAAGAAATTTCTTCCAGCAGACCTGCGAAAGGAGAAATGAAAAAGAAATGTAGACAATAGTGTGTGAGAACAAGAAGAGAAAAATATGAATATGCGAAGCCTTAAACTAAAATGTTAAATAAACCTATACTATACCATATCTATATATATACATATAAAATTTACACACGTATACGTACACGTACTCTTGTGCAAAAAACTTACATATACCTAAACAAATACATAAAGCATATATATTATATACAAACATATATATAAAAATATTCACAGTTGAGAGGAAAGGTAGGAAATTGTTTTTAAATCACGAATGCTAGGCGGAAGTGAGTTCCACAATCATACAACATGCAACGAGAAGGAATAAGAAAAGTAGCTAGTTTTATGAGGATGAGATTTAAGGAGGGATCTAAGGTGCGATCTACATGGAGCGTCGCTAGGACGAGCGTAAGAATAACACTCCCGCCGGTAGGAAGGATAAGACGGGGTTATCATACAGAACACCCTCTATGTTTCAATCAAGCCAGTAGATAATATAAATAAGTCTTATGTAATGTTATGTTATTAGTTTGGTATTATCTCTTTCCACAGATAGGCAATTTTGGTTACTACCCGCACTCCAACTCTTTTGAATTAGTGTCTATAGCTAAGCAAAGGAAAGGGTATCAGCAAGTTATTTTAAAAACGCAAAACTTTTCCATACAGAATTTAAATTATTTTATGAGTATAAAGACAAATAACGTAGGTTTTGCATTTGGATCTTTTTCAGCACAACGTTAGTCATCATCATCTGCCTAGCCTTTTTTAAACTATGTTGAAGTCGGTTTCCAGTTTAACCTGATGCAGCTGAATACCAGTATTTTACCCGGAGGTACTGCCTATCTGACCTCCACAACCCAGTACCTCAGCACAACGTCAGTAGGTATAGTAAATATTTAACCAATACTTCTACCTTATGATGAAAAAATATATAGGTACGTAGTTACTCGTAGTTAAACAGAAAAAAAGTTAAATATATTGATGTCGTCCACAGGTTAATTGCTTGTAATGACTTCAGTTGGCGCTGCAACGAATGCCGGCCATTTACAGGTATGGACGTTCTGGAAAATATAACAAATGGTTCTGCTAAATACACAAGTAAAGATATTAGAGAAGTCTACCTCTAATTGGCTCACTGTTAGTTAAACATCCTTCTATATTTAGAACCCTTAAAATTAAAAGTAAATCATTTTTGTTGTCTTGTGT
The DNA here is from genome assembly GCA_963921375.1 of Tiliacea citrago. Lineage (NCBI taxonomy): Eukaryota > Metazoa > Arthropoda > Insecta > Lepidoptera > Noctuidae > Tiliacea > Tiliacea citrago. The sequence continues at coordinate 27,025,989 of OY992787.1, read as the reverse complement.
TAGCACAAATTATAAAAGACTAGCTCACACTTTGGTGAAAGAATTACTTACCCCGACGGTAATGCTTACTAGCGAGACTATATGCTCAGAGCCTGCAGTCTCAACATAGATAGAGATCGCTTTACGACCGAATTCGGTCACAAAGTCCGAATGGGGTCCCTAGACAGTCGAAAATGCTTGACAACATTGTGATTTTTTCGTGCATATCAAGCAATTTTGACCGTCTAGAGATCCCATTAGGACTTTGCGACCAAATTCGGTCGTAAAGCGATCGCTATGTATGTCGAGGATGCAGGCCCTGGGTATACAAGACATACCGACTTAGGTATCGTCACTCGTGATCGTGCGGTCCATGGCCCTTTACGGGGCACCGGTGTGGGCGCGTTCTCTGAGGCTGCGACCAGCCCAGTGGTTGAACGCGTCCCAAAGGGTCATGGCCATCAGGCTGGTACGGGGTTACCACACGGTCTCCCGTGAGGCAGCGAGCCTCCTTGCCGGACTACCGCCATGGGATCTGGAGGCAAAGAGTGTCGCGAGGAGGCGAAACGCCGGGGCGAAACTCCGCTGCCGCGAGAAATCACGGCACAGCGGACAGAGCTCCGGCGATATCTCATGGCGACATGGAGAGTGCGATTGTCGCAACCCAGCGCTGGGCACGCCACTATTGCGGCGATAAGTCCCCTCTTTGAGGAGTGGCTAGAAAGGCGCCACGGAGTCCTCACCTTCCACCTGACGCAGGTCCTCACCGGACACGGATGTTTCGGGAGGTTTCTGTTCAGGATAAAGCGGGAGGAAACGCCCGGGTGTCGCCACTGTGTGGTTCGCCCGGAGGACACGGTGGAGCATACGGTGGAGGTCTGCCCTGCTTGGGCGGAGCACCGCCGTGTCCTCACGGAGGCGATCGGCGGCGGCGATCTCTCGCGTCCGGCCCTGGTTCAGGCCATGGTTCGGAGCGAGAGTGCATGGGAGGCCGTCACCCTCTTCTGCGAAGCAGTAATGCTCGCGAAGGAGGAGGCGGAACGCGTGAGGGAGAGGCAGGGTTCGCGCCCTCACGCCCCTAGTCACCACAGGAGACGCCCCGGGCGTCAGGAGTCGCAAGCCGATTTCCGGCCACTGTAGGCGCGGGCCTGCGGACGGTGAGCGATGGGTAGCTCGCCGTCCGATAAGGACCAGGCCCGGGTCGACGGCGCGTTGTGTTCCACGCGCGCCTCAAAGAGACGTCAGCACGAATTGACGGGGTTCATTAGGGCCAATGCCTGCCAGGGTTGTGAGTTTGTCCGAAAGGGATATCGTGGCCCTGGCACACAGGCAAATGAAGGAACACGGGTGGGTTTTAGTCAGTAAAAGTCTGACACGCTCCTGCTCCGCCCAGAGCGGGAGAATTTATTTGATAATTTCCCACCCAAAAACAAACTCGTATCGTCACTCGTGGGGACTGATAATACGAGTAATGTAAGGTTTTTTTCCCCCATTTTAACAAACTAGCACATTTTCATAATCCACAAGATGTATATACCTCAGATATAACAAAATTATGTTAAAAACTTTATTTTAGAACTTATAAGTCTTCGTAAATTGTATGTTAATTTACTCAGCCAAGACTGTGAGATATTCAGAAGGGACAATGTTGTCTGAATATTCTCGGTCCATAGCGACATCTTGGACGTATAACTCGCAAACTTGATTATTAAGGGGGGGTTAAAGGGGTAAGGGGGAAAGGGGTTAGATGAAATGCATCGAGTTTTATTACATAGCGGATTAAGTTATGTACATACATAAAGCGCTTTGATGCTTTCATAGAGAAGTTTTGATTTTAGATTAGGAGTCTTTCTTGCGGTAACATTCTAACTAGTTATTTAGCCCATAGGGGACAAGAAAAGGTATTGGTTAAAAATTGTTTTTACAAAATAGGCTCAATATAAATAAGAAATAAATAAAAATATGATCATATGGCACATAAAAAAACACATTAAAAACAAAAAAATATAATTACTCGATACAAAAAAAAACAATCAAAATTTGGCATACAAACATAAACTCACGCCTTTCTTAACATTAACGCGGCTATTTCCAACCACCGCTTGTAGGAATATAAGTAACGTGTATGATGTTAAAACAGACTGAAGGAGGATGGACATAAATTATCGTTTCTCGTTCTCCGTAGATATCTCGACATGAGAACTGAATAATTAATTTTCCAACTAGGCAAAGCTAGTTAGGTATCTCTCTTAGTTAAATACAAAAAGCGAAAATATTCTCAAACAACTTCACCCATTAAAAATAATTTTCTTTGAACAACATACAAGTTAAGGTTTGATGTTACCATGCTAATTAGCATCCAGTTGAAAAAATATAATACAAACCAAAGAAGAGTAATACATTAATACAAAAACAAGTATAGCTAACTCCGCATTTCTGCGACATGAGTTAATGTAAAACTTTTACAAAGAGAAAACCTTGCGCATTAATATTATGAGGATTTTTTTAAAGAAAAAAAAAGCGGCCAGTTGACATTTTGTCCACGGCCGGCGCCCGGCACTTCACTAATGAATGCAAATTTCATCAAGCCGTAACACACGCTTCTCATAATAAAAAGTTTAATTTAAAAAATATATAGTGGCTAAAGAACAACGCTACATTATTAAATCAGTGAGGTAACGCTTATTAAATATGAAGTTTATGAAAGTATTATGGGATGGGTATTAGGCATGAAAGAAAAGCGGGATTAACTCCGTCGGAGAATGAAGCTCCTTATTATTATCGTCAGCAGTTAGTAACATTGATATAATTTTAATTGTTTTACCGCTGACTTGGTGTCATTAATTCTTTTATGGTTTCAATAAGATTGAAATAATTCTAAATACTCACCGTGAAAACTTACTCACTGCATGGTCACTTTACCTTAATTTATCACGGTGAGTCTTTACAGAATAGAACGCCTGATATTATAACAGATGACAATAATTTACAGAGACATAACTTGCACCAAATGCGACAAACTTTACATTTCCAACTCTTCTGCACTTAAAACCATACTAAAACGCTCCCCACGAATGTGCCATAACAGCTATTACTCCAAAACGCGAGAAAATATACATTAGCGCGACATAATTCTGAAAGCACCTACACTACTAATTATTTTAAGTAACAATTTGATACAAAACTGACACTAAGTGCAATAGGACGTAGCGTTAAAGTGGAATGCAGTTCGCAAGTTGGAGCAGGTGGTGACGTGTCAGCAAGTCTGTTAATTAGTACAAGTTTATCTAGCTGAGCTGATGATGGAGGCACGGCTTAGGGAGAGCATACTGGCTGGAAATTGGGTGACTAGCTTGTTATGACGGTCTTAGTAATAAGTAATGACTTAACTTAATGAAATATTAGCCTGTGTTGTCCCAGCGACTCCCAGTGCAGGGTCAATATCTTCCTTTCTTTTTCTACTTCTCTTGATTATGAGGTGTCGTGGAATAATTTTGTCTGTAGATAAGTGTCAATTTTAGCCTTTTTAGAGTTCCATATCTCAAAAGGAAACAACGGAACCCTTATAGTATCACTTCGTTGTCCGTCTGTCTGTCTCTCTGTCTGTCTGTCAATATCCTTTTTCTCAGGAACACGTGAAGTTATCAAGTTGAAATTAATATCAAATACGTAAGTCTATGGTCTCTTGAAGTTCAAGCTTCCAAGTCAACGCAATAAAAAAATAAGGCGATTTAGGCGAAATATTTTGATACGCGCCAACAAATCAAAACCTATAGGGTACTTCCCGTTGACCTAGAATCATGAAATTTGGCAAGAAGCAAAGTCTCACAGCACAAATAAAGGGAATAGTCCGAAAATCTACAATTTGTAATTATATCACATAAAAAGTTTTTTTGCAATTACAAACTTACATTTCCAGTTGGAAAATTGACCGTTGCGTATATCGATGCATGGGAGAACATGTTTTTCAACTACAATGTTAAGTTTGTTTTTGGGATAATTTCATCCCAACTACGGAACCCTTCATTGTGCGTGGTCCGACACGCACTTGGCCGGTTTTTTCTTAATTCTTGAGCCTCACACGATTCGTTCTAAAATGTTAGATTTACTTCAAGGCAGACTTGTCACCGAATTTACAAGTAATTTTTTGTAGATAATAAAAAAAAAAAAACAAATAAAATCTTTCTTTACTTCTATTAAAAAAAACGAGTGTGCTTTAGCCCACACGACTGAAGTAAAACTTACAAATAGTAACTTATACTTACTTACTCACAACAATAGGCGTGCACTGTGTCTTAGATATACGAAACGAAACTGGCTATGAGAGAAAGAGAGAAAGAAAATGTGTGCTCGCACCTCTCTCTCTTGCCCCTACAGTAATACACGAGACGTAACTCTCTCTCTTTCTATCTTCACTAACTTATATCTCCCTCCCAACTTCCGTTCACTCGCTTCCGTAACGCTCTCGTCACGCATTCACCAGCTTACTCCCCAACAAGTCAAGCGTGCGTAAAGAAGTTTTACTTCAAAAAAACATTTACTTTATTTTCATTTTTTTTATTCCTTTAACATCACCTTCGTCAAAATATGTAACATTACCAACGATCCTTACAAAACGTTTTTTTATCAACAACTTTTTTCCCGAAACAACATCATCCAACAAAAATACGAGTACTCGACATCCATCCTAACACTGTATCACCCGACTTAGCGACACCATCTGAGCTAAACCCTCGCAAGAAGACGAAAGCTGATTTGGATTAAACTTTGAATATGTACGAGAGACTTTAGTTCAGTACCTACATTGTCATGTGTCGTCGTGTTCGGAAACTGTTGGCTATCGGCTGTGTCGACTGATTCCGATTGTTTTGACTTTATATTCGATGAGAGATAAACTGACGTGAATATTTTAGAGAGGGTATATTTTTGATGGAGGTTTCGTTTCGATTCTTTTGCTGTTCTGGGGTGGCATAATCTTTTCAATATTGATCTTATATTTTGTTGGAAATAATAGATGATTGTTCCATGATAACTATTTGGAGATTGATTCGTTGAATGGTTTTCACAGAAATATTTATTAGATTTCTGTTAATGATGTGTTCTTTAGAAATATATCGATAAACACTGACAAAATTGTCACTGATCTTTAATTATAATTTATTAATCTATCTCCCACCTGCTACATACACCTTTGCTTGTTCAAAGCTATTAGTCAAACTCATAACATTTCCTTCACATTCCAACACAGTGTCCACGTATATATATCAGTTGGAAAACGTCCGTGTTACCCCGCGGCTACCGTGTACCGTCGCAGCCGAATAATGCCTTTTGTAAAACTTTCAACTTGTGTAAGACTCGGTATATTAAAGTGTCTCACTTCTGTGCCCTCGCCATCGCAGACAGTTCTATTTAATATATTAATATGAGTATGTGCCTCAAGTTTGTGAGGCTTTTGGATCTTCATAAATTGAGTTATTGTCTTGCTAGCTTTAAAATTAGTATGTAGGTACTTCATCGGCTTAAAGGTAAAGATTAGACATTGCAGAAGTGTCGGAATTAAATCTTATTGCAGTTTGATGTCTCTTTAAAGTATTTGGAAAACTACAGCACAACATTTTAATTGCATATGATAAAAAGTACCAAGAAACTTATCAAAGACTTAAAAACCAGTGATAGACAATCACAAATCGAGAACGAGTCAAATAAATCACCAGTGGACAGTTCAAAATCTTGTAGGCAATAGCAACGATTCATATTATACTCACAGCTTTAATATATGAAGAGCCAGCACTCAAATTCCACTAAACCCACATGTTTAAATAAGAACCGTAAAGAATAACGAGTGTGAAGATTGAAACTCGAAAACAAAATGAAAATTTAAAACGAACACTCCTTGAGCGAGTATTTACTGCCGGTTTACGTTAGTCCAGCATTGGAGGGAAAATATGGAGTAGGAACACTAGGACCAGCTGCTTATCTTGCACACGCTGAAGTCAATTGAGGCAAATAGGTCAATGTGGAGTTTGTGCCGATGGGCGAGCTATATGGGTGAATTGTTTATGCACTATTGCAACTTTTACACGCAATGTTAGTGCTGTTGATTTATTTTGTACAAAGGAAATACATTCTGTCGGTGAAATTGTGACAGAATTATTGAATGCAAAATGTGTTTGGCACCAACTGACATCGGGTTTAAATTTGTAGTGATCTACGATACATTTATCAGTATTCATTTTTAATGTTTCAATAAATATTATATATTGATTTTGCTCTCATGCTCTCATCACATACTCGTATTTTACAATAGGTACCCAATTGTCGGTTTTAGTACATGAACCACACTACAAAATACAATGTTAGTCTATTGAGTTAGTTAGTGAACATTAACAAACATAAATTAGATAAAAACAAGATCATTAATGCAACATGGATTAGGTATAAAGCAGTTTTACAACAAATTTTTATATTATTAGCACTCCCTAAAATCATGTTTTTTTTTTTGCCACAACATGTAGGAGGATATATTATTATGTAAACAACTAAGAACATCAGAATACATATACAAAGAAGTAACTTATTAATTCTGAGAAAAGAAGACTTTAAACCTTTGGCCTATAAGCACATCAAATGGTTCTAGGTAGTTTCTATATATTCCTAAACACGTTCACTAACTCATTTCCTGAAACCTTAAGCAAAGGTTAAGCCGTCAGTTTAAAATATACGTGTCTAAGAACCACGACTTACATAAGTTCTGTGAACCTCGCTAGAAATTCATACACCTCTCCACATTCGGAATTCTGAATATTTTTATACCACGAAGATATGCAGCAGGTTTGTTGAACCCATTTGTCAAGTGATGTCATAATGCCTCTGCACTACAAGTTACCAGTGGCCTTGCTTACATAAAATCTTTTATCTTTTTGTGTAAAACCTGCCTAGTATCGAGGGTATTCACTATACAGTCAAAACAGTGGACATGGCTAAAATTATAGCTTGATTATAATGACTTTAAAGAGTGTTTTATAAAATCAACCCTTATCTTTTTTACCCTTATTTTTACAAGATGTGCTGAGGCACTCATCATCTGCCCAGCCTTTTCCCAACTATGTTGGGGCCGGCTTCCAGTCTAACCAGATGCAGCTGAATACCAGTATTTTACATGGAGCGACTGCCTATCTGACCTCCACAACCCAGTTACTGGGTAACACGATATCCCTTGGTAAGACTGGTTGTCAGACTTTTGGGCTTCTGACGACCCGTAACAACTGTCAAACATCTACAAATGACAGCCGGGACCAACAGCTTAACGTGCTATCCGAGGCACGGAGGAATCATGGTATGAAAGGGCTTGCCGCGGTTGGTCCGTGGATGGGTGACCACCCATCCACGGACCAACCGCGGCAAGCGTAGGTTAACCTGATCAATCGACCCGTGCGGCAGTTATTATTTAGCCACAAGCTCCTCAAGATGTGCTGAGGTACAATTTGTTCAAAAAAGATGATTAGCCATCTTAGTGACCCCTCTTGCATGCCCATGCAAGAGGGGTCACTAAGATGGCTAATCATCTTTTTTCTACTATCTCATAAAGCCTAAAATCTCTGACACTTGCCCAAGTGTCAGAGATTTTAGGCTTTATGACATAGTGTTGTAGATTGCCTTTTAGAATACGGTAGCAAAACAACATGTATTGTTTAGATTAATTAGTATCCTTACATTATTATAAAACAAAGGCCCCGCCGCGGCTGTCTGTCTGAACGCGATAAACTCAAAAACTAGGTGCCGAACGGATTTTAAAACGGTTTTTACTAATGGAAGGAGAGAGAGGATGGTTTAAGTGTACAATTCATTAAGGTTGTGTGTAAACTGGCTGTAATATGACGATTTTTATTGAATATGTCGGAAAACATTATGCTGACTGGGAGCTTTACTGGCGTGAGCCGCGTCAACCGTAGGAGATACATAAAATGTATGTTCTATAGAATTGTACATCTTAAAAACATCAACAAAAAAATCTGCAATAGCATAATAATATGTCTATCTTCTAAGGATGACCCACAGCAACCATTTCTATCTTTCAGTATTTGATAAAAAAGATATTGTTACTTCCGAAGCTATTTTTACCGGTATATTATTATTATTTCCGGTCCTAGGAGGACATATAGTGACCAAATTGGTGAAGTTCTTCAGAAAGGTCAGATGCGTAGTACTCGCAATCGGCGTGCGTGTATGACCAGGTGTATGAACGTAGGCGAAGCAAAAGGAGTATGTAAGGAGCGTAGCAGGTCGCGTTCTATAGTTTCTGCCGACCCACATAGGAAGAAGGCGTGAGTTTATGTATGTATGTATTATTAATCCTTATCCTATAAAATATTTTATTTAAATGAATACTTGAAAATATATCACAGATTCTTTCGCGTAACAAAATACCTATGCTTGTTTGCTACGATAGAAAAAACGGCTGACCGGAATTGAATGAAATTAGTGGCACACAGATAGTTAATAACCTGGATAAACACATAGGATAAATTAATTCCGGTAGTACGTTTCCGTGGGATAATTACCGACCTCTACGCGGGCAAAGCCGCGCGCAAAAGATAGTTTTGCATAAAATTGTTCGAAAAAAGATAGTTGTAGGTAAAGTTTAATTAATAGACGAATTCATTATTACTATGAACCTCTAAAGACGTTGAATCCCACGCAAGTAGTAAAGGTCAATTGGGGTGAATTAGTCACTTTGTTTTACTGGGTCGTCAGAAGCCCAAAAGTCTGACAACCAGTCTTACCAAGAGATATCGTGTTACCCAGTACTGCACCCTAATTGCGTAATACAGTTTGAATCCGAATCGGAATGATTTTGAATTATATTGCTAATCTATTGCTTCATAAATGTTAAAAAAGTTTGTCTGCTCTACAACGTAAATAACGTAATGAAAGTTGTTGAACTGTCAAATTAAAACCAATTCCTAATGATAGTGTGTTACGCAATTAGCTACCAGGGTTGTGGAAGTCAGGTAGGCAGTCGCTCCATGTAAAATACCGGTATTCAGCTGCATCCGGTTAGACTGGAAGCCGGCCCCAAGATAGTTGGGAAAAGGCTACGCAGATGATGAGTCGCTTTTTTTTTACTGTATTACCTTTGGGCGTGACCTGCCATTAATTAAGAAATTGCTATTTCTCAATAAAGAAGAGACTCCCTATTTTTATGTTAATTTGCATGAATATTCTGAAACAGTCACACATACAAGCAAAATCAAACTTTAGTATATGATTTATTAGATCTTTTTCTTTCCATGTTGAAGACAGTTACGTAATTGTAATATTTTCTCTCAATAATTTTTTTATTCGAAAATCATATCTTTTTTAAGGATAATTATAAAAAAAAACAAACAAGATTTTTTTGTTTTTATTTCTAAAATAAATATTAACCGAAAGAGAATATAGTTTATTATCCCAACACAAGATATTTTTTCTCTAGATCAATTATTACTGATGTATTAGCGTTTAGCACATAACGGAGTGGCGGGGAGCGAGGGGCGGACCTTGCGTTTGAAATTTGATTTAGACTGCCTGCTCTTAATGGCAAGTCACACTCAGCTTAGGTAAAAATAGGTATTTAAAATTATACAACTCATTCGACTTGAATCGCGACTACCATAAAATATCAAACTCTATATTATTTTCAAACTAATGAGGTTATCCCAAAATATGCAAGTGCGTAGTTAAAACTGATAACTTGAAACCTTCAAAATGTTCAAAGTAATTATATTAATTCCATAAAATAGCCCATAAGAACAGTAACATCCCGAAAAATTACAGTTATCGTTGTTTATTATGTATGAAAAACAGCACCATAAAAAAAGATAACCTGACTTTTAAAATCTTGTTCAATTTAAAAAACTTTTCATTTGTAAAATATTAACCATTTAAAATACATTACTCCTTCGCATTCTCGGATGGGAAGATGGAATCCCCTTCACGCTATTGTACCATCTGTGGCTGCAAACATCGAAACTGTATCGCAAAGCTGCCACCATAAATAATTCCAACGCATTTTGTGCCCCTCATAATGACTGGCAACTTGGCAAATTTCCTGTGGGGCTATCAGCCATCTTTAAAATTAATTGAAACGTTTTGCCTGTAAACTGTTGTAATAATTATATCGTAAAGGGGCCCGTCTTGAAGATTAACTCATATAAATAAATAATAAGTTCTTAATGGCTTTGGCAGTCGTTAAATAAGGAAAGGAATGTTGAATAGTGAATGGTTAGATTGTGAGGTACGGGATATGGCTGTTGTTGGTGTCTGGATTAAAAACATACATAACATAACATCACGCCTGTAATCCCCGAAGGGTTAGGCAGAGGTGTACCTATATATGGTACACCTACGTTTCGCCGGTTATGTTTAAATCCCATGTAATGGGGCCAAGCCTATTGCCATCAACCGGGCACAAATCCAGACTCCGGGTATTAAAAACGTTGTAGTTTTAATTAAAGCCATGTACTATTAAGTTTACAACTATTACTTACTTTACAGTATTTTTGTCATTGGAAAAGTAAAATAAATTATGTCTAGAATTTTTAATTTCCTTATCAAATGCAGCTACAATATCAAACGTTTCAGTGCTTCTTTAATTTAACCTTTCAAGGCCACGCGCGCGCGAGGAACAATTACACTCCGTTGTCTCAAAAGTTTACATTTTTTTAAATTTCTATAAAAAAATATCCACAAAATTAAAAGCGCCTGGCTTCCCACCAAAAAGCAATACCTATATCATCCACATACGCTCACAACGGCTGCAACATTCCAAATCGACAAAGAAAATGCGGGATATTACGTGAAAGCTATTTTCACGGCATTTAGCTGGCAATTCTATTACGTCATTACATATTCACACAGTCATGCTACCATGGAATGTTGGGGTATTACATCAAAGAGAGTATTCGATCAACGCGGCTTGTGTATTTTTTTTTTTGGTTCATTTACCACGATCCATACGCTCGCGTCGCCTTGTTATTTTGATGGCTCAAAGTATGGGGATTAGCGGTTTGTAAGAGACAGCATGATGCTAATACCCTGTAACGTCTTGCAAGAAAAATATTCTTTAGTAGTATCATATAATTTATTTTCATGTTTGCACAAAACCATCAAGCTGGTCCGGTATTATTGATAAGACGAGTTAGTGTACATTATTGATAAAAATCTCTAGTTTGTAGGTACTTAATTCAATTCATTCAATTATTTACTTAAATCTGACCCATAATAATTATCGCTGAGCTAGTAACAAGGAATTATTATTATTAATTATGCAGCTTCAAAACCATTAGCTATCAGAGACATTACTGATGACTGTAACAATATGTAATTTGAAACTTTTGTAATGTACTCGTAAGAACAGTTTAATTACATTAAAAATCCTTATATGCCAAACTTGCCCCAATAATTTGACGTAACGACGAGAATCAATCCACCCGCTACAGCCTCCATCTCAAGGCACTCCGCTAATGTTAGGTTTATGTAAATATTATGAGACTTTAACTATTCACTTATTCACTTACCGTCAGCTCTCTCCGGCTGTCTTTTTGTATCGGAATACCTCCCTTTTCCTTTCTTCCGAGTTAAAATTGTTTTTTGTCGTGCCATCCAACTTTTCTAAGTCGATTTAAAATGTACTTAAAACGATTAATTTGAATGGAGTTAGGAGTTTCGTGTGACACAGACAGTCGAATTTATTCCGGAGTGGATATTTTTGTTTCTTAATTTTGTTGGAAACGCTGTTTGTCTTTCATATCTTTGTTTGTTGCGGAATAATAAAGGTAAGAAATGAGAATAACAAAGAAAGAAAAGAGGGTATGAGTTGAAAGTAACTTATAAATCGGATGAAGTTTTTGTATTATGTTTTCAACAAAATTTGAATACAATTTTTTGCCTTAATCTGACAATGCAAATAAAAGTTAGATCATAATGAATTACGTCTTATAAAATTACTGTTGGGTTTAAAAAAAATATGAATTTGTTTTTTTCCTATCGCTTAACACTGGTTGCAATAGATTATGCAATTTAGATGACGAACTCTTTCTTATACAAGATAATGATCTTAAACAATACCAAATATAAATATTCATTCGTCAATAATTTTCACATTGTATCTCCTTACGCGAACTCCATCATTTATTTACTCAAGAAGGCACATAAAGAACATTTTTACGTGAAACAAAGGCGTTTTACATTGAAACAGGAGCGTATTCTACAATCCAGTTATCAAACAACGCGTTAAGGACACAGTGACTAGACAAGGTAGAACGAATTAAGTTTGACTAAATTCGCGGCCATTAAAACGACTGGAACAAAAAGTAAAAGTATTTGAGCAAATTAGATTGTATGAAGTGGACCGGCTCTACTAAAGTGGTGTTCGAGTTGTTTAAGCTGAGAGCAACGTTAATTTTGCGTTACAAAAAAAATCGTTTACACGTTGAGACAAATCGCAAGGCGTACATAGCGTTAAGTCTTGTAAAACTAATCATAATTTTAATTACATTATTTGCATCAGTAAACTTATGTTGAATTCGAGTGGTATTGGTTGCGAGAATTAGAAACAGTAAAAGGAATCTGTTATTGCTTTCATGATGCTACTGCCAAGTATACAGCAAAGACGATAAGCCTACGCAGCCTAACGCATACAACTCCACAAAATGATCCGCAGTACATTAGTCACTTCACTCGCTACACCTCCAAACCAGTTTACCACACAAACCCCCAATTCCAACAAAGCCCGCTGCAGCGCATCAAAGCGCTTACTTTCTGCCCTCATCCCGCTAAAATTCAACACACGTCGGTCTACATAGTGTGTCCACCTTGCGACGCCCGCTTTCTTACCCGGATTAACTCGAATTAAGATCGTACGTATCTTTGTGTTTGCCAGACGTTGCAACAGATCTTGTAAGGAAACGCTGGAGGAATTTCAATTGGTGTAAAATCTTAGTGCATCGGAATTAAATGGTATAGGTCGATGTTGTTTTATATTGAGAGGTACTGAATAGTTTATGAGAGATGGTTCTAAGGAATAGGGATGAGTGTCAATGGAGATTTTGACTACACGTTTATTCTTGTTGCTCAGTATTCGATCAGTATCGATAAAATCTAAACGATCGTATTGATTCAATTTTTTTTAAGCAAACTTTATCCAGTAAAACTTTCAAAATTATGAGATTGGCTATTTCAGACGCATTACTTATGTATCAAATAACCATTATCAAATCACGGCATGCCTTAAGACCTTTAAATATAAACTAATTAACGTCTACAAAAACGGTACTGAATGCTACGAAACTATTTTCTAATACCTACACTCACATAGCTCCATTGCCTCGACTTTTTAGTCAGATGGAACCTGAAACCGAAGTGGCTCGAACAAAAACCACGTTGAAAAAGAATACTCTTGCAACCACATATTGAGTCTAAAGATTGCAATAGTGCCTGCAGTGACAGGTAATTTGTTAGAGAAAACCAAGGAAAAAAGTTAATTGTTGTGTTTGTAGACTCCGTCGACTATGAACGGCACAATGACCCTTTTTCTTTTGTTTAACTTTAGATTGCTTGGGATTATCAACGTCTGGTTCTGTTTGAGCTTCAGTCTCATAATCAGCATGTTTGTTGTTGTTTCTTCTTATATTACCTAAGGGTACGGATCTTGGTAGAGTAACGGCTTGAAATTAACTAGCTCCGCTTATGACATAGGTGTTTCTTAATTCGACTAATGTTTTTCTAAATTCAATTTAATTTTGGCTTCCTTGTATCTGTTTCTTTATTCTATCTCAGGTCCCTAAACTCTCTGCATTATCAATGAGTTCATCTAAAATACTACCACTTATTAATCTCTCGTTATAATCACTTTAACTTCCCCAGTATGTTCGATTAATACCGTCAATCATTTTTTATCCCCGCTGTCCCGGTTATTGGCTGTCATATCAGTTTCCACAACATATAGCTCAGAATAAAACAATACGTATTTAAAGCGATCATTACAGATGCGACTGACGCGTCCCGCTACATAATTCAGTTGGTTGTCAGCTGCAGGCCGCTTCGCACGAGTTTCATGCGTAGTGTTGCTACATCGGGGCTACTAAATTGAAGAGGAAATATTGTTGGCAAACAGAAGGTTTATTTTGGAGTTTATAAGGATGGTGGTGTCGTTAGTGATAATCTTTTTTAAGGGTTTTGATAACAGATCATGTCTGGCCAAGAATAGTTGTTGAAATCTCTTTATCATCTTTCCGTTATCATCGTCTTTTTTTGAGGAAATTCTATGAATAAAGAATTTCTAATTCTTAAAAGTAAATCTAAACCTTAACTGTCCAGTATTCACAACCATCATCAACCACGGTCCTACTTGAAAGACAAGTATGACTGTGATTATTGGTAGTTATATAAAAAAAATATTAATTGAATGACTTCCAAGTAAATTTTCGTCACTTGAACATTTTAGCTTCTATACAAGAAAGAGATCGTTCAAAGTTAGTAATCCATCAAAGGAGGTCAATTTCCAAGTGTGGCTTGGTTCAGAGCGGTTGCCTGAAGATCCCTATTCAATTTATTGCCAATTATTGCTCAATATCTTCAATACCAACATGCTTGCTATAGAAAGTTCGAGCTATGCTTCCAAGATCTTGAATTTAGTTTATGTATAGTGTAAGATAACTTGCTAAGTAATCATCGTGTTTAGCAGATTTATCACATAGTCTACAGTTCTAGCTTCTCATTAGTATTAGGTGATGCTATTTCAATTTGAAGGCAAAAGTCATTTCCATCCATGATAAATAATTAATATATAAGGTGTATCTATTTATACACGAAATCTCTTAAGGGGTCATTGTACTCATCATTATGAACAACTTTTTTTTACTACGGGACCAAAGTTGAAATCGCGAAAAAAAATTCTGCTGTTCCTTACATTTTGACGAGTTAAGCGAACATAAATTAGGGAACAACTGATATTTTTTTCGCGATTTAGGGTTTAGTCCCATATAGCAATATACATCAAAATCATTCAGATTTGAATTGATAGTGTATTACACTTAGGGACGCTGGTGCTGGGAATGCTGTAATCATGGGTTCGTAGTAAAAGTAGTTCATATTGATGAGAACAATTAAGAGATTTCGTGTATGAATAGATACACCTTATATAAATTAATTAATTTGATGCGAATGAAACCAGGATCTTTACTATATTATAATATACCGCAAGTCAAAAATAACACCCTTATTCTTTTTTTTTGAGTGGGAACTTATCAAACAACTTCTCCCGTGCTGGGCAGAGCTGTCAGGGGCTGTCGGAGGCTGTCAGACTATTACTCACTAAAACCCACCCGTGTTCCTTCAGCAGCCTGTGTGCCAGGGCCCCGATATTCCTTTCGGATAGACTCGTAACCCTAAGTAAAAATCCTAAAACTAAATACCACTTTAATAACGCACTTGACAGCACTAGTCGCTTCAATAATTCGCTGGCAAACATTTTGCGTGATGGTCCAGCACTGTTTATACTCTGTGATAATGTATTCCCACTGTATTCTGCTGATTATGATGATTATAATGTTGGAACGCTTTGCCGACTCTCTGCGTAGTTCAATGAAGTGAATGGAAATGAGATTTGAATAAATTTCTATTCTAGTATTAGGGTACTAACCGGTGATTTTCTGGAGCAAATATCGATATGACGTATTTAGTTTACCTTCATAGTATATTGTAAAGATTCGCGTCATTAAGTGGTAGTATTTTTAGTTTTTAATAGCGCAATCCAAGTTAGGCTAGACTAAAAACCAGCCAAGTGCATGTCGGACCACGTACAATTAAGGGTTCCGTAGTTGGGAATTTAGCCCAAAACCAAACTTATTATTGTAGTTGAAAAACATGTTCTCCCATAAATCGACATAAGCCACGGTCAATTTTCCAACTACAATAATGTAAGTTTGTAATCGCAAAAAAATATAATATATGCAAACAAATTAACGATTTTCATGGTTCTAGGTCAACGGTCTAGACCTACGACCGTAGACTTCCGTTTTTGATATAAATTTTAACTTGATACCTCCGTTCCTGAGAAAAAGGGTCTTGACAGACTGAAAGACAGACAGACGGACAACGAAGTGATCCTATAAGGGCTCCGTTTTTTCATTTTGAGGTACGGAAGCCCTCAAAAGATCGTTCTTGACATATTTTTAAATTGGATTGCCTTTCAATCCATACTTCTACAATCCATTCAATACAACAGCTAGCTCTAAAATGAAAAAAAAAATACCACAAAAATCCAAAAATCACTACCAAATAACACTTGTTATAACGAGATCATTACTAAAAGTCCGCGCATCCGAAAGCTATGTTCGTCGGAAAACCTCGAAAAAAAAATTCACTAAAAACAGGGCGTTGCTTTGAGAAATGTGGTTGGTCGGTGGTGGAAAAAAAGAAGAAAATCGCGTTGCAAACACCTGTAGGGATGTGGTGAGGTTCCCACGATATTTTCTTGCGAGCTGCAGACGAGTGTTCGTAACAGCCTGTATAGCCGACTATATGAGTGCGTCCTCCGCGTCTGAAGGTGTAGAGTTTACGTAAGATTCGTGTATTTATTTTGGGACTTGGGCGTTTATATTAAGTAGTATTTGTGCCACCTGAGGTGTTTATTTACTTGATATTTTGTCTTGAGCTGCATCATTCTGTAAATTTTTCATTCTTCTATAATTCTAAAGCTTTTTAATGCAATGATTAATGTTAAGTTTAGTTAGTAATACGAAATAGACTCACACTATCTACAGATTTAGCTGGCCTGTAAGGCACTTTAAATTAAAAGAACGCAGTTTTTATTCTCGCAACTATAACACCACTACCTAGTTGAGATGGAAAATACTGGGAAAAACTTGAGAATTGTGGACTGAAAACTGAGCATGCAGTGAACAAGCATGCTTATTTTTTCTAAAGATGCCTTTGCTTTTTAATGTCAAATTCAAGGCTGTTGGTATATTAACTTGAATTATACTAAAAAAATAAAAATATCTACTGGACTCACACAACACACATAATAACTAGCACACATTTCCACGTTGACACCTCAAGTATTTCAGCACAAATTACCGCCAATCTCAGTTCAAACAGACAAATTGCCCACAGTTTTAATTCGTCCAATAAATGTCATCATAAATCCGGTCGTCTCAGGCTGAGACGTGTCCACCGCGTGTACGGCAGACGACGATAAATCTGGCGCTCCGTACGCCGCATAAGTGACTGGTGGTTGTCACACCGATGTGTAACTGTGTGTGTTTGTTGTTGTGCTGTGATCGTGGGGTTTGTGATTTTCTGTGTGAGATGTGGTGGGAGATGGATCTTTTTGCGTGAATGGTTAGAGATGTAAAATTGGAAGCAGTAAGGAGAAACACTGAGGTGGAAAAGGCTGATTATGATGATGATCATGAAAAACGTATTAAAAAAGACAAATATTTAAAAGAAAATGTACCGTACAGTTTTCCGTAAAATATTTAGGCCTGTATTAATAAACGTTCCCCAACGACGTACTCAAGTGCGTAATTATTTGATACGCCATTATTACGATATCAGCATCTCAAGATCATTACTAATTAATAAACATATGAAAACAGTATCTCAGTTACCAAGATCAGCTCCTCAAGGAGCTGTAATTGATGAATGATTACATCACATTGACCGAAGTTTAGAATGACATTCATCACATTTCGTTCGTGATAAGTCGTAAGATTTATTGAAATACTTGTACCTATTTTGTTATAACTTTAATGTATAGCGCTGTATCACGTTATAAATATTTCTAGGGAAATTGGAAGACCTCTGTTACTGTATTTCACCAAAGAGTCTTTTTATTAATGTGATTCTTGTACAAATCTGGATCATTTTTAGGGTTCCGAAGTCAACAAGGAACCTTATAGTCTCGCTATGTCCGTCTGTCTGTCTTTCCTTATGACTCTCCCATGGTGTGTTATCGTTGGCCAGGTCTTTCAAAACTATTGCGGATCTGTGAAAACTTAAATTATTTTAAAACTTATTGACTTATTAAAAAAAAATGGAAAGCTATCACAGCTAAGTAGGCTCTACAAGTTAACTAGTAATAGTCGACCAACTTATATTTGCAGTTGGAAATAGAAATTGACCGTCACGTATGTCGATGTAAAGTTGAACTTGTTTTTCAACTACAATGTTAAGTTTGTTTTTGGGATAAATTCATCGCAATTACGGAACCCTTATTGTGCGTGGTCCGACCCGCACTTGGAAGGTTTTTTTTTAAATGTTCACTTGGTAACTCAAAAAGATTCGAGGCATCCCCTAAATAGATTCTAATTCATCGTAATAATTATTTTCACGCAAAATATTTTCAAACTCCATGTTTCGCGCTACTAATCACAACCTCAAGTCACGGACTGCCTACACTCAGATTTGAGCATCTCGAGTACACACACCTATTGTATACTTAAGTGTCGATTTTCATTTATTAATCAGTCCATCACTCGGCTGATAACGTAAACCCAAGCCGTAACTTGAGTACATCAATTATTTATGTTTATTAATACGATCATAACCTCAAGACTGTTATCAAGTGCGAGCGCTTGGGCTGAGTAGCGTTTATTAATACGGGCCTTAGATCCTGATGACTAAAATATAACGATATCTTAGAAAAAAGAGTTTTTTTCATTAGAACTTTACATTTATTTTATGTATAGGTAGGTGTACAGATACTATGCTATCAGATTATCCTTACGATAACATTAACAATATATCGAAATACTCGTTTTAAATGTTTTCATGCTCGAAAACAATACGGAGGACTGGTTCCTGATTATCGAAATCTATCCTCACGAATGTTGGTATGCCATACGGTGCATTCACTTGTAAAGGCTGTCACACCGATATGTAATACTATAGACATACTAGCGGTATGCCCTTGGGCGGTAATCGAGTGTCGAGCGATGCTCAATATTATATCACGTGACCCTGTGGGCTGTAGATCGTCTGATTAATTGTACCTACATCGCCTTAGTTATTACTTAACATTTAGAAACACAACAAAAGGAAGCTATGTATGTTTTTATTATTATGTCAATCCAATGGAACTCTTTCCATTTTTGAGGGTTGAGGGATGCTCCCTTCTCGCTTTCCATTTGGTTTGCCATGCAGTGTGGCATTATAGGCTTATAATAACAGAGACCGGACATGTGCAAATTGAACTCGCATAGTGAGGGTTCCGTACACTGAATATGGTATCTACAATGTTTTTTTTTAAATATTTTATGTAGTTATAATCCTAAGTTAAATAAACTTAACATTGTAGTTGACAAACATGTTCTCCCATACATTCCAACCGCAAATTGTCAAAAGTTTGTACGCACAATATTACGAGAGATTTACCATGTTATTTTAAGACCACAGACTTCTTATAGGTTTTCCTGTAATCTATAAGTAAAGAACTATTTTTTTTTATAATTTTAGGCTAGTTCAATTTTCATTATAATATAAGAATAATTATTATATTTTGATTTCCTCTGTTCTCGTACTGAGACTTATTTTGATTATCTTTTGAAAGGTTTATTTTGTTATTTTTTTAAAAATAAGTACAAAATATTTAAATAACATTTTAATTATCTTTTTTATAAATAAAAACTTAACTATTACCTGACTGATTTTGCTTGACTTGATTTTATTTATTAATGTACAGGACCTAAAACAATAATGTAAACCTTAGTCTGAAAATGATTGTGTGAAGTAACTACAAAACATAAAACTAAATTTAATAAAAAACCAAAATGTTGCTCGAAACGATAGAGAAAAAGTCACCTTAAAATTGTAGTAACTCAAAATGTTTCAACAATAACTATACAACTAATAATAATTAATCTTTCTGAAAACTTTGTTCAGCGTAATACAGTCATAATTTTTTTTTTTATTATATTTATTACCTGTAATTTTTTAAATAATTGTTTCAGTTGGTCAGCCGCCAATAGAGATCTGCTGTACCACAGGCTTAGCAGACACTTTGTCATCACAGAAACATAGCTGAAGTGACTAATGTGCCTTAAATTGGAACACCGGAACAGCAAAGATTCACAAAGATCTTTACCACCACAAAAATACAACCGAATATTCAACGGAACAGCCCATCAAACAATAATGACACAGGTACTTCCCCCATTTTATTTAACCATTATTACAAGAACACGAGCAGTTTCAAACAAAATATAACAAGATACAGTATCAGCTGGTGTATTAGCAACTTTCTCCTACAAGGGTTGAGACACGGCCGCAGCAGACGCAATAAATCTTGTGGGCCACGTGCAGCGCGGGGAGGGGGGGGGGGTGTACCGTCACGTGAGGAGGAACATGATATTATTTAGTTTAGGGTGCATCATGGTTAAAATGAATTTAATTTTAGCTTGAGAAGGAATTGTAAACTAAGATATTGACTCTAGTGGGCTTAAAGGCTTTAACGAGTTCTATGATACATTTGTATAATACTTTATAGATTGGTCAAATTTAAGATAAGAAAAAGTCCATAAAGTGCTTATTTACCTGAGAACCAACGAAAACTCGAGTTGTCACAGTACTCCGGTTTTCAATGAAATCTGGTGTCAATAATGATTGGTCAGCATTATTTCACACAACATAAATCAGAAAATGAACTTAACAGAGCTGTTTTAAAACTCCTTTGAGTTTTGTGCTCATGATTTTTGCAGCTCAAAAATTCATAGCATGCACGATAATATCTTGGTATCGATAGATTCGTCCCATTGCACTTTGAAACACATTGGTGTGATACAAGGCCTGTCCGTAGATGGTGGTGTTCGCTGAAGGCGTCTATTGTGACATGACAAACGACTCGATGCGTGCATGGACTCAAGTAGCCTCTCGCTGTGAAATATTGCTGGCTGCTGATTCTGCTTGTGACAGCTGCACTAGGATTTGTGTTACTGTCGTGCATGTTAACAACAGCATGAATTGGTTGATTAATATTCGATTTAACGGTGGTTTAGTCGATTTTACACTAACATGGAATTGTTTGGAGATGTAGACAAGCAATCAATGGCAGGACAGTTTTCTTAAAGAGGCATTAATAGTCTGCAAACAGGCCTTGCTATAGTACATTACTGCAAAAGGCGCAATGATGGACGAACGTGAAAATATGGGCCGAGGCGAAGCTGAGGCACTCTTATGTGAGTCCATCAATGCCTGGTTGCGGCCAAGGCTTGTGTAGTGCTTTTCTCTTTTAATGCGCGGAAATTCAAACAAAGTAAATTATTTATATATTCCAGATTCAATGACGAACAACGATAATTTTTTTTTTTTTTTTTTTTTCTTTTTGGCTTCGCACGGTTTGTGCATTTAGCCAGTGTCATGTAAAATTAGGTAACAAGTACAAAGTTATTTAAATAATTATGAAATGAACTCCACTCAATGCATGATAAAGATGATTGATGATATCCCCGCCCCACTCCCCTTGGATTTAAGTAAAGACGCGGCACTTTACTGAAACCTCGCGCGGACTTCTTGAGAGAACTTAAAGTGATGTTGCACTGTTTTGTTTCATTTGCCTACATTAATGCAGGTTCACGAACACTTAATGGTTAATAATCCACCACTATTACACATTAATATTCGGCTAAACACAAATTTTAGAAAATAAAACAAAACTGCTAACATGACGCTTCACTTTCCCGCCAAGAAGTCCCAACAACGATAATTATTCACGCGCCAATGTGTTCATTTGTTTTTTTTTTTTCAATAAACAGCTTTCTATTTGCAAGCCAGCTTGAAATTTAAAAAAAACCTTTGATAAGTTACCTCCTTGGTTGCCATGTTTCGGAAATAGTCATTTCTATTTATTTAGAAAGGTTGCAATGGTCTCACCATTGTGAATTTTGACAGATTTGCAATACACGTTGCACGTTGCGTTTGCGTACCTACGTGTTTCTGTGATAAATAAAATTATTTTTCTTTCTTTCTTTCAATATTTATCGTGTGAATTTTTGATATTATTATGAGGGATTTTCTGGCAAAAAACGTTTTACTATATATACAAGTGGATTATAATACTCGTAGATGTATTTATGTAGAATGCCCTACAAGAACTCTAAAATAATAGCCACCAAATTAACATGCAACCAATTACTACAACTTATCGAGGCATATCCCACATCTCCCATTCTGTCCGGGACACTCGTTCCCTTGGTTTTATTTACTAATTAACATGAAAATGAATCCTAGACTTAATCACAGCCTGTCTATATCCATTCCTTAGTCGTTCCCAATTTATTTCCTGGTAGTAAACACAGGAATCCCTCTCAAGAAAAGCCTATAAATGTTAGTGGGCACTTAACTAGCACCCTGTCTTAGAAGCAGCAATCTATATTCAGGGTTATGCAGTGTTTCATTAGCATACATAAGCATGTGCGTATGTGTATGTGTTAGTTTATTTGTGGCAGTGGATGGAGATGTGGTGCATTCGTATGCAAATTGCAGGATAACAACTTAAGCTGCAAGGAGTTTTTCTAGTGTTTTCCCTGTTCATTGCCAGCATCTTCTACACTTTGCTCTCGCATATTGCAGTCAATAATATGCGATTAATGATACACGTTCATCTTTTCAGAACTTTCGCAGGCCAATTATTTTTCATTATATAGAGGTGTTTTTCAAAACTTCCATATTCTTATTTGTATTTACCCAGACTGTGGTATCTCGAAACTTGTCAAATAACAATAATATAAACATTTGGCTTTCTGGTTTAAGCTAAAATATTCTAAGGTGATCTTGATCACTTTTTTTTTGGTGGATAAATTATCAAATAACTTCTGCCGCTCTGGACGGAGCTCAAGGCGTGTCAGAGTTTTACTGACTAAAACCCACCCGAGTTTTTTCAGTTGCCTGTGAGCCAGGTCCCCGGTATCCCTTTCGGAAAAACCCGTGACCCTTGTGACGGAATGGGTTTACGTGGTAGGACTAATTAAATAAGACCACGTAAAGTTGTCAACATAAAAATATAATTTTATAAAAAAGTGAAGGGGGTAGGTAAGTTTATGGTCACAAAGATTTCCTTAACTATCCCTGGGGAGTAGCACAGTACTCTCCTGGCTCAGCCTGGTGTGATGAAGACCGCGGCGGGTGCCACGCTGCAGAAGCCAGGGATGGTGACGGTCGGCGGATGTTCTCGCCAGACCCGGAACTCAGCTTGTCGTGCCGCGCGGGTAAAATATGTACCCGGCACGGAGCTTGAGGTTTGCCGGAATTGCCGGCAGGTGATAGCTCGGTAAAAGATAGCGGGATGCCACAGATATTTAAAGATCGGTTGGATGATGATGCCGGAACTTTAAATGATGAAGCCGGAAGTTTGGAGATGGAAGCTGGAACTTTGGACCCTGGAACATAACGTCCAGCGTGTCACAAGATGACCTATATTGGTAACCTCCACTGATTGCGACACCAAGCATAAGTAAAGCGAGATGTACTAGTGCGCTAATGAAGGTGGTTTGTGGGAGATCCTGCCGTTTTGCCGAAAAGATTTTGCCAAATTTTCATTACCCAAACAAATATTAGCAACCTTTTTTTATACCATTGCAATATTTCGAATGATTTTAGTACGCATATTTTCATTTGGTCAAATTTTTACTTGGCAAAATATTACCAAGTATAATGTCATTATGGCATTTGGTCTTTAATCAAATGATTTATTACAGCAAACAATCTTCAGGCAATAAACGTTTTTGAGCGAGCGAAGCGAGCGGTGCCGCGGCAGCGGCCGGCGAGTGCCAGACACGACTTGCATTAATAGAAAAAAAAAAAATGTTTTTAGTAGGTTACCGGGAACATAACTATTTAGATTAGGTTAATTTATTAAAAAAAAAAAATGGGTAGGTTAGGTTAGGTTAAAACTGTGACCTCCTACGCACGAGCCGAGCGAGCGAAGCGAGCGGTGCCGCGGCAGCGGCCGGCGAGTGCCAGAAACGACTTGCATTAATAGAAAAAAGAGATTGTTTTTAGTAGGTTACCCGGATCTGAACTATTTAGATTAGGTTAATTACTTATTTATATTATTATTTGATTTTGCGTAAAAACTGTTATTCCAACTGAAATATTTGACTAAATAAAAAATGTTAAAAGTACTAGTTGGTAAACAAGTTATAGTTTAAACGTTCATTTGTCAAACATTACGTTTACGTTACAATTTTTTGTGAATAGATTTTTTGCTAAGTAATAATTTGGCAAATGAAATTATGCGAGAAATTTTTTTGGAAGTGAAAATTTGTCAAATTCCTTTCGGTCAAATAAGGGAGACCCGGTTTGTGGATGTCACAATCAGTTCGGAGTTAACAAATGGTAGTGAGAAGCACGACATGACTTGCACATTTTTTGTGAAAATTAAGATGCTAAATTATCAAAATGCACAGAGCTGTAGGCAAATAGGTTGCATGGTAAATATTAATGCAGAAGCCATAGTAAGCTAAACAAAGGTAGCAAATACACACAATATAAAAGCGAAATTGTTCAACACTTACCCAATATGGGGATTTACACTGAGTTTAATGACTCATGACTATAATATGTATAGTCAATTATAAAATTAAAAACGACAACCGTGTCTGAGGGACGGGACACACGTATATGAATGACGCGCCGCTGAGACGGTCTGCCATTGTCACCGTCGCCGGTGGACGGCGTGTGCGACGATGCTCAGGACTCCAGCCTTGCGGGTCTGCCGTGAGGGGTGACAGGGGAGAGGGAAGATGAGGTCGCTTACCGGGCGAGTTATCTTGCGTCGACCAAGGTCACGCGCATTGCGTTGAATATTGCCGTTGGCAATTTGGTTTAAAAAAAAATTAACAATTATAATGCTTAAAAGAAGCTTCATCTACTGATAAATCATTATTTTAGGTATTTATAATAAAATTAAAAGAAACGGCAACGTTACACCCTGGCAGGATGATCTTGATCACTACAATGCTATTTTGTGGCAATATTGCCATGAAACACCTAAAAATGAATCTACCTAGGTAGATAAATATTTGCCGTCATATATAATATAACTATTAATGGATGAATCATGCAATAGATATTCTTGCCGAGCTGTGCAATGTAATAGGTATATTTATGCTCATGACTGTACATTATAGTTATTTATGATACTAGTGCTATAAGTTGTTTTTTACAAACGATTAGAGTGATGTAAGCCCGAGACGAAGTCGATGGCTTGCCAGTCTCGAGTTTGTCAATTCCAATTTCCACACTTGTGGAATAGAACGTTTTTCAACACATTTGCGCGAAAATAGTACAATAGGTAACGGATAAAGCCATCAAAACATTTTTAGAGAATGATTAAGTATTTCTTCAAGTCATATATAATTATTGTAAACCATTAAATAGCGCTCTCGCGATTTTGACGACAAGAAATCATTTTTTGCAAAAATGAACAAAAGAACTAAACAAAGCTTGAACAAGGAATATGACAAATTATTAAAGAAGTGCAATATATTACCAGTTGACCTAAAACTAACAATGGCAATGATTCTTGAACAACATAATATTATCAAACACAAAAAATAAAAAGTACATAACTATCCAACCCGACTTGCAAAGAAAAAGAAACTACAGGTGCCAAAAGCGTACGAGACGATGGATTACACCTACATTAACCTGAGGGAATAATCGATCGTGTCAAAACTAAAACTAAAAAGTGTCCTTTGGAAACATTATCTGTCGATGTGTCCATAGTTGCTGCGGTCGATTGGCGGCCTCGGTCAGCTGATGTCCTAATGTGGGTGTAAATGTCATGTGGGTACTAATCCTAAGTTTGCTTACCATAAACTGAGTAGGTACTATGGGATGGTTACATGGCGTTTGTTGGCTGATGCAGCGAGTGTAGTAGCTGTGGTTATAGAATTTAGTGTTGTGTGGTAACTACTCTGTTTTCACATGCGGAGTCTTTGCCTACAGAGCCATGGTCTTAGTTTTAACTTTGATTTAATTTTAATGTTTATTCAAGTAAAGATTCGTGCAAAATCCACGAGAACCTTCTGCCGACAAATTGCTTTGCAGTTCGGCAGATGTTATGTGAAAATAAAACTGTAACATTCGGATTAAATAAACAAATTAAAAAAAAACTCATGTGATACTATTAAAAACCAAGCCGCAGCCGAGGTTTTTAAACACACACTCGTGTTTTAATACCCTTCATCATAATGAGTGGTAATTCTTTCCTTTATCAAGTCAGGTCAGTACCGTAGCTTCAAAAGATAACATAATTTGTGTCCATTTTCTTTTTAAGCTACCAAGCAGATTATTACATACAAAACTTATTTTTTATTTCATTATCAGAGTCTGTCAGTGTCATTTTTAATTCGGCCTGATATTTATGAAGATAGCTGAATATCATTCTGCGATATTGATATTACGACGTAATAATTATATTGTAATGGTAAGTCGGTAAAGCAGATTCTATCATGCAATGAGCAGACAATAATAGCTCTTAAGGTGAAACACGACCATACCTCCACTATAACGTGTAAGCGACAGGGTGTGGCCAATTACCTCTCCGACCGACCGTCCGATTGAAATTATAGAATGCTTGATTGATAAGCTGATGAGGTATCAATTGCTTGATTCGGTTAACAACCAGTAGGTACTGCTGCTATCACGTCACGTACGTATGTATACAGGATTAAGTACCTAATTGGTATTATTGAAACGTCTTGAGATATTGGTGGGTCTAAAGACTGATTGTGATTTGAATTGTTTGTATCCCATATTTCAGTCTTCTGAAATATTTTCCTTTTTGGCTTTCTTAATGCTAACTTATGTCAAAAGTAATTTATTAAAGTTGCATTCAGGCTGAAAATCAGCACTCTTTAAATCAAAATTATTATGACAGTCGATGTTGTAGTAAACATTTCAGACTTTGACTTTGCAAGGCATCCATTAATGCCTGATATTAACTAAGTTTTGCTCACAACGACAAACAAGTTATGAATAATCCCTCATCGCTAGTGCAAGCTAAACATTTTATGTAAAAAATAAATGTGAATGGTTACTTAAAAAAAGTCTGCGTACTTGCAATGTTTTACCAAAGGAATTTTAACCAACTCTTCCTCAGAAATAAAAACCCAGACAATTGACAAAGACAAATCCAACCAAAAAACGTATAAAGACACACTCCGCGGATTTTACTAAAAAGACTTCGAACCCTTGAAGCCGTCATGGGAAAACAAAAACGACACGCTGATAAAGCAAAAGGTGGCTAATGTGAAATCAATGGCAACCCAAATGGGGACGCGAGTGCCCGGGCTCTGACGGGCACGTGACGAGAGCGTGACGTGGCCGTGACGGTGACGTGACGAGTATACTTGACGGCTACTTGATGAATGCGCTATTGCCCGTAAATATACCTGTTATCAATTACTGTTGTGGGTGTTGGATGCGAATTAATATGTGGGATTGATGGGTTGGTGAAAGATATGACATAGTTAAATTAAAGAGAATTGCTGTTTGCTGAACAAGATTTATAGCACAATAACAAGTAACAATTTATAGTTTCAAAGGTTTAAATGTTTGTACTTGGAAGATTAATGATTGTAAATACATCCACAATACAAGAAAAATAATAGTGCAAAATGAAAAAGTTATGCGAGTGATCACTTCCGCTTTCCCTTTTGATTTAGTGTTAGTTGATAATCAGTTTGAGAGTTCAAATGGACTTACCATTTGGGCATTTGGTTGAACGTGTATAACGTTGTGGGAGTTCGTAACTAATGTGGATGCTTAGCTCACTTGTCGCCATTACACATTAGGATTCTCTGTGGTTTGAGTGCAATTTTGCACACAAAGTTCTTTATAGTCATTTTTGGCACATTAGTGTTATGTGACTCTGAAACATTGGAACACCACGTATATCGCGACCCCAAAATGTCCCCAGAGTTAGGAACGTAGAAGTAGGCATTAGTTTGCCTAACAAAACAACTTGCGGCGTTTGATATTCCTAGTTCTGTACATCCTTCTGATTTTTCTGATAATTGGGTTTTAGCATATTACCCCGCACATAATACAGCATAGGTATAGCTGCAAAGCTACGATTCTTCGTCCAAATCACAAGTCAGGAAAAGTGTAACATTAGGAAATTCTGATCTGCAAGCTGCGGTCTTGAGTTAAATTTACATAGGTCCAGAAACGATAGGATTCAGCCTTTACTTTTGTCAAGTTTTTTAATACAAGCATAATGTACCTTAAATTCATAGTGAACCTACTGAACCCTTTCGAAACAGAACCATGAGCCCCAACAGCTGTCAGCGTGTAACTGCAAATCAATAGACGCGTGACAAATGACACGGCCACCATTTGTGACGTGACGCGCGTGGGACGCCCGCGTGACGGATACGACACGAGATTACGCAGGGAATGGATTTGTAGTTATGTTGCGATGTTGTTGTTATAGATAGTGGAGTTACTCGCCTATGGATTATGCTCGTATTAGAGACTAGGTACTATGAAAATGTTCTTGATTTGATAGACAAGTTTTAATTCCATGAAGTGGACTGATGTGTGTGAAGTGGGTGATTTAAGTAACTTGTTTTTTGAACCTACTAGGATCACGGCATCTTCGTCGACTTGTCTAGATAATATATTTAGTGATTGTGATGCCAAAAATAAATTAGTGTTAAGTGACTTAACGTCTGACCACTGTGGTTTACTAGCTAGCTTCCCTATGCCATTACGTAAAAATACGCATAAAATAAAATGCAGGCCTTATACAGCTAGTCGTTGCAACAAGTTTAAAAATAATATAGCATATAAAATTACACCATCTATAGTAGAACACGAGAATCCTAATGACATCTATGGAGCCCTTTTTGATGTTGTACAAAAGGAGTACCAATCTACTTTCAAGACCAAATCTATTAACATTAATGGTACCTCCGTTGGCTTTAATCAATGGGCTACCCCAGGTATTTATAAAAGTAGAGCGAGACTATACGAGTTATATGGTTTGAAAAAATACAAGTTTGAAACTCCTTTTTTAGAGTATGTCAAAAATTATTCAAAATTATTTAAAAAGATTTGTGTTTTTGCTAAATCTAAATTTTTAAGCGATACAATTAAAAAATCCAATAATAAAGTAAAAACTACTTCGAAAATTATTAACAATGAAACTGGTAAGTCTGTTAATCAAGAAAAACAACTAGAAATTATGGTCGAAAACAAATTAGTTAATAATGCAGCTGACGTAGCTGAAGCATTCAATGAGTTTTTTGCCAACATACCTATAACTACGACTCGCTCCTTAAATTCATCCCTGTCTAAAGCTGAAAATCTTTTGCATAGTAGTGTGCCTAAATGTAGTCGTTTATTTAGCTTCGAACATGTAACACCTCATGATGTAGTTAATGTTTTTATCACACTTAAATCTAAAAACTCCTCCATTAAACTATTAAGTAATATAATAGACATAGTAGCCCCCTATCTAGCTGTTACTTTTAATAAATGTGTCGATTTAGGAACTTTTCCTGACCTTATGAAGAGTAGTAAAGTCATACCTTTATTTAAATCAGGTAATAAAAATGACGTTGGCAATTTCAGGCCTATTTCTATCTTACCTGCATTTAGCAAAATATTTGAAAAGTTAATACTCAAGCAGTTGTTAAGACATTTTAATTTAAACAGCCTCCTTCAAAATGAACAATATGGCTTTACAAAAGGTCGTTCGACTACAGATGCGGGTGTTGCACTGCTGAAACACATATTTAACGCACGGGAGAACTCGCAAAATGCTATTGGAGTTTTCTGTGATCTCTCCAAAGCCTTTGATTGCGTGCACCATGGCACGTTTTTGCGTAAACTACATCATTACGGCGTCCAAAATGAAGCTCTTAAAGTAAGAAATTCTTATTTGTATAATAGGTTCCAATGTGTAGATGTTGATGGTGTGAAATCTTCCGAGCTACCAGTTCAGTTAGGTGTACCTCAAGGCTCAATTCTAGGCCCATTCTTATTCTTAGTGTATATTAACGATTTACCATTCTATATAAAGGGTGTCTGTGACGTTGTACTGTTTGCAGATGATACCTCTCTTATTTTTAAAGTAGACCGGAATAGACAAGATTTTGACGATCCGTACCAATCCGTAACCATTGAGAGTGCAATGTTTACATTGCACTCTCAATGGTTACGGATTGGTTTACGACAAATAATTTCGTTCTCAATGCCAATAAAACGAAATGTATAAAGTTTGCCTTACCGAATGTTAGAAATTTAGGTCCCAACATCGTTTTAGATAAAGAGGTGCTTGAAACTGTAGACTCGGCAGTGTTTCTGGGTATAACAGTAGATGCCAAACTTCAGTGGGGACCTCATATATCAAGCCTAGCGGGAAGGCTCAGTTCGGCCGCATACGCCGTCAGGAAAGTAAGACAATACACTGACGTTGATACAGCCCGATTAGTCTATTTTAGTTGTTTTCATAGCGTTATGTCCTACTGTATTCTGCTGTGGGGTAAAGCAGCTGACATTCAAAATATATTTGTACTTCAAAAACGAGCTGTTCGAGCAATTTACCAGCTGGGTGCCAGAGTTTCTCTAAGAGATTTTTTTAAAGATATTGGTATACTCACGGCGGCATCACAATTCATCTTCACCAACATCTTATATGTTAGGCAAAATATACACTTATACACTAAAAACAGTGATATTCACAATATTAACATCAGAAATAAGGATAAATTACATGCTCCATTTCACCGGCTTCATAAGGTTCATAACTCATTTGTTGGACTTGGTATAACTTTATATAACAAGCTACCATCTTCTTTTTAGATTTGCCTTTTAATGCGTTTAAAGTTAAAGTTAAATCCAATCTTTGTTCAAAGGCATACTAATCTATCAATGGCTACTTAAACGATAAGAATAGTTGGTCGCTGTGATTAACTCAAGACAATGTTCATGTTCTTTCTCCAGAATTAGCGTACCTACTGACAGGTTATATGAGTTCATATAATTGTTTATTTTTATTTGACTGTCTAAGTCAATTTATTTTTATTTATTAGTGACATAATATACTCATGAAAATGTTTTTTTTATGAGTTGTATTGCAATAAGTGGTTAGCTAGCGACCTAGACAATTGATTATATTATTCTTGCCTGAGCAACTGGCAGCAAGTTCGTCATGCTCCCTTAGATGTCACTGCTTGCGGTAGCGTCGGGGGTCGAGTTGCCTCCTTCCCTCAAATATGGCGAGGGGGGTGATGGCTGGTCTTTGCGTTGGGTGATGCTTGTGGTGACTGGTCGTCTTGCTGACCATGGTTTTATTATTGTTATTAATGATTAACTGTTTTTTATTTTACTACGAAGGTGCTAGTTTATCATTTTTGACTTCGAGTTACAGCTATAGCTTTGTGTGGGCGGGCACGCCCATTATGCCTGGAGGCTTTTATTTAGGTACGTTCTGTTTACGTTATTTCTGCTTGAGTATAGTTTTCGACGATTTTTATGTTTTTTTTTGGTATAGTGGCGTGTGCTAGCTAACATAAGGCAAATAATTTAATTTAATGTTGTGTTGCGTAATGCAAATTCTTTTACATTTTATTGTATAGATTCAAGTTTTATATCTGAACAGACAGCTGTGCTGCTGGGGAGTTTGTTGCGCCACTTCTTCTTCCCAGCTAAAGCACTAGGAAGTGGTGAAGGATGGGCGTTTTTGGGGGACTTTCTTATGTAATTTTTGACGTTCGAAAAGTGCTGATTCTCAGCCTAGTTTTAATAAATGACTTTTGATTTTGATTTGATTTTGATTTGATTTGGACTAGTTTTCAAGTTTTTAGTTTATAATGTCCATGTCTTAAATCGCCAATCAGTTTAGCAACTGTGGCAATCATGGTTATAAGAACCTTTTAAGATCCTCGCGCTTGGTTAAGATACTTAGACCCCGTTTTACAGAACCTCACTCGAGACTCAAGCACTAGGTTGTAATGCAGCTAAGTTCAACAGCTATCCACTGCAAAAAAGATTAGCTATACACCGTGGCATTTTAATCGTCTTACAACAGCATCCCGCTTCATGTATCCAATGACTACTAATCATTCATAAAAGTAAAAAAAATATTTATTAACTTTTTGAATATTTTTTCTTTTTAAATAATATTCATTATGACGCATAATGTACTTAGTTTGAAACATCCTGTTATGAGCGAGGTGTGAGCCTTGCACTCCATTCCGCCCTTGGAACGCAAGGCTCGCACCGCGCTCGTAACAGAGTGTTTAAAACTACGTCATGCGTCATAACTTGTTTTTTTTTTAAATTAATTCAAATGTTAATATTTTTTCTTACTTTTATGCCCACGCAAAAAAAAACTGTGTATTTAACAAGGTTAGTAGCGGAACTGACTGCCGAGACAGGCGCACTAGAGGAAGAGGAAGCAATGAATTTGAATTTTACCTAACAATCGAAGTATATTGTACCAATTTCAATAGTTTACAACCAACAATAACCTATCGAGATACAAACTTTAAAACAACGCATGACACACAAAACATGGAGCAATAAAGTTGAGGCACCGACTTCTCGCAGGTCCCGTGTTCTGGCGTGAAATAGACACAAACGCTTCCTGTAGTCAGGGAGCCTGGGAGCCAGGGTCATGCTTTATTGTCTTGTTAGTCAACTTTGTGTAGGCAATGTCATTTCTGGCACACGTTGGGCCTTTAGAAATAAGGATTTGTAAGGGTTTTAGACGGCCAAGAGTGTCGACGGACCGACAGTTGTGTTGATTATTTATTTCATGGTGCCAGAATTAGGAACTTAGATGTATGGAACTGGGAATGTGAATATAGTTTTATTGCATGATTCCAAGCTCATATAACAGCCTATACTTCGGTAATAAATTGTGCACAAATAAATAAATGAATCTTAAATATTCTGATTTATTTAAGCAAATTGTAGGAATCCAAGTAAATAAGTAAGTGTATTTATAATATTTGTATAAACATGGTGTGAAATTCCATGCAAGATATTAAATACAGAAAGAAATGTTCGATCATGTACAGCCGCGTACAAATTGGTAAGAAGAGCTGTTGCACAAACCGCGCCTATAGTT
Source organism: Tiliacea citrago (assembly GCA_963921375.1). Classification (NCBI taxonomy): domain Eukaryota; kingdom Metazoa; phylum Arthropoda; class Insecta; order Lepidoptera; family Noctuidae; genus Tiliacea; species Tiliacea citrago. The sequence continues at coordinate 26,992,883 of OY992787.1, read as the reverse complement.
AACAAAATTAAATTATAAAATGACTCATTAAATCATAATTACTTATTACACGTTATTAATTCAATTCATCAACTCCGAAATATATTACTATACTAATAAATGTCTTTCAATTAATAATGTCCTTCATTTGCATTTAAGAGCAGATAAACTCAATGTTTCCGTGATTTGGGCAACTTAAATATAGTCGGAGCCATGTAAAAGATGCTTTGCGCACAAGCTGTTTTAGCGGGACAAAATCAGACAAACGCTGAAATAAATTAGGATGAGTTATAAAGAAAATTATTGAAGTTATTGTTTCCAAAATGTATAATGAGGGTAATGTCAATGTAATGCCTAATATAGTTAATATTCAGATTCCTACAACTTCAGTGTAGATTACAACGGCCATAAGCATTAATAGTCCATAATCGTTAAACAGTTTTCTTTTTACAAAACTGTAGTAAAACGGCAAATAAAATTAACAAAACCAAAAGATCCTTCTTTTGATTTTATTAATTTTCAAACAAAGCCTACAGCCATGTCTAAAAAACTTAACAAAGTAAAAAATAACCCGTAGTTTTCGGGGCCCACTCGTTTGGTTTCCAGTGGGCGAGCAAGCGGCCTTCTATATCATCTCCACAAGCCTTGTATAGGAGATTGTTATAACTCAAACTTTTAGATATGCTTCCCAACTCTGGTAGTAGTTAGTAGGTAGTCTCTTCCGTTTGAGGATGATTATATAACTATGGAAAGGATTTGGTGGGGCACGGTCAAAATTATTTGTTAAAGAATCCAATAGTTGTGCTTAGTTCCGGGCTTAGATAATCATGGTATGTCCTGTGAGCATCGAATGTTTACCTGTCATGTGCCTCCCGATGATTGATGAGGAAAAACTGCAGATGGAAATTCATACTTATCACTGTGTAAAATAACGTTATTGTAGGTAGACATTTCCCGTCGCAGCGGAAAAGTAAGGTGTCCAAACTTTCCTCGGAGACTCTTGGGCTTATGAGGGAAAGACGAGAGCTGCCATCCACGCAGCCGTCTTCATCAGTTAGAAGAACCTTAAACCTAAAAATTAGGAAACTGACGCGACGCGACCTTCGGTGCTCCAACACGTGCGACATCATGGTCGCGATTGAGCTTTGAAGCCCGAGATATTCGAGGAAGTATAGGATTTTTACGGGCACCTATACTCAACGCGGACGCCAAAACTAGCGGGGCATGGTGCAGATGACCATCGAGCCAAATTAACGCGCCACTACACGGAGGATATCCCGGATGTCAACCAGAGCGAGATTAGGGCGGCTCTCGAGCAGCGTAAGAACAACAAGGCACCTGGTGATGACGGAATAACGACAGAGCTCCTTAAAGCGGGCGGGGCTCCAGTCCTGGAGCTAGCGAGTCTCTTTAACTCCGTCATCCAATAGGGTACAACGCCCGAAGCGTGGAGCAGAGGTGCGGTGGTTCTGTTCTTCAAAAAAGGCGACAAAACCTTGTTGAAGAACTATAGACCCATCTCACTTCTGAGCCACGTATACAAGCAGTTTAACAAAATAGATTTATTAAGAGAAAAAGTAAAAATGTGTAAAGGATCACTTAAAACAAAATTAAAAAACTTTTTGCAGGATAGCAAACAGAATTAAATACCTATAATATTTAAGTAGTGGTAACCTTAGTTCATTGTTAAATATGTAAAAGAGCGCCTCTCGCCATCAAACGTAAAAGTTTGGCGAGTTTAGAATTAAGATAACCCCTCTGTATTGTAATTTCTTTAAATAAATAAAAAAAAAAAAAAAAGCTGTTCTCGAGGGTCGTCACGAACCGTCTCGCCAAGAGACTTTACGAGTTCCAGCCGCCAGAACAAGCCGGTTTTCAAAAAGGCTTCCAGTACCGTAGACCACATCCATACTGTTCGGCAAATTGTAGTTTAGAAGTTTTTCTCAGTTCATAAACTCTTATTGTACCTACATTGTAACAAAAAGTTCTAAAATTATCACTTTGGACACGCAAAATACAGAAAAAGTAAAAACGTACTAGTAAGGTGTGGGAGATTAGGTAGCCTAGATTTTTTTAAAGTACAGTAAAGTACCCACTATCCAATTTTTCATTAGGAAAAAAAAAGTCTGTCGCTATAACAACAATGTTATCAGCATTTGTTGTGTTTCGGCAGTTAGAGGTAAGATAGCCTGTTCATCTGTGGTTGAGGATTCCGGGTGAAGCTCCCTTCCACTTTCGGCCATATTATTTGATGATAGGGCCGAAGGTGGAAGCGAGCTTCTTATCGAGAGATGAGATGAAGGCCAATAATGTCCCCATTGTGGATGAAATTTCAATAAAAACTAATTTTTTGGAGAAAAAAACTGTTTATCACTCTAAATAAACCTTAACTTTTGGTGTCATTAAGAAAACAAAAAAAAAAACACTCAAGGCAATCTTTGACTCCGACCGCTTTTCTCTATTTCACTTGGTAGAGGTATAGGTAGGAAAATGATCCCTACCTATACCTCTACCTCAATGACGTAAGATTAATTAATTTCTTATTGGCAAACTGAGAATAGCTCAATAAGTAGTAAAATAGCAAGGTGGTAGGAATCCATGCTCGGGGTAGGTTTCAGCGTCGCCATAAATCGATGCTCGGGGTAGGTTTCAGCGTCGCCATAAATCGATGCTCGGGGTAGGTTTCAGCGTCGCCATAAATCGATGCTCGGGGTAGGTTTCAGCGTCGCCATAAATCGATGCTCGGGGTAGGTTTCAGCGTCGCCATAAATCGATGCTCGGGGTAGGTTTCAGCGTCGCCATAAATCGATGCTCGGGGTAGGTTTCAGCGTCGCCATAAATCGATGCTCGGGGTAGGTTTCAGCGTCGCCATAAATCGATGCTCGGGGTAGGTTTCAGCGTCGCCATAAATCGATGCTCGGGGTAGGTTTCAGCGTCGCCATAAATCGATGCTCGGGGTAGGTTTCAGCGTCGCCATAAATCGATGCTCGGGGTAGGTTTCAGCGTCGCCATAAATCGATGCTCGGGGTAGGTTTCAGCGTCGCCATAAATCGATGCTCGGGGTAGGTTTCAGCGTCGCCATAAATCGATGCTCGGGGTAGGTTTCAGCGTCGCCATAAATCGATGCTCGGGGTAGGTTTCAGCGTCGCCATAAATCGATGCTCGGGGTAGGTTTCAGCGTCGCCATAAATCGATGCTCGGGGTAGGTTTCAGCATCGCCATAAATGCTTTCCGAAATTGCACGTTTATCTACCTAATTGGTGTACATTATAGGACAATCTATCTAATCAATACTAACCTCAATTTGCGACTCTCAATAGTCCGTAGTCAACAGCGCTTATGCCGAAGTCCCTGCTAAACCAGCCGCATTTGGTCAGCTGCCCTATTTAAAGCTGAGCCGTGAAACAGATAGGTTACCTTAGTAGTTGACCTAATAATATATGTTTATACAACAATGTTTGAGCTTCGTGAAACTAAAGTTTAGTGGATGAACGAGCGATCAAACTGTTGTATTCAATCGTTCGGATGAGTTAAATTGCTGTAGGTAATTGGTTCATGAATCTCGCAAAGTACCCAAAAAGGCCTTTGTTGCGGTTGCCATCAGGCTTACCGCACCCCTTTATAAAGATTGTCCCACGGGGATGCGCTGTAGCATTCGTCTATCTGTGGATACAAGAAACTTGTGCTCAAATTTAAGTTTCTTGTAATCTTCAGATAGAGAAATGCTTCTCAACGAAAGGAAATAAAATAAATTTATTTGACCCAGGTTAAGGTATACAGAAAAAACCACAAAAAACTTATTTTATCAAACTACGAGTACTCGTATCAGGTACCTAAATGTTGTGATATATCATTCCAATATTTTTCCTTTGTCCGTTCTTTAACTATAACTGAGGTTTCACATTCAACATCATCATTCTCTTGCAACAGTGAAAGTTTAGTTTAATTGGATACCAACTCTATAGAGTCGGTGACCGATTAAGATCGTTCGTCTGTGTTCGGCTTTATGTAGCATCAGAACGCTCCGTTGTTAGTTACACAACTCAAATCTGTGTTGAATCTAAAATCGATACGGATTTGGATTCGGAAAAACTTGCTTTGATGAACGCCTCGAAAAATATCTGAAAAATCGAAGCTTTCAACCACGACTAAAAAATTTTTAGCTGCGAAAATAATCTTAGCGTTTTTATAATCGGTATTGTACCTACTTATATATTATTTTGAAAAGATATAACTGAAATGCATGGCAATGAGGATAAAGACTGCCCCTTGCTCACTTCAGATGTCGCTACTATCCAATGTCTAAGAATTTGGCAGCTAACAGCTGTCACTATCCTTCCTTTTTTTTTATAAACAAGTGACTTCTTTTACGCATAATTAATTAAATGCCCCGTTGCACAGCTGTTGACTGCAAAAATACGGCGACCCATGTATTTGCCAAAGATTTTAAAATACGAAAACGTGGAAGAAAACTCTCAGAAAAAAAAAAACAGAAACCCGATATTTCGTCGAGACTATGTGCTATCCTTTTGAAACCTGAAGACTTTTATGGGAGAAATTCGTATACAGGTGATGCTCCCAAGAGAACTAAGTCTGTTTTCTTTACCTACAGGCACGCGTGATGTGATATTATGTAAATTATAGTAAAGGTGTATGTGGGTATTCGTGTTTTCTCTTATCATATTAGATCAGTGCTGTGCTACAAATTTTGACGACGTAAATAACGCCCTACTGGAGGTCACGGACGCTTCTAACGGTTTACATCGTTCTCACATGCATCATTTTAACATGAATGATGTAACCAATACTTTGTATCAATATTTTAATTTAAAAGAGTGTCTGTGGAGTTTCTCGCCCGTTCTTCTCCATAGGAACTTCCGCTATCGCTTTGGAATGGGCAACTAGCTTCATAATATTTCTAACTGACGGACGACCCGCGCACTCAAAAGTGCGTGTAAATGCTTTAATTGAAATAAATGCTTTCAGTTTGAGTTTGCTGGAATTAACATCTCTGAAGTTTTTCAATTAGGATGACCATCCTCAAGTTGGTATTCAATTCTGATCAGGTTATTTCTGCCGCACGCCTCTAGTCTTCAACAAAAAAAGAACTTAAAGTCAACCAACATAAAATAACTTATAAATTATAATACATTAATAATTTATTGACCTTTCCACTGCCGCTGCTTTGTTACCAGTGGTAGACGCTTCCCCTTTCCTTAGCTCGTCTTTTAATAGTGGTACACTCCAAGTCACACACGTATTTATTTATCTACATTTCGTTTAATTTGTGATCGCCACAAAAGTAAACATAAACAAAACAATGGCGGTTTGTCGTCGGACAACTGTGCTACCACCTATGACAAGCTTTCAGTTTTTAAACCCTTTACTTCTAACTAAGCTCAAGCCCTGCAAACTCTGCGTAGTCATTGATATTAGTGATTATATCCAAGTGTATCACTGTTATGAAGTTCTTAAGTTCTTAAACATCTACACTTCATTGACACTGTGTTTCTTGCCTGCATGGCTACGTAAGGAAAATCGAACCTTATCGAAATTAACCAAGGTACATTTTTGTGTTTCACAATTTTTATGGAAAACTTTATGAACACTAGCAAGCATGTGATTACATTGTTATAACAGTCACACGTGTCCAACAATAATGGCGAGGATCATTACCATAATAACTGCACTTTATTACAAGTCCTTATTACTAAATTTCACAAAACCACATTCAAAACACGAGTCCGTGTTTATAAGTCCACTTTTTGAACAGTCATATTGTATTGTCTTTCGGTCGTATATTATGCAGAAGTGTTCCTGTGAACGGCGTGCGATGTTTTTGCAAAGTCACAAAATAGATAAGTACAGAAGGCTGCCTCTACACAACGAGCGAATTTAGGCACACACACACACAAAGCATGTTGCGTGTGGTGCCGGACGTAAAGAATAGCACCATCCTATTTCATTCCGTGGGTATCGTAAAAGGGACTAAGGGACTTACTAGAGAATGGGCAGCAGCGTTTTCTATGCATTTTAACACCATACTGCGGTCGCCAACCCGCCTGCCAAGCGTGACGATTATGGCAACCCCCTCTATTGGGGGAGGCCTATATCGAGCAGTGGGCTTCTTTCGGCTGGAATGATGATATGCGTGATTGGTTTCGTTATGTTTACCGCAAATAAACGTATTTTCTTTCTTCTTTCTTTCTTTCTATGATGATGACACATAGAGCGCTTGCACTTGCTGTACGTAAAGCGTGTCTATATGTGCCTGTGTTCTCGCTCATTGTTTGGACCTTCTGTAGCCATCTATTCTGTGACAGTGTGCAGGACGTCCCTTTTATCATAATGTTGTTGGAAAAAAAATCGTGGAAATATTTTGTTGGAGTTAAGAGTTGGTGGCGTGTGTAGCGCAGTTTATTTTAATGTGCAGTTTTGTTTTTGACTCTGTAATGAGATGGTGTAGTTAGATGTGGGATGCGCGGGTCCGTGGTGCGGTAAATATGTGGGGATGTGAAATGGCAGAAGTTGCAGAAATAAAGGGCGATTATGAAAAGGAAAATACTGTCGAAAGATATTCTTTTGTTTTTGTTAGTCATCAGATTGATAGCAAGGGAGATGTTGGCTACCATTTTTGTTAGTAATTATGAATGAGTCACAGATTGATACAATGTTGTGAGAGAGTCAACAGCTGTTTCGCTCTACTTCCTGTTTATTGTCTTCAAGTTTAAGTTTAGTTTTGATAAAACTAATTTACACTAACACACACTACCGTTCTCTTCTATTTAGGAACGATAGCACAAAATGTCTTTAAGAAAATGCTTTCAAGAAAATTATCCACATTTTCTATAAATTGTTTTTTCACACTTTTTATTCGTTTAGGTTCATGTGGAAACACAATGATTTCCTATATCAGTTTTCTATTAACTGTAGATACCTACCTACTGCAATATACCTACTCTCGCAAACCCCAACAATTAGGTATCCTCCAAACATTACAACAAAGATCTCTCAACTAATCCGATTAATAACCTAATTAATATCTTAATCTCCTTGATGAATACTTAGCCAGTTAGCTGGTAATTATTTAATAAAGGTGTATAACCAGGCAGTGTCTTTGATAAGCCGAGATTAAAGCTTATAAACTGAAAATTTGACTAACTATTTGATCATCGGCCCGTCACTTTTAAGCTTAGATTGGGAGGCTGAGAACGATTGTAAACTAACTTAGGTATTGTGTATTAGGATTCAGATGTGTCTACGGCTTTGCACGAATAATGTAATAAACATTTCAATTTCGCGACAAAAAATGACCAGAAGTACCATACCCAAAACCATTTATTTATTCGTGGAATTGTTTACATTTCCATTCTTCTAAAATACACACATCAAAAGTGTCTAGAAATCAAGTACATTTTTAAATATAAAAAAATATCTAATTAATATTTACCAAATCGAGTTTTCTAGACTGGCTTCTTACCCTCCTCCTCCCTTTTTATTATTCAAGTTAGCAACTTATCCTTATAATTTGTAAAATTAAGAAAAATTGCATTTTTTGAAAATTTTGGGAAATTAACCTAAGTTAATGTCGTCGAATAAACGCAAAAAGAAGTTTTTTTTTTTTTTTTTTCTAATGTTGTTGTGGGGTATGCACGGCATCCATACTCAGCAGAGCTCTTCTTTGGAGCATTTATCTGATGCGTGCTCAAATGGGTTGAGGTCTGGCAATTGAGCAGGCCACGGCAGAACGTTGAAGCGAGAATCGGCAAGAGTGAGTGTAACGACTCTAGCCGTGTGTGGACGTGCATTGTCGTGCATTAGTCGAAACGCATCAATCAACCGGCTTCGCAAAGAGATCATCACGGAACGGAGAACGGTTCTTCTACCGATCCAAATGCCCAAGCCATTATTATATGGATGAACACCCTGACAAAATTTCAAAAGTTCTTGACGTCCAGAGGTCCTCCAAACTCGAGTACGTCTTGTATCCGGCCTCATACTGAAACGAGATTCATCGGAAAAGCAAACACAACGCCAGTCGTCTTCCTACCAATTTCTGTGTCCATTGAAAATGGGCCCTACGATTGCGGGGTGCTAGTGGTGGAACTCTCAGCAGCCTTCGGGAACGTACACCCACTTTGCGTAAACGATTTCGGATGGTTTGGTCGCTTATCAGCAAGCCTGGAGAGCTATGGAGCCTCGTAGCCAACATCATTACGGTCATGGTACGATTCCGTCGAGCAGTATTTTGGATGTACCAGTCCTGTCTGCGAGTGGTGATGCGAGATCGTCCTCCATGTCACTCGGCCGCGCTGCCCGTGATACGATAGCGCGTCCAGAGGCGGCTTATGACGCTCTGTGTAGTGCCAAGAGCCACAACCACATTACGTTGCCTGGAACCAGCTTGCAACGATCCGACGGCTCTCATCATCTCTTGTCATGTCAAATGATGTCATCGCTCCATATCGATGCAATTTTTTTCAGTTCCGATTCAGAAATTTTAATGGTTTTGTAAACGCTATTACACACTTTTATAGGAATCCAGATTACAGTTGATTTTCTATTTTCAAACAAAATTTAAAGAAAATTCTTTATTCAAAAAGCGAAATTCACGAATATGAATCAATAGTCACCCAAAAAAAGTCAAAATAATAATCCTCAATTGCGGCGATACCCTAAAACGTACATGATCCCTAGATACTTTTGATGTGAGTATTATTTTGTTAATTTATGCTGTCCCAGTGCTACACGCATAATTTTCTCTCTGTTCCCTACGTTTTCATGACGCCAGATTTTCCTAGGCCTGATCTAAGGACGAGTTCCATCTTCAGACACCTATAAAAAGCTGATGACCTACCTTTCTCAGCAATAATAAGATGTTTTAACGGATAAAATCTTTCATCAAAATCAAATCTCCATTATCCTCGCTCCACAAAAAATTATAAAGATCACCATTTAAAAATCCAGTTAAGAAAAGCAAGTCGGCTATAATACGTAATGAGGCCGTGTTACTCGTTTAGCGGTAGTAGTTTCTTTTAACGATAATACTGCTACTGTTATAGCCTTACCGGTAAGCAAGTGTATGAAGTTCAGAACTAATATGGCACTCTGCTGCAGATGGTAATGGTTAAACAATAGCTATTTAGTTTTTTAGGTTAAAAGGCTTTAGTTTTATGAAGTTTGGAGATAGTTTCGATGTTATAAAGTTAAGTTATGGGGGCTATAAGACTTGCTTAAAAGGGTTTAAAGAAATAAAAAGGCTGACAAAATATTGATGGAACTTACTCAGGTAGCTACATAATTAGCGATTTTTTGAACATCATTAAAGTCTGCATAAGTAAATAAGAATTAACCTTATCATTATCTACCTAGCCTTTCCCAACTATGTTGGGTTCGGCTTCCAGTATAATCGGATGCAGCTGAATACCAGTATTTTACATGGAGCGACTGCCTATCTGACCTTCACAACCCAGTTACTGGGTAACACGATACCACTTGGCAATACTGGTTGTCAGACTTTCGGGCTTCGGGTGACCCGTAACGACTGACCAAGATCCACGAATGTCAGCTGGGGCCAACGGCTTAACATGCTTTCCGAGGCACGGAAGGTCCGGTCAAACGGTAGGTCTTGGTATGTAAAGATGGTCTACATCCACGGACCAACCGCGGCAAGAGTAGCTTAACCTGACCGATAGACCCATGCGGCTGTTATTACTTAACCACAAGCCCTAAGAAAAGAATTAACCTTATCATAATATCTCATTTACCTTGTATATAACCTTATCATAATGTATTTTTAAAACTTATTTTATTTAGTAATACAGGAAGGAATGTTAAAACCACTCCCTATTAATAATTATCAACCAAAAACTACCTTTGTCATCAGTCTACCAGCCGCTATCATCGTTAGAGTAACACGTTAAAAATCCACCAAGACTTTTAGTCGGTTAGTTCGAGAGCATTTAATTACTCACTAATTAGTTTTGTCTTAATTTAATTTATTTTAAGTGCAAGTTGAAAGCTTAAAACGGGGGAATTTGTCCACTTATAACAAGGTTTTTAAAAGAACTTCCTTAATTTTATGCAAATCTAGATTACTTGATGAAAGAAAAATAAAGTGGTTCTAGTGGCGGAGCGAAAGTAAAAGTGATAAATGATATTGTAGAATTAAAGTTAGTTCCAAATTATGAAAAATAAAATTTGATTGATAAAGATGGTCCTAATTGTAATCTTCTAGAGATAGAATTTTACAAGGCAACTAAAGACCAAACTTTCAAATGTAATAACTACTAAGTCTAAATCACTGAAAAAAGGTGTGTTAGCATTATCAAAATTTGAATTCTCAGAGGTTTAAAAAGCATCCAAAGTTATCAGTCAACCGTATTAAAAATAAAACATGCAGTGGCATTCAGTAAAAATCGCGCCGCCAAGGACCAATTTTTCATGCATTCCGATCCCATACAACCGATCTTCACAAACAAAGGAAAAATATAACTCATATCGATACCTATCTACATTGTATTGCACATAAATTCTCCGCAAGTGCAAAATCGATGAATTTCATACAACTTTAGTACTGAGAGTTAATGACGTGTAAACTTCGCAAACTGACATTAATATTGGACGCCCACATTGAAATGTACCTATGTTATAGTGTATGTATATAAAGCGATTAGTAATATGTTCTAGTTGTGTGTGTTTGAGGTAAGTACTAACTTTTGTTGCGAATTATGCTTTGAGTACTATTAATATGTGGTTACCTACATTGTTAGTTAAAATTTTGGTCTTTTGAAATTACCTGATTCACGTCATGATAGGTGAAATGGTGCTGGTATTTGACACGATGGGAATTTATCGAATACTAGCCTTTGACCGTGGCTTCGCCCGCATGGATGTCAGAAAACCCAGGGTTGCGGGTTTGTCCGACAGGCATACCGTGGCCCTGGCACACAGGCAACTGAATAAACACGGATTGGTGATAGTCAGTAAAAGACTGACACGCCCTCCGGCCCAGAGCGGGAGAAGTTATTTGATAATTTCCCACCCTAAAAATAATAATAATAAGGGCAAGTCAACACACGTCAAATTTCTCACATTATTATTTTCTATTATATTATTATTTTCTTTATTTATTTATTTCCACAGCCACATTTTAATCCCAGAAAGTTAAAGAAATACATTTAAAACCTTTAGAAACACATATACAATAAGAAAATGAAAAACCAAATAAAAAAATACGGACAAGCAAGATTGACGGCTGTCAAATTTCAAAATGTAAAATGTGAAGAAAATCAAGAAACGGAATGTTGACGAGATCAGCAGCTCGCCGTGCACGCCTACCACCTCCGGACTCGTCGCTCAGCTCCGCCTCGCCGCCGCCGGTACCCAGCCCCATTGTGAACGCTGTGACAACACCGGCCGCGGTAGTTGCGTCGAGCTCGAGCGACGAGTATTTCTCTCCGCCCACGACGCCACCACCTGCTCGTCGACGGGGAGGACGCCGGCCGTCGGACGGCTTAGGACCTCGAGGCCCACCGGCCTCTGATAGGGTCCCAGCTCCCGGCGGAAGTGTGCAGCGCATGAGATGGACACAATCCATCAATGAGACTGTCATGCGCTCATACTATGGGGCTACAGAGGGGGGAAACAATCTGACCGCGTACCGTGTTCGGATGCTCTCTCTTTTTCAGGTGCTTGAGCCGGCTGTCAACGTTTCGGCACAACGACTGTCGGATCAGGTGCGGGTCATCCAGCGTAATCATTATGTTGAATGACACTGTACTTGATCGCCTGCGAAATGAAATGCAGAGTAGCCATGTCATCGCCCCCCTATCGCAGACTGCTGTACCACCACAGCCCAACACAAGCCAAGCTGATGGGGGGAGTGATGACAGAGCTACAAATGTAAGTACCCAGTGCAATGACAAATTGAGGAGTGCTTTGGAGGATGCGATTCGGGAATATCGGTTTATGTCACCCGAACTTAGACCACGCTTACCTCGTTTGCCCATGCATAACAAAAATAGGGCGCTGTCAAACTATATTGATGACTGCGAAGACCTCACTGATACTCATTCGATTCTGTACTGCGCGGCTGTAGCGGCATGTCGTGTAGCTCGTGTAAAATTTTCTAATGCCTCTATAGCTACACGACCGAAACCAGTCGTACCAGCTTGGCAGTGCAGAATTGAGCGTCGTATTGGTGGGGCCAGAGCGCTTATCGGCAAACTAATCTGCGTCAGGGAGGGCAATACTCACCCAAGAGTGATGCGCTTTGTGAGGCGGGCGTTCTCGGGGACTGATACCAACCCTGAGGACTATTTGTCTCGTGTCACAGAGCGCATAGACTTCCTGAAGCAGAAAGTGTATGCCTGGCCGAACTGTATTCGTAGGTATAAGCGGCGGGTGGACCGATACACTCAGAATCGCACCTTCCAAAGCGATGAAAGGTGGGTTTATAAGGCTTGGGAGCGACCGAACCAAGATGTGGCTGACACGCACCTGCCGGATAATGATGCCATGTGTTCTTTCTGTCGCAGTATCTGGTCGGTGCCTGTCAGTCACACTGAAGGTGACTGGGCTCAGGAAGTCGAGCGAGCCTGCGATCCAATACCAGAAATGGGGGCTATTACCATCTGCCCCCAAGATGTAGCTCGTGCAGTCCGTCCGTTGCCTAACTGGAAGTCTCCAGGACCGGACGGGCTGCACAACTTTTGGATTAAATGGTTTATTGGGTCGCACGCTCGCTTGGCGGCTCAGTACCAGACTGCTTTGGAGTCTGGTTTGCTACCCCAGTTTCTAACGACAGGAATAACCCACCTGCTCCATAAATCAGGTAGCACCGTGGAACCCAAAAATTATAGGCTGATCACGTGTTTACCGACGGTCTATAAAGTTCTTACATCCATTTTGAGAGCTAAAATTAACAAACATATAGAGACCAACTCCATCATGTCTGCCTCTCAAAATGGATGTAGGAACGGGTCCCGCGGTACTAAGGAGTTACTCCTCATTGATATGGCCATTAGCCAACAGGTTCGTCGTTCCCGAAAGGATCTGTCGACATGTTGGATAGATTATAAGAAGGCCTATGATTCGATGCCACATACATGGCTCATGAGGGTGCTGGAGTTGTATAAAGTAGATACAACTCTGCGCACCTTCCTGATATCGTGTATGAGGCAATGGAGAACGGTCCTTCGTCGTCGTTTGTCGAAATATCCAGAGGAATAGCGAGCCGATAAGGATCGAGCGAGGCACATTTCAGGGTGATAGTTTGAGTCCGCTTTGGTTCTGCTTAGCCTTGAATCCTCTAAGCACACTGCTGGAGGATTCAGGTCTAGGCTATCGGTTGAGGAGAGGTGGTCAGGTTATATCTCACCTCCTCTACATGGATGACCTAAAACTCTTTGCTCCCAACAATTTGCAACTGATGGAGCTACTGAAAGTAACTGAAACTTTCAGTAGCGCCATCAGGATGGAATTTGGTGTGGACAAATGTGCGGTTATGCATGTAAAGCGAGGGAAGATTGTGGAATCCGTGGGAACCCAACTCTCGGATTCTATAAACCTTAGAGCCCTCTCCGCATCCGAAACCTATAAGTATTTGGGAATGTCGGAAACGTTGGGCATCAATGTTACTGACATGAAGCAATCGTTGAAGGAGCGCTTCTTTGGCCGCCTGAAGAAAGTATTTAATAGTCTTCTATCAGGCGGAAACAAGGTGCGCGCCTTCAACGGTTGGGTCATGCCGGTTTTGATGTACTCTTTCGGCATACTCAAATGGACTCAGACTGAACTCGACGCCCTGGATAGGAAGGTTCGTACGCTGCTGACTGTATATCGAATGCATCACCCACGGTCCTCGGTAATGAGACTGTATATCCCGCGAAAATGTCGAGGTCGAGGCTTTTTAAACGCTAAGACCCTCCACAATCGCGAGATATGCAGTCTCAGGGAATATTTCCTAGAAACCGACGTGGGCATGCATCGAGATGTAGTCGTGGTGGACAAGGGTCTCACCCCGCTCTCCTTGGCTACAGAGAACTGGCGCAAACCTGTAGTGCTTGACACCAACGATTGCAGGGAGGTATGGCAAAGTAAGGAGCTTCACGGACGCTTTTTCCGGGCCCTACATGAACCCGATGTAGACTTTTTAGCGTCCGTAGCCTGGCTGCGTTTCGGTGACCTCTTTGGGGAAACCGAAGGTTTTGTCTGTGCAATTATGGACAAAGTTATCATGACGAAGAATTACCGGAGATTTATTGTGAAGGACGGCACGGTTGACGTGTGTCGGGCATGCCACCGTCCGGGAGAATCAATCCGACACATTATCTCCGGGTGTTCTCGTCTAGCTAACGAAGAGTACCTGCATAGACACAACCTTGTAGCCAGGATTATCCATCAGCAACTTGCTCTGAAATACAACCTTGTGGAATCGGAGGTGCCGTACTACAGGTATGTGCCCGACCCAGTTCTCGAGAATGGAGATATCACATTGTACTGGGTCCATCATCACTGACAGGACTATTGTTGCCAATAAGCCTGATATAGTGGTGGTGGATCGAATAGAGCGGCGCACAATGATTATTGACATAACGGTCCCTCATGACGGGAACCTCGTGAAAGCCGAGAAAGATAAACAAATCAAGTATCTTGACTTGGCTCGCGAGGTTGTCGACATGTGGGATGTGGACTCAGCAATCATTGTGCCGATAGTTGTATCAGCCAATGGCTTAATTGCCAAGAGCCTCGACCAACACCTAAGGAGGCTCTCGTTGGGCAGCTGGATTAAGGGCGTGATTCAAAGAGCGGTACTTCTGGCCACGGCTCGCATTGTTAGGAGGTTCCTCTCTCTGGAGCCCTGACCGCCGGTAGCTTGGACCTTGTTCCCGATACCGGTGGGCTACTATTTTTTATATTTTTAAATGTTTTTATATATTTTTTATATTCTAATATTTAAAAATGTAATTTATATATGTATTAAATGAAATAAAGGAAATAATAATAATAATGGATGTCAGAAATTATCTCACGGGAACGTACTACACCGATAATAATATATTAGTATAGTATGGATTCTAGATCTCTTCCTCATTAACAAAACCTCCGGGAAGAAAGTAACGATATTGTCACCAAACGTCACCTTACAAAAATTCTATGACTCCCATTAATTAATAATGTACACCAACACCTACGTAAAATTATTCCCTTATATCTTATTTAACCCTTATTACACCGCACCATCAAACCTTTCCATTTGAATCCAAAAACCAAGACCAGCATCGTGAGTACGAGGTCCATTTGGCCCCATAAAAGTCAATCGATCCGTCGACGGCTACAGGCCATTCTATTTTGATCCGAGCACAGTAGGACACGGATTGAAACCTTATCTTCTACCGTATTGACTTTTGAAGGATTTCTGACCGGCATGGATATGATAAGGGTTAGGTTTAAGATAGGGTTTAGGGGATTAACTTTGGAGCAATAATTTTGAGTTGATTTTGATTATTTTTTAAACTAGATGTTTGGCGGCTGGAGCTCATAGATGAAATTAATTTTCTTTTCAGCTTTCTCAAGATTTTTCTTTGCAAATTAAGAAAGTGCACGCAATGGTTTTTGTTTTATCGTCAGTTTTCTTGCATATTAAGATATGGTATCCGATGAAAAAGTAGTGGATATTTGTGTGATCGTTCTATCCAGCTCTTGTGTGTAGGTATATCATTGTTTCCAATTTCAATATCCAAACTTTTCTCCCCCATCTTTTCCTAAACACTACAAAAGCAACAAACAAATATTTACTACCCTCAATTTCATCAGTCATAGTTTTACGACAACTACAGTCGTACCAACTTATCTGAGGCTTAATAATAACTGGCGTTTGCCGATGCATGGCGGGCGAGCCAGGACCGGCCGGCCCCGCCAATAAAAGTGGCCAATCGGACTCGTAAAAGTTTATACATCCACGATATTTAATCAGACGGTAAAAACGCATACATATTGAGACGTTTTCATATTGGTCTTTTGGTATTATACTTTGATTGTATTTTACTAATGCATAAATTATGCTTCTATATATATACTTTTTAGTAATGGTAGGAAAAACAGAAAACTGCGAATCATTATCACATTATTATTAAAGAACCGACAACCGCTTTCAAAAGTAGACCTTCATCCTCGTTAACGTTTATCATGCACTTAACTGAAAATTGTTTCTCATTTAAAATACTCATTTTATCCACCAAAATCACACATGTTTGGCGTGATCCTCCTGGAAAATTATCCCATTGACCCACAAAAATCTATTTCAAACTCACCTTGAACGTCCTAAACCCAACCTCATCGCATCTCTCAAATCCCATCACAGTGATTAATATATAAAGGATAAAGTTAACTGAATCGAAGTGGGCCACTCGACTCTATTCATTACGACTATGGAGTCCGCAACTAAATCCGTTCGGATATCTGGTTTGATTCCCCGTTTAAAGTCGAATAGGCCGGAAATCGATTGCTTTGGAAGCTTTACGTTCGAATTGTAGGCGAAAATTGCGAGGATACTCCTTCGCTGGATGGGGTACGTTAGTAATTTTTTGTATGGGTACGCATAAAATAATTCCTGCCTAAATGCCTTTAAAGATATTTTAACATTTCTAGAAAATAATTATTGTAGTTATGTTTAACTATAATAAGATGTGGCTGAAGTTCTAACGGAGTTTTTTCGAAATCGCTACAACACGAAATATTTTTTAATTTTCATATTATCTTACAGTATTCTACTGAAGATCTATTATTTTATTGTAATTATGTACGACTAATCAGGATGATCACCCATCCACGGTTGGTCCGTGGATCGCTGATCAACTTTACATTCCAAGACCTTTCCATGTCTTGAAAAGCACGCTAAGCCGTTGGTCCCGGCTGTCATTCGTAAACCTTTGACAGTTGTTACGGGTAGTTAGAAGCCCAAAAAGTCTGACAACCAGTCTTACCAAGGGGTATCGTGTAACCCTATAACTGGGTTGTGGAGATCAGATAGGCAGTCGCACCATGTAAAATGCTGATATACAGCTGCATCCGGGCTAGAATGGAAGCCGACCCCAATAAAGTTGGGAAAAGACTGGGCAGATTGATTGATTTACTACTAATCAGGATACGGTGCTAAGCTAGAAACTTTGGTGGTATGAGAAACAGGGTGTAAAGTTCACTCATCCACCATAGAAAAGGGAGGATCCACCGACCAGACGGGTGTTGTGTCTGGTGGGCAACTGCCCGACGGTTGATAGTTGCGCGGTAAACTCTGCTTGCGCGATGCAGGATTTGCGTGAAGTCAGTGTGACG
The DNA here is from genome assembly GCA_963921375.1 of Tiliacea citrago. Taxonomy (NCBI): domain Eukaryota; kingdom Metazoa; phylum Arthropoda; class Insecta; order Lepidoptera; family Noctuidae; genus Tiliacea; species Tiliacea citrago. The sequence goes on along the minus strand of OY992787.1, from coordinate 26,975,567 downwards.
CGTAGTTCGCATGTGGCGATGTTGATGCCGCAACAAAACCATACCGTAGACCCGTATTTTAGAGGAACCAAGTTAATTATATTTACCAGTACCAACAAACAATTCACTTCACAAACAAGCTTCCATTTCCCTACACATCAAAAACAAAACGACCTACATTTTCTCACACGATCCAATTCGCCGTCACATCCAGTCGCATACATCCGCGCTCGGACTGTGCGAACGGAAATAACGCGCTTAATAGATTCGCTTCGGCTCACAACTACGCTGACAACTGTATAATCTATTTATGAGGAAAACTGCCCGACGCCACTGTTTCGACGCTACGTGCATGTGTATATACTCGTATTGTGCACGAGTATAAGAGTGTTAAGTTATTCAGGTTCGTATTAAACGTTGTAGGTTTTGGTGCTTTTAAGCTTTTTATAGCTAGGAAGCTGCAGTTGCAGGGTTTCAGTTAAAGGGCATAAAACCAAAATTGTCAAAGTCAGCCCATCACCGTTTTGATTTTTCTTCAAAGTTGTGGCGCACGATGAAACTGTATAGGTAGGTATGCAGGCAGAGCACAGTTATACAAACAAAGAATTTCCAGGGATATAATCAGCCAAATGTTCACACTGCTGGGACACAGGCCTCCTCTCTTCGAGAGGGAGTGTAAAATGAAATTGTTTGTTCTGTAAATAGGCTATCGGAATCATTTTTATTACAAGTCACATTAAAAAAAATATAAAATAAATAAGCTAGATGGAGTCGACATTTCCTATCTGAGTACTCCTGAGAAGAAATAGCGAAACAAACTCAGGGGTCAAAGCCTTTTTTAAAGTCCGAACATAATCTTGTTCAGATCATGTGAGGACCATGTAGATCCGTGTCAGAAATGGCCTTTTGAGGAAAGAACCACAAAAATTTTAGTGGACCTGTCCAGTCAGTGCAAGCATTTTTCAATAATCGTGCAGCTCAAATCAGGACTTAAGGAGCTCAACGGCTCGATGATCAATACCAAAGAAAGGACATTTGGGTGGGCCGCTTAAAGTACTCAAAATGCCAGACGATAATTAAAACTAACTGAGGAAAAAAGAATTACCCACATACACAATAATTAAAGTCATATAATACTTTTCAAAGTAAATATTCATGTAATTTTGTATAAAATATTCAGCAAAGTCAATATGTATATAAAATTGTGTATGCTGATGATTTTGCATCATAATTAAAATTTCAACTTTTACGGTTATACGAGGGCGGCACTGAAAATTTCGGGAATCAAGGAAGTGACACAACATTACTATTTAAAAATGTATTTATTGCTTTTCGAAGTATTCTCCGCGAAATTTGACACATTTTTCCATACGATGGAACCAATCATTGAAGCAACCATTCCATTCGGAAGTTGGGGTCTCCAAAATGGCCGTTTTGTAGGCGTCCACAGCTTCTTCAGGTGATGAAAATCTCTGTCCACGCAATTTATTCTTTATTTTAGGGAAAGTATAGAAATCATTAGGGCTTAGGTCGGGGCTGTACGGCGGATGGTCTAATAATTCTATGTTTTCTTGCTCTAAAAACTCTTTTGTTCTGTGCGCGGTGTGAGAACTCGCATTGTCGTGATGGAGGATGATGCGGCGGTTGCAGTTTTCTTTACGGAGTTCAGAAACGACCTGTGGCAAACAAATGCTAGCATACCATTCTGCATTAACCGTTCTTTGTCCCTCAAGAGGAATAGTCGTAACATGGCCGGTTTTGGAGACAAACGTGGCCACCATTTTTTTTGCAACACTCTGTGAACGAACAATTTTTGTTGGCTTTAACTCATTTTCGAACACCCAAACTCGTGACTGGTTTTTTGTTTCGGGTTCGTACGCGTATATCCAGGATTCGTCACCTGATACAATGTTGTATACAGCATTTGAGGACCCTGCGTGGAATCTTTCGAGAGTTCTGACGCACCAAGTAACGCGAGCCGCTTTTTGCTCTTCACAGAGCGAATGCGGTATCCATCGGGAAAACAACTTTTTTACACCTAATTGTTCATGCAAGATTATTTGTATTTGACTCATGCCAATGTCTAAAGTTGCCTGAATTTCGCGGTATGTCACATGTCGATCTTCCTCAATCAGCTTACGCACAGCATCAACGTTTTCTTGGGTGACTGCAGTTTTTGGACGACCTTGACGGGGATCATCACTGAGCTTGACACGTCCACGTTGAAATTCAGCAAACCAGCGATAAATTGTGGTTTTGGATGGGGCTTCATCACCAAATGCAGAAATCATCCGGTCAACACACTGTTTTTGTGTTAAACCAGTTCGAAAGTCATAATAAATCATCGCTCTTGAATTTTCTCGAGTCAATTCCATTTTCTCAACGACTAAACAAGTTTGACAAAACCTTGTGACAAGACCGAGAATCTTTTTTAAAAAAAAAAAAATGGTATTCGATTTTTAAAACCAAGGAGTTTTCAATTAAAAAGATTTTAATATGACAGGAACAGTGGAAATATTCCATTCCCGATACTTTTAGTGCAGCCCTCGTAGCACAAGGCTAGCAGAGAGCTATAGCAGAAAGAGCAGCTCAATTCCGAGCTTTTTGGTCTTCTAAATAATCAGAAATGGTATAGTACCCTTTTTTACAAAGCTAGGTTTTAATAAAGCTTTTTTAGGTCGTGTTATGGGTAAGTTTCGAATGTCAATAGGAAGTTTGTTGTAAAACCCATGAACGAGTTGCCCACTCTGTGGAGGCGAGTGCGATGTACAGCAAGATTGTGTTTATTCCTGCTATTTAAACTATGAATAACGGACATTTTCTTAAAATTTGATATGTTTAGGGTTCCGTACCTATAAAAGAAAAAATGGAACCCTATAGGATCACTGTGTGTCAGTCTGTCTGTCTGTCTGTCACAGTCGATTTGCTTCGAATCTACTGGACCGATTAAGTTTAAATTTTGCAAACCGTGTACCGTATGTCATATTAAATGAAATGGCTTGTTGTAAGAATTTCAGATATATTTTTTTTAAAATAAACAATTTTAATTTTATTTAAGAAAATGTACGTAGGCGATAAGGGGGGGGGGGGGCTTATCGCCGAAACTAATGAGCCTAAAATGTTGAAATAAAAACAGAAAACATTTATTTACTTATAGATTACAGGGAAACCTAGAAGAACTCTATGGTCTTAAAATAATATGGTAAATCTCTCAATATTGTGCGTACAAACTTACATATGCACTTGGAATGTACGAGGGAACATGTTTTTCAACTATAATGTTAATTTTGTTCTTATAATAAATTCATCCCAACTACGGAACCCTTCATTGTGCGTGGTCAGACACGCACTTGGCCGGTTTTTTTTCTGTACATACAATATATTTTCAAATATATACTGAGATGCTACATTCAGAATATTTTTCTCGAAGGGAATCTCTTGGACCTAGGTTAAAAATGGCTCGATCAGCCCTTTTCTGTAAAACAGAAATAGGATTAATGTCACATGGCAAAAGTCTATGAAAATAACTAAAATAAATAATTTTGGCTGTATCTACATCGATTAATTATCTGGCTTAACAGCATAAGCGGCCGAACTAAGCCTTCCTGACAATTTTTCTATGTGCGGCCCCATTGTAATTTACCGTCAATAGTTATTCCAAGAAAAACTGTCGACTCAACAGGGTCCAACTCTATTACATTAAGTTGAACATTGGTTTGGCGTTGAAAATTTAATGGAGAAGATTATTTACATTAAATCTAACTTTAGAGACTGCATCGTTAACATGTTCAAAGTTGACTAGCTTTTTTTTTGTTTTTGGGTGGGAAATTATCAAATAACTTCTCCCGCTCTGGGCGAAGCGGAGGGGCGTATCAGACTTGTACTGACTAAAACCCACCCGTGTTCCTTCAGATGCCTGTGCGCCAGGGCCACGATATAAAGGTATACACGACATAAAGGTATAGCGTGATGATAATCATTTAATAGGTTAAATCTGTAACTATCTGCAATATTCCAACCTTCATTCCACACACACCACATTCTAGCGATATTTTCGGCATTAGAATCGTTCCCAGACCTCGTAGCAGTTACTTTTCTTCAAAAATATTCAATGTATAGTATTGACTTCGCTACATTTTATTAATTATTTATTATACTATAAAAATTTATATTAAAAGTTCGAACGGTCATTACATCTACCCATGAATAATGCTTGCCTATTATTAGCCTAACTGCCTAATATTCGTCCAACTGCCTAACGTTAGTATCGGCACACATTAACGTTTAAAATTATCGATGTTTCAAATATAATTTATGTGTACCAGTAACTACGGTCATTGATATTCAATGCGTTTAGTCCGATAATGCGTTTAGCAGTTCAAATGCGTAACTTTTAGTCAGTCCGTTTATTAGAGATCATTTTGTATGTTTATTTGTGCTATTAATAAATTCATGTTATAGTTTAGAACGGTTGTTTGTAAATAATTGAGCATTGATTAGAATTTGATTATTAAATTATTATTCTGTTAGCAGTTATGCAGTTATGTATTTAATTAAAATAATACCCAGTGAGAGTGGAAACCAACATTGCTTTAAACAGACTTAATTGTACTTAGTTTAATATTTGATGTAATGTTATTGTATTTGTTTTAAAGGCACAATACTATCTCTTTTTATGTGCATGCTGACCTACCAACTATAAAATATATTACTGTGCTATGGTAATGACCCAGAACCCCAAAGAGATTTCGTCATATTTAGGAAATCCACTAAAATCCAACCAATCTGATATTATGTTACAGGAAGCTATAGGTACATACTTGAGCATTACTTACCTGGCGCAGAGTTAAACGCTACTTTTATGTCCCTTCCCATTACTATTAAAAATAACCAAATGAAAAAAAAACAACTTACGATCACGATGATTAATTAAACACTTGCGAAACTCCAAATGTACAGGTGAAAGCACTTACCTGAAAAAAAAAGAGACGTAAATTAAAAACTCGCTCAATCACCAATCAGTTAATGGTGTGCCGGCATTACACTGGCTGTATTATGATGATTTATATCAGGCCCCGTAATGGGTTCATTTGGGTATTTCGGTCCACTGTTTTTCAATTACCAACACTGTATACAATTCCACCCATAATCTGCTAGCGTTTGAAGCTGAATGCAGAACCCTGTGTCGTTGTGTGTGCCGCTTTGAGTTGTGTGTTGATCCTTTTTTTTGTTGCATCAGTGTAATTTATGGAAGTGACACTATTCAAGTGTGGCTGTGTTTGTGTTTTTAGTGGGAGTAGCCGGAGATTACTTTACGATGTACAACTAGAACATGACTGTTTTTAATTAAGTAGGTACCTATTTGTTTTAGTTACGTATCAGTTAACAGAACAAATAGCACGAAATATCAGCCTATGAAAGAATTTGCATTGTTGTAACCTTTATTTCGAAATAAGGTAGAAGGTATCTAGTATGTAAAGTATAAACTTTACATACTATATTTAACTATTTACGCTTCCTTCTAAAAATAACAAAATATTAACTATAAAAATACCAAAAATACTTGAAGATGACGCCACAAAGACCACACTGATTACAATATAAACTCATTATGTTTATTTTATGTGGTCTTTCGCACAAATATCTTTATAATAGCAAAAATAGTATGCAACAAAATTGTAAACCACAAACGAATTCAAACAAAATTCCCTAAATGCAAATAACTAAAAGTGTGAAGTCATAACTCGAAACGCCACCACCGTGAACAACACTAATCACATTGCCTAAATAATGGCAACACTACAAAATATTCGTAATGAAAGCCGACGACCAAAGAATTGCGTGCGGAGCTCTGATTGAGCAGAATTATGTTTTGAGGAATGCTTATTGCATTAATGCACAGTGAGGTATGAAAACGGGTCGTAGATGTAGAGAGATTAGATGTGGTATTTGAAGATTTAATTTTGTGCAATATTACCAACTATAAGAGATATACAATAAGAGAATGACTGAAATGAATGAATGAAATGTACCGACCCCAGTGTGGTTAAACCAGACTCGATCACTCGAATTAACCCAAAGATTCACACTAGCCCCTGGAGTTTCATGTTTCATAGGACTACAGAGACCATTGCATATCAAAGAGTAGACCGGGGGCCGTGATAGTGGTAGGAAAGACGTGCTCATGGGATATGGAAGGATTATTAGAGCCATAACGGATATGGATCCTTGAGCAAGCATTGAAATAATGGAGACACGGGTTATATTTATCTATAGGTATCTTTTAATGACTTCGCCACCTGGTTGCGTTCAGGTCCAGCTTCACCGAATCTTCAATAGTGTTTTGGCGGGGTTAAACTGCTTTCTCGACGGTTTTCCATGTCACAGCTGCTACCTGAGTCCATCACTTGAATCCCGAAATATCTAAAAATAGAATGTGCACTCACAAAAGACAAACAATTTTGTGAGCACCGTTGCACTGCACTACACATAATATTATGATAATTGACACACTCGGTTTATAATTTAAGCGTTACTCTTCAGCAGATCCCTAAAAGGTATGGAAAGATCTCACCAGATTAGCTTGGACGGGAGTCGGTGCGGCAGACGCAATGCCCCCTCGTATGCCCTGGTTCGCTCGCCTGAGATGAGGATCGCACCTAGTCCACGCCACCTTTGCACAGCTCTTACCAATTTTATTTGGCGTCACTAACACAACAAAATAAATACTCTATAAGAGATATACCTTATGAGAGAATAAAATATATATGGTCAGGTATTTTGGTTCATAAATATCTCAATAGAATGAGCACGAATGTGATGAGTCAATATTGATATTTTGATTTGTTTGCTTTTCTGTTTGACCGAGCGAGCGTAAGCGTCTCTGCTTCAAGTCGCAAAATTGTCATATATTGGACAGTATTCTTGGCACCAAATACAAGGCTGAAACTCAACATGAGTGACAATAAATAACCAATCTACTACACACAAAGACCTCGGTTAAGTAGAAAACAATCGCTTCTAGTGCAAATCGAGATCTTCGTCCAGCGCATTAGCCACGCGCTGAATAATGTTCAGTTTGGTCGAAAATTTTCAGATTCCGTGTAATTGTGATTTAGTGCGGCATTAGAGTTTGATACGCGATAAACTTATCGGCCGAAATACTGGCTTTAGAGGTGCGCTCACAACGTGTTTTAGGAATCGAGTAATTTTCCTGTTCAATTGTTTCTACTGTTGAAATGTTTCGTATTTTGCAAATGGTTTCAGATTTTATTTGAAACTACATAGATGACCCGGAGAACTTCGTATCACGTGACACAAAATCTAGATTTTTTCTATTTTTCGGCTGGTCTTTTGGGTTTATCCTAATTTTCTTTTTCCTAAACTACCCCAGTATTTAGGCGAACAAAACAATATAAACAAGTATTCAAATCAGTCGAGCCATTTTCGAGTTTTTGCGTGACTTACGCACGGTAATTGATTTTTATATAGATTGATAGAAGAGTCGTAGAGTTTTATGATCTTTTTGAAATATTGGAGTACTAAAGATCTAAAGATCAAAGATCATTTCCCACTTTGACTAAAGATCATTTCAGGCACCAATCTACATGGTCTTCACATGATCTGACCAAGATTATGTCTGGACTTTAAAAAGAGACTGTGACCTCTGAGTTTGTTTCGGCCTTTCTTCTCAGAGTAGTCGGATACGAAACGCCGACCTCATCTAGTTTTTTTTAATATGATTGACGTGTAAAAGTGTTTGTACAAACCTACTTACAGAAATAAATCATTTATCATTTATTTATTTATCATTTATCATTTACTATAGGTACTACGGTAGGTATATACTAGATAATTATACTGTAGGTCTATCAGTGCTAAACATTGTAGGTAATTTACCGTCAGAGTAATTTTCAATTGCTTATAAGAGCAAGATAAGGCCCTGTTCTTGGTAAATGCCATTTTCTCCGCCAATGCTAGGAATATTGACAATATCATTTTAACCTGTAACAATAATTATTTCATAATGAAAAAGACAATTCGTAAGAATAATGTTTGCTATTCAACGCTTAACTACATACATTACCCCACCGGAAAACCATGAACGGACACAGTGCCAAGAACTCGCCACAGCACTCAATTAAATATCTCCGTTTACTAACATACATGAAGTAGTGCTTCATAATACAATATCCATTACTGGAACATCGTGTCACGCTGTGCCGTTCTCGGGTAAAGTGAAAACTGTATTTTTTCGTAAGTGAAGTTGGCAACTGATGAACTGATCATCTCGATGAACTGTTGTGCTTGATAGTTGATAATATCTGTCTCAAATATTGCGTTCAGTTAACCTAGGAATGTTACTAAAACTAAAATGAAGCGGGGTTTAGAGATCAGTGGCTGTATGCTATCGAAAATGCTATACGCAGCCCGTCTACTAAGGGCCTCAGATAAGACAACAGGTTGGGCATCTTCCCGGGTTTTCTGTAATTGCTACTCTAATTACCAACCGTAAACCAAGCGTGATGATTGTACCATAATGCTTTTTCTCGACCATAGATATAATATGTACGAGTATTAATTAAGGGTTAGCATTCGTAGGTAACGTTACGAATACCTAATTTATTGCCTGTATTTTCTAAGGCTTGCTACTTATTTTGGTTTATATAGAAAGCTTTTGTTTTGTACATTAAAATACTGTTTTATTAAACTTCGCGTGAGTTCATATCTCATTATGGGTTCAAACATACAATTAATCATATTTAATGCGTCAGGCGTCGACTGAACACCATATTAACTAACGCTTATCATTTAGCTGTGTAAAGTAATTACATTATTTATTTATATATATTACATTATACATTTATATATTACATTATAATATACTACTACATAATATACATTATATATTACAACAAAATTATTACACGTTAGAAAACGGCCTCCATTACTCTTCGGGACAATTCGAGTGTGCGAGGAAATTAACGAACAATTCTTTCGACTTCGTTAAGTAGGTTTGATTATAATATTCTGCAGGAGATAAACGGAAAATATTCAAGGCGGAAAAGAAGGAGGTCGTGCTGGGTACTGTGGTAATTAATTATTCATCTGAAAAAGGTGTTTATAAGCTTTAATAATATGCTATTACCAATTTTATTTTCGCGAATATAAAAAAAAACGCTTTTAAAATAAAAACAACAATTTCGTGTTAAAACAGTGGAACTCAACAATATTATTTTTTACTTCGAAACCAGAATCGAAACACAATATTCTAATAATATTAATTTGCTTAAAGTTGACCAAAACATTGAAACACTGCTGGTTAATATAATATAAACGTTAAACGTTCTGTAATTGCATTCACAAACAAAATGGCCACTGTGTGTATTGTACTGGCCTCAGAAATGTATATTTAATGACAATTATGGGGAGAATTAAAATAATAAAGACCGGTGGTCTGAAATACGCGAAAAATTCCGCGCGGACCGCACGAATGTGGAAGTTTATTTCGAAATTTTGCCAATTACTGTGACTGCGTTTCTGAAAACAGAAATTGTTACTCAATGTTTACTGTATCAATAAAATATTACGTTGATAATCTGTGGGTAAAAAATAACATTAGTAAAGAGTTTTGTATCTTTCCTAACTTATGACGACCTTCTTATTATGTTCTAAAATCAATGCAACTACTTTTACAATTTAAATCATTTTAAATGCCCAAACCTTTCAAAACTAACCCGATACATAGCTCAATGTAATGCAAATAAATTCTATTAATAGCTACAGAACGTAACGGAAGTATAGAAAAATGAGATCACGACCGCAATTCAACGGCAAGTCAAACTTTATGATTTTTTAAGGCGAATTTACATTACGAAACTAGTGCACGTGTAGTTCACGTGTAAATAATTACCTAATTACACTTGAAACTATCAATGAATAACTAAGTTTTCACAACTAGTTTTTTAATGTAAATACAGCTATAAGTACACGTTTTCATTGTAAACCGTTGTTTCTAGGCGATCTAAAACTCGAAGTCCAAAGTCATCAAAAATATTCTGATATTTTCTTCGCATGTATTCGACTGTCAAAATATAATATGTCAAAATAATTGCAATAGACAACCGCCAAGTTAGCCCTTCACTGCTCCGAATATTCTTAATTGGTAACAATAGAAAGTTGTAGAAGCAATAATTTTTTAATAATGTTAAAGTTCATTAAATTAAAAACCTGTATTTCAGACATTTCTATCTTTACAATGCTCTAAGTTCTCATCGTTACTTACTACCCCGGCCCATATAATATTCTAGCCGCATCACCACTATTACTTCAAACCCTTAAACTGCCGTGCATGACGGTACACTCATATTAACACGCTACAGCGTCATACGATGGACACCAGCACGCTGTCTCATCGCGTTATATTGCAGTAAAACGTAAAATATTCACTGGAGGTCATCTCAAACGGGTTACGACGAGGGCTGAAGACTGTTTTGCAAGTAATTGCTTGATGTAATATGGACGGCCGGCAATGCGGTGACATTAAAAGTATCATCGTTATAGCAATTTTATTGGAGCAGAATATTTTTGTTGTTGGGTTTTATTTTAAAAAATTTAAGAGAGTGGACGTCTGGGTGATTATATTTTTAGTGTTTTGTGTCTCTTTTGTAAGAGATTAAAATACATAATGATGTCCTAGGCAATGTTGGGTGTTGGAAAGTGACTAAGACATACCGTCAAGAGTTTTGGCAGCAATGTCTTCTTGTCTGATAATAATAATAATAAAGTGCGGTCACCAATTCGTCTGCCAAGTGTGATAAATTGATAATTAGGCCAATTAACATTTTAGCCATTAAGAGTTACGATATTTAGAAGGGCCATGTGCAGCAGTTGACGCTTAAAATCTACTATGATAAGCCAAAATAGCCCAAATTGTTCCATTCCTAGAGTTATCCAATACATTCCCTTACAATCCCTTTAAACCATAATACAACATCACCCAATTAAAAGCCACCACAGCCAAAACATCTGCCTATAACTACAAGCTAACGTGAAATCTCAAAATACATTGCCGTAGCAAGCTTGGGCTCCTGCACGCCCTGCTACGTAATTACGCCACGCTGTTGACCCACACTAACGAAGGATTACGGTACACAAGTCCTAACTTGAGACATTTGCAACATAAATGAGATAGGAAGCTCTTCTTTGAAAGCCGAACGACGCCGGCTAAGATGAAGTTGAATCCTCTTGAGCTACGAATAGAAATAACGTGTTAAAGATAACCGGGGCGCAAGTAGTGGTGGGTGTCGTGCGCTGTAAAACGTAAAAGGGATATATTTGACGATTCGTTTTAATTATGATTATGATATAGGTTGCTAATGAAGCTTGAGCGATATACTGAAATAAGTCCGCGAGTATACGTAGCTCGTTGTAACATAATGAAAAAAAAAAAAACTCGCGGTTTCCACATAATCCAACACATAACATTACGCCTGTATTCCCCGAAGGGTTAGGCAGAGGTGTACCTATAATACGCCCATATTTCGCCAGTTAAGTTTAAGTCCCATGTAATAGGGGGCGAGCCTATTGCCATCAACCAGGCACAAACCAGAGTCTGGGCTGCTACTGAGAAATTCCAGATGGCAAAACCCAATAACACTGCCTGACTCGGAATCGAACCCAAGACCTCATGCTCAGGAGTAGATTGCGACCACTAGACCAACGAGGCAGTCAGAATGTCAGATCTCGCGGGCGAAGCCGCGGCAGAAGTTAGGCTACTCGAAAAGCTTGAAACTATACATTTATTTCGACTTTTAAAACCCATTTTGTCTAAGTTCTGTGCTCTTAAAACTCACAACAATAACTGTCGGCTTCCAAGTATAGCCGTAATGCTTGTAATTCCCAAAGGATTGAGGAGGCAGAGATAGCTAGGTACCTGCTAGTGCGCCCACTGGACCAAAGAGGCGGTTAAATTAAATTGTAGGTACTTGACAAATAAAAATATACTGACAATTACATTTAAGTTCGAATTTGTCCCTTTCGCAATCCGAATTGCATTTATAGCGACTGAATAAAGAATTCATTTTACAAAAATAATGCGTCAATATTTCAAACAATGTATTTCATTTTAAATCTGTAAACGATTTCGTATTTACGGCATTCGCACGGACGCCAAATGGATGTTATGCATGTACCAATGATTTTATTCGTACGAAAAATGTGTGAGAATGTGCCGATGGGATAACTTTTGATAACGTTTTGATTTCTCGTATTTGTTTGTAGTGGGAATGTGTTAATTGCAGGTAAACAGCCGATCTATTCCGTTAAAAATCTTGCCGTGAAAACTTAGGTGACGTGAGCTACATAGTGTCAATCTCTAACATCAGGTGGAAAATTCCAATTAATACATAAAGATGTTATAAATTGTATCAACAATAACGCGTACTTATAAAATATTTCATTGAATAGTTTGATATTGAGATAGACTCATGATAGCACAAGTTTAAACCTTAGTGGTTTTTTTGGTTGCCAGTAATAAGTAATCCTGTGTTCCTTTGTACAAATGATAATAAATAAATAAAATAAAAATCAAGGTCGCTTCACCTTATTGTATGTACCTATAAGTGATGTGTTATTGTAAGTAAATAAAATAATGATTAACCTCCGGTTTATAAATCTTTTGTTAGGACCAAGACCCTGACCAATGATCAGTAAATCTGCTGACTAATCGAATGTTGAGTGTTGTGATTGTGAGTGATACTTGATATTGGTATGTATTTAATCGAACCTCTAATAATTCCCATTATGCGCTCCTAAAAATATGATTGAACACTCTAATAATATAATGATTGCGCCTCTTTTTATGAACCTCAAATAATTTATATTTGGGGTGCTAAAAATATAGAATAGAATAAAATAGAATACTCTTTATTATATACACCATAAAAGTAAAAAAAATAAAAAGAAAAAGAGAGAGAGAAAGAGTAAAGTAAAATATGTACTAAATAACCAAGTAACTGCGAACAACTCGGATGTAGCGCTCGGTTCGCTCGCTTGGCTCACGCGTGTCGGTCACAGTTCTAACCTAACTTCTATTTGTTTGATGTATAGGTTAGTTACTGCGGCCAATTGTGAGAAAAGGGCAGAAAGTTAAAAAGAGAATCAATTATTTTAAAAAGTGTGCATCATTAGAAACGCAATAAGTGTTCAGAGGTTTATTAATTTTAAAAAGTATCTATCTTTTCGAAAGTCCTTGTTTTTACAGCGAAAATCATCCTCAAAACTCATATCGATCTTTCAACTACCAACACTTTAATGAACGCTTGAATAGCACAGTGCAGAGGAACTAAGTTAACCCATCGTTTTGCATTTAAATGACAATTGCATCGTCAAACAGTTTACTCGATTACTGGCGTGGCTCCATTCACTATTCCAATTTCGAATTCGCATTTATAAACGGATCCCTGGCCGTACTGATGCGTTTCTGTCAAAAAGGAAACGCGCTACATTCAGGTTTCTTAATGATAACCTCAAAAGCTGCCATTGCTGCCACTTATGCGTACTTACGTGACTAAGAAAAGGTTAGGTTAAGTAAAAGCTATAAAGAGTTGCATTAAAGAAAGAAAATAAAGAAACATTAACATTTATTTGGACACAGTTCGTGAAATATAAAATACAAATGAAAAAATGTATTAATAACAATAGTATGTGTGCCTCATGGCTACAACAAGAACGTTCATTTCAGCATTAATGCCAGACAGATGCTGTCTGACGCTGGTTTTCTAATGAACCTTTAGGGAGATGTGACGGATAAGTAACAAATTGTTATTAATTTTCAATGCCAGTTCAAGTAGGTGTAACGTCTTCGTGCAAAACTTATTTGAATTGCGTATATCCATAATCGTCCAGGGATTGACTGAAGATGAGGTCATATGTTAACTCAAGTTCAGACATCTAAGTACAACTCATAATATATTTATTGATTTGTCTTTATTACATAATAGCTTGAGCACCTTAATTTTACTTATTTAAGAGGGCACTCAACGGTACACTAGCGCTACTCCTCCAAAAAAATATTATCTCGTGACTGAGAATGAATTATAAATAACGGCTCAATAAGGACCCTCGGTAAGTGTTTCTAGAATTTTATGATACCTTTTATAAAGTTTAATATTAAGACACGAAGCAACAAATGTTTTATCTAAAGAAAAGCGGTCACATTTCTCTAGATCGTATTTTATTGCTTCATGTTTCAATAAATGAAACTTTCATATTAAGCAGTTATTCATAATTCCTTCTCAGTCACGAGATAATACCTCCTCTTAAGAGCAGCTTCTAACCACCGAAAGGAAGAAGGATAATAACCTATTTTAGTGCTAGTAATTAACATTTCAAAATTCATTCATTAAAAACAGAAAATTTTAATAATAAACACTTTAATTTAATTTAATAAACAATTTAAAAAAACAAAGTAAATCATGGACTCGATCTAACAAGCTGCACCAGCAAAAAGTTAAGTAAAATCCTTCTCCTTTGCCCATTTTTCGCTTCACTGCAAAAACAAGACCCAATGATATATGCGATCGAAAAACGCCATATTCATTATATATGTTGCTTACGGAAACAATTATAGGTAGCAGCTGGCTCTCCTATAATTCATCGTATTTAAACCGCTTGCGACTTGCATTCGTTTCTTTTTGTGTCTGGCTTTAAAGTGGATATTAACTTCTAGAATACTCGTTTAGTGTGTGATTTACATCGTTTATTGTTTGTGTTCAAGGAGGCTCTTTCTGCTTATCCAAATCTGCTTATCATCACTGGATGCATCTTTTAAGCTGTTACATTCTGACTTGTCATGGTCGAGAGTGTCTAGTCAGAGGCCACAGGTTATCTGAATTGTAGTAAGAAACGATATCCATCTATTTGATAGTTGATCAACTATGGGATCCCTTCTTTTCGCATAATGTTCTTTGTCCTAATATACTTCGGCATAACGATTTTGGCACAATTTGTTTTGGCATAATAATACTTCGGCATAATTTTTTTAGACATTTTATGTTGGCACATTTTATGTTGGCATAATCATCTTAAAGACTAATTTGTTTTGGCATAAATTTGATTCGCATAACGTTAGTAGGCCTAATGACTATTAGCATAACGTTAGTAGGCTTAATGACTATTGAATATTGTTGGTTAAAAATTTAATATGCTGTGCAACAAAAGTTAGTGACAGAACCGAATTGCTGCAAAACTGACTCCACGTAGTCTTGTTTGTCCTACCCCTAGAGTGTAATTTAAAATCGCGTAGGCGCGTGGGGCCGCCGGAGGCCCGCAGCGCCGGAGCCGTGACAGAAACCCTGCCTGCTGCATGCTGCATGCTTGCTTGCATGCTTGCTTGTTTGCTGCATGCTTGCTTGCATGCTTGCTTGCATGCTGTATGCTTGCTTGCATGCTGTATGCTTGCTTGCATGCTGTATGCTTGCTTGCTTCATGCTTCCTACAGCGAAAAAAAAAACCCACAAAATTGTTCAATACGTTTATAAGTTATCTCGTAGGCATACAGTACGTAAATTTATGCTTTAGGATATTATGCTTAAAAAAGTTATGCTTTAGAACTTTATGCTTAATAAATTTATGCTTTAGAATATTATGCTTAATCATTATTATGGTTAGAGAAATTATGCTTAAAAAAATTATGCGTAAGCTGTTATGCGTATTTATATTATGCGAAAATATAATTATGCCAAACAAAATTATGCTAAGTTATATTAGGTCTTAAAATTTTATGCAAATGGATAGGGAACCATCAACTTTACTCTCATTCGTCTTTTCACGAATGACGGTAGCAAGCTTTCGGCTGACGCACTCCCTAGGCGCATAGACAGTCAGCCGCGCGATCAACCAAAAAGATAAGCCAGTCAGCAGATTGGCTTATCTTTTTACCATGACAAGAAACTGACATTCTTTAAAGTTCGTGTCAGCACGAAAAGAAGTTCTCTGACAATGGACATCACCAGACCGAGTTCCCTGAGAGGTGTTCTAAGTTTAACGTGTATCTGCGTGTCTGTGTATATTTGTATCTGTATATCTATCTGTGCCATCGTAGCTAAACGGCTGAACCAATTATGTTTTGTTTTGTTTTTTTTTGCGAGGTGACTTGATGGAGAGTTCTAAGCTATGATCCTAGAAAATCTGTTCCGCCGTTTTTGATTATCAACTCTTTTCTAGTTGATGAATGGATGTGCGCATCTTTCACAGGTCTTATCGAGCTGAAATTTGGTATTTTGTTACTTCAATGATATTAGTTAACGAAACCATTAAATAAAATCTTCGCAACACCATCTTACCCCACGCTTAGTAACAATTACGTTAACGTAAACGTATACCAACTCGTACATGGTTAAACGGGTACTTATGTACTAATCCAACCCTCAGGAAAGTTCCACGGGATCGCACCCAACTTCATTATGAATTTATATTCACTCAATAGCTCTTACTTTTGGGACTGCGCTGTACTTTGTCAATCCCCGAAATGTTTCGAAACAAGAGAAGGTTTTAGGTTTCAGGATTTGGAGGACAGCTCGAGCAAATCTATATCGTGCTCATGCGTTCATACTTAGCCATAGTTGGCTGTGGAGACAGACGAATGCGTCTACTTTATTTTTTATGTAGGTTGTAATTGAAAAATTATTAAGTATTTTTTTGCAAACATTGGCATCAATACATAGATAATAAACTTATTTCTCTACGATTACTAGCTTGCCATATTCTGACATCACAGGACATTCATAAACCACCTATTATTTTGTCTGAGTTGCGAAGCTTAAAACAATGTCCAATAATATCCCGTTCTCCTTTCGCCCCAAAAGTCGAGTAAATCCGTAAAAACAAAACGTCTTAAATTATAAATTATATTAATACAAAGAGCCTCAGAAAAAATATCCGTAATTCCTTTACGTTTGAGATACGGGAGGCAAAAAAATTGTTCCAAACAATTTAACAATAACAACGTGTTTTCTTAAAATTTGCCTTTGATGTAAATTTTACAAGTATTGTACTTTTTTCTGTATCGTCTTATTGCCTTTGAAATGTTTATAAACCGAAAAATTACAAGATAAAGTTTCGGCCCTTGGGGTCTAGTCCATAAATCCGAAGTATCGGCCGAATGTTCGGTCGTTTTTTACTACGGCTAACTATCGCTGACTATGAAGAAAAAAAAAAGAGACTGTCGAAGAGATAAGCCAAAGTCAAAACTGTGATGGCTAGTCGGGGAAGGACTCAAAGTCAAAAAAGGAAACTATGGAAGTTATAAAACGGCCGAATATTTGACCGATACTTCGGTTTAGCGCTTCGGAGGAGACCGGTGGTGGTATCTTGTTTCTCTTTGATTCTAATAACTGCATGAGGCGGAGGCGATTTCTTTTCAGACGATTGCCGATGCTTGAGTATAATAAAAATTACAGCCCGCATCCATAATTGTTCTCAAGCAACCAATCTTTTAACAAGAAATATTTTAGGTATATTGGAATTAATTGGGTTCATAACATGACTTTTCTGATATGCTTTCGAAACATAATAACGTATTTAGCAGATTTTTTTTTCATACCAGCTGGTACCCTGCAATCGATTGTTTGACTTTTCAATTCATGATATTTTCTTAACGATATTTTCCCACTTCAAGAGAAAACCTTGCAAATCGCCAAAACCCTAACATAGGCAATACAAAATTCACAAATCGAAACAAGCTAAGAACTTGCAAGGCTATTCCCAAACACTTATTTCCTTAATTAATATTTCGTAAGCAAATCAAAATGGTGCTTTTAGACGGTCGCCTGAGTTTACTGAATAAGTGAACATCTGTTAAACAAGTTTTTTTCTCAAAATAATGAAAATTTGATATTTCGCTGTCGCAGTCTGGACCGGTGACAGAGTTGTAACTGGCAACACACGGTTTTTTAAGTTTGATAAACAAATAAAATTGCTGTTAATCTAAATAGGCCTTCTGTCACAAAATTGTGGATAAGGAAATCCTAGTCGAATACTTTAAAATACGTAACTCACATTTTATTATGTTTCGCAAAATAATATTTGCTAGTGGTTATGCAATATATGCGTTATAATAAATATTAATAGTGTAAACCAATAAAATCAAATCAAATAACAATAATAGACCACTTAACTACGAATCGAAATTGAAAATCCATACGGATCATCCAATACAAAAGTTAAAGTTCGTAAATTGATTTAAATATTTTGATTTATTGAAACATACCGCGACAATTTTGATGTGTCCACGTAAACCACTTGTTACAATTATGTTTTAATTCAACATTTATTTGTATAGTGGTCGAGTGGTATGTAAATTATGCAAGCCTATGACCGCAATAAAACAATGAAAAACATTATTAAACAATTAAAAATATACATTCATGAAATCACGCTCAGTACTGTTTTTGAATGACAACATGCAATGCAATAAAATTGGTGTTCCTTAATTGTCACATTACATGCAAACTTTCACCAATCATGTCGGACCACGCACAATGAAGGGTTCCGTAGTTGGGATGACTTCATCCCAAGAACAAATTTAACATTGTAGTTGAAAAACATGTTCCCCCATACATTACTACTGCAAATGTAAGTTTGTACGCACAATATTGACAGTTTTACCATGTTGGTTTAAGACCATAGACTTGATAGAGGTATTCCTGTAATCTGTAAGTAAAGAACTATTTTCTGCATTTTTTTCAAAATTTTAGGGTTAGTAGGGAGGGGCGAATTGTCAATTTTCATCTATTATCTCAAATCATTTTAAAAGTATTTATTTCAATATAATAAATAAATATATCTGAAATCCTTACAACAGGCCCTTTCATTTGATATATCACATGGTACAGTTAATTACTCGTATACCTTTTTTTTATTTTCTAGTTTGCCCCCCCATTAGTGACCCCCATAATCAAATTCATTTATTTACGTTACACGTCCGTATTTGGGTCACAGAAATATTATTTGTACCAAACTTCAACTTAATTGTTCCAGTAGATTCGGAGCAAATTGGCTATGACAGACGGACAGACAGATAGACAGACTGACAGACACACGAGTGATCCAATAAGGGTTCCCTTTTTTTCTTTTGAGGTACGGAAATCTAAAAATCTGTGGCCGTAGGTGTAACTAGTTGGAAAATAAAACTCTGATTTCTCCCGCACAGAACAATATACACCCTAAAAGCCGTTCATCACTCCAAATTATAGAAACAAATAGGGAACTGAACCTTCATTTAGTTGTCCATATTTCGCACCCGTCTATCACGGCGGTTAGCCAAGCGCCCTATTTCTAACACTAAATTATTCATAGCCTTGAAGGCTTCGCTAAGTACCAACCGTCCCGTCTGGGCGTCAGGAGGCGGGTTTGGATCTCACCTTGTTATAGAACGTTATTTTTCATTTCCCATACGTCGAAAGTAGTGTTTGTTTGATCCGAGTAGCGGGTGGAAGACGCTGCTTCCCACCCTTGGGCGGGAAAAACTCAAAGTAATTGCTTCCCTTTCTAGGGCGGGATGAAATTTGAAAATTGAACTAAATTTGGTTAGGTAGTCGACTACGAAAAACTTTACAAAATTAAAAAAATATCGATTAAAATAAAAATAAATGCTGCTGTCTTCGGTCTTGTGAGTGTAAACAGCCAGTGTGAATTAAAAAAAATACCTATTTGGCGGGATGACGCGCGGCGGTGACGCGGTGTGTTCCATGCGTAAAATGAAAAAAAAAAAACTATATAGTTTGGTGGGATACTAACTCTGTAAGCTGCAACGAAATTCAAAATCTCGGTTTTTTATACTAATATTTGATTAATTAATAAAAACGAGTTCAAGCGTTACTGAAATGTTGATCCCGATTCGGTTAAAGACGAGGCAAATAATTATAGTAATCGAAAATCTTTTAACAGAAATTTCAAAGGAAATATATTTAAATAGTGTATCTATTTACAATGATTTTATGAAGTGGCAAACAAGAAAATAGAATATTTTAGAAAAACTAAAAAAAAATTACTTTCCTTATATTCGAATTGAAAAGTATAGTGTTTAACAGGGTGAAAGTCACCAATTCCTACTAAGACTATAGCCGCCCTCGCTACGGTCGAGCGTCTAAATACTTCGTATGGGAATTGATTTCGACCCTTGTATAACAATCTACTATTCTTATCACTATCATTAAAATAGTGCGAATATTGATCCTTTGATAGTCAATATTGGAAAATTTTTGAAGGATTTCCAACGTTATTTTGTTTTTTTTTTGGGCTCATCATAATATTAAACTAAGTAATGAAAGGGTTTGTTTGTTCCCGTCGAAATTTGATGAGCAGGTCTTAGTAAAAACACACAAACAATACCTTTCACATCAAGTTTTCAGATAAACAGGATAAGATGGTAGAAGGCATGCACATTTATCATCATCGTTTCATCTGACCCGGTAGGATATAAAATCTTATGAAATCCGAGAGAATTTATTAGATGTGAGTAGGTGCGTTCAAGGTAAACTTAGGTACCTCATACTGTGCACATGACGGGAACAGAAAAAATAAAATTTCCACTGGACATCACTCGTTGATATCTCATGCTATATATAATGAATTTAAAACCTTTAAATGCGCCAGCTTAATTGATACTAAGTTTATTTTAGCTTAACTACGATTCATTTATTAATTAATTAAATTTCAATATAAGCTTGTAATCAAGTTTTCAGTCCAAAGCCTGCAAAAGCATGAAGGGTGGTTTTATTTCAGAAACATAATGTAATGAATAAAATTAGGTACTATATTATAAATCTGTTGCAATCGAAGAGTGTTTGATTGCAATTTAACAGGCTGTTATTTTGGAACAGGATTTTGGAACTGTTATTTCCCTGGAACTGAAACAGGTTACAACAGGTAATTTTACCTGTTACAGACCACCTCTGAATTGTTTCGCCATTTCTTCTCGGGGTACTCAGATAGGATATGTTGACTTCAACTAGCTTATTTTTTTTATATTACGTATTTAAAAGTGATTAAGATATCCTATTATCAGAATAAACAATTTCGTTTCATTTTATTTGCATCAATTAAAGATCTTAATTTTCAAAAGTTTCAAGGATTTTTGTCCGCTACATGTAAGACTGACGTCGGCCTTCTATCTAAACCTTCCAGCCAAGAACGAACGTGTCGGGTATAAAACCGCATGTGGTTTAATTCAACAACTGAGGCCAAAGCATTTTGAGGTTGGCTGGTGGTGATGCTTGCAAACATTCCAACGGCAAACATTGCGTTGGTGATAAGCTGGCAAACATTGCAATAATCACGTTCTTGTTGTATGTTGCCATAAGTATTGTTGGGAGGGTGTGTGGGTTTTGTTTGGAAGTGAATATCCATGTTGGTTGCTGTATTAGTTTCACAGCAAACGTGTGGGATTTAGTGATCGCTGTAACTTGTATGGGTATGATGAAGCCCAACCGTATGAGAAATATTGTAATCTCTGAGATAGTTTAAAGTTATGTGAGGGTGCTAAAATAATTGTTGAAGAAATCAGGAGTGGATAATGAACATTCTATGGAAGATAAGAAACTAATCTTACTTGATCAGTGTCTCATATTCTAAAGAACGTACCGTGTTATTAATTACGGTCAATTGTTACAATATTTATTTCATTTTTTCGTGGTACAAATTCATTATTCATTTATTTGACGGCGCAGCAAGTGGCGCCGTCTATTTTTGTTACGAAATTACTGGAATCACCGAAAAGGTCTGATAAGAGTGACACTGGCTGCTGACAGTCACTCTAGCAGAGCGTCGTATTGAATCGGGTTACGTGGCGGCTGTCTTCTGATGACAGAAGAAGATGTGAAGCGAGCCGCTGTCGTACCACGTCCACGACGAGCTGCTATATTCTGGCACAATCCTGATGATATTGAAGCTGCTGAACCACTAATACGATGATCACTTCTGGTAACGCTGCGCCGTTATATTCATTTTGTGAACATACGGTAAAATTATACAGATGTTATATGAAAAAATGTTAGTCCATACTATGTCCAAAATAGCTTAGGTAATCGAATGTCACAATGTCAATGTAAAAAAAAAACAATAAAGTCGGTAAGTAGATGCCACAATTTCATGCCAAACAGTAATAATTATGCAGTTAATAATAATTTATCAATAAATTAAGACGGCACATAATCTAATCATAAATAGCCACCATTTTGATACAATAACAAAATAAATAAAACACAACATATAAACAAACGGATGCAATACAAACAAACCTTGTATACAATTAAAAGGCTACAACAGAATCAGTTTTCTCAAATTATACAACTAGATTATGATAGCCAGAAGACATTTTTATGATGTTATTGGAAATTAATTATTATGTAGTATAAGCCAAATAGGTTTAAATTTGTAATTATGCAAAGAAACGAGTTATAAAGGCTCCCAAAGACGTATTACCATCTCAAAAAAAAAACCTGATAACAATACTCTAACTAGCGATGAAACTCGTATCACAATCCACTCAATAGTTTCCAAACTGTTCGAACTTGAAACAGATAGACGTGATTGGGAACTTCGCTTCATAATATGTAGTGATTACAGCGAAGAGGAAATAGCTTCTCCAACACGGCAGGGGAGTATGTTAGGGGCTATATTTTAGTTAGTTCTTATGTCGTACCGTAAAGAAGATCAATAGAATTAGAGGCTATAGAAGAATGATGTAGGCTAGCAACTAACATACATACATGTATACATAGTACTTACATAAAAATGATAACATCATCATCATCCTTTGGCTTTGATGTATAATTTAGTAACGTGTGGAAGTTTTATTAACGAAGAATAGTAATAGTTTTTTTTTTATAGTTAAAGATTTGACTGTATTTTTCTCTAGCTCCTTAAACACTAATGGCTTTTCAAAACAATATAAATTTTGACAGTGATTCGAGGCATATTGTTTTTTTGTGAATTTTATTTTTGTTTTATTGGCAAAAATGATATTCCTGCCAGAAAGCAGCATTGTTGTGGTGTTGTTGTTCATTGTTATGGCAATGTAACTGGTATAAGAAACTTTTTTTTAGAACTGGTCATCGTATTAGTGGTTCATTAGATTGAATATCATCAGAATTTTTCCGGAATATAGCAGTTCATCGTGGACGTGGTACGACAGCGGCTCCCCTTTTCTTTTTTTTTTAGGTGGTAAATTATCAAATAACTACTCCCGCTCTGGGCGCAGCCTGGGTGTCAGACTTTTACTGACTAAAACCCACCCATGTTCCTTCAGATGCCTGTGTGCCAGCGGTACGATATCCCTATCGGACAAACTCGCAACCCTGGCAGGCATTGGCCCTTTCGGACCCCGTCAGTTGGTGCTGACATCTCTTTGAGGCGCGCGTGGAACACAACGCACCGTCGACCCGGGCCTGGTACTTATCGGATGGCAAGCTACCCATCGCTCACCGTCCGCAAGCCCACGCCTACGGTGGCCGGGAATCGGCCTACGGTGGCCGGGAATCGGACAGCGGCTCTCCTGACATCATCTTCTATCATCAGAGACAGCAGCCACGCAACCATTGATGCGACACTCCAGTAACTTTTTAACAAAACTGGATGACACCAATTGCTACGCTGTCATATTTATATTAAAAATAATCAACAAATAACAGCCTGTATATAGCAAGTCTCTGCTATTACTAACAAACTGCGTGGGCCGATAAATATCAAACACTGTTTTTCCAATTTTCAATCTCACATGAATAACAAAACAGTATAGAACTTTGACCTTTAGAACATACTGACCTTTATGTAGACCAAACAATACGAAATGATAATCAGAATCCCTAATACATACTCACTGCATAGAATAGTACAGAAGTTCGGCTCAATTCTGTTTAATCACTGGTTAAAATAAGTTCACAAAAGTTATTTACACGAATAATAGGTTTTTAGGTTATTTTGAATTTCTCAGTAGCAGCCCGGAGTCTGGATTTGTGCCCGGTTAATGGCAATAGGCTCGCTATGGGACTAAAACATAACTGGCAAAACACGGGTGTACTATAGGTAGGTACACCTCTGCCTAAACCTTCGGGGAATACAGGTGTGATGTTATGTGATTGTGTTAAATAATTTATTTATCTTTAAATACAGTACAGTTACACTTCTAATGACCACAGTCAATACTCGTACAATATGGGAAAGGTCAACCTTTCAACACAAAGACGCTAACAATTAGCTAAACAAGAAGCTAAACAATTACGTTAAGCGAAAAAAAAAACACGACTGAATGTTTATATTTCTAGCACAGACTACTTAGGTTATTTCTAACAATCCTGCAATGAGGGATATAAAATCAACAGTAAGATTTTTTTTGATACGAATTATTACCAGCAGAAATTATGAAATACTGTTTTCTTTTATATTACAATTCTACTTAAATGTTACCAGCTGAATAAAAAAATAAGGAAGTAATATTTTATTTTTTATATGTACTACCTAAATTAATAACAGTGTTCCAAGACCCCTTCGTGCCTCGGAAAGCACGTTAAGCCGTTGGTCCCGGCTGTTATCATTAGTAGTTCTTGAGATATCCAGTTGTGACAGACAGACTTAGTCTCACCATAAGGGTTCCTTTTTACCATTTTGGTACGGACCCTTCAAACGACAGTCAAGGAGACAAGTCAAAGTCAAAAATGTGACTTGAACTCGGCTAAGGATTCAAAGCCAAATAAGGAAAGAAAGAAAGAAGAATCGGAATGATTTTGAAGTAGACTACTGCTAGTGTGTTACGGAATTAGCCCGCAGATCGTAATTGTTTCGTATTATTAAACAAGTTTTAATTATACAATCAGCGAAAGTAGGCGCACGCTCACAGACGCACTTGTACCTAGATTTCGAACGAATAATACGAAGTATGTCCATGTAGTGTGTGAACGAATGCCAGTCGCAAGTGCGCTTGCACTCGCTTTATGAGAAGAGATTTTATGTGTGTGTGCGTTTTCGATCGTTGAATGGACTCGGCCTTCTGTACTATATTGTGCTCAGTGCGATAAAGATTTATCTGAATAAATAATGAGAATCTAATTCAATTTTCTGGTCCATACTCTCGTTTTTGGATTTAGGTCGCGTAAGATAATGTCTGGGTACTGAAGTTTCTTTATTAAGCTTTTGTTAAGAAATAATGTTTGTTGAGTTTAATGGAGAGGATATTTCCTACGTAGTAATAATAATTACTAAGATAAAGCCAAGGGTGATGGGGATGTTGTCCGTAATAAAATTATATGATAATACGCAGGATTTAAAATAGTTTTTAGTCATACGAAGCATTAACAAATAATATCTACTGATTGCTACATTGTCTATTTTTTTTCATTTTAGTAATTGTATTCATGTTGTTTACAAAGGTCATAATCTATGTTTCAAACTTAAAACCTACATAAAAAGGGGTACTTAGCGTTAGATCAAGTAACCAAGTAAGAAATTGAGCCGGAAGTACTGCAAATATTTTCCAACACACTTGTTGCCAATTAAATCGAAGGAATAGCTCTTGATATTCGTTAGAATTAATTAACAGATCGGTCTACCGACGTCTAACGAGCGGGCTAACCTTTGGAAGCGGTATTTCTAAGCAAATAAGCTGCAGATGGACGTCGTCGCTTCATGTGAAATACTAACAATACTCGTATTAAGACGCATCTTGATAAATGAGAAGGCGATAGGACAACATAATATATTGTTCTATCACCCTGCAGCCGACTTATTTAATCTCTATACGTTTTCTTTTTGTATAGAAAAAAAAAAACATTTGTTTGGACATAATATGACTTGACCAAATAAACATAATATTTTTTTATTTATTTAAATATAATATAAATTTATTTTGGTATCATAGATTTAGGCCGCCGAGAGAATGCGTACCTACCTGACACCTGTCTGTTGGACACAATTAGGAACTAATAAAGTTTAAATTCGTAAAACACGTTTTCTTTTGTACTCAGCTGACGGGTGTCAACTACGCATTCCCTCATCATGGCACCGGGCGCAGAATAGTTACAGTATAATGCGAGTAAAACCACAAGCAACAACTAGTAATAATAATAAAAACCTATAAAAAAAATCTAAAAAATTTTAAACATTGCGATAAATTATAATTTAATTTTAACCGTATATAGACGTGTTGTTTCTCTACTCAGAATGGGTACTTCGCTCATAAAGGGTGCCAGATACCGAGTACGAACGTACTTTAGCCTATTTAACATAAATAAATAATACTGGAAGCAGTTACGCCTGATTTATGTGTCCCGCAGTAATTTTTGTAGAACCTTAATTGAATAAAGAAGTTGGTTTTGAGGCGGTCGAGCCTTACCGAGCGTATACACTGTGCTGTGTTTTCTTTTTTTTTGCTGTAATGTACAGAAAACTTTGAGTGAAATGTCGAAAGTGCTTTTAGAAGAGAAAATAACGGTAGCACTTGCATTTAAATTCTAAAAATGCCATATACAATTATGCTTAGTTTTTATAAACAATATAGAAAGAAAGAAAAGAAAGAAAATACGTTTATTTGCGGTAAAAATAACGCAAAGAAATAAAAACACAAGCAAGAAAGAACAAGTTGAGGGAAAATATGCGTCATATTATATTCTAATCACAGCTACATTGCTTGTTGATGTCCGTTGTAACTGTTGTCATTTAAGTTATAATTTCCAAAAAGTTTTAAAAATTACTCGCTTTGTTAATTATTTATGACTTAAAAACCACTTTTCCAGCAGTGCCATTAATGTATAATGTAAGAGAAAATTGCTAAAATATTACCGTAGTAAGTTACACATAAATTAGTTACACAGCGGCAGCTTCCCGCTAACAATTAGACCACCCTATCAATTCCCCGGAGCCTCATAAAGGCAGTGTCCACTCAGAAACTCATAACATGACGATCAGTATGCAACTATGCACGCCGCGTCTGTGACTTGAATTGATTACATTGTACAGTCAAATTTCAATAATTGCCAAGGAGCTTTGAATAAGAAGACGAAAATTCTTATTCCAGCTCCTGATATTGAAGATCTTTTACCTATTTTCTGCCTTTCCGAAATGTTGGTATTTTACAGACATAGTAAAAAGTAATTTTGTTGCAATTGAAGAAACAATGACGTATCAATAAAACAGAAAATAATGTAACTTTGATTCTTTCAGATAATTTGGAATTGAAGAATTTTTTAATCCGACCACACAAACCACCAGATCGGAGAAAGTGGAAGAAGCTAATGTATGTAAGGATCCAAGTCCTAAATAGTATGTAGCTTTCTATATTTACTTTCAACGAAAAAGGGAGAAGGCGTGACTTCATTATTTTATTTACGCATGTCCATACCACCACCTGAATACTACCCTACCATAATTTCTAAACATCAAACTGGCCACAAAGAATGACCATTAGTTGACCATATAACGTCACAGCCTGCCAACAAGCCACAGCGGTGGCTAATGCACTCCGCTACTTCAAAGTTTTAACGATCTTTACTTAGAACTAGGGTTGGTTGAGTTTAATCATGATCTAAATCAAATGATTTTTAATTCAAAACAAAATGACCATAAGCAAAAAGAATTTTAAAAAACTGTGCAGAACATGTTTTTTTTTAGAATAATATGAAAATGCAAAGTAGTAGCAAAACATTTTTTTTTTCTTTTACGGATTTGTCTCAAAAACAATATTATGTTTTTGAGAACTATGGGAAAAATTACAACGGTCCACATAGCCAATACAATTTTAATCACATATTAATAATTTACTACTAAAACAAGTCTTGGATAAAAACTATATTTACAATTTTTAAGGAATAAACATTATGATTTTTTTAGGAAACGAAAAAATCTGATAAATCAAAGAAAAAAACAGATTTCGCACATCCCTACTTACAGCTAATGCTGCTTTACAAAATGTTCACTAGCAACTGGTTCGTACGTTAAACTTGAAGCAAAAACAGCATTAGACTGAAAAAAGTTGCGAAAGCATTAGGTACTTGGTAACATGATGTACTTGTAGAATGCATTAGACTGGGTGTAGTTTGTCGCCTTAAGTGATATGTTGTAAGTGTTAATTTGTCTAGACTTTGTGAGCTGAGTGTTTTGAAAGAGTTGTAAAGAAGGGGAGTATTTTTATGAAGCTATTTTGGCTGCTAGATATCTTTATTGATCAAACCTCATGGTGCTTCCAAAGCTGCGCTGTGATCGCCGATCATTCTATCAAGCGTTGCGATTACAGCAATAACCTCCATCACCTGCAACTATGTTTTGACCATGTTCTAAAATCGCCTGGCTACAGTGCTGAGAAGCTTGTATAGAAAGGACAACCACAACAGATATAATTATAATCTAGACCTAAGAATCATAATGATCAATAAGTCATGATTTTTATTTCCTGCTTCTTCGTTTGGTTGAAGCTTAAACGTAACAAATAAGTTGGGCAGAGCTCCACTTCAAATTCAAGCACCGTATGAAAAAATACAATATCATTCACAAGTCCCAAAAAGTAAACACAACTCAATTTCTCAACAGCATACACAGACACTCTAAAAATAAACCCGAATTTTAAACCTTCAAACAAGAATCCCGAAGAATTCCGAAGAATGTTCGAAGTCACGTGTTCGCAAGTAATTCAGTAGGCGCAGGAATACTTGGGAAGTTTCCTGTCTCTTTAGATAGGCAAACTTCGATTAGAAACTAAGCCTGGTGCTTCGGAGTTTGACAAGTGTAGTCCGACTTCATGTTGTAAAGAGTAATTGCATGTGACTTTTTTATAGTTGACAACTTTGAAGCGGTTGCCAAAGTTTGTGCCAAAGGTGATACTTTTGGGAATTTGAAAATGGTTATTGGAAAATGTTAGAGATGAGGTAAGTTTAGTTTCTTACCTATTTTTAGAGGTTTAGGAAATTTTAAGACTTAGAGAGACTTAGAGAGGTTTAGAAACTTTTTATGCAGATGAATATGACAAATTAGTACATTATGTACAATATTTAGATAATAAAAAGGTTTTACATTATAATATTTCCGCGAGCAAAAGTTTTATGTAACCGAAAGTTATTTTAAACAGTTGTTTCTTACATCGACATCATGACAATATTTTAAACAAATAGGTATTTCAATTCATATCTTTTCAAGTTTTATATTTGAATCCAAACACCATTGCAATACATTTCGTGCTAACATTACTTCTATTCTATATCCAATAACAGAAAATACGAGACGATACATTCATAAACACTCTAACACAAGCATATTGAATCCATTCCAAAGTACTAACTTTACCAGTTTACGCTAGCAAAATACAGAATCCAGTACAAAGTGATAGGTATTCCTGTAATAAATTACATTAGAATATACAAGCATCTCGTGGACTGAAACCAAACAGTACAGCTGATTAATTGCCCAGCTCGCCTTGTGTTAAAATAAAAAAGATGTATAAAAATCAGTTGGTACTATCGATCTCCTTCCTTTCATTTATTCTAGAATGTTTCTTAATTTTTACTTTGTTGTTGAGCTAGATGTTAAGACCATTATATTTTAGCTCTTGAATACCAGTCAGATGTATTTTTCTTGCTTTTCATAAGTTTCGTTAACCCTATTTCACAATTTCATAGAGAGACGCCATGCATTTGCTAATGAGCACACAAACAGTTTCTTTAAGCAAACAGACCACAGCAAAATCCGACCAAAGGCTACAGAGGCGAAGAAGATCAAAGTAATCATTTGAGCCAACATATTACACAGTACACTACCTACAATGTAAACCTATTGAACATCACAAGGAATACGATTCGAGTAATAAACACCTTCAAAGATTCTAATCGATTCAGCTATTAACAACCCCAATTTATATGTTCTGAATCCTTCACCTTCGAAAGTAAATAATGTACTCTAACAAAAGTATAACGAAATGGTAATCGAATGCCACATCGATTTCGTATAAATTAATTTGGTACATCGTAAATCTCAATAAAGTCTTTGGGAAGCTCTTTCACGCCAGAAGATTAGTACGGAATACAACAGACTCTGGTTTTAGCCTTGAACTGGGAATCGATTTCTTGGGACAAAACAGTCATCATATAATATGTAAGGATTTTCGATTGCTTAATTACAAAGGGGATGATGTTGATAATATTTGTTACAGTAAGTAGAAAAGACTAAGGGGTCTACTTCGAACATAAATCTGAAGTATCGGCCGAGTGTTCGGTCGTTTCTTTACTACGGCAAACTATCGCTGACTACGGCGAAAAAAAAAAAAGACAGTCGAAGAGATAAGTCAAAACTGTGACATGAAGTCGGGTAAGGCACTCAAAGTCAAAAAACCGGCCAAGTACGAGTCTGACTCGCGCACGAAGGGTTCCGTACCACTATCTATAAAAACGGCAAAAAAATCACGTTTGTTGTATGGGAGCCCCCTTAAATATTTATTCTGGTTTTTAGTATTTGTTGCTATAGCGGCAACAGAAATACATCATCTATGAAAATTTAAACTGTCTAACTATCACGGTTCATGAGATACAGCCTGGTGACAGACGGACAAACAGACAGACAGACGGTGGAGCCTTAGTAATAGGGTTCCCGTTTTACGCTTTGGGAACGGAACCTTAAAAAGGAAACTTTGGAAGTTATAAAACGGCCAAACATTCGGCCAATACTTCGGTTTAGCACTTCGGAGTAGACCCCAAGAATTAAGTTCGCTAAATATTTAAGAAAAGTGTGAACGTGAAATCAGCAATTATAACTTGCTTGACACATTCTAAAATCTTCTAAACTCCATAAATACAGAAGAAGGTATGTTAGTTGTTGTTGATTTACTGCGAATCTTAAGTATATATAAGAAGGGATTTAACGAAAATTGACGTCTAAAAGGTGAAAAGGGAGCCGAATGTTTCAAGGTTCGGCGTAATGTAGGCACGTGTGTAATAATATAAGATTATAAAAGATAACAGCCATTCAAAACTGAGAACTAAGTCGAGGTTGTTATGACTGAAAATAGATTTAATGTTACATAATGTCATTGCTCGCAGTCATAACAGATTATGATTGTTATATTCAACCTAAACAAAGCGATAATAGAACTGAAAGTAAAATAATAACCCAGTTTGTTGTTGTTTATTTACTATCCCATTTATGACTGGATTTATTTTTATATGTACGTTAAACTATAAAGACGTTAGCAATTATGTTATTAAAAATACCTTTTAATATCTGTCTTTTACTATTATTTTTGATATTGAATATAAATTAATCTCTTTAGAAGCATCGTTCAATTCCAAAATCCAGCCATCACAATGGTGCTTTGTCACCCGATATCTTAGCAACTTTAGTCATCTTTCGATTCAAAGTTCATTCACTCTCATGCAGTGGCATTTATGACGTCGTCAATGTAGCACATTGAACCACCCCGATGGTACTTGAGATAAAATTAAAAACAGAGGTTTCAGCGTTTCATGATCGGTACGTCTCGAGACTTGTTCGGGTGGAATTTATAATGACACTTGGCATAACTTGAGGGCACCACTCGAACCATCACCATCTGCCTAGCCTTTTCCCAACTATGTTGGGGTCGGCTTCCAGTCTAACCAGATGCAGCTGAATACCAGTATTTTACATGGAGCGACTACCTATCTGACCTCCACAACCCAGTTACTGGGTAACACGATACTCCTTGGTAAGACTGGTTTTCAGACTTTCGGGCTTCTGACGACCCCTAATGACTGTCAAAGATGACAACTGACAGCTGGAAGCAACGGCTTAACGTGTTTGATAAATGATAAATGATTTATTTCTGTAAGTAGGTTTGTACAAACACTTTTACACGTCAATCATATTTAAAAAAACTAGATGAGGTCGGCGTTTCGTATCCGACTACTCTGAGAAGAAAGGCCGAAACAAACTCAGAGGTCACAGTCTCTTTTTAAAGTCCAGACATAATCTTGAAAAAAATAAAAAAAACAATTCACATAGTCCTCACATTCATAATAATTAAAATAATATAATACTTTACAAAGTAAATATTCATGTCATAGTTTAGGTATTTAAAAATTTCAATCAAAAAATAATATAAATAGCTGGCAAAAAAAATCAAATCAAGATTCACTGTAAATTGGAGCAGCTCAATCCCAAGCCTTTTTGTCCTCAATAAAGTCTTTAACAGTATAAAATGCTTTCTGGCACAGTTTCCGTTTTATAAAACATTTGAATTTATTAAGGCTTAATTCTTGAATATGGCTAGGAAGTTTATTATAAAAACGTATACACTGGCATCTAAACGAGCCACCTATTTTTTTAAGCCTGGTTTTAGGAACAACAAATTTGTGCTTGTTCCTAGTATTTACATTATGGATATCACTGTATTTTTTAAACAGATTAATATTTTTATGTGCATACAATAGATTTTCAGAAATATACTGAGAAGCTACAGTCAGTATATTAATCTCTTTAAATTTGTCTCTGAGGGAGTGTCTGGGACTTAATTTATAAATTGCACGAATTGCTCTTTTTTGTAAAACAAAAATTGTCTGAATGTCGGCGGCATTTCCCCACAACAGAATACCGTACGACATTACACTATGAAAATAACTAAAGTATACTAAGCGGGCTGTCTCTAAATCAGTTAAATCACGAATTTTTCTAACGGCGTATGCTGCAGAGCTAAGCTTTTTCGACAATTTATCTACATGGGGGCCCCATTGAAGCTTGGCATCCAAAGTTATGCCTAAGAACACTGTAGAATCTTCGGGTTTCAACTCTTCACCCTTTATGAGCACACTAGTTTTTACTTGTCTAACATGAGGTATTGTAAACTTAATACATTTAGTTTTTTTCTCGTTAAGAAGTAGGTTATTAACATTAAACCAGTTAACTACTTTTTCGAGGGCACTATTTACATTGTCAGTAACTAACTGCTGACGTTTGAGTTTAAATAAAAGTGAAGTGTCGTCTGCAAACAACACTATATCATGTTTATCCTTTATGAGGTAAGGCAAGTCATTTATATAAATAAGAAACAAAAATGGGCCAAAAATTGAGCCCTGGGGTACCCCCATTCTTACTACAGATCCGGGAGATCTTTTTCCGTTAACATCAACTCTCTGAATCCTATCACTTAAATATGAAGTAAGAAGATCCAGAGAGGCATTTCGGATTCCGTAGTGGTGCAGTTTCCTGATTAATGTTTTATGAAGAACGCAATCGAATGCCTTGGACAAATCACAAAAGATGCCCAAAGCATCGCATTTATCCTCCCATGCATTATAAACATGTCCTAAAAGTAGTCGAACGACCCTTTGTAAAACCGAACTGTTTGTTATGTAATAACTTATGTTTATTAAAAAATCTTTGCATTTGATCTAAAATAAGTTTTTCAAAAATTTTACTAAAGGTAGGTAGCACTGAAATAGGTCTATAATTAGTAGGGTCTGATGTACTACCCGATTTAAACAACGGTATTATTTTACTGTTTTTCATAAGATCAGGAAACTCACCAAGGTCAATACTATTATTAAAAATAACAGCTAAACTAGGTGCTACAATGTTTATAATCGACTTAGCAACGTCCACAGAATTACCCCATAGATCTGCGGTCTTTTTAACATTTAATGTGTGAAAGATTTTAATTACATCTTTACAGGTGACATATTCGAAATGAAATTCAGAATCACAAACTGGAACGTTTTCCTTAAGTAAAGACTCTGCAGCAGTGGTTGATGAGTTTAGAGATTTAGTAGTCAATAAAGGAATCTCTGCAAAGAAATTTTCAAAGGCCGCGGCGACTTGAGAATCTGATTTAATTATACTGTCATCAATAGCAAGGCTGTAGTCACTACTTCGGTTGCATGACCTTCGCGTTTCACTATTAATGATATTCCATGTCATTTTTGATTTTTGAACTTAAGTAACGTGACTTGGCCATACAACAAACATTTTTAAATAATTTTGAATAATTCTTAACATATAAATTAAATTCAGCAGTGTTTATAATAGTCCGTTCATCATACAACTCATATAGTCGTTTTCTACTTTTATGTATACCAACGGTGGCCCAGTCACTGAAAGAAGCATTACTATTAACCAAGAATGTTTTTGGAATAAAAGTGTTGGCAAATTGTGTGCAATACATACAAAAGAAATCATTATATTGTTGATTAGGGGCACATAGTTGACAAAACTGGTAATTTACTCAAAAGTTTAGTTTTAAATGTTTCCAAGCGCTTAGTAGTTTTTGGGTTGACAGTGATATCTTTTTTAATAACTTTTTTGTTCGGATTTGGAATAGTGATTAATTGTCCGCAATGATCTGAGTCTATTAGATTAATAATTTCTTTGTGGGTTGGTATAACATCTGTATAAATGTTATCTAGGCATGTGGCACTAGTGGGAGTTATTCTAGTGGGCTCCAAAAATTGGTAAGCAAGATTGTATGACTGAAATAAACTTATAATTTTAGTACTTAACCCAGAATTTTCTAATAAATTAACATTAAAATCAACACAAGTGATGATAGACTTATTTGAATTACAGATTTTGTGCAATACATCATCCATAACCTTTTCAAAACAATCATACAATCCTGAGGGAGGTCTGTACACACTTAATATAATGAACTGCTCCAATTATATACAGGCTATTTCAATTGTCCGCTCAACAGAGAGGCTCACAATGTCCTTGCGGTCTTTAAATCTAAGCTGGTTATTCACTAAAATTAATGAGCCACCATGTATAGCATTTACTCTGCTGAACGAACTACCAACCTGGTGATTACTAAAATTGAACATGAACTGGTGGCTTTTAAGCCAATGTTCTGTCATACAAAGAATATCTATATTGTTACAATTCAGGAATAATTCTACTTCTAAATCTTTGTTCAAAAACCCTTGAATGTTTTGATGCACCAAGTTTATACTATTTGATTTTTTTACACTTTCATTTGATTTATTATTTGCTTTCATAACATTTTTGCAAGAGTTTTCCTCCATTGTCCTAATTTCTAATTTAAATGATAATCAATGTCATCAATTGCTACCAAATTATTGACGGAATAGTTTAAAATTACACTGCATTGCTCAAAAGAAGCAATTTGTTTAGCCAAATTTTTGGCTGAAATAGTAAAAAAATATGATAGCGACACAGCTATCTGTCTTTTGTGGTAGTTAGAAAGATAGTACATAACAATATTATATCTATCCTTTGTCAAATACAAATTATTACTAACATAATTGTTAGTATCAATTAAATGGAAAAGATTATCATTATAAGTTAAATTGTGCAATGTAATATTAATGTCAAATCTTATGTTATTTTCTTCCTGTGGCAAACTGTTACTATACGGGAATGTAAACAACACAATTTTTTGTAAACGTAAGTTGCACAATGTTCTATGATATTGGAGTAATTCTCCTTTGTTTACATTTCCCCTATTTCCCATAAAAATTAATAATGTTGTTTCCTGTTTAAAGTTACATTTAATAATTTCTTTCATGATATCAAATAAAGAACAACCAGGCATGCAGTAATTTATTATTGAGTGTCCTGGGTATTCATTTGTCAACAAGTGGCCTAAGTCCTTGCCAATCTCATCACAAAATAATACAATATCATTATTTACGATTTGTTTACATTGTTTATTGTAATTATTAGTATAAGGAATTTTCAAATCAACACAAGGCAGCGGTAAGGTGGTATTGCATGTTGCCAATGAATGGTCTGGCGTAGGTACATTGGATGTTGTTTGACAATGCTCACAGTTGTTTGTTTGTGAGTTAACCAAATCATTCATTGCCAACATATATTCCCTCATTAGATGTTCAGAGGTATTATATTTGTTTGTCATTGAACTAAGTTTCTCTTGTAGGTGGTCAAGTTGTGATTGCAAGTCCTCTGTGTCAATGTTGTATTTCCTAGTACCTTGCTCCAAATTAAAAGAATACATATCTAATTGTTTAAGTAAATTTAACCTTTCTCTATTGAGTTTAACAGTTTTGATAAAGAACCTCTGTCTTTTTACCATTTTCAGTGTTTTTACAATGTATTTATTAATTTTAATGTATTTTTTTAGTTTGTTTTTACTGGTGACTACCCTCACTGAATAACATGACTTCGAATCGTCATCACCTGTTAAATCTATAGTGTAAGAGGGTTTTATGGCAGAAACCATTGATGGGGCAATAGGAATCAATTCATTGAAAAGACTTTGATTCAGCGAGGCTGTGATGTTATGATTCCGGTTTTCCGAGGCACGGAGGGGACTTGGTTATATAATATATAAAGATGACCACCCATCCACGGCCCAACCGCGGCAAGCGTAGCTTAACCTGATCGATCGACCCATGCGGCTGTTATTACTTAGCCACAAGCCCCTTCCACCACTCGAACCCCAGGCTGTATATGTGAGATAAAAGTATATGACAGTATCCGAGACCCAAAGTGACTAGGAGAAATATGGAATATTTTGGGTTGCATGCCTATTTCTTGGGGAATCGGGCTACATAGATATCGGTAGGCGAGGAGCTAGTAAACTATGAAAATTTATGCACGAATATGGCCCTTTTGCCTCCATATATTAAGCCCAACTGTGCCTTCAAAGACCGTTTATGAATCTAGTGTTGATATCACTTGAGAAGTTGGCTTTTTGATACCTTCATCAAGGAGAAGCTCAGAATTTATTATTACGATTTGTTGTTATGTTTAAATCACATTCGGAATGTGGGGTTTGTGTCTTTGTGCTAAATTCGTACAAACATAGTAACATATCTATGTGTATAGTCCCACCCTCACGCCATTAACGAGTACGTATCAAATGTCTAAATACGAGAACATTTATTTCCCCTTGACGCCTTTGTACCTATAATTTGCTTTTATTTTCTTCCTATTTTAAAATTAGAGCTACGTTAGTATCTTCCAGTTTTGTTGGGTATTTTAAAGCGTTTAAATGAAATGATGGTACCTACATGATCCGCTAATGTAATAATAGTATTTGTAGTCTATATAAATGCTATCATCCATTATTTTTTCACTTGTCATTTAACAAAAGTTAGTTACATTTTCATCAGCTCAAATTCAATAACTAATAATTATAATAAATAAATGTCATAAGCATTGACCTGTCAAGAGGGCATTGAAACGAAGGACAA
Source organism: Tiliacea citrago (assembly GCA_963921375.1). Taxonomy (NCBI): domain Eukaryota; kingdom Metazoa; phylum Arthropoda; class Insecta; order Lepidoptera; family Noctuidae; genus Tiliacea; species Tiliacea citrago. The sequence continues at coordinate 26,938,410 of OY992787.1, read as the reverse complement.
TGCATTTATCATAATGACACTTAATTAATGCCCATTATTCACCCGTGAAACATTAGCATGATAATACACCCACTTTTTCATCCAAGTTATTAACACGTTGAAACTGCCGACTGCAAAAAAGCCGATGGCACCCGAATATCCCCGAACCTGTAAACACAGGCGATGGCAGCAAAACACAAACAGAGACCGGCCAATTTTACTTAGTAGTTAATCTGTAATTCGTGATTCAAATCCCCGGCGCGGTCGATGCGACACCGCGCCTATCCGTTTAAATGGACAGAAAAAAGACGAGGTGTGGCCGATTCGACCGTCGGGAATCGGTTATGTAGTGAGCGGTCAGCGTGCCGCAGTAAGTAATCTTGGACTCGCCTAACGAGGAAAAAGAAAAAGTGCTGTGAGTAAATATGTACTGCTAAAAGGGATGGAAACGAAGCTCTTGTAATTAATTAAAAGCGATTTGATTTGATGGACATGGTATAAGTCCAGGGGTCGTACAACCCCGGTTAAGAGTTAAGCCGTTTATGAGGTTACCTTTACAATGATGAAACCCAGTAAAAGGGTTACCCACATCGTTTGGGTTTTTGATTAACTGCTTAGAAAAACCAAGAAAAAATAAAAATCATAATTTGGGAGCAGTTAATAGCATCCTTATTTTTTGACATACTTCCTTGACATACCTAATCTTTTCTTTGTTTGACATTATATACGAGTATCTACAATTTTAATTTCAACAAGGTTTTAACTTTTATTACTTTATATCGTTTTTAGGGTTAAACCCAAAGGGTAAAACGGGATCCCTATTACTATGGCTCCGCCGTCTGTCTGTTTGTCTGACTGTCTGTCTATCTGTCCGTCTGTCACCAGGCTGTATCTCATGAACCGCGATAGTTAGACCATTGAAATTTTCACAGATGATGTATTTCTGTTGCCGTTAGAGCAAAAAATACTAAAAACCAGAATAACATAAATACTGAAGGGGGCTCCCATACAACAAACGTGTTTTGTTTTGCTGTTTTTATAGATAATGGTACGGAACCCTTCGTGCGCGAGTTAGACTTGCACTTGGCCGGTTTTTTAAAATATATTTTGAGAATCTGAGAACGTTGTAGACTTAGGGCCAATTTCACCGACCGTATTTCAAAACGCGTTTAAGAAAACTAAATTCTGCATAAACAAGTTCAAATATTGATCTCGTTTTACGTCCAACTAATTTCACCAGATACATTTTGATCGCGTTCCCAAAAACCAAGTTTCCATGGCATAAAATGTCAAATGTGAACATGAACGCAATTCGTTTAGCATTAGCAACATGCAATAGCGACCTACTGCGCTTAAATTTTATCACCACGCTTTTATTAAGTCACTTTTTTTCTGTGTGTCTGTCTGTCGTTCTGGTTGGAATCTTGCAACTCAAATTTAGAGTACTTCCCGATTAGCTATCCGGCTGAAAGTTTCAGGGTAGCTCACAACTCGATGACAATGCATTTAAAATTCATTTATTAGCATGCTATGCCGACTTAACTTAAAAAAAACCATAAAAACCGCTATACCTTGTAAAGGAAGCGAGGTAGAGCAAAAATAGGGGTTTCACTAATCATGACACATCGATCGAGATATTCGCAAACCTGAAAACATAACCTAAATATTTAATGTTTTTAGCAAAAATCTGCAGCAGTGTAGATGAGAAGGTGATGATGATACTGCTATTTGAAATTAAACTTCACTATAGCAATATTCATAATTTGTGGACACATTGTATAGGCTTTTGATTAACTGCTCTAAAAATCCAATCGAAAACCCTTTCAACGGGTTACCAAATTTGAATGGCTTATAAATTAAGCCGTTCAAAAAGATTACCCACATCGTTTAGGTTTTTGATTAACTGCTAAGGAAAACCCTATCGAAAACCCTTTCAATGGGTTACCAAAATGGTCCCTGGGTATAACGTTCTGCTTAGATTCCTGTAGGTAAATTAATTTCTGTTGTGTAAGACGAAAATAAGTCTAGTTTGATGAAAAAAATATTAAGTACATTTTCTTGTCGGTTTCCTGCTTGCTCTTACAATCTATGTATCCCTTCATCCATAAGATCACACATTACTCCAAGTCACTACTCCTGGACTTCTAAATCCTTTTCCAAATACCAGAAAAGCGCATCGCCATAGACTGTGACAATATTCATCACTTGCCCGCACTCCCATTTGATCGACATCACACAAAAGCCGCAACAATTTGTCGCTCCATATCACACCAGGCCTTTACATGTACATTCAGACTGCACTTTGCGGGGTTAGAAGGACAGAACACGCCATTGGGAATCCGCAAAGCTAAATTGGACTTGGGGACCGGTCACTTGCCTCGTTCCAATCGACTTGTTTCTTTAGCACAAGAAAATGTTTTAGATTATATCTATACGCCAATAAAGAGATAACGAAGCACAATAGGGCAATTTAACAAAACATTGTATTCTATAGTATCATCGTGAATGTTTGTTTCGGCGATTACTTTGGATGTGTTTATGGAAATGAGGGTATTTGTTATGGCAGCGTTCCTGCAAGTATTGGATGTTTCTAAATTGAAATTCTGCGTGTGTAATTGAAAATTCTAAACGTTATTGCTGTTTACGTCATTGTGAGAGGATGTTAGTTTTATTGCTACGTTCTCTTTTATAAAGTAATTAAATTACAGAATAATTTTCAATTCATGAAAAAGGTTTAAAAAATCTGTTTTACAGTAATAAATCAACATATGAGTAAAATTAAAAACACAACTGCCCTGCCTTGCAGTCGGGGGACCTCTTCGATTAAAAAGTTTTCCACAGAACGGTCCCCCGCCAGCAATGATAATTTTATCTATCTGTATAATCAGTGAGTAAATGAGTGACCTTTTCTTTGTACTACATACAGATTAACCAATACAACTTGTTTTTTTACTTTTTAATTCGTTTTTTGGCATGGCAGTCGTGTTTTATTTTAAATTATTTATTTTAATTATATATATTTTAGTGACCAGTTTTATTTTAAAACATGTAAGTAATGCTAAGTGGTTTTTATTTTAAGCAATAAAGGTGGTTTTATAGTCACGCGGCGCGGCGCGGCGCGGCGGCGGCGGCGAGGCGAGGCGTGGATGGCGTGGGGATAAAATGTTTGTTTTGCATGTACCTACTCCCTACCTATGTAAAATTGATGTTAATAATTTTTATAGTTTTGGCATGTGCTCATCAAGTCATTCAATTTGATATCTATATTGTAATAACTGCAGGTTTTTTTTTCACATTTGAAATGTAGTCGTACATTAATCCTTGTTGATTTTTTTTCAAAAATATTTATAGCCTATGTCACTTGGGATGATAAGAATTCTAACGATACTCCATAAATCTAAATCTGTTCAGACATTTAAAGTTATGGTGGCACAAAGAAACTCACGTATATAGATACATACATACATATCTATCTATGTGAGTTTATCTATGTGATATGTATGTGTTACCTGAGATGTATGAAACCTTGGAATTATACACAATTCCTAGGAAATATATGCAATTCCGAGCCTACTTAGGAAATGTGTAAAATAATGTTTCAAAGATCTTACACACATTTCCTGTGAAATGTATGTATTTCCTAGGAATTGTATGCAATTCCGAGATGATACTAGGAAATATACACCGTGGCCTTTTAATCGTCTAACAACGGCAGCCCACTTCATGTATACAATGACTACCTACTAATAATTCATAAAAGTAAAAAAATATTCATTAACTTTTAATAATAAAAAAAAAAAAAAATCGTTATGACGCATGATGTAGTTTGAAACACCCTGTTATGAGCGCGGTGCGAGCCTTGCGCTCCATTCCGCGCCGCCCTTGGAACGCAAGGCTCGTAACAGGGTGTTTCAAACTACGTCATGAGTCGTAAATATAGTCATAAGATTTCACGGTTTCAGTCAGCCAAATAACTCATAAAAGTAATTTAAATTAAAAAAATAGGAATAAGAGGCTTATCGATCATCCAATCTACTAAGCGCTTGCAAAGCAGTCCCTCTTAAACGTCATTAGAAAAATCAATTTCAATGAGTAATATCCTCAACAAATATTTCACTTGACTCCTTTAGATCCTGTTTCAAAATTCCAACTCCAGTAGAATTCCTTTTTCATAATTGAAAATGGAACTGTTCGACAAGTTTTCGATAAAATTCTCAGGAATATGCGCTATACAGACACACTCTGGGGGTTGGACACTGTAACTTTATACTTCGAAACGACTTGCAGATACAAATGTTTCGCCGGCACCTCTACAATACACTTTTCCTGTTTTACTATCCTAAACTGTCCGATTCTCGATCTCTGTGCCTTCCTCACTGAGAATCTTATTTCTATTTGCTTGCGATATTTTTATTATTGAAATTTTGGTTTTAATGATTATTTTCTGTTCATTGAGTGAAATATTGGCGTTCAATCGTTGTGAATTTATATTTATTTATTTATTTATTTAAACTTCTCACACACAATAATGTACAAAGGCGGACTTAATGCCTTAGGCATTCTCTACCAGTCAACCAAAGGTGGTGAAGAGATAAGATGGCGGGTGCTCTGATTGAGAGAAAATAATAATATTATAAAATATTAAAATATAACATAATTAAATATAAATATAATAGGTACAAAATTACATAAATAGGTTATAAACTTAGTTATAATACACATATATTTACTATAATATATTTCCTACATTATATATATATACATAAATATACATACAAGTTCAATGAAAAGACATTAAATTGAGATGACTCTACACTATTTGTTTTGACAAATAACTCTGCAATTTTCGCTTAAATGCAAACCGACTGGTGGCCGTCCTGATATCGAGAGGAAGCGCATTCCAGAGAAGAATGGACTGAATATGAAAGGAAGAATGAACAAAGTCAGAAGTATGAGAAGGACAGAGTAGAAGAAGATTGTTGGAAGAACGCAGGTTCTTAGCATGTGAAGAACATAGATATTGGAAGTGAGACATAAGATAAGAAGGAGGGCTCGGAGAGTTGAGAAGGGAAAAAAGTGTGGTCAAAGCGCGCAAACTTCTTCTCTGGCGAATGGACATCCATTTGAGCTCAGACCTATAACTTGACACATGGTCATATTTTCTTAAATTAAATATGAACCGGATACCATTGTTGAGTAGTCTATCGAGCTTATCTAGCAAAACCGCATTTAAATCAAAGTAGCACACGTCAGCATAGTCGATGATAGGAAAAATCAAAGTCTGCACAAGCATAGTCTTCGTCTTAGCGGGCAAAAAGTTTCTCAGACGATACAGGGATCGTAGAGTACCGTTGACCCTTTGACTAACACTAGAAACCTGGCGTTGCCAGCCCAGCGTTGAGTCAAGATGCAAACCGAGATCTTTCACCGTAGGGGTAATGGGTATGACAGTACCATTAAAAATAAGAGAAGGAAGAGATGTAAGAGCCACCCTACCCATCATGCGCGGGCTACCAATTACAATGGCCTGACACTTTGAGGGGTTTACTGACACCCCAAAACTATCTGACCACTGTTTAATAGAGTCTAAGTCTCGGTTTACATCTGCTATAGCGTCCGATAGACCCTCCACCCGCCCAGCTGCATACAACTGAAGATCATCAGCATAAAGATGATACGAACATCGAAGACAAAGAGTTATAAAATTAATGAAGATGGAGAATAACAATGGAGAAAGAATACCGCCTTGTGGAACGCCAGCATCCAGGTCACGCCAACTCGATGAGCTCTCATCAACGCGAACCGACTGCTGACGTCCTCGAAGATAAGAAGAGAACCATTCCAGGGCCTCGGGCGAAACCATAAGATGAGAGAGGATAGAAAGGAGAATATCATGGCTGACGGCATTAAAGGCATTGGAGAAGTCAATTAATACCAAAACGGTAACCTTGGTATCCTCCATTGCTTCTCTAATGTCACCAGTCACTTTAAGGAGAGCGGAGGCTGTACTGTGCCCAGGCCTGAATCCAGACTGAAAAGAACTAACAAGGTTGTTCTGGTGAACAAACCCCGTAAACTGCTTGTGTACACAGGCCTCAAGCACTTTAGACAGGAATGGGAGAATGGAAATAGGTCGGAAGTGGCTAAGTAGGGAGGGATTTGAAATCTTAGGGAGTGGGCGGACATAGGCCATACGCCACAGGGATGGGAATTGTCCGGAATCAAGAGAAAAGTTGATGATGTGAGTAATCGGAGGGAGAAGGATATCAAGGATCCAAACGACCATACTACGACTGATGCCGTCATAGCCCACAGCCTTGGATTTTATGGAAAGGATAATCTTTTTAATCTCGTCCAAGGTGACCGGAGAGAAGTGAAATGGTTCTATGATGGGACTAGCTAGGCCAGTAATGAAATCGACCGTCTGGGACAACACTTGGGAATCCAAATGACAAGTGGTTGTAAAGTGACGGTTGATATCATCAAGGCCAAACGTATTAGGAAAATCCACATGACGTGGTCTACCGATACCAAGAGTGCCAAGGAACTTCCAGATATCAGCAGGTGAAGAAGAAGATATGTTCTCTAGAATATGGCGGCGTTTAGCGTTGCGTATCATCTGATTACACCGATTTCTAGCAGTTTTGAAAAAGCTGCGATTTTCTTCACTGCGATCCCTTTTAAATTTGCGAAAGGCCCGATCCCTGCGCCTCATCGCCATCCGAACCCCTGTTGTCATCCAAGGAGCAGGAGAACGCCGAAGTTTAACCTTCTTAACAGGAGCGTGTTTGTCGTAGAGAGCAAGGACCGTCCGATCGAAAATACGCAGCTTCTCGTCCACAGCTGTCGCCGCTGCCAGGTGTTCCCAACTGAGGTCTGACGCATCCTGACGAAGCTTCTCAATGTCCATGCGCGCAAAACACCGCATGTGCAGAACTTTTGGGACAGGTTTAGGCGGTTTTAGGACATACGAGAGGAAAATGAGGTCATGATGGGAAAAACCAGGAGCAGGACACTGACCATGAGAGGAAACAAGGGAGGGAGTGGATGTAAGGATTAGGTCGAGCCAAGTGTCATCGCCTGAGATATTAAAATGGGTAGGTTGCAGTGAAAGTATATATCGTGTTATATCGTTGTTAATGCTTGAAATTTTTTATTTTTTTTGCACCTACCATGTTTTGCCTCTGCATCATCCTAAGTTAGACTGGGAAAAAGGCATTCCGTTTTTACTCGTGCAATAAAGAATATTTATTTTGTTTCATCGTCTGGTTTTTCTACGGATATTTTAAATGATCACGTATTTTTATTTAGTCAGCACAAAACCAACGCTGGTGCTGCGTGGGCATATCATAGTTACAATCAAATTGGTAGTGCTCGCTGGGCAAGCAAATATGCAAATCGAGAATAACCTGCCATGATGACGTTTTACATACCATGTGGCTCTTATTTATTTTAATTCATTTCGGTAGAATGAATACGATTGTATGAGTGTTAGGCTCACACATAGAGATACAAAGCGATATTATAAGATATACATAGCCCTAGGCATACAATCATCTGAAAAACATTCCAGCCCGCAAACTCCTTCAACTTGAAAGATAAGCAGTTCCATTTCCAACAAACAAAACAAAAACTAAAGAATATTCAAGTATATACAATCCGCGATAGATAAGTTTGAACAAAAAAATGATGTCTCTTGTAAGACGGTCCTTCCATCTGTAGTTTCCTAACATCTGGGACCGTGGCGGTAAATTGCACCCTAGGGATGTGTCGATTCAGTTATACTACATTTTGTTGCTTACCCAGTTGCGGCACTGAGATAAATAGGAAATGGCTTTTTACCCGGCTTTCACGGTATATCTATTGTACTATATAAAAGTATCGGGTGATACATAAATTGGCGCATTTTTCTCTAGAATCCAGCTTTGTTGGTCTTAAAATTCTTACGTTTTGGTCGTTATTATTTATGTCTGTGTTTCATGTTTGTATAGTAAAATAGTTTTAAAGCTGACTGAGATATTTTATCAAACCAGCAATTTCTAAATATATAGATACTGGATCTAGTTAAACTTCGCCAGTTTTGTTAATTAGTTAGCAACAATAGTCTAGTATAACGGTAGCTTTTTGATCTTACAACATCTGCATTTCTACAATTGCAGTCCATTCCTCAATCGCTTATATTTTCGAAGATTCTCACCGTTTGCTTCTATATTTTATCTTCTATTCTTTTTCAAATAGTACAGATGATTGAAGATTCAAGATTCTTTTGTAAAATATTCATGTTTCAATGCAATGATGTCACTATTGCCAACAAGTATTGGCAATTTTTTGGAACACAGTCTATCGATTTCTTACTTTTCAAAGCCAGTTCGTTTCGGTTCGTTGCTATTTTTCATATTTTATGTAGGTAATATGACTTTTTTTCAATTCAGCAGGCACTTGCTCCAACAGGAATCAATATGTCTTTACATGTGGTACTATTTTGTATTCATATTCGAGTGTTATTAGAAACATTAACGCCATACAGCTGTTGTACATAATTTCCTCGTTATTAGACTCAATTAACATCAACCAAACACGTATTTAAACACACGAAAAAATAAAACTTCCAAGGCAAAGTTACCCAAATAAATGGTAACACTAAAACATAAATAGAAATAAGCCAATAATTCCTCTATTAAAGCAATAAAGATAGCACCACCATATTTTATGGCATTTTTACGTTCATCCCCGCAGTTATAATATTTACATTTCATTTTATGGTATCGTCCAAGTTCGTAGAGGGAACGTGTTTTTATATTTCCCCTCTAAACAGCAGTTATGTATGTATATTTGGACATGAGAGAATAACGACATGTGCAATGGACTTAAAGTTTAGGTCTGTGAGGACTTAAAATATTACCTTGTGCCAAACAAAATGCGAACTATACGAACTATAGTCAGGATCTCACAAAGAGACTCATGTAGAGAACACTTTAAAGAATTGGACTTTTTAACAGTATCTAGTTTGTATATATTGGTAATCTTGAATCACTTGGCTAAGAATATTTACGAGTATGAATCTCAAGAAGAGCGTTAGATAAGAGAAAACACAAGAAGTAAAGAATTTAAACACAAGATGGCACCGAAATTTAACATAGCTAAGCATTGTTTCAGATACCAAGCAGTAGAGTTATTTAATAGGTTACCAACTGATTTAAAATTATTAATTTATAGCTCGCACTCATTTAAAACTAAATTAAAAGCCTTCTTGTTGGAAAAATGTTTTTACTCGGTATCGGAATTTATTAATGATAAAAGTAGTCACTTAAAATAATAGCAGTGAACAGATTTAATGATTCTAAATTATATAAATTACTAAAACCTTAGCGAAATTATTTCTTAATTTTTTGACATCGAATTTGACACAGGTACCTGCTAATAATTGGACATTGAATTTGACATTATACTTGCTTTATATTTGACATTGTAATTGACATTTTACCTGCCTACCTAATAATAAATTAGACTTTTTAACTGACACTGTACCTGCTACGAACCAGATATTGTATTTATTTGTGTCTTTGTATTATTTTGCTGACATTGTATTAATTTGCTTAATGTAGTTGTTTCTGCATGTGTTATTTCTCTTTTTAATATGTAATGTTCAACACAGTGTAAATTGTTTATGAATAAATGAATGATGATGATGATGATGCATGCTGTGGCCCAGCGGGGAGGTGTCATTTTTTAGGGTTCCGTAGTCTACAACGAACCCTTATAGTTTCGCCATGTCCATCTGTCTGTCTGTCCCCAGCTAAGCTCAGAGACTACTATTACTAGAAAACTATAATTTGGCATGCGTAATATATATTAATCATGCCGACAAAGTCGTAAAATAAGATCAAGAAAAAAAAAATTTTTTAGTGTACCTTACACGTAAAGTGGGGATGTTTTTTTTTCTCGCCTATCCCATGATGTAAGGTATCGTTGGATAGGTCGTTCAAAAATCATTTTTCGATTGCGGGATCCGTTTGCGTAATATTAAGCAAATTTTTGTTACAGTCAAGTGTACCCCTGCCAGCTAAATGGTTGTTTTTGGATGTGTGAAAGAATTCATGGCAGTAGTATATACAACGAAATTAAAAGGAAAACTATCACAGCTAAGTAAGTTTAGTTTTTTCAGGCGTTACAAGTCAACGAGTATCGGTCGACCAACATACATTTGCAGTTGGATAATTGATCGTGACGTTTATCGATGTATGGGAGAACGTTTTTCAATTACAATGTTAAGTTTGTTTTTGGGATAACTTCATCGCAACTACGGAACCCTTTATGGTGCGTGGTCCGAGATGCACTGGGCCGGTTTTTGTAAGAGAGAAGCCGAATTGAAGCCGTTTTTAACTTACTTTCTTATCAATAAGGTAAAAATTATTGTAGTAACTAGTTTTTTTTTTTTTTACTGAATTTAACACCTCTATCGTCAAGTAGCAGAACCAGAAAGACGCCTACACTACAAATTAACGTTCAATATTTTACAGAAATAAACTTATTTAGGTAGTATCATTCTAAAATTATTATAGGACTAAATAGAATCGCATACAATACAGTTGAACAGGTAAAAACTAAATAAAATGAAAAAATATTCCCCCATCTCGTTTTCTATACATTTCTATATCGTAATCCAGTGCGGCTTGTTCTCGTCCATAATAAGCGGTGCCACGTGACCTAAAGTGACGTCATGACGCTATTATATTAATTTTTAGTTCCCGATTATGACGTTTTCGCGTCGGGTTATTTTAGAGCCTTTTTTTTTGTTGTAATTCAAAGCTAAAAATATGCGTTTATGATAATTGAATGTTATGGTGAATTAAATATCCATGGTGTAAATATATTTTTTGGCAATAGTAAACACTATTGACTGTGCCATTTTGCAATATCGGTAGAGTTGGTAATGCGAACCTCATAAGGGAAGCCTGTAAGACCCGTGTCATAATGGTGCTTTCGCCACATAAAACTAAGTTTTCCTTTTTTTTTTTCGAGCCTACTTACTTTTTCTGGGTGAAATCTTGATTGCACAGACGCTGCTTATTGTGTTAAACTACGTTACAATTTTTTTTGTTTTAATCTTTAAGCAGTATCCTGTTTTTTCCCTAAAGCTTTGTTAAAAATAGTTCATAAGTTAAGAATGATTGTGTCAAGAACACTATGTTTTAATATCATCTTATAAACACAGTTTCGTAAGACGGTGCTACTCAAGAAATAAAGAGAAAAAACGAAAAAAGTGGTGTCATAATTTAAGGTTAGGTATGTGTATCTGCGAAGCGCTATAAATATTTGCGTGTAATGTAATGTTCGAATAGTGTGGACGGCATACAAAGTCAACAGGAATCCTGTATATGTTCAAAACCAGCCGATGGATCAGCGCGAGCGTTACATGTAATGCTCATAGTCCCGTCCACACGCAGAATTCGCGTTACATTACAAGATAAATTACATTACACATTACACGTTTCTGTAAACCCCTTTAGATAATAGAGTGTCAACGTGTCAATGTATAATAGAATCTTTTATACCAAGAAAAGGAAAATGAATGGAAACTTTAATAAAAAAGAGACTAAACAGATTCCTCTGTCATTGTAACAATGATGATAAAATGACTAAATACTGGAGTATCTTACTTGCAGCCTGTCATCTATAATGTAATCTTAACGTTGGTTAAGATTAAGAACATAAAAAATAGTTCGTAAATTAAAATCTACTGTTTTCCCACTCTAAGTTTAAACCTTTAAAACGATTTTTCTTACCCGAGGTTGTTTAATAAACTCGAAGGAAAGTTATGTCAAACGTAAACTTAAAAAAATGAAGGATTAAACCGAAGCGATTACTTCTATAAATTTAGTCCGGGTTTATTAATGGGGCAGTGCAATACAGCAACGATCCTAAAAAGCGCCAAAACATTTACCAACAAGAAAACCAGCTAACCAACATAAAGGCTGCAACCCACGATCACGAGACACTACAACTTTTAATACCATCCATAAAACGCTGTGAGCACTGTGCCCCACTTCACGCGATCCGTTCAGACCTTGATGTGGCCGTAAACATTAGACCGAAATAAGCGAGCCAATATCAATCAGCCGAACGAACAAGGTGTGGCCTGTTTGTGATATTGAAAATGTAGGGGATTCGGCAGAAATAAAGGTTAGTCTTTTGAGGGATGGTTATGCATTTTTGCTGTCCATGAAATGACATATTTTAAAGTATGTTGCTATCGTTTCATGGTTGCTTATTTTGGTTGGGTAATTTATTTAACCCGTAACTGATCTTTAGGTAGGAGGTAGGGATCGATGGAGCACCTGGGACCACCTTCTCATCACAAAATTATTGACAATAAGGTCACTAGATAGCGCTACTGTGCACCGCTCACCATCTCGCTGTCGTTGTCGCTCTTCAAATGGTTAGGTCCCGTCGAAAATTTTGTGTCACTGAGCTTTGTTAGGTGTAAAGTAGCTTCAAAAGTAAAGGCACGTGTTTTACAGATAGTAGTTAGTAAGTTGTGGGTTGGTTAGTTTATTTCTATTTAATTATCATCTTGCAACTTGCCATGAATTTTTTGACTAAGCGCGGTAGCTTCAATCAGTTTTCAGAATGCTTTGACTACCCAGAGCAACAATGTTTCGGCATGGCTACGACTGCTGTCGTGTCTGTACAAACACGCCACTATGTCAGTCCGACTCCAGGACCAGACCTCGTAACCTATCCTTCTGCAGCCTATCTCTCCGAAACTGTTCACCGCTGCACTGAAGGTTGTCTTCAAGGTTCTGGAGGGCTAGGGATCAACATCAATGGCAAGTACATCACTAACCTTTGGTTTGCTGATGATATAGTTGTCATGGCTGAGACTATGACCTCAGTACAATGCTTGATGACCTCAGTAGAGCTTCCGAAAGACTGGGTCTTAAAAGGAACATGGATAAGACAAAGGTCATGTCAAATGCCCATGTAACACCCACTCTCATGAAGATCGGAGACGCTACACCGAAGTTGTGGACGGGTATGTTTACCGCGGACAAACTGTCAAGTTAGGTAGGTCCAATCTTCGAGGAAGAGGTCAATCGTCGAATTTGACTCGGCTGGGTAACGTTTTGGAAGCTACGCAATATCTTCTCGTTCCACATACCGCAGTGTCTCAAGACGAAAGTCTTTGACCAGTGCGTGTTGTCAGTGATGACCTATGGGCACTGAAACGTGAAATCACTCACAATGGGCCTTATGGCTAAAAGTCACCCAAACAGTAATGGAGACGGCTATGCTTGGAGTTTCCCTACGTGATCGAATCAGAAATGAAGAAATACGCAGGCGAACCAAGGTAACCGACATAGCCCGAAGAATTGTGGCAGTGGGCAGGGCACATTGCTCGCAGAACTGATGGCCAATGGGACCGAAAGGTTCTGAAGTGGCGTCCGCGTACCGGAAGACGTAACGTTGGAAGGCCTCCTACAAGATGGACCGATGACCTTATGAACGCCGCAGTTATCCGCTGTATACGGGAAGCACAGAACCGGTCGAAGTGACGGTGCTTGGGGGAGGTCTATGTCTAGCAGTGGACGTCTTCCGGATGAAATTAATGAAAATGAATGAATTATAGGATGTGCCTGCAGCAAATGCAGAGATTGGCTTCGAATGAAGTGCAGCTTTGTTCGGACAAACTATTGTCTCCTATCCGAATCAAATAACTTTAGTGGTATATTAAATATTGTAAAAAAGTTTGTGCTCGCGAGGTCTATTGTTCGCAGAACTACTAGTGTAAATGCTGTGTGGGTTCTTAAATTTATAAGCAGGTCCTTAAGTTATTATTTATCTACTCTTACTTCAGTACTGACGAAGTAGAATTCAACAAAACATAAATTTTTAATACCCGCAAAGCCCCAAACACCTCTCAATCAGTCGAAAGCTGCTTGAAATTCTGCTCAGTTTTCCAGAAACAAGTTAATCGCCAAAATAGAATTTTGGTGTAACATCTAAACCTACATGTTCGGCCAAGCAATCTATATTTCCACTTACAGCTACAGCTTCTATGTATATAAGCTACTAGGTAATTTGCAAATTGATTCTAGATGCCGGCTCTTGGCAGTGTTCGGACGAAGCTTCGGTATATTTACATAAACCCAACTACACATATGTTGCGCACACGATCAACGTTTATCCTAGGCTATTACCTATCCTGTAATTGATAACGTCTACTGTGTAATTTGGTTAGCCAAATTGTATAGTACTAACGAAATAAGGAGGGTACAATTGAATATTGAAGTAGATGGTAATTTTTGGTTTGGCTGGTAAACTGAAGATTAGGTTAGTGTCGGGTTTTGGCTAAGGATATGCAAATTTCTTCATGTTAGAGCTCTATAAACTTAACTTTATTGCAAACCAAAATTGGCCTGGAATCATTCACCTGTATCATTGTTGTTATCCATTAAAACTACTGTCCACAACATTCATTTTCCAAAGAAAGTACATAAAAAAACAACAAATTAAACGCAACCTACAAACTACCTTTGCAACGAAACAGCATAAACATCTTGTGTACTCCACCAACAAACTCAATAAAATCCACAAAGCTTTAAAATAATATGAAATAACTCAAGCACACCCTTCGTTAAGATTGAGGCTCATTTTCTCGAAAACCAATACTATAGCAATATCAATAATCAATTGGTGCATTCTTGGCATTCGTTCAAGTCTATTATAGAGGCGATATAAGCGATGCATACGCAAATGTATCGAGATCCTTTTGTGAGTCTTGCATCTGGCCTGTATTCTACTTTTATATTTTATGTTTGGATTGGATTGTTTGGATATAAATTGTTACGATAGCGGATGTTGAGGCGAAGTGTTTCGGATTCGGTCAGTTTTGTGTTAGTTCCGTTTGTTTTTGTTTTGTTTTGTCAAGGTTTGTGAATGTTAGAGATGGTAAGTAATATGTTGGATGGTGGGTTGGGATTTTGTTTTACAGAATTACCGTATTATGAAGCTGTTGATGATTAATGTGAAGGATAAAATTATTCACATGATATTCATGCTATCGTTATTAGTACCGTTATAGTGCTAAACAGCGCTTGTATAGTTGATGAAATAATCTACAATCCTAAATAAATAACTATTATATTACTACCAACAAGCAATTTTACCCCACATTACTAAGCTGTGTGTAACTTTCCTAACAGTTAACAATTTCTAGGGAACTCAACATAAAACCACCAACCAACCAAATATTTGAACAACGTAACACCATGTCAATACAATTTGTCCCACAAATTCACTATCAATCAAATGCCGACATAATTCCAGACATTGTTGAGCTGCTCGCGTCAGACGACAAAGTTTAGTAAATTTCATGTAAAATAATGGACAGTTCATGACCTCCCAGAATTAGTCACCATGACTCACAGAATTTGTTCGTCATAACTTCGCCATGCAAATTGGAAGTTTGGTACCCTTCCTTGCGTTCATAATGGAGATACAACAGCTTAATGTACTGTTTAGGAAAATTATAAGACCGGTTTGCGAAGAATTTGAAGAAGTAACATACTTGGCAACCGAATTTATCAGTATATTTAAGTACTTAGAAAATAAAAGTAAGAATCATTATCAGAGGAAAGTTATTTTTCATTCAAATAAAGTTATAGCAAATAGGTATATCTGTAACACTCACAAGTTATTATTTCACAATATGTAGAAAATGTAAGAGTCAAGACGGAATTTATCATTCCTTACTGTGTCTTAATATGATACAGTAAGGAATGATAAGTTCCATCTTCCATCTTCAAACAAAAAAGCTATTTGTAACATATTATGCTACAAATAGCTTTTTTATTTGAAGACACAGCTGTGATGATTTCAGTTTCTTTTAGAGCTGTTGAACGTTTTTGTACTGGTCATGAATTAATTCATACCTAGTTACTGCACAAAGACTAGGCTTATAAGTAGACACTGTAAGGTGAGCCTGTGTATTTTTTTTTAAATAAGGTGTCGTAGCTTTTATGTCATTTACATTCTACAAAACAAAAATATTAAACAATGACGTCACCAAACATTATTAAATTAAAAACTTCCTAAACAGAATTTAACGAAAATAACGATATTTAATCGCAATATTCCCTCGGGCTGTGACTTAATAATTTAGGTGTGTGATCGCTAATATCAAAATGGATACGTGCGTGCCCGCCCTTCGGGGAATAGGTCTATTAAGAATCGAAATAGGTATCGTGACACACAACCACAAAGGTTGATATACAGTTATTGTTAATTCCCGAAGCTACTTTCTCTAATATTAATATAAATTCCAGTTTTATTTGGGCCTATCTTGGTGAAGGCAAATAGTAATAAAATGGAAAAGTAAATGAGAAAATATTTACGCAAAAGAAAATTCTGGGCAAATAAATGAGAATGGAATAAAATGTCATCATGCAGTTGACATGAAAATAATAATTTATCATGAACTGAAATATAAACTAAAATTAAATGCCAAATACAAACATTATAAAGCCTGTTGATGTACCAATGATGGCTGGTACAGAATCCCATGCGAGACTAGTAATCGGGCACAATTCCAATTTCGGTCCGTACCAACCTGAACATTTTTGTGAAAAGAAAATCCAATCATAGTTTTTGGCTAACCTGTGTAACTAACTAAAGATTTGTAGATCTGCACCGCGGTTAGACTAATTAGGTCAACGTTATTAGTTTATAAATTGGCAGTTGTAATGGCTCGAATGTTAAGGGATGTGAAGCATGGGGATTCGATTTCGGAATCTAGCCATTACTCATTTTAAGTGACGCTCAATTTTTTACAAGCTATATATTACTTTCACTTGTAATTATCAAACAATGTAATAAAATCTTGGAAGTTAATTAAAACCTACTTCTTGTCGTATCGAAATGAAACTTTGTATAATATGTAGTTCGGATGACAATACTATAATTTGGTATCTTGGAGCTGATCTGATTATGGAGCCATGAGTTCGGTAGTGGAACTCTTGAGTAAACCTTTTGAGTTTCGAGTCACATGATTCGTTTTGATGAGTCCAATATATGTCACTTGGTGTTGAGGGTCTGATGATGGACCTGGTAGGTGGCCATTGGAACTTCTCAATAAGTGAACGTAATAGAACAGATATTTAAACAAATTGTAATGCTGAAAAGTACAAAATAAAAAATATGTGTAAAAATCTTTTTAAAACAGGGTTTTAATTAACAAAAAATTACTAAATAAAACTTACCCATACATAAAACTTCAGTATTTTCTTAAAAGCTTGAGGCTTGAACGTCCTTCTTAGCTTAAGAGAATATTAAAGTTCAGTTTTCGTAAATTTTATTTATTCCTATCCAAAACTAGATGGAACTCTTGACAAAACATATTGTAAGGTAATTAAAAAATGTTCGTATGAGTGCTTCGTTGGTCTAGTCGTAACAAGCGCTACTGCTGAGCATGAGGTCCTGGGTTCAATTTCCAGGTCGGGCAAAGTGTTATTGGGATTTTCCATTAGAATTTCTCAGTAGCAACCCGGAATCTGATCTGTGCCCGGTTGATGTCAATAGGCTCGCCCCCTATTACATGGAACTTAAACATAACAAGCAAAATGCCTAACCCTTCGGGGATTACAGGCGTGATGTTATGTTATGTAATTATATGTATTATAATGTCCTCATATAACAGTCTGATATCACAAAAACGCAATAAGCAAGCGTAATATCCTTAGTTAGTTCCTTCTCTTAGTGCAAAGACGTTTTATTCGGTAGCTGGATTTATTCAATGCCAGTTTTGTTATTCATAATTATTTATGTTAAGTTCTACCTCTGTAATAATAACTACTTGTGTTATTTTAACGCGACAGGTGACGATTGTCGCTGACACACCCGACCTAATCGACGCTAATACGTCACGAAAGCTATATTAAGAGAAAGCAGGAGTTTCTAACAATAATACGTAAATGGCCATAGTTTAGCTGACGTCGCTTTTATTTTATATAAAAAAAAAACAATACTTCTCCAATATTTACATCTTCGCAAGCCATCTAATTAGGGTTCCGTACCCAAAGGGTAAAACGGGAACCCTATTACTACGGCTCCGCCGTCTGTCTGTCTGCCTGTCCGTCTGTCTGTCCGTCTGTCACCAGGCTGTATCTCATGGACCGTGATAGTTAGACAGTTGAAATTTTCACAGATGATGTATTTCTGTTGCCGCTAATAATATAATTTCTCGCTAATAATAACAACAAATACTAAAAAACAGAATAAAATAAATATTTAAGGGGGCTCCCTTACAACAAACGTGATTTTTTTGCTCATTTTTGCTCGATATTGATAATGGCAACATGTAGAGAAATATTCACAGAATATCAGGTTATATATTCACTTCAAAAATAAATAATTAAATTAAAATAAAACAAATATTTAAGGGAGCCGTCCCTTACAACAAACGTGATTTTTTTGCCATTTTTGTAGATAACCCTTCGTGCGCGAGTCCAACTCGCACTTGGCCGGTTTTTTTTCTTTTCATTAATGAAATCACGCCTTGTTTATTGTACACACACATTTTGCCAGTTATGTTTTAAGTCCCATGTAATACGAGGCAAGCCTTCATTTAGATTTATAAAATTAACGCCACAGTTTTAAATAAAAAGTGATATTTTTATTTTGTTCATTTTTTTTGGAAAGCAAGAGGCTTCAACCTTGACTGATTGATAACCTAATTGCCCTCAACCGGGCACAAATCAAGGCTATTAATGAGAAATTCCAGATAGAAAAACCCAATAACACTTTGCCCGACCTTGGAATCAAACCCAAGACTTCATGCTCAGTAGTAACGCTGGCGACCACTAATGCAACGAGGTGATCATAATTGTGTTTTAATATATTTGCTTTTCTAATTTTATTGAAATAAATTCATTTTTAATATTATGACTTTCTGTAAAGTAAATATCACTTAGATATCTTCAAATAACAGGTATTCATAACCACGCTTGTTCAGTGCGTGCTACAAATACTCCATTTCGTTGTGGCATTCTTGTGAATCAGAAGTGAGTTAGATTGAGTTAGAAAGTACATGTTATGTAAGGCTGCGTTCACACCAAATGTACCTACCGATAGTCGGCCGCCGACCATAGGTGGCGGAATTTTAAATATAGGGGTCACTTTTCGGGGAAAAATTAGGAAATTTAAAAAAAAAGTTTTGCAACCTGTACCGTCTGATTATCAAATGAAAGGGCTTGTTGTCAGGATTTCAGACATATATTGTTTATAATTTTAAACTATTACTTTAAAAGTTAAGAAAGTTAAAGATTTTTAAAGTATTATTTAAAAAAATAGATGATAATTGGCCATTGAAATTTTAGACTCAGTAGTTTTTTAGGGTTCCGTACCCAAAGGGTAAAACGGGAACCCTATTACTAAGGCTCCGCCGTCTGTCTGTCTGTCCGTCTGTCACCAGACTGTATCTCATGATCCGTGATAGCTAGACAGTTGAAATTTTCACAGGTGATGTATTTCTGAAAAACTATAATAACATAAATATTTATGTGGGCTCCCATACAACAAACGTGATTTTTTTTTGCTCGTTTTTGCTCGATATTGATAACGGTAACAGGTAGACACTTGAAATATTCGCGGAATATTTAGTTATATTATATTCACTTTAATTATAAAACAAACGTGATTTTTTTGCCGTTTTTATAGATAATGGTACGGAACCCTTCGTGCGCGAGTCCGACTCGCACTTGGCCAGTTTTAGTATTTTAGTTCAGCCTGAAATTAAAAAAAAAATATTGAAAATAGTTCTTTACTTATTTAGACTTCAGAAAACCCGCTAAAAAGTCTATGATCTTAAAATAAAATGGTAAACCTCTCAATATAGTGCGTACAAACTTACATTTGTAGTTGGAATGTACGAGGGAACATGTTTTTCAACTACAATGTTAAGTTTGTTCTTAGGATAAATTAATCTCCACTACGAAACCCTTCATTGTTCGTACTCGACACCGCACTTGGCCCTTTTCCCATACATTTCGCACTGCACGCTCACAATTAGCGGCCGACTATACACTTCGGTGTAAACACAGCCTTAAACGTGACATTGTTACATCAGTCCAGCCCTACGACCTGTTTAGAAATGAGTTCTGACACATTATTACTGCCATGTTGATTTTATTATCATTTTAAAAATATTAACTTTAATACAATAACTAATGTGTTGAAACATTTTCAAACGAACATGCGACTAATAAATCATTATTATTCAGCAATTGGTATGAAGTAATTTTTCTAAGTGCATAATTTGGGGTTGAAATATGAATTTTCACTGTACGTTTCCAGTACAAACTAGAGTCATTATAGGCGGGGAAAAGAGTAATAACTCCGGGACTAAATATATGGGAGGACTGTGAAGGAAATAAGTTTTTATTATTCACAATGGTGCGATAACAACCCAACAACTCAGAAATTCAAAATGGGAAAATCTTTTTTAATTATTTTATCCACCACACTAAAGAATATTCTAATTCCACATTATACCAAATGATAGGCCGCGTTGAATGTTATGTACGGGACCTCACAATACTTTTCTAACCCTAAATACTTTAAAAAAACAAAACATCCCACCACACGTTCATATCTCAAACGCCACTCCCCCGTTGATGCAAACGGACTCAATAACCCCGCACTCAGGATACATATAATTATAATATTACTGCGCGATATCTTCGTCACCGAGTACCGGATTGTTCCCGGATCTCCACGGACTTTTGTTCGCAGCGAGGTCCTTTGTCGATGCCTCACAATAAAATTTTATCCCGGAAACCTATTCGCAGTTACCTTTTATTATAATGTTGCAGCGGGTATCCGGGGTACTTTTCAGTCGGGGCCATTGTTGTCCGCATAATAGGGGCCAACCTTTTTATTCCGCTACAGATTTTTGAATGTACCGCCGGCATTAACGCTTCTATGAGATCCGATCGATTGGATGTCTGAAGTGGTTCTTTATTCCGAAGTTTGGAGTCAAGTTCTTTGTTTGTATGAAATAGTCGATGTTGTTTGTGATGCTTTTCAACTTTGGATTGAAGTTATAGGTTTGGTTTTCTGGTACGAATAGATCTTAGTCTGACTGGTTACTGTTAAGAGATTATTACTTTGGTATCTAGTGGTTTTATGACTGGCAATATTTTGAGTGCTTAATGATACTGACTTGTTATTTTGGGAGTTTGTAAAGTTCAGACAGTACAATTTTAAATGTTCCTAATATGAACAATCTGCAATCACAAGTAAGTCTATTAATAGTTGTGAGTTTGATAACTGTCCCAGATGCGTTTGGACTAATATGATAATAAATGCTAGACATGGCAGCACTTCATTTCATTTCAAACATTTTTGTAGACCAAACAATCGCAGAATAAAAACTTAAAAGAGGTATCATGGAAGAAAAATGCTTGCATGCATAAGTTATGTGCATATCGCATTAGGCCTGAAAAACCCAAGGATAAAACAAAACTAAAGTACGGAATTCATATAAATAAAAACTATGATGTTGAAGACTACACAGATACAGCCAACAATGTGGTTTAAATAATTGATAGTAATAAAATATTGACAAGATGCATCGTGCACGGGCCTTAGCCAATGAGCCTCAAACTATGAGGAAACCGTAACAACTGTCACAAATGTGGTATTTGATCAAGTGGAAGGAAAGACGATATTAAAATGCCGTAGTGTAGAATGTTAAAATGCTTAATCATTAATAATCTCTAATTTTGGACAATGAAGAGTTCATACAGGTAAGCGTTTGTGATAATCACATCAGATGTTATTAATTACGTATGTCACACTTCAGAGCAAAAGATTATTCTCAAATCAGTGAAGGATGCTTTACAATTTTGGGTGCACAATACCTAAATTGAATAGCTGTTTGTTAGCTCGTTGAAAACAATTACTTAAAAATAATACGTGGTGCCTAATTTAAGTTCGGTTATTGAGTCGGAAAATGTACACCATTATTTAATTAATTAGTCGTCGTTATAATTAATTTGTTTACCTACCTAAACGTACCTACAGTGTTAGGTAACATGCATCGTTATCATCATTATTCATAAAACAAACGGAATCGCAAGTGTACCGCGTGACCAGATATTTACCGAACCTTATGGAGTAGGTATGTACCTAATTAACGCGATACGGGGAATCATTAGCATCGTTCCACAGATATTTGGAAACGTGCTACGTAATGATCCGAATATGTGACTTTAGTACTTGCACGTTGAGTTAACAGTCAGTTTGGAATTCGCGAAACAGATATAGGATATATTTACTACAATGTACACTCATACGAAGGTAACTCAGCAGTTAGGATTTCGATTTTGGATTGAGTAAACAAGTAATGAAATATAGAAAGTATTGTAAGAGACAACTTAATATAATATCAATGCAAAAGAATATTAAGGTCACAAAACATTAAACCAGATTGAGAAGTTAACACCCATTGCAGATAAGTGTTAAAAGAGCTCCAATGAAAAATGATGTTGCCTTCACATATATTCGTATTATTATAAATTAGTAGACGGTCTTTACCTAAATTCTGAATATTAATAAAAGCATAGGATTGATTACAAACTCATTGGCATCGCATGCCAATGAGTTTGTAATCAATCCCATCGCACACATAGACCAGCTACCTACCATTATAGGTCAGCCAAAAGCTACGTATGAAGAAGAAGAAATAAACACGTAGGCCCATGGGACTCGTACCGTACCAACGTCCGTCTTTTGTCCGGATGACGTAATGAATGGACTGGACATGAAGTTCAGCGAAGGGATAATGGGTTTATTTTGTTAGCTCAAATGTATGGGTTTGTGGGGTGGATGGTAAAAGTAAAAAGGGACCATGGGACTTATATTTCCTTAACTTGAAAGGGTAGTAACGTTGGAGATTCAAACGATGACGTGAGAAACTAATGTTTTCAAGTTTAAGGGTTATTAAAACGAAATTATTTTCCATCTAATAACCCTTTCCAAATGGTCAAAATGTTACGGAACAGTTAAAAAAAAGATAATGGCTTTTGGTGTCACTTAATTACAGAAGCGTTCATGAATGAAAGTATGTAAATTGTATGAAACAGTTAAAAGGCTTTACACACGAATAAAAAAAACATAAAAGAAATATTTGATTAAATCTGACTACCAAAACGCAATTATTTGCAATATCTAATCGCAGAACCTAGGACGGTATAGCTACCGTCCTAGGTTCTGCGTGTGGAGTGACCATTCTCACCAGAATATGGTATTGATAGTGGTTTCAATGTTTAAACTATTATGAGACTTTTACTACCTCGGAGTATTACAGTACAAGGCGCTAATTAGTGCTGTGTATAAGTCAATTCTATTCCATCAAATCTATGACATTTTGTATGTTTGTAATACTCTTATCTTTCAAGGGAATAATTTTAAGTTTTGGAGGCAGTGCTTATTTGTACTTGCAATATGTTTTATATTAATAAATAATATGTATTAGCTTATTGTTAACAACAGTTAAATAAATCCAATATTTTTTTGGAGAATTTAGCTTTCATGGCAACAATAAAATCTATTGATGTCAGCATCAAATCAGAAATGTCTTAATTGTCACATTTTAATGTCACTACTACTGCTCCGTGTGGTTCCGGACGTAAAGAATTGCACTACCCCATTTCTTCCCGTGGTCGTCATAAAAGGCGACTAAGGGACTCACTAGAGAATGGGCAGCAGCGTTCTCTATGCATTTTAACACCATACTGCGATCGCCAACCCGCCTGCCAAGCGTGGCGATTATGGCAAACACCCCCTCTTAAAGGGAGGCCTATGTCCAGCAGTGGACGTCTTTTGGCTGAAATAATGATGAATGTCACTACTCTGTATTGTCTTGATGTGTCGTTGTAAATAGTTGTAAATTAGAGTTTAGTTTTTTGTTTTGTTGTGAATTATAGAACACTTAGGTCGCATTTTTGGTTTTCTTCATCCAAAAGCGTTATTTTCTTTGATTTGCCTTGATGTATGACAATATAGATTTTGTTAATCATCACGTTATTATGCCTTTGCATAGAAGTGCATGGAGTATAACAGGACATGACGATCTTCTAGATGTCCAATGTCAGGGGCATAATATACAAAGTCAGCTAAGCCTACTGAAGGGAAAAGTAAGCACTAGGCTTACTTTTCCCTTCAGTAGCTATTGTTGGAACTATTAATTTCCGCCATCTTTGAATGTCTATTTACTACATAATTATACTCTTTGGTTTATTGTCACGGGGTCTTTATAAAACGGAGCCACATTTTTCTGGCGAAACCCAAATTAAAATATACGCTACGATTAACTTTTTTCTTAATTTGACCAAGATCTATCTTTTGAGAATATTTGTACGAATTTACGGGGTACCCAGATAACATGGAGTCCTGCCATTCTTCTTTCAGCAGTGGTCCAACTACGTGAAGGCTTAAATTAATTTATGTAAACATTGGTTTAAATCGGTTGAAATAATTAGCCGAACTAATTAAGTTACTTCAAAAATAACTCAACTTTAGTTTTATGGAAAAAAACTTTGCTTACATATGAATTTTAATAGCAAAACAGGGATAAGTAAGATAAACACGTAGTTCGCAAGTCACAATTTTTGTGTAAACAGTAACCAACATTTTATGTTACAGTTTTCCAAACATTTAATTCAGTGTAAATCATAATAATGCTACTTTGGAGTCTATTCCGCTTAAGTTATAGCAAGCACCTAAATATCAGAGGTAATGTTTCCTTGTGGTACTAAGCTCAACTTTTGATTTAACCAACAAAGATTTCATGGAAGTTCTTACCACATTCACAAGCTATATCTCCAAGCCTTAGGTAAGCTTTGCTTCCCCTTGACATCGCGGCATCGTGCCGAACAAAATTTTAAAAGCTATCGCGCTGTGGTACCGTCACCGCTGTAAGACGAAATAGCAAAATATATGTAATAAAGTCATAAGTTGCTGAACTTCTCTCTAGCACTTACATAAGAATCGAATTTTTGAACACTTCTGAGAACGCTAATACAATGTCTTTTGATTCAAAGGAAGTAGGTATGTATTCTCTGAGAATAGACGTATTCAAAATTCTTTTAGGACAGAAGAAATAGTTGTAACAGAAAAATATTATCTATTTCAGTCACCAATCTACAAGCACTATTATACTACTTAACTTTTTTTTTTTTCATTTTATTAAGAGTCTTTCGAATATGAATTGGGCTTTCGGCCATATTAACGTGTATACCTTATATTTGTAATTTGCATTTTATTTGAGCAAATTAAGTATTTTTTCTTTCTTTCTAAGTAACGACTGAATGATAAATGATACTTAGACGATTTTTTTTTTTGGGTGGGTTATTATCAAATAACTTCTCCCGCTCTGGACGGAGCGCGAGGGCGTGTCAGACTTTACTGACCAAAACCCACCCGTGTTCCATCAGTTGACTGTATGCCAGGGCCACGATATCCCTTTCGGAAAAACTCGCAACCTTGGCAAGCATTGGTCCTAACGGACCCCGTCAGTTGGTGCTGACATCTCTTTGAGGCGCGCGTGGAACACAACGTGCCGTCGACCCGGGCCTGGTCCTTATCGGACGGCGAACTACCCATCGCTCACCGTCCGCAAGCCCAAATGATAGACCATGGACTGGCTATTTTTAGATTACGAAATTCGAACCTTCATTCGACCAAACGGACGGTTGTTTTTTTACTTTACCCATAAGTTTCACACTATTTCTCTTTCTGAAATAATAATAATAATTCGTGTAGTTCTCTAATACTCGTAGGCAAATAAAACTCCAACCAAAAACCATTCGATCAATTAACATAGCTGAAAGTCGAGTTTTTTTTATACAAAAAATCCAATTTCCAGGGGTGGTGTTGAGCAAGCGTGGATCTAAACAAAACATCGGGGGCAACCCGTTGGACGTATCAATCAATTACAAAGGCCGACGCCTCCGATATACGGTGTAGATAGGCGGGCCGCACCCGCACCAACTGTGCTGCTGCGGTACAAATGAGTTAAAATAGCGAGCGAGTTTTTAGGATTATTCGTTTGTCGTTAGCTTAAATAATTGTAGAAAAATATTGGTCTTTTGAAGCATTTACCAGCTATGAATGAAAATTTTAAGGATCCAGGTAGGTAAAAATCTGGCCCTGGCACACAGGCAACTGAAGGAACACGGGTAGGTTTTAGTCAGTAAAAATCTGACACGCCCTCTCGCTCCGACCAGAGCGGGAGAAGTTATTTGATAATTTTCCACCCAAAAAAATAAAAGGTATATAGGTAAAAATCCAGTGTAAAAATCTCATACCAAAATGTTCCACTCAGCCCGATTCCTATCTAATGACATTTTTGATTGACATTAAGATTTTAATATTTTGTTACAGTTTATTTAACTCGTAAATGCTTCTAAAAGCGGACAGTTACCATCAACTCATTGCCTATTTGTTCCATGTGAACTTGTAAGCATTTATTCAGAATAAAGCATTACTTAGGTTAGGCATTGGACAAATTCTTGTAACTAAAGGCAAACATCTATCACAGCTTAAACAATTTATCCCAAAACGATTACTAAACTATCAAATACCCGCTGTAACCCCTCCCTTGTAGCACACTAAGATCTATTGCTCACAACCCTAATCAATATCCAAGCGTTATTTGCCAACATGACGTTTTTATTAAATAAACGCCGAACAAACTGTACTCGAAGACGATTGGATGTTACGACTTATAGAAAATTGTGACGGATTGACAGATAAACATTGCTACAGACGTCAGATGATCGAATATAATGCTTTCTTGTGTCGTGAGTATACTTGTCGGTTGAGGATAAATAATATTGAGGAGAGAAAGAGAGAGTTGTCTCTCTATCTCGTCAATATTATTGATCTTCCATAACACCTATCAATATAGGTCCAATGTTTTGCTATGATTACAAATAGTTGTATATCGATATAATGATGTATGATTAATTAGTCAATGTTCAAAGTTACGGCTACAGTAGAACAGACAGAATGTGCTACTTGAAAGATCAAACGAGTAGCCATTGGAACTTGACGATAGGTTATGCGATTGATTAGAATGACTATGATAATGATGATGCAGCACTGTTATAAAGAGGAAGATTAACGGCAGCTCAAACAGCTTATGTAGGTATTATTATTTATTATTGTAGTATACTATTTCACCAACCACTATTACCACGTTTCTGCACCTACTTTCCTAAAACTATCAATTCGAAAATCAATATGTTTTAAAACTGCAAAACCCAAAACAAGAATACTGTTTTATATTTTGGGCTATAAACTTTATTTACGATCTGTTTGCCAAGCAGTTTAAGAATTAAAGCTTAACGATAATAAGCAACGGGCGACAAACGTGGATTTTTATCTACTTGAAGAAGGCAGTTTTCTTTCTAGAAAACCCAGCGGATTGGGTTACCCATTTTTTATAAAGGCTTGTGCAGACTGGCGCAATATCGCGGACACGACTTTCGTAGCACAATTTATTTGTCGCTTGCTGTTGCGCCCGCGATATCGCACCAGTCTGTACAAGCCGTTAGACGGTAAATTAGGTTATATACTCACTTATAATCTGGTGATAACGGCCTCTTACTCACTCACTCCTAAAGTTCGGGATAGTTTGTTTATCACTTCTTATTTAAATTACATCTAAACATACAATATGTATATATTTTTGTAATCACCTTTCAAAACCCTTCATTTCGATACCCCACTCGATAGGCTTAGGAGATTTTTTTTTTTTCAAAAACGCCTTTTGGCGTCAAAAATCCGTTTTGATTTTTAATAATTTTAATATACCCAGTGATACCCCAGGGGTGTCACTGGGTATATTAAATGGGCACTTGACTCTTACAAAAAAACCACTTTAAAGCTTAATATTACGTAAACGGATCCCTGAATCGAAAAATGGTTTTCACAAACCCTTAATATTTTTGAACGGATAGGCCGTTCAAAAATATTAGGGGTTTGTGAAAACCATTTTTCGATTCAGGGATCCGTTTATCTCCGTATCCTTATATCCGTTTATTTTTGAACGGCCTATCCAATAATACTCCGCACGAAGGTACTTACCCTAAAAAAAATTACCAATTTGTCGGCGCGATTAATACGTATACCCAAGCTAAATAACAGCTTTCTAGTACTAAAAGTCTTTACGCTAAACCGGGGGGACAGACAGACAGATGGACATCGCGAAACTTAAGGGTTCCTTGTTGACTACGGGACCCTAAAAACGACAGATTTAAAAACTGCCCTATCTACTTACTATGCATAAGCATACGCAACATACGCATGGCTTGAGTACGGTAACATTCTTTGGGGAAATAGTGTAGATAGCAACGACTTTATAAATAAGTCGATGCTGTCTCTGTACTATTTACAGAACAAAATTAAGATAATGGTTTATATTGACAATGACGTAAGTTTTAAGTAGACCGTATTTTAAGAAACTAAACCTTCTAACTTTGACATCAAAAACGCACTACAGCATATTGCTCCATGCGCCTCTGGTTTCAGAGGTGCATCGATAGCATGTTTCTTGAAACTATGAATACATTGTTTAAGAATAATATAGAAATTAAGTTGCAATGGGTTCCAGCTCACATTGGACGACGTGGTAATGAGGAGGCTGACTGCTTATCCAAACTAGCAGCTGTAGAGGGTACAACCATTGATTACTTTTTCTGATTATTGGGAATACATATCTAAATTTAAAGTAATTTGTTATAACTCCTGGAAACAGCACTTTGTAAATAACAGTCAGCAAAAAAGGTGTATGGTATAGGACCATACAAGGCGAGCCTTCTCGTGTGCCTTGGTTCGATGTTGATCAACTTGGTAGGAATTACGTTAAATTAATATTAAGACTTCGCTCTGGGCATTATCCATCAGCGAAGTTTGCATTCCTTATGAAAAAATCTGATTCGCCGAATTGCAGTTTGTCATCAGATTGAGGACGTGCAACATTTGCTGATGGATTGTGTCCGGAACAAGCGTGAGAGGGAGTCATTTTGGACGGACTTTGACTTAAACAGACTTAATATAGGGTTAATACAGTCAGTTTTATCTCAACCAACCTCAGAAGGTGGCAAAAAGTTGTGTCGGTTAATAACAGTCCTTCAACTGTGACTTCCATCTTTGTTTACTATTATATTAAGCTGTGTGTTTGTATGTGTTATATATTAGTGTCAATGTTATTTTTACAATGTTAAAAGGCACTATGGGGTTGGCGTATCGCTTAAGATAAAACCCCTAAACAAATAAAGAGAAAAAAAAAACTTTGACATCAATTTAAATTCTTGAAATCTGTAAATTTGTTATACAATATCCACACTTTTAACTCATAATACCACAATCTGAGGTAAAATTACACTGCACAAGTCGTTACGTAACATCAATAATTGGAATATAATTATAATAATAAACCAAGTGATATAAAACTGGAACAAAACGAAAAAATATTTATTAAACGGCTCAGGAAACTAGGTGGATAAATGCATAATTACTGATTTTTTTAATTATTTTTTATTTGACTTTTATTTGAATTTTTGATATTATTTTGATCTGTGATATTATTTATTTCAAGTAAATTGATTTTTATTAAATTTTATTTGAATTTTTGAAATTATTTTAATCTGTGACATAATTTATTTTAAATTAATAGAATTTTGAATAATTCCTAATTCATATTTATTTTTTATTTTATAATGTCTATTTGTGATATGGCTTTTTACATTTAATGTATTTATTTTAAATGAATTGATTATTTCTAATAAAGAGGTAAATATGCAAAGACGTATAGCACATATTTAAATGTGTAATATTTAAATCTATTAAGCAATTTTTTTTTTTGCTATGTATTAATATATTTTTAAGTTTTTAATAAATTACACAACTAATTATTTACACTAACTAGGTACTAACTACAAAAAAAATACAACATAAAAAATAAAAAAAAACACTTAAGCGTCGAAGTACTCGTCCGCATCGCTGTCATCCGGAAACGTGCCCAGAAGACTGACTACCACGTGGAATGGCAATGCTAATTCTTTGGGCAAAGAACGAGCCAGCCCTCTGGTCACGTGAAGTGTCGATCAGTCGGTGAGAAATTTCTTTATAAAGGAGACGCGCACTCGGGCCCCATGACCCGAGCGTTTCGACTCCAAACGGCTCAAAGCAATTTTATTAGATTTTTAATGATAATAATATTTTTTTATTTATTTTGAATCATGCTACTACTTATTTTTTTTTTTTTTTGTTCCCGACAGTGTGTAAACTTTATAATTATTATTAAGACCCATGTGTTATGCAATAAAAAAATCTATTTGAATCTATGGGAATGTCCTGTGAATCATTGGATAAACGATTTAAGACAAGTCATCGTTTACTTTCTTCCCTTTCTTTATTTATTTTAATTTCTTTCTATCATAATAGTATTTTATTACCTAAGAGTTACATCTGCGACAACAATTTGTAGATAATTGTATGAATTATTTTGACACTGGACGGGGGATTGGGTTGTTCATCTTGCTTGAGCTGTGAGGAAATGGGAATGTCCAATGACACATCGGCTATAAGCTGTAAGATAAGTTTAAATCGTTCTTCTCCCTCAATAAGCTTTTAGGCTGAAGTTCTCCAACAACAATAGCATGTTGCTATAGCAATAACGTTTATGATTCTGGACGAGACTTCATCAATCTCGCAAAAACATATGATATTGTTTTGTTTAATTACTAAATTAAATTCATGTTGGCTTGGAGGCAACATTCTACAATAATCTACTTAAGTAAAACCAGAAATATAATCTCCAACTCTCAATAATTTCTGACTCACTACACGCCAAAGATAGCCATATTATTTTCCTACATATCCATACTAATACAAGTATATAGCAATATTAATAAAGCCGCTATTGCTTGCCCTGGCATGCCAATGTAAAGAATGGGAGCGCATACCAAAGTCACGCCCTTACGCCTGACTGTCATATTAATAATTTCCCTCAATGCTCTAGAATTATTGTCCTAACGCAATTATGTAGAAATGTGATGAATTATTTGTTCGTATATTGGAGAAGACGTGATGAATGTATTTTTTTACGTTAATATTTTGGTGTAAGTGATAAGATTTGTTGGGTTAGAAATCCTTAACTAGACTAAAGTTTATCTATGGTTGAATTTCCAAATTGACTGTATGTTCTATGGTTAGTTTTTAGGGTTCCGTACCAAAATGGTAAAAAGGAACCCTTATGGTGAGACTAAAGCTTTCTGTATGTCTGTCCCAGCTGGATATCTCAAGAACTACTTATGCTATCAACTTGAAATTTGGAATAATTTTAGATGACGTTTGCCTAACTATTAAGCAAACAAGAAAGAAATTTTAAACAATATACCTTTTTTGCAACAGGGCCTTAAGGGGCTGAATGGGGGTCTTAAAAATTCGAATGGAACTAGGGCATGTGGGGTATCATATGAAAGAGCGCTGTTTGCACATTCTCAAAGATTTTTTTTTCCTCCTCCTTATCTCCGAAGTTTGCATAGAGAAAAATCTGAAATTATTAAATGTGATAGAAGTTTATGTAAAGATTACAGGAAAAATAAAACAATGTCTCTAAATAGCGCAGTTTTTCAGAAATCATCAACATCATTTATACGTATGGAACCCTCGGTGCCGGAGTCCGACTCACTCTCGACTTGTTTTTTATCTTTGTTTTTTTTCTTCTATTAACAATTACTAATATAATCATTTATTTTTGAATTCGCTCTGGTAGTAAACAAGTACGTATAGAAATAATTTAATTATAGGCTAGGGAATAACTTTTGACTTCATCTAAGCATTGTTGATTCTTCAATTGTATATGGACGACGCTCATGGTACAGACCTATTATAATTAGACATACATTTTATTCCTCAAAGAATTCAAAGTCCTAATTAAACATTGCTTATACAGTAACAGCATAAACGCTGAAATCTTTTAATTACATACGATTTGTTTTATTTATATTCTTTTCAGTGGTGTGCAACCAACGTGTCCCGAGCAAGCATAATATTTTTGAAAACGGGTACAGCCTGGCAAAAGAACCGTACAGCCTACCAAAATTGCAATTAAACTCAAAGAGGCGAGTCTTAGAGAGGCAATGTAGCATGATCTGGGGCATGTAAACGTATTATCAAGCCGTTTGTGATAGGCTGTAGCGGGGAGAGGAATATCATTAATTTAGAAGAAAATAAAATATGTTTTTATCCCTTTGGTAACAATAGTAAAAGACAACCGTTAGATTTTTTGTTTATGATAACTGTTCCATGTAGGTATCTTAAATCCGTAAAAAAATATCTCTTGGTTGGTTCCTTAAACCATCAAGCAACGCGCTTATAAGCGCTGCAAGACGCTAGTTTTCAATGAATATTTAAACTCGTGTATAAAAAGATTACAATATTAAATTATAATATGCATACCTTACCCTACACAACAACTCATAAACAGCCAGCTTGCATTACATTGAATGATAACTGAGTAATCTAAGTAGTAATAGATACCTACCTAATAATGAAAACATTAAGCTCATAAACGTCCATTTCGTGTTACATCTCAACTAAAAACAATAACATTGAAACCGATGACTGTATTAAATTAAGTGGAAAACCATTTTTGTTTAATTTTATCAACAAAAACAAGTGTTTATTTTGCGGCGCTCACTTTAAAAGGCCGTTAAAAAGTAGAAAACTTTCATAAAACCCGTTTAATTTACTGAAGCGGAATAGGTTAGCCATAATCATATTTAACAGTTAACTGTAGGAGCACTGCAATTAAGTCAATTGCCTTTTATTGCATTGATAATGGCATGCGATACAAATCTCTCTAATATCATTATTGTGTTTGAGCGCGAAAGGGCGATTTTGAGAAATAGGTATACTCCATTTGAAATAAGATTAGACATGTAAATAAACCTTTTATACAGTCCGTTCAACCGATTTTGACTTCTATTGCGTTGGTGGCATGACAAATGGCAGCTGTAATAAACAGTAGGTATTGTAACCACAATTTTGCTTTTAATGCCATTCTTGTGCCTACGGAATAGAAGTCAAAATCGATTGAACGGACTGTAAAAAAGTTTATTTTTTCTAATCTTATCGCAAATGGAGTATAGATATTAATTATCGAACAGTGTTCCTGAAAATGCTACAGCAATTATGTGTTATTGTGAAAGTATTCATGCAAATACTATTGTTATTAAAAACTGACTGTCTAAATTAATAATACATATACATACATACATAAACTCACACCTTCTTCCCATGGGGGTAGGCAGAAACTATAGAACGCCACCTGCTACGCTCCATCTGGTCATACAAGCACGCCGGTTGCGAGTACTAAGCACCTGACCGTTCTGAAGAACATCACCAATTAGGTCACTATATGTCCTCCTAGGGCGTCCCCTCCCGGCGTTTCCACTCACCTCTGCTTTATAAATACCTTTTGTTAATCGCATTTCACTCATCCTCTCAACATGACGAAATCATATAAGCATACTCTTTTCAGTGTTTGTCACTATTTCTTCTTTTAAACGGCATCGTTGCCTTATCAAAATCAAAAATCAAAATCATTTTTTTTTTATTTCACATCAACCAACATGGGCACTTATGAAACGTCAGAAGCTAGGTGCACGGTTCCAATTGGTCGTTTCCTTTGGAGAAGAGCCGGCAAGAAACTCCATGGTTACTCTTTTTAAAAAAAGTGGGCTTTAACAATGTTATAAGTTACAGTGTTAATAGGTATGGGAGGACAGTGTAGGCCCGTCAACAAGTACCAAGTACTTACTATTAAGCCTACAACGTTCTCACATTCACAAATTAAAAAAGAATCTATATAAAATATTACTAAAGTAATAAAAATAAAAACCTACATATTTAAACCAAATGACAACATTGTCATTACAACTGTAAAAAAAAAACTGAATAGATATTCTGTCCACAAGTCACTAATATATATTTTAAATTAAAATTTGTAGGTTATGTCAAAGTATGTGAAAAACAGAAATAAAAATCGTAATTTAGGAGCAGTTAATAGACGTTCACATAGTTATGCCGTTAATGAGGTACCAGGGAAGCCACATGTGCAGAAGGAATTATTGCCAAACTTCCTTGTCTTCAACGTAGTCCTTAATCTTATAGTATGCTTTTTTGATTAGGACACGTTTGATGTGGGTTTTGAACTTTCCATCGCTAAGTTCTATAACCGACTTTGGCAACTTGTTATAGAAGCGGATACTGTTTATAAGAAACGACTTGCTTGTTTTAGTTAATCTAAATTTGGGTATCACAATTTCATGTTTACTACGTGTATTTATATTATGGAAATCGCTCCTTATTTTGAAAAGTCCTAAGTTTTTGCGAACATATAAAATACTTTCTAAGATATAAAGGGAAGGCAGAGTTCACCTCATCTTTCAGCCTGTCATAACAGGTACTGATACACGATGCAACATTGAATGAAGGCATTGTCTGAATATCTTTGTAAAAGTATTGTAAGTAATGAAGACTTTAAGGCGCAGCAACTTTGATCCTCGAGTTTTGGCAACTGGCAATACCCAACTGCTTATGACATTTTTTTAATATATATTAATTTCAGGAAAATGTGCAGACAACTAAATTTGATACGGGAATTAGGTCCTTAGAACCGAAAAGGCAAAAGACCTAGTCGAATGATTTCTTAATGCCAAAAGCTTATTTTGAGCACAAATATAAAAATATGCAGATTTTTCAAACATTCTTAATCGCTTTCGCCTAAAAATTACACCATACACCAAAATAGCAAGGTTATAATAATACCTAAATACCTCATACTGTATATATCGCAAGGGTATTGCGAACCAAACATCTTCGCTTCTGTGAAGCTAAGTGAGGAATAAACGAGTTGAGATGAACGAAAAAGAATGAGTGTTAGTGAAGCTGACGTTACGGAAATAAGAAGCTGAGAGGAAAACGAAACCAATGTAGAACAAGCGTAAAATGCTTAGTTAGAATTTGATAGAAGATTTATAGTTTAGTTTTCGTCATCTCAACGACTTTTCAAGCTAGTTCCAGTTGAAAAGCTGTCTATTAATTAATCATAGATTGTGAGTTACTTTTTGTGAGTGGAAGTACCTAAATAAAACAGTTTCCTCAGTCAAAGCAAAATATGAGTGTCGTATGTAATATAGGCGCAAAATATGAGAGTCGTATGTAATATAGGCGCAAAATACTTTGTGGTCTTCATCATCAAAATAAAAATAAATAAAAAAACACAAATCTTACAACACATACCGCATTTTCGGTACAGTCCATAAACACAAAATTTTCGGCATATTTTCTCACCCCTATTTTGCAGCAAACCCACTTTCGTGCTCCAAAGTTTCTAGTCAAAAACTTAAGGGTTCTGCCCCAAATAAATAGGAATGACTGCAGATAGTCGACACACGGCGGTGCCCCTCTCAACGCTACCCTAGTAACGCCTACGTAGATTGGCCACTGGGGGAATTTAGTTTCTTCACGCCACCTAACTTCGTGGCTACTAATGGATAGTGGGCTTGTTTACGTTAAATTCTTATTTTGTGCTTTTCTAGGGTGTTTTGGAAATTAACATATTTTGTAGCCTTTTGTTAAAATTAATACAATTATTTGTAATGCTACAAGCATTGTAAATAATTTTATTTAAACCTAATGCTCATATAAACGTTTAAAAGTACAGATTTTCGATTTTGCGAAGACAAGAATTTCTTCGTTAATCATTTTTTTATTAATATTTTTCAAGGCTTGGCATGGCATATAATGCATAGGTAGGTACAGGAAGTAGGTACAAGGCTATGAATAGCATATAATTCATGTAGGTAGGTACAAGTAGGTTTGTTTAGAGCTGTTTAATAATTAAGCTTTAAAAAATTACTAAAGCTGTTGTTGCAACCACCTGTATATTTCTGAAACATGGTAATCCCGCTATAACAAGCACCAGTAATTCATTTATCGGTGCTAATGCACCCACTAAGTGCATGACCGCTGGCCGAAGCTGTGTAAACCACTTGGTTACAGCCAGCCATTTTGATTTGCGTCTTTACATCCTAAAATAGTAACGAAAACATGAGTAAAAAAACTATAACTGCAAAATAAAATATCTATGATACTTTTATACAAAAAAAAGTTCTAAATTTATTAGGTACCTTAAATAAAACATTTAAAAAAGGTGTGTGCTGACCACGCGAAAAGTGAAAATATATAATATATACGCAATTAAGTGCATAGTATATGCGATTCAGCGTCACCGACCGACTGGAATCGAGAATACGTTTCCGATTCAGCGTCACCGACCGACTGGAATCGAGAATACGTTTCCGATTCAACGTCACCGACCGACTGGAATCGAGAATACGTTTCCGATTCAGCGTCACCGACCGACTGGAATCGAGAATACGTTTCCGATTCAGCGTCACCGACCGACTGGAATCGAGAATACGTTTCCGATTCAACGTCACCGACCGACTGGAATTGAGAATACGTTTCCGATTCAGCGTCACCGACCCTAGCGTGACGGTTCAGTTTCATTCACTGTTCAGAAGGAGCTCGCCTAAAGAAGTTTTCATTTAAAAAACTACCAATTACAACACCCAATTTTCTTATTTAATTAACAACCCATTTAATACCTAACTACCTACTCTTGAGCAGCTTTTCAATTAAAACCGATACCAAGTATGTACTTAAAGAACATACTATTAAAGGTTTTTAAAGTCGCGTCGCGATCATTGACTACGACTTTATTTCTACGAGAGTCTTTCAATTGGACTTAATTAAAAGAAAACAAACGTACGTGTTCTAGCTTGGAGCTAGCGAATGCAACGTGGATACGAGCTTTTAATTGGTGAGCGAAAGCGATTTTTTAATCTGAAAAACTAAAGGTTGTCAAGAAGCGGCCCTGGATAGAATGGTTTAGAGTGGTTTAGTAGGTACCAGTATAAGCTGGCCTCGTATTTTATTGAAACTCTGTACTATGCTAGGCCAGACCAAGGTCAAAATGTTACCAATAACGAGCGGTTGACTGTATTTACTTGATTTATTGCCTAACAACCATACATAAAATTGCTAACGAGTTGTTGCATTGTTAGCTGCTTCCTAAATTAATCCTGGTAAACTTTTCAGACACCACGTATTTTACAAGTTGTTATTCCTAGTTTCATACCTAATTATTGAATGTCATTGGATTTTATGTACCTACTCTGTTGTTTGACTCGGTTAGGCCGTGCCCTATCCAAAGTGATCGTCCCGCGAGTACACGACCACAGCGTTCTTTCTCACACCGACAGAGGGCGCCTCCTGGTTTTCCTAACAAATGAGTGACATATGAACACAACTATCGTTTTATCGCGCGACCGATAGCTTTGGTTAGCACACGGGGTCATTGTTGTCAGAGCAATTTTACAAATATTTTTGTATCGATTGCTCCATCATCATGTCCGAGGTTTATCAAACTTCTTAGTAATGCAGCAATGGAATTCTACCTGTCAATTTTGATGTAATTTATTACAACTGAAGAAGCGAGGTGCATGGAGCTGTTTTACCAGCTCTCTTCGCTTACAACTTGAGCTCTATTTATCTGATCTTCATGTGTTTTTCAAACTACATTATTTAGTTTCATCTTACACTGGTCCGGGATTAAAATGTTTGTTTGCCAGAGTAATGGGAAAAATGTATTTTTTTTTCACACAGGCGGATATTATCATGTTTACCATCAAGAGATTTATGGTAATTGGAATACGGGCTATTTTAAAATAACGATAATGGTTTCTATTGAGCGGTATGTTGAAGATGTCGATGACCTGATTGAAGATAGGAATATTCTGGCTTTATTCTGCCTAACGGACACTTTGTATTAGGTTTATTTAGATTAAAGGAAAATGTATTTTTTACGATTTTTTATATTAGATATTAAGAATAAAAATAATCCAACGTTATGTCTACCAATAAACTAACATTAATAAGGTTGTGCAAAAAAAAAAAATCATAGACGCAGTAAGTAAACGTGTGAGCAGAAACTACATAAAATAAGAAACAAAGAACATATATTATTAAATACCTAATGATTACCAAAATCTTAGTTCAATTTCAAATAGTTTTTTGTCCATTTCGTCAACTACAAAACATTTCATTTTCACAAAAAACGAAACAAAAACATATTTCTTGCTATAAAATTGTAACATAACTCTCCAACAATTCGCGCCACAAGCTAGCATTCTTGCACCTAACACCGAACACACATTAACTTATTTTTAGCGTTAACACTAACAACAGTGCACGTTCGATTCTGCCCAGGGATTATTTATGACTTACTCTATGTGCCGTGATTAAAATAGAAGTAGTGGCCATCGGTAGCCGGCTTTGCGCGTATTACCGACCGGCGGCGACGATCCGACGGTATTACTGACATGACTAACGTTGCACCATGCATCTGTACTACTGGGCGATGACGACATCATTTCTAACTTGTGAAGTATGTATTGGGTAATCGGAAGTGCATTTATTAGCGATTGATATATTAATGATAAATCATAAGTGATTTTATTTCTGTAAGTAGGTTTGTACAAACACTTTTACGTCTCAATAATTTTTATTTAAACTAGACGAGGTCATCTGTATGGTGGTCGTCAGTGTACGCATTTGTCAGTAATCGTGTAGCTCAACTCAGGACTTAGCAGCTCAACGATTTGACGAATAAAACCAAAGAAATGAAATTTAGTTGGGCCGCATAAAGTACTCAAAACTGCCAGATTATCATTAGAAATAACTGAGGAAAAAAATTAAAAAATTGTCCACACATAGTCAAAAGAAAGAAAGAAAGAAAAAGCATTTATTGGGACTCGCACAGATCACAAATTAAACTATACAAAAACACACTCATAGAAACATAAAGATCAA
Organism: Tiliacea citrago; assembly: GCA_963921375.1. Taxonomy (NCBI): domain Eukaryota; kingdom Metazoa; phylum Arthropoda; class Insecta; order Lepidoptera; family Noctuidae; genus Tiliacea; species Tiliacea citrago. Next base: position 26,899,416 of record OY992787.1, on the reverse strand, counting down.
AAACAAAAATAAAGTAAAAATGAAAATAAAAACAGAAAGTCCTGTACGAGGCCAAAAGGCCCCTATCTCAGTCCTCACATATATGTGACAAAATCAATAAAATTAAAATAAATCGTGACACGAAAATGAAATACCTCCCCGGCATTTCATTTCTGAGGGTCTTGAAGACGATCCGGATATTGAGAGGGAGCGCAGGGCTTTAGCGATCAGAGGTAACATGCTGGCCCGCAGATTCTCCCGCTGCTCGGAACAAGTAAAACTATCGTTGCTTAAGGCATATTGTCAAAGCTTTTATACGGGAAATCTGTAGGTCAGTCACACCAAAAGATCGCTGGATGTCCTGCGCGTCCAGTATAACAATATCTTCAGGATGATGTTGGGGCTGCCTCGCTTCTGTAGTTCATCGGGGATGTTTGCGTTGTATCGCACTGATGGCTTTCATGCCATCATCCGCAAGAAAACTTTATCTCTGATCTGCAGAATGCGTGGCAGCTGCAACGGAATTCTGAAGACTGTAGCGGACAGGATCTCTTCTCCGCTATGGAGATCCTTTATTGAGCGGGTAAATTTGAGTGTTGTGTTGTGTTTTTAATTTAAATTATTGTAATTGCATGGATCAAGTTATCTGAATTAAATGAATTTTATTTTATTTATTTATTAATTCTAAAACACATAGTATTATAATAGTTTGTTGAGACAGTTAAATTGGAGTAGCTTAATTAAACCTAAGTCTTCTTGTCTTCCAAGTAATCTTTCACTCTATAGAAACCTTTTTGACACAGTTTCTGTTTAATAAATAATTAAAATTTATTGAGGCTCAGTGCTTTAACATGGCTTGGGAGTCTGTTGTAAAAACGTAAACTTTGCCAAATGAATTACTAAATTTTTGGAGCTTAGTCTTGGGCACAATAAGTGAGTCTTTGTTTCTAGTAATAATGCTAGGAATGTCGCTGTGTTTAGAATATAAATTAATATTTTTTTTTCATAAATCTAAAGTAACGTTGCACCATGCATGTGTTGGCGGTGACGTCATCATTTTTAACTTGTGAAGCAGTAGACCAACCCGTACTGGGCCCGCGCGGTGGATTACGGCCCACTCACCGAGAGCATGCCTGTGTCCCAGCAGTGGGAATATTATAAGCTGATTATTATGATTATTAAGTAGTAGGTATTCCTTATTTATTTATTTAAACTTCTCGCACACAATTAGGTACAAAGGCGGACTTAATGCCTTAGGCATTCTCTACCAGTCAACAAAGGGTGGTGAAGAGATAAGATGGCGGGTGCTCTGATTGAGAGAAAATAATAATATCTATAAAAAAATATTAAATTATAATATTGGTTCCATAGAAGTACGCTAGTTAGGATTTTTTTGTAGAATTTAAGTAAACCTTCTTTTGGGCTAAGAAGACAGTCTCGGAATAAACAACAGATGGTGACCATAACTTCTTTTTTAAGTTTAAATATCCTCCTTATTGATTTTAGATTATATATGTGCGTCATTACAAGTGCATTTCAGTACATTTTGACCAAGATTTAATGAAAATTAGTGATGATTTAAATAGTGGTCGGTAGCCGGTTTTGCGCGTATTAACGACGATGTGACGGTATTACCAACAGGACTAGTGGAACATGCGTTACTGTTGCTCCATGCACGTGTAAATACAGACTGATGACGTCATGATTTCTAACTTGTATGCAAATAGTAGTGCGTATGTTACGTAATTAGTTCCTGCATTAGCACGCTGAAGTTATAGCCCTAGAATAGAAACTCAGATCATACAAGAAAAATGTTGATGTTTTGGACTTAAAGTAGGTACTATGTGTTCATGACTGATACAGCAAGCTTTGCTGCATTTAACTTCATTTTGGATGGTGTTATCATTCTTTGAAAAAATGCTCAATAATGGTACTTTTTTTAAAGCCAACGGTTTTTGGATCTTGAAAGTATATAATAATTAGTTTATTTATTTTCTGTTTGTAATTTATTTTCCGGTGTACAATAAAGTATTATTATATTAATAAATAAAGTAACTCGTGCAAATGTTAAAAGGCTCGTACAGACTAGTGCGATATCGCGGGCGCGACGCGACACTAGAAGCACAGTTTCTTTGTCGGTGACTGTATCGCCCACGTTATCGCGCGAGTCTGTACGAGCCTTAATACTGTTATAAAAGTGGCCGGTAGGTACACTAATCGTGATAAACACTGTGTTTTAATGAAATGGCAAATATTTAGCAAAATATATTAATTCTGATTTCCCTTGATACCGAGACATCTTCCCATCCATTGCCAGACATCTTACAAATCCTTCATTACCAAAAAGTAACCAACAAAATTGATAACATTCCCATCCACAAATACCTACTACAGCAATAAAAACCATTCAGTGTACAATCTGCTTATCTTCCAGGGCTGGTAATAAAACTCTGCTGTGGGAAATGGCGTCTAATGGACTTCTTAGGTCGTCGCTCGTCAGTAACCCATTTCTGGTTGTATTTATAAATGGTTTACGAGCCTGCAACCTATCACTACTTAGAACATTAATATCTATTGGGTTATAGCCATTGATTTATGATTTGTCTGTTTCGTGAAATTATACAGGTTGGCAGTCATTTTGGTACAGTTTGCTTTCGTTCCATAACATCGCTGAGGAGAACCAGGTTTACCAAACTATATCGTGTTCCCCATTCACTGGGTTGTGGAAGTCAGATAGGCAGTCGCTCCATGTAACATACTGGTATTCAACTGCATCCGGTTAGAAAACGAGCCCAATATAATTGGGGAAAGGCAACGTTGATTATGATAATCGTAATATATTTCCATCTAGGTAAAACAGATATTTTGATTTGGATTCTGCAATTTTGGGATCCCATAATATCAATAGCGCGACCAGCTCATTAGCTTGTCAAACATATTTTGGCAATTCCAAACCGCTGAAGCAATTTTGTAACACAGCTCCAGCCTTAAAAATCATGTCTTTTACAAGAGCTGGCTATTTCTTTCAAGTCTACAATTTCCTAGAAACAAACAATATACAAATGAGTAAGTAAACACGTGTCAAGCATCATTAGTCTGGGAGTAGCAACGTTACGTATTCGCACTTATTGGCTGTAACGAGGTCACGGCGGTACTCACAGAGTACCTACGTACATTCATTTTAGTGATTTGGTCCAAGGTAAGGTAGGTATTTTAACGAGATGGTCTAAAATTATGTACTGTACACTGTTTTGTGCTAAAGTGCACTCGTGCACTTGAAACGTTAAAATTTAATAGACTGGATATTGATATGTTAACATAACGAAAAAAAAAATATAGTGACCTATTAACTGTGTGACCTATCATAAATATGGCAGCCATTCAATAACTTTTATAGTTATAAAATTACTTTGTCATATACATATTTTGACAACTAACAGTAAATAGCTAGAAACGTTAGCCAATGGTGACTACGAACTGAAACAATAACATGCAATAAATGCATTATTTTTGTACAGTCACATGCGAAAATATGTATGCACTTATTGCACGTAGCCAAAACTGCCTCGTTGGGCTGGCATTCACAAGCGTTACTGCAGAGCATGAGGTTCTGGATTCGATACTCCCAAGGGAAGTTAAGGAAATCCTTGTGACCATAGACCTACCTACCCTCTTCACTTTTTATGATATTATATTATTTATGTTGACAACTTTACGTGGTCTTATTAAACTAGTCCCACCACGTAAACCTTTTCCGTCACATTGGCGATTACCAGGTCGTGCAAAGTGGTACTGGTTGTTTCTATCTGGAATTTCGCAGTAGCAGCCCGGAGTTTGGATTTTTGCCCGGTTGGTGGCAAGAGGGTCACCCCCTATTACACGAGACTTATAGAGATAACAGGCAAAATTAAATAATTAACTACGTTTTAGAGTAACTAAATGAAAAAAAAAAAATCGACACTTTGTTTAACACATGTTTTGGTCTAACTCTCATTCGCGCGTTTAGAGCATAACGTGCGCTAAGGAACTTTGTTCCAATAAGGTACAAAATATTTCTCACCACATGGATTAAACTGATTATACATTATAGCAATGACATTCCGTAATTCATGAATGCAGCACTGAATTTCTCCTGTCCTCACATTTGACCCGCCATGTTTTAACATCGCAATTACCAGGCTGATTGCAAGCCTTCTTTCAATAATAAACTCATTTTAATTTCCAACCAACATTATACAGCGATAATCAGATTTGTGTGAAGATAATACGCTATCGGCCGATGATTGGGCAAAAAAAACGGTTTGTTTTTAATTAAAAATATTATTATAATGTTGATGGAATTATTAGTTTGTTGGGTAAAGCGGTGAACGTCTGTGTATGAGTATTGTGAAGTTGAATTAGAAACAAAAAAAAAAACTTTGTAGGTACCTACCTAGTATATAGCGCGATGTTAGTTTTGTGTTTTAAAAGGACCCCTCCCGGTCCGTCTATCGTCAACGCGAGCATGATCGAAAAGCTTTTTGTTTCATCCAGCGCAAGTGAGAACGCGATAACATTGAACGAAAAATAGTGTGCGGAAATTTCATAAAACTTGTTCCAGGAAATACGTGTTTTTCAGTAAGCCTTAAAAGTTTGTGAAATAAATGGTTGTCATTTAGAATCTCCATTACATGTTCGAGGTTTCTATGAAGATACTTTCTTTACTTTTACAATTTATGAGTAGGTACATTATGAACCAAAAAAGCAAAATTTTGCAGCTTATACTGAATATTTTTATACACATTTAAATTTTTTGCTTTCATAGAAACCTAGATATAGTGCACAAGATACCTATTAGTTCAACAATTTCAAAGAAAGATGTGTTACTACGACATAATCACGTACGAAGCGAAGCGTTTGTAGTTCTGAAAAGTATGACGGGTTGCTGCTCTTAATAGATAACTACGTATTATTTTTACATTATGTGCTAAGAGGTTTTGCGTATAACTCTACAGGCAAAATTTTAACAAGCCGTTATTATTTTTTAACATGTTTTTGTAACTTATATGGTGTAAGTACATAATAAAGAGTAGAAAATAAAAAATAAAGGGTAGGCCTATTCTATCCTACTGTAAGATTGGATTTAGAATACACTTAACATTAATAAAAATAATAAACCGTACTACCAGATATTTTAACGTGAGCAAGCATTCTCTAACAGTCAAACAAAATGTTTCATCCTCCAACCACGCCACGAACAATCGCATTTACTTTTCTATAAATATAACTCACGGAATCAAAACTATAAATCTATAAAAAGATTATTAACACCGAAGCCACGTGGCACATCAGTTCAACTTGTTTATGACTCTGACTGAGTCACTCAACTCAAGATTCGAAAGCGAATTTCTCATTGATAGATATTTTATGGTGTCACGAACATAGTATTATCGAAACTTTACTATTATGAAATATTGGTCAAAGGTTGACAACATGTAACTGCAATGTCATAAATTTTACAAGAGAGGGAAAAAACTGTTTATTTTGGCCTGTTAAAACCTGTCAAATTGTTGAGATGTCAACTGTGGCATAAATTGTTCGAGTGACATTTTTAAGCATTACGAGATAACAATGGGAAGATTTTGCGCTTTATTTAAAAATAATTGATGTAAATAAATCCTTTTTTCGAAAAAATGTGGGTTACGAGTTGTCAACATTTATGACCATCAAATTACGTTTTTTCTCAAAGTTACAATTTTCATTTCAAGAATAAAATCCTTTTAAATTTTGCGTAAGGCATATTTTGTGCTTGTGACTGTACCAGTGTAGAGGCCCTTTCAGACTACTACCCCGCGGTACGCGCCCGTACCTCTGCTAATTAAAGAATAACGAACGTTCAACTCAGAGTGTAAATATCATTGCGTCAGAGTTTTTTTGGGTTAACTTTCTGTTTAAAGATGGTCGTTTTGAGTGTTCTGTTCATAAAGTTTTGACTGTGAAAAATATTGAGGTTTACCTAGTAATTTTGATTTTGTGAAGTGACTAATTATGATCAAAGAAGACGTTTATAACAGTATACACTTTTTCAATGTTTTATAAACAGTTACAAGTTAATTATCTACTATATTTATTCAACGTTTTGCACAGTTCACATGAGAGATTATTTTTTATAATTTAGCTACACGTCGCAGCATCAGTAAACCCCGTTATGTAAACATCCTAACATTGATAAGTACAGTTTATATTTAGCATCACGGTTGCCGACCGACGAAAGAGTACAAGCACGAATCTAGCACACAATCGTAAGTGCCTTGATATATTGCATTATATAGTTTTGATATCCCCATTCGAATTTAGGGTACCGGAAATCGGTAAATGAATTCATGAAAGTTATGGTTGCTACAGCGAGTTATTATTACTACAGTTTAGTAACTACAAATAAATAGTGATCTTAGCCCATTCTTATGAAAGTATTTGAGACATGTCAAAATTTGGGATATTACCCGCTACTTTACAGACGATTGCCTGCAAAAACGCCAACATTAACCTACTGTAACGGTTTTACTGTAAGGAGTTAAATACAGGAAGACTGTGGTATTAAGGTGAATCCGCAGCTGTAGCCCGCGAAATTCAAATTTTCTTACGTTTTAATGACTTTTTCATGAAATCATGACATTGGGGAACAAATATAACTCAGAGAGATGTATTAATGATTCTTATGACTATAATTCTGTAAATAAATATTTTGTATAGTCGCGAATCATATTTTGATTAAGATAAACCTGCAAATTGAAAAAAACGTAAGAAAATTTTGATTTCGCGGGCTACAGCTGCGAATTCACCTTAAGTTGTTCCCGTTTCAAGTATAAAACTCTTTCCGTCTAATGGCCCACGCAATTCCAATTATTATAAAATTAATAAAAATAATGATAACTGAAAAATGTTCTAGGTACGTGCTATTCAAAAGTGAAGGAAATTACTCAGCGTAATGGAAATCTATTTTAAATATTACTATTAATATTATTTGAAATAACTGAAACTTCGAGAACACCGAATTACTACGAGATGCAATATTCATAATTTAAGACAAGTGACGTGAATTTAAGAAATTATATTTTTTTTAAAATTATACGTCAGAGCTAAATCCCTACACATAAATTGCCGCAACACATACAAATAGCACTACATATAAAGATCACAACATTTCCAACCCATTGACAGGTTACCGCCGCGTCGCATACGTTAGGACCATTAATTATATCATTTCCTTCAGTTGACGCGCTGACTATTACAAAGTAGTGTGTTCATTACTATGATGCCTCACTTGAGTCTTTGGTTTAGTTTACAAATAGGTTTGGAAGTGTTGTGTATGTCACTGTCGCGGTAGTTAAGATGTTAACTAGTTATACTTTGTGTTTCCGTATAGTTCCCGCTAGATTTACGTGAAGTAAACTAATATATTTACCAACACTTAACGGTAAACGTAAAGGTACATGTGAGTCTAACTGGGTAAGAAGTACGTTCTTGACCCGGGAACCAGTGCCACACAGCCGCTTGACGATGGCTTCGTTTTTCACCATAAATTTTAAATACCTGAATGTGCGTTCACAGCCCACCATATATCACACTATGTTACATCCATCACCAGTCATCACATAGCGATACCTAAACGTATGCAACGTCTGGTTCACCCTGGGCAATCAACGTCTGGTGCACCCGGGGCAATCAACGTCTGGTGCACCCGGGGCAATCAACGTCTGGTGCACCCTAGACTATCAACGTATGGTGCACCCTGGGCAATCAACCTCACAACCACCTTGCTGACTGGCTATGATTAAATTCACGGGATAAGCCATTCTTATTACAAGAACATAATTATTGTAGGGGTACTATATTCATGTACCTACTATGATTTTATTTAGGACTTCTTATGCACAGACAGACTACAAAGCATCAACTCAGCCTATCGCAGCCCACTTAAGACATGGGCCTACGTGGAAGAGGCGACGACAAGACTTAACGAAGTTTTACAAATGCTGCCCAACCCAACTTAATCCATCTGTCAACTTCTTTCTCAAGTTATCTTTACCGAGCTGGATGACTTGCCCTAGGTAAGCATACTCTTTCACAACTTCGAGAAGCGACCCTTCAACATGGATTGGGAACGGCCAGATGTGTGAAATATACATGACTTTCGTCTTGTCCGAATTCATGCCGAGGCCAACCCGCCGAGAGGCCCCATTTAGGCTGTGCAGCATCTGGTCTAACTGTTCCATCGTCTCTTCCATTATGATGATGTCATCAGCAAAGCGAAGGTGTGAAATGTACGCGCCGTTCACGATGATACCCGGTCCAGTTCAGTCCAGCGACATAAAAACGTCCTCCAAGGCATTGGTGAACAGCTTCGGGTATACGAGTATCAAACCCCCTGTCTCACCCCTCGGAGCAATTGGATGGCGCTGGTTTTGTGATCCTGGATCTGGATAGTCCTCGTGGCAGCGTCATACAAACATCTCAACACTTCGATGTAGTGCCAGCCAATTTGACATCGTTGCAAAGAGGCCAGAACTGCCCATATTACAATGGAGTCCAAGGCTTTATCGTAGTCCACAATTGCCATACGCAGCGGCTTGTTGTACTTCTCGGTATTCTGTACAATTTGCCGAACAGTAAGGCACAAAGTAATCTTTCGAAACTCACAAACATTTAGCTAGAAACTCATTCATTTTTAATTATGTTTTTATAAATAACAACCATGTGCACGAATTTTCGCAGCATCTCCTAAATAGAGTTAGGTATATAATGCACTAGATTGTAACATAACTCAGAAACATGATATTTTGCAGAGAGGTAATGTTGCAACACAATATTGTTTTGCTGTCAGTAACTATGAAACAACAACACTCGGGGGGCAATTACCGTATTTTTAATAACTTTAGCAAGCTACTCAATCTCAATGTGTTAAAGGTTTTCAACAAGTGTTGGACATTGATTATCGCTGAGATGAGATTGCGACTTGAATTTGAAGGTTTTTAAGAAGGTATGATGGTTGGTTTTCAGATCACTCCTCACTTTAAAGCCTAGTTTTAGACCATATCATATCATTAACCTTATCATTAAATACAGGGTTATAATGCGACTGGGTGTATAACGTAAATATAATAAACTTTGACTACATCTGTTTATGTAGCTTACTACATAAATAGACATTTAACTGGCAAAATGTGGGTGTACTATGGGTACATCTAGTAGGTATGTCATGCTAAATACGTTTTATTAGACGTTTGTTAAATAGCCTAATCAGCATAATTATAATAATCCCAGTGCAGGGACACAGGCCTCCTCTCTTCGAGAGGGTGTTACCAAGTTTGCGCTGAAAGCAAAGCTAACTAATTGGTTGCAGAATTTGTGTTACAACGATACAGAAGATTTATTGACGATCATCTCATGAATACTTTTATCAATACTGATACTCGTACCTAGAATTACTGAGTCACTTTAACCTGATTGTATTTAAGTTAAGTTATACTAATCTATGTATATGAGGAACTTTGGCTCTTGAGATACAAGTATCTTTTTACTTAGTTCAGGAGCCAGCTGTTCAACCTGGTTTTTGACCACAACTGGTACAACAATGTTTAGTGTATGACTAATTGTATGTGTTTCTCTTTGTACATTAAACTTATATTTGATTGATTTGATTTGATTTTGGTGTGGGCTGTAATCTACCACGTTTACTCAGTGGCGGGTCGGTAGATGACACATGTCTTCTAATTTTTGGTTCTAGGACATGCCGATATCCTCAGAATGTTTTCCTTCACCGCTTTGAGAGCAGTGGTGATGAAATTATTTACATAAAGTTAAGCGCCTGTCTGGGTTCGAACCCAAGACCTGCAACTCGTAAGTTGGGGCCATTACCACTGAGCCACCACTACTCTTTCAGTTTGTTAAATACTTAACTTTAATCCCAAGAATAAAACTTTGAGATATTCAAATTTTAAAACCTTTTCAAAATACACAAAACAGACCAGACACTACATCGCAGTGTTAACCAGTCCTATAGAACCTTTCACAATGCTACAATTAGTGCACAATCAACCTACCGTGAGTTAGTGATCGGTTTCAATAACAATTAGAGACTAGCTCGCGGCGCAGGCGTCGAAACAATGACTCACTGCCATAAACAATAGACCTCTGTTGCTTAGAAAATGCGCATGGATATTATTTTAGGCTGTGGTTTGAAATTAGATTGGGTTTTCTTTGTTGCTTTTTGAAGGGAGTAAAGGGTTAGGCAGTGGTAGGAGACGGTACGATGGTAAACGTTAAATTGTATTTCATGAAAATGTCTGAAATTATAATTTTCTTTGTATTATCACAATTAGCTTTTAGTTAGTGTAATACGTCAGATGACGGACCAAATTGCCAGAAACCAGTATTTAATTTAAAATCTAATCTAATAAATTTAACGGCGCAGGATAGCCTTTACCAGAAGTGATCATTGTATTAGTGGTTCGGCAGCTTCAATATCATCAAGATTGTGACGGAATATAGCAGTTCGTCGTGAACGTGGTACGACAGCGGCTCCCCTGACATCCTCTTTGACATCAGAAGACAGCCGCCACGCAACCATCGATGCGACGCTCTGCTAGAGTGACTGTCACCAGCCAATGACACTTTTATCCGACCTTTTCGGAATCATCAAAAAGGTGGAATCATTCAAGGTGCTATCATAAAATCCAACTGAATGATTATTTCAGAAATAGCCATTTAATAGGATTTTTTGAAGAGAATTAGTTATATTTGGTACGGCCGCGAATCATATTTAGATCAACATACAACCTGTTACTGACCTGCAAATTGCAAAAACGTAATAAATTTTGATTTTCGCGGGCTGTCTTAGCGCATCCCCCTTAAGTTCACCTTGGTGAAGTATTTATTTTATTTATGCATTAAGTTTTTAGTAAATAAATAAATAACAGAAAAATATATGTCCAGATACACAAAATCCTAGACCACAGAACTTTACTACCTCAGTTACACCAACAAATGCGTCATCACAGTCCGAATCCAGACGCTGTAACTTTCAAACCTTCAAGCTTGTTATAAAAACATTACGAGCTGAGAGCTGTAAACGATAACACCACTAAGTGTATTGGCAGCAGTCGAAGACACGTGCATTGGTAATGGGTTAAGTTCAAGGATGTAGGTAGGTACTGGATATGTAAGTCGATAGGTAGAAGCCTAATGCCTGTATTCCATAAATCTCAATTACTTTGGTAAAGTTTGGACAATCGTGCACGACAGAAACTGAAACGTGAGGGTGTAGGTATTTAGCCAAAATGAATTTTCTCAAGAATAAAAAGGCCATAATTTTTTTTAACAACTTATTGCTATAAAAAGGTAGGAAAAGCTTAGTTACCTTGTGTGCTTCATTTCTGACCTGACTCATGGTTGTATACCTATTATCTTCATAGTGAATGTGTCAATAAACATTCTACTTTGATTCGCTATGTTTTATCGAGAGGGAAGGAACAGCCATAACTGTTCTTTAACGTAAAACTAGCGCCCCCGCCCCTGCTTCGAAGCTTCAAACGGTTTTAGGACTTGACAAATCATCGAGATTCTATAATATAAATTACATACATCAATCACGCCTGCAATTCTCAAAGGGTTAGGCTGAGGTGTACACCCACATAATATAAATGAGTTTATTATTAATATATTATACACATAAACCTTTAGTTTATTACTAAAGGTTTAAGTGTAAATACACTAAATTCTCTAAATTATGGTGAAAACCGCATTAAAATTCGTTGCGGAGTTTAGAAAAACAACGCAGTCACACAGACAGACACGAAAAGGAACTTTATATTTATAATATGTATAGGATATAGATGTAAAAGATTCAGCCTGCTAGAAAACCACCACAATAATTTATTAGGATCAATTATTGTTTTTCACAATTTATTCGAAATGCGAAGTTTAGTTAACTTGTTCCCAAACCAACATCGCACATAATAAATTACTAAACAAGCATACCCATGTACTAGGAAAGCAAAAGATTGAATATATTATAAACATGCAGATGGTTCTAGCTTCGATATCGCTAACCTAAATGTATTTAGCACAGTGTTCTGGAAACTGGGCTATTATAACATCAACGTTTCTAAAATGACTTAGCAAAATTCGATACTCGATATTTTCCGCATGAAAGGATCTACCGGGGTCTACTATTTTACATGTAGTTTTGACTTAGCACAATATTTCAGTTGTCTTACATTGACGTTTCTGGGTTAATAATTGATTTGCTATAAGACTCTATTGATAGACAACATGAGGAGTGAGGTGCGGATGTTTCAAGTCAGCACTTTAACATGCTGACACGTGACAATTCCAGATAATGATAATGCCAATAAGCATCTGTGTATAAACAGATTTATGGTAACGAAACTTTGGTGATGAAAGTTTGAACTTGTTTTATGGGCCCCAGAGATTGCTTGCTTCACATTGGCATTTTTGACCATTGTACAGTTCAACGGGCAGTATATTATAGTAGCTGCGCCCCGCAGTTTTACCCGCATAAGTCTCGATCCCGCGGGAATATCCTAATCCAGTTTTTTGTCCTAATCCAAGTCATGGTTTACCCATATGCCTAATTTCATCTAAATCCGTTCAGCCGTTTTAGCGTGAAAGAGTAACAAACAAACTTACAAAAAATCAAATATTTTCTCTTAAAAATATTTGTGTAGATAGAAAGGGGCTTGTGGCTAAGTAATAACTAACTGCATGGGTCGTTCGATCGGGTTAAGCTACGCATGTCGTGGTTGATCCGTGGATGGATGACCATCTTTACATACCAAGACCCCTCCGAGGCTCGCAAAGCACGTTAAGCCGTTGGTTTCGGCTGTCATTCGTGGATTTATGACAGTCGTTACGGGTCGTCAGAAGCCCGAAAATCTGACAACCAGTCTTACCAGAGGGTATCGTATTACCCAGTAACTGGGTTGTGGAGGTTAGATAGGCAGTCGCTGTATGTAAATTACTGGTATTCAGCTGCATCCGGTTAGACTGGAAGCCGACCCCAACATAGTTGGGAAATGGCTAGACAGATGATGATGTAGATAGAAAGTTTAATTGCTTACTGTCTCTAAAAAAAATAGTTTTACGAATTCTCTAGAAGATTACTTTTATCTTATAGAGAATTCATAAATCTCAATGATGGGATTTTCATGTTGTAAGAGTCTGCGCTTTGACAGTACCTCTTGAATTTCGCAGAAACGATTTAGGAGATTTGACATAAATCAATGTGTATGTAGTTTACTTTGAAGACAACTGTCAACTTCTTGGCATTCAAAAGAAGAAATGGGATTAACAGCAAGCTCTCTGGCATTTACGGCCTTTATAATTTGCAGGCCTAATGGAAATATTAAATGTTTTGGAATTCTAAATGTTGCTAACTGCTACAGCAGTCTTACATTACTAATCACACATCAATATCGTTGATACGGTATACCAATTTGTTTTGAGTTTTAATGTGGCCTCGATAAAAACTAATGCTCAACATACATATCTCATCACAAAAATAGTTATTACTACATCTAACTAAGAATGTTTTGACTAACATCTGCTTTATGAATAATTAACAAAACCATTTTTTTTTTAATACAGCATTATCGTAAAGCAAATATGGAATAATAGAGGTTGAAAATCTAAATTCTTAACTATAATGAAGGTCGGATATCAGTCGTTTTGAAGAAAATATTAACCTAGCTGATTCATTCCAAGAGAAAAATAAATACTAAGTGAAGCTTCGCTTATAAACTCAAAATTTTGCCGCATCATGTTTGAAAAACTGATCTTACGAATACTGAAGAGTTAAAGGTGACTTAGAACCATATAATAATTAAGCGGAAAATCAAACACTGCAAAACTATGGGAAAGAGTATAAGAGTGTTACTGGATTTTCCCGCCCAAGACGTAAAATCTGACTTTGTCAGACTGGACAGAGATGTTAATAATTTTATATCAACGTAACAATCTATCAGCACATATTAGGTACAGCATGATACAGTAAAATTGTGTTTACACATATCATATAAAACAAACTTTTCCTTTTCAGTTTAAAAAATCTCTATTAATTTGGCTTTCACATTATGTCCATTATCACGTACGAAAATATTGTGCGGTAATCCGACTTGCACAAAATTTGTTACAATCTGTTTTTCGAAAACAATGACTGACCATTTTTGTATAAATGTCCCTTTTCATGACTACTTCCTGCTAAAACAATTAATGCCTAAATCCTAATGACTCACCAGCTCATCGTAATAATTCGCAATATGCGAATATATCAGCGAATCGTAATCCATTGTCTCCTCCACACTTGCACTTAGACACTCACGACAAACAAAACTTTCAATGAACGACCACAGCACAAGTTATCACTGTATTTTTATATTGAGGCTTTTCCAATGAAGGTGAATGGTTGAATGGTTGAAATAGCGTATGTTCCCCGTGCGTTCCGTCGATATAAGACGCATTGGCCGACCCAACTGACGTACAAACGCCTGTAAAGCTAAATTAAGACCAAATTTTAAACACAAATCTTTGATGTTGGAGCGTATGTATAGAGATGTTGTTACCGTGTAAGACTTGGGCGTATTGTTCAGAGATGCGATATGATCGAAAGATGAATGGTAGGTAAAGATAAATTCGTGTTGTGTCTAAAATATACATTTGTGTATTTGATTTACGGATGTGATGTTTTTAAGAAGTATTTCGACGTGTTTTGACGCTCGTTTGGAACAGTTGGTGATTTTTATGTTTGGCGTCATAAAACATTTTTTTTATTTACTCATCAGTGCCAGATTATAATTTTAGTGGCTATAAATATATGATTTAAGTAATGTATACATTTTACATTCTGAAACTCAAAATGTGCAATGCATAACCTACCACATCTTTTAAGTCTAAAAATTTTAGCGACAGTTCCACTATAACCATTAACCTACATAGCAATCTGCAACTCAAAATGCGTGTGTATAAACTCATGCCTTTTAAAAGTCTAACAATTTTTTGTAGCATTTCTACTTAAAACAAATAAATTGACACACCAAAACTTCCCTTGCCACACTTCAACAACTCCACTAAATCCTACTCAAGGAGGAAGCGAGTTATAGCGTGTGCCCGACTCATGAGTTACTTCAAACATGTTGGTCTGTTTTATAATTTCTACGGAAATTTTTATTCCGATTCATATTGTTAGGACTCAAGTGCAACCCGCTTTGCCCGCTCTTAGTGGCTTTATTTATTTTTTTAATTTACGTTCGTATGGAAAAGTTGCGGTACGATTTATTCAGGAATAAAGCGGAAATGGAAAATGTCTTTTTTAAATAAATTGTTTGTTTTGATTGGAGATTGTGGTGAAATTGGCTGTGTGTGCGTTTTGGAAACGACAATTGGTGCCTATAGCATGTTTTGGGTACAGTGTTTCTTGTTGTGTACTAGATTTCTATTTAAAATTTCAGTGTGTATTGTATTCAGTTTTTTCCCGTCAATAATCTTTTTTGTTAGTCTTGAAGTTTGAGGGAATATACCTTTATTAAGATGAGGTATTGGTCGATTGCAAGTCCATTGTCATAAAAAAGGTAAATGGAAACCAAATCACACTTTGTCATTCCGGGTTCAGCTAGATTGATAAGGCGATGAATATAATAAAGAACTGTTGGCTCTACAGAAAATATTTTCAAATTTCAACCTTAAAACCAGGTACCAGACTTTATTTATTATAGTATTCGGTACTTTTTCTTGTTATCTGTAATTACCTGTCCAGATTTATTGCCTGTTTCTGTATAAACGTTTACACACCGACTATGAAAAACTGTAACACGGGAACCGCATGGCCAATAAAAATAAATAGATTAAGTAAGCGTTGAACGCTATTCTAATAGATAACATCTACACAACTGAGTTTTGAATTTACGCGGCCGGGATATTTCCGGTTTTTATTCAGAATTCAGGATTGATAGGTTGTTTAATAATTATGATTCGTTATGAAACCCAGTCTAGATATTTTAGAACTATGTTTCAGCCGTTTTGTCTATGTTTACCTTAATTGTAAAATATTAGTTTTGGTAGCAAAGTTATTAAAAAAAACCGGCCAGGTGCGAGACGGACTCGCGCACGAAGGGTTCCGTACCATTATTTATAAAAATGGCAAAAAAATTACGTTTGTTGTATGGGAGCCCCCCCTTAAATATTTGTTTTATTTTAATTTAATTATTTATTTTTAAAGTGAATAAATAACTAAATATTCTGTGAATATTTCAAGCGTCTACCTGTTGCCGTTATCAGTATCGAGGATAAACGAGCCAAAAAATCACGTTTGTTGTATGGGAGCCCCCTTAAATATTTATTTTATTCTGTTTTTTAGTATTTTTTGTTATAGCGGCAACAGAAATACATCATTTGTGGAAATTTCATCTGTCTAGCTATCACGGTTCATGAGATACAGTCTGGTGACAAACGGACAGACAGACAGAGAGACAGCGGAGCCTTTGTAATAAGGTTCCCGTTTTCCCCTTTGGGTACGGAACCCTAAAAAGTGTAACGTATGAAGTCATCCGTAAATTGCGTCTATTTTGCTTCCACAATGTTTATAATGCAACAACGGAGCAACCCCGGCAAGCGTAGCTTAACCTGATGGATCGACTCGTGCAGCTGTTATTACTTAGCCACGAGCTCCTCATGTATAACCATGATTGTAGGTCACAATTTGCAAGTTTTGTTTAATTGTAAAACAACGGAACTGTTTTCTGAAATAAAATTACATCGTCGTATAACGAAACCATGCAAAAAGATATCACAATTTCCCGGCCGGCTTAATAATTCTATAAGAATTATCACTCCCATTTTCACGACCGCAAACTAGAAAAAATCTCAATGCTGCGATATTCATGTATCCCAGATGCGGCGACAAATGTATTATAACGACGTCAACTAAAGATATGAATACAGAAGGTTCAGTTACATACGTGACAAGAAACAAAGGCACGTTATACTCACATGGTCATTTTAGATTTGCCCCAAAACTTTCGGGCTCGAACCTAAGCTCATCACGCGTCAACGAAATCGTCAATCGAAAATAGTCGAGGGATCACAAAACAAACGCATGATTGTGTCTCAGAAACGAAACAAACAAACCTTATGCAGATTCTAAATAAAACAAAATAGTCGCTAAAGAACACAGACAATTAATACAATGCTTTAAATTCAATTTTACCATAGCAATATACTCATTGGGTAGGAAGTCTCCAACAACTAGTTGTTCTTCTAATGTCAACGTCATTTCCACGCTATGCACCCTGCGGTGAACCACAATGCTCTGACGACCGGCAGATGACAGAATGTCGTCTTCGAAGCTAACCACCCATGTTGATAACGGGTGGTGAAGATACTGAAGCGAAGGGAGTTGGCCTGCAATGACACTTGCTAACCAAAATGACGTCATTTAGGGAGAGGCCTAGTCTTGCGGTTTGCGAAATGCAGTGGTTTCACATCATGTAGAAGCTGCAAAATTAATAAATAAAGTGCGATATAGATAGGGTTTTTCGTGATAAAATACCATTAGGTGTTTTTTTTTTTGGGTGGGAAATTATCAAATAACTTCTCCCGCTCTGCGCGGAGCGAGAGGGCGTGTCAGATTTTTACCGACTAAAACCCACCCGTGTTCCTTCAGATGCCGTGTGCCAGGGCCACGATATCCCTTTCGGACAAACTCGCAACCCCGGCAGACCATTAGGTGTCTGTGGTGTTATAATCTAAAGTCAAAAAGTGACAAACGAATATTTTAGTTCTTTCGCAATTTTATTATTTGTTCCATTAAGCTGGCTTTTTTCCCGATTGCCCCAGAAGGAGGGTTATGTTTTTAGGGTGTATGTATGTATATTTCTGTGGCACGCAATGTAGCCTAAACGACTTGATGGGTTTTAACATAATTATGAGGTAAAATTAGATTTGGTTTAATTGCAGAAATGACATAACCCTATGTCATATCTGCAATTAAATTTCATTTCAAAAATAAATAAATGCTGTCTGAGGCAAATTTTAAGGCAGTCGTTACATCCTAGATACCTCCGATTGCATTTATTTAGCTATTTTTGGTACTTAATGGATACTTGTTTTTCTTTTTATCTCTTCAGTTCGTGTTTTTGCAGTCGAGTTTTTTGTAATAATTTTAAATTTTCAAAAGCTGAGATTATTATTGCCAAAACCAATTACATCTGATTTTACATCTGATCGTTTACTCAGCTTAATAGAGATAGGCCTTCTGCAAACGTTCCGTACATGCGCCTGCAACAAGCAAGGCATTCGCAATATAAAACGCCCCGCTAAGCCAACGCTACATACCGCATCGTGGCAATTTATTGCACCGTGATCGCTGTATGCGGTCTGGCAACGCATCGGCCGACCACGCGGCGGCTTAGATAGTTGTGGATGTGCGATTTTTTAATCGGGAGTGTGTAACGGTCTTTATACTCGTAGGATGTGGTTTGGCAGTTTAGAGGAAGCAAGATGGTGGAAAATATTTTCTGTTTTCTAGTCTTTGGTTGAAAGCAGTGATGGTTATAGATACCTACCATATTTTCTTCTTCGTTGAAATTGTTTGTTTATCATACGAGTCCTAAAACTATTTTTGTAGGTATAGAAAAACCTTTTCAAGGTTTAAGCCGAAGAGAGAGGAGCCTAACTGAAAATAGTGGTGAGATTTGCGTGACGAGAAACGATGATAACGTTTTGAAACTATTGATTACTAGCATATTTCCGCATCTTCGCCCGCCTGGGTGTCGGAAGAAATCCCACAGGAAGGTACTACCAGAATTAAAAGTACTATGTAGTAATCCAGGTTATAAACTATCTGTGTGCCAAATTTAATTCAAATCCATTCAGCCGTTTTTGCTCCAATCTGGAACATACATCTAGACAAACGGACAATAATTCGAGACTAGTATTTTATTATATGTTTTAGATTATTATTTTCAGAATCAAAAGTCCAAAGATGCGTAACACTATCGGTTAAAAGATTGTGAAAATCTTATCTTTCGTTCACAGATGCAATCTTTTAACACGTGAGTCTAACGTACAACATCCGCAGTAAATGCGTGGATACCGATAAAGAGTATTTATACACCCATTAAGGAAACGTTACGTGACGATATCTTATGCCCTAATCATTTAATTTTACTACGATGGTGTAATTTGCTGCATCCGTTTGGGAATTAGTGGGCGAATGAATGAAAGTGTCATAATAGTGTGCTAATAAGTTAGTGTAGTGTTATCGTTTTCATCTGTAAGTATGCCTACAATAGCAAGGCCCTCTCAAGGAAGAGGGAATCGAGATGAGATTTATTCTACAGTAAAATAAATACAACAAAAAATAGTAGGATCGTGAGGCAGTATTGAGACATTGTAATAAATTACAGGCACATGTTTGGATATTTTAACTAAGGTAATCTTTAGTGACAAAGGTTCCATGAGTCTATTAAAATAAGGTACACCTATAGAATCAGCAGGGCTTTGGCAACTCCATGGGATCTCCCTTGGTCTCCATAATTATATATATCCAGAAACGGGACGCGCTTATGGAAAATAGGCGCGTCCCGTCTATGGATACATCATGTAGGTCGTCATAACGTTTGCAAACTGTTCAAAAATACCCTAATTTCGTCAAACCAATCAACAACCGATCCAAAATACCGCCTTCATTGTTTCCTAAATCCGGTCACACGCATGACCTGTTGCAGTAACAACTGGATCCATTCCAGTGTTTAAGTGAAATATAGTCAAATAAAACCATTGTAGTTATCATTTACATTTTTCAATTCGCAACCATTCGGTGCCAAGTGTGCGTAGGAACTGAATTGAATTCTTAAAACGGTTTTTAAACAAGGATATTACGTGTTTCTGTATTGTTGTGGTGAGAAATAGCGTTTGGGGCTTGAAGTTTTGTTTTCTTTGTATGAGAATGTGGGTAACTTTTGTTACTTGTTCAACTAAATTATTTAGACCAATTTCTCTAAGGTTCATTTAGAGGAGTTTTGTATTTCAAGTACGTAATAATAGTGTGCTGTTTAATCACTGATCTTCGAATTACAAGAGAAGAGTGTCAGTATTATGCAATTCAAAATATTTAAGGTTCTAATTGCCAACCAACGAAAAACTTGGTGACTTTGTTAGTTCAGACCAAAGTGATTGCTTTATTCACCAGTTGCCTGCGTTGTAATAGCTTCTTGCAGAATCATCATAATTGTCTCATTTCAGTCAAAACACGTCAACTGCTGGGTATAGGCCCTCAAGAATCTCCGGATAGTACAGTTTTAGTAAGTGGGGCGCTAACTTACGAGTTGTAAGTCGAACCGAGAAAGGCGCTTTTGTTTGTGTACATAATTTCATCACCACTGCTCTCAAAACGGTAAAGGAAAACATCTTGAGGCAACCGGCATGTCCTAGAACCAAAAATTCGAAGACATGTGACATCTACAAAACCCGCACTGGGCCCGCGTGGTGGATTACATCCCACTCCCTCTCGAAGAGAAGAGGCCTGTGTCCCAGCAGTTGGAACAGTTTGGCTGATTATGATGACAGGCTTAGTTAGGTAGTACATTTAGATCATCTCGTCCGTGGGACGTTAGCTCCTGAAAACCCCACCAACAGTGACCGTTGCGTGTGAAACATCACTCAAAAACTTGTCACACTATTACAAGGATTGAATTCAACAACATTTTTAAACAGCAGTAATTCATGTTAGCTTTGCGGTGTGAAAATTGTTGCCTTTTTATTTGACGGTTTACGAGTGAAGTAAGCACGAATATTAAGGCTTTGTAAGTGAAAATTTTATTGTTAGGCAGTGTCGTTATTTCGTGGAATTCAGTGATGGTCGTTTGCGGTTTTTATGCTGTTTAATATAAAAGAAGGAAAACGAAAGCGGCATAAAGAAAATGAACATTTAATCGGACAGCTTTTTAATATTAGACACAATGTTTACTGGATGGATTTGGTTATTAATTTTAGGAATCATTGTCAAACAAATTGATGTTTTCCATGAGTGGTATACAAAATGTAAATGTAATTTTTAATAATTTAGTGATTTTTTCATACTATACCTAGGTATAAGTATACTTGTATACATAACACATACATTCATGTCTGTTATCCCAGACATGAATGTATGAGTTAGGCCAGGGTTAGGCAGAGGGGCACCTATAGTATACCCGCTTTTTATACAATTATTGTATGTAGTTACCTATTATTTTATTGTGGCGTGTCGTCTATTTCTTTAAACTGAGCTTTGTATGTCGTCGCCATAGAATATGCACTCCTTTGAGTTCAATTCTGATGACGAATGGTGGCGAACGAATATTAAAGAAAGTGTTTCACGATACTGAAATAGAAGCCATTATTTATGGGCTACAGATTGTTTGATATGGTGAAATTGAAGAATGGGTTAGATTTGTTGTGGCTCGTGCGAGACTTTTTTGTAAGATTTTGTTTGGATATAGAATAGAATACTCTTTATTACACAAACGACTCTATAGTTTTACGGGTTTCTGTGTTCTTATATTTATTTATTAAAACTTTATGCACAAGTAAAAAAATACTGTACAAAGACGGACTTAATGCATGAGGAATTTTCTACCAGAAAAAACATGGCAGGTGCAACATACGGGGTAGATAGCTTGGAAATAACTATAAAATACAAGCATAGATACTGATACATAGATAGATAGATAGATACCTACATAATATACTAAAATAAACTTTGTCAGGAGAAATAACGACCGGTAGAGGAGAAAACGACTCCAGCAAATCACCGCTGGGATGTTTCGGCCAACTTCTGACGAATATATTCACGTGCCTTAACTTTTAAAGATAACCAGCTGGTTGCCGTCCTGATGTTCAGAGGGACCGCATTCTAAAGACATACCACCTAGACAAAGAAAGAAGAATTAATGAAGCTAGAACGGTGCGAAGAACATCTTAGAAGACGATTGTTGGTGGAATGAAGATTTTTACTATAGGCAGAGAATAAGTATTGATTTTAGGAAGTCAGGTAAGAAGAAGTGGGTTTGTCGAGAGCTATAACTACTTACCTATATGATGATTATAGTATGATGGGTACCTATTATATCTTATTAGCGGTAACTAACTGAGAGGCAAGAAGTGAAAGTTGAAATATAATATAACTATAGTTAAACGTTTAAATAAACATGTCTCTATACTAAACATGACCTTTCGATATCCATCAAAACCTTCCCGAATATTCTACGACACAAATAGACATTATCAAACCATCCACGTATGTATGTGTTTGTATGTTTTAACTAAACTCCACGTACGCAAATAGCATATGTATGCCTGACTATGTTTTCGACTCAATCCCTTAGAGATGGCTCCGAGCTACAGACTTAAATTTACCTATGAAAATATTATACAGCATTTTCTATGTGCTGGTAAAATAGGTTCTGTGGTTACGAGTGATAGACACAGGTTGGTTAGTGGGATGAGAGAAAAATATTTGTAGGTGAGAGAGACTGGAATATTGTTTTATTGCCAGACTTATCCATAATACTGCTAAATACGACCACCTACTGGGTCCAAACAATATAAGAAATCTAAATGTACCGTCGAAACGAAAATAAGAAAAAGAATACTGTTAAATAGAAAACTCCTGTTGACAATGGATACCTTCAACGTATCGTTGAGTGGAGAGCGTAACAATAATAAATTATAATTGAATGAATGAGATGAAATAGAAAGATTAGTACGATTATACAACATAGGTAAACAGTAGCTTTTCCCGACAACTGACCGCGATAATGAGAATGTAAAATGAGTTTTTCTACTAGCTCAACAGTCAGTGTCAATGACCCTAATAGACGGTCTTGACGTTTATTTTTATTTAATGTTCCATTTCTAACCCTTTTAATACTATCTCCCAACCTTTAATCCCTTTTATTCTCAAACAACACAAGTTTCTTATACTTTAAAAAGATTAACAGAACTATAGCTATGACATATTTAGTCCCCAATTTAGCTAATGAGAACTAATAACTATAAATTGTGGAGTATTTTTGGAGCAACCCGTAGAAAGTATAAATACGTAAATGACAAGTCGAATGGTCGAGGAGGAGCGTCCAGTTTTGGGGTCGCGGGTCGATTCCCGTTTCGGGATTTTTGTAAGGTCATGTAATCTAGATGTAATATTTGTTTTTGTTTTTAATTTATGTTTGTGAAAAATCATAGGTAAGGATTAATTATTGAGTTAACCGTACACAATAATGACCAACAATTTCTTTCACTATTATCCGATTGATTTAAAACTTATCGTTTCAAGAAAATATATAAAATATGCGCTTGTTGAAGTTTTGCAGAACCATGAAATGCCGGTTTTATAGTAACCTACATTTTAATGTAACGGACTGACATTTATTGTAACTCAACTTCAAAAAAGATTTTGTGGTCGTTAAATTATTCCCTATGAAATGTCAAAAAGTTCTATATTTCATACTAAACCACATCTTTAGGTATTTGATACCTATATCTACACTTGTAGGATGTAGTTACCTACTTATACAAAATCTCTAATATAAAACAGACAAACTATTTTAACGCCACAAAAAATACGGAACGAACAGCACACCGTGAAAAGTTGTGCGGAAAGCGGTTGTCATGCTATGGGCATGTCATGCGGAGGAATGAGGAAAATGTTGTGAGGAAAGTTTTGAGTATGAATGTCGATGACTATAAAAGTAGGGGAAGACCAAAGAAAGATGATATGGCTAGAAAAGAGGTGACTACCGAGATGACGACTAATAGAGAAGTATGGAGGAAAGGGACATGTTGCACCGACTACAAATAAATAGGGATAGGCAGGAGAATGATAAATAATTTCAAGTGACTACAATATCAGCGGTCGATGACCCCAAAAAAAAAATCATAGATTTTTGTTTTTGTTTTATCATCGATTTAGCCATCGCGTCGCGTCGTCGTTCTGTGTGGTGCCAGACGTAACGAATAGCACCACCCTATTTCTTCCCGTGAGTGTCGTAAAAGGCGACTAAGGGACTTACTAGAGAATGGGCAGCAGCGTTCTCTATGCATTTTAACACCATACTGCGATCGCCAACCCGCCTGCCAAGCGTGGCGATTATGGCAACCCCCCTTTAGGCCTATGTGCAGCAGTGGATGTCTTTCGGCTGAAATGATGATGATGCTGACCCATCACATCTGCGGAGTTCTGCGCCATTTTAAAATAACACTGTATAACAAACACTAAAAACTATAAAATTCTGACCGTTTGAATGAGTGTAACATTAAGAACACTCTTTACCTAAAGGAGACTTCGCTGTCTTGAAAATTATTATAGGTTTTTAAATTATAAATGGCAAACTAATACCTACTTACAATATAATTAATAAATTGAGAAACAAAATTTAGTAGAAAATCAAATAAGACCAAAAAATCCTTCGAAATGATTAAAAGCTTTCGCGCTAAAGAAAATGCAATATAGATGCAATTGTGTGAAACCACGTAATTACAGCGCACGTAAGAGGAGAGCCAAAATTGTGCCGCGGAATAAGCACGCCTTACTTGGACTATTTCGTATTTAGTGTGCACTGTTCTTAATAATTTCGTAGTGCATAAAACATTTTCCATGTTACTGACTGTTTTTCTTCTTTTTCAACTTCCATCCGCATTTCAAAACCATATTTTCTTTGAAGATGAATAAAACAACCCAGCACTATCACGCTGGAGGCAGACCTCTAACTGACTGAATTGACTTTTCCGCCATAGCATGGCATAACATGGTTACAATCACCATTACTTCCTCATACTCCCAAATATGGAGCCAATGTTTTCTTTACAAAAATTCGCGGGCATCGCCGGGGACCCCAACATACTTACTTAGACTACGCGGCATAATACGAAAACGGCCGCACGCGCCCGATGTGTTAACCTCATTATTTATGAATACTGTTATGGGCTCAAAATTTCTTACGCTTGAATTATTTAATCTGCTTTTCCATTACGGTTTCGCTAAAATGACACAATTTATATTCAGAGAGGACGCTCAGAACTCAGGAGTATGACTTTATGGAAAGATTAGGGATGAGATCAAAAATTAAAATACGTTACATTCGCGTATCATTTGCGTTTCGGGTTACGAGGATCGTTCGCGAGCGTGTGAATGGAATGACGTGTGCTAATCATAAAATAATGTTGGAATGAGTCTGAACTTCTAGCCGATTACGAGTTTTCGTCGGTACTTATATTTGATTCAAGATGTAGAAGGTCGTGTGGAAGAGATCCCTGTGGCATATGACCTTCCAATGTTCAAACTCAATTAAAACTTAGTGCTAATCCGTAGCAATGGTAATCTGGAGCCGTGTGGCCCAGTGGTATCGACCGCGACTTACGAGTTGTATGTCGTGAGTTCGAACCCAGACAGGCACTTTGTAATTCATTTCATCACCACTGCTCTGAAAACGGTGAAGGAAAACATCGTGAGGAAAGCGGCATATCCGAGAACCAATAAATCGAAGATATGTGACATCCATCAACCCGCACTGGGCCCGCGTGGTGGATTACGGGCCACTCCCTCTCACAGAGAGGAGGCCTGTGTCCCAGCAGTGGGAGCATTATAGGCTGATTATGCTAATCTGTAGGTATCAGATGTGGTGTTACCATAAAAATATTCTTATATTATGGGTTTTACACATACAACGAAGAGTACAAATAAATAAATAGAAAAGACATTTGATATTCATCACCTAAGCTTAAGATCAGTCACTGATTCGCGGTTAGACTGCGAATCAGTGACCTTACTACCTATTTAACTATTACCCAAGCAATCATAAAAAAACACAACCTCACTAAGAAATAATCCCAGAAAATACCCTAAAACAGCTCAAAACGTCTATTGTAGAGTGTTCTGTAAACGGGCCACTTCACGCGTTCATAGTTCATATCAAAGTAGCTGAGATTTTACGTCACAACACAGCACAAAGCGCAGCAGCGCATTGTTGGTTAAAAGCACAAAAGCACGGATACCGTACATCAGAATTTACTGTTAATTAGCATTTTCGACGAAAGAACAAAGATTTTCATAGTTAAATTAACATATTTTATGAAAACGTCACCTGTCTTCGTTACCGAAGAGTATGTCACCAACAGTTTTTCATTTTGGATTTCTCATTTAGTCACATTACAAAGCGTGAAGGACTTTGACAATACCATACCTAGGATTACATTATACAAATTCGGGCTACGTATATCAGCAACTTATTTTAAAACTAGCTGCACCTCGCGGTTTTACCCGCATAAGTCTCGATCGAGTGGGAATATCAGGATAAAAAATATCTTATGTCCTATCCAGGTCATATTCTATCCATGTGCTAAATTTCATTAAAATTCGTTCAGCCATTTTAGCGTGAAAGCGTAACATACAAACATACAAAAATAAAATCTTTTCTCTTTGTAATATTATATAGGTAGTGTTTGGATTTATTCTTATTACATTATGTTTCCGGCTCCCTGCTGTCAAATATAAATTTATTCTACAAACTATCCTCAAGAGACATTCATTTTCTCCGTAGTTCACTAATACCTGCCAATTAATTACTGGCTTTTCAATAAAAAATGACATTTTATTTCATTATTTTATCCGTTCGACCTCGGTTTATAAAAGTTTAGCCTGCAGAGCCTAAAGTAAATTTTTTCAACATCTATTTTTCATATTTTTAATCCATTAACATGACAACCTGTCCAAATTGTGCATAATATCATAAAGGTTTTACGTCATAGCGAGGGTAGGTGTGATATTAACATCTCGCTAGCCGGCTCGGGGCGGCCAGGGCACATGTGCGCCCTGCCACCTTTTTATAAGCGGGTTAAGGAAAATAGGGGATGTATCAGTTGTGTACAGAATATTGGGAGTTTTAGCAGGTTATTTTGAAAATGTATGAGGTGCTAGCTGGGTCCGTGGCTATGCCTGTGTATGTGTATGTATGTAGTTTATGCTTTGCTACCCTTCCTTTATGTGAACTCGATTAATGCCTAATCCAATATCAACAATAATACCCGCTGTTGTACAAAGAAAACAAAAATGCACGCATTTTTTGTGCAAATGCACAGTTTAAGCAATTTATAAGAAAGTAGGTACTGCGCCCGTGGCTCTAACATTAAAAAACATGTTCCCCCATACATTCCAACTGCAAACGTAAGTTTGTACGCATAATATTTAATGATTTACCATGTTATTTTAAAATCATACACTGCTTATAGGTTTTCCTGTAATCTGTGAGTAAAGAACTATTTCTAAATGTATTTTTTTCAAAAGGTTCAGTATTTTCGGAGATAAGAGGGGGGGCGGTAAAGGTTAATCTATTTACTTAACTATCTTTAAAACGATTTATTTAAAATTATAAAAAAAATATGTTTGAGGCCCTTACAAGAAGTGCTTTTATTTGATATGCCACACGGTAGGTACAGTTTGTAAAACTTTATTTTAATTTGCACCCCTAATGTGTCCCTCATATTCAGAATTCATTTATTTACGTTACACGTGCGTTTGGGTTTGGGTCACGGAAAGTCATATTCAAATTTCAACTTAATAGGTCCAGTAGATTCGGAGAAAATTGCCTGTGGCAGACGGACAGACACACAAAAACACGAGTGAACATATAGGGGTTCAGATTTTTCCTTTTGAAGTACGGTACCCTAAAAATAATAACAATAGATCATTCAGTGCTGAAACTTTTCTAGCGATTTAGTGTATAAACACACAGCGATCCAAGGCATTTTGATCATGATAATATATTACAGCTATTGTTTAACCCAAGTGTTAATTTTACTGTTGGTATTCGTTTTAATTACAGAACTTTGAGTAATTTGACCTAACTCACATTTATACTAAACTCATTATACATAGTACAATTTATTCCTTTAAATAAAATTAACTTAGACGAGGGCTGAATACTGAGTAGTGGTTAATTTAACATCTCGGCTTAAAATATTACACGGAACAATTGCTTCTGCTTCAATTTGAATATTATACCTTTGTTGTTTTAGCTAAATACGAATGTACATCTATCCATATTTTAATCTAAGTCGCTTTTCCATGTCTGTTTGTGTGACAGCGTTGTTCTTATAAACTACGCAACGGATTTTGACACAATTTTTTACCATCATTTACAAAAGTTATTCCCAAAGGTTTATTTATTTAACAGTTTATATACACACTTATAAACAGACAAGAAGAAAATAACAGAAAAATACGTATAGTACATCAATATTAAACTAACATCAATGAATCCAACTACCGAGATGTAACATTGCGATCTCAATACCAAAACTTGTTACATATACTGCTTTGTTGAGAAAAAATGGTGGATATAGAACTGCTTTGTTGTTTTTGGTATGGCACCTGCTATTTTCAACCGCATTCCTAATTCCCTAAGAGAGGCTCCAGTAATAACTTTCAAACATAAATTAACCGTACTTCTATTAAATAAATGTTACTACTCCGTATCGGATTTTCTAGCTGATACATTTTAGTTGTGTATCAATGTTTGTATGTTTGATGATGAACTGAATCAATGTTTGCATGCCAAAATGTTAGAATGTACAAGGATTCTTTGATATTATTGTAACTACCTTATTGTAAATACCTACATTCTGAGCAAATAAATGAATATTCTATTCTATTCTACCTAGCCTTTTCCCAACTATATTGGGTCGGCTTCCAGTCTAACCAGATACATCTGAATACCAGTATTTTACATGGAGCGACTGCCTATCTGACCTCCAGTACCCATCAACTGGGTAATACGATATCCCTTGATATGACTGGTTGTCAAACTTTCGGGCTTCTGACGACCCCAAAATATTAGTTACATATACGAAAGAAATATCGATGTTTCTGCAGCGTCTACCTATCTTCGTTAGGTTGTATGTATGTTTATATTATGTATACTATATGTAGTATTATTGTATATACTATTACTTACCCCTGGTAGTGTCCGTTTCTCATGAAGAGTCGTTTGAGCGCTGGATGCGCTCTCCGGATTAAAGTATGTTAAAAATGCACACCCTGTAACAAAAACAAAACCATTGTTACTAACTATCGTAGAAAAATATGAAAAGGGAAATATTTATTTGTTCTTTAATATAAAAATATGTGATTGGGTTGAACTACATAATTATGTATAGCAATTTAAAATTAAAATAATATGAAAGATTGCAAATTTTACACCGTAGTTTTGTAGTAGTATCGGGGGCCTAAAATGGACGCTGTGGCAGAATCAAAATATGATCTGCGTACAATTCATATCCCGCAATTCATCTGTTTGACAGTTTTGTATGGAGTTTCGAAATATGGTCCACAAATTATGAATTGCTTTAATGAAGTCTAATGTCAAATAGCAGCTGTCAAATTATAGATATTATATAGATATATGAATTGTACGCAGATCATATTATGATTCTGCCAAAGCGTCAATTTTAGGCCCCCAGAAACGTCTATTTCTGACGGAAAGTAGCTTTCAAATGACACATAAAACTTTTTAACTTTGTCTTTGGGTGATTATAACAATACTATGACTTACCCCTGGTAGTGTTATTCAATAATAGGTTTTTCTATTTATTATTATACGGACGTGTTGTGATATAGGATACCTTCTAGGTGGATGTGACCTGCCATGATTACAAGCATTATACAGACGATCGATTAGTAATCTAAGCTCAAATAGACATTTCTTATTAATTTCTTCATAATTTATGAATAAGACTACCTACCCGGCGAATAAAATAATAACCCACCTAACCTTTTTCCTTACTACATATTCGAGCATATTCTCTGACTTAAACTAAAACACATGCCTGTAATCAAGCCTACATCATCATCGAATTAGCAATAATTTAGTATCCTGACAGTTAATTATAACTGCCTCTGTTCGTTATATTGTTGACACGCAGATCGGAAGTGAGGTGTGCCGCAGAGTAGCTGTATTCAGTAGGACAGTCTAACCGTTTACAGGGCAGTCGTGCAGAAGTAGCGGTGCCAGGAAGGGCTTCGCACTACAGGCCTAGGCTGGGCAACAAAGTCGCAACTTAGAATAAATAAATAAAGTATCGTCATTTTTACTCGACGATGAAAACATTATTTTAATCAACCTCTTCACGTCTGCTTTTTCTCTTGAGATTAGAACCCTGATTATACTGTATACAATCGAGTGACTACTGAAATATTTATAAATAACTGGAACCAGAATGCTGTAAGTTACTACTACCTACGTTTTATAGGAAAGGCAAACTATGTTTTGCGCTTTATCTAGCAGCTGAAGTAATGTGTCGAAATAGTTTAGTTGATTTAATCCGCAATTACATTAATGTAGTGTTCCTATAAAGTAGTTACTAATGCTAGTTTATGCATTTAAGATTTATCTCCTAGGCGACATCCACATTTATATACGATACCCGATACCCAGCTTAACGTAATCCTCGTCAACAAACAAACACAATAAAAAATTAAAATTCCGCTGCAGTTTGTCGCGTCGAAAATGGCAGCTGATATGTGTTCGGATTACAGTCGGAGCGTAGCTTTATTTGTAGGCGACGATGTTGGTCGAATAGGAATGAACCGATCGTGTTATTGACGGCCCGTTAGGCGTAAGTGCAACGTGCTGATGTGCTGAAGTTGAGGTGTTGTGAGTGGTGTGTAGAGATGGAATTATATGACGCTGGGTCTGGGCAGTTTGTGTTCCTTGAAGTGTAACTGAAAGTGAGGTTGGAATAAAATGGAAGTGGAATGATGGGCTTGTGCACATAAAAATGATGGAGTTTTTAAAAGTTCACCCACTCCTTTACTTTCAGCCCAGTAATTTCTAGTCAATCTTTTTGTAGCGCTACCTTATCTAAATCAAAGTTTGAATAAAAAGTTGTAAGTGCCTCCACATCTAGAATACATGTCACTACTGAGCACAGAAGCGTTTGATATTAGAATTCAAATATAGATATCTCAACCAATCTGTTGGTGGGCCCCACCCATAACACAGTACCCATATAAATCAGCCCATGCTTCTTTAAACTGTTAACAATATTTTAAAAAAACAAGCCCACATAAATTTCATTCAAAAACGATATTCACGACACCTTCGTAATTTCTCCTAAGTTCATACTTATCACAAGTACCGTCTATCAAAAAAATAACAAAAGAAGCCCGGTGATAACACAAGCGTCACTTAATAATTTTGCGAGTCTCCTCAGTCGGGGGACGTAGAAAATCGTACTGTCATGTAGCATGTCCCGGCCATTTGTCTGTGTCACATTTTAAAAGGGCAGACTGCAGTACGTTGTATGTGCATTTCTATAGTAATGGAGTTTTATGTCTGTTGGAGAAGTAAATAGGTTTGTAATAAGTATATAATAATACTCGCCTGCTTCTGTCCTACTGCAGGACAAAAGCTTCTTAGCTTCTTCTCATACAGAGAAGGCACGAGCATACATCACCACGCTCAAGGCGGATTGTACATAGGTTTAAATAGACTATTTTAAAGCAATATCCTGAAAAAATATTCCTTGTCATTATATTTTTTTTCGGAAAACACGTAGGCTTCATTAACAGAATTTTAATAAAAATACAATTCTGTTAATGAAGCCTACGTGCTAGCTTCCCTAGTTAGGCTCTCGATTATTACATGCTTTTTTTGTAGTCAAACAATAAGCTTATGCGCATTTCAGATCCAAGCCAATCACAGTTTATTCATTTTTCAGATTGCGATTTCGAGTCTAGCAAGAGATAATTTTTCCCTTTCTTCCAATGCAATTTACAGGATGAGAAGTTTTCTTTCTAGTATGCAAGTAAATCTTCCCCTTTATGTTTAAAAGCAAAGACCTTTACAAAATAACACAATAAAACCCAACATTTTAATCCAATAAGTACCCCTTTAATAGAGCGGGCAGAGGCCCCAAAATTAACACCTAATAAGGAACCCCGAATAGCTCCATTACACAAATAATCTCGACTTCACGGTTTCTTTACTCAAATAATCCTACCCTCTACCCAAACATTAACAAATAAACACAATTCAACCCTACAATTAATACCCAAGATAATTAACGTCCCGGTCTAAAAACGGGACATTTCTTCACGAAAATAAACGAAAGGCTAACTTGGAGCTTTAAAAATTATGACTTGGCAACATCGAATGGACCGGAAATGTATAGGCGCAGGAAATGAACCCGTTAGCGCAATCCAAGATGGCTGCTCGGAAGCTGGCCAGCCGATTTATTCGTGTTGCTGGACCATAGCAGATGAAATACTCCATTATGACGTATGGTAATGTGTTGCAACGCTTTTAAAGGGTTAACTGTGATTTATAATATCTGTCGATATAGATTTACGACGGGTTTAGGATTAAAAGTTAGCTGTGGGTGTTTTAGTATCTGCTGTTGTCATTGTTCTTGATTCGGTGCAACTATTTTGTTGGCGTTTGATTTATACCGTGATTTCGTAGATCGTTAAGGTACACAGTAGTATATTGTTAAATTAAGGCTTTTTTCCACAATCATTACAACTAGAATATTTTGAGGAAGGCGGTAATTTATGTTGAGCGTTGGAAAAATTTTGAGAGTAAAAACTCGTAGAAATGTTTTTTTTTTGTGGAAACGCTTCGAAGTCTCAATCTAAAAGCTCATTCATATTTAGAATGGGAACCACTGCATCTATTCTTCTTTCTAAATCAACTTTTAAAATATATAAAAATCACTACATGTAATTTTAACACTAAGCAGGTTCATAATATTAGTATCTAAAAGTGATTAAATTATCTGCAACGGTCTTCTTGTAACTAAACCCTTTCATTGTCCTAATCATATCCAACTAATACTCAAGCCTGTCTATCTCTTGTGTATATATGTAACATGAACCCTAACCACACAATACAATACAGCACAGTCTGAGGTGTGTTCACAGGTTGTTAGCCCCGAAATGCAATTGACAGCTGTTGGGTGACACGTGCGAGAGAGAGTCAATCACTTGCTAGATAGTGTTTCAAGATATTTTTTTTTTCCTTGATTAATAAGATTACAACCTAGCCTAATAGACTATAAGCAATTTAACTCTAACTAATTATTTTACGTGACAGATTACGTTATAATTAAGAATAGTGTCAATTCGCACTTTTACACAATTCCGTAGCACTTTCTTAGGGTTTGATAATTAATAATAATACTTTGTTCACGTGTTACATGTATAGCACAGCATTGTTACTATTATTCGTTCACTATTTATACACTACACTAACTCAAATGGTTTACTTCTATTTAGCCTACGCACTATGACAAGTGAAGTCCTCTACGCACTTTGACAGCACGGTTGGCGCAGTGGTTAAGCGATTGACTGCTGCGCTGCGTGTGGCGGGTTCGATTCCCGCACGGAGCAAATATTTGTATGACCTACAAGTAGTTGTTCCGGGTCTGGCTGTTTGTGTATGTGAGTTTAAATGTTTGTAAGCGCACCCACGATACAGGAGAAATTCCTAGTGTGGGGCAACGTTAAAAAAAAAAAAAAAAGTCTGTGTTCGTTAGCTCCAGCAAATTTTTGGGTAATGGTGGTGACGAGTTCCATTTTAAGGACTCGGTGGAGGTCGTCATTTCTAATGTACCATGGTGCATTTACAGCATTCCTTTTTTTGTGGATGGGAATTTATCAAATAACTTCTCCCGCTCTGGGCGGAGCGGGAGGGCGTGTCAGACTTTTACTGACTAAAACCCACCCGTGTTCCTTCATTTGCCTGTGTGCCAGGGCCACAATATCCCTTTCGGACAAACTTGCGACCCTGGCAGGTATTGGCCCTAATGGACCCCGTCAATTCGTGCTGACATCTCTTTGAGGCGCG
This sequence comes from Tiliacea citrago, assembly GCA_963921375.1. Lineage (NCBI taxonomy): Eukaryota > Metazoa > Arthropoda > Insecta > Lepidoptera > Noctuidae > Tiliacea > Tiliacea citrago. The sequence goes on along the minus strand of OY992787.1, from coordinate 26,865,502 downwards.
CGTGGAACACAACGTGCTGTCGACCCGGGCCTGGTCCTTATCGGACGGCGAGCTACCCATCGCTCACCGTCCGCAGGCCCGGGTCTACAGTGGCCGGAAATCGGCTTGTGTCTCCCGACGCCCAGGGGTCTCCTGCGGTGACTAGGGGCGACAGGACGCGAACCCTGCCTTTCCCTCACACGTTCCGCCTCCTCCTTCACGAGCATTACTGCTTCGCAGAAGGAGGTGACGGCCTCCCATGCACTGAGGCATGGCCTGAACCAGGGCCGGGCGCGAGAGATCGCCGCTGCCGATCGCCTCCGTGAGGACACGGCGGTGCTCCGCCCAAGCCGGGCAGACCTCCACCGTATGCTCCACCGTGTCCGCCGGGCGATTTACACTGGGGTTACAGCATCTACAGCATCCCTGAGTACTTTATTTTGTTGGATTATTTTAACATTGCTTCGTTTAGTACAGCCCCAAAGTTGGATGCCATACGTCCAAACACATTTTTGTTGTTACCAAAAATAATTAAACAGAATAAGAATTAATGTTGTTTCAATTTCAATAAAGATGTTCAAGACTAGAAAACTCATTTTATAATGAGAACTTAAATGTTAGCTGAAGCTCCGATCTTAAAAGATGCAATTTTGGTATGTATTTAAGGAATCGATAATTGATCATATTAGTTTACTTAATTTCGTCGCACAGTACTACCTATCGTCCTACAACGGCAGCCCACTTCATGTATCCAATGACTACTAATAATTCATGAAAGTAAAAAAAATATTTATTAACATTTGAATAATTAAAAAAATATATATTCATTATGATGACGCATGACGTAGTTTGAAACACCCTGTTGATTTTGTTTGTATGAAAAATCTTATTCCTTGAGTTAATAAATTTGAATCTTTGCACGAATACTCACCTAAGTAAATTATAAAGTTAGTCATTTTTTATAAAATGAGAAATTCTTTGTAAGAAATATTTTGTGAGAATCTGCCCGACAATTTGAAACTAGCGTTTGTACTTAAACAAAAATATCTGTTTCACAACTTAAGGTTGTACCGCAAAACTTTAACACAATTCAGACCCTCTCCCAAAATTTGCTCCACAATCCCGCATCCCAAAAATATTAACACAATTTCTGCAGCAGCAGAATCCTGACACGTTTTTGAATATCATTTCATTAGTTGAGCGGCTTGGAACAAATGAGACTGTTTTGTTTGATCAAGCACAAAGCTTTGCACTTTGCACGATATAATAGTCTTGTTTTAATGTTAGACTAGCACGTGTTCAAATTTTATTAGGTAAGTAGGTACATGATTTTGAAAGGATTGTTGGATTTCGTCGGCGTTTGTGGTTGAAAATTAAATTTTAAACCTAATTTGTGGGGTATGAAAACCTGATTGAACCAACACCGTGGTTTGTCATGACATATATCTAAATTGTCTGATGATAACTACCACAAATATATATATATATTTTTAACCTATATAGTCCCAATGCTGGGCAAAGGCCTCCCCCATACTTTTCCATTCATATCTTTGTCTGCGGCCTTTTCCGGCCAATCACTCAAGAATGAGTCTAGGACATCGATTACCCCCATATATATAAACTTGTATTTTTGTATACCTATACATATGTATGTATAGGTATACAAAAATGCAACCAGATAAACTTTTTAGGTAAGTGACCTAACGCGTTTTCTAAAACCAGTGCGATTTTTTTTTCCATGTTCGTTATTTTTATTTAGCTGCAGGCCGGTTTTGCCTTAGGCATTTTGTAATTCCCTTTACAAGCTAAACAAAATAAACTCCCAACAAAATAAATTGCACAAACTCATTCGCGAACAACCTGCACATCTACGATAACACGATTTTGTATAAACCGATTGTAGCGTATCAAATAAGCGCAAAAGCACGCGATTAGCACACCGCGCTAATTTACGCTGGCCGGTCGAATTTGCATCGACGCCGGCCGCAACGAACCACAGCCTGCTAATTAGTAGTTAGCCGCTTTTATTTCCGAGCTAGCGTTATCTAAGCCGCTGTAATCTGCTACCGTTACGCCCAGCCAGCAGGCGTGCCTATGCAGCTCTAACATACGCTTTTCGGTGTTTAAAAAATGCTGCGGTCTTTTTTTTGAGGTGGTGAAGGACTGTGGACGTTTGTTTGGTTAATTTACAAGTAATTGATGCGCGCTTCATAATTTGTGATAGTAGAATCTGGTCATGGGGTGCATAAAACTCAAGAGAGACATATTATTGACTTATTAAAAAATAAAGCAAGCCAGTAACTAACCCACTTTCCCAAGTTGAGTCCAAAAACAAGAGACGCTGAATATAACAGTTTCATAGTCTTAAAATATAAAGTTTTCTCTTTCAAATAAACCTTGTGAAACAGGTAAACTACTGTTCTAATTAGTTTTCTTTGTGCTCTCCATTTCCACAATATTCAGAAGTACAGCCAGCAGTAGTGTCTTAAATTGAAACTTACAACCACGATGAGTAAAATACTAAGTGTTTGAATAATTCAAACAAATAGAGATAAAGTTTTATTACCTCATAAAATACACTTAAAGATAAACAACGAGTAGCCTGAGCAATTATGGCTGCCAAACAAAACAACGCCATCAAAGTTTATTTTAATGAGAAGAGAATATCTCTAACTTATGAATTTCGAATCGTTAATGAGAAAAAAAATCCGTGAAACCCGAAGTCTATACTCGGGAAAAGTTTCCTTCCTTCAGAGACGAATGAAAAGATGCAACGCTGCAGGTTCCCTACAAACATATTCAATAAAAAATACGTTCTAACTCTCTTTCGCTGACATTGAAAAAGCTGGCTTGAGAATTCGATTTTAAGAGTTATTCCAGATCGTGAAGCGTTTGGGGTAAGGTCGTTTTTTGTGGGGAGTGCAAAAGTTCGCTTTCAAGTTTACATTGTTGGGTGAAATTAGTTCCAGTTGAATGTCAGAAGAGATATAAAGTGTATTCTATCTAGTTGGTCGGTTGCGTGCCGGCCGGCTACCGGTTTATTTGCATTGAAATGATCGGTCAGGAAGCCGATAAGATTGTCTATGGCACGTCATCACTTGTGTACTTTGGCAATATTGGCTTTTTTATAGGGTTTGCTCACGCTTTCAAGGGTTGGTTGGCTGGTACGTCAATATGAAAGTAAAGTATTTATTTGTAAAGAATGTAGGTCGATAAGTGGGTAGCTATGCGTCATACACTGTAATACTAGACGTGTGATTATCATTAGCAAATAAGACTATTTTGGTATTATTTTATAGGTCTTTCTCGACAACATTTGGTGTCAGTTTTTAGTCTAGCCGGATTAACTTTCCCAGATCCACATTCAAATTACCAAAAACGTTTCACTAACTTACTTTCTAGTAAATACAATTAAAACGATACAAAATACATCGTTTTAAACACTAACAAACAAAAAAAAATAAAAAGTCATAAACGGGTTTCCGTTTCCTCTATTTAAGGCGAAGACAACAAAAAATAAACGAAGTTACAAGTTCATAATACAGTTTTCTTTTGAAAATAATTCGATCTATTTCAAGGCGAGGCCGTCTTGAGGCGCGCCTTAACTAAAGGCCCGATGGGTGCCTCGAGCGGAATTGCATTATCACCGTGTTTTAATTAGCCTTCTCGTAAAGAAATATGTATAAGTACTCTAGTTTATTTTCATAAAGAAATATGGCTTTGTAGGTCGCATGATGTAAGCTTTATGTTTGGATTACTTGAAAGTATTTCGTCCCAGCAGTGGACGTCTTTCGGCAGAAATGATGATGAATGATGGTTTCTTTCTGATGCTGTTTCTTAGATCATCGATCGTAGTACAGCTATGCTGTCTTGTATTTCATGTCCAAAATGGATTGTTTACATAATTTAACAAAAGTATCTTCCACCTTTGAAGACAATTAAAGTTTGTCATCGGCAAAGATGAAGATACATTTACTATAAACCAGTGAGTATCAGCAAGCATAATAATTGACCAACACATGCAAACCACTTGACTATATTCGAGTAGAACTACTTCACAGTAATTACAACAATTATTAAACCGAATCGCGTTAAAGAAACTACTACATCAAGCTTACTTAAAACAGTAAGTACAAAGCCACACTGGCCACTATATAAAAGAAACTAGATTATCTAAGAATTCATTTCGCAACATTTTCTCACACCATAAATTCTCGTTTTAACCTTAACCTCGTTTGTCACTTTATACTCCATAGATCCTCATTCCATGTATAAAATGTTGCTGTTGTCTTCTGGGACTTCGTAAATATGTATAAATGAAAATGTAGGTGGGTATATCTCCATCTATACGTGTAAATTCTTGAAAAGTAAGGCAGAATGTATTGTCATTTTGTGATAGTATCAAGTCTTATTGTGATTGACTCAAGACATGGAGGTGAGAGGACAAAACTTAATAGATTTATGGATTGTGATTATGAATGGAAGAGTTAATACTTCCAATTTATTTCCTCTTTATTTTTCGTTTCGACAGTATCTATGTTCTTATACTGTTTGGGCCCAGTAGGTGGCCACATTTATTGTGGCATTAGATCATTAAGGGTGCAAGTGAACAGACATTTGGGGACCTCTAGAAGTTAGGGCATACTTCAAAAAAAAAAAAACAACATTAGTGTGAGACGTGGAATCTTAACTCTAATCTAAAGAATCTAAATACACGTAGGAGTCAACTACCTTAAACACACACATAAAAATAATTTGCTAATGCTTCAAAGTTAACATTCAATCATTCTCAACAGTACCAGCACATAAGCACAAATCTAATAAAGAAAGCGCACTAAAACATTTAGAAGAGATTAAAACAAAAGTTGCAAGTAATAATTCCAAAGACACGGAATTAAGACACTTTGCCATTAGCACGTTAATTAATACAGAATTCGTCGCTGAATTTATTGCAGTACCTGGTCTACAGACAAATAAGGAACTGCAAAAACTGTTTGGGATAATCTTGTTGGAGTTTATAGTGTAAAAGAAGTTTGTACCTTATAGTAATAAGTAATAGGGAGTAGGCATTTTACCTTTGGGTTAGAAAGTAAAATAGAGAAACAAATGGAATTTCAACTGTTACGTGTAAGTAATTTTACTGCTATGCATATAATAGTACTATATTTAATCCTAAATATCATCTCAATGACGAATCCTCAATGGACTTTAGATGTCATTTTCGCTCAAATATATTAGGCAGCTCAAAAAATTCATAAATTATACATGAAATCCCCAGGTATTTTGACTTATCGACATCCATAAATTCACCAACAATACAATCAAATGCAGTCTTCCAGAGCTCAACCTAAAACACAAAGCCGCTTCAATAAACCAAAAGAATTTATATCCCCGAAACTACACACGTTCGTGACACAACATTGTAAGCTTGTATTCTCATTTTTAATGTAAAAACAAAATTCGTGGCCAGTAAAATATAATCCACAATCTAGCTGATCGGCCGTGGGTCGTACGTTCATTTGTTTATTACCCTGCATCGTCCAACGGCCTAAACTTTTTGCTGGTCTTTTCCAACTAAATTCTTTCTTGGCAATTTTCACATAGCTACCTTGCTGTTTGCGTTTCCTTTCGGCGGCAGATTTGTTGGCTTTTTTACAACAGTGGCCAACGTTTTTCTTGTTTAATTACGTAATAATATAGTGGATTCCAGAGCCCGGTCTTTTTGCGGGTCTTTGTTTTGAACTTTTTTGTCGGCGTTTTTCCAGATTGAAGTTTTGCTCCTCAACGTTTTTCTTTTCGTTTTCGGCATTGTTTATTTGATCTCGTTAGCATCAAGACCTAGAGGGAATAGTTTTGACAAAATTGTTATGACTTCCAAAATTCGGATACCAGAATGTTTGATGTTAGATCGCAATCCTTAGAACAGAAGAAACTGTAACAAAAACAGTGATAAAATAATCCTAGAGCTCTATTAACTGTATTATTCCAAAAATAATCACTGTATGTATATCTTATTCCACACTATAATTTCCTACCACACAATACACCACATACCCAAAGCAGAAACGCCAAAAAGGACCAAAAAAAACACGCCCGAAAAATACGAAAATGCGAAACAAAAAGCGAGATCCGTACAGCGAAAAACACTAGGTCTCGTTCACACTATAGACGCTACAGTTTCGGGTGTGGGTTAATCCGCCGGTGGCCGCCTCGGGAATTAGTATTCTTCTAGCGTTCCCACGCGGAAAAAGTTGGACTTAAAAATTTGAAGTTGCATATTTTCCTGAAGGTAAAACTGAATGCTGGCGGGATAGAGATATCGTGGATGAGGAAGATTTTAATACAAATAAAATGTGGTATTACTGATGTAGAATTTGTGATGTTAGTCTATGGATGGGATTTGAATATAATTCGAGTAGAAAAAGAATTGTATAATGATGTCTAAACGTTTTTATTACCTACCCAATGCTCGGGAAATTCGTACCACAATAATTCTATGATGCTACGCTAGTGCTAAACCAATCAATTTAATTGGAATTCGAGTGATAATAAGATGTTGAGAGATGAGATATGATTGACACAAGAATAATTAATATAAATATCCATTCAAAACCAATACAAATAAAAGCTTGGACAAGATAGGTATAAGATATGTATGTATTAAGAAATATGGCAAAGGATTAATTTACAAGGCAAAATAACATAAACTTGACGCAAAACTCAAAATACCATAAACTTGATGCAACTAACGCAGAAATTTAACAGCCAATTTATCCACAATGTACACCTTTATCAACAAAGTACCAAAATAGTTAATAATTCAGCTAAATATAATTCCGTATAACATGTAGTTACATTGTTTATTATTTAATAAAGTGGAAATCCCACAAGTTTACGGCTTCATCGCAGTTCAGAACTTACTTAGCCAAATGGCTAGAGTTTGTTCGCTCAACAATTTACATTCGTTTCATGATACGAAACAACTTTCCAGTAGGTACTATTGTTCGCTAAAATGGACACGCCTTTTATATTTACGATATTAAGGATGAAGAAGATTTATAGGTAACAGTTAGTATTTTGTGATATAATTGAGACATTATATGTCAATAAAAATATTACTACTTTATATTGTAGTACTCTTTTCTCGCATATAATCATGTTAATAATTTGGTTTAATATTTTTTTTATTTTACTTAATATTGATAAACTCAACTCAAACTCATTCTCTCATGCAAGTTTCACGGTTCCAAGTATACGGTTTTATGTATGTAGAAGAGCCGACATAGAACTGGATGGCTACTGCGCTCACAAGCCTATATGTCAAAACACGATGATTACGTAAATTTTTTTCGTGAGCTAGGTCCTATAGTAAATGTTAATAATCTGATTAAAGGTATTTACTTTGATTATTCTGGAAAACTGGACTCTAGGTAAAACAACCAAATACTATTTTCGTCTTCTTATTTTAAAATTTATGCTGCTTATTTCAAAATGTAAGCCACAGTTTCTCTCTGCACATTGTAAACACTAAGCATTTCTCTCAACACAGTGACGGAAGCATAAAATGCCATATCATCGTTGGCGGAACTGATCATATTCTTGCTTATAAACGCAGGACTCTGGCAGCAGGCCAGCAAAAAGCTGGATTGAATAAGAAGTCCAAATAGCATCCAGTAAAATATGAAACGTACGACTACTAACGTCAAACACTACAATAATTTATAATTCAAATTATTCACGTAATTTCCGAGGGGTTAATTTTCTTTCTAAGTAAATGCATTAATTAAAAAACTCATTTCTTATACTGGTAACACACGCACTATTTTTTTGCAGTGGCAATCAAAAACGCTGCGATATGATCACTGGCAACTGAATTGCATTTGCGTCGCGATGTAAGAAATAGAAAAAAGAAACGCGAGTGCGTGAGCCTTATCGCGTGCGTGGCACTTTTGTATAGTCGCGCAGTTACTGCTACTTACAATTAGTATAAACAGTTGATTTTTTTCCCCCACAAAAGTTTATGCAGGAACTTGAACCCATTTTTTTTCTTGTGGACAAGCGTGGTTTAAACGTAATGCATGGCAAGAGTGAATGTGGAGTGGAAAGAAGTATACAAATAAACAACGAGCCAGGAATGTAGATACCAGAATGACATTACAAGTAAAATACGCAATAATAAATGTAATATATGTAGTTTTAAATAAAGAGGAAAGCTTTCAGGAGTTCCTTGTACAATAACGCAAAACAAATAATAAAATTGCAACATTACGTAAACCACCACGTTGTTATCAATAATCTACAAGCCTTGCTAAACAGCTGACACCCTTCAAACCGAAAAACAAGACCCATTTACCTTCAAAATAATACTCAACCTTGAACCCATAGATTTATTGTCACCGGTACAGCGTTCGCGCTCCAAAACATTATTGGTAATATAAATAAAAATAACAAATGTTATGCCGTGACTGTACCAATTTGTTCTGATAATATTCAGCGTTCAGTCGAGCCGTGATACAATCAGCGTTTGGGCAACAAAGGGTTTGGTGGGATTAATGGCGGTGTACTAAGCAATAGCAACATTGATACTAAGTACCTATTATATGGACCTGGATGAAACTCGCACAGACCAGGGAGGTATGGCACAAAAAGGAGGAGGGACTCAGCAGTGGGTGGAACAAGGGTGCCGATGATGATGATTGTAAAAAAAACAAAATCTTTAAAAAGTTGTTTTCCAAGCCAACATAAATAATTTAAAGAATCTTTGAGGTGACGGAGAAGAAGAAGCTGCTTATCTCCATCAATCTATGCGGATAGATGAATACGAGCTTGTAAACCTTTACAAATTGACAATTGCACGTAAGTGCATAGTGGGTATATAATAAAATTGATAATTTGAAACTTTGACTTTCGAAAGTGCAAAGTTCGAAAATGCACTATGTAGTTGCAATCCTATGATAAGGTTCCTGAAGCACAATAGTAAGCAATGTATTGAAACATACAAAGCACCGCTTTAGTAAGGAAGTCATAATGGTACTAAAAGGCCCGAATTATAGACACTGTAACCACCAAACAAAGCTAAGCATCCAGGTTGTTCTAACATAGCTTTTAGTGTGCACAGTAAAGGTATCGACATCAGTAATTATATCTTATAAGTACATAGAAAACGAAGCAAGCGAACTACCATTATACAATTGTCGGAACCCATTCGCGCTTGCAGTAAAACGCTATCACTAGGACCAAGCGCATTGTCAAAATTTTGCCAACTCTAATCGCTAATCGTATTGCTTATCGGCCCAACTTCTTACTGTTTATGTGCTATGCATTTTCTAATATTAAATTGGGAACGGGACCGCTTTCATAGTAAAGGAGGGAAATTTTAAATTAGTTGGACTCTTATTGAGAGTAGCCTAGAGTAGTTATGAAGATTGTTTTTGGTTTCGATGTTCGGTTGTGTTTTGTTATACGAATTATTTTAATGGTTCTTCCGACTCCCAAGTTATATCGTCTTATTGGTACATGTTGGACCCCGGGGAGTCACGCAAACATAGATTTCTAATTGTATTTCATAACTCAAGGATGAGGTACCTTGGTAGGTATACTGATCTCAGAATTAAAAACCTAACCATTGTATCACTGATCTCTGCAGTAATAGCCTGTCTGTTACTACAAATTGAATATTGATAGAAACGGCCCAGTCTATTCTCAGCCCCTGATGACGACGAACCAAGGCCAGTCCATGAATTTATCAGTACCTAGAGAACCTAATGTCGTATAGACTGAAAATGTCAACCATTAATTAAAGGGTATTTTGATAGAGGACACATCGCTCTGCTTCATCAATATGTAATCAACAAGAATTTTTTAAGTGTCGTGGATATTATTAGTTACAAACGCCAGTTCTAACGAAGTTGTCCCTGGTAGGTACGAGTGTTTTATAGATTCAAGTTAATGGAATAACAAAAAAGTTAATAGAAAATATTTAAATTGCCATGTTATATGCGATACATAACACTATAATTGGATTTAATCAACATTCAGTTAATTTTGACTGTGGGGCTTGTGGGTTGGTCAGCGGATGGGTTACCCTAGTTAGGTCCCTCCGTGCCTCGGAAAGCACGTTAAGCCCAGGTCCCGGCTGTCATTCGTGGTTCTTTGACAGTCGTTACGGGACGTCAGAAGCCCGAAAGTCTGACAACCAGTCTTACCAAATTACCCAGTAACTGGGTTGTGGAGGTCAGATAGGCAGTTACTCCATGTAAAATACTGGTATTCAGCTGCATCCGGTTAGACTGGAAGCCGACCCCAACATAGTTGAAAAAAGGCTGGGCAGATGATGAGTTAATTTTGATTCAGTCCAATATCAGTCATACTAGTTCTATCTTAGCAGTTCTCAGATTCATGTCAAAAAATAAATAAAATAATTTCTCAAAAACACATTCACAAAATAATTAAAACATATTTTTCTTAACCTAATGTGAAATGTGTCAACGAGAAAGCTCAACGTCTTGTAAACGGCTCACTCCAATTATCATGGCGTGCCTGTCGTGTGGGAGTGAGGAAAGACCGCTATTTATAGATGATTTATATTTAATATGGCAACATTATTATTGAGAACTGGGGAACTGGGCAATACGTTTGTGTTGAGGGTGCAGTAAATCATTTGAAAGACAGAAACAAACCTATTTTTCGTCACCGAAACACAGGCACTTAAGAAAATAAGTTAGCTCGAATACTTACCTACTCGTACATGGTAAAACCCCACAAATATATACTAAAAAGTATGAATTTTGCGTTTGTTTGGGTGGATGTAGTGGTTCATTGATAACTTAAAGAATTTTTTTTGTAATTATAATGTGGTTGCGGAGAACTGGGTCAAGGTCAAGGCTCAACTTGTGAGAGGTCAATGTGTAACAGTGGATTACAATTGGCTGAATTGGTTAATTCAATATTAAATTTATTGTCAGCACAGATATTATATTATACTACTTTCTTTCGTATTACCTACCTATATTCCTTTGTCTATTCTATATAATTCGCTATGGTTTGTTTTAGGTGACTCTTTGAATGTAGCCCGCGGAATGACGCTGTTTTACGCTCTAATCATCACATAACATAACGATCAAAATTCAAAACGCGGCAAAAATGATAAAATTATTAATATATTATAATTATTTAAAGCATCAATAAAGCTCTCGAAATTATATTTGAAGGAAATACGACTACATATTTTATGAAAATATGACGATATAAGCAAATATACCTAATTTCGAAAATTTGATGGTAAGCAATTTTGACGGATCCTCAAAGTTTTCTTCCAGAAAGATTCGAGTTCTTGTAAAAAAATACACTGATCCATATTAGTTGCTATTATTTTGTGAATAAGCCATTTTTATCTAATGTTAAATAGGGAGGGATTTAACTATCCACTAGTGCCCATGTACAATGTAGTAATTCCTTGATGAACATTAAATAGACCCTTTGCTTAGTATAAAAGCCGCTATTAGCCTAGAATACTAAAGATACTTAGGTCTAGATTATTACACAAAAAGCAAATAAAAAAGGAACACTGTTCGGGTTATTATTCTTCATTTCTATCATAAATTGTCTGTCAATTATTTCCGAATGCTTTGGCGTTGTTGTGTTTTCTATCCGAAACATTATTATAAGTACTGTTTATCCACAAAAATATAGGTATCTATAATTCGGCCCAATAGTACCTATGAGAAATTAGACTATTGGCATTCCATCTTTTACTAACACAAACCCGTCACATTCCTCCTACCTTTCATTCCTACAATTTACTTTTCCAACTGCGAAAATTAAATATCTAATGCTCTACTTGTCGCCCAATCCCAAACAATTGCAGGAACATTACCGCGTTCCCTCGTAATTGCCGTTGGTCGGCTGATTAATGCCTGAACAATCTAATCTATAATTTAATTCAAATTATCGAAACCCCAAAATCCCGGGTCCAAAAGTGCGAATCTCGCATATTTATGCCCTCAATTACGACCGCCAACTTCGGAGGCATTCCTCGGACAACAATTATACAGGGATTACGTCCGGGACTCATAACAGTCCCGGGATATCCCGGGGTATCCCGTTAAATAGGTATAATGTGCACTGGCCGGATTAAGCATGGCGGATCATATTATCCTTAATTGTACTTTTAAGTACAAGTTTATGCGTGAGATTATACCTTAATATGGTGTTTGCTGTTGCTAATTTTATTTTGGGTTTAAGTAAGTTATTCGGTAATTGGATTCATAAAATGTCTCGATTTTGTCTTTGACTTTGAATTTCTAATAAGAACATTGCAGAAAATGCAAGAGTTGCCAAATGTAGACAGAAATTTGAAAGTAGGTAGCGTTTAGATTCCAAAGGTCGGAAAAGTCGGCACCTATTTTTTATCAGATGCATATTAATGAAATCCATTTAGTTAAAATTGATTAAAAACCTTGACTTTACTAAAAATGTTGTTGAAATTCATTGCACTTAAGAAGAACGCAGAAGCCTTCACATTAACGCTTGCAGAAAATTACATCATTTGTTTTGGCTATTAACATAGCTGCAAGCATTCTGTTGGCAACGATTAGGTAGAAATTCTAGTAGCACAATGTATTATTATGTTGTATTTCATTATTTTGTCGAGAGAGATATCGACCAATTAAAAGTTTATAATCCCGCAAGCTGATATATCATAGATCCATTGTCATAGTATCAACTAGCCCTAACTAGTTATGTTTTACAACTGTTATAATATTACACTTTAACATTACATCACTCTACCAAAATTGATTGCATAGGGTTCACCAAAAACAACTCGCAAATTCCTGAACCATTCCTTCCGATCAAATTGGTGTCAGCAAAAAACTAATTCGAGCTCCCCCAGTAAACTATCATTAAAGTAGGAGACGTACCGACAAAAAGCATAGGTAGCAACATCAGCGGAAAAGGGGCAGTTAAAACAAAAAGTGGGTAGACAATAAAACCACCCCCCGTAGAGTAACATATATGATCACTATCTACTAAGTTCCCAGTCGCGCTGAATTCGCACTGTGTACAACCGGCCTAATGGTGCCACGTGAATCAATAACTGCTGACCGGCTCATTACTGACCCTGCTTTCAATCAACACCACATATTCAATTCCAAACCTTATTCTACCCTTACAAGGTTTAATTTTGATCGTGTCGCTCTCAGTACTAAGGCTTTTAATATCGATAGCTCTAATAAAAGTGTCAAACTGCTATGTCCACGCGAAGGAATACAGTGAAGGTTTTTATTGACTATTACTAATAAAATAAAGGAGAAATGGAAGTTTCCGTGATGATATCGCAATTATACTTAGAGGTCCTGTTGGGACAGACATTAAGGAGTAACAAATGATTTAAGTTGTGTCTCGGGATGGGGAGAGGAGACGTAAACTGTGCTTATCACTGTCATAAGTTTAAAGGGTTTTGTTTGAGAAATTATTATGGTTATAGGACATAAAATTAGTTCTTGGTTTTGTGATAGCAAGTTACTGATTGCTGGATCATTTCCTGTACAGGGGCAAATTTGATTAGAGAAACTCCGCAGACGTGAAGTGTAAACAGTGATCTAACCATGATAAAACAAAATATACATTAATTTGATGATTTTGTTTCATTAACCGTAGTTAGTGTAGTCACTTGAAATATCAATTTAAAAACATATTTTTATATCTGCGGAGTTTTGTTAGCTATTTTAATTTGACCCTGTATGCCTACTATGTGTACCCACATCAACAAAGTCGTGTCCTTCATATTAGGAGTTGTAATTAAGATAATTATTATAAACGTTTACTTGGCTTGATAATTTATTTTCATTCAAGCAGCATGCACTTGCACGTGTAATTTCTTGGCACTGTTTAAGACTCACTTCTTACACGGAGAGCAACTTAACCAATCTTCACTCCAAATCTCTTTTAGATTAAATAAATAAAATAAATAAATAATTAAAACATCAACTTACCATAAAAAAATAAATTAGTAGCATTAACGCTATTTCACATCACCATATAGTATTGTATAATTATTTTCATAATAAAATAGCTCAAAGAATGATCTAAATCGTCATTTTGATTATGCTATAAAAAGTTATGGCCTAATAAAAGAGAATTGAGTTTAATAAAATAAAAATAAATATGGTCTAGAATAATTTCAGTCTGAAATCGTTTCAGTTGTTTCTCGTAGCTCAATATTTACAGTTTCAGTTCAATTTCCTTATTGCCAAAAGTAATGTCTATCGGATTGTCATGACAACTTATAGTAACTGATCACGTGATATCTATACATTAAAATCTGCAATAATTACACAATTTATTTTCACCATTCCTAGTTTAATGGTTACTTTGTGTGCCAAATTTGTAGAATTTATTATTTTGTTAATGAAAACGTGGCCAGATTGCGGACTTCCGATTCCTGAAAGCTGTGATTTAAACCCGTAAATTCGGTTTACTTGCTACATTTCTTTCTATTTTCAAAGATAAACTTTTCTTCTCAATCGATTGAGATTATAAAAACGTTCACGCAAACGATGATCGGTACATAGACCGATATCATATCGTACGACGTTTCAACGTCAAGTTGTCTTATAGATTATTATGATTATAATTTGCGAACATTATCGTACCAAAATATAAATAAATCACGTGAACCACAACAGCTGTTCCAACATGATCAACTCTCCCCAGATTGAAGAGGGACCAACCCATTGAGAGTAATTAAAACAGAAAAATAGCTAGGGCCGTGTAAATTTAAAATTTCCCTCCTTTCATTAATCATCTTGAGGCCGAGAGCCGACAAAGCCGGGGCCGGTGCCGACAACGTATAACAAACGGGACGGCAGGCCTTCAAAGCCTGCCATCCCCCTCTGGCGTGGGACGAAGAAAGGAAGCGGCTCCTCATATTTCAACGTCGATGTCCATGTAAAGGACACGAACCGTATTTTCTAAACAAAAGTTCTGGGTGTTGGCTATTGCCAGATTTTTAGAGCAGTGAAGTTATAGTAGATGATATGGTACAAATTTGCCCGTATACAGCGTGGCGCTTTGGTGGCGACATTAATTTTACACACGTATACGGTTTCGCCTTTACGTTTTATGAAGATATTTTAATTTCATTAAACGTTATTATTTATTTAAAATTTTCTAAAATAGCATCTTGGAGCAAGCTGTACTTAAAGAACTGTAGCGCAGAGGTCATTGGCTGGGGTCATGAATCATAACATCGCATCAATGAAATTAAAACGAATAACGTGCAAGGAGTCGGCGAATTGAAGGAAGGAGAGAGCTTTATTATTTAGTTTGTTTTTTATTTATGATTATTTTATTTTATTATATTTTTTATGATTACTGTTACGCGTGTTGATAGTCCTACTTTATAATACTTGATTTCTAAAAAGAGTGCTACTTACTTAGTTCATCGAAAACAGTATTTCCCTTAGTTGTAACGATGCATAGTGTTTAGTTATGTGTTTTTGTACAACTGAAGGTAATTAAAAATCTTCTTTTTTTTTACTTGTAAATTTGAATCATGAACGCGTTAATTATTGATATAAACTCACTATAAACTCATGCTCTTCCCATGGGGGAAGACACAAACTACAGAACGCCACCTGCTACGATCCTTACACACTCCTTTTGCCTCGTTTACGTTCATACATCTGGTCATACACGTTACAAGTACTACGCATCTGACCTTTCTGTAGAACATCACCAGTAAGGTAAAGATAATGCCATCAAAAACATAAACTGTAAAAAAAACAAGTCTTGGAACTCAGTTCTTCTATCGTCAAAAGTTGTGAGCTATCCATAATATACCAAGTCGGTCAATTTATTCAGTCCCTGGCTTAAGTTATTACGTAATTAGCTAACCTACGAGTAACAACATCTTTTATTGACCATATCAATATCAATGTTAAAAATCTTTTATGTTTTAAATAAATAGATTGACTTGGCCTGACTTAATAAATTGAGACGTAACGTAGGGCCTGTTGAAAAACTAGAATATTTTGAAATTTCGGTCGTTTTCTAGATACCCCAACTGCAATTATAACTTTGTAATGCCATATAAATATAGGAGATTACAAAGTTATTTATGCAGTTAGTGCGATATTCTATTTTTTCCTTGATTTTTACACTAAACACTAATTGTATTCTAAATTTGAAGTTTCTATGTCTGCTAGAAATGCCTTAGTTTTGATGATCGGTCGAGTGAGTGACAAATTAACAAACTTTGACCAGCTATAATGCTTTCACTACTGGTTCAAACTGAATGAAATTTGAAATATATCGAGTTTATACAATGCCTGCTTCATTACTGAAAATTCAGGCTTCTAGTTTTATCCACAACGAAGTTATAGGGGTCGAAAATGGCCTGAATTACTTCGAGAAAAGGATGGTTCGGCCGTGCTGCTTATAGTTGCTCGATTTGGTGGCGGCACTACGGTGCCCCCAGATTATTATGTAGACACTAAAACGCTTTTTCTATGGCCTGTATAACCCGTTTCATGTTTCAAATACAGCTTTGAAAATTCATAATGAACTATAAATTGTCCAGTGCCCAAATATAACACCACTTTTCAGAAACACAGATCATAAGAATAAAACGTAAGCCTTATACATTTATACAAGTAAATTAAATCACTTAAGTCCTCTCTTTGCTTGCTCACGGACAGAAACGAGCAACGGTGGTACACTCATTAATAATTTTAAAAGGAAAAGCGGCTATGAAATTAAATAACAATATTATTAAAAGGTCCATCAGTCTGTAGTTTATGAATGGCCGTTTCCGTTACAGAGCAGCAAATTTTTGTTTTTATATGAAATTTTAATGGAAACTGTATACATACTGACATGGATAGAGAACGTGAATTTATTTCCATATTCGTGTGAATTTAAAGAGGAAATAGCGTATTGGAGCAATTTATATAATCAATGCCGACTGATTAAATACTTCCATTCAGCTTTATGGAATGAAAGAGCAAATCGAAATGCGTATATTTAAGCGGAGGAATTGCTAAAGAGTTAACACATTGATGGAATGTATAAATAACTTAAATGTCTGCATGCCCATATAACAGCATTAACAACATTTAACTGCCAAGGATGCGAAATTTTCTGATCACACCATTTTCAATCAACATTTCATTTCCCGCTCATAATAGCAAAAGCTCGTGATGATGAATCGACAGATATAAAGCCAACAAACTGGAAACAACCAATCACCGCCTTATAGTATAAAATCCATAAAAACATAAAGTAAAGCTTCATTGAAACACTAAGAAAAATATAGTTTTTGAATGGAAGTCAGCAGATTTCCCATGCGGGGAGACGCGAGACAAAATCTGGCGTAAGTTTTATTCTCCTTGACAGAAACTTGCCAGTGGAGCCTTTTTAGTTGAACGACGAAACAGAATTCAGTGCGCAAAGCGGAATTTCTAGTAATATCTTTAAAAGTTAACGCTTTGCTCGCGGCTTGAGGTACTGGCCTGAACTCAGTCGAATAGTTTGCAGAAAAAAAAAACAGAATATGAAGCAAAATTTAAAATGGCAAAGAATTTAGGAACAAAACTACATCGGTTGTTTTCTACTTACATTAAGTTGATGTGCCACGTGCCTATAAGTCAAATTAATTCCCTTGAAAACTATAATGAAAATATTATTTTTAGCTTCCATACCTCAAAAAGAAAAAACGGAACACTTAACCATTGCGTTGGCCATTCGTCCGTCCGTCCGGCCTGTCTGTGAGTCTGTCAATACCCTTTTTCTCAGGGACGAGTAGAGTTATCAACTTGAAATTAATATCAAATACGTAAGTCTCTACGGCCCTTGGAGCTCTAAAAAATCAACGCAATAAAAAAAACTGCCATTTATGCGACATATTTTGATACTAGCAAATAAATCAAACCTATAAGGCACTTCCTCGTTGAGCTAGAATCATGACAGGAGATAGATAACGGTCCTATACAAACTTGGTCCAGAAATGAACACAAATAAAGCAAAATTTATTATGAAGCTATAATATTGTTTCATAGTCCTGTATATTTTTTTCGTCGTAAAACTTGTGAAAGGATAAATTAGTTCAAACCTGTCAATCGCGTTGTAACCCACTGTCTTCCAGCGGATTGAATTTCACTCAAATCTAACGACGGTATCTCAAATGATTCATTTGCTATGGCCCCAGTTTAAAGAATGTTGTAGCTCCGTTGGAAACCAGAGAATATCCCAAAAATATGGTCCGAGATGTGATTTAAATAGGTATTGTTATTGTAGCCCAGGTAAACTGTAATCCATAGTCCAAGAAAGGCGAAGTCACTCAGAAATTCAACCAGCAAAGATAACCAGAAACACAATGATATTTTTGAACAAATCACAAGAAATCACAACAAAACATTCATGATGCTGTCACACAGTTATAAATGAAATAGAAATCGTCAAAGACAGACCCGACTGACAAGAAGGGTTATATTTTTAGCGCATGTATTTGTATGGTACATAGATACGTCCCAAGCATATAAGATTCTTTATTCTCTCGTAACATCCAGACGTCTGGAAGCATTTTAATGACTTACATGTCATTATGCTCGTGGTGACCGCCCAGTGTAACGCACTTCACTTTCAAACGAAATCCGAAGGATTTCGAAGGAAATTTCTAAACCAATAGATGAAGGTGACGTTTCACAAAAATCAACATGGCGGACTTTCAAAATCAAAATTTCACATTAACCTACATGGGCACTTATGAAACGTCAGAAGCTAGGTGCACGGTTCCAATTGGTCGTTTCCTATGGAGAAGAGCCGGCAAGAAACTCCACGGTTACTCTTTTAAAAAAAAGTGGGCTTTAGCAATGTTTCCAAGTTACAGTGTTAATATGTATGGGAGGACAGTGTAAGCCCGTCAACAAGTAACAAGTACTTAACAAAATAGAAGATAGTTTACAAAGCTGCAGTCTATTAGGCCTACAACGTTCTCACATTCACAAATTAAAAAAGAATCTTTAGATAATATTACTAAAATAATAAAAATAAAAACCTACATATTTAAACAAAATGACAACATTGTCATTACAACTGTAACAAAACTGAATAAATATTCTGTCCACAAGTCACCAATAAATATTTTAAATTAAAATTGTAGGTTATGTCAAAGTATGTAAAAAAAAAGGAATAAAAATCGTAATTTAGGAGCAGTTAATAGACATTTACATAGTTATGCCGTTTATGAGGCACCAGGGAAGCCACATGTGCAGAAGGAATTATTGCCAAACTTCCCTGTCTTCAACGTAGTCGTGGTTTTGAACTTTCCATCGCTAAGTTCTATAACCGACTTTGGCAACTTGTTATAGAAGCGGATACTGTTTATAAGAAATGACTTGCTTGTTTTAGTTAATCTAAATTTGGGTATCACAATTTCATGTTTACTACGTGTATTTATATTATGGAAATCGCTTCTTATTTTGAAAAGTCCTAAGTTTTTGCGAACATATAAAATACTTTCTAAGATATAAAGGGAAGCCAGAGTTAGTACATCAACTGCTTTGAATTTGTTTCTAAGGGACTCACGAGGACCCATTCCATAGATCGCGCGGATTGCCCTCTTTTGTAAAATGAAAATTGAATCTACGTCAGCAGCCGATCCCCACAGCAGAATGCCATATGACATAATACTGTAGAAATAAGCTATCTAGTTTCTTGCCGTCAAGTTTTAAATTTAGACTCACTTGGGGTACATTTGGTAATGAAAACTTAAGGCATTTTGTTTTGTTCGCATTAAGTAAAAGATTATTAGCTGCGAACCATTTTGAAAGAACAGCCAGACTATCGTTGACATGTAAGACATCCGTATCTTTTCTATCTATTTTAAAAATAAGGGAAGTGTCATCAGTGAATAGAATTATATTCGATAAGTTAGCCATCATGTAAGGCAGATCATTAATATAAACTAGGAATAAGAAAAGGCCAAGAATTGAACCTTGAGGGACGCTAATCTTTACTAGACACCCCAAGGACGTTGCCCCGTTAACGTTTACTTTTTGCTGCCTGTTTGATAGATAGGAAAAAAACAAGATCAGCAGCTTGTCCACGAATTCCGTAGTGGTGTAATTATATGTAGTATTAGTGTATTGTGGTCAAACGCTTTTGAGAGGTCACAGAAAATGCCAATGGCATCCTGGGATTTCTCCCAGGATTCCAAAATGTGACTGATGAGTTTCACTCCTGCGTCAGTCGTCGACCTACCTTTCGTGAAACCAAACTGGCGACTGTGTAAAATCCCATTTGAATTAAAATGTGACAACATCTGGTCTAGCATTATTTTTTCGTATATTTTACTCAATGTTGGTAGCACAGATATAGGCCTGTAATTAGAGGGATCACTCTAACTACCCGATTTGAAAATTGGTACTACTTTACTATAAACGCACCGCTGTCTAAACATTGATTAAATATGCCTGTTAGGACAAGGGCTATTGTGTCAATTATATCTCCAAGAACCTTAACGGAAATTCTCCATAAGTCTTCAGTGTTCTTTATGTTAAGACTTTTGAATGCTTTTTTAATAGTGACAACATAAATGGGCTTGAATACGAAACTTGGAATGTCTTTGGAGAAGTTTTCTTTGAGAAGAGATTCAGCTAATACGGATGATGAGGCGAGAGATTTTGTAACCTCTATTGGGATGTTGGTAAAGAAGTTTTCTAGTGTCTCAGCAACTTTTAACTTATCTGAAATGATTTCATTATTAATTTTTAAAGACAACTCATTCTGATCTCGTTGTTTTGTGTTACTATTTTCTTTGTTAATTACCTGCCACACAGCTTTTATTTTATTATTAGAAATACTAATTTTATATTAATTTAGATTTAGCTTGAGCGCAGACTCTTTTAAATATCTTAGAATAGTTTCTGACATAATTATGTATTACTTGATCAGAAGTCAATGATTTCTCGTAGTACAAATTATATAAAACATCTCTGCTTTTTCTAATGCCAGCAGTGGCCCATTCACTAAATTTTGGTTTAGTATTGACTGTAACTTTTTTTACAGGACCTGCTTTATTAAATTCTTGGCATACTGTAGAAAAGTAGGTACCGTAGTTTATATTGGGGTCTTGTGAATCAAAACTAGCTGTTGATATATTGCTAAGAACATTAATTACTATTGAACATTTTCATTTTATTTTTTGTGATAGGTCTTAATTCAATGATTTTGTCTACTATCTTTTTATCTAAGTCAAATGATACAAGTTGACCCGTATGATCAGACCTGACGCCACTAATTAAGGACGAGTCTTTTATTTTACAATTAGTAAATACGTTGTCTATGCATGAAGCTGAGGTTGCTGTTATTCTAGTTGCTTCATTAAATATAGATTTTAAATTGAGTGATTTAAACAATGATATAAGTTTACATTTATCTGGTGAATTAACTAATAAATTAATATTTAGGTCACCACAAACGAAAACTAATTTATTATCTTTAAAAAGCTTGCTTAATATTTGTTCCATAATTATTAAAAATGATGACAAGTTTGATGCTGGGGGTCTATAAACACTCACACAAGCACACACACATAAGCACACACACACACAAGCCACAACAAGTCACATAAGCGATCAACAGAGCAAGCAGTGATATCCTTCCTTTCCTTATGTTTGAAACTACTATTACATAATATCAAGGTACCACCCCCCGTTGAGGACCTGTTGTACACACTGGCAACTGAAAAATTATTTACATTAAACAACATCCTATCCGGTCTTAACCAGGTTTCACAAAAACATAAGATATTTATCTAAATGATATTTATCTATTAACAATTCCACGTCTAGGATTTTGCCATAGAAGCGATTTATATTTTGGTGATATAGTAAAATATTCTTATTATGCTTCTCTTTTGTCGAGTCTAAAAGTTTAAAGAATCTATTATAGTATTATTAGAAATACTAGATAATACTTTTTCGTCACTTAACCTAATCTAAGTTAAATTATCAATAACTGCGTGTATGTAAGCTAACAGAGTAGCCAATACATGTTGACTTTTCTTGGGAAGAAATTTTTAGAATATTATTATATATTATATATATATTCTTTAGAATCCAATAACTGAATATGACTTATGAACTTTGGGTCACCATTTATTTTTTATATTGGTTCACCAACAACTGTTTAAATATTGGTTTTGTGCTAAATGTAACATGCAACAGTGCAACAATCACATATAGTCATATTTTGAGAATTGTCTAGTCATGTCTACGTCTAAAAATAACTAATCGCATAATTATATAAATACTAAAGAGAACTCTCTAACACAGTAGTATAGTATAGAAACAAGTAAAATATTAAAATAAAACATTGCGTTCCATTGTTTATCTTTTAATTAATAAACATTAATAAAGAAAATACTCAACGACAGTTACATTTTCATATTATATGGGCAAACTATTTGTTGGAAGAGAATAATAATAAAAACATAAATTTGTATGAAGTGTAGTGGAGTTCAAGGTGCATGTGGGGTGTGATGTGTTTTGTGTTTGTCTTTGTGTGTGAGTGTGTTGAGAGGGTGAGAGGGTATGTGAGTGGGTTCATGTCGTACTAGAAAAATAGTTCCTATTACGTTTTTATGACTAGTAGCTCTTCTGTTTTTATGTTGTCCAATTTTATTAGCCAGTTAGTCAATATAAGTTTACATTTAGATTTATTGTAATTAAAAATACCTAATTCTTTATTTAACTTATTATAGAGTTCAGGCACTCGGAAAGTATAGAATTTTTGGGCAAAACTTATATTTGACTTGATGGTGCTACATATTGCATACTGCCTCCTCGTTGTTCATTTGGAAAGATCGAAAGAGGATGGATCTGAATGTTGCCACAGAATAGTAAAAAGGATGTAAATTTGCCTAACAGTTAACACCTAAGCTTCCTGATACAGTACGTCGGTGGGATAGAGTCGCGGTTTTGAAAGGCCAACTTTTAGAATCAACCTTTGGGCTCTTTCTATATCCAACATTTCAGTTTTACCGGCTTAAAAAAAAATATAAATAGGTAGTTAGCAAAATAAATACAACATTCACTGTAAATTTATTGGAGCAACTGAATCCCAAGCCTTTTTGTGCTCAATATAGTCTTCAACAGTATAGAAGGCTTTCTGGCACAGTTTCCGCTTTATAAAACATTTGAATTTATTAAGGCTTAGTTCTTGAATTTGGCTAGAAAGCTTATTATAAACACGTATATATTGGCATCTAAACGAGCCACCAATCTTTTTGAGCCTGGTTGTAGGAACAATAAATTTGTGTTTGTTCCTAGTATTTACATTAAGGATATCACTGTATTTTTTAAACAGATTAATATTTTTATGTGCATACAAAAGATTTTCATAAATATACTGAGAAGCTACAGTCATTATATTAATCTCTTTAAATTGTGTCTGAGGGAGTGTCTGGGACTTAGTTTATAGTGTATAGAGTGTCTGAGGCTTAGTTTAAATTGAACGAATTGCCCTTTTATAACCGACATCCAAAAAGGAGGAGGTTATATGTTTATTTATTTATTAAAACTTTATGCACAAGTAAAAAGTACACTGTACAAAGGCGGACTTAATGCCTGAGGCATTTTCTACCAGTCAACCTTAGGGTGATGCAGAGACAAAAAATGGCAGGTGCAACGTATGGGATAGATAGCTCGGAAATAACTATAAAATACAAGCATACATACAAATACATAGATAGATATATACATATATACATAATATACCAAAATAAACTTTGTCAGGAGAAATAACGACCGGTAGCGAAGAAAACGACTCCAGCAAATCACCGCTGAGATGCTTCGGGCAACTTCTGACGAATATGTTCACGTGCCTTCACTTTAAATGATAGCCGGCTGGTTGCCGTCCTGATGTTTAGAGGGAGCGCATTCCAAAGAAAGACCGCCTGGACAAAGAAAGAAGAATGAATGAAGCCAGAACGGTGCGAAGGACATCGTAGAAGACGATTGTTGGTGGAACGAAGATTTTTACTATGGGCAGAGCATAAGTATTTAATTTGGGAAGTCAGGTAAGAAGGAGAGGTGGGTTTGTCGAGAATAGAGAACAACATAGACAGAGCCCTCAACTCTCTGCGCTGACGAATGGGCTCGGAATGACTTCCGAAATTAAAGTTATTTTTCACTTTGTAGTGTTTTGTATTTTTTTTTTGGGAAAAGTTTTTTATGTAAAACAAAAATTGTCGGAATGTCGGCGGCATTTCCCCACAACAGAATACCGTAGCACATTACACTATAAAATTAACTAAAGTATACTAAATGACCTGTCTCTAAATCAGTCTAATCACGAACTTTCAAAGTATGCTGCAGAGCTTAGCTTTTTTGTCAATTTATCTATATTTATATGGGCCCATTGAAGCTTGGCATCCAAAGTTATACCTAAGACCTCAGTAGTATCTTCGGGTTTCTGCTCTTCATCTTTTATAGTAGTAAGTAAGTAGGTACTTACTTATTAAAGTTACTTTAAAACCTAAATAAATTTACGTCCTAAGAGAAAAATAAAGATAAAAATTCACGATCAAGAAACATACTCAGATATTCTTAAAAACTCAAGTAGGGGAAATGGTTTATTTAATGGTGCACTCAGGCGATGGACTACTAAGTAGCCTGCTTACTGGCCCACTTAAGCCCAACGCTTATGCTTAAGTAGTTCAAGTCTTAGAGCATTTGCAAAATGCTCAGGTCCCCTGTGTTTTCATGGATCTTGTAATTGTAAGAAACTTCTGCATCATTTTAAGTCAAACAAGCTGGTGATTTGGATCTGAGTCCTTTTAAGACAATCTGCAACGGAATCTAATTCCAAAAAATACATTACTTCAAGAGACTAAAACAATTAAATATTGTCATACACTTTTCCTGAAACAATCATTGCTCAAAGAATTGACGCGTACGTTCTTTGCCGTCATGTAATTCGTAAAAGCAATTAAAAAAAAAAACAGTTAAAAATCTTGCCTATATTACCTACATCGCTTTTGAAAACAATCTGAGTAGCTGGCAGCGTTTCCTATACACGGCAGCTAAAGTTCTCTATTAAAAGAACACTAGACAGTTTTAATTATGCAAAATCATCGATGTACGCTCACCTATTCGGGTCAGCCGGTGCGGAGGCTGGCAGTTTTAAAAATGAAACAATGGACGGGAAATGAAGACCAGCCATAGTACGTATGTTGAAATGAAATAGTATTGTTAAGGGTGCTCTAGACGGAAGTGTACGGCGGCCGCGTGTTGCACTTTTGTATCGGTTTAGAAAAGCGTTCGAATCGTGCGATGCATGGAAATGGGTTTTATATTTCGAAATGGATTTACTGAAATGTATTCAGAGTTGTGTATTGAGTATTTTATGATATAATGAACAGTCAATTCCAATAACTGCCTGAGAGCTTGCTGGACGATTTTTATTACTTTTGTGGGAACTAGTGCGTTATAACGAATTGACGTATCTTTTAATTGAGTTTTTACGCGTTGGAGGAAAATGGCTGCAGTGTATATATTTTTCCTTTTATTGATAACATAGGAATATTATTATTATTATTATGTAATATTCATCTTTATCATTTCACAAAGTAATCGTACCTACAGTTATAGAATATCCAATAGAATGTCACAAAACATCCAACAACAAACCAGCTCAACCATCTAAAAACTTATCTCTCTCCTTAACAGCCATCGCCTCCATCTTGGATCAACTGCGCGGATATTCCCAAATCGCTATCGGCTCATCTGCGGGTACCCTTATAGGCTCGTTCTACGTTTATTACACACGTTTTCGCTGACCTAACCACCTCTATGAGCGACGAGCAGTCCTTTTCACTTGGAGACTGAGTACAGACTAATAAAACTATGTAGGGGCGGGGATCTAAAGTTTACATGGTACTTATTTACATTTTATTATAGTCGTTTTTACTAAGTAAATAATTAAGGACAAAATAGATAATTAATCTTGATCTTCTATCAAAACCACAGTTTGATAAGCCTGGATGGATGATAATTATAATTATCAGTAAAATGTATTATGCAATGATGTATTATAAATAAACGCGTCATACACGAATATTGGTGCACTCAAAAACAGCGTAAGCCATGAATGTAGCTATATACTTGCAAACAATCATACAGTGCGCGAAGAAAAAGAAAGACCTATACCGATATCTGTTGTTGTGAAGAGATGAACACACATATTTAGTTACGTCACTAGCTGCTGCGCGTACGCGTGGGTCGTAGCAGTCAGAGAAATTTGGGGCAAAGTGAACACTCGATTTTACTCGTATTGACAAAGTTTAAACATTAGACGTCTTATTACAAAAAACTGACAAGGGTACCGTAGTTGGGATGAATTTATCCCAAGAACAAACTTAACTAACATAGTTTTATTCGATATCAATCAAATCCTATCAATCAGTAAAAGGCGTACGGTGAAAGCCGTACAATATTACTATCCATTTTTAACGATTTGTAAAAAAAAGACAATAATAATCAACGCTAAACCTCAAATACCGAATATAGTCCATAGAAACAGTACGGGTCTCGGAAGATTAACTTTAGTACCGTATATAGTTCATGAACTAGTGATAAACTTCATTTTATTTATTCATGGTTTAAACCAAGTAATAATCCCAGTACCTACAAAATTTAGATCGTGTTTTGGAATAAGACGGTATAAGTTCTTAATGCAATAAAAAAAATATTTTAATATTTCGGAACTGTAGTAGGTACCTAATTAAAATAATAAAACAAGACATCATGTGAATAGAAAATCTTTTATTTTCAAAATAAAACATTGTGAACATAATCTATAAATTATTGTACCCATGCGAAGTCCGTCTCATAAGTCTCAGTCTCTCACTCATCAGTCCGTCTATAGACAATCTAACATGAAAGAAAAACGATAAGTAATATTCATAACACATATAGCTAATATGAAGGATTAGATGACAAATGGTTTTATATCAAACGATTATATAAAATACAGTAAGTACTTACACATGAAATGAGACGTTTTTCTTTACTCTCACAGTAGTAGTGTCATTTGTACAGCGTTTATAGACACAGGAAGGCATTTTGTTCACAAATAACTGCTGAGAATTACGTGATAGTGACGTGTAGCCGCGTCACTGGATGGCGCGCGACTAATTCCAAGTTGGGCATTTGCCTTGCTTTTACTTTGCCATTATTAGCGCGGGTAGCGCATCTAAAAGTGATATAACATCATTGATTATTCATGACATTAACAAGTACCTACTGACAATTTGTCATTCGTTATTCAATTAGCAAAAACATAATGAAGACAACATCAGCACATGTCATTCTATGATACTATATGTATTTGAAAAATAAAGCTCAGTTTTAACTATTTATTTTAACTTCTCGGACACAATAAGGTACAAAGGCGGACTTCATGCCTTATGCAGTTTCTACCTGTTAACCAAGGGTGGTGAAGATATAAGATAGCAGGCGCTCTGTTTAAGAGGAGATAATAATAATAAAAAATATTTAAAAGATACTTAATTATAAATAAAATAAATACACAAGTAAATAAATAGGTTATAAACGTTATAATACACATACATACATATTTCATGTTCCTAATTCTGTCACGTCTACCATAAAATATATTTTTCTTTCTGTGGTACATGTTAAGCCTATAGACCCGGTTAGATTGGAAATTCTTTACGCAGCCTCCCGTTTGATGCGTGCCTTTGGAAACCAATTGAATTTGTTTCTGTTTCTCGGCCTTGTTTTGGGCTGTGTGGTATTTTTGGCCGCTAGTGGTTTCGGTTTACACCGATGTAAGGTATGTTTTTGATGTTTTGTTTTTTTTGTAAACGGTGATCCGATTTTATCGGGCAACTACATTTAGTTACGTAGATCCAGATTTTCGATAGTCGTTTAGATAGTATAAGTTTGTTTCAATTTGAAAGAGTTTTCATCCGTACTAGTTTAGCCTAAAATATGATATTCTGTAAGTAATCATCGAGCCCTTATAACGGTTCTTGCATAGTTAAAAGGTAAGTATGTCTTTACCAATGATTTTAAAATCTTCAATAAAGCCACCCGAAAGTGGTTGAAAAAATATTAGTTATACTTTAAAAAACATGATATTATATAATAAAATCAATTAACATAAATACTCTACAGACCAATAGTACATAACATTGTAAATTATTTTCGTTAAAATCCGTTAGTAGGAAAGTAGAAATATTTTACAGAATAAGTCTGAGAAAACACCAAATTCAGTTTCGAAGTACTAAGACAATAATAAAGATCTTAATGGAATGCAAATTAGATAAGCGTAATAAATACAAGTGGATACTATACATTGCGTGGTACAAGTAACTTGCCTGTTTATCGGTTAGTGTTGGATACGACATGTAAAATATTTTTTAGTAATTAGAGCATGATAACAGTGATATAGGAATTTAATGGAAGGATGTGAGTTTTTTTTCCCAACTATGTTGGGTTCGGCTTCCAATCTAACCTCATGCAGCTGAATACCAGTTCATTACATGCAGCAACTGCCTATCTGACCTCCACAGTTTAATTTTGTTGAATTACTTACAAGTAAAAGCTTTGAGGCACTATCAGATTAACAATCTTGATTTATTCGAGGATTATAAGGCATTTCATTAGTTAATTTACCTAAAATAGCAAAAACGAATCATCTTCCATTTAAACTATGTATTACCGGATTCACAAAAGTACTTTTACTTGCAAAACAAAGTCATATTTAAAGCTCTACGATAATAAAGTTCACAGACAAAAGGTAACGAAAAACAGAAATACCTACAAACCCCCTCAGGCATATAAAATTACAAATGTCCAGCTTTATTTTTTAGGACACAGGCATGTTTATTTAGTTCCATAAATTTACAATTCGCACAAACATTGCTTTGTTAACTCGCTTTCATTTATCATAATTTTCTTTTTTCCCACGTAAAGTGAATTAATTCGCGTCACCATCTTCCTGTTACATATTAATGGAATGTGCTTGAATACATGTCCATTTTAGGTTTTGTTGGCACGAGGTAATTTTAATTTACATGAGAATTACTAGTAGGTACTATCTTTTTTTTAAGTGGCGATACTCTTCTACATTAATTTTACGTCTTATTTTTTGGATGTCTTTAAAACTAGAAACGTGTTGATTTCTTCCAATGGATAAAAACAATCATGGAGTTATCATACTTTAGAGCACAGTAGGATTTAGCATCCGTTTGTGCCCAATGTAGACCAATTAAATTTATGTTTTGAGTCCTAAAGACACACAATCCATAAAATTTGAATGAAAAAACATGAAATAAAAAATAGCGACACAAAAAAAACCAGTGTGGAACTAAAAGGCGTGTATTAAAACGGTACCAGGCGTTCCCCAGATAAGATCCCCTACGTACTCCGAAGTTAATCATGAACCTTGGAGCCTATTTACATAATGTTTCCTTTATCCGCCAAGTTGTTCCCGGGATCGAAAAGTTCCGCGAGACGCACCGCCAACGCTTTGTATGAAAATCTACGATACAAGTTACAGAGATGAATTAAAATATTGTACGTTCTTAATGAGGTTAGATGTTTTGAAATCCTGAGGTTTTAGAATATTTCAAAGGGTATTATTGAGCGAGTTTATGGTTCTTTATTGCTCGCTATAGGAGTTGTTATGTTTGTGAAAGATTGGATTTTCCCCATGGGTTATGTACGCGGTAACCTCATCTTTTTCTTGTCAGAAATGTCAGCAAAGAAATGATAGCGGTTGGAATAAAATCAGCTCGTTTGGAAGACAAGGATAAGTATACCTGCAGGCGTGTTCTTATTCGCTTTTTAATTAGTATATGTCGTGGTAAGTGAGGTGGGCTTACAAATATTCGTTATGCATATAATTCTTATGATTGTAAAACTTTATCATTCTCCTGCATATTATCTCAATCGTGTCTAACATCAAATCACTGATGATGTTCGTAGACAACACCATGACGTCATTAACCCCAATTTGGACAGACTATCCCATATTGACTAGTCAAGTGCAGTTTCCCAATACTAAATTCAGCTCAAAATCCATTTCTCATTCAATCGCAATAGATGAGAGATGCCACAACAATTGCGTGTTGAATTTGAACCGCAAGCCACACAAAGAGATGTTAGTCAACACAACACAATAGTGACGTGTTTATCTCCGTTAACTTTTACAACTCCAGCGAAATTATGAGCCGTGTGGAAAATGTGGGTTACACATTGCTAGCGCTTTGTAACCTACAAAAGCTTTCAATCGCTTTCTTGCGCTTACATTTTTTATAAGGTTTAAAATGTAAAATAATTCATTGTCGTTAACAGGTTATCATATTTTATGTAGACTAGAAATAATTAGTATTTATTGGAGTACAAGAATTTGTGACCGATTCGATTCAACTGTTTTGTTAACACCGTAGGTGATGATATAATGATGATGCAGCGTAAAAATAAATTAAATGAATTAGGACTGCTGATCGAGTAGAGTATATATCAAGAAGTCTATATGGTATTTAGCTGCATCCGGTTAGACTGGAAGTTGACTCCAACATAAATGGGAAAAGCTAAGCAGATTGATTTAATTGACTCAAGAAGAGTACAACATCTACTGGAAAAGATAAGCTACTGACATGCTATAATAAATCTGGATGGCAACCAACCGATTATCCTTTAAAGGTAAAGTACACGAGCACATTCGTAAGAAGCTCGCAGTATCATCACAATGGTAATATTTTCCCATTCTTTGTCTTATTTGTTTTAGTATGTTCGTGTATTTATGTGTATTTATTTTGTGCTTAAATTTATAAATAAATATTTATTTGTCAAATTTCATAATTTCACCTACCACTGTTTGTCTCTGCTTCACCCAAAGGTTGACTGGTAGAATATTCCTATGGCATTAAGTCCGCATCTGTACATTTGTGTCCTTAAGGGTGCTATCACAAAAAAAAACGTTTTTCGCCAATTTCTTATCTAATTGGTGAAAGCTTGGAATAATTAAAACATTAAGTCTGTGTCAAAAGTACAGTTTTCGTGGTGATAAACCTTTCATGTCAGTCTCAGCACCTGTTAATAGTTTCATCACTTTTGCGCTCTCGAAAATATAGCTTATTTCGCCGTTGATTTACTTAATGAAGATATTGTATAATCATAAAATAAAATTTTGATTTTATCACAAGGATAGCTGAAGCCTTAAGAGATAGTGTTTTTTAAAAAAATATAGGTTTTTTCAACATTAGTTTCTGAGACTATTTGTAACATTTTGATAGTTCTTTTTGCTAACTTTTTGAGTTGAACATGACATTATGTTATTATATTGAAGAAAAATGTTCCTAAATTCAACACGATATCGTCAATTTTGTGTGGAGAGGCAACGGAAATTATTTTTTACAATATTATGAACTAACATTTTCGAAAAAAAATTACTACTATTTGGAGATGAAAGAGTAATCTGTCTGTGGCAATTATTAGTTACATTTTGTTTATTTTAATTTTGCCGCAAAATGTACCGAACAACTGCTATTTTTTGTCAAATTTGCGTATGTGTCGTTAAAGTATTTAATAAATAAGTAAATTATCCATAGTTTCTAATAGACAGGTACAATACTGGTGACCTTTTTTATGATTATTTTAATATGCGCGTCTTATTTGAGCAGAATACACAATTTTTCTTACAGTTGGAAACATAATATTATTATCTAATAATTTCAGACAACATGCGGGCCAATAAATTCACAACAATAACCAAACACATCATTGTTCAATAAACGCCTACAACACTAAACCCAAAGCGAAGCCCGTTCATATCGAGCATGACAAGTGACGCTATCGCAGAAAGGTACAGCTAAAACAAGAACATGCACCTAAAATAAAATGCAGCTGTCAATATGGTGACAATATCTACTCTGGCTATCTATGTGCCGCTGAATATTTTGAACTAAAGCATATTTTTTTAACACAAAATACAATCCGGTTGCTTTGACCCACGTTTGAGTTTAGTGGCGATGTTCTAGAAAGCTCTTTCTGAATCTGTTATTTTATTTTCGTTGGAAAATATATTCTTGGTTTGTAATATTGACTTTAAGGGGGATGCTCTACGGTAGCCCGCGAAATTCAAATTTTATTACGTTTTTTGCAATTTGCAGGTCATTAACAGGTTGTATGTTGTTCCAAATATGATTCGCGGCCATAAAAAATTTGGCTTTACAGAATTATAATCATTAGAATCAAAAAAGCATCATCATCAGTTCAATAAACCCTACTGAAAGATTATTTCTGAAATGATTCAGTAGGATTTTTTGAACTTAGAGAGTTGTAATGCTGATTCTATTGCTTATAATTCTGTAAAGCCATATTTGTTATGGCCGCGAATCATATTTAGATCAACATACAATCTGTTACTGACCTGCATATTGCAAAAAACGTAAGAATATTTGAATTTCGCGGGCTACCTTAGCGCATCCCCCTTAACGTTAAGCTAGTTGATCATTTATATTATTATGTGGAAAGGTAGTATAAAAACATTATGTGTCGACGATAGCACACCAATATCACAAAAATTATTTGAAAGGCGCCGATCCCTAAGCAATTCAGCCTCACCTCCGAAGCAGTACCCCAAAAATAGTATGAGCTTACAAAATCGTTTGGTAAACAAGAGTTCTCCCATCGGGCACAATAGCAGAGAACACGTGAAATGAGATGTCTCATAACACAGGGATACGACTATACGAGTCGGTACGACGTCGTGCCCTATGACGTCATCGCGTTAGATGCTTCTATCACGTTTTGCTGAGCTAGTTTCTGGTTTTGTCACTACTCGCTTAATTTTTTTATTATTACTTAGTTTTTTGTCAACTAATGTAAATGAGATGTATTGTAAAGTATAAACAATAGGAGGAAACACTTGAAATGAGATGTCTCATAACACAGGGATACGAGTCGGTACGACGTCGTGCCCTATGACGTCAGCGCGTTAGATGCTTCTGTCACGACTTGCATCACTTTAAGTTTAGTATATAATTGTAAGGATAGACAATAGCAGAGAGCACGTGAAATTTCAAGATTTTCACGATTTTTCTCATTTCTCAATCCACGAGTCGGTAAGACGTCGTGACTTGTGACGTCAGCGCTTTAGATGCTTCTGGCACGACTTGCTTTACTTTTAGTTCAGTGTATGACATTAAAATAGACAATAAGAGAGAAGAAAGGAAATGAGATGTCTCGTAACAAAGGGATACGAGTCGGTACGATGATGTATCTTGTGATGTCATCGAATTAGATGCTTCTATCACCATTCGCTTGATTAGTATTTTTTTGCAATTCTTTATTTTTAAGCATTTATGAGTTAAGAATAATGATTTTTGAAAAGCTTGATATAACATGGAATTTCCGTTACAATACAGTAAGTGGCTACTGAAACTACAAAAAACCTAAAAGCAGAACGTCTAATTACAATAAAAATCACAACCCGATAAAAAAACAGCCCACATATTCCCCAACCTCATGCCCTACACTTCCACATCCCTGCGCACATACAAAACAAACGCACACACAGGCATACACGATTTTAATTATATATACACGCTTGGTTCACTCGGTTCGAATGCGCGGTCTATACCGGGCAGTCAACCCTTCGTGGGACACTCTGCGCTTGACAGATATTAAATTCGCATCCCGCGATGCCAACCGGCCACAATATATGGCTATATGTATTGTGACAGCGTTCATTGCGAATACATTATGTTTGTTGATGTTAGATCATGACGCGTGATGTCACGATTGTTTTCAATGTTCGCTTATTTTGTTGGAAATATGAAACGAAAGGGTAATGTACAGACGATTGTAAGTTTTGCAGATGCTGCTTCTGCTTTACTGTCGATTATTTTCAAACTCGAACTGTTCAAAGCAATAGTTGTAGTAGTTTAGTTTTTTAAAGTTGCAAGCTTCTGAATAAGGAATCAATTGATATACAATCCTAAAAACGTAAGTAATGTCAGACAAAATCATGCCTGTAACCTCTGAAGGCCAATTCGCGTATTTAAAAACTCAACCTCAACGATAAATTAATGTCAAAGGTATATGAAAGTTAGAGGTAGGCATATTGAGACTGAGATTAGAATGCAAACGTTCTTAAAAGTACGGTAATTGCCTTTCTGCCGCTCTAGTATTTGTGGTTTGTAGGATTTGTAAAATAAAGCCAGATCATAGTTCCTACCTGGTCAATCAATTGTGAATACTCGCATGTGGTCGATTGGAATGTTATAGAATATTGTTTGTGATAGAATTAATAGAAAATTGGTTTTGTTTGAGGTCAAGTTAGATGATGACGTGAACAATAACTTCACGCCGCCGCCGCGCCACAGTGCATTGTTAGTCTGTGTATTGGTTTTTGTTGTTTACTTATTTTTCGATGAAACATAAAAAGAACAACAATCAAACGGTCCACTTTATTGTAAGTTAGTTATTACGCCTAGAGATAAATTAATAGTTTTGATTTTAGTAACTTATTTAAACATTAATTTTCAATTCCCAGAAAAATAAATTGTAGTAAAGTCAAAGTCAGAAACGGCAATGTGAGAATAAGTTCTGTTAAAAATTATTTAAAAGTAACTCATTTGGACATAAACACATATTTTAACATAGCCTGTCAGTAAAATAACTCAACAAAACGGACACACAGGTATTGACTTGAAAGAAAGTCACAAACACAAGTCACAGCTCAGCACAATGTCTAAAAACAATAAATAAATAACGCTCCCATAACCACACACTAACAATACAATAATGTCGGCGGCAAGAATCAGAAATTATACGTTTCATCAGATACAATAATACCAAGTCGTGCCGGAGTCAAACCGTGTGACACGGAACACGAGAAAAGGGGTACAAAAATAGTTTAATAAAAAGTGTAATGGCATTACTCATAAGTTTAAATGAACGGTATTACTGTACGCTTATAAAGAATGTGAGTGGCTTATTGGTTGGATTGCACGAATTGACTACTTTTAAATAATAATATTTGGTTTCTGTAGGTGATTCGCACGAAGTTAACGGACTGGTCTACTTTTATAGCATCATGTCTTACGGTATTTTGCTGTGGGGACGACGGTCTGCAGATATTGTTTCTATCGTTATTCTGCAAAAGAGGGCTATCAACGCCGTATACAACCTCCGCAGACACGAATCTCTAAGGGAACTGTTTAAAAAAATTAACATCATGGCATGACTTGCCAATATAATATGTGAAAACATTATTTATGTTAGAAAAAACCTACATCTTTTCAGTAAGATAAGTGACAGGCATAATTTTAACACTAGAAATAGGAACAAATTAGATTAACCACGTTTAAGATTGTATAAAGTACACACTTCCTTTATGGGGTACTATGCAAAATGTTATAACAAAATACTACTCGATATTCTTCAACTAAATGAGAAGAAATTTGAAACATGCTTAAAACGCACACTATGTAGACAAGCATATTATAAGTTGGATGATTATATCGTAGATAAAAATGCTTGGCTTAATGCTGGTCCTGCTCCACAACCACTTGGGCTCACTTGTTAAAATTTTAATATTTGGAAGAGATGCTTCCCTTTTTTTTTGGTCTGACATTACAATTTTATCGTTTATTTTTATGTAATCAGGTTTTAGTTGTTGAATACTTCAATTGGTAATAATGATTTTCCTTTTGCTAGTAAAAATTTATCATTCTTTCAAATACATTGCAAGCTATAGTTTTGTATAGTTTAAAAGAATTTTTTCAATTTTGTAAATTTGAGTACCATGGAGCCGTTTATTACGTTATGATGTATGTGGACTTAAAAAAGCTTTGCAGTTGAGAGTATGTCATGGTGAACGGGCGCCGTCAGTTGAGACTGGTCATCTCATAACTGCCAGGGATTATTTGTAATATTTTAATATATATTTTGAATTGTTTTTAAATCATTTATTTTTTTACATTACCCAGGATTTTGTAATATCTTGATTTAAAAGAGTGGAGTTTCTTGCCTGTTGTTCTCCATAGAGATCTAAGTTTTGGAATGGGGAAATAGCTTCAACTTTCTAACTGACTGACTCTTTGACAATTCAAAAGTACCTGTAATTGGTTTAATTTAAATAAATGCTTTGAGTTTGAGTTTGAAATAATTTACAACTCCAGAAATACGTATTAGGCAATTGGCACACAAAATATTTTGTCTTATGATAAATGACTTTATTTCTCTAAGTAGGTCTCATATTTTTTTAAACTAGATGAGGTTAGCATTTCCTATCTGACTACTCTGAGAAGAAACCCCTGAGAAGAACCCTCATCCTTTAAGGAAGTGAGTTAAAAACGTTTAAAATACAACACAATTTTTCAACTTAATTGGTCCAGTAGATTCGGAGTACATCGGCTTTGACAGACGGACAGACAGACAGACACACGAGTGATCCTATAAGGGTTCCTTTTTTTCCTTTTGAGGTACGGAACCTTAAAAACAAAAGGATGCTTGGGCGTGGAAGTACTCGTCCGTATAGCTGTCATCTGGAAGCGTGCGCAGAAGACTGGCAGCATTACCACGTTGAATGGCAATGCTAATTCTTTGGCCAAATCCTCCATAATCCATTGTATAGTTTAGAAGATTTAAGCGATTACACAGACAGACACGAAAAGCGACTTTATTTAATGCTATGTAGGTATAAATTCGTTTCTAAAATGTTGTCTTTCAAAACATAAGTTACTGCCAGTTTGCTTAGATTTTTCAGGGATAGTAAATAAATAAACCTGCAATAATAACCTTCTACGAAAAGATGTACCTGCAAATACAGCAACCCAACAATAAAACAGTATTGTTAGCGACAAGAATCAGAAATTATACGTTTCATCTGATATAATAAATATCGGCCAGTGCCGGTTGGAGTTAAACGTTAGCCTGACGCGAGCGTGGCTCCAGACATAGGAGAAGCGAGATGAGAAGCTTCGTTATCACTGTTAGCAGGATCAAAATTCAGTCTAAAATCCTTTGATGATTTGATTGTTACGATAGGTTCATGTGTGTTTAGATTTTGACTGAATTAAATATTATGGAAAAAAAAGTATGTCATGCATCATGACATACTTTTTTTGAAGAGAAGAGTAAGGAAGATAGCCACCCTGAAGAATAGCCACAACCAGGTTCCAGGTTCCACCACTCGAAGGTCACCGCATCGAGGCAAATAGATAGTGGGTAAATTGGTATGAGAAGAGGTATTTTCTCTGCAGAGCAGTGAGTTAACTGTAAGTAGGTTTTTTAGTTGTCGCCATAGCATTGAAGCCCTCTCTTATTTATGGCTTTATCTGAGCAATTATATAAAAAAAAACTGTAATCTACCAACTAGGGAAAAAAGGTAAGTTTTGAGTCATATTTAACGTATTCTTAGGATTAATCAAAAGAAGCTAAGCTTGGCACTGTCATGACAGAAAACAGCAGTATAAAATCGCCACAGCTCATCTCTCAGTCCACTCAACTCGCCCTAAGTAATTCCCTCCTCCCGCGGCGGGGCGATTACCCCTTTATTACTCCCCGGCGCGAGCCCTAATGCATGACACTATTACGCGCACTGCCAACTAATGCCCATGTCTTTTTACAAACATGTTATTGTTGTTCACGTAAACGATCGTTGCATTCGATTTCAACGAGAGAATGAAATAAAGAAAAGAGACTTTGAAAGAATGAACATTTTTTGTGTGACTTATGAATTGAAAATCGTGGAAGCGAAGTTGTTAATGTACCCAGGATTTGAAATATCTTGATTGAAAAGAGTGTCCGTGGAGTTTATCCGTTCTTCTCCATAGAGATCTACATTTTGGAACGGGCAACAAACTTCAACTTTCTGACTAGCTGACCGACTCTTTGACAATTCAGAAGTGCCTGTAAATCGTTTAATTTAAATAAACGCTAAGAGTTTGAGGTTATGGATAACTATTTCCTGGCTGGCAGGTAAATGTTTTGCTTTAAAATTCTATAAATATGTGGTAAAGTTTTTAACCAAATAGTTCCTAGAGCAACAGAATGTTGCGGGCCGCTGTTTGCTGTTACCTCTTGTCGCAGTAACGCAGGTATGCGGCCACCGGCGTCGACTAACTAATAATTACAACGAGCAATTCAACGATATCGATATGATTGCTCTTTCTGCTGGTAGATTCAAAAATGTTGTACTCAAAACACTTAGTCACTGGTAATTTTAATTAAGATTTGCATGCCTTGATGATTTTTCTTTGTTTGCACTTTTTACAATTTAGTACAAAAAATGTTTTCTTAACTTGAATTATTGTAGTTGTGGTTTTAGTTTTAATATCATGGCTTGTAAAGTTTTTTTTTAATGTGTATTCCGTGGAAAATTTTGTTGGTTACACATTTGGCCGTATCTTTTTGTTGTATTTCTTCCTACAAAATGTAACTTTTCAGTGTTTGTTTTCCCTAATAAATAAAATAAAATAACATTCATATGTATACTAACAATTGCCAGGGTACCTAATTATGCAGTGTTTTTTAAATATTGTGAAAAATGTTCTGTATTTTCGCTGTCGCCAGTACACAAGCACGGCTATACTCGTAGGCTGTTTTTGTAGCAAATTAACATTGAATTTTATAGTACCTAAGCATTCTATTATGCATAAATTGATCATCAAAATGCAATTATATGGCACCTGAAAAGGGTACTAGTTAGTCGATCTTCTATTTAGTTGGTTTGCCTTCATAAATAAATAAATTGTGATGGAATACATTTCAGGGTTGTTTAACCAGAAACCAGATGCGGCTAAGTGTTAATATTTTGCATGGAAATACTATCATCTGACCTCCACAACCCAATATATATGTTACGGCTAATACCCGAAGTGCGGCTACACCTAGTTTTAGCCGGTTAGAATTAGGTGTAGCCTGTTGTAGGTGTACTCTTGGTTAAACCTAGTACGAGCCGATTGTTTTCGGGTAAAACTAGGTCTAGCCTTCATCATGCCGGCTACAACTAGGTCCAGCCATTCCCTGTTGGATAAAACTAGATGCAAACAAGTTTACTTTATAAAAGTGAAAATTTTTGTTTTGGTAACTGAATTTACCAACAATAGAGGGGATCTGGCGCTCGGCGGCCGCTGCCGCGGCACGCTCGCTCGCCTTCGCTTGTTAATGGTTACTGTTCTAACCTAACCTAACCCAAATGATTCAATAACAGTAGATGACTTTGCAGAAGCGCGTGCCTCGCTATGCCCTCCACCCCGCGCCGCTGCTGCAGATGCATGATGACGAGACATGAGATGAGATGAGATGAGTCATGAGTGTGACGCGGGGCGGAAGGCTTGGCGGGACACGCATCTAAGTTTTATCCAACAGGGATTGTTTGGACCTAGTTCTAGCCGGAATGATATCGGATAGACCTAGTTTTATCCAACAGGGAATGGCTGGACCTAGTTGTAGCCGGCATGATGAAGGCTAGACCTAGTTTTACCCGAAAACAATCGGCTCGTACTAGGTTTAACCAAGAGTAAGTGGCTACACCTAGTTCTAACCGGCTAAAACTAGGTGTAGCCGCACTTCGGGTATTGGCCGTAACATATACATTATTAACCAATAATCTAACCTAACCTACGTCAGTGCACAAATTGAACCCATTTTACCAATCCCACCATATTAGCTCAATTCTGCCATCCTCAAACTAGTTAGTACCTACTTGCCTTCAGCGCGGCGTCAATTTGACGGCTGAAACTACGTAAATGGCTCACAAGTAGATTGCGTGTCGATGGGAGACGTAAGTGGGAGGACGCCGACTATGTGTGGCGGCGGAGATGCAAGGCCTCCTATAAAAAGGTTGGCATATAAAGGTACGTAGATACCGATGTATTTCGCTAAGGATTGATTAAATGTATTAAATAAATAAGTTAATACTGGAATAAGTTAACAACGGGATGCTCCGAGTAACAGCAACTGCTCTAAACTTACATTTATTGACATATTCATAACAAACGATACTGGTTTGATTACATATTATCACATACTAAAACAGCTCTAGGATTTTCATGTTACAGCTTTATGAACTCAAAGAACATAACATTGTCAATCAACCCAAATGTGTACAAAGTCTCAAAAACCTAGCCTGGCAGACAGCTCAAAGCAAAAACACTAAAAATGTCCAACCATCCTCAAACATACTACAACAGTCATTACACCCACAAACTACATAGATTATATTAAATTTTTCACGCACACTACCAACTTGAGCACTCCGAAATAATTAAAATATTTCAGCGACACAACAAAATTTAATAAATCCGTTGCCGTAACAGACTAAAGCAGTTATCATAGCGAACATCCAGTGGAATCCGAGATGGCGGTCTTGGCTGAGTTCAGGTGTCATCCTACAATGAACTGGGTTCAAGTGGGTCGCCAGAATTTAAGGCATCTTAGAATTTCACGAGCGCACGCCGACGTGAGAAGAAACGGAAGAGCTCAGGTTATTAAATATTTATGAAAATAAGCTTGTGCTTTGTGATTTTGTTTTTGAATAAACACATACTGAAGTAAATATGTCCACTTATTGGTTACTCCGTAAACGATAGGAAGTATCTTTTGACGGGTTTTGGATAAAATTTTCAGACTATCATTCTGTGGTGATGTACAGGTTGTTTCTAGGAAAGCAAAATAAAAGGCTTGAAGATGTTGGATAGAAATGAAAACTCCTAGTCAATTATCATGGCAATGTTTTATCCTATACCTCTGTAATGCAGCATTCACAACGTATAATGATTTAAAAAAATAACATAATATTACACTTAGTTCTCGCAAATACTAAAAAAAATACTATCAATCGAGAAAGAAAACTTAAACAATCGAGAAAGAAAGCCCGTGCTCACAATATTATCCTTGTCTCCCCAGAACAGCTAACACAAAGTAAATCCAATCGACAATTGACTTCCAACACAACTAGCGAGCGACTCTTCCAGTACATATACTATCTGTAATCCACTTGGCAGAACAAATACTATCCACGACGATGATAAGTGGATTGGACCTCTCTCATATTGTACCACAGTTTCAAATTTAAACAGTGTGACTAGAATCCGAACAGCCATCTTGTATTTACTTTAATTCACTGATATTTCTCTGTTACTCCTTACAATTTTCTACAGACTTCTCCGATTGGCGATGTGATGTGAATTTGAAAATGGAATACAATTTCTCTTCAGGATTAAAATAATATAAATCTGGGTTGAATGGAAGAATGAATGAAATTATGCATGTTTTCAATATTGAGGGTTTTATGAATGGCCCCGAATTTAAATTCGCTAATGATGTTGAAACGGTCGCGGTGGGTTTAATAAGGTTGGTTTAACTTTTAATTTTAGCTGTCTCAGTTATTTTTTAATAAAACGTGAAAGCGTGGTTTTTCTAGATATAGAAGAGGTGAGATGGTTGACTTTTCACTAAGTAAGTAGAAGATAGGTTTGATAATAAGAGTTAAGAACATAGATTGACATGAGTGTGTTTTATACCCTTCAGGGTTATAAGATATATTACACAACATTAGATGCTATTTAAACAATCAAACCAAGTAATTAAACATAGGTAAATACAACCTGACAACTCCCTGTTCTTCAAATTCCTCTTCGTTTAACATCTAATCTCACAAAGAAGACAACCTGATGCGTTCACATGGAAGATCCGAATTAACTCTTCAAAGGCAACACGCTGTATACAGGCGAACTTTTAATAATGTAGTCAAACTTAATAATATAGTAAACAAAGCAGTGCTTTCGTTCACATTAGTATTCACTGAACGGAGTTCATTTTGTAAGTGTGTTGGGATACGTCTATTTTTTCATTTTAAAGACAATGGTTTTACAATATTTATGTCACTACGCTACAGACATGTTGAATTAGATTGGAATTAATTTTAATCTGGGTTGAAACATTTAATTTTATGCTGAGTTGGATGTCCTGAATATATATATGATCAGCCTATAATGGACCCACTGCTGGGACACAGACCTGCTCTCGGTGAGAGGGAGTGGGCCGTAATCCATCACGCGGGCCTAGTGCGGGTTAGTAGAAGTCACATGTCTTCGAATTTTTGATTCACTCACGATATTTTCCTTCACCGTTATGAGAGCAGTGGTGATGATTAAAGATGTCCTGAGTGATAATTTTAGAACAAGGTGAATCAGATACTTTTGATAATAGTACGAGTAGCTCAGCGTTTATATGATTTATTTTAATAAATGGATAGTTATAAACCAAGTCCCGTATTCTTAAATTGAAACAAGGATGAGCAACAAAAAAAAAATCTTTCTTTATTTTTTTTTCTTTCTCTTCTTTCAACAATTGTGCAACGTAATTATCCAATGAATCAACGGCTTTATTTATTTATTTAGTATATAAGTACACCAGCAGCATATACATAACATAATATAAGCTTTACGAATAAAGTTAGTTTTTGAGTAAGTTATTAACTTTTTTGAAAAAAATCATCTACTATTAAGTCGCAGCCAATGTTGTCAATACAAAAACCCAACACCTGCTCGTACAAATGAAAAAAAAAAATCTCACATCCACACATCTACCCCTCATTGTTACCCGTTCCCATCCTTAAATCCCTAACAGTTGAATCGCTCTTCAGCTCAAGTCTAAGAGCCATCAACGTCCCTAATTGTGGCCGTCAGTCGAGCCACCTGAGAAACCCGAGCCACGAGCCACCCGATCCACTTAACGTCGATAAGTGACGGGGTACACCGACATGACGTCATTAATAGCCGACAATTAGAAGGCGTTTAGGAGGGCCAATTATTTTTTATAGTTTAACTTGGAAAATGTTGGTGATTTGAATATTTTTAGCAAATGTGCGAAATTACTGTGAACAACAAAAAGTATTTGATAGATTACTGAATGTTAATCGTTTTACAGAAGGTTCCTAACACCCGAATTCTCAAATGACACTTCACTTTATGTTCATAAAAGTCTGTCTGTCACTGCAACCCAAAAACACAGTAACATCATGAGACTTAACGGTTACTTAAAATGTTGCGAACATTAAAGGACATGGATAAAGTATGGCCTGGCACAGACAAAGAGATAATTATATTTTAAAAAATACTGATAATACGAGTAGGTATTTGAAATCCTAAATCCACAGCTTTCGTTACTTGTCAAAACTT
The DNA here is from genome assembly GCA_963921375.1 of Tiliacea citrago. Lineage (NCBI taxonomy): Eukaryota > Metazoa > Arthropoda > Insecta > Lepidoptera > Noctuidae > Tiliacea > Tiliacea citrago. The sequence goes on along the minus strand of OY992787.1, from coordinate 26,822,289 downwards.
TGCAAGAAATATTTTAATTTAAAAGATTATTATTTTGATTCAAGTATTCGGGGAGATATTTATGTTGCCAGTTTTGGAAATATTATGGTAATTGAGACATGCTTGTTGTAAGAATTGATATGATTTCACAATTATTTTTAGAATATAAAATATTAAAACTGCATTTAAAGCGTAATGCCAGATTCGAGTGACTGAAATGAACATTTGATTAATGTATCAATTTAATTTTTAAATCAATAAATTAGTCCAGTGTTAAAAGTATATAATGGCAGCAGCACCTTCTTTATCTTGTCACTGCCCGTCATTGTCATGCGTTTCTCATAATTATGTCATTTATGCTTTGCACAGGCCTATAACTAACATAGAGGGAGCTGAGGGAGCATTAAAAGATATACAATGCAACGCAATATTTAATTGTTCTTTTTTCTATATGAAACATCCTGTGTTTTAGAAAAACATATTATAGTACAAAATTATATTATTATTATTTTTTATTTTATTCATTTTAAGAAAACTTACAGCTAATACATTCAAGTAGTCAGAAGTAATAGGTAGAGGAAAGCCAATTACAAGTTTCCACTTATTTAGATTAGGTATGCCATTAAGTATTTTTTTGACTTAGACTCTAGACGATTCTTTACATATGACTTAATTATGACTGAGTAATTGTTGCACTGTTGCATCACACTTTTGCTTGTTACCTTCAGGATAAAACCCGTGTAAACAATTGTTGCTAAACCATTAAAAATAAATAAATAACCATGGTGGCCCCAGAGTCATAATAAGTCATATTTTTGACATCGTCTCCTAAATACCTTTATTTTGACGTACTAAAAACTTTTTTTCACGAGTTTACATATTGGGTTATAAAGTCCGCCATGTTAATTTTTGTGTCATTAAACGTCACCTTTCGCCTATTGGAATTAGGAATTTCCTTCAAAATCCTTCGGCTTGCAATCGAAAGTGAAGTGCGTTATACTGGGCAGTCACCAAAAACCTAACGACATTTAAATCATTAAAATGCATCACGCCTGGATGCTACGAGAGAATAAATAATCCTGCATAAATTGAGATCATAACTATTTACCATACAAATATGAGTACATGCGCCAAAAACATAAGCCTTCTTGTCAGTCGGGTCTGTCTTTGACGGTTTCTATTTAATTTGTAACTCTGTGGTGCTGTCTGTGACAGCATCATTTCTGGTTATTTGTTCAAAAATATAATTGGCTGTGTTTCTGGTTTGTTTTTAACGTTTCTGAGTGACTTTGCCTTTCTTGGACTATAGATCTTCGCATTACAGTTTACCTGGGCGAAAATAACAATACCTATAACTACTCTGATTTTACTCTGGTTTTCAACGGAGATCCAACGTTCTATAAACTGGGGCATAGCAAATGAATCATTTGGGATACAGTCGTTAGATTTGAGTGAAATTCAATCTACTGGAAGACAGTGGATTACTCCGCGGTTGACCGGTTTGAATTTACTTTTTGAAGTCACTAGATTTGTGAAAATCCCTTCACAAAGTTTAACGACAAACAAAAACATACAGGGATATGAAACACTAACATAGCTTCATAATACATTTTGTTTTATTTGTGTTTATTTCTGTGCCAAGCTTGTACGGGGCCGTTATCCATCTCCTTTGCAAATTCGACACTAAAAAGCTCACATGCTATTGATATAATGTTCAAGTTCATTGATGACAAAATATATATAATATTAGATTCACAAAATAACCAAATTGTAAAAGGAATAAGAGAGCCAAGCAGAGGCAATAAATCGAATGATGAAGTGTAGTCCATCACCATTATAATAATAACGTTAAACGAGAATCATCGACATCCCTAATTGCTGTCCTCGTCCGAGAATACCTCTGCCACTCGACCCTCGATAAGTAACCGGCCATACTTACCAACAGTACCTACTACAGTCATATTTTATGGTAGGTGTTACGTACGGACGTTCGTCATATTACGCGGTAATTATTCGCGAACAATTAGTGAGTGATTGCATCTTTAATTATGTTTTAACAAGGATTTGTGAGTGGTGATTACTGCCAATTATTTTGGGTTGAAATGGCTGCTGGGTGTGTGTAATAATAGGTAAATTTCAAAATTTATTGCTTTCATTTTAATGGTATATTTTTTTTATAATTTAATCATGAATCTAGTTTACACTGTACAAATTGCACAATTTAAAATCAGAAAGTCGAATAGATCGATCGATCGAGCAGAAGATTGATTCAATCATACCGAGTTGGCTTATTAATTAAAACGTAAACAATATCAATCCAAAAAGTACAAACAAATCATTCTTACAGATTTTCTGATTTATCACTGAAACTTTCTTGAATTTGTACAAAGGAAGGATGAATCCATCAAAATCTTCCCCCTACATACAGGTGATTCTCTCGAACTATTCTACCAAATCCATCATAAATATAGATCCATCGATAGAAAAGTTTAAACGGCAAAACTTACACTGAAGCAACATTTACGATTGTTATAGACTTTTTGTTTCTTCCTGCAAGAACCGAAACCTGCACCTTAAAGTGTTGTAAAAAACTTAAAGTACTTTCAAGTTCGGAATTTTTACGCGACAAACTTTACATTGTATTTGTTAGGCCTCTTGAATGTTGTCTCGTGTCTCTTTTTGGGAAATGAATCCAATTTTGGTTGGCTGATTTTATGCGTACTAGTAGTAAAGTTTACTGGTTCAAAGTCAATACAATAGCTAAGCTAAAAATAAAGCTAATGGAAAAGAAAGACTTTTACGTGTCGAACTAGGGAAGAATATTATAGCGCATCTGCTTTCATACGGTTCAGTTTTGTCGGAAACGGCTTACACTATCAGACTGTGAACAGAATAATTATTACCTATAATAATTTACTGATTAAAGTATGAGAATTCATAATGAAGGCAATATTTGAATTGACATTATATATCACCCGAATATCAAAAATTATTTCTAGGATTACATTAGATTCATACACAAAATATCTTTAGTTTATTTTATAAAAAAATCGAATGCATTTTATTCAGTTCATTATAAAATTAAAGTTATTACGAAATCAAGAGTGACCAAAATAACTTAAACTTGACGTAATAGTCATGTTTAAGTTATTTTGTTTCATACAAAGACGTGTTAGTAACTTAGTACGTACCCAACAGGGTTGTGACATAATTTTATTACGTACCTAACCTTAAAAGTCCATTACATAAATAACTATAACGAGACGTTTAGCATACTCGTAGATATTATTAACTTTTGTTCGTAGCTAATAAAATGGAAATTTAATATGGAACGTAATAATTTTCCGAATAAAATGTCATGTTCTCATTCAATCAAGTAGGGGCAACATCTGTTTGACACATAAAAAGATATTCATTTACGAGCTTTCCTTGACTCTATGAAAAATATCTTTACTGTCAGGATATTTCTTTATATTATAATAATGTACTTTTTTAATAACAAGACAGTCTGTAACTCCACGAGTACTTAATGAATTTAATCTACCTTAGCTAAGTCTCATAAAAATTGCCTTGACGATAACTTTAAAAAATACACCGACATAGTAGAAATTCATTCATTTTCCTATTTAGAATTTGTTGTACAAAAATAAAGATCAGTCAGAACGGATTAAAAATAATAGTAGTTATATTACCATACTATTTGGTTCACTTACTCAAACATTTAGACCTAAATATTCTAAAATCTAAAATAGAGGAATTTCTTGTATTTTCCCACGCCTATACCCCCAGTAGGTGAACGCAGATCTAACCCTCTTGCATGAGAGGTTCTGTAGTTGTACGCAACGTCACATGATATCATCTAGAAATACACTCACAGCAAGCATTCGGGGATTCAGTAAGTTATAATTAATAACTGAAATAGAGAAACATGTGCTTAGGAACTATTAGCTTTCATTTTTTATATAGGAGACCAGGAACAGCATTTTACAACAGACAGAAATGTAAAGTTGCTTTTGGGTCTTCAATTTAGTGTTAGGATTGAGGATTAAATCATGTCTGGCTATCAGCGACTCAGTTTAAATACAGTTTATATCTCGAGGAATAGAATTTAATAGATCACTTAAATTAATTGAGAAAACTTATAAGTCATGCGTTTCTTTATAATAACAAAGGTGATATTTAGTAATTTAAGCAACTACCATTCAACTGACCTTCGGGACCTTCTCTTAGACTCCGACTTTACCCAAGTATAAACTATACGCAAATGTAGGTAGGTTCAAACCCACCTTGTCTTAAAGCGATTGTCTATTACACAATCGGTTCCCTCAAGCGTGGTTTGGTTCAAACTTACACCTTCTGTACTTACCTACCTACCCTTCATATTGTGTATTGTTTAGGGCTGTCTCAGACATTCAAGGTCACATCATCTAAATATAGTTTTGTTTTGTTCAACATTTTAAATCAGTCACTTAAAAGTCAACTGTACATAACTACTAGGGAAGAATAAACACGAGTAGGTACGTATAAATGTACGTCCTATGTACACTGGGCTACCAGCTCCGGACCACCTTGCTAAGTAGGCGATATTTTTTTATATGTTTTTTGCTACTTGTAAAGTTCATGCCAATATTAGATAAAAAGTATCCTATGTCTTAACTTTTTTATGTGTTAGGTGCTTTAGGTAATAAATAGGTAATGCACATGATATGATTATAGTTAGGATGCGAAAGTGAGTTTGTTTGTTGTTTGTAATTGTAATTACTAGAATCAATATTATATTATGTATATTAATACGTATATTGTGATGGTTTATGTATATTATTTTTAAATCACGCAACTAACTATTTACACTAGTTACTAACTATTATATTTTTTTGTTTATTACAAAAAATAAAAATAATGTAATTTAATCTTTTGATACGAAACATTTGCAGTGCCCTTACAGGGTGCATGTTTTAATACTGTCATGATATTTTAATGCATGCCTACTAACCAGTGTTTTACATGTTAGCAAATAAATAAATAGAAACCAAAACAGTTTCAGAGAAAAAGTGTTATGTGTACCTTATAGCTGCGACAAACAGGCCCATTCAGCATAATGTGTACCTTATAGCTGCGACAAACAGGCCCATTCAGCATAATGTGTACCTTATAGCTGCGACAAACAGGCCCATTCAGCATAATGTGTACCTTATAGCTGCGACAAACAGGCCCATTCAGCATAATGTGTACCTTATAGCTGCGACAAACAGGCCCATTCAGCATAATGTGTACCTTATAGCTGCGACAAACAGGCCCATTCAGCATAATGTCAGACTACAGTGTCCAACCCTAAAGGACCCAGCTGCAATCACCGTGCTTAGCAGACAGGCTGTTTATCGCACTTGTTATTAGCAGACGAGCATTCTTGTACAGCTTTTTCATGATATCCTTCTGTATTTTTTTATAACCTCAATGGAAGAGGAGCCCGTAACTCGATAATAACAGCCGCTCAGGTCGATCGAAGTTTAAGCAACACTTGCCATCCATTACATTTCAACCGCTCCGTGCCTCGGAAAGCACGTGAAGCCGTTGGTACCGCCTGTAATTCGTAGATCTCCAAAACCCCCAAAATTCCAAACCAAAATTCTGACAATCAGTCTTACCAAGGGGTATCGTGTTACCCAGTAACTGGGTTCTGCAGTCAAACATGCAGTCGCTGCATGTAAAATACAGCTGCATCCGGTAAGACTGGAAGCTGACCCCAACATAGTTGGGAAAAGACTAGGTAGATTGATTTTGACTCAATGGAAGTTTTTGAAATGACGAAATGTTTTATATCGACTTGAGACATGAGTTTTTATTACAGTAATTATAGTGTGTAGGCAACGATTGATTATTTACTATAATTATCCATTTCATTTCTTTCCGTAAAAGTCAAAGGGTCACATTTAAGGTAACCCCTTCCTCACCCCAAAATACCGTAGTTTTCTTCAACCTACATACATGGCCATTTGTTCGCACTCTTGTGTTTGTAATTATCGAAGCAATTACGTCTTTTGTAACAGCGGCGAACACTGCACCTTAATTATTGAATGACGCTGTTCAATGGCCGCAGTTTGTTGGGCTCTCAAATTACTTGTGTTAATGTTAGGAAAATTAAAGAGCAAATTTAAATGTTATCATTAATATAATTAATTTATGATAATTATGCTTTTTTCCACATGTTATTAGTAAATAATATTGTAAGTACCGTCTGTAGACGTTTAAATCGAAGCAGATCATACCGGGATTAATATTATCCGATGCTTGTGCCTCCAACAAAAATGAATATTTATTATGGCATCTAGCCCGCTGGTCTCTTAAACAGATTATTATTTTGCATACAAGGCAAAACTGATTTTTGATATCCGTTAGTTTTCTATATAATAATACCACACACAAAAGTGTAATCACAATCCAAATAAAACAATTAAATATCCGCCCATTAGATGAATGGGCGGATATTTGAATTGTTTTATTTTATGCCACAATGGTACCAAATTGATTGTATTGACTCCAGTCTGATTGAAATGAAAGGGAAACAATGCGTCGGACGATACCCGCGTGTTGTTATAGTCAAATGAGAGTAACTGACATTATGTACTTATGTGAGAACATATAGCCGTATTATGATAAGCTTTGTTGCATAGCCGTTGTTTAGTTATGACTCGCTAATGAAGTAGCGATCTGTCATGATGCACGTGTGTTTGGATTCTAAATTGAGTAGCTATCAATATTAATTTAGTGATGACACTATGGTATTGTCAATGGAATATGAGGATGGAATCATTTCCGATTGGGCCATATTTATTGGTTTATAGGGGGGACATGAGATAAATCATTTCTATTTGTAAAAACACTAGACTCACACACACCTACCTACATATCTTTAGATGAATGTTAAACGTAATTTATTATTGTATAAACTTTGATTTTAGTAAAACGTTTGTTCTTATAAACGACAAAAGAATGCTACTCAATACATATCATAAAGAATAGGACTGGAGACGTATCCGACGTGAGTAACTACAGACCCATATCACTTGCCACTGTACTAGCTAAGTAACTACAGACCCATATCACTTGCCACTGTACTAGCTAAGGTATTGGACAGTCTGATAGATACAACTCTCAACAAATGGTTGAAATTAAACGACGCACAGTTCGGGTTCAGGCCTGGACTTTCCACAGAAAGTGCAATACTGAGTCTTAAACAGACTGTCCAATATTATACTGACAGAAGCACGCCTGTTTACGCGTGTTTCCTCGATCTCTCTAAGGCTTTCGACCTCGTCTCCTATGACATATTATGGAAAAAGCTCGGGGAAGCATGCGTACCAGCTGAAATTATACGTGTTTTCCAGTACTGGCATGGTAATCAAGTGAATTATGTAAAGTGGAATAATTCACTCTCTGCTGCGTATGGGTTGGAGTGTGGGGTGAGGCAGGGGGGACTGACCTCGCCCAAGCTTTTCAACCTTTACGTCAATGAGCTGATCGCTGGACTCAGCAGTAAACGGGTTGGTTGTTGGATTGACAACGTTTGCGTCAACAACCAAGTTACGCGGATGATATGGTGCTGCTGGGTCCAACAGCCAGCTCCATAAGGGAGCTTTTGGAATATTGTGAAGGGTACGCTGCTGGCTACGGTTTAGTTTACAATTGTAAAAAGAGTAATTTCATGATCTTTAGGGCTCCCGGTAGGAAGCAGTCATACGAGCCAGTTATCACCCTCAATGGCCAGCCCTTACAAAAGGTGAAACTTACAAAATACCTTGGGCATTACGTAACGGAGGACCTTAAAGATCATGAAGATATCGAACGGGAGCGCCGGGCTCTTGCTGTGAGAAGCAATATGCTGGTTCGCAGGTTTGCTTGTTGTAGTAAGGAAGTTAGGATAACGTTGTTTAAGGCATACTGCCAGACCTTCTACACGAGCAGCCTGTGGGCCAGCTACACACGGAAAACAATGGACGCCCTGAGGGTCCAATATAATAACAGCTTCAGAATGCTTTTGGGGTTGCCGCGCTTTTGTAGTGCCTCTGGTATGTTCGCGCAGGCGCGTGTTCACTACTTCCACGGAATGGTGAGAAGAAAAACGGCGTCGCTATTGCAGAGAACGCGGTCAAGCCCTAATGGCATTCTGAAGATGTTAGTGGACAAATTTAACTCGCCGATAATGAATCACTTTATGCAGGTGTTGGTTAGGCAGGAGGGATTCATTACATCCGGTGAACGTAATATGTAAATATTTGTATTTCTTTTTTCTGTATTTTTTATTGTAACACACTAACATAGCTTTTAAGGTTGTTTTCGTACCTAACTAACTAACAAATGGATCATTGTTGTCTGAGTCAATAAATAAATAATAATAATATCAATATTATTATCATTGAACATAAATTACCAAACTTAAAATGCATATTTAGATTACAGGTGTGATGTTATGTTATGTAAAAGGCATCTCCATCAGCAGCTACCACAGACTTACGCCGAGTTTAAATGTACCACCAAAGTAATGGCCTGATCACTCACCATGTAACCGAAGACTGATTCCACGATAAACACAGATCCCATAACGTGTATTCCAATAAATCTTGATACGAACGTTCGACGACAGCCAATAAATACAGAACGAGAATTGCCCTCAGTTGGAAAATAAATAAGACACGCTGTGTCTGCGGTTACCGATCGGATGTAGAGTTATTTTAATGACTGTCCGTTAAGGAGTGAAAGGAACTCGGTTGCAGGTTTTGGGATAAATTGAGAACAAACAAACATCGAAAATGTCCGGAAATTCACGAATCTGGAATGAACTTACTGTAATTTAAATTTAAATGAGTCGTGTAAGAAAATTTGGAACCGAATCCAATGGTTGATAACATCTGATAATTGGCAAGGACAACTTGACTTTCTGCTACATTCGGTGCCAAACTTTAAAAATGTAAATAAAGTATAGTCGTTCTATGCTAAAGTATTCTAAAACCATTGAACTAAAAAGTCATCGGTCAAGTACTAGTTAGATTGAAACCAATTTATCGCACCATCCGAAAATTTACATCCACCTATAAGAGCCAGGTACGCATGCCAAGAATCTTCAAATCAAAATTGCTGGAGGTACTCCACATAAATCTCCACCACTCACAATCGAGAACATTCCGTTAGCTTCCCAAAAATCCTACTAATTTGCAATAACAACCGCAGAAAAACATTTATCTCCATCCATCTCGTAACTTTTTGCGTACCACTGGGGCTGAAGAAAATTTTCAATTATCGCACAGGCCACCCCAGGTCGGAAAGTCACACAGGATTTTATTCCCATCTGAATTAAAGCACAAATGGAATCCCATTTTATAATTTTCTCCGATTTGCAGATAGTCCTTTTCGTCTTTATTGCTTCTGTGACTTATATCTGAGTTTGACGTGGAATTAGATGAGAATTTCTGTAGTTTATTATCATACGTTGACTAAAGATTGAACGTAGAATTTGTTCTTAGATAATTGAGAAAATTACTTATCATGACAGTTTAATAAGAAATGTCGATCAGTAAGTAATTTTTAGGTACCTCTATCAACAGTAAACTATTATCAAGGCTGACTACATTAGAAAAACTTTATAACAGTAATTTAGACAAAATATCTAACTATCTACATTTCTTTCAACTTGAGTTGCCATTATTATAAAACCTACATTAGTTTCTTCCACTAACAGATACGCATCAAAACAATCTCTTACATTTCCACTTTAGTCTCTCCAGAAAAACTTTCTTCAAGAATTATTCCCAAAATTTATGTTTCGGCCATTTTAACTCTTTGCTTAAAATCTTTATTTGGAGAGGCTGCTGCAAGGTGCTATCTCAGTTCGATCAGGTACCTTCTGTTGCCAGTGTAAATAGAACCCTTTTTATTTAAAGAAGTCGTTATTACCGTCAGTGTAAATATTTTGGGACTCGTCTCGTGATGAACCTTTGTAATTTTAGGACCTTTCTTTGTTTATACTTTATGAATTGGCTTGTTATTGTTTTATGTCTCATAATTCTTTGGAGACAATTTCTTAATGTGCCTTTTTGCTCTATTTTTTTTATTAGTTTCATATTTATGTCCATTAAGACACTTATCATTAACATCTAGATTTTCAATAGGACAAAACCTCCTTTTTGCTGCCAACTTTACCCTGATTCCTACATAAAACAGCCAAGTGCGAATGGCGTCAATTTTCATCTATTTTCTTAAATAACTTTAAAAGTATTCATTTTAAAATCATAAAAATATATTCTTGAAATTCTTACAACAAGCCCCTTAATTTGATGTGTCACACAGTACAGTTTGCAAAATTTTTTATTACAATTTTCTCTTTTGCCCCCTAAAAGTGACCCCCATATTCAAAATTCATTTGTTTACGTTAGACATCCGTATTGAGGTCACATAAATTCATATGTGTACCAAATTTCAACTTAATCGGTCCAGTAGATTCGGAGCAAATTGGCTGAGGCAGGTGGACAGACAGACAAACACACGAGTGATCCTATATGGGTTCTGATTTTTCTTTTGAGGTACGGAACCCTAATAAAAACGAACAAAAACCCTGAACATCACTTAATATATCAAAACTTTTCCCGATCACATAAATACATTTAAAATCATTCGACAGTTGTGATCTATTAGCTGGAACTGCAGAACGTTTGTCATAACAGACCGGGGTTCATAGTAAGCTGTAGTTAATGGCTGAACTTTTGTGTATCTACGATGTTCAAATTTGCCGATTTTCGCTCGGATAACCTCTATTATTTATAGCTTTATCTTATGAGTGCTAATATTTAATGTGTCTTGGAAGCAATATTCGTTTTGCGTTTAAAAGTTTTTGAATGACTACGCTTTTATGCTCTGAAATTGTTCAGAGTTAGGATGTTCTGGTTTCTTAAGAGTAATTAAAAAAACATGTTTTTATATTCGATGACTTTACATGTTTAAAATAATTATTATCATCATGATTCTGGCCAACGTACTGATTATGGTTCTCTAAATGACCGATACTTTGAACTACTTACTTACCGATCCTTACTTACCCGATCAGATACTTTTTACTATCTTATTTGATTTCTATTAATTTATGTTTTGCAATGGGTGATAATTACCTGAAATAAATGAATTTATTTATTTGAAAGTTCAAGGGCAAAATTTTTACGATCGCCGTTCTTTGCACACGAATAGAAAATTACTTAAATGTGAATTTACTGGCCTCTGAAGCCCAATAATTCTTCAATCTCTTTTTTTCGTTTGACCAGCATCCCAGCCACATCAAAAACAAAATTTAATAACACTCTTAATAAAAACACTTCACTACCTAAAACAAATTACTTTTTTCATCTCCTCTGATATTCGTCGGTAATCTTCGTTGAAAACCTACTTTTTTATCAAATTATGTCTGTAATCGACTATCAGCGAAGGGGTGACCCGAAGGCGTGGGTGTAATGACGTCCTCATGTCATCCTTGGACTCTCAATTGACTTGGAATAACATAGAGAACTCGATATTGAAGAAACTTTTTTTTCTGGGAACGACATTTACGTCTAATCTAGGTATGGGATCGGAACGTAATTTATGTATGCCGCAGGGTCCGCAAAATGTCAAGATGGCTAACTTACTTCAAAGTTTAGTCATGGTTAGTTTTTGATAACGTTAGTAACATTTAAACTGCAAAGTTTTATTTTATTTACATAGCGATTGATATAGTGCAATAAATCCTAGTTATGTATTTAAACTTCTGTTCTATATGTGACTTAAAAAAATTGGAAAGCATAATTATTCAAATAAAAAGAGACGATTACCGTCATCACAATTAAAATTATCACCAGTTTTATGACGTGTTTCTTTCATCAATGTTCATACTTAAATTCAAAGTAAACAACCCAATTTAATTAACAATTAAACATACATTAAACCCCATCCATTGTCACGATCCGCGAATACTCGTAGCTTCCAACTCATAAGGTGACTTGGCACGGATGTATAACCTATAATTTGTATGAAGGTGACAGGTGCCGCTGATTATGGCTATTCACGGAACTGATTGTTAACGTGTGGATTTACCGGCGATATTTTCCTCTTTGTTAGGATGTGTGTTATATGTAATAAATATCTGTGAATATAGCATGTGTATTATTGTTCAGTAATGTGCTTCTTTATTATAAGTACCTAATCATGTTGACTTTTAAATTCTGGTACAGCGGTTTAATTATTATTAAAACACATAAACTGCCTATATGCTTCTCCTAAATTGCATGGCAATATCTAGCTATTACGAATACTAAGGATATGTTTGTTTCAGCATTCAGTGTATCCTAAGTACGTTTCGACCCGCACAGTCTAGTACTGGGCAATAACTTATCCATCACTAACCTTATGAATGCTTTGGTTACTGCTGACACCAGCACAGAAATTGATGACGAACATAATTAAACATCAGATCCCAAACCACTCTCCGTAACACAAATTGCACAGAAATAATGAGTTCACAGTCATAAAGCCGACGCATCAAACATTTTTCGACGCCACCACAGAGCAATAAATACATACTGTGGAGCTGTCATCAAATTTGCAGCACTTCATGAATGGAGTCAATTTGTAGTGGTCGAGCATCAACCACAATCATTACCAAGCTATCCTGACGCCGTCATCACTTTTAAAATTTATGGTTCCGTATAATATGGATTTTTGAATCCAAATAAGCAGTAATTACGTACCAGGGTAAGCGACAAACTACTAAGCGAGCAAGTCCCAACTTTGTGACGCATCTGGCCAGACTGAAGCAGACTTCAATACTAAGAAAAAAACTATGGTGAGTAACTAAAAGGCACCAAATTTTAAGCAAAGTGTAATTTTCGTCTACAATGTAGTATAGTTTCAAAAAAAGTTTTACTTAAAATAATTTTTGGATAAATCAAATTATAATCCAGTTTTTATAAAAACTAAAAAAAAAATGCTAAAAAAGTTAGAACACAAAAGACAAAAATCCGTCAAAAAAACTAATGTGAATCGAAAAATGCAGAATAAAAAGAAGGCGAGGTTGAAATTTAAAAATTTCACGTCGAACGAGTTTAGGCATTTTTGTAATAAATTGAAAGCCCTGTGATTGATGACACGGGCCAGCGGACGGCGTGTTCACTGTATACAAAATAAAGGCAATAAAATGATATACATTGCACATTGTGTGATTGACATGTACATATTGTTGGAGAAAGATATTCTAGGATATTTTTACGGTAATTTTTTGCCGAGATAGTGGTGATTTATTGGCATCTGTTGCCTTGTGGGAAAATACGGAAGGTATTTTTTGCAGCAATAAATTACACATGAATAGACTATTATGGCGGAATATAGGCAGTACCTATTTGTATTTCTTCTTCCGTATGTTTTTTTGCATTATCAGGTTTGCCTATAAAAACACGGGCAAAACAGCAATGACTTGTAAACTAAAACACACTGAATATTTTTACTTTCTGCTTACAAAACTTGTTAAAAAGACCACATATTAACTGGCAAACATCGGATAGAATTTATAGATACTTCAATATCGCTTCAAGCCATTAAATCCCAAGATTCTAATTATATGGATAGCATCCTGAAAGAGTTTCCTTTTCAACTAAAACTGTACTTTTAATAAAGACGTTAACAGTGCATTACTGCCAACCTTGATTATATTTTGCAAGTAGCGGTTTTTTGTAACGCTGTCTGGTTTTAGATGATATTAGTTTTTTAATTACTACTAGGTCCGAGTGTTTTATAAGTTATCCTACAAAGTCAAAAAAATTTCTAGATAGCACTAGGTACATAGTTATGAGAATTATGTATTTTTTCGCGACGCCTGTCGTTAAAATTGTATGCAAATACAGTCAAATCCAGTAAAGCTAAGAAAAAACAAACATTCGTTGTATTAGTAATACGTATTAGATTCCATAACAAAAACTTAAACTTGAGTAATTTTATAAACAGAAACAAATGTATGAATAAACAAAGTTTTGTACGAATAAGAAACATAAATTAAATGCATGATTTATGTAATGATTACGGCCCACTCCCCTCACTGCAAGCAGGCTTGTGTCCCAGCAGTGGGAACAACATAGACTGATGATGCTATGACACAACCGCCGACACTTGCAACACCTCAACGGGCTCCCAATATCTTAGCATGCTTCGATGCCATATTAAAATGCTTCGTATGCCTGTTGTTTTAAGAGCAGGCAGTCTAAATCAAATTTCAAACGCAAACTCCGCCCCTCGCTCCCCGCCACTCCTTTATGTGCTAAACGCTAATATACGCGCATCAGTAGTAAAGTTGAATATCGCGTTCTTTGATCGTGTTCGAGCACGAAACTAAATAGCGTAAGTCTCAATTCTTATTTCGTTTATAACTAAAGTAATAATTGATCTAGAGAAAAGATATCTTGTGTCGGAATAACAAACTATATAATAATAGTCATAAAAGCTAAACAATCTTGTTTGTTTTTTTTTATAATTATCCTTAAAAAAGACATGATTTTCGAATAAAAAATGTATTGAGAGACTATTGCAATTACGTAATTGTCTTCAACATGGAAAGAAAAAGATGCAATAAATCATATACTAAAGTTTCATTTTGCTTGTATGTGTGACTGTTTCAGAATATTCATGCAAATTAACATAAAAATAGGGAGCCTCCTCTTAAAACGCAATCAACAAACAAGGAGGTCTTTACACACATAAACATCTTTACATTTAAAAACATAAAACATCACCATTATTAGTAACAAAACACAATACAGTCACGATTACAAACACGCACTTATTTTATCTAAACCTTAATATATTTATGTAGTTATATGTTATAGCGATACACTATCATACCTGATAAGGGGGATTTGTATAGGCTCAATATCGGCTCTGTCATCAGACCGGTTGGCTCTGAAAAGTAATTGTTTGTTTGTTGTATTTGATACTGGAAATATTTTTGTTAATGGAAAACCGACTACGGTGAATGTTACGGGATTTGTTTTTAATTTGATTTTTGTGTTTGGTTGTTTTAGACTTTGCGTTTCTTTTCTTTTTTGTACTAACCAAAAATCATGAAAATACATAAACATATTGGTTTTACAGATTGGAAAAACGAAAATATTTCATATAGAAAAATAGATCCATCAAAATAAATACTCTTTTATGACATTTACAAAAAGCTTCTATCAATCGGTAACTATCGGTGAAATTTACAATTATGGTCTCACAGTCGTACAAGTAGCGCAATGCAGTAAGATTATTAGAAAAAGCCATATTTTAAATAAAAATACTGAAATTGAGAGTAATTTAAACTAAGGTCTCCACAACAGACACTCTATACTAAACCACAATCTAAATCTTCTTTCAAGTCAAAAACCAAAAAAAGTTTATATGACTGAACTTAGAAGTCTAGCTTTTGTCCTTGACGTAAACTTAAAGACACTCCAGCCTACATATTATGTAGCGGATTAAACGAACATAGACGAGGGTGGTCTACGCCGCTACGCTGCTACGGCGTAGCGAGGTATACGGTGCTACGTGGTACACGTTTTGGTAGATGTATTAATGTATTTATTTACAAAACTTTTTACGTGATGAAATCGTTTTGTAAGTATAAAAATACCATCTCCGTCTGGACGGAGATGGTATTTTTGTTCTTCCTTGCTTGTTGATGACGTCTTTTAATTTTGTATAGGTACTGCAAAGTATGTTTTATTTTTGCGCGAAATATAATGAAAACTGTTTTAAATGTCAAAATTAAACTGCGCAACGTAAAGGGGTTTTCACTATTTTATTTGAAAAAATATTCACAATATTTACCGAACACAATCCTGAAATTACAGGCATTCTTTCACCGTAGTCGGTAAAAACACAGAATATCAGCGTTTTGCTATGAATTTTTTACACGTTAGCCACTTATTGTGTTATCGCTGGACAAAATGTTCGATCCTTATCTCACGAGGGGTTTGAATATGAACATGATATTATCATATCAGTATTTATTACCTCGTACCTGTGAAAACGTTGTTTTGTACACGAGTTGTTTTGTGTCTAGTTTTTTAGCAAACTGCGGCATTGTCTGGCTTCGGGTTTTTCTATGTTTAGTATTTAAGTACACTGTCTATTTTGTTATTTTAGTAATAATCTCGTTACTTTATTTATTTATTTACTCTATTTTAAATCATTTTAGTACAATGTTTTTAAGTGCACAACAAATGGCCGTTTTTTGGGAAATCTTTTAAATTCTCAGTAACAACACGAAATGGAAACATAATTTTCTTTTATTTTCACTTAGTCAGCGCATAATAAATTATTCACGGCAGTTGGCAATATTAATAATTCCACATTTAACACAACACAACACTTTTATTCCAAGTTGTAACAATTGTAATCCCTCTTAATACCAATTTCTGCTTTTACGTACATTTTTAATAAATTCTCATCCATTATTCTTATTAAAAAGCCTACCTGAAAGATCGAACTTTATTCGGTAATCTATTTGACCCTTTAAACAAGTTTTCGTAAATACGGGTTCCAGCTAAATTGCTTTGTCGATATAAATACGGTAGATTTCTTCGATTTCATCAAGGTCCCCTGAAGCCTTTTTTAGAGAAAATTCTTCGTATAAGGAATAATAAATTATAGCTGACTTATTTATTTATAGGGTACCGGGTAATATTGATAAGTAAACTTATTCTGCAAATGGATTTATGTAAGGAAAAGAACTTGCAATTTTACTTTTTGATAAGAACACCGACAACAATTCATCTGAAGACACATCACGAATTTCCCAATCGAAAATAGAAACAAACACCTCACTAACAAAACTCACAACCACCAAAATATTTTTGTCTGCAATCAATCTCAATTTAACCCACAATTCAATGATCCACTGCCAGTCAATAAAACACCGTTTTTCATCTACTCCCAACCACGTTGTCAGTGCGATAACGAAATATATTTTTCTAAAATATATTTCCATCGTTTGGCTGCAATAATGACACTTATTCCAGCTCCAAACTTAGCTCAGCAGCATCTGCCAAGAAACTCGGCACGAATTATTGTATGATGCATCCGTAACATTTAAATAACTTTATCTTAATTGAAATCTTATTATAAAGGTGTAGTAGGAAAACATTCACTTTACCGATAACGTTTGTTTTGTTATTAAATTTTCATGATTGCACTGTGGTTTTATTGAGAAATGCGTTTACGAAACATTGCGCTAATGTTTTTATTTTATGGGTCTGTTTATTTTTGGTTTTGTTTACTGATTGAACGATTATCTTTAATCATTTTAAACATTACTGTTATTATTTTTCATTTGTGTGAGCATATTGTTGCGTTATTGCGTACTCTTTTACTACTTTTAACGCTAGCAAACGTAACTCTTCACTTTCACAGGCACTCTTTTAATGAAATCACATAAAACCATCGTGTTATTATTTGTTGATGTTCCCTTATAAATCTTACTTCACCATTCACCACAATTTATATAGTCTTTCAAATCACAAGTTTCATTATACAAAACTTCATTTATAAACAGTTTCCCTGAGAAATTTAGTGTAGTTTTCCTAATTAATTTTCAGGTCAAATATAGTTAGTACAGCCATAAATCTCAGGCCAAGTTTGGAGTCGGTAGGCTGAACTGAGATAGCGGGAGGTACATCGTGAAATTTATTTTCCTTCAAGTAATCTTTGTGGTTTCTTGACGCAAAGGATGGATAGAATCTCAATACATCTTTTAAGATATTTTTAAAGATTAATGTTCGATTGTTTCGTAGATTTTCAAAATAACTATTGAAAACTGTATGCCATCATTTCCTGTTAACAGAAATCATATCCTTTAGATTTAACAAGGGTAATGTTGAATGATCGAGTTCCCTTATCTTTCCGTATGCACTTAAGTTTCTGTGACAAATAAACCAATTTTTCCTTCTTTATTTCTTTAATATCCTAAATTCTACTTGACAAAAATCTTTAAACTGTTTTCATTGTATTATTATTACTCTTCATAAAAATACTTTATAAATGCATTCAACGTTTCATAAGATCCCACTGTCTGCGGACTCAGGAACAACCGCCAGTCTAGAACCTCACCACACTACTCTTAATTTTTAATATTTTCCTTTTACATTTCCCTAACGTGTCTGCTAACTCAAGAAAGCTTTTAAGCCTTTTAACACATTTCCATTCCGTCACTAACTTTAATTTGTTATCTTTTTAGTTGCTTTTAAAAACAGTATTAGTATAGTGTTTATATTTTTTAGTGTTGTCATTATTTCGGTCCACACTGTCGGTCATCGAACCACAGTGCGAGTGTTAATTTGTTTGTTTTTCATGTTATGTTATGACTCACAGGCCAGACAATGTCGCCGCTTTTATGATTGCTACGTACACAAAACCTGATTTTTGGCTAACGTGTAACAAACCCTGGATTTTTTTTTACTAGGGATCCTTAACTTACCTCCACAGATTAGAGACATCGAGGTAATTATGATTGATATATTTATAAAATCGACTAATTTAACTTTGACTATGTCTTGATCTAACTAGCGCGACTAACTCGAAAGCTTGGCTATTTTAAGAGATTTTTAAATTCTATATTTAGAGGCGTGAAGGCAATGAAATATTAAACTTTGTACTGGCGATAAGTATCGTTAGCGCTACTACTATTATATCACTTTTTAGAATAAAAAATGGCACTAAAAAGACACGATTTGTAATCGATTTTGTTACACAGCAATAACCGCCGCCGAACGTCAACACACAAAACACAATATTTTTATAATAATAATTTTATTTAAATATCAACGTTGAAATGAATACATCAAAACTGTGAACTAAATACACCGAATAGGTTTAGCGCGTCGTGAGTAGTATCATAAATGTGCGTTCATATTGGCTTGTTATTATTGTTGTTTACGCGCGTGTTCTCGCGTCTGGCCGGAGCGGCGGGCGTGTGGCGCGGCCGTCGGTGGCTTTGGACTGATGTCGGAGGCGACCGTGACGTCAGATGACACTCAGCCTCGGTTAGACGGCGCATGCGTCCGCACGCACACAAGCGCTACCCGATCAGAACACACGTGTTGACGAGTGACAGACAGTGTGCGTCTTACGCAAACTTAGTTATATGCAAGTTTTGGAAGTGCTGGAGTTATGTACGGTGTGCAGAGCAAACGAAGCCGAAAGATATGTTTATAAGTATAATTAAGTTGGCATGAGATGTGATGAAATGAGATGTAGGTAATTGTTATGTTGGAATTGTTCTATGACTCCTGTCAAACTCAAAGTTGTTCAGTTATTTTTACTTTTCAGAAGAACTACAAACCTGTTTTTGTTGAGAATCTTTTTGACTGAAGCCGCAAAATTATTTATTCTCAAAATTCTAAAAGCTCACATTTTAATTCGTTTTTCCAGGAATCGATTTTAAAGGCCTTTTAGGCGCCCTTATTTTCATCAATGACGAAACCAGACTAATAGCAATATTGTAATTATGAGACCATAGGGCAAATCTATTTTTTGGCCAAAGATTCAATATATCCATACAACGTGGCAATGCTGCCAGTCATTTGGGGACTTTTCCTGTTGACAGCGAAGTGGAAGAATTGTTTGATGCCCTATGAGTCTTTCCCCTCCTTTTTTAAGGGTCCTGTATGTCTGAATGAAAATACGGAACCCTTCACTCGTGGGTCCGTCTGTCTGTCCTTCAGTCACAGCCCATTTGCTACGAATAAGTTTATTGGACCGATTGAGTTGAAAGAACAATGGCCGCTTCTCATATATTTTTGTATTATAAATTAGATGACTACGTCTTTAAATATCTTATTTAACTCAGCGTTATACGACGCTTGCATGTTAAACTTTCGAATAATAGAGGACAGAGCCCAAGGTTCTGGTCAAGAGTCGTAATCTGTCAACGGTTGTCGATGTCAACATCCAAGCTATATTTTTTAAGACTTTGAATACTAGTCTTTTTAGTTCAAAATTGCCAGAACATTTGATATTTTTCCTATTTTACTGCAATATTCTCATCTAAGGAAGAACACAGAATTAACTTAGACATACAACAAAATAAACGTATTATTTCTTAAATTTACTCCATGTAAATATAATAACAAACTAAAAATGATAGATGCGTATGTTTTTATTATTTTAATAGAATTATAATTAATACTTTAGTGATATTTATTTTAGAAGTATGTATGTTTGTGTGTATGTATGTATGTATATTAGTATATTCTCATATTATTAGTTTAATTTTATTAAGTAAATTGTTTTTGATTATATGTATTCTATTTTCTCTTCTACTCTTACACACGGTGTCTAAATCTCTTTATCGACTTTCCTATCGCAGGTATGCTGGAAGAGATTTCTTTAGAAATAAGCATCACCTTTGTACGTATTTTTCTGTTCCTTTCTTCTTGTATGTTTATATATCTGTGTACATAAATGGTTAAATAAATAAATAAATAATGATAACAACACCGCGATAATTATGCTGTACCTACTAGTTAGGAAAATAAATATAAAATAGCAATTCAAAACCAATACAACCAACAATTTTCTAATCTTTTAAAACGAAGTAGTTGAATAACTTTTCATTAATAAACATTAAATTTGCTCGGCCTTAACAGGATAATAGTTTAAAAAACGTAGATATTCAATTTCTTCCGTATATGTGTCACTTTTAGACGTTCTTTAATTTAAAAAAGATTTCGGCATTGTTCTTTGGTACACATATGAATTTCTGTGACCCAAACACGGACGTGTAACGTAAATAAATGATTTTTGAATATGGCGGTCAGTTTTGGGAGACATAATTATAAGAAAGCTTTAATAAAATTTGCAAACTGTACCGTGTGACAGATCAAATGAAGGAGGTCTCAAGTTTATTTTTTTTAATAATTTTCAAATAAATAGTTTTAAAGGCATTTAAGAAAATAGATGAAAATTTAACATTACATCTCCGAAACTACTGAGGGTGAAACGTTGGAAAAAAATACAGCAACTGTTCTATACATATAGATTTGGATAAGAAGTCTAAGGTCTTAAAATAACATGGTAAATCTTCTAATATTGTGCGTACAAACTTACATTTGCAGTTGGAATGTATTGCTGACATGGTTTTCAACTATAATGTTAAGTTTATTCTAGGGATAAATTCATCCCAACTACGGAACCCTTTATTGTGCGCAGTCCAACACGCACTTAGCTGGTTTTTTTTTACTAGTACATATTATTATAATTATTTTAAGATTGATAGTTTATATATTAAGTAAATATTGTCTTATGTAGAAAAAAATATAATCTTCGTGACAAAAATAAAAATGAGAAAAAATCACACTTGAATTATTGAAATTAATATAGAACACTCTCTCTTCAAACCAATTTCTTAAAAAGCCTTTTTTATTCGCAAAAAAGGCGAAAAAATAAGATTGGAGCCTCGACAGATCCTTCGCAGACCTTGACCCTTCGAATAGAGCCTCCCACGTAGAGTCGTTACAAAGGGCATTATTAACTAGCCAAGCACACAATAGTTCGATAGAGCTCTAGTAGATAGAGTCAACTATATACAAAGTCCGATAGAGTGTTGTGTGGAAGACTCTATTTTATGTTTTTGTTATATGTTAAAAATTGGTAATGTTGGGATTATGTTTGGGTTATTGGTAAAAATGTTAGGAGTGTTTCAATTTCTATAAGAGGTAAGTAGAGATTAACCACGTGTATGTACTTAGATTTTACTGATGACCGTATATTTTTTTTGCTGAATTTCTTATTCAAATTCTTAATTACAAAAGTTCACAGCATTGTTTTTAGAGAAGAAACAATAGTTAAATATATAGAATATATATATAAATATAATAATAAATAGAATTTATGTTATAAAATAAATAATTAATTATCATATCGTGATTTTAATTTGTTTGTAAAATTCAATGCTTGTGCCTTTAGGTATTGAATGTACCACTGCTATACCAATAAACGATACAAAACCAATAACACTTCGCAACTTTTTAGAAAGACAAAAATAAAATAATAGAATTATCAAACACGTAGTTGTCTGTCTAACAAAACGGTTAATAAAATGTCTACAGCTGCTACGCCGTAGCATACTGCTACGAACGCGTAGCACGTCACTACGATACAGTTGAATGAACTTTTTCATCGTTGTAAATTACTTTTGATGGGTTGAATTGTTTTTGTCTCTAGCTGTTAGTGATATGTTTAAATTTAAACTTGTAGTGTAGTGCCTAGGACGCAAAAAATATTGTTTTAGACAGAATCTTAAGGTTGCGCTAGTCGACGGCTCGAATTCGTTGGTGGGCGTGGCTAATATGCATGCTATTTAGTTTATTTATTTAGTTTTTATTTAGTGAAATATACGATGATTTATAACGAAACCGAGTGCATAAAATTTCATGAACACACCTTTGGGCGTATAGACATTATAAAAAAAATACTGAATGTATTTATTCTAACTAAAGTTATTTGATTTTTTTATGAAATTATCCATATCTGTACGGTAAAAAAATTGCCATATTTTTTGTTTTGTTTACGCCTAAAGATGCGTTAAAATTAGTTTTGAAACATGGATGTTTCGACGCCCATAACTTTCAAACCGTTTTTTTTTTAATTCTGTTTCCGTACGTATGACGAGACGAGGAGATATAATTATTTTTTAAGGTACACTATCAACCAGTGGAGTAAACTCCATGCGACGTTAGTATGGAAGAACTTGAATGGCTGACTAGCGTAACCTTAAATATAAATGTTATTTAAGTAAGTAATAATTTATTTGACAAAAAAATATCCTAGGTAACATCAGTGTTGTTTCAATATGGTATGGGTATGGCTTACAAATGATTACGACCCTACCCTTCAAACTAGGAACATCCTGTATCTTGAAGGACAGTGTTCTTTAGTGGGATTGACACGTTTTACAAAATATTTATATTATATATTTATAAAATATTTTGTTTTAAATATTTTAGACATCATGTTCTGCTTAGCTTTATCCCAACTAGTTTATGGTCGGCTTCCAGTCTAACTTGATACTACTGAATACCAGGATTATATGTAAAGCGACTGCCTATCTGACCACTATAACCCAGTGACTGGGTAACAAGATACTCTTTGATAAGACTGGTTGTCATATAGGTACACTTTTTATTAATATTTGGACCTTAATACGGAAAAGATGATATTTTAATAATATTTGATACATCGCCAAAATAAAGAATAGGTCATGCCGTTTCCATTAGCCAGTCAGCAAAGTGGACACGGGGCTGACTGGTCAGGCCTCAATCATGGGAACTATTTAAGTTTTATGAGTCTTTTCATTTCCCTTTTACTGTCCGTAGAACATTATCGTGAATAGCTCGTCAGGGGCTAATAAAGAACAGTCCTAGATAATTGCGTTAACCGCATTACAATTAAACCAAGTCATTTGTATTATGCACACTCACGCTAGTGATTCCCGGAAGTTCGCGCCGAGCTAACGCTCGGTACCTGTTTGAATTTAGTTTTGTAATTTGAATTTAGTTATTTTAATTTTAGACTAGTCGTTATATAAGTTTTGTCCTTTTCTACTTAATTAAGCACGACTTGGCATTCATGTAATAGATACGCATCGCCACGTGTTTAAATATGAAAGTGTCCTAAAGTGTTGATAAAAATATGAAATATGTTTTTACAAACCATTTTGAATATGACGTTAACATACACTACTGTAAATATAACAGACTAGCTTTTGCCGGCGGCTTCGCCCGCGTTCATATCGGAGAATATCCCACGGAAACGTACTACCGGGACTTAAAGTACCATATGAAGTTCCCAAACGAATTAAAAAACAAAAATCTTTTTTATGAATTAAGTGTATCGCTAAAATGAGTTATCATTTCTGCAAAGTAAGTAAATCTTGGAAAAGATGTGAGGCCTTTGGCTTGGAGTGGAACAGCGCAGGCTAACAAATAAAAAAACATAAAGATGTATTACGGCAAACAAAAATTGTAATGACAGAAAATCTGATCAAGTCTCCGATAAGTAAACGACATGCGAAAGCTCATGTGAGCTGATATGATTGATTCACTAAATAACAACGACTAATCATATAGGTAAGATGATCCGAGATTTGCCTACCGATCATATTGCATAAGCTTTTACTATAACACACAACCACATTTTTATAAGAAACCAAGAACCCTGCTTCGACTGGTTTTTACGACTTGACAAAACATCGTGATTTCTCTTTGCTATATTATGTTCTGATTTCGATGGTTCTTTTTTTATTTAAAAGGCAGTAACTTTAAATTGGTCTTAGGAATTTGTTGAAGATCTGATGAGGATCTTCGGCGTGATGAGTAGAATAGCTCCTCAGAATGGAGTAAATTGCTCACTTTTAGATTTCCACCAGTAGAATCGGCCCTTTAACTGCTAGGTAGGGAATGATGGTCCACCTGGGACTACGTTCTCATAATAAAACTACTCTGCCAATTATAACCTATTAGTATTTTTTTTTTTGTCTTGCTGGCCTTCTTTTTACTCATATTTTTTTTAACATGTTTTTAAAAACAAAAAAAAATAATAATATCCGGAATAAATTCCCTAAATGATGGTGAAAACCGCGTCATAATCTATTATGTGACTTAGACGAACATTGCAGACAGACACGAAAAGCGACTTTAAATTTATAATACACACATCAAAAAAGTCTAAGCAACATGTACGGTTTAGAATTTTTTAACGATTTTTACTATTGTAATATATTTATATTTCTTTTTAAATATTAAATAAGCATTTTTTGATGCATTACTGACTAAAGCAACACAATCTTTCATTCAATTGTTCATTTAATCACAATAATTAACAATATGTGTACCGTAACATACGTAGTATAAAATAAAGTTAAAACGAAATTAAACTTCTCATGTTTTACAAAATTAAATAATTACTTTTTTTAATTGTTTAATAATTCAATATAAATTGTGACCGCCTCTGTTGTTTAAAACTTTTCGGCAACGATTTTTCATCGAATTTATAAGATTGTTCACCTGATCCTGCGGCTATCGCTCCCAATGGAATTTTAACAAGTCTTTCAGTTGTTGGGTTGGACACTCCGTCCAGATTCTCTAGAACACGTCTCTGGAGCATGTCCCATGCGTGCTCGATGGGATTGAGGTCTTGCGATTGTGCAAGCCACAGCAATACCCGGATGTTTTCCATTGCCAAGTACTCTCTGGTCCTCTGAGCTGTGTGCAAACGCGCATTGTCATGCATCATTGTGAAATTTGAGCCAAAACTTTGTGCTAATGGGCGAACATAAGGCCCGAGGACATCTTCAACGTAACTTTCAGCGTTCATATTGCCATCTACCCAAAACGAGCTCAGTTGTCTGTTCATCATAATACCCGCCCATACCTTCACTGTGGTGCCACTGTAAGCGTGCAGTTCCTGGTCGCATCTCAGCCGTTCAACACTTCCGGGACGACGATACACTCTTACCCTTCTCGTAGCAGGCCTAAATCCAAACCGGGACTTACCGCAACATAACTTTTTATACCATTGCTCCTGGGTCCATGTCAAGTGTTCCCTACACGATTCGTTTCGACGGGCACGATTCCCATAGCGTATAGGTGGGCACTTTATTGGGCGTCGTGCTCGTAAGCCATATTCATGCAGCCTATTTCTCACGGTTTGGTGGCTAACAACAACACCGATTGAGAATTGTACTTTAAACCTTGCACTTGTTGTGCTTTAAACCTATCTCCCGGGCGATTAACATCGACTGACATCTTGCAGCCAGTTGTATGTATCGGTCCTGTCGAGCAGTCGTACTCCTTCCACGTCCTGGGTGCTGCTCAGCAGGATCCCCTGTATTAACGTAACGCTGCCATAGACGACAAATCACGGTCCTATTGACACCAAAATGCCGAGATACCTGCGAATGATTTCTTCCCACTTGTAGCATTCCTACAGCTCTCTGCATTTCATCAGCAGTCAAATGGCGTCGCTCCATGACACAAAAAACTCACCATAATTTTTTTTCAAAAACTATCTCAAAATGATAAAAGTGAGATAAATACCAAAATCAAGCAACGAACACACATGAAATCGGTAAAAAATAAATAGCTTTTATTTTAATAAAAACAAAACACAATCGAAAAGTTTCTATTTTTAAAATCAGCCAGTATATGTTTCCGAGAAATTAAGTGTCAATTAATAAAACATGCAGTTTCTGAAAATGATGCGTTTTGCTTAGACTTTTTTGATGTGTGTATGTATAGATAGCTACTCGTATATTTATATACATATTGAGATACAAAACAGCAATTAATAGACACTGTACGCACATTGAATTTTGCATTGCCCGTAAATTGATCAGTCAATGAATTATCCTAGTTACGCTACTTTAATTTAGGTAACTAGTTACTATTTCCCAATATACATACGTATACCTCAAACGTTAAACCGGAGGGGTGAGCAAAGATCATAGCGGGTCGCAGATCGGGTCGGGAGCAATCAAGCGGCCGTCAATCAGCTACCAGCCTTACTTAATTACCTCGTCACGAGTGGGCAGTTATACTTACACGAATGCCCATGTGTGAGTTACACTGTGCACGGAATCTGATGTACCCATAGCTTAAGGCATACTCTGTGTGTGTGTAAAACACTGCTCACATTAACAAACAAACTTGGTAGTTTTCCTCTATGTGGGTCGAACGTTTTCCTTCTATGTGAATGTGTGTGTTTGCTCCAACAGTCTGTAAGTATGTGTGTTAGTCAATTACGTATGTGTCAATGTGAGTGTGAGTTAACAGATACAGAAAGTCAGGGAGAGTAGGTTGTGATTGTCAAATTGTTTGTATACGAGTGTGTTGACGGGGTTTTCGATTTATTTTGCGATGTGTGAGACTGGTTTAATTAATCAAATTATTGGTCGATTAAATGACCATGATTATAATATTGGCCATTTATGTTTAACGTAAAATAAAGACTTCCGAAAACCTGGTTCAGCAAGAAGGCATTCTTTTTTAATTTCTTTAAGTAGTATGGTAGTTGCTCGATTTCCGTTGACATCGTTAATATTGCAATATTTGGAAATGTATAAGTACGAATTATAACTTGTTAATAACCAAAAAATGACTAGAATGAACTTTATCAATGTCACAAAATCAGTGCGTACAATACTTATACCTGTATAAGGATCTTTTGGCTCGTGGCCAAAATCAGAAGTAACGCCGCCATGTTATTTTTCAATACAATTAAAAAATGTTTACCAACAACACCCCCCTGTCAATTTCAGTCAATGCAGATTGTCATTTCAATAAGAAGCCAACCAAGAAACACCGCACGCAAAGCCTAGTCTAATCCTTTACATTTACAAGTACCATCGTCAAATTCAGTAGTAAGCACACGTACGCTCCTGATTCTGATTACGTTGTTTGAGGGTAGGATGACAATGACGTCATAACAGTTCCGAGGGTCGATTGTATTTGTAGAGCTTAGGCCTGTTTTTTTAATAAGGGTGGATTAACAAAGAAATTCTAAGTTTTGTTCAAACATTTGGCGATTAGGTGAAGGAGCGTATGAAGTAATTATATTGAAATGTCTATGTTTTTGGTCGGGTGTCGTGAGATCCAGTAACTAGGTTGTGGAGATCAGATAGGCAATCGTTCCAAGTAAAATTCTGGCATTTAGCTAAATCCGGTTAGACTGGAAGCCAACCCAATATAGTTGGGAAAAGGCTAAGCAGATTGATTGTCTTTGTTTTTGGTGAAGAAGTATGATATAAAACATAATACAAATCCAAGTATGTACGTAAGTACTTCTAAAATGAATATTGAATCTGATTTTATTGAGGGCAAGCCTAATGTTATTTACTGGTTTCTTCACGTTTCTTCATGACGTCACTTGCTCGTAAAATAATTCGTTTTGGAAATTGAACTGAGAACGTTGGCAAGTGCTCTTGAATATTATTCATTAGTTAGACAATATATCCACTATTACAATGTGTTTTAAGCAACTAATAGGTAGAATTAAACAATGAGTTCAAAAACGGACTTTATAATATACGTAACACATCTTATGGATGTTTTTTGCTTCTTCTAAATTATCCTTAATCTTTGGGTAAACTTATAACTTAACTTAACAATCTTACCAAGGGGTATCGTATTACCCGGTTACTGAGTTGTGGAGGTCAGATAGGCAGTCGCTCCATGTAAAATACTGGTATTCAGCTGCATCCCGTTAGACTGGAAGCCGACGCCAACATAGTTGGGAAAAGGCTAGGCAGATAGACTATATAGACTTTGGGTAAACTGATTATGCAACGTATCTCGATAGCAAAGAGCCGTCTTCGATCGTCTCTGCAGATGACATGTACAACTGAGACATCCGTAGACACTTTAAGAAATTGGCTGCTGATATTTTGTTACACATTATGATATTCCACTCATTTTCCTTCGACCAAAACGAGAATAAATGGCTCTGAGCACTCAAATTTCCTGAAGAACTCTGTAGACTACATAAAATAATATGATCTTAGAAATACGTATGCAATTGACCTATTTTATACCTGTGAAACCGTAGCACCGTAGCTTCGTAGTGCTGCTACGCCGTAGGTGGCTACGACTCGTAGCATTACCCATACAGGGTGTTTATTTGAATCCATTGTGCTTTAAGAGGAAGAAGATGAATTGCTCATGCTTGACAATTATAGGTAACATTACAATCCGAAAACAAATGTTCCATACACTCGAGAAATATAGCCAGACACCAGTTAAATGGTTTTTACTTGTAGGCGCAATTATTTCTTTCACGATTAAGTCTAGGTACAATTTAAAATTGTTATTTATTATTTGATTGTAACCTTAATTTCATATAAATGTATGCAGGCACTCCAGTCACGTCTCTAGTCTCTAAACAACCTGTATAAAAATATGAATTCAAGTTTTCTATTTTAAAAAGTTTCAAGAGTATCTTAAAATACATTCAAAGATATTATAGTATTTTGGATATTAGCCAGATTTGGTTGTGATGTTAATTTCAATGCGTCTGACCTGATCGACCTCGTTGCGTATATTTTTTTTGGCAAAATGTTACTATTAAGATGTTTACGCGTGACTTAACAAGGATATTAAGAAACATGCTTCAAGGATTTTTGTATTAGTTTAGGAAATTATGAAAAAAATGCCGTTTTTAGGGTTCCATAGCCAACTGGACAAAATGGGACCCTTAACATTTCGTCATGCCCGTCTGGGAGTCTGTCCGTCATTTAAATCGGAGACTATTTGCACTATATATTATTATGTACAATGTAGTGAAATTATGAAAGAAATAACAATAACAAGAAATAACAAACGATCCCATAAATAAAAGGATTATGTATATATATGTATATCTAAGTGAATTTTTAAATGAATAGTTTTTGAGACATGGAATATTTTTGGTTACAACCGCAGCTTTCCAACTTTATTTATCATACTATTTTCGAAAAACACTATGAAATACAAACTTATTTTCGCGGTCGATAAAATAAATACTGCATACGTTAACATTCATGGCAATCTGTAGTTGCCTCCACTGTGCGTACGTGGGCCGTCCCGCACTTAAACGGTATTTTTTTCCTAATTATTTCATTTGTTGGCTATGTTGTAACATAGTTGTGAGTTGGTAAGGGCTCTCCTTTATAAGAAATCAATAATTTAATTATGTCCTGGAGTGGGTCATTATTGCGAGGCTGCAGGCAAAATCTTTTCGATAAAACCACTTGTCCAAGAGTGGGTGACTGTCTCTCATGTACTCCTAATTAATAACAAAATATAATATTTATTTTATTATAAAACCAGCACATGGTTCGGGCCACATAAAGACACATAGATTCTCTATTTAATGGGATGCAAACTTGAGACTAATAGCGACGGACAGGTCGAATGCAATAATTCAACAAATTCTAAAGATGCGGTATCCGATTTATAATCGCAGCACAGAATACCAAAGGCATAAAGGCAAAAGCCAAAGGCAAAGCCAAAGCCAAAGGCATTAAGTCCGCCTTTGTACCTAATTGTGTGCGAGTAGTTTAAATAAATAAATAATACCAGTGCCAACATCTGGTTATCATAGGTTGGGCCCAAGCAATTCAAACGGACACTTGAAAAAATTGAGTAATGGTAAAAACACGGCAATAAACCTATTCTGCGTATTCCTTTAGTATGGGGGAAAAAAACCACACTCGCGTGGGTGGAGACTGATGCAAGGACTCAGGACAGTTGGTTTGAGACGACGGAAGAGTGTGGTCGAATTAGGATTGCCTAGAAGTGTTAGAATTTAGTTGATAACAATGAGACTATGTTATTTATGGTATTATATATATTATTTATATATACAATGACATGAATATTTAATTTGTTAAGTATTATATTGTTTTAATTATTGTAAATGTGAATTTGACTATGTGGGTTATTGTTTACTTTTCTTTTTTTCTCAGTTAGTTTTTTATCATAGTCTGGCAGTTTGAGTAATTTTATGTGGCCTACCCAAATGTCTTTTCTTTGGTATTGTTCGTTGAATCGTTGAGCTCCTTAAGTTTTTAGTTGAGCTGCACGACTACTGACAAATGCGTGCACTGACTGGATAGGTCCCCTCAATCTGTGTGGTTCTTTCGTCAAAAGATCATTTCAGGCACCAATCTACATGGTCTTCACATGATCTGACCAAGATTATGTCTGGACTTTAAAAGAGACTGTGACCTCTGAGTTTGTTTCGGCCTTTCTTCTCAGAGTAGTCGGATACGAAACGCCGACCTCATCTAGTTTTTTTTAATATGATTGACGTGTAAAAGTGTTTGTACAAACCTACCTACAGAAATAAATCATTTATCATTTATGTCTCTGTGGAGAGATCGTGTTAGCAAGAGTGGTATTTAATAGGTTAAATAATAAGTGCAGTTTTAGACTGAGTTATATTAGTCTAGTATTCATGTAAGTAGTGTGTAAGGCATGTGAATCTCGGTGAGTGAGTTTTTGAAAGAACTATTTATGCCTCTTTATTCCTTACTATGACATGATCGAGGTACCCTACACCTGCCTTTGGTTCTAGGGACTCGGAGAAAGCCGTTTAGTCTCTTGGCAAGTGTGATACCCAATATAATTGGGTATCACACTTGCCAAGAGACTAAACGACTATTCTGCCAACAGACTATAGACAGCCACAACAAAGACATGACACTTAAAGCAATCACACCGCTTATGGAAGGCTGAACCGAATCAATATTTGCAACTCGTTAGAGCCAATTTGAGCTATAATGCTACTTTGTAGTTGTTTAGAAGTACAAACCCACCAAACGTTAGTGATGGTAACCTACTCCCTATAGACCGACTGTTTGCAGGTTGCATTAGATTGCACTTGATGTACGCACATTTCCCGAGGGGTGGGCTTCACTAAATATCCCAAACTGGATTGATAGCCGTTCTCAGTAACGCTAGGAATCATGTTCCGGCCCCATATTGATACAAAAAATAATATTTTGCGAGACACGCAATTTTGGGTGCCCAGATGGAAACGCCCCGTTCTCGTCCCTAGACTTAGACGGTCGCACGGCTACCGATTATACTGCAAGCATCCTCTAAGGAAGTGTGAAGTGACGATTTAAAATAAGCACTTCGGCGTATAACAAGGCAATCGTAAGGAATTCTACAACTAACTGACGATGCGGTACGCTTATGCTGGATTTGTATTGTCTTAGTAAAGGGTGAATAGGCCGTTTATGGGGTTATTTACTACAGTACGCATCCAGTACTTCTGGAACCGTGTCTTACTCAATGGCAGAGGAACTTCGCACTCCTCTGCCTTAGGATTGTGTAAGACAAGCTTGAGTATAGGAAACGTGTCCTGCTGGAACCGCAGCAGGTCCTCTCTAGGTCTATGCAAATTAGGACGTGTCAGCTGTTGTCAAGCGGCCCCAAGTCACTGGGGTGAGTTTCTAGATTATTGTTAAGAAATTACTTAACGTAACTCAAAATAATGTATTCTTCAACGCAAGCGTTACGTGTCAAATACCTTTTTGTATTCCACTCTTGTCTTTTAACTTTCATAATCAAAAGAAAAGCAGATAAACTAGATTTTCTTTCCTTAATGAACTTACCTTGAATTCCCAATCTTATTTTATACTGACATTGGTTTCTTTTATCCTGCTTGTCCTAGCTCTCTAAGTCCAGACAAGGGAAATAGTAAATGGAAATTTGTTACAATCGGTGGAATGGTGATCAGTCTGGGACGAGCCCAACAGAACTTTGCGGAAAGGAGGGGCACAGTCCTTTCCCCTAAGGGTGAACCAACCTAAACACTAATATTAACAGACTTGTGAAAAACTGAAATTTTATCAGCCTGGGGTAATTTAGGAACAATCACAAGTGGATTGATTGGTTTGGCGTGTTTTGGTTCTTTCTCGCTGTTGTCTTGGTCTATTGTATGCAAGGAGAACTTTTGCTAAATAAAACTGATTTCCTACTTGCTATCAATCAGCAAACGACTTCTAGTATTTTTACATTTAGATTTGAAGTTGCATTATTCATTTTCTTAGTGTGTTGATGGCAATCTAGATTATGTCAGCCCAGAACTGAGTTACAATTAACTTTGAGAGTGACAATGCAGTTTTAGCCTGTCCTGAACACTGAAAAGTGCTATTTATCGAAAGATAATATTATGTTAATTTTGAAGACTGAATCCCTTTTTGCTATTGAA
Organism: Tiliacea citrago; assembly: GCA_963921375.1. NCBI lineage: Eukaryota > Metazoa > Arthropoda > Insecta > Lepidoptera > Noctuidae > Tiliacea > Tiliacea citrago. The sequence continues at coordinate 26,789,517 of OY992787.1, read as the reverse complement.
CGTTAGCATACACTGACCCACTGCTGAGCAAAGACTTCCCAATGCATCCTTTTCCAGAGCCCCGTCGATTCAACCCTTGCGGTACGCGTCTAGGTCATCTCGCCAACTCTTCCTGGACCGGCTTCGGTGGCGCCGTCCATCCTCGGGCACCCACCGTGTGGAGACTGTTGCCTAGCAGTCACTATGCAGACCGCTGACGTGACCCACAATTTCCATTTTAGCTTGGCAGCCTTTTTGCCTACGTTTAGGATCCCCGTTTTGGAGAGCAACGTGGTGTTTATCAGATCATACTTTAAATCTAGAAAATTAAATTAAATCGAAGAAAAAACGTATCTACTATCTACCTGAATAACGGTTATAATTTCCTCCATCAGCCTGCATAAAACAATGTGAATACCCATCCCACTATCACTTCTCATAATGATTGCAAGTCAGCCCATTACCATTTATGCGTTGCAATAGCAATAGAACAATAAGACCGAACTTTATGACTCGCAAACTATAATACCGTTCAATTTTAAAGATGGTATTTTAATGAAATCAGGGGCACAATCCACCATCATATTTAAAGAACGGAGTCACGGGGTCACTTTCCAAAATTTATTTAAAATAAAATCATTGTTTCGTGTTCCTTACATTTTACTTCAATGTAATTGACTGCAATTTTTTTTTTTTTTTTTTAATTTATTTAAAGGGCTTTGTCGCTTAGCGACTACATCGCCCAGTGCAGAAAAAAAACAAAATTGTTCATTAGTATCTACCTTATTACTAACTTGTACAATTGTTTAGCCTTATCGGACTTTGGAAAAGCAAGGATGGTATTACAAAAGCCAATATCATACCTTTTATATTGTTCAAAAACATTTATTCTAGTATTTTCATTCCGGACACACTCCATCAGAATGTGAAAGACATCATCAACCACACCACAGTCATCACAATTTGGAGACAAAGCCTTTCTCATTAGGTAATAAAACTTATTTGATGGAATATGTCCGGAACGAAATCTTAAGGCTATAGTAATTAGGTTTTTATTGAGGTCACAATCAATCCACGGAACCCGAGAAATCTCTGGCTGGATAGTTCGATACCATATCCCTTTTTCTTTTGATCTTTCATCAAAATACTCCTGCCAAAGATCTAAAAATTGACTGCAATTTAAGAGCAGTGGTGATGAAATAACACAAAGTAAAGCGCTTGTCTATATTCACACCTGCGACCTAACCGACCACAACTGCTCTACTTACTTGAATGACATACAATTCCTCCATCAGCCTGCATAAAACGGTGTAAATACCCAACCCACTATCACTTCCTATAATGATTGCAAGTCAGCCCGTCACCAATTATGCGTTGCAATATTTCAAGCGTTTATTGCCATGCGTGGCTTGCAGCTATGCTAGCTCAGATCTAGATAGGGTAACCTACTTCCAAGCTAGCTGCATAATTACGTCTGATAATAACAACACAGCACTCAATCATAACTTATGGTTTAATATCAGTTTTGTGTGGTGTTTACTTAGGGATTTGTTATTAATTTTTTGAGTAATTATAATGGTTGAATTCTAATTAGCGCTTTTTCATAGTCAATAAAAATCTCAACCCTGGTAAGCTGCGAAATTGTTAGAATATAGTATTTACCAAAAATAAAATCATTAGCATGTCAATCTGAGAAAGTTCTCTATCATCACGGCACATCTTCTAGAATTATCTCATAGTCTAGGTTATTATAACCAAGTTTGAAAAGCGAGTTACCTATTTTTAACCTCACCGCAAATGCAAACGTAAGAGTACTTAGGTATTTAAAATATACTATGCGTACAATGATAAAATTAAAGTATTAGATAACAACATATTTAGTTAACCCCCCCCCCACCCACCCCCGCTTACCCTAACGGATTGAGCAGCGTATTGGTTGTTAGTATGTGTGGGTTGAAGTTGTTTTTATACCGAAATCATAAATGATAAATGATTTTTATTTCTGTAAGTAGGTATGTATAAACACTGTACACGTCAATCATATTTTAAAAACTAGATGAGGTCGGCGTTTCCTATCTGACTACTCTGAGAAGAAAGGCCGAAACAAACTCAAAGATTACAGTCTCTTTTAAAGTCCAGACATAATCTTGGTCAGATCATGTGAAGGCTACGTAGATTGGTGTCTGAAATGGTCTTTTGAGGAAAGCACCACACAGATTGAGTGGACCTGACCAGTCAGTGCATGCATTTGTCAGTAATCGTGCAGCTCTACTTGGAACTTAAGGTGCTCAACGATGCGACGATCAATACCAAAACGCATAAATGACTCAAACTGCCAGACCATGATTAAAACTAACTGAGAATAAAAGAAAAAAAAACAATAACCTACATAGTCTTCACATTCACAATAATTAAAATAATATAATACTTTACAATTAAATATTCATGTCATTGTTTAAAAAACTAAAAGTAAAACATAGAATTCCTTTGTATATAGGTCACGGTAAAGCCTTCGAGGAAAGTTGAAAAGACATGTCATATTCATAAAAGCAAAATGTGAATATACTTCCTCTGAAAACTTTTGTGTATTTTATTAATCACCGAAAACGCTCAAGATCAGAACCTGCATAGCCTTCAGAAAAATGAAAGTATAAAATAATGACATAACGAATTTTACAAAAGCGGTTACATACACCCTGTGAGCACCAGTTTTCGTTCAATCGAGCAGAAAACGCGCCATTTTTTTTTTACCTTTACTTCTCTTTAAACCCCTCCAGTTATTCTTTGAACCGGCTTATTCGTTCGTTAACGTACCCGTCAATTTTGCAACCTCCTGACTACCGACCGTAAAGATAATATCGCGGCAATTACGACTTTATGTCAAGTGAATAAAGGTTATAGTGAAATAATAGGATGGTTTTTAACTTTTTTCCTGTAAGATTTTGTTTTTTTGGGATATGATGTACCGTGGATACTGCAATGTCAAAGTTATTAATATGATGATATATAAAGATAATCACCAAGAATAAGAAAAATATCAACATCCCGTGTACCATAAAAAACCAGCCAAGTGCGTGTCAGACCACGCACAGTGAAAGGTTCCGCAGTTGGGATGAATTTATCCCAAGCACTTGACACAACTTAACATTGCAGTTAGAAAACATATTCCCTCATACATTCCAACCGCAAATGTAAGTTTGTACGCACAATATTGAGAGATGTACCATGTTGTTTTAAGACATTAGACTTCTTAATCTATATGTAAAGAACTATATTCTATATTTTTTTTATAATTTGGTTTAGTAGCTTCGGAGATAAGGGTGGGTGTGGTCTATTTTTATCTATTTTCTTAAATAACTTTCAAAGTATTTATTTTAAAATAATGAACAAAAAAATAACAGAAATCCTTACAAAAAGCCCTTTCTTTAATTTGATATGTCACACGGTACAGTTCGCAAAACTTTTTTTAAATGTTCTAATTTCCCCCTAATAAGCGACCCCCATATTCAAAATTCATGTGTGTACGTTACACATCCGTGTTTGGATTACAGAAATTCAAATGTGTACCAAATTTCAACTTAATTGGTCCAGTAGATTCGGAGCAAACTGACTGTGACAGAAAAACAGACACACAAGTTATCCTATGAGGGTTCCGTTTTGTCCTTTTGAGGTACGGAACCCTAAAAATGGCCGCCATGTAAGCTATCTTTCATTCTCAGTAGAGGTCAATCCAGACAAGAGCCACAGCAGTTCAAAGAGGCAGCTAGTTAAGCAATATTCAGCCTTAATGAGCTCACTTGTTAGCACCAAACTCAAATCTTAGAAAATGTATAACTAACTACATTTCATCGAACATTAAAGAATATTTTTTGTCAATGTTACAATATATATTCTTTTATCTACTTTTTAAACTGTCAGAAGGACTAAAATACCTATAATGAACCGTTCATTGGCAATGTAGTTAAGGAGTAAAATATATAAATAATCGCGCCATTAAAGCAAATAAAAATGTATGTGTGTTTAAATAATAACTAACTAGGTACACATTATAATAGTGGCCTATTTACATCCACTAGAAAATAGGCTAGCCTATTCTCAGCCTCGCCTCTCAACATCTTCTAAGCACCTGCGACTTTATACTATACCGTGTATCCGATAACTATGGCCCAAGTTTTGACTCTTATGTCATTTATGGTTTAGAACTTTGAACTGGCTGTTATAACTTGTGCGTTGCAGAACTATCTAATGCTCTTCCAATGTATGAGGGAGCTGAGCACGACTTAATGGTACTAAGTATATTGTATGCTGTGCATGTCGGCTTCCTCAAAGGGGTAAGTAACTTGTAGTAGTCATAACACTAAGTTATGTAAAATTATTGGCTTTACCTACTAACTACTCTCTGATATGATTTTTCTTGTCTGTATAACTTAGAAGTGATACCCCAACATTGGATAGTTGAATTTTGTCATACAAAAGTGACCGACTTTAAACCTTCTTGTATCTAACTTTAATATTAACAGTTATCTTGATTTTGATCTGGTCATTGTAGACCAATACGATCAAAATCAATAAACGTGCTTACATTACATTTTTTTCTCAATTATTCAATAAAGATACCATTAAACACCGAACATACCAGTAAACCATTAAATCGTAAGCAAACTTCGTACCAGCCGGCCCTTCAATATCCAACCTTAATAAACTCACCACACTAATATTATAAAGGCGAAAAGTGGGAGAGTGTCGTGTTTGTTACTTCTTCACGCTCAAACGGCTGGACCAATTTTGATAAAAATTTGTATGGAGGTAGCTAACACCCTGAATTAACATTACTTACTTTTTATCCCGATATTTCCACGGGACCGAGACTTACGCGGGTGAAGCTACTGCGGGGAGCAGCTAGTAATACGTAAAACAAAGCCTATTTAAAAACACATTAAATCAAAACCCCACGGGGTTCAGTCCTCGCCAATTTAATATAACCATAACAAAAGGGGTAAGAATGTATAGTACAAAATTGTATACTCAAGAAAGACGCCTTTTTCCTGTCACCCTTGATAAATATAAGTGTCATTTTCGTGCGAAGCCATTATAAAATTTTATGTGGCAGGCCTTCACAATAGACCCACTTATTGTAATTGCGATGTTCAAATTATTAATGATGTTAGCAGCCCTATAATGTGTCCGTTGTAATTATTAATTGCGTTTGTTAATTATTTTAATACCTTTAATTGGATTTGAAAGTGCTAAGGTTCAAATGATATTTGATAATTATGATGTTGAACTTTGCAGGCGAATACATGGATGGAAGTGCCAGTTATATTTTTCGTCTTTTCTAGGTTCAGAACTAGGTTTTTTAAACAAGGAAACTAATAAACACTAAGCTTCTCGGCCAACTCCATTTGGGAAATGAAACCTAAAGTAAAATGTGCTTACGGAAAAGTATATTTCAAATTAAATTCATCAAACTTTCTGCTATTTAATCCTTAAAACCGTCTTAAACAATTCACAGCAATAAAATCATTACACGAATACCGACCATAATGAGGGCAGTCAAACCCATAGCTACTCATACAGTACAGTCACAAACAACAGGGGAACACGAAACTGCACCAAAACGAACAAAACTTGTGTCCGCGACAAATTTTTCACTTGGCGTCATAACACAGTTTGCGTGTGACTGTACAAATAAAAATGTATGACGCCGAAACTTGAAAAGCGTTGCAACGGGCACGCGAGGAAAAAACGATGAAGCTATTTTTCTGGATTGTGTTACATTGATGTATGTGTGTAGGTATGTTTTGTTATTTTTAAAACCGTTTTCCACCGCAATAATTTTTGTTTTGTATAGGAGTGAGGGAGACGAAGTGTGTTTATCAGCTTCTTGTCAGCGTTCGTTGACTCGACTTTCTCGCTCATTTCAGCACTTTCCCGCGTTAGAACGTGAGTTATCAGTTAATCCCAATACGGTATAATAATATTTTGTTCAGAAGGACTATATTTTTTTTATAATGATTCCTCATGGTCCTTATGATGCGCTATAGGACCTGAAAGGTTAATAGATCTTGTAATTCCATGTCTACAAACTCAGGTTCACCACTAATAGCTTGGCGCATTACACAATATGCAGTCCACACTGCCACTACATAAAGACATCATACCTACACATTAGTACCCCACCCACACAAAAACACAGGAAAATCAAAGTAAACAATAAAAATAAGGCACTCGAGTCACGTCACCCGAAGATTATGGCGGGACGACCGACGCCGCGACGTAGCGTAATAAAAAAAAAACACGAATCACGCTGTGCCATGACGTCACACGCGTGACATTCTTCACAACTGATTCGATTCATTCACAACTGATTTGTTAACCTGGGACGGTTGTGAAGACTGTTACGATTTTTAGGCACGCTTTTTCAGGACACAAGGTTATAAGTTCAGATAAATTTTCGCTGCGCATCTTATTTTGTGAATGTATTTATAAATCAAAATATATATAATTCTTACATATTATAAAACAGAGTCCCCTCGCTGCGTCTGTCTGTGTGTCATTCATAAACATAAGTTTATAATTCATTAAGATTTTGTGTAAATTGGCTGAAATATGACGATGTAAGTAAGTAAGTAATCATTTATTTACCAAAAACTTAGCCTAGGTAGCATCAGTTTTGTTTGAATAAGGTGTGAATATATGATTGCTGAAGGTGTCGGAAAAAATCATGCTGACTGAGAGCTTTATTAGTGTGCGCCGCGTAAACCGTACGAGATACATAAAATGATTATAATAATAATCCTACAGGATTGAACATTTTAAAAAAAAATTCAACAAAAACGTCCCGCGATAGCATAATATCTTCTAAGGATGACCCACAATAACCATTTTTATCTTTCAGAATTTGAATTGTTATTTCCGAAGTTATTTTAACCGGTATTATATTTATTCTTATGCAGTATAATGATTATTTTATTGAAATTGTGCATTTAATTTAGATTAAAACATGCCTTTACATCATAATTATCATTTAGAGATATCACAGATTCAAAATTACGCGTAATAAAATAGTTATGGTTGACGGCGGCGGGCGCAGCGCTAGGAGTCAATGACCTTTTCCGCGGCTATGAGGTATGCTATCGCTTCGTTTCCTATCGTTTATTTTCCGACATATGCGTGGGCGAAACCGCGGGCAAAAGATAGTATACCTAATATATATTATAATATAATAATTATATTATTCCAAAAACTTATTTAATTTAAATTTTAATTAAAATTATTTAAATACAAGTCTTTATAACCCTAATTTATCATGCTTCATTTTTTTTTCCTAATTAGACCATGTTTTAGATTATCTGCTTTGTACAGAAAATAGCTCGAACCTTAGTCCCATATTTTCAGATGATGATAGAATATTTGTAATGGGCTCCTTAATCACTTCACTTAAAAAACATCTTTGAATTCTGTTAATAATACAGATCCAACTTCTGAGAGTGGCTTTTATCTTGAACCCTTATTTGAATCCTACAACATTTTTATATTAGCCATGTGCCCCCTAGGCAAAGATGGAAGCATCACCCCACTTTACCCCGGGGTTGCAAGTTACCCCACTATATCTCAGAGTAGCAAGAGAATTATTGTAAAAGGTGGGTAGGGATGCTTTACTTGCGTACACTAATAAGGTAACAGTTCCCTAGGTCTCTAAATGGTAGGTATAATACAGGTAATTAGGTTTTTTAACGATGCCTACACCTAATATTTTATTCTTAACTTAGACTTAAAACCTTCATCACTTTATTAACAACCTATCTTACTCCCAGTCTATGTAATGTATGAGGATGGACCTCAAATAGGTATGCTGACTTAGACTCATTCTGCATTGTGTGTTACCAAGAGACAAAGTTGAAAATTTAAATAAATGTTGTTTGGTGGCAAAAATAAAGAAGTAATACTTTGTCAAACGAATCACATCACAAGGAGCTCAATACTACAAATTACAAACATCTCTAACAATAATACTTCTCAAGCGCCATTTAACACTAGACGTATCTAAAGACCAATACATCATGTAAGAAACAATAGTGTTGCACACTCTATGTAATCGATAGTGCTGTACACACTACACAGTTTGAAGAGTTCCCCCGGAACAGTGATAAGTAACTCTCGACTGACTTTTACAACTTGAGCAGATACACGGCCGGTGCACTGGCTTGCTTTCACCTTTCGATCAGTAGTTACTCTTTTGTATCTTGGATTTATTTAATAGTGATAATAAAATAGCGTAGGGAAATAGTACATTTTGATACAAGTGGTTATTGCATTCGAGGCGGAATTAACACCCGAGCCTTAGTCGAGGTTGTTTCTGAGCCGAGAACTGCAATAACAAATGTCCACATGTATCAAACGACGTTTTTCAATACACTTTTGAAGAAATAAAATAAAATAACGAAAAATATTTTTGTCATGAATTATTAGGAAACTATGATGTAATTTTCTTTTTTTTCCGCGCTTTGCTTTCACTAGGTTGAAGAAGAAGCAAAGGTATAAAGCCGATAAACATCCTAATATGAAAAATAGAAAATACAAATATTTTTGGTTTAGAACACAAATAAATGTTAATTTGTTCATAAACGTTTTTTTTATTGTAATAATCATGGGAATACCATGATTATTTTAAACATTATTTAAACATTCCAAAAATATTAAATCCGTAAAGACGCATTTTTGCCGAGATTAAAAAAAAAAAAATCACTTTCGAATAGAGAGGACCGTCTCTGGGCGGTCTGAATAGAGGCATTGACCCAATTTGGACTAAGTATAGGTATAAGTTATCTGTGGCATTTTTTATTCCCGCACACGTGTTGGAAAATAAAAAATCGCACGCGTGTGAAATACATTGCATTGTGAACCTAATCGTAGTGCGATATGAACCAGTTTTCGTGGAAGTGTATTGAAATTGTAGATGAAGAGAATGTTATACAAGGGTTGAAACGAATCAATTCCCATACGAGGTATTTAGACGCCCGAGCGCAGCGAGAGCGGCTGTAGTCCGAGTAGGAATTGGTGACTTTCATCCGTGTTAAACACTCTACTTTTCATTTCGAATATAAAGAAAATAAAAATAAATTGTTTTTGTAAAATATTTTATTTACTTGTTTCCTTTGAAATCGCTTATTTCAGAATCGCTTGAACTCATTTTTAATCAAATGTTAGTCAAAACTCAGATTTTGAATTTCGGTACAGCTTACAGAGTTAGTATTCCGTCAAATTATAATAGTCTTATTAAATTTTAAAAATGGAACACATCGCGTCACAACCGCGGGCCATCTCGCTTCATAGGTATTTTTTTTTTTATTCACACTGGCTGTTTATACACTCACAAGACCGCATCATTTTTTTTTAATTTTAGTTGATATTTTTTTTTATAAGTATAATTGTTCGTAGCCGACTACCTAACCAAGGCTAGTTCTATTTTTAAAATTCATTCCCGCCCTAGAGAGGGAAGCAATTACTATGAGTTTTTCCCGCCCGAGGGTGGGGAGCATCGTCTCCCACACGCTACTCGGATCAAAGAAACACTACTTTCCGAGTATGAGAAATGAAAAATATTTTTCAACACAGTTGTTAAACATGGCGTACTTTCAGCGGCTATAATTTTATTATGATTCGAAAACTAAATCTTTGCATAGGCATCTGTTACGCGGTCGTGACTTTTGTTTACGAGCTCTATCATCAGTTTTGCAGTTGAGTTTTAAATTTATAAGTCAATTTAAAAAGTTTAGTAGCAATGAGTTTTCATACATAGAATAAAATGGAATAGATTTTATACGAGAAAAAATTAACGAGTCCTTACGTCTTAGCATTGAATTCTCAAAAGTCTTTTAAATGGTTCTTTAATATATTTAATTACCAGTTTTAATTTAATTATTTTCACATCAACATTTGTCAAAAATCGAACAGGGTGTATAGGCTGTTTTCGTTGTAAAAAAAAATATGTCCAGTTGCAAAAACACGCCATTTTCTGAAAATTTTAATTAATTCTTTGGTTTGTTTTTTACTATTTCCCACAAGTGTATTTATATCTATAAAAATGTCGTGTGATACACGGGTGTGTACTTTCCACCCTTGTTTCACAATGTACTATTTCAGTTGTTAGGGTTCCGTACCTCAAAAGGAAAAAACCGGCCAAGTGCGTGTCGGACCACCACCGACACGCACTAGGCCGGTTTTTTTGTGTATAAAAGATTATCTTTTTATTCCATTATTATAAAAATAAAATAAAAACCCGTGACTTTCAGTCTTCAGCCATCAATACAATACCAAACTGAAAGGACCTGTCTATTCAAGTAATGATCATTGTATGTATAGAAGCTGTGAAAATATTGTTTGCCGTCTGTTACTCCGAAAGTGAAAACGTATTCCTAAAGTTAGCTTACATTAAACAAACCCGCTTTCACATCAGCATTACATTTTCAGCGCATCGTGCTTACGAAATAGAACCTACTTTCCGCATTAACTTGACATTACATTGTGACATTGAACAATAAAAATCTGTCTCCTTCTGTGTCATTTGCGTAACAAAAAATATAAATACGACCTTGACTAGGCTCGAGCCAATTACAGTCGTTGTCAAAGTTTACTCTCCATAAAACACATCTTTTATATGCTATGAAATTGACGCTCCATTATCATCTTTGGAATATTCTCTCATATCTCTGGAAGGGTACGAACATAAAATTTACGAACACTTACCGCGCAACATATTTCTAATCGACAATAAATCATTACCGACCTTTGTGCATGCCAGTGTGCTTATCCTTAAGCACCGTGAGCTCGTAAATCTTCCCGAACTCCTCGAACATGGGCCGGAGGTCGTCCTCCTCCAGATGTCGTGGTATCTGGCCTATGAACAGTTTGACGGCGTCTCTGCCGGCACCCGGCGGCGCGCCGGTCCGCTCCGCCGGCGTCAGCGGCGACGCGTGCCTCGGATCCGAACCGAGGCTATGCACCGGCGTCGACGGCGCCGTGCCGATACTCGAGTCACAACTTTGAGGAACGCTCATCATGTTCACATTCTGCATATTGTAACCTATCAACATCGGGTTCACAGTACGCATATTTGCTCCGACAATCATGTTTATCACAGTTTACAGACTTTAATGAACACAAATTTTGAATCACAGTGCTTTGTACTTCGTTTGCCTTAATCTATAAATTCGGTTTGCAAGTTTTTTTAAAGCTCACTCGTGTTTACTTTCGTTTTCGCGGAGGGCGAGTGTTTAGGAGGTGGGGCTGCCGTGTGTGGGTGTGCGGCAGAGCTGCGGCTGTGTGCGTGCCGTCTCTTCTCAGTCACCCCGTAATGCGTAATATTATCGATCGGTATAGTAACGGTAGTAGGCAGTACAGTCGTCCCCCGTTTTTCTCACTAACGCGGATTTATTTCAGTTTTTTTATGAGTGGTATTTTTTTCTAATAATGTTTAATTTTATAATATTTATTTAACAAATATTGCACATCGATTTAATTAAAAACTACACCTTAGTTAACACTTAATAACAAACATTTACTTAAATATTAATTATCATTAACACTGAGAAAAAATTTGGCACGAAGCTAATTCTACACATTGATTTTTGAGCGAAAAATTTCTAACACAGTTTCCGGAAAAGTCTTTAAATTTTCCACTAATTTAGAAAGTAGTTACAGAGTTTTTCACACGTGAAAAAAGTGTATAATGTTAGACAGTGTTTACGTAGCGAGAGCGGCGTCGCACGGGGCTCTGTTTACAAACAAACCGCGGTCCGGTTATTACAAGTTATTTTTTCTATATTTTTTTATTTTTATGCCACCGCTTATCTCTGATTGTTCACACGCAATTCGTCACTGTACACACGAAAAATGTTAACGAGCAAAATTCTAAATATTTGTTTAACTGACACACTTAAATCACTAGATTTACTAATCTAACTTACATTAGCACTTGACGACGATTAACCATGACTTGACTCACAAACGAAAAGCACAAAACACGAACTAAATGAGACAACAAATTCGCCGTGTTCCCGTCTATATGCCTACATGTCCACTAACCTAAAATTCCCTCCGAGGTCCCCTCATTGCACGCCATGGGGGAGCCTCCAGTCTTGATACAATCCTCCCTTTCACTCACCCTTAGATACGCGAGTAAATTCGCTTTGTGTGAATAGGTTGATTATTTGAAATTTCTTGTTTCGCTATTCGGTTGACGGTGCTGAGACGCATGTAGGTTTCGCGTTGAATGATGTGGAAAATTTGACCCGTTTTATTTGGTTATTTACTGAAATAATGCGTGATTTATGTTTTACAGCGAGGTGAATTTTGTCATAATATGTTTACATACCTTTATTTACTTTTCAGATTTTAAGGAATTCTTTAGTTTCTTCAGTATTTCTTTGGTTTTTGCGGTTCGTTTTAAAATGAATGAAGGATTGTTCTTATTATGTATTTTACGATTACAGATATTATTATACTGACACACCACTTCAAAATTTTTAAACACTCAAATAATTATGTTAAGATTTCATTCAATTAAAATTATAATTATTTCCATTTTTATTTTGTCAAAATAAATTGTGTGACCCCGATTTTTTAGCGCTTCCAATTAAAAATTAACCCAAAAAATAATCCATCTACAAGTGCCAACCAAAAAAACACCAATGAATCATTATTAATAAACACAGCTTAAACCCGCATCAAGTGTTAGCAAAAAAACCTTTGGTTCTGAATAATTTAGCCAACCGACGCTTAGTAGTCGCTCGTAAAACGCAATGGCAAATTCGGTAAAAGGTCTTCAATGTTTGGTCGAGCTATAATTCAAGCCCCAAAAATAGCGAAGGGGATGAAGCCCCCTCTCGCCCCCGCACCTCACCCCCCGGACCTCAGCCTCCGATGATCTTTGCACGCAACTCGTAATGGCTGTTTAGAAAAATACATAAAAAAGGAAACCCTCCTTGAGTTTTCTCGAGAATGTTTTTTTTTTAAATTTATCGTATTAAAAATATGGTAGTATAGGGACTTAATTAAGGGATTTTGTTGTGCTATTTTTGTTTTGTTTTGTACCTACCTGTCCGCTGGAGGGCGATGTACGCACTCGTAATTATCTGTGAGATGATCTCTTAGAATGGAGGGTATTACCTTCTCTTTTTATGATTTTTGTATAGACTTAGCTATTTTGAGAATTTATATATTACCGACTTTGTCGACTTTATATATTATCAGCTTTATTACTGAATATTATTATCTAGGTCAGGTAAGTAATTTAATTGTATTGTCTTTTATCGGACTCTCTAAAAATCAAAATGGTGTCAAGGGTTATTAAAATTTATGCCTACATAGAATTTTATTTTAATATTTGAGGAGGTAGAGAGCCCTTAGCGTGGGATGATCAACAGCTGATGCATTGTTTTGTCATTTTTATACTCCATTCAAAGCGAAGTTTAATATTTATTATTCTGTTTGACCTTAATATTTACTTCTTCTTTTTTCATTTTAATTGCCAAATTGTTAGGTGATGCGTATAATATGTGACACATACTACAACATTTAATTTTACTACTGTGAAAATGTGTTATTCTAGCTGTTATTATTTATTCATCAGTTTAGTAATGCTTCCTAAAGCTGATATTGATGAAATTTTATCTTGGTCCTTGGAAATACAACAGTTACTTTTCAATCAAATAATATAAAACCTTTATGTGGCGGGCACCACTAGAAAGTTTATAAAGGACATTTAAATAATTGATTCTAATTTCAGTAATCAAACAGCTACCTAGTGTTTGACAAGTGTATCACGTTACAATAACGGTTAACAAAATAATAATTGTTGACACCTCAATTTAAAACAAACGCAGGCATAATAACCTAATGAACAACCCTATGTCTTGAATTTTTTTTTTTGTAAATTATTAGTTTTAAATACTATTTCTTGTGCGTGTCCCAAATAAATATTTTTCTTTCTTTCTTTCTAATCGGTTAAAACTTCAACAATTTAATTAATACCACAAAAAATTGACCCCTGGAATTATATAAATAGGTAATACCTATTTATATAATTCCAGGGGTCAATTTAAAAATCACAAATAATGCCTGTGTTCAATAAAATGATGTGTCTATATTTAAACACAGTCATTTTGATTGCAGATATGCTATATTGCTTTTACTTTACTAGTCGTCATACAGGCTAACAAACAACTATATAATTAAGAGGCAAATGAAAAGCGTTCTGTAAAAATCATACTTATATGGTTTGATATAAAATTATTTGTTTTCGGTACAATCACCAGACATGCTCATTATTTCCTGTCTCGGAGGACTAACATTAGCCGTAGATATGTAGTGTAAAAAGTAAAATTGATAACAAAAACATTAACATAAACATATGCACAGCATCACAGATACATGTCAGTAGTCTTTGCATCTCCCGTGCATCAATTAGGGGCCGTTTGGTGCGGTCTCGTGCTCCCAAACCGTCAGTCGCATGCGAGCGCCGACCAAATTCTGTAAACCACAAACATTGGCCAAACGCTAGATATTTTGATTTTACTAATGTTACGTTTTTGATACGTGTTTCGATTTATACGTGGATTTGTAATAGGACCAATAAGTTTCGGTTTAGTAAAATATATTTTAGTGCCTACCTACTTTGATGCTTTTACGGAAACTGTATTTCTAGGAATTACTCTAAATTCGAAATTGCAATAGGGTGCCCGCCCACATTAGAGCTTTTTCAAGTAGATTAAGTTCAGCTGCATGTGCAGTAAGAAAAATAAGGCAGTGTTGACACAGGGGTCGGGAGGCGGGTGTTGGTTGATACATCCAACACGAACACAATACGGCGACGTCAACGAGCGTCGTGGCACAGCGGCGGCGCGACCGGGAGGCAACACCATCACGCCATTGCATCGTCCGACACGACCGCGCTAAGACATACCTTTTAGATAAGCTGTTATAATTGTGAACCACCATTAAAACTTTTATAATACAGTCCGGTTGCTTTACTTTCACCTGGGCTTAGACAGGCAGTTAACTGATATAGCCACAGCTAGGTTATTGTACTTTGCTTATTTCCACAGTATTATGTCTTTTCGGTTATAGAACTTAGCGATGGAAAGTTCAAAACCCACATCAAACGCGTCCTAATTAAAAACGCATATTATAAGATGAAGGACTACGTTGAAGACAAGGAAGTATGGCAATAATTCCTTCTGAAATGTGACTTCCCTGGTACCTCCTTAACAGCATAACTATGTAAATGTCTATTAACTGCTCCTAAATTACAATGTTTTTTTTTACGTACCTTGACATAACCTACAAATTTAATTTAAAATATTTATTAGTGACTTTTGGATAGAAAAATGTATAAATATATAGATAGGTTTTTATTTTTATTATTTTAGTAATATTATAAATAGATTTTTTTTCAATTTGTGAATGTGAGAACGTTGTAACCTTAATAGAATGTAGCTTTTTAAACCATCTTCTATTTTGTTAAATACTTGGTACTTGTTGACGGCCCTACACTGTCCTCCCATACCTATTAACACTGTAACTTGAAAACATTGTAAAAGCCCATTCTTTTTATAAGAGTAACCGTGGAGTTTCTTGCCAGCTCTTATCCATAGGAAACGACCAATTGGAACCATGCACCTGGATTCTGACGTTTCATAAGTGCCGCAAGCTCTGTATCCATCCTCTGGAAGTCATTCAGGCGGAGCTGTACGAGGCTGTACCCCTCGTACAGCTCCGCCTGAATGACTTCTGTGGGTGTGGGTGAGTGGCGAAGACAGCCCTCCGAGCGGAGATCCACCGGGCCAGTTGACTGTCCCGCTAGAGTCGCTTGAGACTCTGAACAGAGACCAGTGGGGACGTCCCTACAAATGGGTGCTAGATAAACTCCGCCCATGGGCTCCCCGCTGACGCAGAGTTTTCGGCGCCACCTCGTGGAGGACGTGGTGAGAACTCTGTTCCCTTCGAGTAGGGAACATACTCCCCACCCATGGCTCCTCCTCCTGCCTCAACCACCGACGACGAAGACGATTTTCCGTAGGTGACCGAGGTAGATCTGAGAGTGGTGGTACGTAGGCTGAATGCCAAGAATACCGCCCCAGGACCCGACGGCTTATCTGGGAATGCCTGGGTTCTGGCCTTGGAGGCTCTCTGGTCTCGACTAAGGGGGCTCCTAAGTGCATGCTTCGAGAGGGGCTAATTCCCACCACGTTGAAAGACTGGGTAACTGGTCCTCATTAAGAAGCCGGGGTGCCCAGTGGACTCTCCGTCCGCTTACCGGCCCATCATGCTGCTCGACGAGGTGAAAGAGTAACTGCAGACCGCCTTGTCGGGCGGCTGGTGTGGGTGGGGCCAGATTTGGCGGAGAGCCAGTTTGGTTTCCGCAAGGGGCGCTCTACAGTGGATGCCATCATGCGCGTTCGAGCCCTCACGACGGGGGATGCAGTGGCCCGGGAGGGAGGATCGTCTTGACGGTGTCTCTTGACATAGCCAATGCCTTCAATACCCTGCCCTGGACTTGTATTAGGGAAACACTCCGGTATCATCGGATGCTAACCTACATCTGTCGCGTGGTCGAGGCCTACTCGTATATGACGGACAAGGCCGTTATCTACCCCGGTCACCAAGGAGAGTGGAACTGGCAAGAGTTATTTAATTATGTAACCCTCTCTGAGATGTAACCAACCATTACGTAAAAACGTCCAATTCTTTATGACAGCTGACAGCTGCACACACAGATTGCGTAACATGCGCGCGGCGCTTGAGTCGTTGCCGACGTTACTGAATGTTGCCATTCTAGATATTATATTTATATAAACATAGATAACGAAGTATTGCATTTATTTTATTTTGTTTATTTTTATCTCATTATGCTGCACCGGTTGACGTCATCACGTCAACGCCGGCTGTCGTTGAAAATCAGCGCTGGGGCTCTGTCTCGCATAGGGTCGCAGCATTATGCTGAGCGATGGCCGTTTTGCGTGAATGTGACGCATATTTTCCCTCAACTTGTTCTTTCGTGTTTGTATTTTTATTTCTTTGCGTTATGTTTACCGCAAATAAACGTATTTTCTTTATTTCTTTCTTTCTAGTTGACGTGCGGTGTCGGAGATCGGACACGACTGGGTACTGCGCGCTGACCTTCCGTCAGCGCGCAGCGCCATCAGCGTGGGTTGCTACGTGTTTTTATGGTCCTCGGGACGCGCCACTGTCGGGTTCCCAGATAATGGCAGCAGAGGTCTACAATGGTGTCGAGTCGACGATACCTGGGACTCGTCTTCAACAGCCGGTGGAACTTCTTGGAGCATTTTCAACGTTTGCGGGCCGGGGCTGCTTTGAAGTGGCTTCTGCCCAATCTAGGGAGTCCAAACCTACGCGGGGTTTGTGTGGTCCATGGCCCTTACGGGGCACTGGTGTGGGTGCGTTCTCTGAGGCTGCGACCAGCACGCCGGTTGAACACGTCCCAAAGGGTCATGGCCGTCAGGCTGGCCCGGGGATACCGCACGGTCTCCAGCGAGGCGGCGAGCCTCCTTGCCGCACTACCACCATGAGTAGGATCTGGAGGCAAAAGTCCTTGCACACATTTGGGAGTGGCGCTAGGAGGCGAAACGCCGGGGCGTAACTCCGCTGCCGCGAGAAATTACGGCACAGCGGACAGAGCTACAGCGGGATCTCATGGCGACATGGAGAGTGTGTTTGTTGCAACCCAGGGCTGGGCACGCCACAATAATTGTGGCAATAAGTCTCCTTTTTGAGGAGTGGCTAGAAAGGCGCCACGGCGTCCTTACCTTCCGCCTGACGTAGGTTCTCACCGGACACGGTTGTTTCGGGAGAGTCCTGTTCAAGATAAAGCGGGATGAAACGCCCGGATGTTACCACTGTGTGGATCACGCGGAGGACACGGTGGAGCATAAGGTGGAGCTCTGCCCGGCTTGGGCGCATCACTTCCGTGTTTTCGCGGAGGCCATCGGTGGCGGCGATCTCTCAAGTCCGGCCCTGCTTCAGGCCATGGTTCGGAGCGAGAGTGTATGGGAGGCCGTCACCTCTTTCTGCAAAGCAGTAATGCTTCTCTGCTCTGAGCATTACTTCTTTGCAGGAGGAGGCAAATCGTGTGAGGGAGAAGCAAAATTCACGCCCTTACACCCCTAGTCGCCGATTTCCGGCCACCGTAGGCGCGGGCTTGCGGACGGTGAGCGATAAGTAGCTCGCTATCCGATAAGGACCAGGCCCGGGTCCACGGCGCGTTGTTTTCCACGCGCATCTCAAAGAGATGTCTGCACGAACTGACGCAGTCCGTTAGGGCCAATGCCTGCCAGGGTTTCGAGTTTGTCCGAAATATCGTGGCACTGTCCATGTGGTGCCGGACGTAAAGAATAGCACCAGCCTATTTCTTTCCATGGGTATCGGAAAAGGCGACTAAGAGACTTACTAGAGAATGGGAATGGACTCGAAAACAGCCGAATGATTTGAGAAGTTCAGTAATCAATCGCGAACTCATACTTCCGATTAAGCTTGGGTTTCATAAAAAAGCGGTATTGTCACTCAACGCCACAAAATTACAGCGATCAATTTATAGAGCGTTATTTGACATCGAATTGTCAAATACCCAACAGTCATTTTCATGACTTTCGTCAGTTTTAAGCCGCTGGATGGCGGCATAGCTTTCTTAGGAAAACCAAGTTTTCCTACATGCGTACGTACATAGGCATTCAAAAATGCAACAAAGCAAAAGCCCCCACCAAATCACCTAGGCAAAAGTAGTTCAAATGCAGATTCCTCTACAAAAATAGTTTACAAGGAGATCCACACTTTCATAGTTTCCTCACAATCACGATCCGAACACTCCAACTCTTTCAAAAGACAATCTCAAAAAATATTTTCGTCATACTCGAACCCGCAAAATTTTAGATTCCTAGAACTTTGTTAACTAAACAAAGGGGCTACGACCTACTTATTAAACATTCTGTATTGAATATTTGAGCAGGCTACTGCGGTTAGAACTGTCTTCGGATCTTGTTCAACTTTGACGCGAGACTTTTGTTCAGGATGTGTGAGTGACGTGGAATGGAAGAGATCCAATTAGAGCTGATGTGAGTTGTAAGGATTGTTTAGATGTAACTGTTTGGGTTCTAGAAAGCAATAGGGTGAACTTTTAGATACTAGGATGTGGGATAGGGTGATGTGTTCTTGTATAATGCTGCTGATAATGATACAATAAATCGTAGGTATGGTTTACACAATTAAGCGCATTTTTTTCTGTCTCGTTCTTTTATAACCTAAACTCCGTCGCTACCTGTAAAATTTCTCATTTACATATTTTATTAATAACATATTTTTATTAAATAATAAGTTCTAGTTGTGTAAGTTCTGATGTGAAATGAAAATTCTATTGAAAAAATCGAAATAACATTTATTGACCAGAACAAAATTACTGTTACCGACACACAAGAAAATTGCTACTGGAATTACATAATCCCGTTGGCCGAATAAATATAGGCACACGTCTTAATAAGTTTTATCACGACTAACGAGTACATCAAAATAATCAATGGAGGGGACAATTATCGGCATCCACTTACAGTTACGTAACACGTAGGGGAGGGGGGTGTCGGGTGACAGACTACGGCACACACTCGTAGAAATACCACAATTACACGGAATTTCGAGGCGAACACACGTGTTTTTATTATCGTAATGGGTGGAGGAATTGTTTTGTCAGTGGTTGGGATTGTGAATACATTAAGTACTTAATAAGATGTTATGCGTTTACATGTTATTCGAATATAGTTTTAATAAATAATGGAACTAGCAGATGGTTAATTTAATATTATATTACGAAAAAGTGCCTAATCTCTACTCTCTAATTGATTAAAACTGCAATTTTGCTGGATTTCACCTACAGATTGTTGAATCCGTTTTACAAGATTGTTGTATTTGACCCCACTTTATTCAAATTCAAATGAATTTATTTGCTAGAATGTAGGTACAAATCAAGAACTTAAGACTATCGTGGCCTAATTACATTCTATCATTACATATATCATTTAATTTATTTATAAAGGGTAATTTAATAATGCGATTTAAAATTATTAAGTTTCAGGAACATACATGAATTAACGACAAAATAGAAAACAAAAAGAAAAGATTATTCAAATTAAAAAAATATATATATTAAAATGTCAAATTACAAATATAATGCAAAGTCACGTAACACAAAAAAAGGCATTAACTGGCGACAGACGTGAAAAATTAAAACTTTGGAATAACATAATAAATACATATACATGTACACAGGCCGCTGTGGGACGCCAGTCTGCTGCAACACGTCACATTAGCATTTCGGTAACGTGGCTAACATGTTGGCGAATCGGTAAGCATGTCGGTGAAGCAGTTAGCATGTCGATAACCCGGTTCGCATGGCGGTGACGCGGTTAGTCAGTCAGGCTCGGTTAGCATGTAGGTGACGCAGATAGCACGTCGGTGACGCAGTTAGCATGTCGGCACGTTTTTAGTATGTCGGTGACGCGGTTGGAACGTCGTGCGTTAGTTTACGTGTCGGGGACGCTGATAGCACGTCGGTGACGCTACTGTCATGTCGGTGACGCTACCGACATGTCGGTGACGCTACTGACATGTCGGTGACGCTACCGTCATGTCGGTGTTAGCAAGTTGTCTGACGCAGTTAGCAAGTCACACTTGGTTAGCATGTCGGTGACGCAGTTAGCAAGTCAGACTTGGTTAGCATGTCTGTGACGCAGGTAGTATGACGGGAACGCAGTTAGCATATCGGCACGTTTTTAACATGTCGGGATGCTATTAGCATGTCGGTGACGCAGGTAGTATGACGGGGACGCTGATACCATGTCGGAACTATGTGAGCTAGTAGGTGACGCAGTTAGTATGTCGGGATGGTTTTAGCATGTCGATGACGTGGTTGGCAAGTCGTGAATTTGTTTACATGTCGGGGACACTGATAGCATGTCGGTGACGCTGTTGACATGTCAGTGATGAGTTTAGCATGTTGATGACTCGGCCCCTACCAAAAATTTCTCACTCATTTTCATTTGCGTGATTTTGTTTTGTATTTTAATTTCGGCATGCCAAAGAAAAACATTTAATTTTAATCAAAAAGTCTGTTACACAAAAAAACTAAACATAAATTAAAAGAGGTGGATGAAAATCATCGATGAGCACTCGGACCCCAAGGCCCTAGTGTTTCAACCCCAAACGGCTCAAACATATAGCTCCCAATAAGGTTGTTATATTTGCGCCGTTTGGGGTGTTCTGCTCCTGATGAAAAACTGTCTTCTAAAATTGGGGAACCTAGGAGTTGCAGTGAACTTTTTTCCAAAACTTTGATATCGGGGGCTATTGAATTGAATTTTTGTATAGTCAATTGTCTGTCAGTATTGTCAAAAAGGTAAACGCATTTTGTTGGTCGACTCTTCACGTGACCAGAAGGCTGGCCTATTTTTAGCCTAAAGAATCAGTATTGCCATCCAACGTGGCGATGCTGCCAGCCTTTTGGGTACTTTTCCCATTGACAGCAATGCGGACGAATTTTTTGATGCCCAATGAGCACTTCTCTCTTTTTAATTATTTTATTATATCTATACCTACTTGTACATACTGTACATATTTTAGAGTTAGCTTGTATATTTTAATAAAGGATCAATTGTTATAAATAAATATGTTATGTCAGGTTTGTACTATATCAATGTTATGTAGATTGACCTTCTGCACGATATGTGTATAAATTCGTTTAAATCATAAAAACAATTTTGTTTTAACCATTGTGTGAACTTTTTTTTTAACATAGTCAAAGGTAAATCTTTGAAGGCGTCTGGTACTTTATTATACACCTTTATATCCGTTATATAAGAGTTATTTTTGTACAATCCGAGCCTACATTGTAGTACGCAGAGCATATTATGTTTATGCTTATTTTTTGTACCTAGGAGCTACATTTCTTTTACTTACATCTTTATGCTTCTTGAAATGTTCCGGATTTTTTTGGACAAATAGGCATAATTATTTAATGTAGATGCACGGTAAAGGCAAAATATTATACTTTTTGAACAAGGGCTTACAGCTATCGGTATACCATTGTTGATAGATATAATAAAAAAATATTTCTTCAAACAAAGCCGTACAAAAAACACTGTACTGTTGATCACTTAGAGCAAATCAGAACATACACGCATAATAAATTCAGACATCACTTATTTTGCCTTTAAGAGTAGTGCAGCTTTCTTTGGCATCACCTATCTCCAGCTTTCTATTTCTTTTTCCGAACTTCCGTGTATACAATTTCAAAAAACTTAAAGTAATTCCGCTACATAATCGAGCCTGGTGGAGTTCTTAGTGCACAAACAAAGGCTTGGATAAGAGCAACTTTATGCACTTCATTGTGCACTATTGTAACTTTGAATCTTTTACAACTTTTGATTGTTCCGTAGAGGAAAATAGTGTGTAAGATAGGTAGGTCCAACATTTTTGTATTTAGTACTATGTTTACATGGCCTTAATGAACTCTGACATATTTGTGTTTTACCAATATTTATAACTTTCCAAATTAGTTTCTACCTATTTATAATTAAGTCAATCACCCAACTCTTTGTTCAAAATATCGAGTTACAATGTTAATTACGACTCAAAAGATTCAGTAGACCAATCAGTGTTGGTATTCCTTATTGTTATATTTTATTGATCAGTTCTAATGCCAAGTTTTGAATGTGAAACAATTCATATTGGTTGGAGAGCAGTGATGGCCTAGTGGTAGCGGTCCCCACTTACGAGCTATGGATTCGAACCCAGGCAGGCGCTATACTTTGTGTAAATTATTTCATCACCACTGCTCTCAAAACGGTAAAGGAAATCATCGTGAGGAAACCGGCATATCCTAGAACTAAAAATTCGAAGACACATGACATGTGACATCTACCAACCCCCACTTTTTTTTTTTTTTTTTTTCACGCTGAGAAATGCATTACGCATGCCCGCTCGTGGGGGACGAGTCGGGGTATGTGGGACTCCTGTCACTACAGTATACCCACTAAAACTCAGCGGTGTTCCCACATCGCCGTGTTGGGAGGGCCATGGGATAACGGCTCAGCCTTTTCTTTCACAACCCTCCCGGCGCATGCCCGCCTAGCTGGCGGGTCCCTCATGCCCCCCCGTTACTGGGGGGCTACGGAAATGGCCGGGAACACCTGGCCATTCCCGTCCGACACTGGTGGAGGCCTGTGCAATACAGGTAAGGGTGCCCCCGCACCCGTTGCCTGCTGGCCTCCACCTGGGAGGAGTCGGAGATGACGTTCAAACTGACGTCTTCTTCGACCCCTCCTCCGCCTTCGGAGCGGCGCCGCGGCAGGATCGTCCTCCCGCGCGCGCTCTGCCGCCTCCTTCTGGGACATGACGTGTTCGCAGAAGGAGGCGACTGCCGCCCAGGACCACTCATCCCTCAGCATGGCGTTAACCAAGCCGGGGAGTGAGAGGTCCGATCCAATCACCTCGTTCAGACTGTGGCGCGGCTCGGACCACGACGGGCACACCTCGAGGGTGTGCTGCGCCGTGTCCTCCGCCGCGCCACAGTGGTGGCACGACGGCGTCTCCTCCCGTCCGATTCGATGCAGGTACGATCCGAAACAACCGTGTCTGGACAGCACCTGCACAAGACGGAACGAGAGGAACCCGTGCGACCGCTCGAGCCAGTCTCGCAGGACTGGCCCAATCGCGTCGAGGGTTCGGCGGCCGAAGGCTGCAGTGGCGAGTTCCCCCGTCCAATGGACGACGATGGCGTCTTTCGCCTCCCGCCGGACTGCAGCCCGCTCTTCCGGGGCTAGGCGTTCTCCTCTCGCCCTCCGCCCTGCCGTCCATTCATACACTCTGGCGAGCACTCACGCCTCGAGTTCCCAAGGAGGGGTGCTGGCCAGAGCGCATACTGCCGCAAAGCCCACTGTGCGATGGGCCCGCACCGCACGCTGGGCTATGGCCCGTTGGGGTGCCCGCAAGGCCGCAGCGTTCTCCCTCCTGTGGAGGGAGTCCTCCCAGATGGGAGCTCCGTAGAGGGCCATACTCCTCAAGATGCCGGCGTAGAGTTGCCGGCATCGCGCGCTAGGCCCCCCCAAGTTGGGAAGCAGCCACGAGAGGGCGCCCGCGGCCTTCAGCAGGCGCGACGACAGCCCGCTAAAATGCGGACCAAAGCGCCACCTGCTGTCGAGTACAAGGCCCAGATATTTCATCTGGGCCTTCTCCTCAATTCTGGCGCCCTCCAAAAATATGTGGGCGTCAGGTGGGGGGCGCTGCCGAGGGCCGTGGAAGTACACGGCCTCGGTCTTGTGCAGCGCCACCGTTAAACCTAGACGGTGGATCCTCCCTGCGACCAAGGATCCGCCCGCCATTGCAAGGTTGGCCGCCTCCCTGAAACTCCCCCCCCGGGTGGTGAGGAGAGTGTCGTCCGCATAGCAGACAACACTCGTACCTCGGAGGAGAGTTCCCCGCAAGAGCCAATCGTAGCCAACGTTCCAAAGGAGAGGTCCCAAGACTGACCCCTGCGGAACGCCGGCCTCAACGGCGTACCGCCGGACTTGGCCAGTCCTATCCACCAGGACGATCGCCCGATCCTCCAGGTAGCTGGCCAGCAGACTGCGCATGTGTCGAGGCACTCCGTGGAATCGGAGCGCCTCTAGGATGGTGAAGTGGGGAACGGAGTTGAAGGCGTTGGCTATGTCGAATGACACAGCCAACAATCCGTCCCTCGCTTCCATCGCCTCCTTGACCTGGCCCTTAAGGCAGGCCAGCGCGTCCACCGTGGAACGCTCAGCCCGAAAACCGAACTGAGCGTCCGACAAGTCCGGCCCGATATTCCGCAGATGGCCCTTTAGGCGGGCAGCGACAATCCCCTCGAACATTTTGCCGACCTCATCGAGCAGAACGATGGGCCGGTATGCCGAGGGGGAGTCTGCTGGGCGGCCCTCCTTGCGAAGGAGGCACAACTGTCCCTCCTTCCACGGTTTCGGGAACCTTCCAGACGCAAGGCATGCGCTGAAGAGTTCCCGAAACCTCTCCTCCATTTAAGTGTGAGCGATCGCCACCACTCTCGCCGGAACACCGTCGGGGCCCGGAGCTGTCTTCTTGGCGCGGATATGGAGAATCGCCGCGCCCCCACTAGGTCAACTTTGTTGGTTACGGCTTACTCCCTCTCAAAAATAGGTATGTGAACCAGCAGTTGGAACGTTATAAGTGCTAATTATGCACACTGGACATGCTAGATTCATACGTCATGATGTTATTTTATGAAAGCTTATGCTTTTCTCATTGCTGTGTAAAAGTATTCCTATTTTTGTACCAAAACTCTATTTGTTATCTCACACCGCAAACACGTCTACACCATGACACAACTGAGGTAACACACAGCATAATTACTTACGAACACAAAACAAACTTCGCACCCACAAAAAACATACAGGACCTGGTTGAAGTCAAAACAACATCAGCGGAAGGTGTCAACAACACAGAAGTGTCAGCGTCGGTCAAAACCGCACGCACGCAGGGGTAAGTACGTAGAGGGAACATTTTCACGCACCCTTTACCTACAATGTATACACTGTCAACTGCAGGATTTCTTAGGTGTTTGTTTGAAGCACTCGAAATGGGTTGTGAAAAAAATACATGCTGTTTGTTTATGCGGTTTGCAATAATATTTTGATATTTGAGCATGTTTGGCGTATTTTTTCTACTATAATTGGGGACAATTCTCATATAAGCTAGAATTTTATCGCGTGAAAGGTATCACCATGCTTAGAAGGTAGATTGGTGGTCACAGAATATTTTTGTTTACAGAAAGAAATACGCCAAACATGGCGGACGCCACGTGTAAAGAGAGAATATGCCTGATACACAACAAACTATAAAACTATGCGACAAGCAAGCCTCATAATTCTCATATCAACCCGAAAAACCAATCAAAACTTTTGTCTCACACATAAATAAATGTCAACATAATCCAAACCACACCAAAAATAATTAAAATGTCCAACTAACAACGCTACTTCAGGAATAATTTAGCACAAAGGCTGTGCATGGGCAGCCGACCGGGAAAGCTTATGCCCAAAGAGTGAATGGAGATATCGGCACAAGTTGCCACAAACTGTTCGAATAGTCCCCTTACGTGCTTACTATTCGGAACAAAGGGGGCCTGCGGACCCCTAAAACTTAGGGTTGTGAATAGTGTCACCTTGTTAAATCTGGGCATCATTTTCGGGGGCCACTGGGGACTTCTTTTATTTATTTTTCAGTTCGTTTTGTAAGGAAGGTGGTCATGCCTCTGCGAATAATGGTCCTTTTCTATATTTTAGATGGGTCGTATTATTGTTAGCTTAACAATTCTGAATTTGACTTGAACTTTATTTACTGTTCAAAAAATGAACAGGTCCCTTCATAGAACCAGTTTCCAATTTGAAAAAGCCTTTATTTACTTTTTTTTTATGAAAAGCTTTTATTTACTTTAAAACATTACAATATTCCTCAATATCTACTTTCTATCTCATACACACGACCCAGTGTATCATATCCCCGTACATGCCCGAGGCTTATCCTGTTACTGTAGCAAGTTACACATTCTAAGACTGTCCAAACCAATGTCTTGGGGCCAATAAGTTGGCCATCTACACTAAAATTATAATGACATACCGCTTGGGAAGCACGCAATGTTGGTGGACAGTTGGCCGAAGATATACAACTTGTTTGTATTTAGTGGGAATTAAAGTCTTGTTAGTCTATAAGTTATATGAATACTATGTTTTAAGTGCGGAGGTAAGGTGTAAGAGCGTGGAGGTAAGGTGGAGGAGCTTGTGGCTAAATAATTACTCCCGCACGGGTCGATCGTTCAGGTTAAGCTACGCTTGCCGCGGTTAGTCCGTGGATGGATAACCATCTTTTCCTATCAAGATTCCTCCGTGCCTCGGAAAGCACGTTAAGCCGTTGGTCCCGGCTGTCATTTGTAGATCTTTGACAGTTGTTACGGGTCGTCAGAAACCCAAAAGTCTGACAACCAGTCTTACCAAGGGATATCGTGTACCCAGTAACTGGGTTGTGGAGGTCAGATAGGCAGTCGCTCCATGTAAAATATTGGTATTCAGCTGCATCCGGTTAGACTGTAAGCCGACCCCAACATAGTTGGGAAAAGGCTAGGCAGATGGTGATGAGTAAGGTAAAAAGGTTAGGTGGAAATTGTAACCCCAAGGTTTTTTTTTAACTGTTAGATTACAATTTTTTCAACACACTTGCTTCTAAAATTACTCATAAGGCAACGCATTTAGGTTCATAATTCAGCTTATTATACAGTCGTGTTTTTTACTTTACATTGACACACTAGTGAATCTTTATGTCTAAAAACAATGAATATGTTTAAAAATAAATAAACCATATTAGGATACATAATTATGGTAAATCAATCATCAAAATTATCATAATTTCATCAAATTATACATTTTTCACTATTTATTAACCTTAATTTGCGTATTCAAACAATAATTTTGTGTTTATTATATTTTTTGTATGAGCTTTAGCGGTTTAGCCAGTCCCCTTATTTACACCTGCGCGCGCATCACTAACGTGGTGCGCGGAAAAAACAAAAGCAGCGCTGTAATTTCCATAAAAGTTAATAACAATACAAGTCTGTTTTTTCCTCGCAAGTGTGTTGAAAAATGTCGTATGAAACTCGTGTCCATTGATCATAACTCACTTGTATCACAATACTATAAATAAATATTAATGTAAATATAAATAAGTAATGTACTTTTTTGAATAAATAAACCAGGCTTATGAATACATTGGCTGATTATATAGTAAAAATGAAAGGATGGGAAATAAAAAACCTTTTTTAGACGGACTCTACTACCCGAGTGCGGAAAGGTTACAATAACAAACCACAGACAACAAAGTAGTAAAATGATCTAACTATTAATTACATAAAAATCCCTAAATTTGCTAGAGCCCAACCTGTCATGCCAATCAAAAACTACAATTCTATTGACTTTTACCTCAAAATAAATGGCCTACTTAAAGACCACAATGAATTCACCCGCGCTAGTTCGACACAACATAATAGTTACGTCTTCCAAAGAGTTATATAATTTGCCCCTCACTTTCACCCCCATTGTGCGACCAGATGCTCGCTTTGATGGATTTTTGCTACGTCACTTCTATTTTGCGTCTGAACTGTCCGTTGACTAGTCATTCACCATAGAATGCTGAACGGTATGAAATTGGTTTACTTTAACATAATGGGTGTGTTTTGATTATTGATGTATTAATATTAATGAATTGAATAGGTTCAATAGCCATTGGTCAAGATATATTTATTGATAAATCTTATTGTTTATTTCATGTAAATGTCATACCTAATTGTGTGCACACATACCCAAAAACATCTCAATTTAATATTCTTTTGAAAATCATATTTAATTTACATATCTGCAATAATAATGTAATTTACCATCATCAGAGCATAACAATAAACCCATTGCATTTCATTCAATACGTTATTTTTTATGTCACCGTATCAAGTTCAGAACCCTCTTTTTAATCCGGTTCAAACCAGTTTGGGCAGAATCTTGGCGCGTGGACAGCTCACCCCTGATACGGTACGGTTTGAAGGTCATTGAACCATGGGGACCAAAACTAGGGGTAACTCTACGAGAAAAATAATCGATAATTTAGTCTTTTGGCATAGGTGTGCCCCTGGGGGTTTGGGTGAACAACAAAGTGCTGTCGCGTGTTCTTTAAGATATTTTCACGTAATAGTAATTTGATATTTTCAAAAGAGGAGTGGATTATTTCCCTGTAACAGATTAAAAAAATAAAAACATTCATCTTCTCCTCAAACATTTAAAATTTACAATTATTAAATGTGCAATTATTAAAAGTGAAATTTCCACTTTTACTTGAAACGTAAAAAAAAATACAAAACAGTGCATTAATGAAAAACTGCGCAACCATGAGATTTCATATAACATTTCTGCACTGTTTTGGTTCTAACCAAAAAATACGTCCACTGCGATCGATTTCGTAGTGATTAATGATAACTTTACTACGTAGTTGAAACAAAATTACATTTATTAAGCACAGACTAAAAGGCATACAACATATTCTGCGAAATATGTATAATAAAAAAATGTATTCCGTTTTTAAGAAATTAGGCGTTGACCTAACAATTGACTGTACAGATTTTCCCTGCTCGATGGTGAGGCCAGCTTCTAAACATAATGGCTGCACAATTTTTCCCATGCTCCAATAGAAATATCTAAAGAAAATAATTACAAAAACTTTACTAAACATCAGTCTCTCTCTGTCACGAAAGTGATCAAAGAACATCAAGCAATACAAACTCCACTTGTGCGTCTCCACAAAACCAAGATAACTATCGATGACCAAATAGTTTCGTGAATTTTCGGCATGTTTCGTACACTGTCGTGTGATCGTGTGCACTAAGGGTTTGAACACGTGGGGGGTGCGACGCTTTTGAATCATCCCCGTCGCTTTTAAAGGCGAAGGAGACGGATGTGTGATGTGCGATTCGGAGTGGTGTGGAGTCGTTGATTATTGTTATTTTTCAATTAAAATCCTAATGCTTGTTAATTAAATTAAATTCAATTAAAGTGTAATGCACTTTTAGGCAGCTAGTGCTAATCATTCAAAACCATGAGTGCACAATGAATTAGTGCTAATAAGCTACTACGAGTATGATATCTTAACAAAGTCATGGAACTCAAGGTAACTGAAAAATTAAACTAAACGACGAAAAATCAATATAAACTCAATACATTTATGACTTAGGCAACACATGACTGAAAATCAGGTTCCTAGATACAGTGGAGAGCCATTGGACAGGCCTTTGTGTAGCAGTGGACTGCTTATAATGATGATACGACGCAATCGTTTGTATCTTAGGACTCATAATTTGATTCTAGAGACCATCTAGTTACAACAGCGACTCCACAGACTTCTCTGTCCCCCAAAACTGTGCGCTAAGAGAAGGGCTCGGACTTGGGGACGTTATTGATTTCCATTATACGCGCACCGCCGCTCGTCATCTTAAAGACGTGTGTCGCGTTTCGCACACTTTTATATAGCATTACACTTTTATAAGTGTTACACTTTTTCATTGTGTGTCAGCATTTCTGTACCATTATTATGATATATTATGGAAGAAGAAAATATACTGCGCTGACGATAAATAAATTGGGGGGCAGGAGGATTGTGATGATCATAAAATATTAAAGACAAGAAAGTTTGTCATCATAAGGCCCGTATTTATAGAACGTTACTCAATACTTGATTTAGTTTTAAGTAATGCTTGAATATCGAGTAACGTTCTATAAATACGGACCTAAGACATAAATGAGGGATCACAAGTTGCCAGAGTATTAGTCTACTAGAGCATTGTTACCTACTATCTGCAAGAATTCAGAAACACAAAAGAGAAACGCCGGGTTGTTCTGTTATAAAAACATCTCGATTTATCTTTATCAAAATCAGTATTACTTTTAGGGTTTATAATATTCCCCTAAACGTAACCTTACCGTCTGAAATCATTTATGAACATACAAAATACTTCTTCAACAATAAATAATTGAAATCAGTTCACAGCCACATTTCAATATTTTTTTACAGCTACATTTATGAGATGACAAAAGACCGATGAAATAGAATGAAATATAAATGAATGAAGGCGACGCTCGTTGGTATCTGATGAACGAATCGAATGAATTCCTGTGGAGGTGAATGATTCATCTTTCTTGAGCAGAACAATGAAATGAAAAAGATAAGAAAGACTGGAATAAAATATTGAAGGAATACCTATGTAAGAAAGTAATTTAAAAGACGTCGCGTCGTTGAGTAAGGTTGTTCAATGTTATCCACTAAAGAAGATATACGCAACGCGATATTATTAGGAACAATTAGTTTTCGTGAAGACAATGTGTTTTTGGTGGCCGTGGTGGATTGCGGCCCACTTACGCTCACAGAGAGGAGGCCAGGGTCCCAGCTGCAGCAGTGGGATCGTTGTGGCTCGTTATGTAGTGTGTTTTTAGGAAATTGTTTTCTTTCGCTGACGTGCTATTTATCTACTAATAAATCAGCTCTACCTAAACCAAGCAGTCTGCAGCTATAAAAATCTCCTAAGCTGACAGCATTATAAGCCATCATCATAATTAAACACGTCTAATAATTTATAATAATATTGAATTGCTTAAATTGTTACTAAACCCTCTTCCTCTCTCTTAATTCTGCTGTGCGCGACAGGGTGCTTATTGATCTTTTACTTTTTTATACCATCAATGTAATACGTAAGGAAAGCAATAAATAGTTGAGTAATTTCTCATATCAGAATTAAAACAATTAGGATCTCTCATACGAGAAACCTCATCATGAATGATCTGGTTTTCAAACCCCAAGCCATTATTTGCCAAACATAACGCAAATTTATAAATCTATGACTCTGATAAGTATAAAACCATCATTATTAAGACAATACCAGAAGACCTCTCTTTACTCTAAAAGATAAGGCGACTATCTTAAAAAAAATACAAACGAACCGTCCATATATATCTGCCGATCCTCTGTGGGTAATAAAGGGCGACAGTTGGAAGGGATCGGTTATCGTCGCATCTCGGACTCATCGGGAACTATGAATGTGGGTCGGGCTCCCACCGAAGTGAGGATTGTACAGGGAGAATTTTATTTGGGTAGTTGGGAATAAATACATAACTTACGCTGTGACTGCTATGAACTTGCTCGTATGTTATGTGAGTCTCATATTACATCTGAGCTTATTATGGCTAATTCAGTATTACTAAAAGATTATGAAATTAAATTAAATTAAAATGACAAAAACGGAACCCAACGTGCATGACTTGATAAAAACTTTGAATGATCAGCCTTCTGCCCTTATCCCAATTTATTTGTGGTCGGCACAGCATGTCCCTTTCTTCCACACTTCTCTATTAGTCGTCATCTCGGTAGTCACCCCCTTTCTAGCCATATCATCTTTCACACAGTCCATCCATCGTTTCTTTGATCTTCCCCTACTCTTATAGCCATCAATTCAATTCAATTTTTCAATTCAATTTATTTAATTCAGTAACAATTAATTTTGCGTTCGAATATTCATACTCAGCTACGAAAATTCATATCAACATTCATACTCAAGCAAACTATGAATGTTTACTTCAAAAAGTACAACTGTATTAAATAACCGCAGCTCAGCAAAAACATATTATCAATGCTCATTATGCGATTATATTTTTAACTTTTGTTTTGTTTTGTCATAAACATTATATATTCAACAATAATAAAATAATAATTAATTTCATGATTTACATTAAATATATCTGTAATTTTTATGGTGTACATTATAAAGAGTATTCTATTCTATTCCTTATTTTTTTTATTTACGTAAACCAAAAAAGCTTACCCACGTAGAGACCTTTAATCACCATGAAGAAAGTTACGTAGAATCAAATTAGAATCATTTCAACATACAAATATAACCCTCTCTTTTGTCTACACCCTTTGTAACTCGGCGGGTATAATTAGTAAACCTTAGTCGTTATATGAAGTGATATTACGTAGTTGGGGGTGAAAGGGAGAAAAGGGGTATAGCGCCCCTTCTCACGTGGCCCTGGAAATAAAGGGGCAACCATTGGATATTAAGAAAAGTACCTACCTGTATACCTAATATTTTCAAATTAGTTTTGTAATTTCTTTGAAAGTTCTAAGCAAAGTTGTATTTAACTATCTGATATTTTTTTTAGATCAAGAGTAAGGATTCCACTGTGCAAGCTAGAAATAGGTATGAATCTAAATAGGAAAGGATTTCGTAAGTGTGAAAGCTAGAAATAGTTGCGAATCATAAAAACCTTCTGTGCCATCAAAGGCTTCTATGTTTTTAGCATAAAATTATTAACTCTGCAATATACTTTTTTTGAACATTAATAAAATAAAAAAAGTAGAAATCAGTGTAGAGTAAGTTTTCAAGGTTTAATAAAAATAACTGCAAACTAGTTGCTATACTTACTTTAAAAACCGGCCAAGTGCATATCGGACCACGCACAATGAAGGGTTCCGCAGTTGGGATGAATTGATCCCAAGAACAAACTTAACATTGTTGTTTAAAAACATGTTCCCCATAAATATATTCCAACTTCAAATGTAAGTTTATACGCACATATTTGAGTGATTTACCATTTTATTTTAAAACCATAGACTTCTTATAAATTTTCCTCTAATCTAAAAGTATAGAACAGACTATTCCCTGTATTTTTCCCAAATTGTAGACTCAGCCATATCGCAGATAAGGGGGGAATGGTAAATTTTCATATATTTTTTATTTAATAACTTTAAATTAATTATTTTAAAATATTAAAAGATATATAATTGTTTGAAATCCTCATAACAAGTCATTTCATTTTATATGTCACACACTAGGCAGTCGCTCCATGTAAAATACTGGTATTCAGCTGCATCCAGTAAGACTGGAAGCCAACCTCAACAAAGGAAAAGGCTCGGCAGATGATGATGAATCTATGTTTTCCCACAGTTTGACCTACCAAAAACTTCTAAGCCACAGACAATATATCAAAATACTCTCACAATTTTGATACGAGTAACAGCTACTTCATATTACCGGACGACCTACTCAAGCAGTCTGCTGACCTCCCTAGGGCCCGAAGTTCCACAACTGGTTAAGATTTAATTAAAGCTTCCACAACTGTAGCTAATATGCTAAGCCAATAAACTGCTGCGGTATATAGACCATCAGTTGTACAATATTCATCTGGGTAGAAGCTTCTAAGTCATTGCTATTCCGATTTAATGCTAGGGTACAACTTGATGATACAATTAAACTTGGTAGCTATTCATTAAATGTAGTTAGTTTATCAGTGGTTTTGTAAAGAATGCTTCTATTTTTGAAACGTAAGAAGTGGTGCTGACTTAACTTTAATTTTTAATAGTTTTTGCATAAAACCCACGCAAAAGAAGAGGGTAGATACCGAAAACTAGTCAACCAAATAAATTTTCTTAACTCCCAAACATATATGTAAATATTCGTACAAGTTACACAACACTGTAATATAGAACACGCATGCAGAAGTAAGGACTACCCTGATATAAATAATTGTGTAACCCCCAGGCAAATAGGACGGACCTGAGGCTCCGAGCTTAACTTCCAACAATCCTCGGAATAGGACAAAGATATCTACAGAATACTGATATTGTGTATGAAACTACGTATGTCGTGGATGTTACTGAGGGGATAAGAGGAATAGATTCGTTTTTATATGCCTTCAGGGTTGGTTTGGTCAGCATTTTAGTTGATAGAACCTTTATAGTTTAGGATATTATTATAAAGGAGGAAAAAACCGGCGAAATGTGGGTGTACTAATAAAGTACAACTCTGCCTAACCCTTCGGGAATAATAGGCGTGATGTTATGTATGTATAAAGGATCCGACGGTTGATAACAACCACCAATGTGCGCTTTTAAAATTTCTAAATTAAGAAAAAAGAATAACGTATATTTGGACACAGTTCGTGAAACACAAAATACAGACAACAAAATAAAAAATCACACTAATATTATAAAGGCGAAAGTTTGTGAGTGTGTGTGTATGTTTGTTACTTCTTCACGCGCAAACGGCTGGACCAATTTCGATAAAATTTTGTATGGGGGTAGCTGACACCCTGGATAATACATAAGCTACTACATTTTTGTCCTTTTAATCTGGTATTTGGTAGTCTGATTTTTTGCACCAAACATGCATTTTTCCCGCATCATATGCATTTTGCAACTTAGAATACGCAAGATTGATGATAACTTTAGTTTTCTAAAAATTCAGATAGATGGCGCTGCTCAGTCTTAAAACACGCATACGCACTGCTCGTTGATAGATTCGACCTAGATTCTGAATCACGCTATGGTTTCGTTCGCACTATGTATTTATTATTACACCATATATTCACGCTATGTATTCTATCGCAACGATTCTAATGAACTTTCACTTCAAAAATAACAAAATAAAATTAATAGTTTTGTAGTATGCAGTCTAATTGTATCCGACCTCAGAGTAACATATGCTATTAAATTTATTTTATCATCACATCACACTAATATTATAAAGGCGAAAGTTTGTGAGTGTGTGTATATTTGTTATTTCTTCAAGCTAAAACGGCTGGACCAATTTTGATAAAATTTTGTATGGGGGTAGCTGACACCCAGGATTAAGACACTACTTTTATCTACTACGACGCTACTTTTTATCTCGATATTCCCACGGGATCGAGACTTACGCGGGTGAAACCGCGGGGCCCAGCTAGTTGAACATAATGTTTTAACAACAATAGTGTGTGCCTCACGGCTGCGCCAAAAGGGTTCATTTCAGCTTGAATGGCAGACAGATGCTGTCTGACGCTGGTTTTCTAATGAACCTTGACAAGTGACCGAGTCTAATGTCATCATTTTGAGTTAATTTATTTTTGAAGTCGTTTAAATTCATTTTTTATTTCGTAATTTTTAGTTTTAAGTAAAAACTGGAATATAAAATTTTTAGTTCTCGCCGCGGATTTGTACTGTTGGTTGGTTTCGGCCATTTTTGTTTTTTTTATGATTTTAAGGGTTCCGTAGTCAACAAGGAACCCTTATAGTTTCACCATGTCCGTCCGTCAGTCTGTCCGCGGCTTAGCTCAGAGACCTAAGTACTAGAAAGCTTAATTTGGCATAGGTATACAATATTAATCACGCCGACAAAGTGGTAAATAGGTAATACGGGCTGGTGTCCGCAACTCCACGTCAATGCGCGTATTTTGCGTACGGGTGGGAAAATCGGTTATTCGATCTACCCCAGCTCCTCAAGGAAGGCCAGCAACGCTTTGGTGTTACTGACAATCTCACGTAGAATACCTGGGTTACCGAAGTACTTTGCCTGTATGTGGCGACCACCGGACAGTTTAACAGCACATGAGCTGTTATCTCGTCGTCCTCCATGCAGGCCCTGCTGACTGTCTGTGACTCCTGTGACAAAGAGGTGTTTATTAAATGACCCATGGCCAGTTATAGCCGCTGTAACTGTACGCAGCTGTTCTTTAGTTAGTTGTAGAACCCGTTTCGTGAGGCGGCCGTCGATAGTAGGGAGTGCCTCCTTCGCCTACCTGCACTCACTTTGGTCCAACCATAGTTTGTGATGTTGGCCCCTGGTTCGTTTCTTTACCAGAGTGCGTAGATAACCGACGGGGAGTGGCACGATGGGGTCAGGTCCCACAGGTGCCAAGCTAGACCACCTTCTGGCGAGTTCGTCGGCTGCATCGTTACCTAGCGAACTGCTGTGTTTTGCTTTGATTTTGTTGTGCTTTGATCCATTGAATGGTTATATAATTGAGGCAACCCACCTGGTTGAGGCGCTGGTGGCACTTGTATATCAGCCCAGAGTCAACTATGTGACTGTTTAGCGCTTGCAAAACAGCCATGCTGTCTGAGAGAATGCGTATCAAGTGGTCCTTAACTTTCCTGGCCATGATCGCCGAAGCTGCAAGAGAAATACACATGCATACGGCCTGGAACACTGTGTTATGGACTCCCAGACAAAGAGGTAAAATATAATAATGAAAAAAAAAAAAAATTGTAGAGTAAAAGAAAATAACATCCCTACTTTACGCGCAAGGGACGTAAAGTATGGATGATATTTCTTTTTCTCATCTATCCCATGGTGTGCGGTATAGTTGGTTGAATAGGCCGATCAAAAATATTGCGGGGTCTGTAAAAACCATTTTTCGATTCAGGGATCCATTTCCGTAATATGAAGCTGTAAAGGTTATCGGTCCACCTTGTTGGAGGCCTTCCAACGCAACGTCTTCCGGTACGCGGTTACCACTCTAGAACCTTTCGGCCCCAGCGGCCATCAGTTCTGCGAGCAATGTGCCCTGGGCACTGCCACTTAAGCTTGGCAATTCTTCGGGTTATGTCGGTTACCTTGGTTCGCCTGCGGATCTCACCTTCACCTTGCGAAGTCAAGGCAAGCCTTGTGAAGACCGCAGGTATCCGCTGGATACGGGAAGCACAGAACTAGTCGAAGTGCTGGTGCTTGGAGGAGGCCTATGTCCAGCAGTGGACGACTTTCGGCTGAAATTATAAACCATAAAGTGCAATTTTTTGTTAGAGTCTAGTGCCAACTAAATGGTTGCTTTTAGCTATGTGAAAAAAATCATGGCATTAGTACATATTATAACGAAGTGAAAAGGAAATTATTACAGCTTAGTAGTGCCAAGTTAACAAGTAATAGTCGACCAATTTACATTTGTAGTTGGATTGTATGGGAAAACATGTATTTCAACTACAGTGTTATGTTTTGTTTTTGTGATAAATACATCCCAACTACGGAACCCATCATTGTGCGTGGTCCGACACGAACTTAGCCGGATTTTTTCTTACATGCGCTAGAGTTTGACCAAGGGTTTGAAATGTTTTCCTTTTGACACCGCACCCGTTGCTCGTACCAATAAGCCTGGCCGTCACACTTCACGTATTAGTCCATAACTTACAAACTAGTGAGGCGATTTTGATGAAACGTGCATTGTTCCCTAAGTTGAAGTAAATGTAAGTCAACTCACGTCAAATAGTCACAATCCGATTTATAGTTTCGGAGAAATGCGTGGACAAACATACATACTTACATGCACCTTTAAAAATGTTGTATATTTGTTTGGAAGCCCTAATAGATATTATCATATGTGAATATATTGCAGTTCCAATAATATTACATACGTACGTATCGAATTGATAACCTTCCTTTTTTTGAAGACGTTAATAAATAAAAAAAGCGCACGATGGCAAAGGTATTTCATGTTTTATGAAATGTACTAATTGATGAAGTGTCATTGATACTAAGGCAGCTAATCTGTCAACTTTTTTTTTAATCAACCTTTATTGTCCCACTGCTGGGCAAGTTAGGACGATTAGGGTACTTTAAATTGATGTGTTGGTACACACATTGGAAAGTTTTTTTGGTGTACTGTTTGTATTTGAATGTAAATATTTGCTAAATAAGTTTAAATGGAATCAAAAAACAATATTTAGATCAAACAAACCGCGATCAAACTGTCTATTGCCACAGTCAAAATATTCAGTGGTTACCATCAAATAGTTATCTATAGCACTAGAACAGAATCCTATTTTGAATGATTTATTCTAGCACAAAACCGTAAAATAAATAAAAATAAATTTGGCTGTAGCTAAAAGTTGCAACAGAATATTATTGATAGCAATTGGTGTTTCGTACAAAAAGCGCATGATATTGATGCAAAATGTGCTCATCTCTTTATCGATGCAGACAATGATAATAAAAACAATGAGTAAATAATACACGACTTAAATAAAATTAAGAAACATAGTTAAAGACACTCAACCAGACTTCAAAAATCATTCACAAAGACCAGTCTACCAATAACATCTTATGCATGGCTATATCGGTACATTTTTAGGAAAAGCTTAGTGTTTATTTCACAAAGATAGGGACCGGTTCCTTACTTTAGATTCATTTACACAAATGAAACCGGAACCTCAATAAAACTATAAAATAAAACCATACATTATAAGCACCGTCCACTGAATGTTGAGTACTGGAAACCCGCGCAGTCATTGCGCTCACATAAACACTTTGTGAGGACTCATCGTGATCAAATGCTGGTAATAAAGATAGATTAATGGCATCCCACCGAGCCGAGCGTTGCCGAACTTTGCCGAACTAACATGTGAGAGCGAAGTACGAATTGCAGAATAAGTTTTATTAATGGTTTTTGGTTCTTTTTTTCGGGTTTTAAACTGGGTGTAATTTTGTTATGGAGTTTTTGTCATTTTGTTGTATTTGGCTTTGATAGTCTGGCTTTACGGTCTTTTATGCAAAACATGTTAGACTCAGTTTCAAAAACACCACTGCATATTCAATTCTTTCGTTGGAAAAGGTTATAAAACAAAATTATATAGAACTGGTTATAAAAATTGAGTTTTTAATCATTTTGAACAATGCAAATTGTACAATAACAATGTTTCCATTTCAAAGCCCACAAATCATGTTTTATTAGTCCACAACATCCAATCTATTTCCAAATCAATGCACTGTTTCAATAAAAACCCATTCATCAAAATCATTTTTTTTTGCCAACATTACCGTCGATGCAATCTATCTAGACGAGTCTTGATTTATTCTGTTACTGCTAAGTGTGCCTGCTTGACAGCCAAAAGATTTATTACTACATTTTTTCCGCTCCAAAGGTAGAGCCAATGTTTATCTGAACCAACTATCTAAATACGGTGGTATACTCGTATTAAGTGAGTTGTATCTGCCTGGTTCATTCTGATCGTATAAGCGAAAAAATATTTTCGTGGTAAATCCTGCTGAGCTTTCTGATTTTACCGTATCAAGTTTTCCTTCTTTTTGAACTTGTGAGTTATGTTATGGTATTACTTGTATCCACACAACTAAAAAAACCTTATCCTTGTCAATGTATACTGCGTCACACACATTCACATTTTTACAAGGTCTAACTAAATAGAATTTTCATGTTCAATGCGACATCTTATCTTTATCAAACATACCTCTCAAGTGTTGTAATTAAAAGCCTGAATCTATCTCACCTTTAAAGTCGAAGAATTCCTAATTTTTGAGATTTCAGTGCACTTCATCATCATCATCATCATCAAACCATAGCAGTCCACTGCTGGACATAGGCCTCTCCAATTGCATGCCATTCAGCTCGATTCTCGGCAACTCTCATCCAGCTGCTACCAGCCACCCTGCGAAGATCGGATCGTCGCTCCACCTAGTTTGAGGGCGTCCCACTTTACGTTTGCCGATTCGCGGTCTCCACTCAAGAACACGTCTACCCCAACGGTCATCGGTTCTGCGGCTAGTATGGCCGGCCCATTGCCACTTCAGCTTGCTTATTCTGTGGGCTATGTCGACAACTTTAGTTCTCTGCCGGATCATCTCGTTCCGGATTCGATTCCTCAGAGAGTGGTGGTGCCACTTCACTAAACTTCAATTTCCAATAATTTATTTTGTCTATAACCATTTACAAAATACAAATACAAAATAGTTTATTGTTTCAATTAGCATAATCAATACATTTACGTGTTTGGAGCCTTCTTTTAAGCAAAACAGTGTCTGTATTAGGAGACTCCGCGCTTCCATAACATTGAAACTGGAATTGGAATTTAAACCCCAAATTTATTTTGAACTACTAAATTTTTGCAAAAAATGAATGCTATGAGCAAGTAGGTAAGCAACGTTTGCCTTTTTCTGTTCTGTATTTCTAAAATAACAGTCGTTTGCGAAACTCCTCAGTACATTAACAAAATTGTGTTCACTAAAACAAAGAAGCCCTTTGCGCAACTTCAAAAACAAAGCAACGGCAATTTTATACCCAACTTTTTGTTCAACAAAAGAAAATATCCTTTTCCCAATAATACTAACGACGAAAATTGACGCTTCACAAAAAGGGATCCAAATTATTATTCCTGCTTTGTTTGTCGTCATCAAAAGGAAAAACCTTAAAGATATCTTTAAAAATCCATTTCAGAGTTATCCGGTAAAAATGCCTCGGGTGATTTTTTTATATCCATATTCACTATTTCAGAAGGCTGGGGTGAAGGTATATGGTGACACACGGTAACATAGATTAATGATACAAATCTGAAATTTTTTAGTTAAGTATGTTTTGGAGGATTAATGAAGAGTGATTAATTGTTTTAGAATAACGTAGCGATGTTGAAAAGTTTATTATAAAAAACATTGCACGTCATCGTCGTCGGTCACTTCAGACCATATAAATTAAAATTAAAACTAAGTATTGTGGCAATATTGCTATCATGGTTTCGTAACGTAACACTTTCATCAGTCTGTAAGCAAAAATTATTTGTGAGGTATTGAAGAGTAACAATTCATTAGGGAAAACGGTTAGAGGCTGAAAACGTTGAACTAACTTGATACAACCAACATGGACTAATATTTATTAATTTAACGAGTAAATCAATCGTGGGCCAAAAATAGCTCCGTGAAGCACCTCACAGTGTGTCTCCCATAAAACTCAATAGGACGATGGGTGTGACCGTTTTATTCTGCCGTCTCCTCGGCTTTGCAATTCGCTCGCCGTTCACAGGGCTACAACGAAGGGGAAGTGCCCAGATGTCATCCTAACAAATTATTTACTACCCTTCCTTTTGTCGAAGGCCTGCATCTCCATATTTGTTATTGCGAAAACGGTGTCAACCGAATTTCGGGGCATACCTGGAATTGGATGGCGCAATTCATCTTGATTCTTTTTATGGAGCAAATAGGGTTTGATAGAGTATGTAAGCCTGGTAACCATTTGTTAATGTGCACGGGTTTTGGCGACAGATAGAAAATGTTCGGATTGTGACAAAATATTTTTTTGAGGATAATTGAAATATCTTAAAAAAAATTGTATCCTGTTGCTGTGAATGTTGAATTTTATGTAACGTGAAGACTTTAATTTCTTAACATTGGCTTCTGTCAATGTCATAACATCATCACGCCTTGATTCCCCAACGGGTTGGGCAGAGGTGTACCCGTAGTACACCCATTTTGCCAGCTATGTTTAGTCCCATGTAATAAGGGGCGAACCTATTGCCATCAACCGGGCACAAGTCTAGACTCCGGGCTGTTACTGTGAAATTTTAAATAGCAAGACCCAATATAACTTTTCCCGACCCGAGAATCGAACCCAGAACCTCATGCTCAGCAGTAGCGCTTGCAACCACTAGACCAACGCAACGAGGCAGTTCAACTCTAGTTCTATCAATTTCAATACAAAAATAAGCTAGTCCTTACAAATAATTCATATAATTATTTCCTTCAGCTCAATAATTTTGTACTGAATGCGATAAAGTTTTACATATAAGTTTTATTTCAT
The DNA here is from genome assembly GCA_963921375.1 of Tiliacea citrago. Taxonomy (NCBI): domain Eukaryota; kingdom Metazoa; phylum Arthropoda; class Insecta; order Lepidoptera; family Noctuidae; genus Tiliacea; species Tiliacea citrago. Next base: position 26,747,512 of record OY992787.1, on the reverse strand, counting down.
CCATTGATTAGAAATGTCTGTGTGAACTTCATCACACAGACATAGCGTTCTATAGGGCTGGCCGGAAACAAACGCAGGTTATAAAAAAGTCACCGGCACATGTTGCAGTGGAGAACAGTGACCACACATACACTTGTGCTCTAATAGTACCTACTGGCTCTCGACTATTGTTAATGGATTAATGTAAAGTATAGAGGGATTTTCCACGAAGTTTTTGTGGAAAACATCATCATAATGATCTTTGCTCTTATAATCATTGTAGCTGCAGAGGCATAGCATAATATAGCCTATAATGTTCCCACTGCTGAATTACAGGCCTCCATTCTTCGACAGGGAGTGGGCTGTAAATAAACACGCAGACCCAGTGCGGGTTGATAGATGTCACGTATTCGAATTTTCGGCTCTAAGATATGCCGGTTTCCGCACGATGTTTTCCTTCATCGTTTTTTGAGTAGTGGTGATGAAATTATTTACACAATGTAAAGCGCCTGCCTGGGTATGTCGTAAGTCGGGACCGTTACCACTGGGCTCCTGCTCATTAGCTGCAAAGGGTAAAGATAAAAACACAGATGATGCTGCTGGGAATCAAAATCAGATGTACCTAAGTCATGAGCTGCATGATTAGGTAATCTCACTCAGAACAAGAGGCACTGCAACTGAATAAGGTTCTCATATGAAACAATATCAGGTTTCATTAACACCGTTGGTTGTATTATTTTCTTTCTCGTCCTTGTCACGCGCTGAGGTATTAGTAATTTCAGACTTTAACATTTTTACCACGTCTGTAATTTTAAGGAAAATTGTTGTAGCACAATCCGTGTACCTACAACCACGTATTGCCATATTTTTGTCGAAACTTGAATTTACGCCACACGTTTAATAGAAATGTTGGATACATTTTGACTATCAAATACTTCAACCCAGAATTTCAACTCAAACATCTTTCTCTCGCATTTGAGTAGGTATTTTCCCGTGATTTAGATACCAAATCCAGCTCATAACAAGGCGAAATGCGAAAGATAAGTACAAACAAAGCTGCAGCGTACTTCATGCAACATATGTGGACGACTCTTTTATTGCTGCGTCTGTGTTCGTGTTATTGGTCGAATTCATCCGGGGTTTAATTCCATTGCATGTGTTTTTATATCGTCCGCTCTGTTGCCTTTTTTGCGTGTTGGGGCTTAGAAGAGTTATGCCGTTAATTGAAATGTACTTGCTTTTTTATTTGTGCTTTTATGTGTTTTTGAGGATGAGAAGTGTGAATTTTATTTTGTGGTTATTTTGTATTTTTGAAAATATTTTACATTTTCAGTACGAATTGAGAAATGGGTCTGAAAAATTAAAAAGATAATCATATTGGTTTAGTGCTACGAGTATGAAGATAAAAGACCTTGAAGGGCTTACAATGCCATGGATGTACACATCCAGCGTATGAGAATAGAACAATAATTATTATTGGTGTCATTCAGACTCCGATAAAAGGTAAACACAGACAAATGCAAATTCATTTTATTTGCCACATAAATATCGCTTGTGTTAACCAAAAACTTTTTCTTAAATGGAGCACATTTAAATTACCAGAGAAATTTCTAACCGCTTCCATCTTAAATGTACCAAAATTATTTAAAAGCTGGCTGCTATTTCTCTAGTGTGATTTTCAACATATACCCACAACGCCATTTTATCTCATTCACACAAACCTAAACACAACACAGTGAAGAAATTAGAACATCCAACTCTCATCTGCCGCATACATGCAAAATATCGTATAACCTCCCATATTTGTTTTCCATTAATCCGCTAGTTTCCCAGAACAAAGTAAACACGATTCGACTAACTGTTGTAACGAAACTTCACTTGGAGTATACTCTCTCTCGCTTTAACATAAGTGGTAAGAAAGAGATGGTAGCACCGCGATGCTGTGTTGTGATAATGCACAGTGTATCGCTCTTTGAAAGGATGAAGTAATCATCTTTGAATATGGTAAACAGTTGAAAAATATATTTTAGATAGCTCAAGGTTTACGCTCGGTTACATTTAATATTATTGTTAGGCATTTTGGAGCTTCTTGTTATAAGGCTTATCAGACAAAGTTATATATACCTAATTCTGCAACCAGCCTGGTTTTTCTTAGCTATAAATCTGCCTAGCCTTTTTCTAACTATGTTGGGGTCGGCTTCCAGTCTAACCGGATGCAGTTAAATACCAGTTTTTTACATGAAGTGACTGCTTATCTGACCTCCAGAACCCAGTTACTCGGTAACAAGGTACCCCTTGGTAAGACTGGTTGTTAGACCTTTTTTGGACTTCGTCTACCCGTAACGACCGTCAAAGACCTACGAATGACAGCTGTGACCAACGGCTTAAAGTTCTATCTGAAACATGGAGGGGTCTCGATATGTGATTGATGGTCACGCATCCATAAACCGACCACGACAAGCATCGTTCAACTTTCGATTGTCCCGTGGAGCTGATATTTATCGACGAGCCCCTCATATTTTACTTGGCTACAATTTCCATAAAAATTACTGGCACATGACATTTCCACTTTGACTTGAAGATTGCCAATGTGATGCATCGACCCATTTAGTACTTACTAACTGTGAGTAGGTGGCCATTTTCTACGAGACGAAGTATCCGCCTGACCTGAAATACATGATAAAAGACAAGTTGGTATGCCACCAGATTTATCTTTATCAAAAACGAAACATGGATAATATTTTAGATTTGAGATAGGGGGTTGCTTGGCAAAGATTTATAAAAGTCAACCCTCAGTCACCACAGCAACACCCACTGACATGGACCTTCAACCAACTGTTTTGATAAGACTGGAACTAAATCCTTAGTAGTAAACAAAACGGCAAATTCAAAGTAATTTATTTTGGAATTCATTACAACTCAGCCCTTAAGGCCGTGTCATTATATAGTTGCAACATATTTCATCATTTTTCATCATTGTCATACCTGAAGGCCCTAGACAATTAGGGATGGCTTTCAAAGCGTTTTTTATATTCACAACGAAAGAACGTAAATCGTGGAATGAGAGAGGCAAAAATGTATAGCACTGCCATGTAGTCCCATACATTTGTGACTTCCCCATGATCGTTATCACTTTGTTTAGGCCCCTGGATACATACTGCTCTATAGTATTTTATTTTATTTATTTTGGTGGTTACAAAATAATGATTTTTTATATCTCAGAATTTTAAGACCTACCCTTGGAACTTTTACGATACGAATATTGCCCAAAGCTACGAGCAAGCTAGCAAGCTGCATTGTGTTATACAACTATATAGGTAAAATAACATAGCAAAACAAAATTAAAGCAATTACAAAGAGTACAGCTTATTCCGGTACCGTGAGGTCCGGTCATCTCTTCACAAATGTACACAGTAGCGAGTGCGTTTTATTGTCCCACAGATCGTAAGGGCCTGACGCGCAACATGCAAATATGCGTTCTGGTTACATTGTTTATGCTATTGTTTTATATTTAAAAAATATTGATAGTTATAGTTTATAAGTTAGCATTGTAAATAGCATTTTGGTATAATGAATTACCAACGTTTGATCATGTTGATCATGTTCATTAACTTTGCCCATTGCTGGAAAATTGTTGAAAATAGATGAACACATATCACATTGAAATAACTACTAAGAAAAAAAAAACCTAAGAATATATTATGACATTCTAAGTAGTTTTCATTAGAATATTACCAAAGTAATTGATAAAAACTAAAAACGAAAGCATAGGCTGCGGAAACCGAAAACCCCCGGTATCGTGGCGAACTTTGAGAGAGGCCTATGTCCAGCAAAGCAAGCAAAAACGTACAAAGCCAAAAATATCATAGTTGACTATGATTTATTTTTACTTTGCACATTATTCAGCACCCAATGCAACCACCAAAACTTCCTAATACAATTTAAATGTACTACATATTATGAAGACAGTGGATATGAATAGTTAACGCCTTCAGTAATGGTGTCCGGAACTACAATCGTACTCGAGCATACATTACCCGAGTGCCAAGCAAGCTGATGCGATAACTGGCATTTGAATGAAGTACGTACAATAAAAAACAAGGCATAATAGATACGTTATAAATTAATAGTGATGACATACATAATTATAATATTACCTACCTGAGCACATTGATAAAATAATTTCGATGATAGCTTTTTTAACTCAAGTGTGCATCAATTGCTGCATCGAGATAAGGCATTTATTTTAGCCAGTAGTTTTATTTTTATTTTAGAGTCTAGTCTCTATTATATTTCCTCATATGGTTTTTAGTGTTTTAATCTGTATTGCTCCAACAGCGTTCGGTTTTCATTCGTTATTTCATTCTTTTAAATTCATAAGAAGATTTAAAAACTGTAATTAAAAAACCGGAAAAAAACTGGTGTCTGTGTGGTGCCGGACGTAAAGAATAGCATCACCCTATTTCTTCCCGTGGGTGTCGTGAAAGCCGACTAAGGGACTTACTAGAGAATGGACAGCAGCGTTCTATATGCATTTTAACACCATATTGCGATCGCCAACCCGCCTGCCAAGCATGGCGATTATGGCAAACCCCCCCCCTTTGGGGGAGGCCTATGTCCAGCAGTGGACGTCTTTCGGCTGAAATGATGATGATGAATGATGAAATAAAAACTTATTTTGCTTTTTTCTTTCTAAGCGCTGCAATAACAGAACAGCAACAAACTCTTAAACAATCTCATCATAAAGAACCTTTCTAAGAAAAACATTACAAAAAACACATTTTTTCTAATCCCCCAGCATTATGTATACGCCTTTCTCCACTTTTACTGCCTGTTACTTTATTCGGAGTAAAAAAAAGTAATTCGGCTATGATGCCTTTATTACCGGCCGTAGACGTATAGAGTTATAGCCCTTCTTATTTCGTTAGATAGCCCTTTGTTTAGAGGACATATAACTTTTTATATCGGTGTCTGTCATCTAGTTTTTGTGTTTATAGCTATTTGCTTTTTCGATGATGCTGCTCACCTTAGTTTATTAGCTGTGTCGTGTTTTTCAGGAAATAAAGTTTTGGGAATCTGTTTTTCATCCCAGGCTTTTTAGACAGGTCTAAGATCTAAATAGAACAATCTCTATACATACACCTAGGAGAACCTACAAAGTACTGTAGAAACGCTACAAGGTCTTAATGAAATGACTGTGACCCAGCCTCGCCTTTAACCAACTATATTGGGATTAGTTTCTAACTAGATACGTATGTAGGTATTTGTATTTTGTACTGAGGACTGCTATCTGACCTCCGCAATTCAACTATACTGGTCAATCATCAGCTATGAGAATTTCGGGCGCCTGACTAGCCGTTTTGGCAGAGTTGTGTGAAAATCGAAACTGTTGGACTTACATAGTCCCCAAGGCATAAACCCGGGTCTCGATGTATGAAGGATTATTTTTGGTTTTCCATATTCTATGTTTCGTTCGTGTATGATTTACCTACGATTCGAGATAAAATAATATTTTTATTCTATCATTTCATCGACATATTGAAAACTGGTACAACAGAACCCTTTCGCAGCTAAATCTAATACATATAGACTGAAGTTTGAACAACCACACATGGCTTCCTTATTGTTGAGGCAATAAAGTTCAATATTGTTTAACAAAAGGATAGTTTGGAGTATAAAGTTGACAATGGCAGAGTGCGCAGCGCCAAAATGTTTTGAGCAAATATTCATTGAATGTAAATCCACCGAGGCCGTTTGGATTAGAAGTGGTATGTATACCTATACTGTATACGGTAGCAATTTTAAAACGTAAAGCGAATTGTTATTGATTTGTTTCGAGTTGGTGGGTTTGTGGGGGCTTTTTGTCACGGTAATTTTCGCAACGCAGAAACGCGTCAATTTGCATGAAATTACTGTCAGGAGAGTAGGCTAAATAGAATTGATTGAAATTCTGATAAGCTATTACAAAAAATGCCAAGAATTCAACTTAGTACTAAAATATTGCGGATACGAGTATACAATCCTTGGAAATTTTTACAAATATTTTAGGGTTTTGTTAGTGTGTGCATCTTACACGTAATTTTGAATGACATTATTTTTCTAAAAACAAATATTGCCTCATCATCATCCGCCTTGCCTTTTGTTCCGTTGGTTGGCTTCTCGTCTAACCAGATGCAGCCTGCTGAATACTTAACAAAATTGTACAGCCATCCACAACCCAGCAACAAATACACTGCCTATCCCATTTAAGTGGTCATCAAAAATAGTAATGAAGAGAAATATCCTAAGCAAAATTATAATTCTCCATCACTTGTCCTCAACATAATTTCTCCTCACCTGTTTGTAAAAGCTGAGCATGTAAGTCATAACCTTGATCAGAGATCCCGCGAAGATAATGCCGTAATTACGGCCGCGCCTGCCAGGTAGATTAGAGACCCTAATATCGTGTTACACATATTAAAATAGATGTTGCCTCCCCTTTTGCGAAATCCCTTTGCGTACGGCAATAACAAATCACATTCGAAGATGCGATTTAACTGTAACTAGGTGGATCATGTTTCGCTGCGTGGTTACGGAGTGCTAGTTTCTATCTCTGGGTTGGTATCGTCAATGAGGGCTAGGGTTTATATCATGAAAATGCACATCTCCTGAATACGTTTATCCACCGCAGCAATTACTGGGAAGTCACCGAGAAACGAAAATATTTGAACTGAACGTGACGTCCCGGTGACGGCGATCGTTTGTCGATCGCGACCGAACTCGGCGGTTCATTATGATATACATAATAAAAGCCGTTATAATCTGGGGCCGAGTTTTAGCGGTCGCACCGAACTACTCAAAACTTCGGCGGCCGGGGTAACGGACGTGCGTTGGACACGCGGCCATAGTAAATGTATGTACCGGCGGCGGCGGAGGCGCCGTCAACTCGTTTTCGGTGACGTCCCGATGACGGCTAAGATGGACAAATGCACTTACTCGTTTGGGCAGTAATGAAAGTTTCCTTACAAATTGGAATAGATTTCCAAGACAGCGAGTAAGGTTTTGCGGATAACTCATAAATACGACTGCCTGCCTGTGACTGCCTCGTTAGTCTAGTGGTCGCAAGCGCGACTGCTGAGCATGAGGTCCTGGGTTCGATTCCCAGGTCGGGCAAAGTGTTATTGGGATTTTCCATCAGGAATTCCTCAGTAGCAGCCGGGAGTCTGGATTTGTACCCGTTTGCTGGCAATAGGCTCGCCCCCTATTACATGGGACTTAAACATAACTGGCGAAATGTGGGTATACTTTAGGTAGGTACACCTCTGCCTAACCCTTCCTGGATTACAGGCGTGATGTTAAGTTGTTGTTGTCATAAATACGTACCGTCACTCGTAGATGTTTTTAATAAATCCCTGAGTTTCAATATTTTGCAATCGCCAATCCGATGCTAAACACTACGATTACCTAGAATCCTAGATGATCATGCACCCCCACCGAGTGTGTCTCCACGTTGTCGTCGTGGCGGGGCTTGCGTGTCTCAATGATCTTGGGGGCTTTGCTGGTAGAGCCACTCATGCCGGAAGGCCTCAAGTGAGAGACCAGACTAAGAGAGACATGGGGCGGAGTCTATAACATCTGACTTCCACGAGGGGCGCGCCGTCTGAAGACTTCAACAGTAGTTGGTGTTCTTGGACGGCGCGCGTTTCTCTCCTCATCGTTTGGAGAGTGGGAAGAGTGTTTCACCTCTAGTACGTGTCTGCTCATCAGACATGACTGAGGTGAAAGAGTGGTCTGGGGACCCCACCCCATAAAAAAGGCAAAGCTGTGTTCAGCATCAACAATGGAAGCGCTTCATACAAACAAACTACCCCAGGAGGGTACTTGCTGCTCCGCAGTAGGAGAATCCCTCACCGAGCAGAGCTCGGTCAGTCCCTCGTATTCTGGGGGGGACAATGAACGCTCAAAATCCCAACCGGATTTTTACCCGTCCTTCGGAGACGCATTGAGCCAGGGTGGCTCACTTACCGGTTCTGAGGAGTCGCTGGGTTCTATTCCCAGTACATCCACGGCACCGAAACTCAAAGAAAAAGCACAGAGAGTGCCAAAGGCCCGAGCACAATTTGTGCGCAAAGATCTCTGGGGCATGTCTGTAAAAGTCTGTAGATCTATAATCGAAACCATTGCGCCCTATTTAGCTTTTATATTTAACACCAGTGTGGATCAAGGAGTCTTTCCGGATCTCATGAAACACAGTAAAGTAGTTCCTTTGTTCAAATCCGGAGATAGCAAAGAACCCAATAATTATAGGCCTGTGTCAATTCTGCCAGTTCTCAGTAAGGTGTTTGAAAAGTTGATGCTCAATCAAATGTTACGTCACTTTAATAAAAATTCCATCTTTTATGAACAGCAGTACGGTTTCTCTAAAGGGCGTTGTACCACTGACGCCGGTGTTACCCTAATAAAGAACATTTTTAACGCCTAGGAGGAAGCACAAGATGCCATTGGAATCTTTTGCGACCTCTCTAAAGCGTTCGATTGCGTGAACCATGAGACACTTTTGCTGAAACTAGAGCACTATGGGATTAGGAATGCAGCTCTTGATTTACTAAAATCATACCTAAAAGATAGAAAGGTTACAGTTCAAATAAACGGCGTTAACTCATTGGGGTCTGAAATGGACATGGGCGTTCCTCAAGGTTCGATATTGGGTCCATTCCTCTTTTTAGTTAACATTAATGATTTACCCCAATTACTTCAAAATCAACCGAAGATGGTGTTATTTGCTGATGACACATCATTGATCTTTAAAATAGATCGACGATCACAAAATCTTGACAAAGTGAATAACTCTATTCTATTCTCTTCTTCAGGTCCAAGATTGGTTCACGGTAAATAATTTGGTACTAAATGAAAAAAAAAACCAAATGTATTAGATTTAAATTACCTAATGTTAGAAGTAGCGAATGTGATATCATATTGAACGGAGAAAAACTGGAATTTATTAATCAAACGGTTTTCCTAGGAATCACTATATACCATAAACTGCAATGGGGACCACATATAACCTCTCTGGCGGGGCGGCTAAGCTCGGCCGCTTATGCTGTTAGAAAGATAAGACAGCTAACAGATATAGAAACCGCGCGTTTGGTTTATTTTAGTTACTTCCACAGCATTATGTCGTATGGCATTTTACTGTGGGGTCGGGCTGCTGACATTGAGTCCATCTTTATTTTGCAAAAGAGAGCTGTCAGAGCAATTTATAATCTCCGTCGCCGCGAATCTCTTAGGGAACTATTTAAAAGGATTAATATTATGACGGTACCTTGCCAATTCATTTATGAAAATATTATGTATGTAAGGAAAAATCTACATATTTTTAACAAGATAAGCGATAGACATAATTTTAATACTAGAAATAAAGATAAAATAGATCAACCATTTTTCAGATTATCTAAAGTACATACATCTTTTATGGGGTACTGTGTTAAATGTTACAACAAAATACCTTGTGTTATATTGAAATTAAATGAGAGAAAATTTAAAACACATAGGTATTAAAAATACACTTTGTAAACAAGCATATTACAAGTTAGAGCATTATATCCAGGACAGGAACGCTTGGAAACATGCTGGTCCAGTTCCATAGGACAATCTAGAGTCTAGACAAAATCAAACTGGTTGCTATTTTTATGGTAAAATCTGTTATTTTTATGATATTGATTTTGCATTCTGTGATAACCTATACTCACACACTGACTTATTTTTTTATTTTTTTAGAAAAACATACTTGTATCATGTTGGTAAATATGTGAACACCACGTATCTATCTAATAATTAAGTTATTTTTCTTTGCTTAGTTTTTAATTCGTTTTACCTATTGTGGTATAGTAATTTTATTCTAGGTGCATCGTCTTCACATATAATCATATAATTAATGTAATCAAACAAAATATTGTAAAACATTTTTAAAAGAGTACCGGTGGAGTTTCTTGCCCATTCTTCTCCATACGAAACTACCTTTTGGAAGGGGCAACTAGAATCAATTCTATTTTTTTTGTAAATTTTGTCGTTCAAAAGTGCCTCTTATGTGCCTATTTGAAATAAATGGTTTGAGTTTGACTTTGACTTTGAGCTCCAACGTTGCAACCTCTACCGTGGGACCCAGTCAGGCCACTGAAGCTGGCGAACTCCTACGGTCTGAAGAGTCGGAGGCGAGGTTTCGGCGTTCTATTGCTCTAGAGATTGGGAGCATGGTGGACGCCAAGCTCGCCGCTTTGAAGAGGAGATTGCCTCCGGAGAAGCCCTTGCGTCCGCCACTCGCCGCCGATGCTCGAAAAGCATCACCACCGGTCGTTCAAGCGCAGGCAATTACTGATAAGGTCTCTAATCCCTCCCAAAAAAAAAAAAATGGTAAAGGCAAGGGCAAAGCAGTAGCTCCAGTGGTCGAGCTACCCCCCGTGTCTTCGGCGTCTACGCAGGCTTTTCAAGTTTTGCAGGATACAGCGAGAACTGAGACGGAAACCTGGTCTTCTGTGGTTGGAAAGAAAACAAGAATTAAAAAATCTCACCAATCCAGCACGAAATCTGGTGCGCCAGCGGCAAAGCAACCGGCCAAACTGCCTAAGGTTCCAACCACGGCAGCCATAACGGTTTCGGTAAGAGAAGCATCATCTGTCTAACTCGTCGAGATCATGTCCGCAATAAGGCAGCGAATCCGTTTGGCCGATCTTGGCATCGACACAGTCGGCCAAAAGAGGGCTGCTGATGGCGGAATGGTGCTTACCATCGCTGGCAACGACTCTTCCACCAAAGCGGACAATCTCGCTAGCCGAATGCGAGAGGTTCTCGCCGGGTCTGACGTGAAGATTTCACGTCCAACTAAGCGAGCTGAGGCAAGGATAATGGATCTGGATGATGCCGTCTCACCGGAGGACGTGGCAGCTGCTATTGCCGAAGTGGGAGGCTGTTCTCCCGCAGACGTAAAAGTAGGAGTAATCCGTCGTCCACGTGCTTCTTTGGGGCACGTCTGGGTCCGTGGCCCGCTGGCGGCAATAAAAAAGTTGGCGTCTGACAAGCGCTTGCGCTTAGGTTGGACGTTGGTAAGGGTTCAAGTTTTGGGGGCGCGTCGTATGATGTGTTACCGATGCTTTGAACCCGGGCACGTCCGCTGCCAGTGCACTAGTGCAGTTGACCGGAGCAGCCAGTGCTACGCTTGTGGAGGAGCTCACAAAGCGAGGGAGTGTACGTCGCCGACCCTGCGGTGTCCGCTGTGTGCAGACCAGGGTCTTCCAGCGGATCACCGGCTGGGGGGTAAGAACTGCGCTCCACGTAAGAAAAACATGCAAACGCAAATGCATGCCCCTGCCACATCGCAAGGATTGGCGCCGGCACCACTGAGTGTGGGCCCTACAGAGGTAATGAATACGTCACCTTCCCAGCCCTAAAAGTTCTCCAGTGCAACCTAAACCACTGCCGCAATGCACAGAATCTGTTTTATCAGACTAGTGTGGAGTGGTCAGCTGCTTTGGCGGTTGTAGCAGAGCCATATGGCCTTCGGGATCATCCTCGCTGGTTCCGAGATACCAAAGACTCTGTTGGCGTTTATTGGGCTGGTGGAAGCAGTTGGCTTCACTGCTCCCTACTAGATAGGGGGCAAGGTTTTGTCTCCGTGGAATGGGGATCTCTGGCCGTAGTGGGCTGTTACGTGTCTCCCAATATTTCGCTCGGCGAATTCGAGGAATATCTGGACGGGGTTGCAAACAGCATTCGACACAAATGCTCACCCCGTCCGGTGCTTGTTCTGGGTGACTTCAACGCTCACTCCAGAGCTTGGGGGAACACCCGGGATACGCCGAGGGGACACGCGATACAAGACTGGGCTGCGACACTTGACCTCCGACTTTTAAATCAGGGTTCCGTGTCCACATGCGTTCGGTGGCAGGGAGAGTCAATTGTGGATCTCTCATGGGCGACTCCTTCTGTTGCCCGCATGGTGTCGGAATGGAGGGTAGCGGAGGAGATGGTCACACTTTCTGACCATCGCCACATCATTTTTGATGTGACACTGCGCCCTTCCGGTAGCCCGAGCCATACAGTTTCTAGCCCACCGGCGCGACGTTGGGCCCTTAAGCGGCTCAATCGAGACATGCTCATTGCAGCCGCCAACGTCGCGACGTGGCCGGAAGATGTTCATTCCCAGGGGATCTCGCCCGATCCAGAGGAAGAAGCTGCTTGGTTCCGGGACAGGATGACGTCGATTTGTGACGCTTCCATGCCCCGGGTCAGATGTGCTCAACGTCTGGGTGCGGTTTACTGGTGGTCGGAAGACATCGCGTGGTTGCGCGTTGTCTGTCTTAGGTCCCGACGCCAGTATCAACGCACTCGACGCAGGAGACAGCCAAGAGCTACAGATGAAGAAATAGCCGAAACCTACAGAGAGTACCGGCAAGCCACTATGGAGCTCATGACCAAATTGCGACCCTGGGTTCCCCCCATCACAGAAACTATGGACCCGGCTTTGCTGGAGAGAGTAGTAAACACGCTCTTTCCAGTAGCTAGAGAGAGCCCCTTGGCGCTCTTGCCATCTTCGGACTACTGGACTGACGAGTTTGGGGTGACTGAGGGTGAGCTTGACCGGGCCGTAAGGCGTATGTCAGCTCGTAACACAGCGCCAGGCCCGGCCGGTATTCCTGGTCGAGCGTGGGTTCTGGCTCTGGCTTATCTGGGGGACCGCCTGAGACGGCTGTTCAACAGCTGCCTCCGTGAGGGCGTGATCCCCTCTGACTGGAAAGAGGCTGGATTGGTCTTGTTGAGGAAGGCAGGCAGAGACTCAGAGTCTCCCTCTGCATACCGTCCCATTTGCCTGCTCGACGAGGTTTCCAAACTATTCTAAAGAATAATTGCCGAAAGGCTCGTTGAGCACTTGTCGCGTGTTGGTCCCGACCTCGCCGATTGCCAGTATGGCTTCCGGCGGCAGCGTTCTACAGTTGATGCGATCTTACGCGTCCGCTCGCTGTCGGAACAGGCAGTTTCCCGGGGTGGGGTGTTAATGGCGGTAAGTCTGGATATCGTCAACGCTTTTAATTCCATGCCCTAGGATGCGATAAGGGCAGCACTAGAACATCACAGGGTGCCCCCTTACTTGCAGTGCATCATCGGAGCTTACCTACGCGACAGGCACATTCGCTATGTGGGTCGGGATGGTAGCGTTCATCGGAGAGAGATTACGTGTGGGGTTCCGCAACGGTCGGTTTTAGGTCCTCTCTTGTGGGATCTCGTATACGATGCGGTCTTACGTGTCGATCTCCCCGCTGGCGGTAATGTCCTTTGCTACGCAGACGACACTTTGGTGTTGGCCGGCGGGGACACTTTCAGCGAGACCATTCCGCTTTCTGAGCTCGGGGTGGCAAGAGTCGTGGCGTCAATCCGCGAGCTGGGTTTGGAAATTGCACCTCATAAAACTGAGGCGCTATGGTTTCATAAACTGCCGAGGAGCAGAGAGCCGCCCAGCTCGTCAGTGACTGTTGGAGATGCGCAAGTCCAGGTGGGTCGATACATTAAGTATCTTGGCCTAACCCTAGACGGTCGGTGGGGCTTCGAAGAGCATTTCGAGCGCCTGGTCACTCGTGTTGGTAGGGCAGTGGGTGCTTTGCACAGACTTCTGCCCAATATCGGGGGACCAAGGGAAGAAGTTCGCCGCCTCTACGCAGGCGTTGTGCGATCGATGGTCCTTTACGGGGTGCCAGTTTGGTCAAACAGACTGTCAGGCGTCCGACGCTGCAGAAACAAAATCAACAGCCTGCAGCGGAAAATGGCTATTCGTATCGCACGTGGATACCGAACGGTATCTTTTGAGGCGGCAACACTCCTGGCACGCTTTCCGCCGCTGGACATCTTGGCAGACATGGACGCGAGGATTTATAACCAGATTCGAGCCATGTGCCAAAGCGGCGATAGCGTACCAGGAAAAGCTATTGTAAGGCTCAGGTGGCTGGAACGGTGACACGCGTTCGAGCGGTGGCGCGAGCGGCTACAGCAGCCGCAGTTTTCGCGCAAGCGCGTTGTCGAAGCCGTCCTGCCGCACTTCGAAGTCTGGCTGAAAAGAGGGGAGCGCATCTCTTACAGGCTCACTCAGGTGCTGACCGGGCACGGTTGCTTCAGTGAGTACCTGAACAGGATCGGGCGTGAGGCCACGGCAAATTGCCACCATTGTGGAAGCGACCTAGACTCTGCACAGCACACGCTCGAGGAGTGCCCTGCGTGGGCCTCTGAGCGGCAGGTTTTGGTCGCCAGGATCGGGCAAGACCTGTCTCTGCCAGCAGTAGTGAGGGCTATGCTGACGGAGACAGAAAACTGGAGGGAAGTTGCCTCCTTTTGTGAGACCGTGATGGTCCAGAAGGAGGCTGCCGAGCGGGATCGTGAGAGAGCCGATCCCGCTCGAAGAAGAAGGCGTCGATAAGGCAACCGCCTCGAGGCCTAACACGCTGAAACCCCCCCTGCATCATTTAATGCAGGCGGGACTTTGGAATCGCGGGTGATCAGAGTGGGGACACTGATTGCCCACCGAGCGATTTCAGGGAATACGGTGGCACTGTGATCACGTGCTGCCCGTGCATAGCGACGCTCAGGGGAGACCTCTTTATAGTCTCCCCAGAGACGTGCCCTAACAGGCGTTGCATTAAGGGGGTTCCGGATTGGTCTATTAAGAGGTAACGGGATCCCCTCCATGTGGTGATGGTGATCACCGGGGTGGTTTTAGTGAGGTAAGAATCCCACACTCCTTGGTCTTTTTCCCCAAAGTCAGGTGCCTTTTGAAGGTTTCCCCCCGAAAAAAAAAAAAAAAAAAAAAGATGATCATGCACACTATGAGGATAGGCAAATCTTCATGCTAAACTGATGACTGCGGCAATAATTCCTTACGACTTGTGATCAAAGTATATGGTCCCGTTGGTCTAATGGTCGCAAGCACCATTGCTGATCATAAGGTGTTGGGTTCGATGCCCAGGTCGGGAAAAGTGATATTGGGTTTTCCATCAGGAATTCCTCAGTAGCAGCTCAGAGTCCAGATTTGTGGCGGGTTGAGGACAATAGGCTTGCTTATCACATGGTACTTCAACATAACTGGCGAAATGTGGGTGTACTATAGCTATACCTCTGCCTAACCCTTCAGGGATGGAGGTTTGATGCTGTTATGTTTGTATAAAGGCTGGTAAAATTATACTCCTTAGCAATAATATTATGGTCTCAAAATATTGAGATATTCCTTTCGCATATTCTTTTTAAGCTACAAAAGCCAGCGCAAAGCTCCGAGTTGTTCCAGTTTATAATTGTAGGCGTTCTTGGTTCATATCACCCGTTCGCATTATGCAAGCCAAGCTTAAGGGCAGAGTAATTAACATTTTTATATGGCTTATTTGCATACCGCCTTGATAACTCTATGAATTTAAATTTATTAAAGGTTGCTCTACTTATTGTAGTCATTTCAGTAATCAAAGGGGTCAAGTGTTGCTGTTGTTGGGAAGTTTGTAGAAAGTTTTATTTTTTAATGTTGGCATAATATTTTCTGCCAAGGATATTTTACAAAAGTTCCTGTGTCGAGTCGGGTTTCCTTATGACCCCTCAAAAAAATACACCTCGAAAAAACGGAACACTTATAGAATCATTTTGTTGTCCGTCCGTAAGTCTGTCTGTCTGTCAAGACCCTTTCTCTATCATCAAGTTGAAATGAATAGGTACAAACACGTAGGTCTATATAATATCCTAAAGACAAACTTAACATTGTATTTAAAAAAAACATGTTCTCCCAAACATCGATATACGGCCTAACTACAATGTTAAGTTCGTTTTTAGGATAAATTTATTCTAACTACGGAACCCTTCATTGTACGTGGTCCGACATGCACTTGGCCGGTTTTTTAGGGTTCCGTAGTCAACAAGGAACCCTTATAGTTTCGCCATGTCCGTCTGTCTGTCTGTCTGTCCGTCCTTCCGTCTGTTCCCAGCTTAGTTATGAGACTCTTAGTACAGTCGGTGACCAGGATTACCTGACCCCATTATTCTTCTTTGTAAGAGGTGTCAGATAATGCTAGTCACCGACTGTACTAGAAAGCTGTAATTTGGCATGGATATAGATATTAATCACGCCGACAAAGTCGTAAAAGAAACCCTTGGAAAAAAATGTTTTTTGAGTACCTCCCTTGCACGTAAAGTGCGGATGATATTTTCTCGTCTATCCCATAGTATTAGGTATCGTTAGATAGGCCGTTCAAAAATATTGTGGGTTTGTGAAAACCATTTTTCAATTCAGGGATCCATTTGCGTAATATTAAGCTTTAAAATGCCATTTTTTGTTAGGGTCAAGTCAAGTGCCAGTTAAATGGTTGGTTTTGGATATGTGAAACAAACCATGGCAGTACTACATATAACGAAATTAAAAGGAAAACTATTACAGCTAAGTAGGCTTTCCAAGTTAACGAGTAATAG
This sequence comes from Tiliacea citrago, assembly GCA_963921375.1. Taxonomy (NCBI): domain Eukaryota; kingdom Metazoa; phylum Arthropoda; class Insecta; order Lepidoptera; family Noctuidae; genus Tiliacea; species Tiliacea citrago. The sequence continues at coordinate 26,731,072 of OY992787.1, read as the reverse complement.
TCGATCATCTTAAATTTTCAGTTGGAGAATTGACTGTAACGTATATCGATGTATGGGAGAGCATGTTTTTCAACTACAATGTTAAGTTTGTTTTTGGTATAAACACGGAACCCTTCACTATGCGTGGTCCGACACGATCTTGGCCAGTTTTTTATTTATGAAAAGTCATCTGAAGTTCTTTTAGTTTGACACTATAATTACTTTGCTACCAACACACAAACATAACAGCACGCCTGTATTACCCGAAGGGTTGGGCAAAGGTGTACCTTTCAGTATATCCACATTAAAACATAATACTAGTCACCAAGGTTGCCAGTGGAGACTGAGGCTTGCTTCTGTAATATTAAAACCAATCATTATATTTACAAAATACTCTTATAATATCACACGTTAACTATGTATTTTCGCCTTCATATTTTCCATCACTTTCATCCCGTCAAATCATGTTATCTTAGAAACTCATAAATACTGATCACGCGTCTACTTTTTGCGCGTCATCTTCAAGAGTATTGCGATATAAAAAGTGACATGGCCGCCAATCATGGGGACACCATAAAAATGCTATGGAAAAGCTGAAACTCTTGAAGTTTTAACTATCATTTTCTTTCTTTATAAATAGATTCAGCACCAAAAAAGAAATCATTTTGGGCATTTATATGAAATAAATCATGTTTCTCCCGTGTACTGCAAGTTAAATCTCGTGCCGTTATTTACGATCTTCTGGTGTTCATTGTGGACAACCATACACACAACAGCTAATATAAGATTTGATAGCAAGTTCTGGTAATCTTTCTATGGCTCGTTTGTATAATACTTGATCAGGCTTTTGTATACTAGATTCAGGAATAGGATTTTATTAAAAGGAAGACAAACAATCGTTATGAATTTCTAAAGCCAGAAAAACGAAAACATTTTAGTATTTAGAAACCAACCATTAACTAAGTACCTCTCATGTAATACTACACATCACACAAAATCAAACAAAGCATCCATCAACAAAACATAAATAAATAAAATATATAATTTCATCAGTGACGTCATCGAATGTCCCGCTGTCAACCCATTCATAATTCGGGTCATTCATCATGCGACAGTCCCCAACTAATTTAGTGGACACCATAAATCTTGACAAACAACGTCACGACAGTTGTACCACTCAGGAATGTGATGACGCTGTTAGGTATTACTTTGATTGGATCGGTTATTATGGGCTAGTTTCAAGTTATCAAAGTTACTAAACATATATTTACATAGGTGGGTCTTTGGGCTAAATAATAACAGCCGCACGGGTCGATCGATCAGGTTAAGCTACGCTTGCCGCGGTTGGTCCGTGGATGGGTAACCATCTTTACATACCCAAACCAACGGCTTAATGTACTTTCCGAGGCACAGGGGGGGGCCTCAGAAAGCACGTTAAGCCGTTGGGGTTGTGGAGGTCAGATAGGCAGTCGCTCCATGTGAAATACTCATATTCAGCTGCATTCGGTCAGACTGGAAGCCGATCCCAAGATAGTTGGGAAAAGGCTAGGCAAATGGTGTACTTATATGTTTTTTTCCATTTGGCAGGTATCATACGGGGTGAATTTGTCTAGTATGCCTGGAAGGCCAAATTTGAAAGAAATTGCAAAAAATACTCAAAGGAGTCATGGCGCCGTTTATGATAAAAACTAAAACTGCATCATTAGAATTTGAGTAATCTCTTTTCCCACCAAGACCAAACAGAGGAGGCAGGAGGGAGAGAAGCTTTTTTGTTCAATTTAACTTTTCATTATAAAAGTTTTTTTAAAAAGGAAATTACGTCCGTCAATGTAATTTCCTTCGGTTTGATACCCAAAGCTTTAATGTTATGTTAATGGTAAAGTTGGATCCCAAAGGACGAAATGCGAGTGAGTGTTTTAAAGATTCAAGAGACAGTAGTGTGACAGTTGGTAAGAGCAAGGCTTGCATACAACTGACCCTTCGTTTGTAGGTTAAGAGGCTCAGGAATATAAAATTTATATGGATATTGAGCTCTGGGTAAAAATGAAGAAGCACAGAAAAAAAAGGCCCTAAATAAAAAACCCATTTCGTTTCAAATACGGCCGGCGAGGCTCTAACAAAACTTTTATTTTCGTAAACTGAATAAGTACTAGGAATTTCTGCTATTTTATTGTGGGTTCGTTTATCGTTCAACCAAACTCTTGTTACTTCATAAGTAAATGTGAAACTAGTTGGTCGCGTTACGAGCTCCATTTTAAACAATTCAACACGTTAACCCGAAACTAACAACACGAAACTAAACTCCTAATCCCAAAACAAACTTCGCAGGTACAAGCAAAAGCTGAATCAATAAAATCGAATAGCAAGCGGCGATGCGTCAGTTTGCAAGTCGCAGCGCATACAAGGTTTACTACGAGTATGATATAACAATGGCCCACACGAGGACCGGTCATTTGCAAATGTCAGCCGCTTCCGATTTTTATTCTACGACGACTTTTTCAAATTCCAGTTTTCGTGATATCCGATCTAGGAAAGGAGAATGGAGTTCGAAATGTTTGCTATGGAAAATTGACAGGGTTCAATTATAAGCCTCTATAATACAATCGATTTAACTCATGAACGTTTGCATAATTTTTTTAATGTTCTATGTAGACTTTATATTCACCATTGAATTTCAGGCATAAAATAAGTTTAGGTCATAATAACGAAAGTAGAAGTCAAAGTAGCCATGCAATCATCATCTGCCTAGCCTTTTCCCAACTATGTTGGGGATGGCTTCCAGTCTAACCGGATGCAGCTGAATACCAGTATTTTACATGGAGTGACTGCCTATCTGACCTCCACAAGCCAGTTACTGGGTAACACGATATTCCTTGGTAAGACTGGTGGTCAGACTTTTGGGCTTCTGACGACCCGTAACAACTGTCAAAGATCTACAAATGACAGCCGGGACCAACGGCTTAACGTGCGTTCTGAGGCACGGAAGAATCTTGGTATGAACAAATATGGTCACCCATCCACGGACCAACCGCGGCAAGCGTAGCTTTACCTGAACGATCAACCCGTGCGGCAGTTATTATTTAGCCACAAGCTAATAATGAGCGAAATTGTTCTTGCCTCTCTTTTAAAATGGACTACTCGAGTATTAATCCTGTAATTAAAACAGCTCAAAGTAAACAGACTACATGCATAAAACACGACGTGAATCACAAGAAAAATCTCCAGAAAAACTCTGGTAAAATAAACACGACAGAAATGTAGAAATTAAAGTACACAGAAAAATATGTGAAGTTAATTAAGTATGAGGAATGTATGAATGTGTGTGAGTATGGGTGTGGGGGCGGCGTGAACATGACACACGCTGATGTTCTGAGCACACGAAGAATGTCGGGGGAAGAAAAGTTAACATAACAAGTAAATAAATGCGAAGATGAACCTAAAAATCTCGAAAATTAAACAAAATTCGGTTAAAAATGTGGTCGCAGTAACTAATCTAGGATACCCCGGTCAAATTGGCTAGGTTAGGTTAGAATTGTGACCAACCACGCGCGACCTGAAGTGGTTGCAGTAAGCTAGGACACCCCGAAAATGGCTTAGGTTAGGTTAGTGGTCTTGTAGCGTAATCAGCCTATAATGTTCACACAGCTGGGACACAGGCCTCCTCTCAGTAAGCCGTGTAGTGGGCCGTAATCCACCAAGTCTTCGAATTTTTGGTTCTAGGACATGCCGGTTTCCAGCAGTGGTGATGATTTACACAAAGTAAAGCGCCTGACTGGGTTTGAACCTACGACCTACAACCCGTAAGTCGCGGCCGTTACTACTGCGCCACCACTGCTTTCAGTGGTCTTGTGGTTGCTGAAAAAGAATGGGACTCTGTTTTACCATTGCTGGTAATGTAAGTACGGACAGCAGCATCCTCTTTGGTGTAATAAAAGTCTTCTTCGATCGTTGTCTTGTTAGGAAAACGTAGTGTTTAGAGCGGTTAGTCTATTATCAGTTCGGACTGGAAAGTAGAGTCCCAGTGGATCTTATTTGGTGTGTCTGAGAAAAATGAAAGAATAAAATTTATTGAGAAAATTAGGCCAATTTTTAAAAACAAAACAAACTCATTAATAAATAACATGATTTTAGAAAATCCACTACGAAATCTCGAAAGTTTATAGTACCTACAAGGAATTATTTGACTAAATTAAAATCATTGTCGAATATCTCTTGAGCCATTTCCCCATTTGTGATGTTGGGTACCCAATGTTCAATTAGTATGGTCCGCAGCCAATGCCTCCATTTTGTAAGTGACCCATTTAAGATGTTTGACATTTTGTCGTAAACTTGTTACAAAATGGAAGTGTTTGCACTTAGTTGGCTGTTCATTATTAATTATGCTGTGATTTCCTGATTGTATTGGAAGTCCTATTTCTTCCCGTGGGTGTCGTAAAAGGCGACTAAGGGACTTACTAGAGAATGGGCCGCAGCGTTCTCTATGCATTTCAACACCATATTGCGATCGCCAATCCAATCAATCCAAGCGTGGCGATTATGGCCCACCCATATGGGGTAAGCCTATGTCCAGCAGTGGATGTCTTTCGGATCAAATGATGATGAATGATGATTGGAAGCTGTAAACTTAAATTGCATTTGATTGGTTTCTCGTTTATCATAAAAACGTTCAAAGCTACGCGTTGGTTGTAAATGAGCGGGGATGTGGTGTAGGGTGGAGGAATGTAAACAGTTGGAAAATCACCTGAATTAAAATCCAAAATATGTACGTACTATTTTTACCACAAACAGATTGACAAAAACTATCACAGTTTAATGCCAATTTATTTCTTGCTAGAATTAATACGAAATAATTTAACTGATTCAACAGAAAGCCACAAAATCAATGTTTATCAAATTATACGCAGCATTGACCACAGAACATAAAGCATTTCGAGTGTTTACCACTCGCAGATGTGTAATAGTCGGTCAACACTGCCCTGGGGGACGTTCGCAAATTGCGAGTACGAACGCTTCGAATTTTTAACACATTTTTAAACGGAGCTGCAGAAAAATATATGAGGTGGAAGTGAATACCTACTTCACCTGGAGTAATATCTATGTAGTAAGTGGTAGAACTGCGATTTGCTGTTCGTTTAAACAAAGCAGAGACCACGGATTTTTTTTTCTCATATTAAAAATCTAAGGTATATTAGGCTATCGTACCTCCGGGATTGATGTTCTGACTACAACATCAAGCTATCTAAAATGATAAAAGGTCGAAAAAAAATAAAAAGTTTTACTTTTGGTGTTTTTTTAGTTTTGTAAACTTTACGCTGTTTCAGGTTTTAGACTACGGTGGGGATATCCTTTAATCATACTATTTAAATAGCAAAATAAGGTATAATTCAAATAAAAGTAGATAACACTAAATATTATAAGTTTTTATAAATAAAGCGGTGCAAAGTGCCTCCGCTGTGTTTTATATCGGCGTGTCGTAAGACAACGCAGCACTCTTCTCTGCCACTTCTGAACAGAGAAGCCTTCTGTCGCTAACCCGGTTTTGTCCACCTGCCGGTAGGCAAGCTGCCTGGTCGCGGTAGCTTTTTATTGACTGCTGCGCTGCGTGTCGCGGGTTCGATTCCCGCACGGAACAAATATTTGTATGACCTACAAGTAGTTGTTCCGGGTCTGGCTGTTTGTGTATGTGAGTTTAATTGTTTGTAAACGCACCCACGATACAGGAGAAATTCCTAGTGTGGGGCAACGTTAAAAAAAAAAAAAAAAAGCTGGGTGGGTAGGGCCTTGTATGCCTAGGCGGAAATCCGGGCTGCTCGCGCGCAGACCCCAATGTGCTACGAGTACAAGGTTGAAGCCGCACCGAAGCAGCGAGTCTCACAGGTACGGGACCTAGTGGTGATTCTCACTCCAGACCTTACTTTCAGAGAACATATAATCACGGTTACTTTTTTTTAAATATTTTATGTTGTCTACTTTTATTTTACATACACTACGTGAATTACAACTAGCCTTCCGGCTAATCGTAACGTTACAGTATCTACCGAGAAACTTTTAACATAGTCAAATTAAAACTTCACTCTCTAAATTGCCGATTTATTATGGCTATTGTTTTTTTTTTATTTGTACTGCACAAAATCAATGCCAACACATACCCACAGAATATAAACCATTTAGCCATTACACAATTGTGTGTAAGTCGGTCAACATTGCCCAGGGGAACGCAATTAGCAACTCCACCGTTTCAGAGTTTAGCACCGTCCAACAACGAATAAGTGAACTCGCACAGCGTAAACCTCACGCATTCAATTTCGTAGGGCAGTTTTCTTTTTAATTTTAGAGTTTAACCGGGGTGCTAAATAAAGATTAATAGAGGAAGCATACATTTTTTTGTTTATTTAGAAAATACTTCGTATAATATAACGTTTAGTTTCGATGTTTGTGTGTTATTTTGGTCCTGACTATTACAATACCTACTTTTTCACTATAAATACGAAAATCATCGGGAGACGAGTCAGTTTCTTGTCATCGCGGCAGTCACAAAAACTATTCCATTGTATTTTATTTATTGTATTGAATGCGAAGCTTTTGGTTACTTTGTATGTGTGTCACTTTTGTTATTTTGTTGTAATGTGCGTTTTGTTTGAACAATAAACAAATTTTCTTTCTTTTTTCTCTCTATTCTCAGGTTTAGCGAGCAGATATTTATTTATTCTCCTCAAATGAGTTTCCTGATATTGGATTACAATGCGGTAACTTGACACACAAAGAACGGTTTCATCCCGTAACATAGGCTTTTTGTATACGCACACACAGCTTAGCAGTTGACCTGAACGAAAAAGTTGAAACCTAAAATTCGTTTCGTACCCACTAGTGTCCTAACCAACAATTCTACTAGAACTTTCTACCCTGTACCGCAGCCCATATACCTACTGGGAATGCGTGTAAGTAAAATCTTTGGAACAATCAATTCACATAACAAGCAGCTTATCGGCTCACAACGATAATTAAATGTTATTGCGTTGGTCATAAATCCTTGCTTTATATGCCAAGTGACGTAAGCAGAAGTGCTAATGCTATAGAGTGGAGGAATTTGCAGAAAATCGGCTTTGGTATGAGTGAAATAACGGGAAAGGTGAAGGTATGAGAGGACAGGAATTTAATAAGTATCGTGTTGTCTTTGTCTGAAGTGTCTTGCTGTCTCTTTTCGTGGGTATCTATCACTGTCGCTATGGCGATTAAGAATATTAGTTCATAATAATTTAGTGACAGGATTAAGTCGTCTCTCACAAGGATATTTAAGGCTATGTATTAAAGTATCACTTTCTATCTGTAATTTATATGGTGTACATACATTACATCACATAATCAGCCTATAATGTTCCCACTGCTGGGACACAGTACCTCTTCTCTTCGAGAGAAAGTGGGCTGTAATCTACCACACGAGCCCAGTGCGAGGTCGTAGATGTCACAAAATGTCTTCGAATTTTTGGTTCTAGGACATGCCGGTTTCCTCACGATGTTATCCTTTACCGTTTTGAGAGCAGTGGCAATGAAATTATTTACACAAAGTAAAGCGCCTGCTTGGGTTTGAACTCACGACCTACTACTCGAAAGTCGGGGCAGTTGCTACTGGGCCACCACTGCTCTATTGTGTACATTATAAAGAATATTATATTCTATTCTATTCTAATTCTGTGAGAAATATTTAAAAAGATAATGATTTCCCTGGAACCTCTTAAATGTTTACAAAGGCATACCTAACCAAAAATTCAGACACAAAGCAGGATAGAGTAAGTTGTGCTCCAAAAAAATAAGGGGCAATTAAACAAGAAGGAGAAACGGCATAAACATGGAAAAGAATCGGATAGAATGTGAAATAAAAATATCAACTCTTTGACTAATACTATACCAGACAACATTATCTGTTCCCATCCCAAAAAAAAACCGATCCATCCATATTCTGGTTACCACCAGTTTAGCACGTCGTAAAGATTGAAGTGAAGGGAATAGGTTCGCCTTTTATCATCGCCTCTCAGCGTCGCTTGTCGCGATAAAAATTCGTTTTGTGACAGACACGACAAATATAGGCGATATGGAAATATTCGTGTGAAAATTAAATTTTCGGTTGAGAGGGCCTTTGGTATCCAATTTTCAATGGTTTTTGTTGAATTGTTTACTATGAAAGATAGAAAGACAGCGTGATAATTTTGTAAGCTTGATTACCTATTGATAATTTTCACAGTTTTATGTAGACTAGCTGCGCACCGCGGTTTCACCCGCGTAAGTCTCGATCTCGTGGGAATATCGGGATAAAAAGTAGTCTATGTCTCAATCCAGGGTATCAGCTACCTCCATACAAAATTTTATCAAAATGGGTCGAGCCATTTGAGCGTGAAGAAGTAACAAACATACACACACACACACACACTCACAAACTTTCGCCTTTATAATATTAGTGTGAAGTGTGATATTGTACGCTTCTTTCTTTTTTGTATAGTTTCTAACTATGTCAGTCCTACAAATACGTCCTTTTAATAAAGTGCTCTTACACCATAATTAAAAGCTTTTTTAAGAGCCGAGAACAAAAAATCATTATCATCGTGCACAGTCGACTTACAATCGATAGCATCAACTTTGCCCAATGCTGCGTTTATCGCATCGATTTTGACCTAAATTCTTGCTGAAATTGCCGACCCATCACATGGCCGTCCTACTCTTTTCCCGTTTATTGGTCACCGTCCTGTCAAAACAAATGGGCTAACTCCGTATAGTAAGCTTTTCCTTTTCATCTGTCTATTAGATATCTATTTAAATTACAATATTAGATCATGTTCGATTCATCATCACCTTTTCCCAACTATGTTGGGGTCGGCTGCTAGTCTAACCGGATGCAGCTCATGATCATGTTCGATTGTTATTGTATTTTTATCTCGCACACATTTATTTTTCTTTTTTAGTTTACAATAAACAATAAATCTATCTTTCTGTTGAGATCATAATATCTATAATTTATCCCTTTTAATTATCATAATCAAAATATTATGAATTTAAAACAAAAAACCACCGCAAAAAAGTGAAAAACGGGAACTAGTTAGTGAGAAATAAGCGATAAAATTGGAAATGCAATAGCGGTTGGCGCGGGCAGTCGGGCACAGTGGCGGGAGAACCGCGAACGAATGAGCGTATCTCCTCAAATGGAAACAACATGGAGAAAAAACCGAGTGAAGCTCGATCTGGTGGATTATTTTTCAGGCCCCGTACAAGATATTCTTAATTTTCCTTTACATTTTAGAAGAGGCAGAGCTGCAGTTTCTCAAGTCTCGATTTTTGGCTACTGGTGCAAAATTACTTCTAGATCAAACAAGCTAAGTTGATTAAATCTGGAAACACTGTAAGGTCAAGCAGAGTTGACATTAAGTATATTACTGATGGCCTACTGGCCATGATGTTGACGCTACTAATCATAGCCAATCAGATTTTAAGCTTCCACATTAAAAATACCATCATCGTCTTTTGGTTTTGTCTAGAAGAAACAAGAGCAAGATGCTTTCAATATCATAAGTAAACGAAGTTTTTAATTTTATTCCGATATCCATAACTTTATTTACTTTCTAAAAACTGATTTAGGTATAGAGTAAATGGCGACCATCAAAAATGTAAATTAAAAACACACCATTCTGCAATATAATATCACCCCACACCAAAAGTTGAAAATAGCAAAGGGAACTCCAAACTCGCGGCGCTCGGTCGGTTGGTCGGAATTTTTACGCGCACTGTTATAGGCTTTCCTGCTAATCTCTTAACTTTTAACTGGGAAACAATAAAACGTCGCAGCCAGTGGGCAGCGGAAAAAATGTATATTTTGGTTAAAAAACTCTGATTACTGGGAGATATTTTTGTTGGTAGACGGTGTTGAAAGAGGAAAGTTACGGTTTGAGAGATTGAATAATGGATAATGTAATAATGCTCGACATTTTCATGTGCACTGGGCAAGAGAATAATAACCAGAAGCAAACCATATAAGTATTGTATTCAGCAATGCCCATTATGTTTTCATTAAAAATCATTCAATTACTATAATTATATGTTCCTACACACAACAGATAAAGGGAACTTAAAGGTACCTACTGATTATTTCAGGGCATTAGCATTTTAAGCTCAATGCACTTTGAAAATTTTATCAGACTATAAATTAAAACCTACCCAACGTGCTAATGCCTTATTCAAATAAATAATCACCATTAACTACGCTAGTGAGCACCCAAACAAATAATAAATATTTATTTCCGACTTGCACCGTGTATATGACAGTGTATTCATTGAGACAGCCCACAGCCCACTAAACGCACATCGTCCACAGGGGCGGCCGAGTTTTACGACTAAGCGTATAAATTCCGCGTCGTTTATTTACTTTTTACAGCGTCTAGGCTGAGTGAGGGGAACGCGTCTACATAGAGTTAGTGTTAGTGCGGATGACTGGTTTAAGCGTGCATGGTAGGAATTCAATGTTTTGGCCCTCGAAATTGCATACAGCTTTAGTTTGTTATTGTAGGCCTCACAATTCAAAACACACACGATCTCAGTGTAAATAAGTCACATTCCGTTGGGTACGTTTTTTCCCTACATCCCTACGTAAGTTCTACTTATTCTCTCTAAAATCCCGTCATCACATAATTCCTACAACCTACTTAAACCTTACAACAAAATAATATCACTTTGAAATATCCACACTCCCTGTAATAGAAGCTGAGGCTTCACTACAACCTATAGCCAGGGCTGGGGACTCAAAAAACGCAGGAAGCGGAACGAAACGCGACCTCACTTACAATTTCCTCCGTTTCCGCTAAGGGATGGGGTCGCCATGTTTGAAATTTAAATGAGAAATTTTTATCTGCAGCATTAAAATTATCACGCATTGTGATACTGTGTTATGACAGACCTTTTAATTAGGGTGCCCCTTGTAAAGTTATAACGCCTGTAATTGTAGGGACAGTGCGGAGAGGTCGGTGTTATTCACGTATTAATTTTTTTGTTTGGATTGTGTAATGGTGGATCAAGATTGTGGTAACTGAAAAATTAATATGGGCAAGACGAAATAAGTTAATGAGTTTCCAAATTAATGATTCGAAAGTCTTCCGACCTAACTTCACACTTGACTGTCTTCAAAAATTGACGTTAAAGGGCTTTTAAAGCTTTAACATACTTACGTACCCCATTTCGGAAATTAGAGGCTCGCGCAGATTGGGGCGGACGTACCCCAACGCAATGCAGAATTCCTTCTTCATCACTTTCGTACACTTTCTATGAACCAACGAACACTGTAGGTGGGCCGAACTTTTTTGTACGAATGCGTTGCGCTGCGGCCCGTTGCGGCTGTAATGTGCGCTTGGCCTAATCGCTCCTTGCTTGTTATTAACGCGGGAGTCAGGTGATGTAGGCGGGGGTGATGATGTTCCCTTGACGAGGGAATTTAATTGAAACCACTTTCAGCACTTTTTAAAACGTTATATTTGCTATTTACACACACAATAGTTTAACACGAATTTAAATCACATACGTAAGGTTAGTTAATTGTACACAACACGGAAATACAGTCAAATAAGCATAAAGGATCATTAAAGAGCACACGGAAATACACAATAATAGAGAAGTAAAATAATCCTAAGCTATGATAACTTGACTGCCCTGAGCTATTTATAGAAAATTCGCGACTTGTAAAGCTAACAGTTATGAGGAGCTGTTACTTCACCGGAGACTTGTCGAAGACTGCACTTGCTGACACAATAAGAACTTTTAGAACTGTAAGAACTTTTAAGCGTTTAGAACTTAATTTAATTTGAATTTCTTCTGTATATATGGCTTTGGTCATTAGCTCAAGTAGCGTGTGGGCCCTGAAGGGTTTTAACTTTTCTTCCATACAATGCTACGGGTTACCAAAGCGTGGCTGGGTTTGGCCTTGAGTTAGGTCGCCACCTCAGAATCGTGTTGCAACTTGATTAATCTTACGCAATTGACAATATTATTGCGTAAGATTGATCATGCATGTTTCAACCCGAGTTTTTACCTTGCATTATTACGATCATTATCCAAATGATGATGTTATCAAAATACATGTTATGTTACAATGTTGTTATCATGTAAAGTGATACGTAACACAATCTGTTACAGCATATCTGACTATGGCATGCTATAAGTAAATAAAACATAGTTACAACTCATGTTGTTGTATTATCAAATCATGGTGCTTCGCCTACATTCCACCCCCTGTAACAGGGTTCAACCGTATTACATTTCTTGGTCTGTGGGAAGCACGATGATCTTAGCTACAGGCCGACGCAGGACCCCGTTTGTAGTTTTAATGTCTACTACACGGATGATGCCGTCACTCCCGTGGTACACTGTTTTTATAACTCCTTTAGTCCACGCACTACGTTGTTTGTTATTGTCGGCTATTATCACAACGTCGCCGACACGCACATTTGGCACATTATCTGCCCACTTTTCGCGACGTTGCAGCGTTGGGAGATATTCCCGCAGCCAGCGCCGCCAGAACATGTCAGCGAGCGCGTTTACACGCCGCCATTGCCGGCGCGAGTCGACGTCGTCGACGTCGGCTGGTGCCATCGGAGTACTCCCGGACGCCGTGCCCAGGAGCAAATGGTTCGGAGTCAGGACCACGGGCTGGTGGTGGTCGTCGTACACGTAGCTCAATGGTCGGCTGTTGATGATCAGTTCGGCCTCTGTGAGGAGGGTATACAGAACCTCCTCACGGGGGGCCCGCTCTTTAAGCGTGCTCCGCAGCGCGTTCTTTACGGATCTCACCAGGCGCTCCCAGCAGCCGCCCATGTGTGGGGCCGCCGGGGGATTGAAATGCCACTCGATTCCTCGATTGATGGCCTCGTCCCTTACTCGACCATGGTTGAGGTCTTTCAGGGCCGCTCGGAGCTCGGTATTTGCCCCGATGAAATTGGTACCCTGGTCAGAGTACAGATGCGCTGGCTGCCCGCGGCGCGCTATGAGGCGCCGCAAGGCTAGTATGGCGGAGTCGGCGCTCAATGAGGCGGCCAACTCCAGGTGGACGGCGCGCGTAGTGAGGCAGGTGAATAGGGCTCCCCACCTCTTTTCGCGCCGTCGCCCGATAGCGACCTCCATCGGGCCGAAGTAGTCGACTCCCACTCGAACGAAGGCTCTTCGGTTCACCTCTATCCTGGCGAGTGGGAGGTCACCCATCTTTGGTGGGGCTGGTTTAGCTCTGCAAATACGACAAAGCTGACAACTTGCGATTACTGCTTTTACTGAGGTCCTTACCTTTGTGACCCAGTATTTCTCTCGTAGGTTGTTAACGACTGTTTCGTGGTTAGCATGTAGAGCCAACGCATGGTAGTGTGCGATTAGCTTTCTAGTCAGAGGGTGACGACCCTCCAAAATTATTGGGTGCTTCTCGCCGAATGTGAGCGCCTCACAGGCACTTAGACGTCCCCTCACTCTTAGCAGCCCTCCGTCGGCGATCATCGGGTCGAGCGCCTTGACGTTGCTGCTGATAGGGACGGGCAGGCCTTTTAGGATTGCGGCCCGCTCGTCATGGAAGCTATCTTCCTGACACAACTTTATTAGGAAGTCGTGTGCTTCCTCTAAGTCACGTGGGCTTAGCTCGGTAGTGACCCGGCGTTTACGACACCGGGCGACAAAAATTAGTACGCGCGCTGTGACGCGCTGTATGCGTGCCCATGAAGAGTAGCGCTCGTACTGTAGAAGTGGAGCCGCGGGCGTTGTGGTCGCGTGGACCCGCTGGATGCGCTCGAGGTCCGCCTCGGTTTCCTCAGGCTCGCGACATGCCGGCCACTGCTCCTGTGGGTTACGTAAGAAAGAGGGGCCCGAGAGCCACTCTGCATGGTTATCAGGCCAACACAACCTGGTCGCTTTATCAGCTGGGTTGTCCTCCGAGGGTACCCAGTGCCAGTTGCCTCTGTCTGATAACCTATCTATCTCGGCTAGTCTGTGAGAAACGAACCGTTGGAACTCTTGGGCATCAGAATTGATCCACTTTAAGACAGTTTTACTGTCGGTCCAATAGAATTTCTTTTTAATTTGCAAACCTAACTCTTTCTCAGCGGTGTCTGCCAACCGGCAGGCCAATACCGCAGCTTGCAGCTCTAATCTGGGAATAGATACTACTTTTTGTGGAGCCACTCTAGCCTTCCCTAGCAGCATGACAATCTCCCTGCTACCTTCGGAGTTATAACCCACTAGGTAAATGACCGCGGCGTATGCTAGTTCGCTAGCATCTCCGAAGGCATGCAACTCTAGGTTTTCTAGGTTTAAACCATACCACCGTGGTATTTTTACGTCTTCTAGACGTTTCAGATTACTTAACCAAATGAACCACACCTTGGCGTCTTTGTCTAGTAAGGGTTCGTCCCACTGGATCCCCGATTTCCATATCCTCTGCATCAGTATGCGCGACTGAATAACGCATGGATAAAGGAAACCCAGTGGATCATAAATTGACATAATCATGCTCAAGAACTGACGTTTCGTGGGCACCAGGTTACCGTTCAATATTTCGGCCGGCAGCCTTTTAAATGAGAGATCAAAGCCTAAATCGTCTTTCTTTGGTGACCATATCAGACCTAGGGTCCTCTCCACAGTGCCCGCTCCTTTCTCAAGGGCTACCCTATCAGGCATATCTATTGCCAACCTATCCCTAAGCTCTGGTGAGTTGGTGACCCACCCCCGGATTATGAACCCGCCAGAGGCGTGTATACTGGTCACCTCCTCAACCAGCCTATTGGCTTCGTCTGCGGACCAGGCACTGTCTAGATAATCGTCCATGTAATGCCTGGTCTTTATTGCCTCAACAGCCTCGGGATATGTCGTTCCAAACTCACTGGCATTTTTGTTTAATATATATATCGCCGTGGTAGGTGATGAGGCTGCGCCAAATATCATGGAATTCATCGCATATGTATCTGGTTCCCTATGTTGGTCCGCGTCTCGCCACAAAAATAACTGGGCGCCTTGATCCTCTGCCCTGATTCGTACTCTTAGGAACATGTCAGCGATGTCGCCTGAAAAGGCTACAGGGCCTATTCTAAATTTTATTAAAATTCCTAACAATGAATTTAATAAGTCAGGTCCGGTCAGTAGGTTGTCATTTAGACACGTTCCATGTGACGTGGCGGCCGCGTCGAACACTAGGCGAAGTTTCCCTGGTTTGTTGGGATTTACCACTGCAAAATGTGGCAAATACCAAACCGGTGTACTGGCTACTTCGCCTTCTACTTTGCGCGCGTAACCCTCGTCCACTAATCGATTTATTTGCTTCGCATATGCCTCTGCGAAACTAGCGTCTTTGCGCATTCGTTTCTCTATACCGTACAACCTCTGCCGGGCCTGATTGTAGTTGTTGGGCAATTGTACGTTATTATGCTTCCACAATAGACCTACTTCCCATTGCGACTTATCTATGGTGCGATGGCTAGTGCTGTCCAACACTTCTAACGCCTTTTCGACATCCCTATGTTTGCGCTTATTTTCTGAAATGCCTATTGATTCTAGCTCAAACTGTGACTTAACTAAGTTATGTAAGTCAGGGAGGGAGACTGTCATGCAATTGACTATTTCATCAGAACTAGAATTATTGAATGGTCCATGTATGACCCAACCTAATCTAGTAAGTGAGGCAACTGGCTTACCGGATCGTCCCTGGCGGATGTCCTGGCTGACGAGTAGCTCCCAGTTGTCCTGCCCGAGGAGCAGCAGCGGCTTCGCGCCCCTCATCTCCACGCAACCCAAGTCGCTGAGATGGGCATTGTCGCCTATCACTGAGGCGGACACTGTCTGCGTTGGTAGGTTTATGTCTACCATTGTGCGACACTTAATGTTGTGACACTGACCATTGGGTCCTTTCACGCGCACTTGTACCATTCGCGAGGTTAGGTCCGTCACTCCGTGGCCGCCCGCGGTCTTCAGCGAAAGAGGTACACACGGACCCTCTAGGTCGGTAGCGAGAGAACTGTCTATCAACGATACCGTCGCACCATCGTCTAATAATGCGTAACATTGTTTATTGTCGCTGATTGATACCGGCACTATTTTTAATAACGCGGTTGCTCGCCACTCTCCTATGTTCGTGATGCTTTCTGTTTTCTCAGTTTTCGGCTGTTTATCCTCCTTCGGCTGCTTGTCCGCGTGCAACAACAGGTGATGCCCGTAGCCGCACTTTTCGCATCTACTTGCGCGGCAAAACCTCTTAGGGTGTTTTCTCACCAGGCACTTGAAACACGTGTTTTTATCTTTGATTGTGTCCCAACGCTGTTGCACTGTCAGCTTTTTAAACTGTTCACACTCTTCAATGGTGTGTTTCTTCTGGCATATTATGCACTCTTTCGGTGCGAGGGATTCGTCACTTTGCGTGTTCACCTTTTGAACCCACGGTGGCCTGCTGGCAGCGGGGCGTGCATTGGTCACTGGTCGGGTTTGACCGGCGCCATGCTTTTGTTGCTTCGCAAGTTGTTTGGGTGGACTCGACTCGAACATGTTAGCTTGCGCGTAGTATGATGCCGAGCGTGTTAGGTGTGTCAGGAATTCCGAGAACATTTCTAAGTTCGGTGACACTCTTAAATCCACCCCCTGCGCGTTATCTAGGCCCATCGCAAAGTCACCGTACTGCGTACGTTGTACCGGTGTTAACTTGCTCAGCAGGTCACTCACTAATTGTGGGTTATTTATGTAGCCCTCTGCGTGTATGTTTTTTAATAATGATACACAATTTCTTACTGTAGAAGAGAATTTACCTAGCTCCCGGCAACTCTCCGTCACTCTAGGTAAATCTCGTACTTTCTTCAGTACGCACTGTAGCACTAAGGTCGGGTGACCAAACTCGTCCTCTAACGCACGCATTATATCAGTGGGATCCGTCGACGTCCTTAATAAATCCTCCACTGATATCTTTGCCTCGCCTTGTAATGAGGTTTTTAACCGTGCTAAGTTTTCATGCGCTTTAAATTCGTATTGCCGGGTCGTATCCCAATACATATTTCTATAAGATATCCAGTCGGATGGGTCCCCATTAAAATATGGCAATTCGTAAGCTTGTCTTGGTACCGGCCGTGGTCGTGCCATGCTTGAGATTGCCTCTGCCAGTCTGTCGATTTTGCTGTCTCTGTCTCCCGACGATTCTCGCCGTCTCTCTCTTTCACCCGCTCCGTACTGCGTCTGCCGCCGTGTATCCGACTCAAGTGTTGATACTTGAGGTACACTTGCGACCGGAGTGGTAAAGACGGGATAATATTCGGGTAGACGAAATCTCACACCTTCTGTTGACACTGGCACGTATGATGGCGTACTCGGTACCGTTATGTTACGTAACGGTACTGGCTCAGATGCCCTTGTTATACGCGACACATTTTCATTAGGCACTGACGACGCACGGTATGTATTCGGTACGCGATTCACTCTACTTACAGTTTCAGATGGTTCACGGGGCGCAGCCATTTCAGTGGTCGCGCCTGACACAGCCGGTGTGCGCAATACTTCGTTCAATTGCGGCACCTGGGGCGTTGTATTCACCCACTCTTCCACGCGCTGTGTCGTACTCACATCTGAGTGAGAGTCATCGCTGTCAGCAGCCGCCTCTATTTCGGCGATGTCAGCTTCTAGTCTCTTTTTGACTAAGTTCTCCTTCATTTGCACCAACTCGCGCTCAGCTTCGTATTCGACTCTTTTCCTTAAGTAATCGACTCGGCTATGTTTAGACGAGCCTTTGCTTCGCGGCGATCTATGTCGGTCTTTAGTGGCTGTCTGTCCTCCCTGTGGTCCCTCTGGCGTACTCCTACTGAAGTCGACTACTCGACCACCCGTCAGTGGGATATTGAGGGCAGACGTGGATGCCATCGTTGGTGCAACAGACGGTGACTCTGGTGCCCTTTCGGTGGTCACACCTGAGTCAGAGACCATCTCTTGATGTCTACGAACACTCATTTCCTCCGTTAGCTTACGTAGTTTACTGCGTGTGGTTATTTCGCTCCTTAAACTCATTATTATGTGGTTTTTTAATTAATTTATTATTTATTATTATTTATTAATTCCCTCTAGTTGAACCTGATCCGGCTCGACAGGACCAAAATGTTATTAACGCGGGAGTCAGGTGATGTAGGCGGGGGTGATGATGTTCCCTTGACGAGGGAATTTAATTGAAACCACTTTCAGCACTTTTTAAAACGTTATATTTGCTATTTACACACACAATAGTTTAACACGAATTTAAATCACATACGTAAGGTTAGTTAATTGTACACAACACGGAAATACAGTCAAATAAGCATAAAGGATCATTAAAGAGCACACGGAAATACACAATAATAGAGAAGTAAAATAATCCTAAGCTATGATAACTTGACTGCCCTGAGCTATTTATAGAAAATTCGCGACTTGTAAAGCTAACAGTTATGAGGAGCTGTTACTTCACCGGAGACTTGTCGAAGACTGCACTTGCTGACACAATAAGAACTTTTAGAACTGTAAGAACTTTTAAGCGTTTAGAACTTAATTTAATTTGAATTTCTTCTGTATATATGGCTTTGGTCATTAGCTCAAGTAGCGTGTGGGCCCTGAAGGGTTTTAACTTTTCTTCCATACAATGCTACGGGTTACCAAAGCGTGGCTGGGTTTGGCCTTGAGTTAGGTCGCCACCTCAGAATCGTGTTGCAACTTGATTAATCTTACGCAATTGACAATATTATTGCGTAAGATTGATCATGCATGTTTCAACCCGAGTTTTTACCTTGCATTATTACGATCATTATCCAAATGATGATGTTATCAAAATACATGTTATGTTACAATGTTGTTATCATGTAAAGTGATACGTAACACAATCTGTTACAGCATATCTGACTATGGCATGCTATAAGTAAATAAAACATAGTTACAACTCATGTTGTTGTATTATCAAATCATGGTGCTTCGCCTACATTGCTATCATCATAGCGATTGTCTTTCACTTCGATTAATTCTAGAGCAAATGGAGTGTTCTTCATTACAATTCCAACAAACTTCAGTTACAAATCCAACTCCACAACGCACACCACTTTCCTTATCACAACAATTATTGTACCCATCAAAGGGCAATTTAGCGCGAGCATTGCAACGAAGTATGAAGCGTCTCGATCTTCGATAAGTTGCATAACAGTCGGCTTGCATGCGGCGCTGCATGCACGTCTAATAGCTACGTCTATTGCTTAGTTTGTCTCACCCTGGCTCGCCTTCCACCCAACAATGTAAGGAATGTCTCGTGTTTATTTTGCGTGTTTGAGAAAAACATGAACGTCGCGCTTTGTCTAACTTGTCCGAGTGAGTTATTGTGGCGTTCGTGTGCGACCTGTCGAGTTTGTCACTGTTTATACTTGTACGGCTGTTGTTGTAATTATTTTTGTGACGTTAATGGTTAAGTATATTGTGTAGACTTAAACGCAGTTAGTGGAAGTTTTTGTTTACATTTTATTATCTGTCATTGATGTTAACTAAGTCTACTACTCCTAAGCTATAGTTTTTTCTGTAGGTACCAGTAAGTATTTACTTTATTTATTAGCAAAGCTTTCTTTAATAAAATTGGCTTTTTAAATATTTATATTGCGTGTCCCTCTTTATTTAATTCAGTTTCAAGCAAGTGTATTTTTTTTATTTTTTTACCAACTATTTCCTCCAAATCCAGTCTATTCGTCAAAGTTTCTCCCCGTACGTTCCACCGTTATCGGGCCGATGGTGAGGCTTCCTGCCCCCGTGCTAGTGTTCAATCGACTTATAATCAAACATTTGATACCATCGACCATGTTTTCACGTCTTAAATTACTAAGAAAATTATAGCGAAACTAGTGTCGATTTCAAACTCATTCGGTTTCTACGAATGGTAATTTTATAGATTTGCATACGTGGTTTTTCTTGGCATTGGACCCCAATGTACCTACTTTGTGTATTTCTTCCGATGAGTCATGCCTGACTTCTAACTTACAAACGTTGGATCAAAGATGTAATCTTTATTACGTATGTCAGTAACTCGGATCGGATCTGATAAAGTCATAATAGCTAGAATTAGCACCCTAACTGATTGAATGTAAGTACCTAGTAGGTAGGTATATCATCAAGGTTAACGTTTAGTAGAATATCCACTTTTGAAACACCTACATTTATTTAAGGCCGCTAGGCATCAGCCGATTGGTTTGAGAATTCCTTTTCGTCGTCCATACTTCACTTTACAACCGCCATCAATGTCTACCACCTTACAATATGTTTGCCGTCTTGCACGAAACCTATGGGTGTGAAATTATGTAACGACTTTTTCTTTGCCAAAATACTGTGGAACAAAAGTTCCATACTTTTCGTTACCATCCCTATTACGTTTAGGTGCTTCAAAACCCCATCCCATCCTCATCATCTACCATAAAACGCTCACCAGATAAACTACACTACAGACTATCAAACTGAATCAATGTACCAGATCAGGGCACGTGTGAATTAAGTCTTCCACGTTACGATGAGCGGCGGGGCTCGTAAATCTGGACAACTATCTGCAATACACTAGTTGTCTGGAGAGCACTTAGTACTGTCCTCGACTTCAGGAGGTGGTGTAAGGCAGAGGAGAATTGCTGTGGGTTTGTTACTCAAATGAATATAACCTCCTGGTTTAGGAGAATCTATTCAGTTTTTGTATTTTAAGGTTCAGGATATACCTACTAAAAATTGAAAAGGTTTGCAAGAGTATCCAGTCGCGAAAAAAGCTTTAATAATATGAAAAGATATTCCCATAAGCTATTCCCTCCAGGTACTATAAAATCTACGTAAACTTTATCCGAGAAAGTTATAAAACCGTAGTCAGCAGAATTTCACCAGATTTTCATTGTCAGTAGAAAACAGTAAGCTTTATTTAAAAGGTCTACGAAAAATTAGTGATATTGCCTCTTTGACTTGAACAGTTTACCTGACTTCTACCCTTCCCGCTACATTTTCCACCTTACACCACGGCTTTACAATCGGCTATACCGGTTTATGCTCTTTTTAGCGCCGTGCAAAGAGCTCACGACGTCTCGGGAGCAGCAGCTGTGCCGAGAGCCCCGAGATGGCGGCAGTTGTTAGTTTCACTTGCTGTTTCGTTATGTGTGAGGCCAGACGTGTGTTTTGCGGAGAATTCGAGAGTATTTTCTTATGTTTTTTTTTTGTTGATACATTTAGTAGTTATTAAAAGAGATTCCGTAATAATAAACTTTTGCCTTTGGATGAATGTGATGACACACGTGGTCCACACGTAACTTTTTAATTTAGTCGAATAGTTTCAAAGTCGATCGAGACATCTCGAGACTCTGCTAGACCTAACCAAAAATGGTTGGGAATAGTAATGGAATATGCATAGTAATAATATTAATCTATATGCACTTTTATATATGGAGTTAGGTACCAGCTTATTTATAAATGTACTTTGATCATACAACGAACTTAGTCACAAATTGAATCATAGGCTCAACTTTTGTATCTATGTAAAGCGGACAGCAAAAACGCGGTAGAAAGCTAAAAAACAATTGAAAACGATAGTTTTTAATTCAAATTGATTTTTAAGCTCACAGCGTAAGTCCCGCGGCCATAAGAGCTTAAAAGAGTTCGAAACGCCGCATGCTCCCCTGCCTACAGTGAGATAGATATACTTGACTAGCTACCTACGTAGTAAGTATTTCTTTGTACAAGCAAACTGATCGGCTGTTGAATGTTCGTATTTTTTTATGTAATGAAATAAAAAACTTAAAAAAAAAACAAACGACCTCAAAAAAAAAAAAAGTGAAAAGTTACTTTAATTTTGGAAGTCGGTGTCTTTGGTGCTTTATGTTAATGTTTTGCCACCGACTTCCAAAATTAAAGTTATTTTTCACGTTGTTGTGTTTTTTTTTTAGAAGACAGTTTGATTTTTTAGAATTTTTATTTTTATTTCTCACTTTTTTATTATGGTGCCTACTCCACACCAATTCATATACCATTACTTGCTATGTAAACAACAGTGATAGGAAGTATTATAACATCATCAAGATACACAAAGTGGATTAAATACGTATTACCGAAGCTAACTCAAAACCTACCCTAGTAAAGTTAATAAAATTTATATGGGACCACCGCGCAATCTTCTTCTATCGAATGAAAAAAAAACAAAATCTGTCCACAATTCACGAAAATATCGATGAACATATTAATTAATTAGTGACTCAGATTTTTAAAACTAGAACTGTAATTTAGATATTTTCTTTAATAGGTATTGTTTAACATGATAATGTTGTCGTTTTTTCTTTTCTTCTCATTTAAGGATTTTCTTTCGATTATTAACCAATAAGTTTCACTCGTGTGCAAATAGTTCCATAGCAAATATGTAGTATTTAAGATGTGGATAACGTTGTGAGCTACACATATGTAACCTCTTTTTTTCTCACTACCTGTTTATTAAGATATTTGTGTAACTGTTTGTTTTCCCGAATTAAATAAATAAATAAATAATAAATAAAAATATTTAAAAGAAATACATACAGACGAACATAAATAACCTCCTCCTTTTTTGAAGTCGGCTAAAAAGTTATCAAATAGGCTGTCACGGTGGAAGTACCTAAACAACTGCAAAACGTAGTCGATTGCTGATACTCGTACTTTACGTATTACATAAATTAAGTTTATTTGATTTTAATATAAGTAAACACACACGGTCTCTTTTTCATAGTCCCTGAAAACACCCAACGGCATCGCGGCAGGTCCAGGTGCAGATGGTGGGACGAGCTTGATACCTAAGTATACGCGGGATTGGTTCATGTTGGTGCAGGATCGAGTTGACTTTTGAGGTGGCCCGCAAAGGCTGGCCGGCACTAGCCGGGGATTGCGGAAGTATTAACAGATCCCAACATCCCCGGTGCAAGTGTGGGAAGGGAACACTGGGGTGGTTTTTAGGCAGTAGGAGTCCGACAGAACCCTCCGCCCGCCCCACGGTGAAGGACATCCATGAGGATTTTCCACCCCGAAAAAAAAAGGATCGAGTTGAGTTCACGGTGGTATCCTGGCGAAACAGTCGTGTCGTAGAAGGAGGCTGCGGAAAGAGAGCGGAGATCACTTCCCCAGAGCAGGCAGGCAGAGGGCAGACACCGGCGGGGGGTCGAACACCTCACCCCCGCAGAATTGAGGTGGCCCACAGAGGCGGGCCGGCACCAGCCGGGGATCGCGGAAGTGACCACATGATCCCATAATTCCCGGCGCACGTGTGGGAAGGGAACACTGGGGTTGTTTTTAGTCAGTAAGAGTCTGATAGACCTTTCCGCCGCAGGGTAGAGAACATCCATCAGTATGTTCACCCCGTTAACAAAAAAAAAAAAAACCTACTGTTTTTTTGGTTACATTTTTTTAATTGACCTTGACTTTCCAGGCCATTTTGGTCTATAAAGAGCCAGCTGCTGCAGCACTGGTAGACCACTGTTTCAGATTAAAATGATTACCTGCTAGCTTCTGCCCGCGGCTTTGCCCGCGTGGATGTCGGAAATGATCCCACGGGAAAGTGCTACCGGGATAAAAAGTATCGTATGTACCCAGGTCATGGGTACATAGGATACTTTTATCACCTATCCGTATACTCGTACCTATCATCCGAATTAATTCAGGCGTTAAAGCGTTAAAGGGAAGACAGAAAGTCAGATAATAAATGCAAATAATCTTCTTTTTTTAATTAAACTGGTTAATATGATTTTAAATGTCTAACTTAAAAATAATAATCATTCATTTATTAAAATGTTTTTTTTTTGTGCGGTTTTTTTTTTCACCATTATTTTGTTATACTTTTGCGTCACCATTGACCACGTAATATCTACCTATTAGCTCTATCTTTAAATTCTAATTACTTTTAAGCGGTTGGACTGATTTTAATTAAATAAATACTAAAATAAATATTACCTCAAGATACGGATTCTGACTATATTTCCAATTCCGTAAATTTGTTATATATAGGTTCACAAAAATTTCAATAATCCTATGAATTTTAAAATCATCCCCTATTTTACCCTCTTGGGGGATGATTTTACAAAAACGCTGAAACACGAACTTTTTGATATCCTATCAAAAGCATAAAGAAGAATGTTCATTTTTCACCTATGTATAGACATAAACATGATAAATCTTAAAATTCAGGTAATTGAATTGTATATTAATTACGATTATCACAATGCTAAAAGAAACCCAGGACAAATATATTTTTTAATATTTCTTTATTTATTCTACGTCAAGGGTAAACGTATATGTTTTGAACGCATCTCCACTACCCTTTTTTTACGACGTTCCATTTTAGACACTGCTACTGGACTTTATTCAACTCTCGTTTCTGAGTTTTTATACA
Source organism: Tiliacea citrago (assembly GCA_963921375.1). Classification (NCBI taxonomy): domain Eukaryota; kingdom Metazoa; phylum Arthropoda; class Insecta; order Lepidoptera; family Noctuidae; genus Tiliacea; species Tiliacea citrago. The sequence continues at coordinate 26,706,696 of OY992787.1, read as the reverse complement.
TTATTTTACGTTTTATTTCATCAGTTATTATTTCATTATTAGTCTTTGTATAACACCTACAGATTAAATAAAAATAACATAATAATTAAATAAATTAATTATGCAGTATGTTATTGAGTTCGCACGACTGAAACGGATTTTTTTGACATTAGACAGTTCTGCGATTGGCATTGGCGTAGTACTGAGAGATGGATTGTAACAGGCTAGACATGATATCTGTTATCACTGTTACTGTTGCACAAAAATAACAGATCTAAATAATTAATTAAATAACAGCCTGTTATTTATGTACGGACGAGAATTACCTATTTATTAAGTTGTTTTTATATTGGTCACTGGTCACAGTAACAGGTAACATGACCTAATCAAGGAGTCACTTTTTCGAAAATTTTTGGATATTGTAAGACCTCCAACGGTATTTTAGGCGATATTTTATTTGCTATATTTCTTTTTTGTGTGAGTGTATGTAAGTAACAGCCACGGTAACAGTATTTTTTACTTGAAATAACAGACCCTCACCGACTGTTATTTTAAGTAACAGATAATTTCTATTGGTAGCAACAATTGTTATTTGTTATTTTTAAATATCTGTAATTTCTATCTGTTACGATAATTACGCCTCGCCCCTAAGTCCTTCATAGTTATGTTTGCATCTCGTTGTGAACTGTACCATTTTGAGTGTGTTACTTCTTTTTACGACACTATTTACCGTCCCTGGACTTCGATATCGAACCATTGGATGGTGCGCTCACGTTATGACATTAGTGTGGTACTTTGGATGGGCTTATGGGCTATTTCCTTGGTACCAATAGGTACCAATCAGGAAAATATATCTGTTCCAGTAGCATTTCTGGATGACGTAGTTATAAGAGATTTAGAGGAAAATGATGATAATTAATAAAACATTACACTTTAACACAGTGTTTTATTTGTTAATCTGGTTTTGTTCATCAGGTATGTATGTATATACCGTAGGCCAATTAAATGTGTTGGGTAGATAAGTGATCACTTTTGCCAATACAAGAACTTTTAACATTAACTTTTACTTTAGAGGTATAGAAACTATCTAACTATCGTTTATTATACTAAAAATGTAGTTAGTAAGTACATAAGTGTGCTGGAGAAACAACAGTTAATGCTTGACACTCCATTTATATTGACAATCATCGAGAGTCTAAGCAGTGACGAGGGCAGTTGGTTTCAAGGAATTCACAAAGTAAAAAAGACGTTTTAGACCATAGCTAGGTAAGTAGGTACCCCTAAGACGACCCACTGACCAAGTATTCCTATTTTAGACTGAACTTCAAGCGTTAATAATTAGTTCTAGCACATTTATTTCTTTATACTCGTATCGGCAATTCCTAACCTAAAAAGTAAAATTAATATTTTTTGGACTTCGTAGCGTTTAAATCGTTAAAATGAGTATAAGACTTTATTTTATAAACTTACATGTAGTCTTTCTACTATACCTTCTAACTATACATACACTTTCATTATCAGGTTTTCAAATGTATGGGCAGTTGGCATTGTTCTTTGAATTTTCACTATCCCTAACTTAAGAAATGCTAATTTCCCCATACAAAGTTTTATCCCTTTTAATGTCCCCTTTAGAACATTTTTGAGACAAAAAGTCTATGTCCTTCCCCAGGATACCATCTGTCTCGTTGCCAAATTTTATCGAAATTCGTTATGGTAATATATAGTAGTGTAGTAGTAGTGGTAGTATATAATATGGATTAAAATTATTAGTTGCTGTACAACTAGAAGGAAGCGTAAAAAAAATCTGTTCCCAATCTAAATTTCCCTTTTGATAAATGATAAATGATTTTTATTTCTGTAAATAGGTTTGTACAAACCCTTTAAACACGTCAGTCATATTATTAAAACTTGGTGCGGTCGGCGTTCCCTATCGCACTACTCTGAGAAGAAAGGCCGAAACAAACTAAGAGGTCACAGTCTCTTTTAAAGTCCAGACATAATCTTGGTCAGATCATGTGAAGGCCATGTAGATTGGTGTCTGAAATGGTCTTTTGAGGAAAGAACCACACAGATTGAGTGGACCTGACCAGTCAGTGCACGCATTTGTCAGTAATCGTGCAGCTCTACTCAGAACTTAAGGAGCTCAACGAACTTTTTGTCCTCAATATAATCTTTAACAGTATAATAGGCTTTCTGGCACAACTTACGTTTAATGAATGATTTGAATTTTCCCCACAACAGAATACCGTACGACATTACACTATGAAAATAGGCAAAGTACACTAAACGGGCTGTCTCTATGTCAGTTAAATTACGAATTTTTCTAACAGCATATGCTGCGGAGCTTAGCTTTTTTGACAGTTTATCTATATGTGGGCCCCACTGAAGCTTAGCATCCAAAGTTAAGCCCAAGAATACTGTGCTATCTTCAGAATTCAATTCTTCGCCCTTTATTTTCATAATCCCTACACAGCCACGACACATAGACACACTATTATACATAGACAAACCTCACATGCCGCTTCTATGCAAGTGTCAAGCATGTGCATTCCGAATCGATAGCGTGAACGATGCCTAACACTGCCGGCACATAAACACGTAATATTTGCTGATTGGTTCGTGATCTGATTCAAAGGAGTTCGCTGTCTATCATAGCTCAGTATCGTTTAGTAGGAAATGGGCTACTGTTTTGGGTAAGAATGTAACAAAGACAAAGGTCTTTGCCTTTACTCATTTGGTATTTCGGTTTTGGCCCCGAAATAAAGGTACCGCTACCTTATTGAAGATACTGCCTTTATGTAGATACCAGCAGCGCCCCACAGTTTCACATACATAAGTGTCGATCCCGTGAGAATATCGGGATAAAAAGGATTCATCCAGGTTATAAACTATCTGAGTGCCAAACATTTAAATCCGTTCAGTCGTTTTTGCGTGATTGAGTAACAAACATTAAAATATACAAACTTTCACATTTATGATATAAGTAGGAAGTAGGATAGTAGGATATATTTAATTTCGCTAGAACTTCACCTTTTGAATATCTGAAGTATTTACTAAATTAACGCCTATTGTTATACTTGTAAATAAACCAATTCTGTGGAAAAAAAACGAATCGCGAAATCCTGGATTAAGGATTGTTGCGGTCAGGTTTAGTTCTTCGCGTTATACAATAGGTATACAATGTCATCATAATTTATTTATTTTTAACCGACTTCCAAAAAGGAGGAGGTTATATGTTCGGCTGTATGTTTGTTTGTTTTTTTTTTTTTATGTATGCTCACCGATTACTCCGTCAATTGTGGACGGATTTTGAAAATTCTTTTTTTGTTTGGAAGGGTATGCTTTCGAGATGGTCCCATTGCCACCAAATTAGAATCTGATGAGGGGATCCCATGGAAATCGAGGGAAATCCTCAAATTTTATAGGCATACCTATAGCGATTTGAGTATTTTATATAGTAACTCGTGCATTTGCACTGGAAAAGCATCATTCGGTGAAGTGGAACTGATGATGAAGACCACAGATGGCCACCGGAACTACTTAATAATAAGTATTTTACCGTTGCGATTCGATTAGGCACTTTAATATGGTTGCTAAGCAATTTATGCTCGTCAAAATGCATATGGTGAAGTCACCATCAGTTTTCCTGGTTCTTACCATGAGAACTCTTCAACAGTTAACGCCGCTGCATCGGGAAAAGCAATATTTTGTAAAAGGTGATGAGCATTTGACATTAGGCTATTGTAAATTAGATAAATTACAAGCTGACTCACTAAAAAGTGAAAAATAAAAAACTTTTATGTTAGTAACATTACTCCTTAAAACAAAACTAATTCAAATAGCTATAACTATGTCCATTCCCTGCTAAACCAGACCTGTAGCTGTGAATACAGGTCCAGTGCCCCAGGAACGGGCAATCAGGCTTATTAACAGTTACCTTTAAAATGCTGTTGGTGCTCCCCCGAATCCTTCGCATCAAGGATGCTGTTCTTTTTCGCATAATAGCTTGAAAGCTATCTGTATGAACCGCGGGAGCCACAACAGCACCCTAAAAGCGTTATTGTACTGTACTAGAAGAACGTTGTAGGCCCTTTGCGTATGTCTAACCCACAGGCTGCATGTGTGGAAGGACTGACAAAATGCCTTGAACAGCGTGAGTTTCACTTTTCTAGTACAACGTGCAAACCTACGGGCCAGCATATGACATCGGACCGCCAACGCTCTTGGCTCCTTTTCTATGTCACTCTCATCATTCAAGTCCTCATTCACTATGTGGCTGAGGTACCTAAAATGCGACACTCTGTTTAGTGGCAAACCATACAGAAACACCGGAGGAACTGTCTTAGGCTTTTTAGTACCTACCCTAAACACCACAAGCTCACTCTTCCGTCCATTGTACAATAAACCATGAGGCGTGGCGTACCTCTCACATATCTCAAACATCCTTCTGAGTCCATCAATCGAGGGACTGCATAAATTATTCTATCATAATGCATATAAATAAAATTATACATTTTTTACTTACCGGAATACCCTTCGCCAAGCACGAACATGGCCGGCGTAAACTCGTACGAGCTGAGCGCTTCCATCTCGAGGAGATGCAGCAGCTCCAACCTGAAAATAAACAAAGGAAACAGTGAGTTCGATAAAATACAATGAAATACACCTAAAAATTCAGGTATTGCTTTTTTGTTTGCAGTCATTTAGCATTTTCAGTAAAAATCATTAAAATCTTAACTGCTATACTGGCAGTAGCACCCAAGCGAAAGATACTGACAATGATTATTAATATCATGTTTGTACTTATGCTTGCGCTTTAGATGCAGGCATTAAAAACCTTACAGGATGACGATCTGGATGCAAGTAAATTGCAATGCACATTGACATTCTTACATTGATATTCTGTCATTCGTGACGTTTTTTTCCTTCTACGAAATTGTCTGACACATTTTGCCTCCCAATCAGCCTAAATCTGAAAAAACAAACCTTACAAAAAATTGCTACCCTCACAGGTTCCAATTTTTTGTATTTTTTTTATCAAATGTCTGCATGTAGTGTAAATACAGACGTAACAACGCGATAGAACTATAATTTAAAATACATTTTACAGCTCCATATTTAAAAGCGATCATTATAGATTTTCTCATCTGTCCATCTGGAATGCGTTCAATTAAAATGTAAATGTCACCATCCACCATCAACTTTATCCGACGCCTTCCAAACTTATCGGACTCCGACTAAAACCGCCCCATGAATAATACATGTGCTGCCATCTGTTATTTTAAACAGGCGACGTCTTCAGAGTTTTAATATTACATTACTGTTTTAATATAGAATAATTATGGTAATGTCAGACATTGCAGGCAATGGGAGTGTAACTGATTGCAAGTTTGAATTTGTATACGCTAAATTGTTGGTATAGTATGTTTTCTTATTAGTTTGGATGTTTAAGAAAAAGCATCAATTCCTGCAGCTTCTTTTTTTCAGTAGTTCCTGATAATATTGTATAAACTTTTTCCTTCTTTGGGTTAATGCCTCTTTCAACGAACTATGGAGTACTTTAAAAACTAATCACGCATACTGAATTTGCATTATGTTCTTCTATTGATTTGATGATTTCACTATTTGCCATCTTTTTTGTATTACAACGTACAGTACTGGATGGAAGTCAGCTAGCCTTAAGGCTTATTCAGATAAAAATGATATCGCTGTCGCGCTTGGTAGCCATACTGTCTCGCCTATCTAGTTAGTCACTTTGGACGAGTATCGCTACCAAGCGCGACAACGATACCGCTTCTAGCTGAATAGGCATTTAATCTTGACTTCTTTTTCAACCACTAATAGTCACTCATAAATTTCATCGTGGTTATACAAATACTATATATTAATAAAGGATTGTTTTCTATCATTCAGTTTTATTTTCAACACTCACAAATGGCACAGGTGTTTGTTTTCTTTTTGACAAGTAACTATAAAACATATTAGTGTATCCTAGTCAATTTGGAATGGTTAAACTTTCTAAAATAATTCTGTAGTGCAGTAACACCATACCTTATTCTAAGTAATACAGGGAGGGGACATTCCAGCCAAATATCTTCATTTTCGTACTCTAAACACCATTCTACACCTAAAAATGAACTCACAGATCCGAGTCAGGTACTCTGAGATTCAACTCTTGTTCCCATCGCGGAGTAATCGTGTTCCTGAAATTGAGTCTGCAAGTTTCGGCGTGACGCGTTATCGGATTTGTTCGGTACGCGCTCGGAATCTGGGGGAATGCTCCGCCTACTCACAAATTGCATCGGATACTGAAAACGTTGGCTTGCTTTTTAGTTCCATTCTTTTGTTAATAGACGGGTAAGAGGATTTCCGAGAGAGTGGTTCGCTGATAGTGTGTGGTTGCGTGAAATGATGACGCAGTTTGATGACGAATATTCAATTATATTATTAATTTACATGACTAATAATACTTCTCACTCCAAATATTTTCTTTGCAATAACCATTTTTTTATTTTTTTTAAAACGTTGCCCCACACTAGGAATTTCTCCTGTATCGTGGGTGCGTTTACAAACATTTAAACTCACATACACAAACAGCCAGACCCGGAACAACTACTTGTAGGTCATACAAATATTTGTTCCGTGCGGGAACCCGCGACATGCAGCGCAGCAGTCAATCGCTTAACCACTGCGCCAACCGTGACGTCCAAACGGCACGGTTGGCATTTAACCCATAATTTGAAAACATATGTTCCATGAATAGTAAATCTAACATAATTTATAATTGTCTACTAGTATTAATAGTGACTTAATTTCATTATTTATGGTGTCTTTTGGTGCCATCAGCTTTCCCAGAAATATGTAATGTTCCACATAATTTATTTGTTTTTCGCCTATGCTAATGGCATGTTTCGTGCCGTTGGTCATTATTTTTATTTTATCAGGATTCAGTTTTAGTCCTGCCAGCACTTTCTGTCGATATTTTAGTTATCATCTTCTGACGTTTTTGCAAACAACACAATGTCATCAGCGAATCTTAAGTGATGCGACCGTCGATATTCAGTCGGAGATTTTCCTATTTTCCCTAGAAATTGAGAGAATAATAGCAAACCCGTGAAAGAGATACTGGGGCCTGAGAGAAGTAATGAAACACAAAAACTATCAACAACATAATATCACCCAAAAACCAGGTACCTACCCACACTGCCTGAGTGACATGTCAAAATTCTGTTCCGTATTTTAAATTTAGTTTTAATTATTTTTAAGTGTAATTAAGGTCAAATAATACACCTAAATGTAAAAGCAGTACATAAATATTCAGGATTATTGTTTTCCTGCAAATATTCGTAATAAAACAGTGTTTGGTTGCCCACCGGTAACATATCACGAACAGCTGATGTTCAACCTGCGGATTTAAACGGGGAGTATTGTTACTTTTATTCATTAATTAGTAATTACCACACAGTCGTCTCTTAGACTCTGTAACAGGGCATCGTTTAGTCCTAGAATCATTTTTCTTGATTGATTTGGCACTCGGCAGTGGGTCTAAGTCGCTTTGTTTACCTTTGTGTTAACGAAACTTACGTAGTGAATTATCGAAATACTTTTAATCAATAGTAAAGTAATATAAGTATAGTGAAGTAATAGTAGAATACACAACAACAGGAACGTTGTTTATCGATTTTTGCATTGTTATCTTAAAGTAATACAATAAATAAAATCTCTAGGCATCCTACCCACTTAAAGAAAAGTAAAATCATGAGACAATAGAATCAATGTAACTTTATACTTGATCAAATCTAGTTACATTTCAATTACATTTTGCAGCCTACCTCATTTCTCTTTAAAGCAACACTTACTTCTCCCACTTTTCCTTTAATTTCTAGCTTTCACTTTTTTGTTGTTTGTCTAACTAGTTCTCACCGTTCTTTTAATTCTACTTTCAGTACTAATTCCTGAAACCATGCCTGTGATGACCCGTAAGGCTGCTGCTCAGGAGTTAGAGCTTAAGTTGAGAATAGCCGTTCAAGATCTTGAGGCTTCAAACAGTAAATGTCAACAGCTGTTACAGGAGATGAATGAAAGCAAAAAGGAAGTCGAGAAGGTTGTTCTCAAAAACACATACTTAAAACGGGAGCTGGTAGACCTACATCAGCAATACTTGGATGTTGTTGATGAACGGGACAAACTGCGGGAGGTCACGGATGGTTTCAACAACTGCAGTAACATATATGAGGAGGCTTTATGTAAGGTTAGGGACCTTGAAGCTGAATCAATTCATGCAAATGTACAAATTATGAAATTACAGAAACAATTAGAATGTACTCAGGCTAAGGAAACCAATAACTTGTATAATGAATTATTAAACACTAATTGCAACCCTCATTCCTTAATAACAATAGACCTTACTGAGGATTCTTTATTGAAACACAATAATAGTAGTTATAAAGTAAGTCAAAATAAAATTAAGAAATATGCAAAACTAAATAAAATTATAAATAAATGCAATAAATTTAGGAAACAACAAAAACACAGTTCCAATAATATTAAACTAAGGAAAGAACGTGGTTTTCTTGTAAATAAATTACATAACTATCAAATTAAATTAGAAGACAGTAAGAACATTTATGAGATTGACACTCAACGCTTACAGTCTGATATTCAGATACTAGAGGCATCATTACATTCACTCTATACTAAGTATGTGACGTCCGAAAAACAAATTCAGGAGCACATACTCGCTGCAAATGAGTTAATGGCTATGTGCAACTGTAATGCAGACCAAGTGGACCCGCTGACTCTTAGCAGCTCTCAATCTTCATTGCATAGGAATTTCAGTCTTGGCACTCTCCAACCTGAGGCAACGGAGGATTCGTACCAGTTGGGAAGTGCTCAGGTCTCTATTCCCAATCAGGATACACCAGATAATGTACAAGTTCCATTGCAAGTAGTTCAGATGGAAGCTAGTCCATTATGTAGCTCCATTATGTTTTCTGATAGTTTTGGAAAAGGGTTAGGAAAATTACTTAGCAACAATCTGAGTCATTCTTCTCTAAACTATTGCATGCCTCAGACTTCCTACAAACAAATAATGTATTCAATAACTAGGAATGAATATGATCCTAACGCCATTATTACTGTACTAATAGGTAATAGTTTTAATGTTAAAAAAGATGATATCACTGATAGTGTGACCGAACTTTTGAAGGTAAATTGTAAGAAAATAATTTTGTGTGCTTTTCCGTACTTTGAGCACTTGTCAAACAGGCAAAACTGCTACATTCATATGTTAAATAATTACATGCATTTCTTAGTTAGTCACCATAGTGACAAGTTTATATTTTTTGACACCAACATTTTTGTTGATAAGCTAAGGTCGACTAGGGATACTGTGTATCTGCCTATTAGTTTTAGACGTCAAATAGCTAGGCTATTAGCTTTTAATATTAACCCAGACATAACTAATATGTCGAAGTCTTTATTTAGCACCACAATTAGTAATAGTACTAATGTTAAGGTGGTTAGTTCAAATAATTTAAACTAGTTTGTAAGACAACAGAAGGTACCACTAACAGTTTAGTTACACTTAATAACAAAATGGTATTTTCTAGCAAAAACATTGTTAACTGTAGAAAAGGGGCTAAGCAGAAATCCTTGAAATTATTTCATCAAAATATTCAAGGTTTTTCTTCCAAACAATTGGAAATCGAATTGTTTTTAGAAAAAACAATGTTTGACATTATTTGTTTAACTGAGCATTGGTTAAAAGATTATGAAATGTTAATTAATTATGAGAATTATAGTGTAGCCAGTTGTTTTAACCGGAAATCAATGCTGCGTGGTGGTTCACTGATCTTAATTAGAAGTTGTATTAAATCTAAAACTCGTAAAGACATAGTTGCTTTGTCGGTTGAACATAGCATTGAACTGTCTTGTGTTGAGCTAGATAGGCATGTTATAGTGTGCGTTTACAGACCCCCAAACTATCAAAACTACTCTATATTTGAGTCTGTTATGGAAGATGTTTTGGCAAAACTTGTAACTGGGAATAAATCAGTAATTATCTGTGGTGACTTTAACATTAATATTTTAGAAAATAATTCAAATACCAGTAGATTGTTAAATTTGTTTGAATCATTTAATTTGTCAAATGTGTTTGTAGAACCAACCCGAATAACTACGACTACTGCTACATGTATTGATAATGTTTTTTGTTGCTGCCACTATTTAGATAAAGCTATAATTAATTATCTCCCTTCTGATCACAGCGGTCAAACCGTAACTTTTGAGTCCAACATACCAATACAGAAGGTGCAGATACAATTCAGACCAATAACATCTGTTAATTTAAATAAATTTAACAGCACTTTAATTTGTAAGTTAAGTGTTATGAACCTTACAATGAACAATGTTGACATTTTGTATAAAGAATTCTTTTCGGTAGTCCAAAGCGAGTTCAATATTTATTTTAAGAAGAACACTAAAACCATCAGCCCTAGGTTTTTATTTAGTGACTGGGCAACTAAAGGACTCAGGAAAAGTAGGGAAAGACTTTTCGAGCTGTATGGCCTTAAGCCTTATATAAACACGGAAACTTTTAATAACTTTGTTGCTACTTACTCTAGAACTTTTAAAAACACTTGCAAGGCCGCTAAAGCCTTATACATTAGCAACAAGGTTAAATCAGCAGACAATAAAATAAAGACGGTTTGGAAAATTATCAATAATGAAACGAATAGGAACAAAAAGCATGATTCGGATTACGCACTGGAGACGTCATGTGGACTCATTTGCGATAGCAAACAAGTTGCTCAAGAGTTTGTAAATTTCTTTACCAGTATCCCACTTAAAACTACTGAAACCTTAAATTCCTCGCCCTTGCTCGCTTTTGACTATGTAAGGGCGAACGTTGCAGCCTGCCCGATTGAATTTAACTTTAAGCATATTAACCCCATAATAGTATTAAAAGCTTTTAAGCAAATCAAGATCAAATTGTCCGAAGATCTTTGGGGAATGTCCATTAAAGTCTGTACCTCAATAATTGAGACTATAGCGCCTTACTTAGCCTTAATATTTAATTTGTGTGTGGATCAAGGAGTCTTCCCGGATTTAATGAAATACAGTAAGGTAATACCACTTTTCAAATCCGGAGACAGTAAAGACACAAATAATTATAGACCCGTATCCGTTTTGCCGGTTTTCAGCAAGGTGTTTGAAAAGGTAATGCTTAATCAAATGCTCAATCATTTCAACGCGAATAAAATCCTTCACGATCAACAGTATGGTTTCACCAAAGGACGTTGTACGACCGACGCCGGTGTAACCTTATTAAGACACATTTTTAACGCGTGGGAAGAGGCCCAAGACGCCATAGGAATCTTTTGTGACCTTTCCAAGGCATTTGATTGCGTCGATCACGAAACCTTACTCTTGAAGCTTGAGCATTACGGACTTGGAAAACTTGCGCTTAGTTTAGTAAAATCTTATTTAAACGATAGACAACAGCTAGTTCAAATAAATGGTATCAATTCACTCGGTTTAAAAGTAAAAATGGGTGTTCCTCAAGGCTCGATATTGGGTCCTTTCCTCTTTTTAGTGTATATTAATGATCTTCTCCATTTATTAAAAAATCAACCACAAATGGTGTTATTTGCTGACGATACTTCCTTGATTTTTAAGGTAGATAGACGTGCTACAAATTTTGACGACGTAAATAACGCCCTACTGCAGGTCCAAAATTGGTTCACTGCCAATAATTTAGTATTAAATGGAAAGAAAACTAAGTGCATACGATTTTCTTTACCAAATGTAAAAAGTAGTGATTATGAGATAGTATTGAATCAAGAGAAACTAGAATTCGTCGATAAAACTGTTTTCCTGGGGATCACGCTCGACTCTAGGCTTCAATGGGGTCCTCATTTAACATCTCTTGCAGGACGGCTAAGTTCAGCAGCATATGCTGTCAGAAAAATCCGTCAATTTACTGATGTAGATACCGCAAGGCTAGTCTATTTTAGTTACTTTCATAGTATCATGTCTTACGGTATTTTACTTTGGGGACGGGCTGCAGACATCGAGTCTATTTTTATTCTGCAGAAAAGAGCCATCAGAGCCATATATAATCTCCGCAGGCGCGATTCTCTTAGGGAACTGTTTAAGAATATTAACATCATGACGGTGTCTTGTCAATATATCTATGAAAACATCATGTACGTAAGAAAAAATTTACATCTTTTTAGTAAAAGAGGCGAAAGACATAATTATAGTACTAGAAGTAGGGATCTATTAGCTCAACCAGGTTTCAGACTGGCTAAAGTAGACTCATCTTTCATGGGGTACTGTTTAAAATGTTATAATAAAATTCCTCCCCACATACTTCAACTGAATGAGACGAAATTCAAATCTTGTATAAAACGCACACTATGCAAGCAGGCATATTATAGGCTGGGGGATTACATCGCTGATAGAAATGCTTGGCTCAATGCTGGTCCTGCTCCACAACGTCAACTAATTGATTAACATTTGAAAATACTGTTGGAGCTGCTGAAGATTGTAAGACTATCTTTTCATTGTATAAACTCAATCACCTTTGTATTATATAATTGCATAACACAGGTGTGAGTACTATGTACAATAGAGCTACCATTTACCGGGTAATATGTCTTTCATTGACTTGAATATGTCCTGGCAGCTGAGAGTATGTCATGCTCACTCAGATGTCTCGCTGATGGTGGCGTGTGTGTTGGATCATTTAGCTCCCTTCAAAATGGTTGAGCTGAATGGTGCTGATCCATGCGTCATGTTCGTGAACGGGCGCTGTCAGTTGGGACTGGTCATCTCTTAGCTGCCACGGCTTATTTTTAATTATTTTAGTTTTGAATTGTTTTTTTTTATCACGGACTCTTCTGACGTTTTGCATCGTTCTCACATGTATATTTTCAATAAGAATGATGTAACCAATACTTTGTATCAAATATTTTATTTTAAAAGAGTGTCTGTGGAGTTTCTTGCCCGTTCTTCTCCATAGGAACCTACTATTTGGAATGGGCAACTAGCTTCATATTTGTAACTGACCGACTTGTTGACAATTCAAAAGTGCCTGTAAATGGTTTAATTGAAATAAATGCTTTGAGTTTGAGTTTGAGTTTGACACCAAAAACCATCATATGTCAACAAAAAGTAACCTGATTAACACCTGCATAGTACCGTTATTTATATATGGAAGTCACATGGGCTCTAACAAGGAACTCAACTAATAAAATTGCTATATACCAACGCGCGATGGAAAGAAGCATGCTAGGAGCAAAAAAATCAGACAAAATAAGGAACAAAACCATCAGACACAAGACTGAGGCTCAGGACTAAAAATCAGAAGACTAAAGTGGAAATGGTCTGGACACATGATTAGAGGGAAGGACAAATGGAGCAAAATTGTTACTCAGTGGTACCCAAGAAAAGGCAAAAGAACAAGAGGTAGACCACAGAAATGGTGGGATGATGACATCAGACAGGTCGCTGGAACAGCATGGGGCAGTGTGGTCAGAGAGAGGCAGGAATGGAGAAGGTTGGAGGAGGCCTTTGCCGACTGGTAAACGGACATACAAACAAACGCCAAATACGAGACTGAAGAGTCACTTTGTTGTCCGACTAAAAAGGCTAATAATAATAATTATTGTTAGTGCACATTACAGAGTAGTCGATCTATCTGTATTCTACTAGCTATGTACTAGAAATTATTCAATAATCTTTGGCATCTTTTTTACGGTTTCAAAGCTTTTGTGGACTTAATTCACCATGAAATTTATTTGATGTAGCATGTCACCAATAAAGACAATACGTTCACGGTCAAAAGAATACCCACAAAGGGAAGTATTGCCATGGTACAAGTATGAAGCAGCATATTTTTACACTGTAAATATTCACGCGTTATAAAAGTCAACTGAGCAAAACAGCGTCCGTTCGTAACTCGCGGGACAGGCTAACCGGTCCTGTTTACGCACCATTGCAGACTTTAAAATTGTTCACGTTTTTACAGTTTTTAACTGTGCATTGTGCATATTCTCAAAAGTTTTGGTAGGTAAAAACATTTTTTTTAGACTGCAAAAAGTACTTAAAATTATACAAAAAAAAATACAAGCGCTAGAAGAAAATAACATCGAAAGCGTCATAAACTGTTACACAGAATATTCTACTCATTTTTGAAGTCAGCGAAAAAGAAAACTTCGTGCGTCACTAAGTTGCTACGGCGTAGCTGACGCGACGATATGTAGCTACGCCGTAGCTGACGCGACGATATGTGGCTACACGATCGTAGCAGATAATCCATCGTGTGTTAGAACTTTCAAGAAATATAATATTATTCTTTTGGCAAATCATTTTCGATCTTTGAGATAAAAATGGACAAGGGTTTTTTTAAACATGCCTAATAGCAAGTATTACCTATAAGTAATACTTGCTATTAGGCATTTGCAAAGGTATGTAATGAGAAGTAGGTACACGTACCTACTTCTCATTACATACCTTTGAAAATCGAAAAGCGATCGGAAAGCCGTCCAATATTAGCGCAAACATTTACCGTGGACCTTTTAAAATGAAATAACAAGAAAAAATATCCCAGTTATTTTCAGCGGTTGACAATAACGGTTTAGTGAGCCAAATACCGGTTTTTTTGCCACCCCGCCCCTTTACGAGCATCGGTATTATTGAATTTCGCGAATGTAACGCAAAAAGCCGATATCATGTAATCGCCAAAGGGCTGAATTGTGATTTTGAGGGCACTTGCCGCAAATCCTTTTGGGAATTTTTATCTCTTTGTTTATTTTAGTGTTTTGGGTCTCCTTTTACATGCTGTTAAAGCATGTTATGGGTTTCGGTCTGGAGATATTGGATAAGATGTTCTGTTTTGGCTCATTAAACGTTTTATTGGCACTGTTTTTTACATCTCGCCCCGTTTTCGTACAATTTCGCAGCGTTTACGTCTGAAATATGAATGGAGATGGAGAATAACTTCAAGAAATTTTGAGCTGTTATTCTAACTATAGGTATGTAGGTA
Organism: Tiliacea citrago; assembly: GCA_963921375.1. Taxonomy (NCBI): domain Eukaryota; kingdom Metazoa; phylum Arthropoda; class Insecta; order Lepidoptera; family Noctuidae; genus Tiliacea; species Tiliacea citrago. The sequence goes on along the minus strand of OY992787.1, from coordinate 26,691,665 downwards.
CTGAAACAATAAATAAAGTTCCCATAAAATATTTAAAAGTCATTGTAAAGTGGAACACATTCAGAGAAAATTCAAAAGCCGCCGAAAATAATAAAGAAACAATTCCGAAATGTTATTAAAAAATATCTTCCAACTGAATCCAGATTTCAACTGTAGATTTAAGCCGCACCAAGTCTTGACTAAACCAGCGAGCTTGGCTTCAGCTAACCATTCACCACAAATTGTTCGTATAGCTTATTTACGTTGGAACACAGAATAGATAGCTACAGAAGATCAGCTCCATACGACAAGCGAAAACGCACGCACACATAGACAGCTCACGCATGGCGCGAAAATGTTTACCATATTTCATTAATATCCCTTTCGCCACATAACTGACGCATGTCGCCTGTTAAAACTGTAATTTTAATTCAAAATGTCGGCAATACGTATATAGTCGAAAAAATTGTAAGGTGCAAGGGGAACATATTAACCTAAAGCTGTTTAACATTTTAATTCCATGACTGCACTTACAGCGAGTGAGGGCGCTTTCGCGACCGGAATTTGATTGATATTATAAAATAAAAAAAAAAGATTTTTACTATCTTCCATTGTACATAAACACTTAGCTAAACACCATGCAGCGTAACAATTAAAATAAAGAGTGTTTTCGATGAACTCTGGCACCCAGAGTAAGATTTAACTTGTGTTTAGGGTGCCAAAACAATTATAATTATGTACACATTATAATATCAATCAAATGACTTTTATGAAACTGGTCAGCGAGCGAAAACTGTCGCACGCACACATAGATGTATGCGTGATAGTTTTCGCTCGTTGACCAGTTATAGTTTTCGCATTTGATTGATATTATAATATGTAGTACGGAGCTGGCCTTCTGTAGCTATTTATTCACTGCGGTCGGGGCTTGCACCTGTCTTGCCTTCTATTGGGGTGATTCTCGTTATAGTGGCACCGTTTGTTAGGGCTGTTTGTGTTACCGAAGTTACGGTACAGAAGTGAACAAGATTTTTGGCAGCTTGAGGGTTGAATTTTGGTGTAATTGTTTGGGTGAAGTTTACCTGGAGTTAATTAAAGGGTAAAAGAGAGAAAGGGAGGGCAGGAATAATTAATATAGGAAAATCTATAATAACATGAAAGAGTTGTTGCTCACTGTTCCTATTTGCTTCGTTTTGCAGTTAGTTTAGTGCCAGTTTTTATTCACCTGGACTTGCGGTAAGTTTAACTGAGAACTACGCATCATAGCGCTAAATTATATTTTTCAGTCTTGCAGGACAATATGGCACCTAGTGGCAATAGTTACCCCTTTTTACTAAAACGAATAATACCTTGAAATTGGCTGTGAAAAACCTAAAAGGGAGAAAGCATCAAAAGCTTTCAGGATAAATCGAAAGGCCCAATATTTGATTTCACTTGAGGACTGCGTACATTGACGGAGTAAACGGCATTCATAGTGACGTCCTTTACCTTACTCTTGAAAACCTATTGCTATGTGAAATAGCTGCTCTTTATTTATCATAGTGCTTTTACGAGGTTGGGACTACTTAGTCCCACTATTTTTGTAGACAGGATATTAATTGAGATTTTTTACAGTTGTATTTGGTCTGCATGTCATTTGGTTTATAAATTTTTATTTTATTAATATTTTAAACAGATGATATTATATTTTGGATGGTATTTAAAAGTACTTCAATTTATTCCCATTTCATTTACCTAATTTTGCCTGTGTTCCACCAAATATACTGAATGTGCACCAAAATATGTTCATTAAAATATGTCATAACGAGCATCTATTTAACAACTGTTGCAAATTTGTAAAAATAGTAATACACCTAATTTTAAAAACAAGCATTTTTTTTTTTAGTTTTACTTCAGATAATGCACTGCAAAATGTATTTGAATCAAACACCAATTAATGTCCAATGTAGCTTTATTAATAAAAAATGAACACATTATAAAATGTAATGCTTACTAAAAATGTTTTTTTGCAAGTCGTTTCTGGCACTCGACGGCCGCTGCCGTGGCACCGCTCGCTTCGCTCGCTCGGCTCGTGCGTAGGAGGTCACAGTTTTAACCTACCCTAACCTACCCATTTTTATTTGGTGCACGATCAGTATTTTTCGGGGAAGAATAAAATAGTTATTGTTACAATAGAATATTCGCAGCGCACTACAATAAAAAAGTGTTATATCTTGGTGTTAATTTGGAATTTGTTTGATGTAACATATTTTGTTGGCCGAGTAGTTTAATTATAGTAAAACAATTAAACGGGTTTAAGATCAATATTTTAGAAATGCATACATAGATGTACCTTTAGATTTTTGGTGAACACAAAAATATTATCCTTATATTTTTAGGGTTCCGTACCTCAAAAGGAAAAAATGGAACCCTTATAGGATCACTTCGTTGTCCGTCTGTCTGTCTGACTGTCTGTCCGTCTGTCTGTCTGTCTGTCAGTCTGTCAAGACCTTTTTTCTCAGGAACGCGTAAAGGTATCAAGTTAAAATTAATATCAAATACGTAAATCTATGGTCCCTTGAAGCTCTAAAAAAATCAAGCTTCCAAATCAACGCAATAAAAAAATACGGTGATATAAGCGACATTATTGTGTCATATTTCGATACTCGCAAATAAATCAAAACCTATAGGGTACTTACTGTTGACCTAGAATCATGAAATTTGGCAAGAAGCAAGGTCTTACAGCACAAGTATAGGAAAAAGTCCTAAAATTGTAAATTTGTAGTTTTATCACATAAAAAAAAATTGCGAATATCTCGCACATAAATCAAAACCTATAGGGTACTTCCCGTTGACGTAGAATCTTGAAAATTGGCAAGAAGCAAGGTCTTATAACACAAGTAAAGCAAAAAGTTCGAAAATTGTGAATTTGTAGTTTTATCACAAAAAAAATAATTGCGAATATCTCGCACACAAATCAAAACCTATAGGGTACTTCCCGTTGACCTAGTATCATGAAATTTTTTCAAGATGCAAGGTCTTACAGCACAAATAAAGGAAAAGTCCAATAATTGTTAATTTGTAGTTTTGTCACATAAAAAAATTGTTTTTTTCGAAAATGTAAGTTTGTAAACTTACATTTTCAAGTTGGAAAATTGAACGTGGCGATGTATGGAGAACATGTTTTTCAACTACAATGTCAAGTTTGTTTTAGGGATAAATTCATCCCAACTACGGAACCCTTCATTGTGCGTGGTCCGACACGCACTTGGCCGGTTTTTTGAATGTGAGAACGTTGTAGGCTTAATAGACTGTAGATTTGCAGACCATTTTCTATTTTGCTAAGTATGTACCTGGTAGTTGTTGACAGGCCTACACTGCCCTCCCATACCTATTAACACTGTAATTTGAAAATATTTTATAAGTCAATTATTACCGGACTGCGGCGAAGCCAAAAACGCAGGGAATAGAATAGAATAGAATACTCTTTAATATGTACACCATAAAAATTACAGATATTAACGTTGTAATTTTACATAGGGTACGTGGGTTACGTGTTTGACCTGTATGTATGTATTATATTATAATATGTATGTTTGTCCATTCCTATATTCCCTCGTAACTACTAAACTACTGAACAGATTTTTATGAATGATATTATGTCGTTAGATTCGTCTATATCGCGCGAGTGCCACTGGGTATATTTTTCATATTAAAAATATAAAAAATCAAAATGGAATTTTGGTGACAAAAGTGTACTTAAAAAAAAACGAGTGTGCTTTAGCCCACACGACTGAAGTAAAACTTACAAATAGTAATACTACTTATACTTACTTACTCACAACAATAGGCGTGCACTGTGTCTTAGATATACGAAACGAAACTGGCTATGAGAGAAAGAGAGAAAGAAAATGTGTGCTCGCACCTCTCTCTCTTGCCCCTACAGTAATGTACGAAACTTTCTACCTTCACTAACTTATATCTCCCTCTCAACTTCTGTTTGCTCGCTTCCGTAACGCTCTCGTCAGTCACACATTCACCAGCTTACTCCCCAAGTCAAGCGTGCGTAAAGAAGTTTTACTTCAAAAACTCCCAAGCCTATTGAGTGGGGTATCAAAATTAACATAACATAACATCACACCTGTAATCCCCGAAGGGTTAGGCAGAGGTGTACGCATAGTACACCCACATTTGGCCAGTTATGTTTAAGTCCCATGTAACCCACCACACGCACGCACACACACACACACACACAACACACACAACCACACATGCGCGCACACATATGGTACATGTAACATGTATCAAAATTAAGAGCTTTAAAATGTGATTACAAAAATATATATACCTACTAATTACGTTTAAATGTAATTAGGAATGATAAAAATAACCCTAGAGTGAGTCAGTAAGAGGCTGTTAACACTTAATTATAAGTGGGTAATTAACCTAATTTACCGTCCTTTAATCCTAACTAAAAGTGTAAAATAAAACATCTTAATTAAAAAAAAAACGAATGCGTAAAAAAGAACTTTAAAAAAGATGGAAATATGAATTATATAACTTAAAATTATAAACAATCTCATGCAGTCGGAGGCATATTCAATTTAACAATAAATACCTTTTTGCCTCCGACATCATTTATTATTTATTTATTTATTTAACTGCCTTAAAACTACCATTACAGGTCTTAACCTAATGCGATAGCTAAGTCACACACCCAAACTTAAAATTAAACAACAAAATACTAATACAATACCTATTAAGTTAGTTTTTTGTAACAAAGCGTAAACAATACTATTTTTGCGAATTCACCCCAGGGACATGCAAATATATCAATTTCGACCTGGATATAATTGACGGTGCGAATAGCTCGAGTCAGAGGAGTTTTGGCCAGCAAGTTGGTCCTGGCTGATGGTACGACCAGGAGTGGCGGGGGCCGTCGCCTCCACACATAACGGTCGGGTACGGACAAGTACAACCGCTGCAGCACTGCTGGGTTGTGCTCTACGCCTCGGAGCAGTTTCACTATGTACGACACCAGTGCAAATCATGACATTGTTTATAGTATTAAGGCTTCTACAAACAGGCAGCGTGACCCTTGTCGCGCCCGCGATAACGCACCAGTCTGTAGAAGCCTTTAAGTTATATAAATCTTTTTTACAGTTCACTGTTTTTTTAAAGAGTAACTGCCTGGGAGTTTCAAAAGTGCCCATGTTGATTTATGGGAAATAAAATATTTTGATTTTTTATTTTATTTAGTGTACATATATTTTTACTAGATGTTGCCTGCGACTTCGTACACCGCTGACAGTAGCCTAAGTTTTATGTCATGGTCTACCCATGTGCCAAATTTCATCAAAATCCGTTCAGCCGTTTTAGCGTGAAAGCGTAACAAACACACAAACTCACTTTCGCATTTATATATTATTTATGTATATACCGTTTCCGTAACACGCTGTATATATCTAACATATATTATTATTAGTTAGGATTAGATGTCAAAGCATTCATTGAAATTTCGTGTGATGATAGAATATGGTGAAAAGTTGGTTTAATTTGACTGCGACAGCACAATTATTACGTTTACGGGGCATGCGGTGCTAAACTATATTTTTTTTTATTACACTAAGCTTAGATTTAAGTATCAAGATTATTTTAAAATTGTAACAGTTTGTGAACAATAGTTGGTTGGTCATTAAAGAAAAATATAATAGCTACCTACAACTAATCAATTGAATTAATAATCTCCCATTCTACTATAAAGCCCTGCCCCCCTTGTAAATTTTCAAGATTTTTATCAGGTGTACATAATAAAGAGTCACTATTCTAAAGCAGATATTTTCACCACTAATATTGCTACAACAAAATATTGAGCTCAACTTACATTGCGAAAGTTGGTAAATATTATGATGAGCATTATACATTTAACTGTATCTTTTTACAAAAATATGTAAATTAATTTCATAATAAATTCTCTTTGATGAAGACTACAGCATAAATATTAAAAAGTTTAGTTTCTTTTTTGTAAAGTAATTAAAAATACTAACTGAGCGCGCTATTTAGAATATAAAAAGCCCTTTAAATAAGGTTGAGCTACAGGCTATGCATATTAAACAGCGGCTTCTTAAAAACTTAGACAGTGGCAATAAACATTCATTTCTTTCTTTCTTAAATGGCGTCACTAGCTCAATATAAACTCAATCGATGTTACTAACACCAGCTAATAAAATAAATGATAACTACTCCAACCCTTGTAAACATTATTTGTAAACGATACTATAAAATGGAATTACAAGCAAGCTAATTCCATTAGTCAAGTTCCCCTTAGTTAAAGCTTGTAACTTAATTCGTTTGCATCAATCACATTGCAACAGCGCAAAATACTTTTACTTCAAACTAGTACGTAGCGTAGTTATTTGTTAGCTTTTGTGACAAAAAGGTAATTTAAACTACGATGCAGGGTTTTTAAGTAAATAAAAATCAAAAGAATATTTACAAAAAGAAAATGGAGCCTGAAGTCCTGGGTTCGGTTCCTACGTCGGGAAAAGTGTTATTGGGTTTTTCCGTCAGGAATTTTTCAGTAGCAGGCCGTATCCCGGCACGCCTTCTATTACATGGGACTTAAACATAACTGGCGAAATGTGAGTGTTCTATAGGTACACCTGCCTAACTCTTCGGGGAATACAGGCGTGACTGTTATGTGACGTAAAACGGAGTGAGCAGTCAAAGTTTATATTCATACCTATACAACAGTTTATAATTAAAGAATTTACAGGTACTTTAGCATAGTCCGGAAGTCTGTCAGTTAGTCAGAAAGTTGCAGCAATTTCTCCATCCCAAAGCGTAGCGTTCCTATGGAGAAGAATTCCAAGAAACTCCATGGTTACTTACTTGATTATACTAATATAAATCCTATGTCGACTGAGGACATCTGTAAAACTTTCCGAGAACGAGATTGAAAGTGATCGTTTCTTAAAGAAACTAAGAATTAATAGAGTATTATAAAAGGGCGGTGTTTATAATAATTCTTTACAATTAAACTCAATGCACTATTCTGAATGCTTACCATATTACTTGAAACTTCAATTTCATTGAGCGGAGACATTTGCATGGCGAGACGTTCCGACGAAGACGAAATAAATAAACCATGATTCAGTGTCATAAAAGAGGTGTAGGTAGTTTGAACTTTTATGAAGCACTGACATCTTGGTGACGTCATTCTGTGAATATGAATCTGTGTACCAAGCATTATGGAACAGTATAGTTTTAGTAACTTCAGAGCGGTCATCTACTGAGAAATCCAGCGAAACAACTTTTGTTCTCACGGGATTTAAAGTTCTACCGGAGATCTCGAAGTATCCAGGCTGTAGCTGGATGGCTACATCTTTCCAAAAACCATGTGGCATTGTCAGAGACCGCAAGGATTTTCAATTTAAAAAAATTACTTACTTTATTTACTGAAACGCTTTCAAGGCTTAGTGATCTCTTTTTTTTGGCTAATCATTAGACAGGTTGACTTGGAAGTCGGTAGAAATCGTTCAATAGGTAAATGTGTACGCATAAAAATAACTACAATAACTTTTACGATGAGACCAAAACTCAGAAATATCGGAAAGAATGCCAATGAATTAACGCATACCTGTATACTCGTACAAACATACTCATAAAAAACGATAACCCCAAAACTATCTCTCAAACTTACATACTCCGAAATCCACATCCCGCAATCGGTCTGTGCTCACACACTGTATTAAATCGTCGGTCCATGCCAGCGGCTGAGTGAACGCAACGATTTGTAATCTAGCCATTAGCGGAATGTATCGTGCTTGGCGGCAGGCCTACCAGGCCTGCCAACAGATGGCACAAGCTGGACCAGATACAACCAGTGTTCCGCTTGCTTGCTCTGTGTGGAGATTGCATCTGTAATCTTTTTATTGAGGTTGTTCAGCCAAATGTGTGTGGAGATTTGTGGTTTGGCTTCATAAGATGTGGTGTGGAGAATAAAATTAATGTTTCAAAAATGTCACATTTGTGTTTATTATTCTTCGATTAGAGGCTCAAGTGAAAAATTGATATGAGATAATAGGGAACTTTAGACTATTGTGTACACGTCAAGCACATCTTCAATCATACACAGACCTTCTGACAGTAGAACAACACCATCGAACCATGAGGAACCCCACAACAATGGCCCAGAGGCCTCACTATAATCAAGGCATCAAATTCTGCAACCGTAGGCCCGCACAATACGAAACAAGAGCGGTCAGGCCGGACAGTGGCGGACAAACGCCAACAAGGCACATAACAAGGAGGACAGAATAAAGAACGGGAAGGGGGGGACAATTAGGATCGCAATTACAGGACAGTATGTTCCAGATTACGACCGCACACTCCACACAGATTCACATTCCGGTGTCGGGAATAACAAAGCTTGCCAACTAACTATTAAGACGTTCTGAACTCGGGCCTCGCTTTATGGCCGCTCAAATTGCACTTGTATTTTTGTGTTAAAATTGCCTCGTCGTAATCTAGGATTTGTTGAGATTTCGCACTGGTACGTTTTTAAGCGCTTTGTCATTGGGTTTTTGGATAGTTAAGCCAGGTTCCTTTATAAAAAGCTGATCGTTTTTATTTCCGATCGTAACGTTACGTTGTATTTATTTATTTACTGTTTATGTACACCCAACGAACGAAGGAAAGCAATATTTAGTATATACCTTAAAAATCTAATTTGAATAAAATCAGTAAAACCTTGATCTGTCATGATTTGGGCGAAATCGCTTGCAAGAGGAGCTTAGTTTACTCTCCCATAATGATTGTTGAAGATACAATAATATAAGTCTTACCAATACCGGCCAGTAAGACACGAGAAATAGAGCAATAGATGAATGACTTCAATATAGAAAATTAGATGCACTCGTCCATACGTAAAAGCGAGCTATATGGTGCAGCAATATTTTTAAATTTATTTCAGCGGAGACGGATTTAGCATGAATATGCGAATTGAATTGTCGTGCGAGTATGCAAAACACAAATGTTCTATTTTATTTTTAGGGTTCCGTAGTTAACAAGGAATCCCTATAGTTTCGCCATGTCCGTCTGTCTGTCTGTCTATCTATCATCGGCTTAGCTAAGAGACTCTTAGTACTAGAAAGCTGTTATTTGACATGGGTATACATATGAATCACGCCGACAAAGAAGTAAAAAAAAATAAAAAAAATAGTGCACACGTAAAGTGGGGATGATAATTTTTACTCGTCTATCCCATGATGTAGAGCATCGTTGGATAGACCGTTCAAAAATATTGAGGGTCTGAGGAGACTAGTTTTCGATTCAGGGATCCGTTTGCGTAATATTAAGCTTTAAAGTGCAATTTTTTGTTAGATTCAAGTCCACCCCTCCTGTCAGCTAAATGGTTGTTTCGGATATGTAAAAAAATGGCAATAGTAGCTATAACGAAAATAAAAGGAAAACTATCACAGCTAAGTAGGCTTTACAAGCTAACGAGTAATAGTCGACCAACTTACATTTGCAATTGGAGAATTGACTGTGACGTATATCAATGTATGAGGAGAACACGTTTTTTAAATACAATGTTAAGTTTGTTTTTGAGATAAATTCATCGCAACTACGGAACCCTTCATTATGCATGTTCCGACACGCACTTGACCGGTTTTTAATATAATGTATGTTTATGAATTAGATACCTACGTTCTATGCTGTGTTTGTTTGTGGTCTTTTCATGAATTTTACGGTAGTTGTGGAGGTACGTAATTGTTGGGTATTCTTTTTCAGTGGATTCGTTAGTTTTAACTTTAAAAATGAAACACCGCAAAACTGGCAGGTACCTGCATGTACAAGTTCTTCAGTTAAGCCTGTATTTTATATTTTAATGTAATTTTTCTTTGTTTATATAAAGGATTACAGTATAATTTACGACGTCAAGTCGTGTGCTTTGTTGACAACGTTCATCTTTTTAAGAAGGGAATCCGTTTTTGCTAATTTTTTGGTGTCTGAGATTTTAACTTTGAAGAATAAATGCAGTAAACATAAATGACTTAATAATGTTTGAATAACTTATTAATCCTTTAAAATATATTATATTATATCCTAATAAATACTAATTAAATTATTCAGTAGTATCCACAATATTAAATCAATTATCAGAGTCGTGTCAAACTCTGGACCACTCCTCAGAATTTCACGAACAGTTTTCTTGTCTATCTTTAACGTGGAAATACAGCTTCCTCTGGTGAAGGTAAGACCAAGTAGCCGGATATTGGTATAACCATACCAGTAAAACATTATCAGTATTCACAGAAAATATGTAAAAATATCCCTCTACAAATAAACCCAACATATAATATTCTATTCCACCATTTTCGTTTATATCCCAGCCTTTTGTACGAAGCGTCCGGTGGATCTGCTTTTTATGTAAAACCGAAAGGCTATTTGTCAAGGTAATTTGAATTTACTCGCACGCTCTGGCCCTTTGAAATGCATGCTTTAAAATATACTAGTTTTTACATGGACTGCTTCAAATAAATGGAAATAGACTAGCTTTTGGTTATATGGCGAATATTTTTTAAGAATGATTTAGTATTCATAGGATTTATGGTGATTTTTCGGTGTTATTTACATAGCTGTCATATTGTTAAAAATCATTTTTAGCCGACTTACAAAAAAAGGAAGTTATAATTCGTCTGTTTTTTTTTTTCGCTGTTTTCTCCATCAATTGTGGATCGATTTTGTGCTCCAGGGGTGGTTCTATTGATACCCACTCAGAATCTGATGAGGGGATCCCACGGAAATCGAGGGAAACCCTCAAATTTTACAGGCACTATAGCTCTTGGAAAGCACCATTTTGTGAAGTGGAACTGATGATGAAGACCACAGATGGCCACCGGAACTACTTAATAATAAGTATTTAACGAGTTGCGATTTGATTAAGTACTTTAATATGGTTGCTAAGCAGTTTATGCTCGTCACAATGCATATGGTGAGTGCCAGTTCTCCTGGTTCTTACCAGGAGAACTCCTCAACAATTAACGTCCCTCCATCGGGAAAATCAATATTTTGTAAAATGTGATGGGTGTTTGATATTATATATTTATTGGGTTATTGTAACTTAGCAAAAGTTCATACAAAAAAAGAACGTTCGGTTTATCCCGAATTTGAAAAATTCCGGGAAGCTTTTCCAGTTTGTCTTTCCGTAAGTACCTGATTCAGACTATTCATTACCAGTGAAGAGCATTTTTATTTCTAGGGTTCCGCAGATAACAAGAAACTCTTTTAATTTCACCATATCCGTCTGTCTGTCTGTCCGCGGCTTAGCTCAGAGACTCTTACTAATAGAAAGCTGTAATTTAGCATAGGTATACATAATAATAATAATCTCGCAGACAAAGTGGTAAAATATGTACCTGGGTAAAAATTTGTAGGGTGTCCTTTGCACGTAAAGTGGGGACGATATTTTTTCTCGTCTACCTTATGGAGTGAGGTTTTGTTAGATAGGGCGCTCAAAAATATTGCGGGTATTTTGAACACCATTTTTCCATTCAGGGATCCGTTTGCGTAATATTAAGCTTTATAGTGCTAATTTTTGACAGACTCAAGGTGTCCCTCACCGGTTTTTGGATATGTGAAAAAAGGCACGGCAGTAGCACCGTTATAACGAAGTTAGAAGGCAAAGTATCACAGCTAAGTAGGCTTGATAAGTTAACGAGTTCCCAATTACGGAACCCTTCATTGTGCGTGGTCCTAGACCCACTTAGCCGGATTTTTCTAGTAAATAGAAGATTATCTCTCCATTAGGTAAAATGCTCAAAACAGATTATCAAATGAGATGATATTTAAAAGTAGAAGAAGTTTGATGCTGACCGTAACTTTGCTCTGAGCTAAATAAACTTTTAAACCACATAAGACTTTCATATTCTGATAGATTGTTCATTGTTATTGAGTACTAGCTTTTGCCCGCGGCTTCACCCGCGTAGATGTTGGAAAAATGTTACAGATTATAAACTATAAACTATGTTACCAAATTTCATCTAAATCCGTTCAGCCATTTTTGCGCCAATCCGAAACATAAAATCATCACAACCCTGATACACCTTTTCCTTTATTTCCGATCTTAAATATAAATACCGAGTTTCAAGTTAATCGAACCGCGCGATATATCTTTCCATACAATTATTTTCCCCCACAAAATTCAACACCCCCTTTAAAGTATATATAGGTATAATTATATAAAATACCGAGTTTCGAGTAAATTGGACCGCGTGTTAAAACTCTTCCATACAAACTTTAACATCCCCCAATCCCCCTTTAAAAAAACAAAAAAATACTAATTTTATAATTTACTTAGGTTAGTATTCGTGCCAAGTTTCAGATTTATTAACTCAAGGAATAAGATTTTTCATACAAACAAAATCCCCCTTTTCACTCCTTTAAAGGTCAAATTCCCAAAAACCCCTTCTTAGCTGAAAATCCTCCCTTGTCAAATTGACTACTCCTTTTCACCCCGTCAGGGGTCAATTTCGAAAAACTCTGATACATGTTATTCTTAATTTTTGTTGCTGAGTACCAAATACCAATTTGCAAGTTAATCAAGCCACGCAGTAAAGTCCTCCCTTGTCAAATTGACAACCCCTTTTCATCTCGTTAGGGAAAGATTTAAAAAAAAGCGGATACATTTTATTCTTTATTTTTGGTTTTAAGTATAAATACTGAGATTCGAGTTAATCGGACCGCGCGTTAAAATTCTTCTATACAAACTTTGACATCCCCCAATCCCCCTTTGGGGGGTAGATTAAAAAACAAAAATGACAACGTTATAATTTACTTCGGTAAGTATTCGTGCCAAGTTTCAGGTTTATTAACTCAAGGAATAAGATTTTTCATAGAAACAAAATCCTGCCTTTCACCCCCTTAAAGGTCGAATTTTCAAAAACCCCTCCTAGCGGATGCCTACGTCATAATAAGTATCTATGTGCCAAATTTCAACCCAATCCGTTCAGTGGTTTGAGCTGTGTGTTACCAGTCAGTCATGGTTTCAAAATCAAAATCAAAAGTCATTTATTCAAACTAGGCTGAGAATCAGCACTTTTCGAACGTCAAAAATTACATAAGACAGTCCCCCGAAAACGCCCACCCTTCACCACTTCCTTTCCTTTTTGACTGCCCCCTTTCACCCCGTTAGACGGACCCTGATACACGTTACTCTATATTTTTGCTTTTAAGTATAAATACTGAGTTGCTAGTTAATCGGACTGCGAGTTAAAATTCTTCTATACAATTTTTGACATCCCCGAATCCCCCAGGGAACTTTGAAAAAACTAAAAATGGAAAACTATATTACTTACTTAGGTAAGTATTCGTGCCAAGTTTCAAGTTTATCAACTTTATTATTTTTATTTGAATAAAAAATTTTGCGAATGAACAACTTCAATACAAAACTTTATCCCCCTTTTCACCCCCTTGTGGGTTGAAATTAAAAAAAAAACAAACCATAAGCCGAACTATTAGTGATTTTAACTAAAAAATAAAGAACTTTAATTAAAAACAAAATTTCATCCCCCTTTTCACCCCTTAAGGGTAGAAATTCTAACAACCCCATTGTGTTAGCTTCCGACCATAAGCCTAGATAACACATTTAGTGATTTTTACATTCTATAATGAAGGACTTTCCATACACAACTTCATCCCTCTTTTTAACCCTTCGAGGGTGGAATTATCAAAAACACTGAAACACGTATATATTAATTTTCAATGGTCAGCCTAAACACAAAATTTGAAGATCCTAACTTCTAAATTGACGGACTTTCATATAAACTTCCATCCCCTATTTTACCCCTTTAGGGGTGGAATTCCCAAAAATCCTTTCTTATTCCTTGTCTACATTATAAAGAGAAGCTCTGTGAATTCAGTTTTCTAGGTCCAAGGGTTTAGGCTGGGCGTTGATGAGTCAGTCAATCAGTCAGTCAGTCAGTCAGGACTTGTCTTTTTATTTATATATGATTAAAAAAAAAAAACTATGACTACACTGTTTTGTTACCATCCAAAACTAATAAGAAAAAAAGTGTGTGTGTCAGCTCCAACGCAGGACTGGAGTTTACTGCTTGAAACGTGCGCAAGGTACGATGTGCAGAAAACGTTAAGTTGTTGAGTTAGTTTGTAATCGCAAATTTTTATTTGATTGAACTGCTAATTATAAAACACAAAAAATAAACGATTTTAGACTTTTCTCCTTTACTTGTGCTATGAGACCTTGCTTCTTGCCAACAATGGAAAGTATCCTATAGGTTTGGTTTATTTGCGAGTAAGTATCAAAATATGTCGCATAAATGGCTGTATTTTTGATTGCGTTGACTTAGAAGCTTGATTTATTTCAGACTTCCAAGGGATCGTAGACGTTTTTTTTTTGTGTGGTAAATTATCAAATAACTTCTCCCGTTCTGGGCGGAGCGGGAGAGTGTGTCAGACTTTTACTGACTAAAACACACCCGTGTTCCTTCAGTTGCCGGTGTGTCAGGACCACGATATCCCTTTCAGACTTACTCCTGGCAGGCATTGGCCCTACCGGATCCCGTCAGTTCGTGCTGACATCTCTTGGAGGTGCGCGTGGAATACAAAGCGCGGTCGACCCGGGACTGGTCCTTATCGGACGGCGAGCTTTCCATCGTTCACCGTCCGCAAGCCCGCGCCTACGGTGGCCGAGGATCGGCCTGCGACTCCCGACGCCCGGGGTGTCTCCTGCGGCGACTAGGGGCATGAGGGCGCGAATTTTGCCTCTCCCTCACGCATTCCACCTCCTCCTTCGCGAGTATTACTGCTTCGCAGAAAGAGGTGACGGCTTCCCATGCACTCTCGCTCCGAACCATGGCCTGATCCATGACTGGACGCGAGACATCGCCGCCGCCGATCGCCTCCGTGAGGACACGGCGGTGCTCCGCCCAAGCCGGGCAGACCTCCACCGTATGCGCCACCGTGTCCTCCGGGCGATCTTCACAGTAGTAACACCCGGGCGTTTCCTCCCGCTTTATCCTGCACAGGAAACTCCCGAAACATCCGTGGTCGGTGAGGGCCTGCATCAGGCGGAAGGTGAGGACGCCGTGGCGCCTCTCTAGCCACTCTTCAAAGAGGGGACGAATTCTGGTCGTAGACCTACGTATCTGATGTTAATTTCAACTTGATACCTCCACGTGTTCATGTGTTTCTTGATAGACAGACGGACGGACAACGAAGGGATCCTATAAGGGTTACGTTTTTTCTTTTGAGTGACGGAACCGTATAAAAATAGCAAAACTAACCGCGTACAGTTGTGAAAAATAGGAATTCACTTAAGAAAAACACTGATAATAATCAGCCCATCGAGTAAGAAAGAAAACCCACCCAAGCAGGCTCACTTGGGAAAACTCGAAGAAAACAGAAACACTAAAATTATTCCGCTATCCATATTTTCATGCTAATTAAGCTATAAAATATAAATAAAACATTCATCTTCCGTAGAGAATATTGCCTCGTTTTGCTCATTATTTACGGCGCAAAGAATACCCTATTAAATCTTAATAAGACTCTTTAATTAATTCCATGCGATGCTAACGCTTCAAGCAATATTGTTTACACAAAGAGAGCTAGTTTGATATGTGTTGTTAAAGATGGAAAAAAATAGGACTCACGTGTAATTTTTCTGTCGTAGGTATTTTGTAGAAATAATCTGTCTACTTCTTCTTCCCTAGTATCGATTACCGACAAGAGTTATTTGAAAATCTCTCTTTCAATCCAACTTGATTTATATGAGTCCAAAATTATAACTGGTTCCATAAATGTTCCAAGCGTCATTCAAAATGGTTTTGTAAATCACTTGCCTAACCATTATTATCTTCACTAATATTATAAAGAGGTTAAATTATTTGTAAGAGAAAATCTCCAGAAGTACTGCTCCGATTACAAAAATAGTTTCACTGAAAGAAAGCTACACTATTGCAGAGTGCCATAAAATGTTTCTCCCAAGCGGACGAAGTTGCGGGCAATAGCTAGTCAAGGATAAATGAATATTTGGATTTAGTCAACATGATGTCAAGTCCAACTGTAGGTAATCCTTAAATTCTTAAGCAAAAAATTACCTATCTGGCCTGACGAACCAACACCAATCAAGACAACAAATCATCAAAAAAGAAAAATGCACAACCTCATATTTTAAATGAAAGACCGACTAGTGAAGCTCCGATATACACCTGAAAATTTAATCATGCGTCCGTCCATACGCTTCGTACGGACACAGGGCGTGGATTCCACGTCGCCTTTTTTGAATACATGCGGATATCCGCGTGAATTAAAATCTGCACCGTTTAAATGTTGCAAGAATCCTTGTGAAAGGTAAGGGAATTTTATCTATTTCTTCTATGTTTATTTAACGGATATTTTAAAAGTTTTTGATTACCGATTACAGTTTTTTTAGTGTGCATGAACCAGGTGGTCATATTTTGCATGTATCTTTGAGGAGGGGGGTCATAACTAATTCGTCTTAACATTTTTAAGAACCGATTACATGTTACATTACACATGTAATCGGTTCTTAAAAATGTTAAGACGAATTAGTTATGACAAACTTTTCGTAAAATTAAATGTGTAATGTTTACAAATATTTTGGCTACTACCTTAACTATAGATTGTGTTCTTTCCGTATACACCTTCGTAAGAAATACATACAATAAATACAGTACATAAACTAGAAGATAGTTCTGAGTTATGGAGCCTAGATACCACTTGCAACTACACACAGTAATAATAAATTGATTTTATAGTTTAGAGTTCGAATTGCATGCATAAATAGCTACTTCAATAATGCAAGCTATATTAGGGGTTCACTCGTAAATACGAAATTGCCGTTTTGTACTGATTTTAATTTTATTTCTAGTGTAAAATATATTAATTTAATCAAAGTAAAACACCTTGTCTATACATTTCTGCCATCTCATGGGAAGGTCATTTATGCCTTTGCAGTAGAACTCGGCTGTCGCTGAAAACCAGCGCTGGGGCTCTGTCTCGCATAGGGTCGCAGCATTATGCTGAGCGATGGCCGTTTTGCGTGAACTTGACGCATATTTTCCTTCAACTTGTTCTTTCGTGTTATTGTTTTTATTTCTTTGCGTTATGTTTACCGCAAATAAACGTATTTCCTTTATTTTCTTACTTACTCTGGGGACCTGGATTCAACAAACTTTGCGAAGGCATTTCGTATTGCTTCCAGGGAAGAAATTTTTTTTTACCATGTAAGAAATTGTCCAAATCGCGGGAAAAATTATAGTCAGTTGGGGCCAGGTCCGGCGAGTACGGATGGTTTCTAACTGAAGGTCCTGTAGTGTTAAACCGGTTTCTGGAGTAGTATGAAGTCTTGCGTTATCATGGAGCAATAGTGGTGAAATCGGTTGACAAATCGAGGCTGTCTCGCTGCGAGTTTCACCATCCCTGTTCGAAGTTCAGTACAGTAGACATCTGCTGTTATTGCTTGACCGGATCTGAGGAAGTTGTAGTGAATTACACCATGAAGTGACCATCAATCACTTACCATCGCTTTTCTATGGGTAAGCTTCATTTTAGGACATTGTTGTGGCGTTTGGCCTGGAGTCCGCCATTGCGTTGTTCGCTTGAGATTATCGTAAAGAATACACTTTTCATCACACGTCACAATTCGCCCCAAAACTCGTATACTTCTGTACCGATTGAACAGGTAAGGCAAGCATCAACGCGCGCTACTCTCTGCAGATCAGTCGAATAATGCAGCACCCATTTTTCAACCTTTTTTATCTTACCGATTTGATGCAAATGGGTCAATATTGTGGGTATGCTAACATCAAACAATGCCGCTAATTCCTCGGTAGTTTGATACGGATTGACTTCCACCATTGCATTCAATTAATCGTTATTTACATTAGTGGCTGGTATTCTTCAGGGTTCATGCTTCAAGTCAAAGTTTCCACTACGAAAGCGATTAAACTAAAAACGCACGGTACGTTCATTAATCGTATCGTCGTTGAACACAGCATTGATATTGCAAGCAAAAATTACTCTAATTTTCAATGTATCCATCTTTACTTTAAAAACCGAATGAAAAACAATTGAAAGTCAAACCATCGAATGTTGTACATTTTTTAAATTTAGAATGTGATAGTTATCGTGTGAAAAATGTTTCACTCTGGAATATCACACGTTAATTTTAATTCAAAGTGGACAGTACGTTAAAACGGCAATTTCATATTTAAACCCCTATTATTAGACGTTGAGCAGCTACCAACCCCTAATACAGCAACATAGCTTGAATAGAAATCGATTATTTTGTATCTCGGTAATTCCTCATTCAACTGTTTCCGATTAGATCTAATGCTGACTCTAATCTAGAATCTAATCAAGTTGAGTTTGTGTACATTCATAGGTACTAGTAAAGTCATGAGCATAAGATCCTTACACGTACGCAAAATTCAAGAGCGTTTTTTTTCGTAAAATAACGATTTCAACTTTGAAAATAGACCTATTGGAAAATAGTATGGGTTCGAAAATACTATTTTCATATAATACACTATGTAACACTGTAAAATGTCTTCTAAAACTGTAGAAGAAAATCTCTTTAATCCCTTTTGAATAGTTTTCTTGGTACCAATCTCAAGGCGGCAATACGATATGTATTTAAGTCGTACTGTATAATAAATTGCACCCAATAACACTGAAACACCAAACCGCAAAATGACCGCAATTTCTCAAAAGTCTCACCATCACCTAATAGTTTTCATTTACTTTTCAACTTTAGGTTGAAAGTCACGATTTGCCGTTTGGTACAGAATCTATAGCAATAGGTAACATGAAACTATCTGAAAGAACAAAACCCATAAATTTTTCCCGCCAATAGCGAGAGTTTTGTAGGTAGTGTCAATTGTTTTGTTCGGTAAGGTGGTAGGGTCACACCTGCACTGAATTCTTATCCTTGTGATACACATATTTTAAAGAAAGACCTAACAATCGAAAAGCTATTGTAATTCATAATCGAAACTGTACGTTCCTGCCTTATTAACATTAGCATCGCTGTTTATAATAACCAAACTGATATTTTTATGATTATATAACATTACCGGTGCGACTTACCTACTACCTAATCCATACTGTAGTTTATTCTGAGGAAAGGTTACAGACAGAAAAGCTTACATTAATGACATATGATAAACATTAACATTAAAATATTTATCTACCAACTCTGCAAAGATAATAAAGATTTTAAAATAATTCGTTAACATATGATTTATTTATTGTCCGATGGTTAATGTAATAATCTACACCAAAATTAACATTGCAATACACCCATAATTCCACTCATTTTGTCAGCCCTGTGAACTAGCGATTATTACCGAAGCGGAGCCTCGCAAAGTTTTGTGGTGTTCTCGGTATTCTGTCCCGGTTCCAATATTTGCGCATTGTGACATCCACACTAACTTGAGTAATGAATGAATAAGCTTGAGTAATTTACGAACAATTTATTGTTTTGATACAAACTTAAGTTAGTCAATCAATATTGTTGTTGTATTGCCATTTGCAAATTATAGAAAATGAGAATTGCATTTGAGGTTTTTTAAGAGACCTAACAGACTCTTGTGCGTAAGAATAACTGAAGAACTCAATAAGTACGGTCCACATCATTACTATTTGGTAAAATATTCTTTTTCTCCTACACACTAAAATATTTATTACAATTGTTTTCTCAACTTGTTGAAAATCTATTGGGAATTTGGAAACACACTTTTAAATGACATACTTTTACCACATTGGTCAATACATAGTGCACAGTATAAGAAACAAAAGGAGTAAAGAAAAAGACTAATCCTAGCCCTCGGCGTTCGATAGTTCTTACCTGCCTGGCAATCGTAATAAATTCATGGTTGAATGACATGTTCCTAACCGAATCCCGCGAACATCATCGCAGTACAATACGGCGATCGATTAAGAGGCAGTGAGGAGCACTTAATCCGCTGAGTGCGTACTCAGGTTGAGGACGACAACACACCGCAACAAGGCACGGTGTATTCCACGTAATGCGCTTTGTGAGCTGTCTTACTAATTTATTAGATGCTGACAGTTCAGGTGAATAAGGTGAGACTCTGAATCTCCAAAGACGCGCCATTTCTAATGCGAGTTTTCAATCCTACCTTGTTTTTGTATATATTTGTATAGTTAGTAAGTTAGTCAGTTATTTAATGTAGTACTACATAATTACTAACTGTTCTGTGTGTAAATAGTTGTATAATATAATTAACCATTGTTATAAAGAGTTTAAAAGTAACAAAATAAAACATGCTAAGTTTACAAATACACAATGCGAATCATTCTACACTCGGCACTCCTTTCCCAATCGCATTGATTACAGATGTATACAAGCCTTTGACCTGCACTACAGGATAAACACAAAAGTGTTCAATACGTGGCCATTTACCAATCTATGGCAATCTGACTAATTGGTAGGATTCTAGTTACATTGGAGAAGGCCCGTCTGTCCAATCCCAAAGCAAAAATAAACAAACAATCCTGGAATAGTCCGTTACAAAAACAGTATGTATCTTTGACATTGAAATTACATACCTACCTACATGTATTATGTTTCTTATGGCTATAGGTACCCTACATCTATAATAAATCAAAATTTAAATATCTACACCATAAGTTTTCAATAGATCGCATGTTTCTAACCAGCAATAATTTCACTTCAGGAGCACTCATCAACACAAAGATGAAGCTACAAATATATCCAAATCTCCCACCACAACTCAAAATATGGGACCAACAAACCAGCCTACATCGTCAAAGATTCATCTCCCATCCCATATCTCGTGCATTTAAAACAAACTTCGGCCGAAGACATTGAATTTGATGCACACGTCCACACTTCGCTCTATAAAATTAACAATTCTTATCACTGTCGGCACTCGTAAAGTCTCGTATGGCTCTGTCACGATGGGGGCTACTGATGGTTTGAGAGACGAACTCATGAAAAACGGAGTCCGTGTCAGAGCATATTTTATACAGCCAACCAATCCAAAGCTCATTAACTATAGATTTTTGTTACAGAAGACCAGAAACTCGTTCAATTTAGCTTGGTGAAAGGTGCGTTTGGCAGAGTCTGCATCTGACATTTGTTTATAACGCACTCAAGAACCAAGAAAAAAACTATTATGATGCACCGTTTCAAAATTGTTTAAAGTCTGACATGATGTTTACATCAAAAAATCAGTAAACACTGTAAACAGTGTATTTGCAAGGATTTTTTAAATTGTTTTTTAAGAAATCTTACTGCTATCGAGAACCAAAGGTAACACTGAAACTCTCATAAAAATCACACTATCACGTGACTTCGTGAAGTCGTGAACAAAACGCATTTGACAGCCACTAACTGTGAGTAAAAAGATAGCCTCCCTTCTTTAGTGGCACCACATTATTACATCTAGCATTCCTTATGTAAGACCCTCACAGCAGTACTAATAACGAACATAGAAACAGTCTTAAGTCAATCGTAGCCATGTTTAACCACCTCTGTGGTCTAGTGGTAAGACCACCTGTCTCAGATCCAGCGGTTTCGATTTTCAACGGGAGCAAAATTTTGTGCACGGTTTGGTTGGTGGTAAGACTGGTAGGTAAGGCTTGTTCTAAGTCCGCCTAGCTAACTTATCTAAGTCTAGCGCTATAACAACAATGTTAACAGCATTTGTTGTGTTTCGGCAGTTAGATATAAGATAGTCCGTTCCTCTGTGGTTGTGGAGTCTGGGCGACGCTCGCTTCCACCTTCAGCCTTATCATCACTTACCATCAGGTGAGATAAAAACCAAGAGCTTCCCCGTTGTAGATTAAAAAAAATTGATCATCATCACTGTTATCGGCACTGATATCTTTTTAAAATAAAACTAGTTTTCGTCTCATTCGTGTCCAATGTAACTGCTGACAATAAAAGCAAGAAGAAATTAAACTATACGGTATTATTTCTAACTTGCACAATATTTCATACAAAATAAGGGTTTATATTTTGCAACGTTAATTCATTTTATAACTAACTTACCTATGTGAGTTATTCTTGCGAGAGTAAAGCGAAACCCTTGAGGTGTCTACGAATAAGTTTGTCTTTGACTAGAGGCGTTCCAGAGATGTAATTTGGACAGATTTGGCAGCATTCCAGTTTGATTCATACGATTTAGTATGCATCTAGGTGCACCTGAATATAATGCCACTTGGAAACCGATCGAGCAAATAAGAACTTTCTGCACTTATATGCCTGTGAAAGCTTACTGAGCTGATTATGAAACTTTGAGTAAATGTAGTAATAATAATCCTATAATAATATGGTGTAGAAACATAAATGGTGCATGTGGTGTTAGCTGTAACTAATTGTTGCACTTACAAATGTATAATGAAGCAATTTGTTGTAATCTAGAGACCCGCCCCTTCCTGAAATAATTATGTAAATTCAATATTAATGTATTATACATACAAAACCTTCCGGAATAAATTGATGAATGATGGTTAAGAACTCATCAAATCCGTTGCGTAATTTAGAACATCGCGGACACACAGGCTTATACGAAAAACGACTTTAATTTTAATATTATGTATTGAGATAGATGTATTGTGTAATCAAATAAATAGCTCTAATGGCAATACGTCGTCTTTATCAGAAGAGGACATATTATCTCTTATGCGTGGGTATGCGGGTGAGATGCAGCTAAATGAAATTCAATAATATTCTGAATAATTACAAGTCTCTGATCACATTAGAGAATTAACAATAATGTAAACGAAGATCCACCGGGTACGCAAGGCGCGAGCGCACATCAATCAACTCACTGCACTGTAAGAGCAGTTTAATTATTAACAATATCACAATCACATTAAATCAATTATTATGCATAACGATAGATCTTCTCGATCTTCAATTGTTTTTCATTTTAGCGGGCCGCGTGCCGCCTCACTACGTTGACAGCTGTGAAATTCATTCTAAACTCAAGTTTGTCGTAAAACCTTTAGACGCGCCCTCAAATCTTTTCTTTGTTTTTATGACTGGTACTCGTAGCACATCTCCGCCGCGAAACCATAGCAGCGAAACCGCAGTAGTTAAATTGTACTGGTTCGCGTCATGTTCCGCTACTCGAATCGGATGCGAGTAGCGGAATATGACGCGAACCATTATTAATTACGACTTAGCAGCAGCATCCTCCTGTAACTATCACAGTTACAGGAGGATGCTGCTGCTAAGTCGTAATTAATGACACAATAAATGAGAGGTGAAATAGAGGTGTGCTATGTTAAACCAGTCATAATAAATGATATTGCCCATTATGTATGTGTCACGTGTTCTGTATATTTTTTGTAAATAACAATTATGCATTATGTAAAGATACACTATTAGAGATTTATGGAGGTAGAATACGATCCTGCGTCAAACCCGAATAATTCATAAAATTATTATCTCTACATAGAGTTTTGTCAAGTTTTAAGTAGGTGCATGGGCTATATTGACTTGACCAACTCGCCCCAACCAGCTTCTGCCAAAAAGTACACCAACTGTGACAGTTGCTAAGTGTAAATAAAACAAGCGAGCACGGCGCGGCCACATAAATGGCGCATAAAGCTCTCCTGAGAGGCTCGCCGGTTTAATGGCCTCGCCAGGGCCATGTTGTGACTGCAGAAACTTGACAAAATTTAACACTTATCTATTGTAAGTTTTTTTTTAATGTTACAGATTTTGGAAATAAATAGTTATATATTATATGCGTCTCCTTTTTTTAAGGAAATTTCTCGCCAACTGGTTGACACTGACATAATTATGACCTGGGGCCCAATTCTGTAACTTTGAGTTAAGCAACACGCCATTGACACTCTATCGACACACTACAGACATTCTTTTGCCACTGTCGCAAATTTGGCAACAATAAATGGTAGTCTGGTCCACTATAATGATACAATGGCATCGTGATGCCAAGCTTACGGTAGTCTGTAAATATTTTAAGTGTATTTGACAGTTGTTTCTATCGTGTTTGAATAGTGTTTTGGTCATCGAACCGCCATTGTGAAGCCATCGAACAACGACACCTATTTTCCCTATTGTTGATTGGGTTCAATTTGTATATTTTTTAAATTTGAAATAATGTGTCCGTGTGTGTGTGCGACTTACGTAGTGAAATTGATAAAGTGGACGTAGAGCAAGCAAGGAAGCTAATTGACGAGCTCATTCCCTTTCTCCAGAGACAGCGACGGCGGAATGGAATCCCTGCTAAATTAAAGGTTTGTATGTGAAGGTACCTAATTTGATACTCCGACCGAAAACCATGTGATGATGTAAAAAACCTACGAAAAAAAATTTTTTTTTTTTTCTTTAAATATCTAATATTTTTTTTATTAATATACAAATTCAAATATTTCGAAAACGGTGCGTCCTAGGCAAAAAATAACCAAAATTTGACCCCCACCCCCTATGTACCACCCCCCGTGTAAACAGCATCCCAACATGATTTTTTTTTTTTTTAATATCGATGGCCCGTATCCTCGCGCCATAGCGCCCCTAAGGCTACACTCATTAAACGTTATTAAACGTATGTTTTTAGTGAAATTTGATGTTTCTAATAATAAAACGTTTTTATATTAATAAATAAACCCATAATATAAAGATTTAATTGATAAAAATTGGATTTGAAAAAGTGGTAGGTTTGGTTTACCTCATGGTAGATTTTTGATAGCAACACTAAAACTATTATACGAGCACAATATCGACTTACTACCGACACACTACTGAGACACCACTGAAACGCCATTGAAGTTTTTGCAGAATGCCAAATTTGCAACAGTGGCAAAAGAATGTCCGTAGTGTGTCGATAGAGTGTCAATGGCGTGTTGCTTAACTCAAAGTTACAGAATTGGGCCCAAATGTCCATGACTATTCTATTGAGACACTACTGACACACTATTGACAAGTTGGTTATTTTACAGAATTGGGCCCCAGAGCGCTGGCTAGTTCTTTGGCCAAATAATTTACCAATTTTTCTCAAATTTTGAATTAGAAAAATGCTGCCAGTCTTCTGGGTACGTTTCCGGATGACAGCGATGCAGACGAGTACTTCGACGCCTAAGTGTCCCTATTTTATTGTATTGAATTTTTTTTGTATTTATTTGTATAGTAAGTTAGGTCACAAATTCTGTCATGAATAAATGAGGAAAGGAACTACCTATGCACTTTATAGACAAAGTTAACGTATAAATGGTGACCCACCTTGACTATGTATCAAAATATGTACGGTCGTTATCTACGCAAGTTGCACTTAACGCAAAAGGTTCAACTTTACTGCTGGGCGCGCCATAAAACTGCACTTTACGAGTACATCGCCGCAAAACTTAGGTACAGTCAACCGCACGACTAAAACTACAAAAACCAACCTTACAGCTACGATATAAAAGCGCTGTCAATTTTAAATTGTTGCGATAGACGTACGGTTGATTGTATCACCTGTCACCTGCCATCATGTGTAGTATATGGACATGTAAAATTTTTACTTGCAAAGATAAACAGGTGATACAATCTGTGTGAGCATTTTGGTCTTGTGGCTGTAAAACTGACAGATGTCAGGCAGACTATTATGCTAGGAACACTCGCAGTGACTTTAATCGCTGGCGACTCGCTGAAGATTTCAAAGTCTGCATATTTTGACATCGCTAGCGACAATTCGGCTGTAAGATTCTGCGGGTGGACGTGAGATTTTAAATCGCCAGTGAGTGTGTACCTAGCATTAGGTAAAAACCTCGTCAAAATGATTGATAGCTGTGGATACAAAAGTAACAGAAAGTTTTTACGGAATACTGGTAAAAGATAAATTATTTTGGTAAGAACATACATAGCTTGTAGGTAACTGTAGAAATCTAATGACAAATTAATTCCTCCTTTTGTTACTCGTACATGTAAGAAGCTATATTATGGTGTATATCTCTGGAGTTTTCCCTCAGGAAACAGCTGTGACAAATGGTATACATACGTATTTTCTCTATATCTAAATCAATTTAGAGACACGCTTCTGATGTTGTCGAATGACGATAACGAATTAAGGACTGAAAATGATTAGATTTTTTATTATGACGTTATAATTGAACTAACATAGTCAGCTTTAGCAGAAAACTATATTAGTAAAGATAGATAAAATGATTATACAAATAATTTATAAAAAAATATAATCTTCTTAAATCGTTTTATGTCTAAAATATCGGTACATTTTGAACGAACGACTTTCGGCATTATTTATGGGACCCCTAAATTCGAATTAATATTTAATAAACCGTTCCCATTAATCAAGTCTCCGAAGTATAACAAGTAATATAATAATCTGTTCGTTCATAAAACAAAACCACTTAGCAATAATAAGCGGAATCGTTGCGAAACAAAAGGTTTTAGTGAAAAAGTTTGTAATTTCCAAGGCATTAGAACTCGGGCCACGTAACTGTGTGTATGAATAATTTAGAGGGGCGCCTATATTTGGGCTACACTTGTGGTCTTCTCAGGGCACAACTTCGTGTTAGGGTACTAGTGACATTTGCTACTAATTATACTCGAAAAATTAAGGAGAAATTGTAAAGCGATGTAGTATCAAGTCAATTAAAAATTATAATAAGGAAATTATTACGAATATAACAAAAAAAATATATAGTAAATCACCATCATACTAAATCAATAGTCTTTACAGTCTTTATAAATACAATTGGAACCTATCTATACAATTAATATTAGTCCTCCAGACCGCATTTCGGCCATGGTGGTCAATCTCACCGGATACTAACCACCGACGTGGGATATATTATTGTGCACAAGTGTGCACAGGTGCACTCTCTCTTCCCTCACTCTCGGTCCGGTAGTCCGGTCCGGCAGGTTGTGAATTACAAACGTATCGACACGCAAAACAAACAATTTATTATCTATTGTTGCAAGGCTACATAATGTCTCTCCTCAGGATGGACTAAATCCATATTTTAACAGACTAAGATAGAGGAGCCTCCAGGAAGTATAAGGTCTGTGCTAGCCTTCCGGAGGCTGACTGGAGAATAAATCATCATATGACTAGGCTTACCGAAAGATATATTGATTCGTGTTGGCAAAACCAAAACTCGTCTGATTATCACTTCCAAAATCAACTAACTGAAAAACAAGTAGTAAGACTGCAAACCAAAATCGGCTCAAAGTTACTAAAAATGGAAACCTTCGCTCATTCGGCTAATGAGTTGCTCGACTTTTTGGGCGGTTTCAAAAAAACAACTCGGGAATATTTCCCAAAGTATGTACCTGCGGCTTGGGAACTTTCCCGACGTTTTTTGTTGAGACTGCACCGCTTGTGAGCGACGCCTGTGTTTGGCAGCTTTTCAAAGAAGTATTGTTCTTTACTTTAGCGACAACACACTACTTTGGGCATGGAGATAGGGTAAGTAGGTGGTCTGGAGAATGCGACTTGCATAATATAAAATAGGAAAAAGTGTTGTGATAATATGAAATTGGGACAATATGAATGAATCTTACCTAAACTGTGTTTCCGTCATTTTGGGTGGCTTTCTGTTACCTGTAAAAAATAAAATGAGTTCTTATTGCGCACACCAAATATTTCAATAATATGAAAAATACTGTTGAAGTTGATTGTAATTATTTAAATGTATCCTTATACATACTCAAGCAAATAAATTGATTGATTGATTCAATTTATTATGTTTAGGAAAAAACCAAAAATATTCAATCAATATTCTGACAGCAAACCTGCAAACCTGCCCGCCAAAAATCGCGCCACAAAATTAATAAAAATCCCAAAAAACTAAATTAAACATAAACTTTCCAAAAAAACAAAAAAGAGGAGTAAATAAAAATGAATGGGCAACGCGTTGGCTGCCGAATAAATTTGGCTGAATTCAATCCGGTTCAGTAATAGTTCCGGACCCATCGGCAGATTTGACCAAGTTCACGCCGTCCGGCCAAATCCGGGCCGCAACGAGCGTGAACCGGCAGATACGGTATATGTACGGTTCCTGTTATTATTTATTTGTATTCTATTGGTTCTATTTTTGTTTGTTTAAAATTTTGTTTGGTGTTTGGTTAAGGTTTCATGTTTTGCTGCAGTCTGTAATTCAGTTTTCTCTTTCAGGTGTCCATACGACAGTTTCTGTTTGCTGCAGCTGATTCTTCAACAAGTACTAATGTGGTATTTTACTTGAAGAATAAACCCAGTCTTTTGGCAGCAGTTCTAAATCAAGAAAGGATTATCGACAGTTTACATCGATGAAAATTCAGCATGCACGCTTAGGCAATTAAGAGTACCTACCTATGATTGGTCTATACAACGTTCTCTACTAAAACAGCCTTTAATAGGCTTCAAATGGAACAGGAATGACGCTAGCAATGATCCCACATATGGGCTACTAAAACTTCTAGATTTAATATCTGTAGTTTATATGGTGTACATAATAAAGAATCTTCTATTCTACTGCCCCAGAGCATGTAACGTCAACTACAACAAACGGAGTTTTTTGGTTAGTCAAAAAAGCATTCGCAAGAAACCGCTATTCATATGTCCATGTATTGGCGGAGACAAATCTGCCTGGAGCTGGCTGCGACTTTAATTACTTTTTATTGGAGCCTGCACCGTACACTACGATATTAGATCGGTAAACGTTCGTGTGGTTTTGCTACAGGATGTATTTATTTCTATTGGTTTAGGGTTTGAAAGATGTTGGTTGCAGTGTAGCAATTAAGTCTAGGGTTCTGAAGGCATATTGTTTTACAATTTAATTTGTGGTTTTGTTTCATTTGTGCTAATATTATTGCGTTTTGAGCTACCAATCTACAATCATTGTGGTTCAACTTAAGTGGTATTTCTGAAACTTGAGGTAGGCAAGTAAGTGACAAGAAACATGTAGGTAAGTACTACGAAGAAAACAAGAAAATAAAATCTACTGTCCAGCTTCAGCCTACCAATAACTGCTGCTTCAAACGGTCAAAAGAATAATTTTCTAATGATTACCTATGCGCAAAAAATCTAATCTCTTAATTATCTTCCAGTCCCAATAAATACAATTGAACAAAACATTAGCACACGGGAAGGTACTGCTTGTCATCTTCTTGAAATTATTCCTTAATAAATTTTATAACAATAACACAAGTTAGGGGTACAAGGTAGTACACCTATACCCAAAAGCTTATCATAACAAAACTCAGTTTATACTCACAAGTTACTATTCTAAGTGACTTCCATTTGTTATACATTCCGCGCAGCTCCACGCCAGCTACGCCAACTTCTTTGATTACACTTTAAACAACATCGCCTTCAAAACTTAACTACTTAGTATCTAACAGAATTCTAAAACTATTTCAACTTGAATACATCTCCAATTAACAATGACAACGTCGGTTTAAGGAATTCGTGTAACTTAATACTTACATGGCCTTGTGTACACAATGACTTTAAGTTACACAAGCTCTTTGTTAAAGAGTTTGTCAGGGTACTTGTTACCACTAAGCCTTGGTGGATTTTGGTTTGGAAACTATCATAATTTTATCTAATGGTGACAGGCGCAGGCCTCGGAAAGCACGTTAAGCCGTTCGTCCCGGCTGTCATTCGTGGATCTTTGACAGTCGTTATCGGTCGTCAGAAGCCCGAAAGTCTGACTACCGGTCTTACCAAGGGGTGTCGTATTACCCAGTAACTGGGCTGTAGAGGTCAGATAGGCAGTCGCTCCATGTTAAATACTAACTAGTATTCAGCTGCATCCGGTTAGACTAAAAGCCGACCCCAACATAGTTGGGAAATAAATATAAAAAAATTCCAATATAGAGACGACCCACGGAATAGCAACGTCTGTTTTGTTTTTAATTGTTTACTGCAGTGCAAAGGCAGTTTCTCATGCAGAGATAGAACTAGTTATAATCACCACGGTCACTAAAAACCCACATACCTACCTAACTTTTGCTCATCCTAGGATAGTGTTATCACTATCCTAGGATGAGCCAATGACATTAAAAACAACCACAATTTGTTTTTAAATATAATGCCTAAGTAGCGAATCGCTAATAATTATGTTCTTACACCAAAATATTCCACAATCACGAATTTAAATAGGTATTTGCTTGGACAATAAGGAGTTCCTAGCATAATCAAAAATACTAAAGAATAAACACCCTAACACACTTAGCATTACAGAATGAACCAATGACATAAATCGGACAACTCATTACGATTGTCTGTACAATGTTCACATTATCAAACGAGGCTTTATTAGTAAATGACAATGTTCTGCTTCACCGTGAGGTACTCTGTAATCACGACATTCGACATTTAGTATTTGAAAAAATAATTTCGTCAAACCAAAGGCTGTAGAACCTCATGCTAGAAGCGGAGAAAATACTAAATAATAATTAGCACTACAGAATAAAACAATACCATAAATCGGACAACTAGTTACGATTATCTATATCAGTTTACAGATTTATCAATTTATGAGAGTCCAATGTACATTGGCCACACAGCACACCAAGATAGAAAGTATTTAATATTTATTACCTTTAAAAAAGAATTTGGTAATGATGAGCCTTCAACCCACAATTGGATCCCCCAAAACCTTGGAGTAATCGCGACTACCGACATTCTTGTTAATTTAAAAAATCATGTCGTTAAACCAGAAGCTAAGACCCTAACACACTTAGCACTATAGAATGAAACAATGACATAAATCGGACAACTAATTACGATTGTCTAGATCAGATGGCAGAGTTACCGACTTATGAGAGTCCAATGTCCACATTATTAAACGAGGCTTAGTGTTGCGCGCGGCGCCGGCGGCACTACCAGCCTTGTGTTGGGGGACATACGGATGAATGGGATAGCTAACTTTTGTCTGTGACATGTATTTTGATTCTAGAAAGGTACAGTATACACGGTGTAAGGGGGACATCGAGGTGCTAACTGTTACAATGAATTCGGCACGTTTCTAGACCTAACAGATCAATTTTTCGTCAGTTATAAAAAAAAATCTGCTGTTTCATACAAAAATGCAATACCTACATCTACACGGTCAAACTATCTGGAACAGTCAAAAAATTTCAACGATAGTGGGTCTAGATCTAGAATCATATTATTCATGGTGGTTACAGCTTGCACGTCAATGTGCTTACCACCAGTTTTTTTCAAAAATTTACAATAGAGTTTTCATTTACAAAAAGATATCCGCTGATTTTTCGCAGTTTTTCATCCTCTGCCTTCGTATGTCCCAGCATATAGCTCGGAAACTCGCTGACGGGCAACATGCCCCTTTGTGCTACATACTCTACACAACTTATATAGCCCACTCTATTAAACTTTACCATGGCCCCGGATATTTTTAGATAAAAATATTATTTCGAATTAGGGGATTTCCTTCTTTAAATGGAGGACGAAGTTGTTCAATTGCGACCTGGGAGAGTCATCAAAGGTATGAAATAAGAATCTAATAGAAGAATTGAAGAAACTCAACGTCGTGGCTTTAATGTTAGCATTTAGAAAATTTGATACATTAAGAATGATGTATCAAATTTTCAAATTATCTTAATTTTACGGGAAGAAATGTTTTCTAATTTGGGTATCGAATACTATTATTGTGATCGTCCAAACTATGAGCTTCCTAATTACATTCATAGAGCACTACTACGAATCATGGTTGACATGGTAAATATTATTCAAAATCACCAGTATCATAAATTATGCACAACGGTGCGTTTTAACATCACCATCGTTATAAAATCGAAACCCTCTTTGAATCTGTCTCAAACGCATTGAGTTAAAAAACACATAAAAATTCAGAAATATTGTAAGAGTCACGTCCCGATATTAAAGTAACCCCTTTCTTTCAATCGAGTCTCAGGACTTTTGTGAAAATTTAAATTATTCAAATTCGATTACCAAAGTTGCTCCGATCAATGTATGTGGAACCAAATCTTTTTCGTTTTCCCCGAAACGTTTTCATGGCCTATTTTTCAAGTTATTTTTTCTTGAAGCAATTGTTTTTGCTCTCATTAGACACTCACGTGGCCATTAGGTACCTTGTACGTTTTTACATTAGCTCCTACCTGCACTGTACATAGGAATCTAAATGGAATAACTATATTCCGTTTAAAACCCATGCTCACATTATTTCTAAATACTCTAGCATTATCAATGTTACGAACCTAATCGGGTAACAAAGTATTTCACTGATCTGTGTTTGCTCACTGCGTGTTGACGGTTTAGACAGAAGACAACGTATAACTTAAAATGTTGTATTAAGTTTCTTTCGAATACGAGCCCTTAGTATTACCGTGTAGGTATAATTCCTGTAATGTGCGTTTAATTTGAGCTGAGTAAAGTATTGTTCTTTCTTTCATTAAAAATAAGCCCAAGTTAATTCACAACTTGTTTTTCTTTTCCAACAACTTCTATAGTGGTAAACCTCTTACTTATTTCTGATACTACTATAATGTGATCTACAAAAACATTCACATCGACATAATAGCTTACGAACATCGTCCATCACTTCCAATACAAGTTGTTCAACAAACTTGTTAACAATTCAAGAGGAATCTACTTTACATCCACAGATTACGATGCAGCTTGCAATTTTTTTACATCTTAAGAGAATAAACAAAATCTACTCGCCTCGTCCAATCCGTCGCGTTTTCTTTTACATAGCGCTGTGGCCATGAAATTGGAGTGGCAGCTTGTCATGAAAAGTTAACTTGAATTATTTTATGTCAGATAGGTAGAATAAGTAGTTGCTTGACTATTTAGGGAGATTCGGATTCAGCAGCTCCCGCGATCAAATGTAGGAAAAGAAAAAGTCCATATTCAATTAAGGTGATCGTGCTGATATTCTATGATGTATACAAGTTTCTGCTTACAGTAAATGCATTCTTTAAGTTCTAAAAAAGAATTGATGAATGATAAATGATTTTATGTCTGTAAATATGTAGATTTGTACAAACCCTTTTACACGTCAATCATATGTTTTTTAATTACTTTTTACAAAAAAAACAACAGACTTCCAAAAAAGCACTATAAAGTGAAAAATTACTTTAACTTCGGAAGTCGGTGTCTTTGGATCTGTATTTTAGTTTTTGTCACTGATATCCGAAATTAAAGTTATGTTTCGCTTTGTACTGTTTTTTGGAAGTCGATTGTTTTTTTTTTAAAGTTTTTTTTTTGCTCTTTTTAGTGGTTCAGTTTTCAATTTATCTAAGTTACAATAGCTTAATGTCAACTACTCATCACCTTTTACAAAATATTGCTTTTCCCGATGTTAGGTTGTTAATTGTTAAGGAGTTCTCCTGGTAAGAACCAGGAGAACTGCTACACACCATATGCTTTATGATGAGCATAAATTACTTAGCAATCATATTAAAGTACCTAATCGAATCGCAACCCGTTAAATACTTATTATTATGTTGTTCCGGTGGCCACCTGTGGTCTTCATCATCAGTTCCACTTCGCCAAATGGTGCTTTGAGCAAATGCACGATTTACTAAAAAAAAAAACCAAATCGCTATAGGTGCGCCTATAAAATTTGAGGAGATCCCTCGATTCCATGGGATACCCTAATCAGATTGTTATTTGGTGGCAATGGGACCACCTCGGGACCATGCCGTTTCAAACAAAGAAATTGTTTTTTTTATTTTTATTGTCTGAATATTTGGTCTTATTATTTTGGTATCGTATTATCCAGTTACTGGGTTGTGGAGGTCAGATAGGCAGTCGCTCCATGTAAAATACTGGTATTCAGCTGCATCCGGTTAGATTAGAAGCCGACCCCAACGTAGTAGGGAAAAGGCTAGGCAGATAGATAGATTGTCGGAATATTTGCAGCATTTTCCCACACCAGAATACCGTACGATATCATACTGTGAAAATAACTAAAGTGTACTAAACGGGCTGTCTCTAAGTCAAAGTCAAAGTCAAACCATTTATTTCAAATAGGCACATAAGAGGCACTTTTGAACGTCAAAATTTACAAAAAAAATAGAATTGATTCTAGTTGCCCCTTCCAAAAGGTAGTTTCGTATGGAGAAGAATGGGCAAGAAACTCCACCGGTACTCTTTTAAAAATGTTTTACAATATTTTGTTTGATTACATTAATTATATGATTATATGTGAAGACGATGCACCTAGAATAAAATTACTATACCATAATAGGTAAAACGAATTAAAAACTAAGCAATGAAAAATAACTTAATTATTAGATAGATACGTGGTGTTCACATATTTACAAACATCATACAAGTATGTTTTTCTAAAAAAATAAGTCAGTGTGTGAGTATAGGTTATCACAGAATGTAAAATGAATATCATAAAAATAACAGATTTTACCATAAAAATAGCAACCAGTTTGATTTTGTCTAGACTCTAGATTGTCCTATGGAGCTGGACCAGCATGTTTCCAAGCATTCCTGTCCTGGATATAATCCTCTAACTTGTAATATGCTTGTTTACAAAGTGTACTTTTAATATGTGTTTTAAATTTTCTCTCATTTAATTTCAATATATCACAAGGTATTTTGTTGTAACATTTAACACAGTACCCCATAAAAGATGTATGTACTTTAGATAATCTGAAAAATGGTTGATCTATTTTATCTTTATTTCTAGTATTAAAATTATGTCTATCGCTTATCTTGTTAAAAATATGTAGATTTTTCCTTACATACATAATATTTTCATAAATGAATTGGCAAGGTACCGTCATAATATTAATCCTTTTAAATAGTTCCCTAAGAGATTCGCGGCGACGGAGATTATAAATTGCTCTGACAGCTCTCTTTTGCAAAATAAAGATGGACTCAATGTCAGCAGCCCGACCCCACAGTAAAATGCCATACGACATAATGCTGTGGAAGTAACTAAAATAAACCAAACGCGCGGTTTCTATATCTGTTAGCTGTCTTATCTTTCTAACAGCATAAGCGGCCGAGCTTAACCGCCCCGCCAGAGAGG
Source organism: Tiliacea citrago (assembly GCA_963921375.1). NCBI lineage: Eukaryota > Metazoa > Arthropoda > Insecta > Lepidoptera > Noctuidae > Tiliacea > Tiliacea citrago. The sequence continues at coordinate 26,656,673 of OY992787.1, read as the reverse complement.
TTATATGTGGTCCCCATTGCAGTTTCTCGTCTATAGTGATTCCTAGGAAAACCGTTTGATTAATAAATTCCAGTTTTTCTCCGTTCAATATGATATCACATTCGCTACTTCTAACATTAGGTAATTTAAATCTAATACATTTGGTTTTTTTTTCATTTAATACCAAATTATTTACCGTAAACCAATCTTGGACCTGAAGAATAGAGTTATTCACTTCGTCAAGATTTTGTGATCGTCGATCTATTTTAAAGATCAATGATGTGTCATCAGCAAATAACACCATCTTCGGTTGATTTTGAAGTAATTGGGGTAAATCATTAATGTAAACTAAAAAGAGGAATGGACCCAATATCGAACCTTGAGGAACGCCCATTGCCATTTCAGACCCTAATGAGTTAACGCCGTTTATTTGAACTTTAACCTTTCTATCTTTTAGGTATGATCTTAGTAAATCAAGAGCTGCATTCCTAATCCCATAGTGCTCTAGTTTCAGCAAAAGTGTCTCATGGTTCACGCAATCGAACGCTTTAGAGAGGTCGCAAAAGATTCCAATGGCATCTTGTGCTTCCTCCCAGGCGTTAAAAATGTTCTTTATTAGGGTAACACCGGCGTCAGTGGTACAACGCCCTTTAGTGAAACCGTACTGCTGTTCATGAAAGATGGATTTTTTATTAAAGTGACGTAACATTTGATTGAGCATCAACTTTTCAAACACCTTACTGAGAACTGGCAGAATTGACACAGGCCTATAATTATTGGGTTCTTTACTATCTCCGGATTTGAACAAAGGAACTACTTTACTGTGTTTCATGAGATCCGGAAAGACTCCTTGATCCACACTGGTGTTAAATATAAAAGCTAAATAGGGCGCAATGGTTTCGATTATAGATCTACAGACTTTTACAGACATGCCCCAGAGATCTTCTGTTAATTTAATTTTAAGATCTTTAAAAGTTTTTATAACAGCCTGGGGGTTTGTATGTTGGAACCTAAATTCCAAAGGGCATACTTTTACATTCTTTCTAAGTAAGGCAGCCGAGAGCGCGGGTGAGGAATTTAAAGTTTCAGTAGTTTTAAGGGAAATATTAGCAAAAAAGTTTTCAAATTCCTGAGCTATTTCTACCTCTGAAGTGATGGGCCCATGTGCAGTTTCTAAATTTAATTCAGTATTACGCTGTTTTTTCCTACCTGTTTCATTATTTATTATTTGCCAGGTAGTTTTTATTTTATCATCAGCTGATTTTATTTTATTGCTAATATAAAGAGCTTTAGCTATTTTGCACACACTTTTAAAAGTTTTAGAATATTTTGCAACATATTGATGAAAGCTTGCATTATTCTTATGTTGCTTTAGGCCATAAAGTTCAAAAAGATTTTCCCTGCTTTTACGAATACCTGGAGTCGCCCAATCACTAAATACGAACTTTGTGTAAATACTTTTAGTCTTTAGTGGAAAAGTGTCATTAAATTGTGTGTTTAATAGTAATAGTATAGTCTAAATCAGAAAAATCATGAATTTGTCTAACGGCGTATGCTGCAGAGCTAAGCTTTTTTTGACAATTTATCTGTATACGGGGCCCCATTGGAGCACTATGTAGCACTGAAATATGTCTATAATTAGTAGGGTCTGATGTACAACCCGATTTAAACACCGGTTTTATTTTACTGTTTTTCATAAGATCAGGACACTCACCACGGTCCGGTCCAGACTAACACTAGAATTTCAGAATGCACTGGAACGGGTGACGGTGTGCAACCGTAACACAGTGACACTGCAATGGATAAAAGGACACAGCAGGTCACTAGGTAAACGAACTTGCTAGGAGAGCATCCAGCGCGTCAGTTTGTGGACCCAAGCCTATCGCACCTATCCCCTTCAACCAACAAATGCAGGTGGCTACAGGAGTTCACCCACACACAAGCGGAGAACTGGTGGAACTCGACAACAGGCTGTAGGCAATCCAGGGAAGCTATGGCATCCTTAGATGGCAGGCTAACCAGGCCGGTTGCTACGCCTGGACAGGAACTGTTTGCGCCTGGTGACGAGGACCATCATGGGACACTGCTCACTAAACAAGCACTTCCACACAATAGGCATAACGGACAGCCCTCTGTGCAGGGCTTGCATGGAGGCTGAAGAAGCCGTTGCGCACGTGCTCTTTGAATGCACAGGCGTCACCCAGATCAGAACAGAAATCCTCGGGTCACCCAGATCCTTCACAGATATCTTAAGCAGACCAGGAGACATAATCAGCTTCTGGAGGGAGGTGGGCTGGTTGAATAACCAATGACGGCCGCCATGGCCCACGCACAATGGTCCACATGAAGGACTAAGTGCGGAAACCAAACCCGCTAACATAGAACTCACCGCGGTCAATACAATTAATAAAAATAACAGCTTAAGTAGATACTACAATGTTTATAATCGACTTAGGAAAAACGTTCACAGAATTAGCCCATAGATCTGCGGTCTTTTTAACATTTAACGTATGAAAGGTTTTTATTACATTTTAGAGGTGACATATTGGAAATGAAATTCAGAATCATAAACGGGCATGTTTTCTTTAAATAAATACTGCAGAGTCTTTACTTACAGAAAACGTTCTAGTTTAAGCAACAGTGGCTGATGAGTTTAGAGATTGAATACTGCCTTATTATTGCGCGATTATTTGTTATTACGCTAGATAGGTGCTTAATACAAATAACATAGGCCAATAAATTGAATCTAGCACAAAATAAACTAACGCTAAATCAAAACAAATCTCATATATTGAAAAAAAACCGTTATCTAACTGTTAACTCTAACTATTAACTGGCTCATACCTTATTAAAAATATTAGCCAACCAGCCAGGTTAATAGATCAGCTGCTTAGCACCTAACGTACTTTTAAGCACGTTAGTACGGCGTATATAATAAATATATACGTATTTTTCTTACTTTCTCTTACTTCACAAAAAATCATCGCTTCACCCTAACAAAAGCTTAACGCTGTTCTCCCAGCCTGAGTTTAAAGCGATCTTTACTGAGATGCCAGTCACTATCTCCGCTTTTGTACTGAGGCTATTCAACGTCGGCGGGTGAAGCGCGGAATTGGACAGCCAAACCCAATTACCGTAGAATGTCCGCGCTAGAGTTTTTATTTATGCACTGCTCCTTTGAAAAACGTGCCCCTTGCTAATACAATAGCTTCTAGTTTGTTCGTATTTCTTGCAGGAAGGACGTAGATGAGGTTGTTATATATCAGAAAGGAGTTATGAGGGAAGATAAATGTTCCTGACGTCAATATAACCTTTATTCTGGGACGTTCTGCGGATGACTAAGTAGGCTCTGATCATGCACTTGATTCGTGGTATTTTCCCAAGTATATATTCACCCAAAACACAAATTGTCAGTAGACTCTTGTACAGAACTGATGCTTCGAAGTTAAAATAATAAACCTACAAACAATCACTACGAAGTGATCCCTTTCAACAAATGATGAGAATCATTCTATAATGACGTGTGATTCAAATCCTATAACTAGAGCTTTTATGAAAAGAAAAACTCAATACAATAATAAAATCTCCTAAAACCTTAAATTTTTATCCTTCCACTACTTAATAGCAGCATAGCTAAAGTGCCTAGATTCAATGCATTGAATATGACTGAACAAGAACCGATTCATTCTTTCGCGAGTGAACTAAGAACTGCGACTACACACGGTCACGTAGCTTGTCGAGCCAGCGATGAGCTTGTAAAAGCGCTCGTGCGTCACAGATCATACAGATTGCTGGCAGCGTTCCATTTTCGAATATGATTCGTTTTTAAATTATCTGTGAACGTTTTGTCGTGACTTAGGAATTTTCTTGTTCAGTGAATCAGGAGAATGGCAAGCAACCCCCATAATGGTAGAATCAAATTGTGATTACGATTTTTCGTCTTCCTTGCAGTCTTGTGCGCTCACATGAAGTTTTAAATATTTTTTTCTTCTGTACTGACCTTATGCATACGTGAACAAGTTGTACATTCCTTTATATATACACATATATAAGTTTATTGAAGTTGGCGGTATTATGTGGTGATCAGTATTAAAAGGAATATTTGAAACTGCTACTAAGTAAACCTACAAGTTATAAAGTTCCATTTTACTATTCACGAAAGCATTTATATTTTCATACCACAGTGACATACTTAACTAAACCAGAGCCAAAACGAGGCAGTCAATAATACACTCGATTTAAAACACAACATTTTTACACAAACTTTTGCCTGCATACTTTGTTTTTGGCAAGCAGTCTTGGCTTCAAAGTTGTACGTCCATTTCAGACGTGGATCACAGCTGGTCCAACTTGAAACCCACGGGTGCTTGATCCAGCCTCTCTTTTTTAATTAATACCACTTCGAACAGAGAACCGAAAGAATGCTTCAAGTCATTAAAAGTTTTAATAGCATTTGACTTCGAGTTGCAAGGATGGTAACAAATTTTAGTCGAAAACTTTTTGGTTTTTGCAACTGTAAGAAATAGTTTGCGCGGCTCGAGTTTTTTTTAGAATGGAAAAGTGTTGGTTGAAAAGGGTTGAACTTAGAGTTTGGGGAAATATGGTGATTGTGTGTTTGAGTTATGCTGTACGAATGGGCTGGTAAACCTTTTTCGTTACTTTATGTTTACAAAAGTTTTCCAGACTTTAAAAGTAAAGCTAGTTGCTATGCTATGCTCTCACAGTTAAATGATGGAACATTATGACTACATAAATGTTTTCCTGCGGTCTTTCCTCAATTTTCTTATAGTTTACAGTTTTGTAAGAACTAATAAGTGATCGTACCTTTTTTTCTCTAAAACCAGTCTATTTTACCCTTACAATCATCTCGACCATACTATACAAAAACGAAAATCTCATCATAATAAACCCGAATATAACACACTCCAGCATAATCCATTTCACGCAAACAGACAAACAGCCGACCAACTCAGCAATCATTACAAAATCCCCAATTTAAACCGTAGATACACTCTCGGACACCTGTAAAAACATAATTCTGTGTAAGGCCTTACATAGCCACCCTCTGCCTTTAAATCGAAAACCAATTACGGAAAAACTGTACATAAATACAGCCGAGCAATGTCCGGACGTGTGTATGTATACGGATATAGAAACGGTAAATGTGACGACAGAGAACTTGTGCGACTGGAACGGGTAAACCAATATTCTACGAATTAGTTCATCCATTCCATGCTTAATTAAGTCGTATCTTGGAAAGTTATTGTTGATATTGTCAGAGTTTTATCAAAATACGGATACCTAACGATAAAGCATGCTCACTTAAAAGGATGAAGGATGAAGCAAAACACACAAGAATTGTAGGACGGTACTTTTTTCTTTGGAACAAACCTCTGTGGACACTTCTACTAAACGGTTTTTAAGCGGACCTTCTGCAGCCTATCGACACATATTGCCGGGTAGAACAAGACTCAGGCTAGACACAGTGACCAAGGTCAAAAACTGAAGGGCACGATAAGAGTAGCCGAGGGGGGCGTAAAACTGCATGCGAGTTCAAATGCCTATGTTCTACAGTGGACTTATATTGGCAGAAGATAATGCTACTATGTTTTTCAAACCCTTCCCAAGTCCACTACCCCATCCATAGAGGTCTATACCAGCAGATAGCACGTTTAATTAACACAAGTGACAGGGCGATGTGAGCCGACGCACCGACTGGCACATATAGTGAAATAACAATACGCCGCTATGTAGTGCGGATTATAATGGGTTTGATTTAAACACATTGGTTTGAAATGAAGTAAGATCTTCGTTTGTTTGTTTGGATGAGGTTTCCTGCTGCTGCGGAGCTGGTAGGAAGGAAGGAAGTTTGGGCTGGGAGCTTTACAAAGTAGGAAATGATAGATAGTTAAAGTTATTCAGGCCGCACACGTTACGATATACTTGCGCAAAATTGGACTTGCACAAGTATACATTGTGTGGGATTAATTAGCACAAGAATCCGAGCCATTCGATGTCATGCAGACTTGTGCAAGTCAAAACTGGCGCAAATATATCGTAACATGTGTACCGTGTATACGTATGTCGTACCTTGTAGGAAACGTCAAATGGTACACATGTGTACCAAGAGTGGCTTCGAGGTGTTAACTTTTAAAACTGTATTAAGATATATCGATCTTCAACAGATATTATTAAAAGTTGCGAAATAGTCCAAAAACGTATAGAAGCTTTTTTGTCTTAAAAAAATAGGCAATATGAATGAAAAATTGACACCACACATTGCATTGTTAAAGCGAGCTAAAGTAGAAATGCAGAATATTAGTAATAAAATGCAAACTCGGCAAAACTGTAAAGACTATCCTGTGATAGTACCTAGTTTCTATCCATTTTGTGAATTGAAGATTCCAGAAAGAGAATACTAACGCTGGTAGCACACCTCCGCCGCGAAACCATACCAGCGAAACCGCAGCAGTTCAATTGTACTGGTTCTCGTCATGTCCGCTACTCGCATCCGATTCGAGTAGCGGAACATGACGCGAACCAGTACAATTGAACTACTGCGGTTTCGCGGCGGAGGTGTGCTATCAGCGTTAACCTTAAATTGTCAATGCACAACTAGCTCTCTAGCTGCGGCTACCGCTCCGCCACTGGTTTCATGCGCGCAACCTTTGAATGAAAATCAAAAGTCAAATATTATAACTAGGCTCAGAATCAGCACTTACTGAACGTCAAAATTACATGAGAAGTCTCCCAAAACGCCCGCCCTTTACAACTTCCTAGTGCCAATGTGTTACCACAACGACAGTTGTCTAGAAACAGTGATGATTGATGCTGATGACCCGCTGTCTTGTCAGTGCTGAAAAATGTAATGACTTTCTGTTTTCTTCAGATTGATATTCGTAACAAGATGCATAGAGTGCTAACGAGTTCTCTGTATATTACTTCAAAATATTGAACTCTACACGATTTTTGCAAAAAAAAAAACATCTGTTAAGTAGGCAACAAAAGAGGTGCTTCAAGAGTTAATTATCGTTGTTGTGCTATTGTTTATATTCATAAACACGCCGCGAACACGCTACTACATTTTTTATGAAACTTTCTCATTATTATGCAGATGTAGTGCCCCACATAATGATTTACAAGCAAAGAACAACATTAATTCATTACGAAACAAATTAACATAAAATAACAAGAACGGAAAAATACATAAAATATAGAATAATATAAAATATAGAGGGCCATCCATATTCACTAACAAGGGAACGCGCATTACCATAATTTCCGACCTACCTATACAGATACAAATCCAGTTAACCTGTTTTATATTCCGCAAAAGTGCCCAGAAAAGGCCAGAGGACTTAACGAGTGAATTAGAATTTTACATTGTAATGGTTGTTGCCTGCAGAGAAGGGTGAAATAGGGGTAAAAAGTGGGGGGATGAAAAACGCGAACGTCGAGTGGCATCTCACCTAGGCGCGGCGCACACTTCAGAGCTTTGAACTAATTATCCGGTGCTGTGTACGCCTCGCAAACGGCAATTTCACTAATTATTACATTCATTGAGAAACTGTGAAAATTAACCCGTATTTTTTGGTAGCGAAATCACTACGATTTAAATGTTTTGTCACGAGTGTGAAACAGGAGTAAATTGGTTTTATACTTCTTTATTACAAGTGCGCTTGTGTATGCGCATTCCGCGTTGACCTGTGTACCTGCGCTGTTGGAACGACAGCGATGTAAATTGACTCTGTATTTTCACTTGTAACAAAATGCTTTTACGCTTACTGCCGGTGCCGGTGCACTCATGACATTGCATAGCTCAGTAGGATAAAGTTTCTGGTAGGTTCCTGAAATTGTGATATTCACAGATTGACGAATCTACTGAAAAATTGTTCTGACACTCTCTCCATAAATCATCACAATCATCTCATCTAGATTAATTAAAATTAAGAGAATATTTAATTATTGACACTATCAACGAATGATAACAGATATATCCTTTGACCAAGCCGAAATCTAAAACTTCCATCAAAATGAAACTTGACAATATCCAAGAGCCAGATCAATTTAACTTCTTTCCAACTTATACATACTCGTATTAAAAGAATGACAGCGAACTTGAACACAATTGTGAATCGTGACAATTCACAATGAAACTTTATTTGAATTTAAATAGTTTGGAGTCGTCAGGCAGGATAAATGCGTGGATCTGAAACTGCCAGGGGACTGACGGTTGAAAAGCAGCCAAGAAACTTAATACGTTTAAATTCTTTGCATTATAATATTAATATGTTTTTTTTTTAACGGTGTATGGTGCATTAGGAATAGAAATGTGTTTCTATATTTAGTAAGGTAGGTAGCTAGTAAGTTGGTGGAGTTCAATTTTTCTAGTTCAATCTAAACTATTGGTGGACTTAATTTTTTTAGTTCAATCTAAATGTATAAACTTTTATAGTTGCAATGTTGTTTTTTTATAATAAATAAAATAATTCAATAATTACTGGAGCATACGTTTAATGAAGCATTCAATTTCACCGAAACAAAAAAATAAAACTTAAAAGTAAAATCTCGAAGCAAACCATCCCATTTCATTTTAAAGTCCCAAAATTCGTTTTAAATGAAAAATATTAATCCAAATTAAAACGCGGAATCGGAACACATCAGCCGTAACCGAGTTTACCGGCTTCCGATGAGTAATATACCACGCTCGATGGGTTGCAGATTACGGACTATCAATTATTATGAAGCAATCAGTGTATGGCAAAAGTTTGGGTCTTGTTTTGTATCGGCGGTACGGGGGCGACACGAAGTGTGAGGCTTCGTAGTAGAAATGATTAAATATCGTGTTGTAAGTCTCAGAACTATTGTGGAATCGTTAGAAAAAAATTGAACTGAAATCGATAAAAAAAAAAAGAAATTTGACCATTGATAAAACCGCAGCTAAATTAATCAATTTTATTTTGGAGTTTCTTCCATAACATCTTTAGTAGAAAGCCAACTATGCCTTTTACTAAACCACGGCTTTCTTTTAAATTTTTTTTTCGTCAAATCCCGTTTATTTTTATATCCTAATATATCAATAATGATAAAGCTATCATTTCAGAAGGCAGAAAAACATTCTCACATACATACACCGGAAACGACTCGACACCGATACAAGATCGCCATTCGTAAAGGCTCTTGCTCACGAACCGTGAGCCGCCGTAGATTTATTGGTAATATAATTTTGATTGATCGAAGCGATTTCAGCCACCAACTTGAGGTTTAAAGCGACGCATCGAGAGCTTAGCCGTAATCAATCTTAAACGGTGAACTAATAGGTTTAGCAGGTGACATAATACGTGTAAGAGTTTAGTGCATCGGGCTCTATGAGTTATGTTGCACATGGAAATTTTGTAACGGAGATTAGCAGCTCGTTTTTTCATAAAACAGCACTTTAGTTATTTATGGGCAAATTGTCTTTCAAATAAATTTATACATTTTTTTTTCATGAACGTTTAGAATTACTGACGTTGAGGTATTATGAATTTGGGGGATTATTAATTTAATTAATTTTAACATAACATAAATAAATATATCACGCCTGTAATCCCCGAACGGTTGGACAGAGGTGTACCTATAGTACACCTACATTTCGCCAGTTATATTTAAATCTTATGAAAAAGGGGACGAGCCTACTGGTTTATAATTATTTGTATAGGCATATCTGTTGGAATTAAACCAATTACAGGAACTTTTGAGTTGTCAAGGAATCGGTGACCAGTGAGAAAGATGATGTTGGCTGGTGACTGACAGCCATAGTCTAGGTAACAACAAAAACACAAAAAAGTGAAAAATTACTTTAATTTCGGAAGAAGGTGTCTTTGGATAGGGCACGTCATAATTGTGGCAATAAGTCCCCTCTTTGAGGAGTGGCTAGAGTGGAGCCACGGCGTCCTCACCTTCCGCCTGACGCAGGTCCTCACATGACACGGTTGTTTCGGGAGGTTCCTGTTCAGGATAAAGTGGGAGGAAACGCCCGGGTGTCACCACTGTGAGGATTGCCCGGAGGATACGGTGGAGCATACGGTGGAGGTCTGCCCGGCTTGGGCCGAGCACCGCCGTGTCCTCACGAAGGCGATCGGCGGCGGCGATATCTTGCGTCCGGCTCTGGTTCAGGCCATGGTTTGGAGCGAGAGTGCATGGGAGGCAGTCACCTCCTTCTGCGAAGCAGTAATGCTCGCGAAGGAGGAGGCGGAACGCGTGAGGGAGAGGCAAGGTTCGCGCCCTCGCGCCCCTAGTGCCGCAGGAGACGGTGTCGCAAGCTGATTTCCGGCCACCGTAGACGCGGGCTTGAGGACGGTGAGCGATGCGTAGCTCGCCGTCTGATAAGGACCAGTCCCGGGTCGACGGCGCGTTGTGTTCCACGCGCGCCTCAAAGAGATGTCAGCACCAACTGACGGGGCCCATTAGGGCCAATGCCTGCCAGGGTTGCGAGTTTGGCCGAATGGGATATCGTGGTCCTAGCACATAGGCAACGAAAGGAACATGTCTGGGTTTTAGTCAGTAAAAGTCTGACACGCCCTCCCGCTCGTCCCAGAGCGGGAGAAATTATTTGATAATTTCCAATCCAAAAAAAAAATCTGTGTTTCAGTTTTTGTGCGACTGACATCCAAAATTAAAGTAATTTTTCACTCCTCTTGCTCAAAAACTCCGTCATTTTAGCGTACCAGAGCGGGGCTAAAATAGCATATCTTCCTCTAGGGGAAAAAGTTTTTTTATTTTTTATTTTTGTTTGTTACCTACGAGCCCACAAGAACAAAAGTCTTTATTCATAAGAAATCATGAATAAAGATTCATAAAAAAAAACATTTTATTTTTGAAAATGGAACTAAAAGGGGCGATCTTTTTGGTAGAATGCGTGCATTGAGTTGCGGTCTCGCCGTAGGTTAAGGTGATACGTAAAAAATAAATCATAGCGAACTGGGCGGTCATAAGAAAGTGACAGAGTCAATTACTTCCACATGCGAAAAAAAAGAGCGCAATAATGCGCTGGAAACAAAATACAACAACGTTATGGCGCCAAACCAAATAAAAATTGTTTAAAAATGAATTAAGCTATCTATCAAAAATATTTTCAGCCAGAATTTTCAGTGTTGCGCACATAACACATATATTTAGCTAATGCGCACATTTTGAATGCATTTTTGCAATGAAATTACTTAGGATTTTAGAATTACAGGAAAAAATATAAAAAAATAGAGGTCTTTTCGGAAATAAATTATATCGAGGAAATTTAACCCAATTGCATTTTCCTTCAGTCAGAGTATTAATCAAATAGTCAATAAACATAAATATCCAATAATTAAATCCATACATGCTGTAATAGTGAAATAAATGGTTACGAAAAAAACCCCAATTTTTTTGGTATCGCCTTAATATAAATGTTCCTTGGTTGAATACAGAAGAAATTAAAAACCGGCCAAGTGCGAGTCGGACTCGCGCACGAAGGGTTCCGTACCATTATCTATAAAAATGGCAAAAAATGACGTTTGTTGTATGGTAGCCCCCCTTAAATATTTGTTTTATTTTAATTAAATAATGTATTTTTAAAGAGAATATATAACTAAATATTCTGTGAATATTTCAAGCGTCTACCTGTTGCCGTTATCAATATCGAGAGCCCCCTTAAATATTTATTTTATTCTGTTTTTTAGTTTGTTATAGCGGCAACAGAAATACATCATCTGTGAATATTTTAACTGTCTAACTATCACGGTTCATGAGATACAGCCCCTGGTGACAGACGGACAGACAGACAGACAGACAGACGGCGGAGCCTTAGTAATAGGGTTCCCGTTTTACCCTTTGGGTACGGAACTCTAAAAAGGCATTGGCACGAAATCTTTAGATTTTTTTTTTCTAATTACAGATTGATTTGGTGACCGTAATTTATATTACAACAGTGAAAATGTCATCATCTAGTGAGAATGGAGACCCGTATTTGCAGATGGAAGAGAAAGGAAAATAAATAATTCTCAATCTGTTGTCGTCTTGTCGTCAAGGTATATTGGATTATTTTAATTTCTCGCAATCGTAGTGAAAAGTATAGTGTAACACACGGCGCTAAAAACTCATTTTATCTCGGTTTCTATCTACCTCGTATATAATGGGTCATTTTAGCCCCTTGTATAACAATCTACTATTTCACTTTGTAGTGTTTTTTTTGGAAGTCGGTTGGTTTTTTTTGTAAAAAGTTTTTGATGTGTAACATCTTTCCTCTCGCTTTCTGTGGGAGTGAATTCATGAAAAGCGACGGAAGTCTGTAGAAAGGAAGTGGCAGCTTGAGCATGGAATAAGTAAGTACTATATAGATTGTAAGCACAAGAGTCGTATTTCGACCAGTGGGCGACCACTAGTAATGCATAATTATTCGAATAAATATTTCAGTATTTAGCTAATTTAAACTTTGAGGTTCATTTATGTCGCTGTTCAGTTGCTTATTACCAAGGTGAGATGTTACACACCTTATGCGACTACTGTAAAGCTCGCTCGTTTTTTATGTTTCACTTTTTAGTTATGGTAACTACCCCACACCAATTGACAATTCGTATACTACCACTTGCTATGTAAACAACAGTGACAGAAAGTATTATAACATCATCAAGATACACAAAATGGATTAAACACGTATTATAGAAGCTTACTCAAAAACAAGTGCAAGATTTCTCTACCAAATTAAAAAAATATTTTCAAAATCGTTTACAGTTGGCGAAAAGATCGATAAACATATATAAAAAAAAATATACAGACGAACATATAACCTCCTCCTTTTCAAAGTCAGTTAAAAACAACCAATCGGTCAATGAAAGCTTGTGTTTTAAACTAGTTTCTCTGAGCATTTTTTTCTTTCGAAGAATAAGTATTTCATTACCTTGAAATCAACGAAAACGTAATAACACAAACGTCAAATTTTCCTTAAAATAAAGCCCAAAAAGATAATTAAATTGTAATCCAATACAGGTTGTATCAAGGTAGCAGCTGTGAGATATGACGGAGACATTCATTTTTCATTCTTAATGTAGTAATGTTGTAATAAAGGCGACAGGTGACATTGATTCCCTTGTCCCGTGTAAGCTCACGGTGGGAGCGAAAATTAACTCAGAAATTGAAAGACTGGTGACTTTGATACGTTAATTTTCTTTTAGGTATTAAAATATCATAATACTAAAAAATATTTTGATATTTTAAAAAAAATATGCAAAAAATCGAAATAGCTACAAAATTACTTTTTGAAATACAAAATTATTTAGAGATATACCATGTCAGAATTTTTTGTTGTTGTTTTGAACAGGTTTCGATAATTAGCATTTCTCCTTCATAATTTTCAATCTGTGTAAGTTCTAAACTAATATTACCTTAAAAATACTTCTAATATCTACGTATATTGACTATTACTGGTAAATATCCACGTAAATTCTTACTGAATTATTTGAATTCACCACCAAATTCGTGAAACAATTTTATTTAAAAACATGAAACTTTTTAAACAAAGCCATTGACAACCTCGCTACTACCCAGTTAGCCAAATAGGTACCCTAAAAAACACAATTTGTCACCCATTCATATGCACGTTGTACAACACAGCACGTCAGCGACAGAACGCCAGTTTTTAATTGCCAAACAGCGTGTCTAGTGCCATTTCATTCAATTACTGGCATGCCACGTTCTCGCATAACACCGTCGAGTTTAGTAGATAATTCCATAATGTATGTTTAAACTTGGTTTTGGTTCTGCTGGGGTGGAAATGGAGAAAAGTGTGCTGCAGGTATACGTTGAAAATGCTGATTTTGTCATACCAACATTGTTGTGACTTTTAAATTTAACCATAGCTGTTGAATCCAATCCAGGAAATTACACTGTCTGACAAAAATAGAATACGAGCAACTAATGCTCATTCGATTTAAATTATTCTGCACAAATTAAACCATAAGTACAGCATGTCGATTCTGTAACCATCTCACCGTGAAAACTTAAGTGAAGTGAGCATACGGAGTGAGCTGTCAGTGTCATCCTACCTGATGCTAGGGGTGGACCAAGTATTACACAATCATAATCGTGATTTTAATAATATTTTTTATGCTAATTCTGTTGATCATTTTATATTGTTTAAGGACTAGTCTAGGAACAAAACAAAATTAAGTTTCTGACTAAATTTCTGTTTTGCTATTTTATCTAAAAACCTCCTTATTAGTAATGTTTAGACACATAAATACTAGCTTTGAATAAATATTATTAAAATCTCTATTATGATTGTAACCTAATGCTTGGTCAATCCCTAGCATCAGTGAAATGACACTGACAGCTCATTCCACGCAAGATTTCACGGTGAGATTTTTACAGAATAGCACTGCAGTAGCAACTGTGAACGTGTAGTGAAATTCGAATCTGAAAAATCGGAGCACCCTCTTAAAGTCAAATTCATTTTTTTTTAAAGTAGTTCATAAAAAGACATTTTTAAGCATCAATATTTACAAGAAAATAAAATTGATTCTAGTTGCTCCCTCCAAAAGAAAGTTTCGTATAGAGAAGAATTAGCAAGAAACTCTTTTAAAATGTTGTACAATATTTTATGTAGCATAATCAGCCTATAATATTCCCACTGCTGGGACACAGGCCTCCTCTCGGTGAGAGGGTGTGGACCAGTGCAGGTTGGTAGATGCCACATGTCTTCAGGAGTTGGGTTCGAACCTACGACCTACAATTCGTAAGTCGCAGCTGATATCACTGGGCCACCACTGTTCTCTTAAAGTGCCTATTTACATATAACTATGCCTATGCAGATGTACATGGTCTTTTATACAATGTGCAGAAGAGTGAATACAAGGTCTTTAGGACCGCCGCCGTTAGATGATAGATCCTGATCATTCTCATGATATTAACCTAAATGGCTTGAGCGCAAATCATGTCGCGAAGGTTATATATCTGGGACATTACTGACGGCCTTGAGGACGATGTAGACATTGAGTGGGAGCATAAGGCTCTAGTGGTCAAGTGGATTCTCCCGTTGCTCTGAAGACGTTAAGATCACGCTTTTTAAGGCATACTGTCAGAGCTTCTACACTGGAAGTCTGTGGGTCTGTCACACCAAAAGAATACCCTGCGCATCTAGTGTAATAATATCTTCAGGATGATGTTGGGGCTGCCTCGTTTCTGCTGTCTATCGGGAATGTTCGCGCTGTTTTGCAATGATGGCTTTCATACCATCATTTGCAATGACCTGATCTGCAGAATACGTGGCAGCCGCAACGAAATCTTGAAGACTGTTACTGTAGCAGGTAGGATATCCTAGGCTTTGGAGGTACTCTGTTAAGTCAGTCATCTAATTATTTATCTTATTTTCCATGTTTATTGTGGTCTTAATTTCCATGTGTATGATGTGTCGTAATGTATGGACGATAATATCTGGAACAAATTATTATTAATTTAATTTTAATTAATTCTATTTATATTATGTGAAGGTCACATGGCCTTCGGGTTATTGCAATCTGTGTAGTTTTTAATGTATTTTTGACGCATCATGGGCAGTCAGACCCGTTTTTAGTATCGCTGACTGAGAGAAAAACTCACGTCGTAGGACTAAATGTTGACTAATTTATCCTACGACGTGAGTTTTTCTCTTAACATCATAGTTCATACCGATATGACCAAAGACGAAACTAAACTAGAGAATGAGCAGAATTTAATCTGTTTAATCAGTTAAAAAAACAAGATTTATCCATCCCACACAATGCTCACAGTCCGTCCCAATATCCACCACACACAAACATTTACATACAAGCATATTTTCCGTCGCCGCTCGTCTGCTTCCCTCTCACCAACTCGCAGCGCCTGACTAGGCGTTTACATAACTTGCATTTTCGGACATAATTAAAATTTCCACGCCTGGGAATTCCATTATGGAATTTAACACATCCCGCACCGTGCGGATTTCAGCTGAAATCATTGTATTTTCCCCAGAACGAATCCTATGAATTTTTGAGGATGAAATTTCTGAAATATTATGTTGGATTTTATGTTCTTTGAATATTTAGAGGAGTTCATGTTACGGAATTATTATTTTACTATTCATATATGTGATGTATTTTGTCTGGAAAAGATTAGGTGAATATTTCACACGTTACCTTTAATAATTTTAGATCAGGAAGCATCTATCCTTGTACTTTCATGTCCAATTAACCAAGGAGCAGTGAGGTATAAAACCTAATTAAATTACCCATCAAAGCACAAAAATACTACTCATTCAACTAACAAAGTTAAAACGTGCAGCCAGAACATTGAAGTACAACACAAGTTCAAACAAAAGAAAGTTTCTATCAATTCGCTCGGTACAAGTGCTTCCGCCAACCAATTATGTGTGAAAGTGTTGTTAACCAGCTTATTTTATTAGCAGAACTAAGGAAACGCCTAGTCATTGTTTGCATAGGTCTGATAGTTAAAGAAAAATATAAGGAAGACTGCCTTATTTTTTTATGTTTTCTATCATCATCTTTGCATTTGGATAGGAACGTCATTATAGCTTTTGCAATGGACAGCACTACAGAAGATTGAGAATAGATGATTGAAAGTAAGTATTAAGTAATCTGCAGTATAATATTTATGTGGTAAGAGGAAAAAAGCCGTAATAGTGTTGATCGGAAATGTAATTCGGAAATAAGCGAGAAAATACTACCAGCAAAAAGAATCCATAGGATAGCCATCAAGCACAATCAGTAAAGTAATCTGTTACTTTCGCCTTATTTCTCTAATTCATCTTTGGTAGAAGTAAAAACGTTGGTTTAATTTCAATTAATCATTCGTCCCCTCGGGACCATTACAAAACGTCCGCCACTTCCAAACTTATTAGAGAGAATATAAAAGAACGAATAGAAACAATAAGTAGCGTCCAACGAATGAATATATGAATAAAATCTTTGTCAACTTTTGTAATCAATCTGAAGCGAGTTTCAACAGTCGCTAACGATCTCATTCATAACAAACTTCGAATAGAAGGCAAGCCTTAATTAAATCGTCGATTCATATTCCCCTGTCCCGATACCCAATCAAAGGCAGATGGGAATCGGAAAAAAGTCGAAAACGTTGAAGACTTTTGTAATTAGCCGGCTGCGGCTAAAAATGTATTTCGCTCGTCCTATGAATATGCAGGGGTGGTGTTTGTCGCGGCCCGCGACCGCCGCTGAATTGTTAATGTTTACCTAGAGCAAACGAGTCTCACTCTAGATATAATGTGGGTAAGTAGGGATTACGTTGGCAGAAAGACGAACCGCCTCTGCTTTATTACAATGAAATGTCGACGTCAAAGCTTAAGGACTAAGTCAGGGTACAATAGAATTGTATAAGTTTCATATTATGATGAATTAGCTCAATGGATAAACGACTTGAGGGTTTAATTTAAATGGGAATTACTGTTAAGGAAGCTTTAGATATTGTGACTATTGTTTCTCGTGTATATTATGTATACCTAGATACTTTAATTGAGTGACGTTAACATTAGAAAGTAATTTAGACTATTTTAAAGAACCATAATGTATTACAAACGGATATTAGACACCAGTTTTCAATTATTAACTTGTAATTATAATACATTTATAGCGATTGGATATTCGGATGCATATTTACCTAAAGTAATTTTTTAGTAATGAAAGTATGGAAACGGCTTCTTAAAATATACTTTTTTTCAGGAATCACGGGGTTTTATTAATAACAGTGTGTATTAAATTTGGTATTCTTAAGCATAACAAATATTTCTTATCTATTTAGAGCTAGGCAAGAATAGTAGAAAATATAACACTAAAAAAAATACTATTCTTTCTTTAAAGCTTTTTAATCTAAAATGTGTTTATTCGTCCGCATACACAGTACAAAAGAGTAGTTATTAAAATTTTGTCGGTCCTGGAAACCGACACTGTACCCATACCGAAGCGCACTCCATACTAGTCGACTCTCAAACTTTAGGTAAATATGCATCCGAATATCCGATCTGTGTCACTCTAACATAAAAAACTTAATATCTAAACGACACTTAATGAAAACCAGTTAAATCCTACCGTACAGACTTGCAACACATTCATAAAAGTGCGACCACAGTCTCGAGACTTAGCAGCACAATCAACAGTTCATTGGCTTTGTGATCAAATGTAATTAAAATGTAACAGCCAAATGAACGAGGATGCTGTTGACATAAAGGAGATAAAGCTCAGAAAACCCAGTCTGCAAGTAACGCATGTAACGAAACTGGATACTGAAAACTGAACTTAGTATGCAAGATAGATATAGAAGTAAAGCAAATGAATGTTGTTAATAATTACTTTGAGATTAATTCGTGCGGGGAAGTTTTACCAACATAATACATATTGGTAACATTTTTGAGCAATATTGAAAACAGATTGCTGTGTTCCGTTTTTAGGGCTTAAAATAACAAACACATTAGGCATGTTAACTTTGTCCGTATCCAATCCAACACCATCCAACATTTCCACATCTTTCGAACAAATGAGCCTTCGTGAAGGCTATACCTAACCATCACTATTTCAATTTTAAAGTATTTAACACGTGTTGAAGAAGTCAGTATTAGTAGAACTTCTGCATGTCCTTTTGTTTTTCTTTCGTTAAGGATATTGACAATGACCTTCATTATTTTCGCGTGTCTTTCTTTTATTTCTTTTGTGATGATTACATTGTGTTCATTCGTCGCTCAGTTGCTTCTTATTTTAACGAGTCTCTTTGAGATGTGATCTGTAGTGAGGCATTTCAATTATAATAACATGAATATCGTTACATTTATTTTTTGTTCTCTTACTTATAAAATAAAATGTCTTATTATCATAAATATGAAGACATGAAAGATATTGTATTATTTGGATGGAATTTCTATTATAATGTAAACCCAGAAAGAGAAAATAATCATTTGAATTTCGGAAAGAACACTCTATTGTCTATTTCTTTTGATTTTGACACGAATTAACATAAATAAATAATTAAATTGATAATCATTTTCATAATTTAACCTAGTCCAGAGTCAAGACTGGAAACTGAAACCTTCCAGTCAGATATTGTATTTTGAACTTTATTTGTCGAATTAAATTTTGTATTAATACAAAATTGAGAACTTAGACTCGGTTCTTCGGTGGAGCATACGGTGGAGATCTGCCCAGCTTGGGCGGAGCACCGCCGTGTCCTCACGGAGGCGATCGGCGGCGGCGATCTCTCGCGTCCGGGCCTGGTTCAGGCCATGGTTCGGAGCGAGAGTGCATGGGAGGCCGTCACCTCCTTCTGCGAAGCAGTTATGCTAGCGAAGGAGGAGGCGGAACGCGTGAGGGTGAGACAAGGTTCACGCCCTCATGCCCCTAGTCGCCGCAGGAGACGCCCCGGGCGTCGGGAGTCGCAAGCCGATTTCCGGCCACCGTAGGCGCGGGCCTGCGGACGGTGAGCGATGGGTAGCTCGCCGTCCGATAAGGACCAGGCCCGGGTCGACGGCGCGTTGTGTTCCACGCGCGCCTCAAAGAGATGTCAGCACAAACTGACGGGGTCCGTTAGGACCAATGCCTGCCGGGGTTGCGAGTTTGTCCGAAAGGGATATCGTGGCCCTGGCACACAGGCAACGGAAGGAACACGGGTGGGTTTTAGTCAGTAAAAGTCTGACATGCCCTCCCGCTCCGCCTAGAGCGGGAGAAGTTATTTGATGATTTCCCACAGAAAGACTCGGTTCTTAAGCCAGTTTTTTTACTAAAGTCAGTTAGAACTAGTTTTGTAAAGAGACGGAATAAGTCAAAAATGATAAGACTTTAGAACCTCCTAATTGTAACCATGTTAACACAAAAACAATGCTACAATTAGCATCCCACGCTCAGTTGGCGATGACTGGGGTAGCTGGGGTACGTCTTACAAATGCTACCTAAGTTCTACTAACTTGTTTGGCTAACTTACGCCTGACGATGGCCAGTTACTAGGAGCTTAGTACAGTCGTTAATTGGAGCGAGAAATTAGTGACTTTCCAGTGTGTGTGTGTTGTCTCTCGACAACCTTTGTTACTTTTATAACCACCCCAGTTTCTTTGCTAATGTAATTTAGACGTGAAAATCATCTAAACCGCATTTGAAATTGAATTATATTTGTTTAATTTGGTGTTTTCTTTTACGCGTAGGTATTGGATTTTGTTCTAAACGTATTAAGACTTGAAACAGGAAAAACGAAAATCGTTTATGATCGTGAAAGAAAGCATCACACCATAATATTGTTCCTATACGAGAGCTCACTGTAATAATAAGATTGTTTATTCCTTATCTTCACAAATTCCGGAGATTAATATTTCCACCTAAATATTGCCTGAACCACACAGTCAGGAACCAAGAATCCCATACTACACTGCCGAGGTAAGACGCGTAAATACAAAATATCAATATCACAAACAAATGGTAAGGCTTGCGGTTTTTGGAACGCAGCACGCTCCGAATTTAACAGTATTCAATTATTTTCGATAGCATACAACAGCCGAGTTATGTTGGCTTGCGGATACAACTTTTAACTGAATCATACCAACTATGTTGTTCGTAAATACGCGTCGATGATCGTATTATGTTTTATGTGTTTGATTAGCTAGATAGAATAACAGAGGTAATTAGAGTAGCTGTCGCATTAAGATTTTTGTTGTTACCGAAATTGCTGTTTAAAATTGTTTTAAACTTAATTTCATCAATCAGTATTTTTCCTAATTACTCATTAATACAAGAAACGCTTCTGAAAATATATATTGATAGCTAGGCACTACATTGGTCACCTGGTAACATAACATCACGCCTTGCTTCCCTGAAGGGTTGGGCAGAGGTGTACCTGTAGTAAACCCACATTTCGCCAGTGATGTTTAAGTCCCATGTAATAGGGGGCGAGCCTATTGCCATCAACCGGGCATCCAGACTACGGGCTGCTACTGAGAAATTCTAGATAGATAAACCCAATATTACTTTTTCCTACCCGGGAATTGAACCCAGGACCTCATGCTCAGCAGTAGCGCTTCCGGCCACTAGATCAACGAGGCACTCACAGTATCAAATATTATAATCAAAATGGAACTAAAGTTTCAATTTACCTTACATTTTTTAGACAACACAAAAATAAGACAGACAAAAGCATTGTTTTAGTGATGAACCTATAACAATATGAAGATTGTTCTATTTTTATTGTGGAATTAATATCCCATGCAATACTCCGTAAATTACGAACGAATACTCTTTAAAAATATCTACAATTTCATCCAATCATCAACGACAAAGCAACTTGAACGAAAATTAAGCAATCAATATCGAAGTGCCACCTCTAATATTCACACTAGTACTGAAATAAAAATGTATTCCTGAAAGACCCAGGTATTCCAACCAACCGAGGCACGGAGCTAACTTTCTATCAAACTTTGAACGCTAACTTTTATTCCGCGAATGATCCCAAAAGGCTATTTTACGAGACTCGACCTCTTGCGAGTCTGAAGGGGTGAAATATGTTTATTTCACTTAAAACGTAAGCAGTTTCTTTTAAAGTGTTGTTAGGGCTAGGCGGGACTGGTGAAGGTCATTGGACGGTGGTGGAAGATTTTAAGCGGTTCATTGATAATCTTCTGGGGTTAAGAAACAGCTCATCTCATACATTAAAGGCATAGTAATTTCAGACTTATATTGACTATAAGGTTTTCTCACGATATTTTCCTTCACCATAAGTCAGTGGCTTGTGTGTGTGTGACTGTGATACTTTGAAAATCCTATAAAAACATCCACAAAATTCACAAACGTTAACCAAAACATATACCCCTTACAGTTCTGGCTACCCTCTCTGATACAGTGGGCACAATACATTGACAGTAGCGGGTCGACCCTCGTCACCACAGATAACGTCAAATCAAACGCTGCTATTACTGTGCACGCCGACGTCGACGTAACTGGGGTACGTCACTACGTCACAAATTATTCATTAATGAGTATGGGTTTATTTTTATTTTGGGTCTTATTTTACATTTTTTAAGAGTAATAATGTTTTTTATGAATCTTTTCTTGGTGATGAAAAGTATCAAGAGAAAATCGGACTTGAAATGGTCTGAAGTCACTATTTAACCCGCATGGAGCTAGGATAGGGGCAAATAGTAATTCTTTATCTGTATGAGAAGAGGAGATTGCCTTGCAATGTTTATAGGCTGCTATAACTGATGGAATGCCGTAATTACAGAAACAATTAAAAGCCATTGTGTCTCGCGTGGTTCCACGTTCGGTACACGAAGGTTTAAAGACATTTCCTAGATTTCCAAAAATATCAAGAATCAAACGACATTATAGTCCCCTAGTAGTAGCTATCTGGTAGAAAATAAACAGGGAAGCTTTTGTATGAGAACGATTAATTGTAAGAGTACAGTCTTTAACGTTAACAACTTCAGTGAACCACACAAGGCTTACATTTTCGTTGGACTCGGCCTATTATTAAAATTGGTAAACCTACACTACGTGGCATGTAGCCATCTCCAATATTACCTAATTGTACAGTCATATAAGTTAGTTATTTATGAAACTGACACCCTACGTCAATTTTCCGTGTTATAGCCATTTCATACAATAGTCAAAAAAATACAGTTGTGATTTCAATGTACGCACAATAATTTAAGTTGGTGGTCAATTTGCTTAACAATTAATTTTCTTTTCTTTACAATCTACTCCCAATGATGTTAAATTAACAGGAGGTTGTAGTCCATTATCTTTGCTCAACAATTAGCCTCATTAGCTGTCTGTTCATTGGCTTCAAACTAAACGTTCATCCATCCACGTCATTGGTGGTACACACACACGCACATTTTAGGCAGACGCGAATGATTAAGTTGATTATTTAAAGGCCAATGCAATTACAGTTAGGTATGTATATCATTGTCTCCCATTACGGTTTATCTTCATATAACTAGTAGTTCTACGAACAATAGCCCTCGCGATCATAGACATTTTTGCAACAAATAATATACCAGCTGGTTCTAAGCTATTCTGCTCATCACGCCGAAGATCCTCATCAGATCATCACCAAATTTCTACGAGACAACTTAAATTTACTACATTTCAAATAAAAAAACCGGCCAAGTGCGTGTTGGACCACGCACAATGAAGGGTTCCGTAGTTGAGATGAATTTATCCCAAGAATAAACTTAACATTGTAAGTGGAAAAAACGTTCCCTCATACATACCTACTGCAAATGTAAGTTTGTACGCACAATACTGAGAGATTTATCATGTTATTTTAATGCCACAGACTTCTTATACATTTTCGTGTAGTCTATAAGTAAAGAACTATTTTTTTCAATTTTTTTGGCTCGATAGCTTCGGAGATAAAGGGGAACGGTCAATTAGCATCTATTTCCTTAAATAACTTTAAAATAAAGTATTTATTTTAAAATTATAAAAAAAACTGAAATTCCTACAACAAGCCCTTTCATTTGATATGTCACACGGTACAGTTAACAAAACTTTTTTTTTTTTTGTTTGTCCCCAAAGGTAATATTAATAGTCATATTCAAAATGAATTAATTTCCGTTACATGTCCGTGTTTGGGTCACAGAAAATCATACGTGTACCAAATTTCAACTTAATCGGTCCAGTAGATTCGGAGCAAATTGGCTGTGACAGACGGACAGACAGACACACGAGTGATCCTATAATCCTATAAGGGTTCCGTTTTTTTCTTATGAGGTATGAAACCCCAAAAAGAACCATTAAGATCAGATCTCAAAAAAATATTCAATAAAGTCGTAAAACCTATAAACCAAGTTTCATCTAAATCGGAGGTTAAATACGACCAGTAGAGGAGTACTAAAAAACTGACAGAGGAAAGCAAATTTTGCTAGACTTAAAGCAGAGCCGCTTCGATAGCTTCGCTCGCTCGATCAATTTCAATATTTTTCCTTTAAATAAAAAGGTAGTTTACATAATCAAAATCCTTAAATTCACTCACTGACACACGGCCTAAACCGCAGGGTCTACAAGCTTGAAATTTTGTACAAGAGTTCCTTATACTCGTATTATAACGCAAGTGAGCTTTAAGGAAGGATTTTTGATACTTCATCCCTCAAAGGGGTCAAATAGGAGATATAAGTTCGTCTTTTATCCGAAAGGAAATCCCATCGGACACGCGGCTTGTATCAGAAATAAATACAATTATAGTTATTTATAATACTAGTGCGGTAAGTTGGTTTTTACAAACGAGTACAATACGAAGTCGAAGGCTTACCATAGACACGAGTTTACTTATGTCATACGTTTTTCAACACTTTTCCGAGAAAACAGTACAATTAAATAGGTAATGAAAGGGGAGGGTCTGGATTTATGCTTTCGCGGTTGCACAACGACATGCTTTGCTTTGCTTGGTAGTATAGATGCAGGCCTACCCTGCCGCCTCCTTCAGAGGTAGTAGGGTGGCGAGGTCTTGAGGGAGAGCGCTACAGTCGTGGAGATCCTCAAGGCAAGTCTGGCGGATGCACCTTCCCGAGGTTGCCACCCCGTTTCTTGGTCTAATTCCATAAGAAATAGACGTAACAAAAACCACCAGGCGGCTTCACATCCCCTCCCCATTTCCCCGCAACCCCATTTTCTCCCGTCTTCTTCCATCCTGCCCCAAATCGCACAGTCCCTCCCCACTCCATCCTACCCACACTCCCTCACTGCCTCTCCTCCACCTTTTCCAATTTCCACTCCGAACTGCAACCCCTTTGTGATTGGGTGGTTGCGGGCTCGACTGTCACTAAAATCAGCTGATGGCGAGTAGGAGTAAGTAGTCACCTGTGCTAGGACCTGCGCAGTTGAGCGCCGTGAGCGGGGATGAAGGAGTCCTGGGGGGTTGAGCCGAGTGGCTCTGGTTGTAATGTGCCCGTAAGGCAACACGCCCCCTTTGGTCCTAATTTCAAGCGAAACGGTGGCCCTACCCAATAGCCAGGGGTAGGGAAATGGTCATAGTGTCCCGTCAGAGGGCCACAGGCGAGGTGCGTGAGGTCCGCTGAGGTCGTTCTCGGACGGCTGAAGTGGTAGGTAAAGGTCATGCTGACGGTGTAAGTGAGGGTTGATCAGTTCGTGGGGAGTGGCCTTTCGACTCCCTATGCCAACCCGCTCGAGCACCCGATGTCGCACTGTAAACCAGCCTTGCGCCCCTATATCTCTCTGGTAGTCCTAACGTTCGAGCTTTTTTTATAGTAAGACGTTCCCAGGTGCGGGCTCCATGGAGGGTGGGAGCCAGAGAGATGAATTTTTTTTTTAAAATCATTTAACATGGAAAATTTAAGGCCAGTTAAAAACCATAACACCGGAGTGGAGGCGAAAGCCAATGAGACTCCCAAGGGTGGTGCTTGCACTTCCCTCGCCCCTGGTGGCCATGCGGCTAACGCTGCGGGTACCAGCGCGGGCGTAGGTCTGGCTGTGGCGAGAACCACAGCTAAGACCAAAGCCAAAAAGTCCCTGTATAAACAAAGGACGTCGGCGCTGACTGGGACCAGTACCGACCCTTCTAAAACCAGAGTGAAGACGGCGACGATTAATACCACTGCCGGTCCGAACCTCTCCACGCCGACCCCGGCGCCGGGTAAAACTAGCGCCGGGTTCCTACCCATACACCCTCCCACTCCTGTGGCTCCTTTAGCCGCCTCCCACCGGATGGCCGAAACGGGTCAAACGGAGACAGCCAGCTGCACCGAGGATGCGTTCTCACGCGCCTGGCAAGTTGTGCAGAAAAGCAAGGGCAAGGGTAAAGGCATTCAACAAGCCCGTCGCCCTTGCACCGACCCTTCAGGTCCACCGGCTGCTGCAGTACACAAACGCAAGGGCAAGGGTAAACGCACTCAAAAAGCCCTTTGCCCTTGCTCTGACCCTTCAGGTCCACCAGCTGCCTTAGATAAGGGCAAAAAGAGGGACAGAGTGACGAGGAAGGAGCGACGCCAGGCACGCCAGTGGTCAGGTAAGGACTCCGGTAACAAACAGGACACTGCCGCCAGTCTGATCAAATCGACAGGCGGCCAGCTTAACTTCTCCGCCGGAAAGCGGTTACAGGCAGAGGCCGGCACAAGCCGATCTGCGCCCAGTCAACTGCCAACCGGTGCTTCGGGGAGTCCGGCTGTGGGGACCGACACGACACAACGACCCGATTGGAAGGATCAGGCCGCGGCCAAGCGAACTCTCAACGAGACTTTGACACCTCGGGGAGAGCATAAGCGGCCGCGCCTTGATCAATCCAAACGGGTCGACCAACGAAGCTACGCCAAAGCTGCCAGCGCTACCCTCGACGTCGCCATCACCTGCGACCGAACGGGTATCCTCAGCAAGGATGTATCGGCCCAGGTACTCGCTGCTATCCAGAAGCAGATCATCCTCGAGGCCTGCTCCCCCAAACAAGACACTCCAGGGCCGACCTTCAACGCGAAGCCGCTGTTCGCCGGGGGTGTCCTCAAACTGTGGTGCGGCAACGACCACACCTTAGCCTGGCTAAGGAAAGCTGTCTCTGGCTTAGCTCTCCCAACTAGCACCTCGCTAGTCGTCGTGAGCCAGTCGGAGATCCAGAAGCGTGCACGGTGTGGCATCGTGATCCCGGACGAGCAGGGGGTCTACGGAGAGCCGTCCAATATTGGTCGCGCTCTCAGCTACCAGAACCCTTGGGTGGACTTCAAGAGGTGGGTACTGCTGCACGCCGACAAACAACCTGAGGCGTGGTTCGTGGTGGTCGGTGTCCCTGTGGATCAGATTCCGACCCTGATGGAGGCCGGACGCTGCCTCTCAATTGGACTAGGGGCAGTGTACGTGAGGTTTCAGGGTCGGAACGGCAGGTTCACGGACGTTCCTCAGGGTTGGGACCCTGCCACGAGAACCGTCAGCGAGACACTGATACAGGTGCCGCAGGCACCAGAAGGGGAGTCCACCCCCCTTGTATGCAACCCGGTAGCATCCGTGGCTGAACCTGCTGCAGCAGAGTCGGCCGCCCGTGCAGCCGTCACCGTGGGTGCCGTCCTCTCATCGGGCGAGGAGCTGGACGACACCATCCTATCCCCGGCTTCGGGCCTAGGAGGGGACGGCTTCGACGAGGGCGACCTGTTTGCCGGGCTCAAACTTGAGGGGGACGAAGAGGGTTCGACCAGTGATGGCGTCCCCTTCGTCGATTTGTAGAGTTGTCCAAGCGAACCTCCACCACAGTCAGACCGCGACGGCTCAGCTCCGCAAGTGGCTGGAGGTTCAACACACGGCCATTGCCTTGATCCAGGAGCCGTGGATTAGGGCGGGCCGCATACAAGGACTCTCCAATCTTGGCGGTAAGCTCCTAGTCACCAATGACCACGATCACCCCAGATCGTGCATCTATGTCACAGGTAACCTCAAAACACAGCTCTTAATGGATTTCTGTTGCAGAGATATCTCTGCAGCAAAGCTGAGAATACAGCGTGACGACGCTAGGGAGATGGTGATCGTTTTCGCCTCAGCCTATATGCCTGAGGCGGAGGCGCCGCCTCCCCATGACCTCGCCCGCCTCGTGAACCACTGCGAGGGATGCGGGCTTGAATTAGTCATCGGGGCGGACGCTAATGCTCACCACCAACTGTGGGGTATGGACACGCAAAATGAGAGGGGTAAGGCCTTGGTTGATTACTTATTCTCGACTAACCTATCCCTACTAAACACTGGCTCCGAACCAACATTCGTAACCAGGCGAAGTCGCACAATCATTGATCTCACTCTGGCATCAGAGGGCGCGGCGGAAATTACCACCGGGTGGCAGGTCTCCAACGAGGCCTCCTGCTCTGATCATAGGTGGATCTGCTTCGACATACAGGTCTGTGTGCCATCAACACCACCAAGGCGGAATCCGCGTAACACGGATCGAGCAACCTTCACACGCAACCTTGATTGCAAGCTTGCAACTCTAAGTGATCCGACTACTTTTGCGGACTCGACACTGATTGAAGTACATGTAAGCCATCTTACTAACTCAATCATAAACAGCTACCATTCTGCCTGCCCAGAGACCACACCGCGTAGCACGCCGGGTAAACAGTCCTGGTGGGGCGCTGAACTGGAGCGAAAACGCGGTAAGGTAAGATAAGCTCTGAATAGAGCCATGAACACATGTGCGGATGAGGACTGGGATAACTATTATGCAGCCAAATCCAGCTACAAAAAATGCATTCGATTCAGGAGCACCACGGGATGGCGAAAATTTTGTGGCAGCATTGAATCTTGTCAGCAAGCTAACAGGGTAAGGAAAGTACTGGCGCAACAAAATACATCTGGGCCCGCTACCATCCGCAAACCTGATAACACACTCACGTCTTCGCCTGAAGAAACAAGACGCGTCCTAGTTGAGACTCACTTCCCCGGATGCGTCTTTGCGCAGGTAATCGACTGGCAAGACGTAATACAAACACCGTCAGACAATGATTGGCTCTATGCTCGCAGGGTGATCACGTTGGAGAAACTCCAATGGGCCATCCGAAGCTTCCATCCTTTTAAGGCAGCTGGTCCTGATGGAGTGTTTCCGGCCTTACTGCAGTGGGGGGGAGCCTCAGTCGCAGTAAGACTGGTGCCTCTAATGAGAGCGTGCCTGGCCTTTAGATACGTTCCTAAAGGGTGGAGGGAAGTGAAAGTAATATTCATCCCAAAGCCAGGTAAGGGTGACTACACAAACGCCAAATCACACCGACCAATTAGCCTGACCTCTTTTCTTTTAAAGACTATGGAAAGGCTATGTGATAGGGAACTAAGGGATGGCGCTCTGAAAACCATA
This sequence comes from Tiliacea citrago, assembly GCA_963921375.1. Taxonomy (NCBI): domain Eukaryota; kingdom Metazoa; phylum Arthropoda; class Insecta; order Lepidoptera; family Noctuidae; genus Tiliacea; species Tiliacea citrago. The sequence goes on along the minus strand of OY992787.1, from coordinate 26,627,888 downwards.
CCGCTACACGGTAACCAACATGCATACAGCTCAGGTAAGTCAACTGAATCTGCTCTTCATCTAGTGGTTGGCCAGATAGAGGAGGCGATCAATCAGAAAGGCACCTGCCTGGGCACTTTCATAGACTCGATGTCTATGAAAGTGCCCAGGCAGGGAGCCTAGGAGCCTTCGATAAAACTTTCTCTAGCATCAGCAGCGCTCTCTCCAGACACGGAGTAGAACAGGTACTGATGGACTGGATTACAAACATGCTGAGCAAGCGGGTGGTTCGCCTTGAAGGTGAGCAGCAACTGGCCATGATAGCCAGAGGCTGTCCCCAGGGAGGGGTGTTGTCCCCTCTTCTATGGAATCTGGTGATTAACGACCTCATCACCAAACTCAACGCCAACCGCTTTTACACAATAGGCTATGCAGACGACCTCGCCATCCTTGTTTCGGGGAAGGTGACGGGAACAATCTGTAACCTCACTCAGCAGGCACTACGTATTGTAGAAAGATGGTGCAGGGAATTTGACCTATCGGTGAACCCCACTAAAACGGAAGTAGTCATGTTCACCCAAAAACGAACATTAGGCCCTTTCCGCCTACCAAAATTGTTCGATACAGAACTTCAGCTGGCCAATGAGGTCAAGTACCTTGGGGTCATTCTAGACAGAAAGTTAAACTGGAGTAGTCACTTGGACAACAAGCTAAACAGGGCCTGCATTAGCTTCTGGCAGTGCAGGAGAATGATAGGTAAGAAGTGGGGCCTATCCCCCAAAATTATACTATGGCTGTACACCGCAGTGATCCGCCCCATGATCACCTACGGGGCTGTGGTCTGGTGGCCCCGTACCAAGCTGGTTACGGCCTTTAATAAACTACAACGCATGCAAAGACTAGCCTGCATGGCGACCACGGGCTGCATGAGGACTACTCCGACTGCAGCAATCGAAGCCATGCTGGGTCTACCACCGCTCCACCTGTTCATACAGCAGGAAGCGACGATGGCGGCGGTACGTCTAAATGCAATAAATCTCTGGGGTAAGAGGGATACACAACACACCGCTCTGCTTGAGGGACTATATAATGAGTTCCCTATTACGAAAGCTATTAATGACCGGGTACCCAAACAATTTATCTTTGATAAGAAATACAAAATCCAACTTCACGAGGATCGCCGATGCGAGGGTTTACGCCCCGCAGAGCTGCGCATCTTCACGGATGGATCGAAAACAGGTAGTGGCACAGGTGCTGGAATCTTCTCGGATGACTTCAATATACACATAGCCACACCATTGGGAGTCCATAACACAGTGTTCCAGGCCGAATGCATGGGCATTTCTCTTGCCGCTTCAGCGATCATGGCCAGGAAAGTTAAGGACCACTCGATACGCATACTCTCAGACAGCATGGCTGTTTTGCAAGCGCTAAATAGTCATACAGTTGACTCTGGGCTGATATACGAGTGCCACCAGCGCCTCAACCAGGTGGGTTGCCTCAATAATATAACCATTCAATGGATCAAAGGACACAGCGGTTCGCTAGGTAACGATGCAGCCGACGAACTCGCAAGAAGGGGGTCTAGCATGGCGCCAGTGAGACCCGAACCCATCGCGCCACTCCCCTTCGGTTATCTACGCACTCTGGTAAGGAAACGAACTAGGGACCAACATCACAAACTATGGTTGGACCAAAGTGAGTGCAGGCAGGCGAAGGAGGCACTCCCTACTATCGACGGCCGCCTCACGAAACGGGTTCTACAACTAACTAAACAACAGCTGCGCACAGTTACAGCCGCTATAACTGGCCATGGGTCATTTAATAAACACCTCTTTGTCATAGGAGTCACAGACAGTCCGCTGTGCAGGGCCTGCATGGAGGACGACGAGACAGCGGCTCATGTGCTGTTAAACTGCCCTGTGATCGCTACATACAGGGCAAAGTACTTCGGTAACCCAGGTATCCTACGTGAGATTGTCAGTAACACCAAGGCGTTGCTGGCCTTCCTTGAGGAGCTGGGGTGGATCGAATAATCGATTTTCCCACCCGTACGCAAAATACGCGCATTGACGTGGAGTTGCGGACACCAGCCCGTATTACCTATTACCTATAGGTAATGAAACAAGCCATCAAAACATTTTCAGAGAATGATTGAGTATTTCTTCGAGTCTTCCATGCTTTGAAATTATTGTAAATCATTAACAACTATAAATAATAAATCCATTTATTTTCAGTCATTACAGGCCCATAGATAAATACCTTAACCTAAACATACATATTTTATTGTAAACAAAACAAAACTTGTATTAATAAAAAGCCTTAAGACTATGTTAGTAGAACTTCACTTTGCACTAGCCTGGCTATGTGCTGCCCTGTGGTACTAGTCCGCGGAAGCGACGGAACACCACATCCAGCGGCCAAAAGTCTTCTTCCATGACAAGGGGCAGATAACAATTAGGTACGCGCATCACAAACGCCTTAAATTTGACGTTGCGGTGCGACTCCAGTAACTGCATCCTCAACGTGTACCATGTCTTCTGGCGCTCGTACTCTATGATGTCCTCCTCCTTAGTGGTGTAGTGCAGGCGGGAGAGGTACACCGATGCGTTCGGCATTGCGGCACGCAGACTCACTTCGAGACCCGTAGGAGCTTTGCCGCAACATTTCCTGTTAGTTTGCGATTGGCGCTTCGTCCTTTGTACCGTCACGAAACCCTCATCATTATCAGCCCTATTCGGCGCCTTTTCTGGCATAGGCTGTATACTTGAAGCACAGCACTCGCAGTAACGCTAGCGAAATCTTTTTGTAGGGGTTTCGCCAGGCTGCAGACAGTGCAGAAACAGGCACGCTATGTCGAGGCCGGCTCGGCGACACGTGTTTACATTAGATGCATCGACTGATGACCTAATTACCGTCACACTTTTGCGCAACTCGCTAACTTCTTTGCGCAAATCTGTGGCGGGTTTTCAGATGCATCTAATTTCGTTAGCACATCCGCGAGAGCCCTTCAGAAAGACAATGTCCTTCAGAAGGCTCGTTACATCGACGTGGTCGAGAGGAAGCTTGTGTAACTCTTTCGCCACAAATGTTGGTACGTCGTCAGGGTCGGTCTCCTTGAACATCGTGATTATGTCTTGCAGGCTTTTCTTAGTCCCGTCACGCCGGCTGGACACCATCTGGTCGCGCTTTTTCAGCACACTGAAGAACAACAGCTTGGCAGCAGCTATGTCATCCTCACTGAAGTTCGTTGCACAGATCTAAACAGCAGACACCTCGTCCATCACATCCAGCTTCTGCTGCAGAAACGCCAGCAGCTCATTTACCACAAGTTCATTAGTCATAGCGAGTAAATTACGAGCGACAGCTTGTGCCACGCTATTCGATATAAAGAATATGCAAACGCGTCTGCACCGAAACGCGACACAAGCGAGGCTGAAATTAAATTTATATTTATGTTCAATAATAATGATTATTTTTTATTTTATTATATTTCATTAAATAGCGCTTTCGCGATTTTGGCGGCATGAGACCATTTTCTGCAATTTGCGCCTCATTCAAGATAACAGGTGGATTAGATTCCATAATTATTAATATCTAATTCCTCGCTTGAACTCATAACTATTATTATTTTGTTTATAAGATATCAGTCGGAAAGTCGCAACGATCTTTGACGTTTCTAATATGAAAATGACGCGAATTTGTAAATGGCTCCACGTGCGCGCGGTGAAAATGAGTACTACATCTTTCATCTCATTTTCTCTTTAATAATAAAGTGAGATAAACGTGTTGAGCAAAAGTGCTTTCAAAGAGGTTCGATCATTCAGCTTATTTATTCTCGTAATGTGAAACATCTTGGTGGAATTCTTAAATATTTTTATGCAACTAAAAAAAAACTGTAAAGGATACACACGGACCTATTCAACGGAGCATGCGGTAAAACATGTATTTAGGTGAGAGTACCTATTTTACCACACATTCTTTTTTATGGTTTTACGGAACAACTAGCTGCGCCCCGCGGTTTCACCCGCGTAAATCTCGATCCCGTGGGAATATCGGGATAAAAAGTAGCCTATGTCTTAATCCAGGGTATCAGCTACTTTCATACAAAATTTTATCATAATTGGTCCAGCCGTTTGAGCGTGAAGAAGTAACAAACATACACACACACACACGCACTCACAAACTTTCGCCTTTATAATATTAGTGTGATGTATGACAGGCTTCGTAAATGCATTTTTTGAGCAAATATATTGAAAAGGTAATTTACAATTTTATTGTATCTGATAACTAGACAAATGTTTCCATTTGGAAATATCCTTTCAGGAACTAGCACGTGCCATAATCCTGTAAGTAACTACTTTCATTATTTCTTTATGCAACTTTTTGTACACATGCGTTCTTTAGCCATGTGTAGATGGCCAGTACTTTTCATTGTGTATTTTTCGCACAAACAAATGAACTGAAAACTTAAAGCATACAAACAATTTACGCGAAATTCATTACATTGCATCCCAAACATAATAACAAACGAAATAAAGTGTTTACTGGCGAACGTACAGCGAATATCATTTTATATAAAAGCTCTTAGTTAAATCCTGAATCGAATTCCATTTGTAGTAACTTGTGTTAGGGTTACATTCGTTAGATTAAGCCTCGCCCGGTTCTCAGCGATAGGAGTCCACAGGGACTAGCAGAGAACGCTTGCGTCTAGCGATGCGCTCTGAAATATAAGCAGTGGCGATTTGTGAAGCTACCGGTCAGTGCAGCTGTGTCTCAGCCAAGCGGACCGACGACTTTCAATTGAAAAATTAATTATAAGTAGAAACATCAATAGTTTACTGTTATGATGATGTGATCGATTAACACGATGACAAACATTATCTAAGATGCATCTATACAGATAAATAAAATTGAAGTGTCTGTTTGTCTGTCTGTCTGTTCCGGCTAATCTCCGAAACGGGTGGACTGCTTTTGACGGGACTTTCACTGGCAGGTAGCTGATGTTAAAGAGTAACATAGGCTTTTTTTATTTTAGAAAAACCCATGAGGGCGAAGCCGCAGGCAGCAGCTAGTTAAAAATATGGGGCGCATTAAAGGAGCAATCATAATTGACGATGCCTGACGCACCCTGGACAGCGGACAGCCAGTCTCCTCTATTGAATTAGTTGACAGGTGAATCCTTCTACCATGACGTAAGTAAACTCTCTTGGTGACAGAGAAGGTCAGACGATAATACCCGCTACATCTCATCACTTACTACTTCCACCGAGACGAAATTGGACTCGAAATGATTGAATGCAGTTGTAAAAGCGAGTAGTTTGAAATATACGGAACCCTTTGTTTTAGATGTATTTATTACGGGCCCGCCGTAATAATGTGTAACTTTCATTTATTGCTCTCATGCAAGTTGTACGGAATATGAATTCGGTGTGCACACCCGCGCACTATTTTGTTGCCAGATGCAAAGATTTGGTGTTGTTACGTAAATGTAAAGATTTTCTTGCTTTCTCCTTTAGTGTAAGATGAGTGACTTGAGTTGTTGTTGTGCGAATTTGTGGGAACATTTTAGATGTCTGTGATGTTCGTATTCTTTCGTAGTTTCAGAATTAAAGAAATGGAATGGGTTGGGGTTTCTCTTTAAGCTTGCTCGGTTATAATTTTCTTTATTCCTCTGGGAACAAGTCAAGTTTAGAATTTTGTAAAATTGGACTAGCGGTAGGCGTCACGTTAAAATTACTTTTGAAAACACTTTTACATATAAGAATGTTAACAGAATATGGCCAATTAACCCGTTTCTTAATGCATGTACCAGTCTCATTGACAACTACTCGATTGCCAAATTTTACGGCGGTTGGATCCTTAAAGTGTTGTGAACGATAAACAAACTCTATTTCATATTTTATAATCTTCAGTGAAGAAAAGATTCTCTCTGCATCTCTAAAGCCTCGTGTACCTCGTCTCCTCATTGATTATTTTCATGTTTTAAATAAACTCTTTGTGCCTTTGTCTCAGTTGTCTAAGCCGCAGAAGATTATTCTTGCCGCTTTATTAAAAGCTGGAATTTTTCCGTGTTTCTGACTCTACGGATTTTCTAGTAAAATGTAAGATGTACTTTGTAAATACTCTTGTATATCTTTTGAATAGTGGTTTCGGTTAATAGATTTTAAGTAGGTATGGTATATTGTATGGAAAATACAAAGATAATGCTGAAGAGACTTGTAAATGGCTTGGCGTGAATTACCTCAGTACTTATTACTTTTGTATTGTTAGCTGTAACAACATAATAAAATAATCACGAAAAAATGTGTACTTTAAAAAAAACCAGTCAAGTGTGTGTCGCACCGCGCACAATGAAGAGTTCCGTAGTGGGGATTAAGTTATCCTAAGAACAAACTTCACATTGTAGTTGAAAAACATGTTCCCTCATACATTCCAACTGCAAATGTAAGTTTGTACGCACAATATTGAGAGATTATCATGTTATTTTAAGACCATAGACTTCTTATAGGTTTTCCTGTAATTTATAAGTAAAGAAATATTTTCTGTATTTTTTTTGGGCTCATTCGTTGCGGAAATGGGGTTGAATGGTCAATTTTCATCTATTTTCTTAACTAACTATAAAATTATAAAAAAAAAACATATCTAAAATCCTTACAACAAGCCCTTTCATTTGATATGTGACACAGTACAGTTTGCAAAACATTATTTTTTAATTTTCTAATTTGCCCCTTAAAACTGACCCCCATATTCAAAATTAATTTTTTTACGTTACACATTCATGTTTGGGTCACATAAGTTCATATGTGTACCAAATTACAACTTAATCGGTCCAGTAGATTCGGATCAAATCGTCTGTGACAGATGGACAGACAGACACACGAATGATCCTAAAAGGGATCTGTTTTTTTTTTTCATTTTGAGGTAAGGAACCCTAAAAACGAAACCACCGTATTAAATCGCCTCTATTTTTTTAAATCGTTTAAAACCGAATACGATCACAAAAGCGAAAGGTTAGGTATTTGATTGCGGCTCAAATACGCCGAAAAGGCTGAGTGTATTTGAATTTTTGGCACATATACAGACTGTTGTACTTTTCTACCTAGTTAAAAGTTTTCGGGGATCTCTATAATCATGATGACAAAGTAACCTTATTATCTACATTCTTATACTTCCTACCAATTACAACCCAAACTAGTTTCCCAGGAAGACTCCTAATTGATATCTGAATCACTTTCCTCCAGCATTATTGCAATTATTATTCTATCACAATAGCTCGGCTGTATATCTAATTGGCGAATGGGCGCTAATGAAAAATACGCACGCTTCGGCATTCGGCATCGATCCGTCGACGCGTTCGATGTTACGTGACTGAGAGGCTGCCTGCTACACCGAAGTGTAACGCGTGTTTACTCCGTTTCGAAGTAAAAATGAGTCATTCGACGTAGCACTGGCCTAATCGGTGATTTTATTCAAAAAGGTTAGGTTAGTCCATACTCACCGTAACCGGGGATTGCGGAAATCGCATATGATCCCATGATCCCCCGGTGCAGGTGTGGGAAGGGAACACCGCGGTGGTTTTTAGTCAGTATCCGTCTGACAGACCCCTCCGCCCGCCCCAGGGCGGAGGACATCCATGAGGATTTTCCACCCGCGAAATAAAAAAAATAAAAAAGTCCCTACTCGCAACCGGTACATGTCTATGACGAGCAAAAGGAGTATAACAAGTGAGATTCGTACCAGGTTTTGCCTACCTCGATGGGAAAGACAATCCAAATCAGGCCCCCCGACGAGAGGAGGCCAGTGTCCTAACAGTGCGAACATTATAGGCTGATTATGCTATTATTATGTATGGGAATGAGGGGTGAGTTTATGTATGCACGACAATGTACGTTCCCGATAGTACCTTCGATCCCGGCAGTACGTTCCCGTTGGATATTTTCCGACACCCACGAGGACGAAGCAGCGGACAAAAGCTAGTAGTAGATAAACATCTCGTGTACCTACATCGTGCACATTTCAGTACTAATAATATAAATGCGAAAATAACTCTGCCTGCCTGTCTGTTACCTTTTGACGCCTAAATCACTGAACCTGAACTGAATCTGCTGAGCTGGTGATTTGTAATACAGGCATTTTACGCCTAACTCAGACACCAACTTCTCACATTGCTAAAAAAACAAATAATATGTGAAACCTAGAATAAGCTTGTTATTGTGAGGAGAACTAAAGACATTACAAAAATTAGGATTTTTTTTTTTACAAATATGTAGCCTGGGACCTGGAGAAGGACATAGGCTTTTCATTCTGAATTGCAGACGCAGTCGCGGGCAATACCTAGCGTTTAATAATCTTTAACTGGAACAAGTATTTCTAAACCTATAATCATCGTCAGAAAATGACCGCAACAACTAAACCACAAGCCTTTTTTTACTCCAACCCATGCTCAGACTGGTGTAACAGCCATCCTACTTAAGCTTAACATGCCGTTGGCGTCGTAGAATATTGGAACAATTTATGAGAAGACCTTTGTAATTTAGAAGAGCACTCAAATTGAAGGTATGGAGTCTGACACCTTGGCCCCTTCGCGGAATTTAGATGACTCATTTTGAAAGGCCTGAACCTTTAAGCCTCGTCAGTGATAATATGATCAGTCTTTGAAACCGTTGTGACTTTTATTGAGACTGTTGGATTTTTAGGGAAGGTGTAAATCTAATTTTGGGACTCGTGTACAGATTTTGGCAATATTAAACTTTTTACGTAGGTATTGTTAGGAGTGTTTGTTTTCGAATCATTTTATATGGTTTTGGGCAGGGTTATCTTCGGGGAAATATTGTTGATAAAACTAAAAATTTCGAACCCAGTTGGACAGAACCCATTTACTAGGAAATTTTCCGTATATAATTTTAATTACCACAATCTCCTCTTGAGCTTTATGAAAGTAGCGTATGCTTGAAAATACAATTCGGTCAGGACAGCAAAGACACAAGCAGGGCTGACTACACAAAATAGAACGGAGATACTTAATATCAACACTAGAAAGTAATTTATATTCAAAAACATTTCAAAATAGACGTAAATTCCTTCAAAGATCATCCTCGAATTCACATCCTACAAATACCAGTCTACCAAAGATCCAATGTTAATCCGGGGATCCCGAAACACCGTGATAACACCGCAACACGCCCCACAGACGGACAATAGCCTGAATTATCTATACAGATCCGACAGGCCAACTACCCGGTTTGCGTCGATACAAGGGAGTATTTAGCTGTCACATGCGGTGTGACGATTAGTGTGACGTATTGGTGTATTGGATAAAAATTGTGTGGCTTATGACGTGTTTAAAAAAAATGTTGAATGAGTAAAATTATTGCAAATGACAACGAATTTAATATACCTATATGTTTATGTTTTATGTGTTTATTAGATATAATATTTTATGTTTTTGTTTTGGTTGTTTTTTTAGTTGATTAGAAAATTTATTGTCTCGACAATGTTTTAGTTATTTATTAAAGCAAAGTCCCTCGTATGAATGACGTTTAAACTCAATGATTCACGATATCAAAACTAAAGCACAAATAGATACACTCCCGGTAAAAATGCCCTAGAAACGGTTCCAGAAAATACAAATATCAAAATAAATACCAATATTATATTAATATTGGAAAACGAAAGAGATCCTAGTATTGGATAAGATTTACACACTACATGTTTTTTTTTGGTGAAATTAAAAATACAGCAATAAAAATACACGGAAAACTGTTAGGTATACTGCCTGACACTTTAGCTACAGCATGCGTAATTTTTTTGGCTATGAATTTCATCGGCAAATAAATAATTGATATTGAAGCCTAGATATTGAAATAAATTGGATCGTAAAAAAATATAGACAGGTCAGTGAAGTAATGAAAAGGCTTATTTTTCACTTATTTTGTGGCGATGAAATGTAAGTATTTATTATGCTGGAAAAATTCTGTTTCTATTAGTAGGTAACTAAAGCAACGAGAATTTTGTAAATTATTATGTTTTTTCCTCCTACGCTGAACTTACATACAGAAAATAAAATTCCCACCGACAAAAATTAGCTTTAACTAAATCACACTAATATTATAAAGGCGAAAGTTTGTGAGTGTGTGTGAGTGTATGTTTCTTACTTCTTCACAAACATACACACACACACACACACTCACAAACTTTCGCCTTTATAATATTAGTGTGATGATGTGATTTTCAATATATTTTCTTAAGAAACTTTTCAGTATTTTAATCGTAATACTAACTTAATTATTACGTACATCAGATAAAATCTTTTTAGAACCCTTCTTGCGGAAAATAATTCTTCATTTTTTTAAATGTTTCACAAAAATTATACTGCAAGACGACATGTCATAACACCTACACAGAAAGAGACAACTAACACTGGAAAACGAAAATTAATATCTGTCTCTTTCCAACTACCTCAGAAATGTTAATAAACCCGCATTGTGGTGACAATTCGAGAAAATTATATAGTTTTATATAACCATTCACTCCTTTCTGTTGCAAATCAGCACCCAGTCATTTAGTCTGAATTATTCATTGCGTTTCACCAAGACTTACTTTTCAAAGTATTTTATTATTCTATTCAATATTCTCGATATTTATGTGATTGTATTATAAAAGTTTCGTCTGAAGACTTTGAAGTAAATAATATATTATTAGCAATCTATTTTGGAGACTCACATTCTAATTTAGAATCAATTAAGGTTCTCTAAGTCAGGACAACTCAATAATATTCATATATGGCTTCACTGGGATAATTAAAGAAAGTTTAAAAGGTTATCAAGCAAATTGATGACGCCTTCATCTATGATGTAGAATTGAGGCCATTCAGCAACGGAACAATGTCTATACCTGTTATATATGTCGGATCCGGTCATGAGTACGGACAAGAAACGAATCGCAACCGCGCCACTGGCGACATCGCGTGATCTACCCACCCACACCTCTAGCGCGCTTCTACAGAGTCGTGATGTTTTGAGCCGATGGCGAGGAGGACATTCAGGATTCAGTGTCTGATCGCATCGGATTTAAGACGTCGTGGAACTATACTCGATTCGTTGTGCTCAGTTATTGTGGTAATTGTAATTTGTAGTGATTCTGTCAATTTGTGATTTTAATAAACGCTGTGTATCGTACATTCGTACCCAGTGTGTTTTCATTCAGTCCCGTACGGTATATCGAATTACCCTTGAACGATATAACTGTCTACAGAAAGCATGGTTCACCGACGAACGGTAATACGAGAAAACTATTAGTCGATACCATTATTTAGCGACAGCACGTTTAATAAATAATCCTTTATCGATAGCAGTTGCATGACAATGGCATGACAATGGAATCGTGTTGGAATGACTGCATTTATAAAAATAGCAGACTTGGGCCCCAGAGCGTATATACATTCTTTGCCAGATTGAATAATTTGGGTTAGGTTAGGTTAGAACAGTGACCATTAACGCGCGAAGGCGAGCGAGCGAAGCGAGCGTGCCGCGGCAGCGGGCGCCGAGCGCCAGGTCCCCTCTATTGTTGGTAAATAATATCTAATTTTATATTTTTTTTTGCTGATCTCATTATGTGTCATATTTTTTTTGCTGCAATCGATAAAGCAAACTGCTATCGATAAAGGATTATTTAGTTCAAGCGTGTTCCGGCGAACCATGACATCGGCAAATCTTGGTATCGGCCAACCATTCATTCTATGTAGCGTTATTCGGCGAAACGTGCTGTCGCTAAATAATGGTATCGACTAATAGTTTTCTCGTATTACCGTTCGTCGGTGAACCATGCTTTCTGTAGCAGGGGCTACGGCTTCAAACAACCCCATTCCTACCGGCTTCCCTTCGGAACAACGACTCTACTTGAGTTTACTATTACCAAATAATATGGTACTACATACATAGTCACAATTCAAGTATTTAATACATCATAAGATAAAAAACATTACAACAACGCGTAACTTTAGTCTATCCTAAATCGCGAACGCAGTTTACATTTTTTGTCTTATTCCGACACTAGCGCCAATAAGCCGCACGTGGTGTGTCAGAATACAGTACTAATCGTAGTTCTGACCACGCTACTTCGGGCACACTTCGGTAGCAATCGGGGGTTCCCAAACACTGCTAGTTACGGTGCGAGGGAAGCCGTTCTCGAGCGAGTTATTACCGGGAGCGAAAGAGAAAATGCGAGAACGAGATAGAATGAGGTGTTGTTGAATTTCGTAGATTTGCAAATAGTTTATTGAGTCGAATTGTTGACAGATAAATTAACTTTTATTTTGTTTTCTTTTGCATTTGATTAGTTAGTTACATTCTCAACATAATTTTAAAATCTATAGTAGGTACCTATTACAGCCGAAAGTTTTGGCGTGTGTTGTGCCGTTCAGTGATAATATTTTGATTTACGTGAAATTTGTTTAAAACGTTGTCATTTTGTTAAAAATAGAGAGCCAGATAGAATTAATAATATTCCATTTCGTAGATTTGTCGTGTTGATTTTTGACACATAAATTCACGTGTGTTGTGTTTTCACCCATTTCTCGCATTTTATTCGTTCTAACATAATTTTAGAACATAATTGTAATAGACTGTTTTTCAGAAATTAAACTATAATCGATAAGACCTCATCATCAGTGTCCTGCCCTTATCCCAATTTATTTGTGGTCGGCGCAACGGGTCCTTTTCTTCCATACTCCTCTATTAGTCGTCATCTCGGTAGTCACCCCCTTTCTAGCCATATCATCTTTCACACAGTCCATCCATCATAATCGATAATACCTATTATAGTTTTATTTCTGTAAAAAAATGATAATTTTGTTTGTGTAGTAATAGCGTCTCTTTGGTTCTACTACTTGGACATAGATGGCGTTAAACTAAGAAATTTATTAACTCAAAAATTAAATCATTTTTGAGGGAATAAATTTAGATGATAACTTGTGTTTATGAGCACTTAACAATTTTTCTTCGGCTTCCCTCAATCGGAAGTTGTAGCTTCGCTACTGTTCTGTAGACAGTTATATCGTTCAAGGGTAATTCGATATACCGTACGGCACTCGTTTTCTTTGCACGAAACCCACCTTATGCCCACATGTTGTCTGAATCTAACAGAGTAAATCCTAACGATCCGACATATAGTATAGTTCTGTATAGTTCAGCTCAACATCTACCTGCCTTTTCGCAACTATGTTGGGGTCGCCTTCCAGTCTAACCAGATGCATCTCAATACCATCATTTTACATGGAGCGACTGCCTATCAGACCTCCACAAGCAATTGGGTAATACTATAGCTCTTGGTAAGATTAGTTGTCAGTCTTTCGAGCTTCTGACGTGACCCGTAACGTCTGTCAAAGATCTACGAACGGCAGCCGGGACTATCCGCTTAACGTGCATTCCGGGGCACGGAGGGGTCTAAGTATGTAAAGATGGTCATTCACCACAGACCAACCGTGGTAAGCGTAGCTTAACCTCATCTATCGATTCGTGCGGCTGTATAACTTAGCCATCGAGCCCCTCCGAAAAGTCCTGCTTACCTGCCAACAGGAAACAACAAAAAAAAACACGACACAGAACTAGCATCTCACCTACACCAAAACCCTATTAAGAAATACAGCCCATCTTCACATAGATTCCCTCCATAAAATAAAATACGACACTGCGAATTTTTTCACATGTGACCACATTTCGTAACGATTCGATACGAAAACTATCTATAGCTTTGTACCATAAAAAAAACCTTTCAAGTGCGCATACACACAAATATCTCAGGGTTCCGTGTTGTGTTGTGGATCTAACGGATGTTAGAAAAACAGTACAGTAGTATCAGACTTAAGGTATTCCTAACTTAAGTATTGTCGAAATTAAGTCGTATCAGAGTTCCATATTGTAGAAATTAAAACTTGTCGTATTACAGATTGTCGAAATTGAGGTATAGGTAAACACCACATGCATAAAACAATGAATTAAAGAAATAAACTAACTAACTTATTAATAAGCACTAACATCGATAAATTGGTAACATAATTGTGTAGAAAGGTATAAGATGTCAGAATTATAATGTATACATCTGTATGCTTTATATTCTGGACATATACACGAATCAATAAGGGTTTCTTTTTTGTCTGATCATGGAACCCTAAAAACACCATAGCAACCTCTCAGCGAAATTGAAACTATAAACAACAGCAGGTGAGCCGAAAAATCAATCCTGTTAATAGGAGTGTGCTTGGAGCGAAGATATAGATTATTTTGGTTCAGTTTTCCAGTTTTTTTGTGAAAACTTGGGGACTGTTTCGGTGACCGTATAGGCACTATCTGCCAAATAATACAAAACAGAATTTTTACTATATCTGCCAGACTATTTAGTCAGAACCTATTCGAGATTAGATTTGTCTAAATACCTATTACCCTTTTTACTGGCACACGTTTCTGTGAGAAATAACCCAATCGTTCTTTCTTTGTTTCTTTATATTCTTACAATTATTGTTAGAATAATTCATCAATATTTATATGTCTTCTTACATAGTTACATTTTTTAATTTTTTTTATAGCTTTTGCCCACGGCTTAGGTCGTGTGGATGTCGGAAATTGTCACACGGGAACGTATTACCGGAATAAAAAGTAACCTATATTTTAATCCAGGCTATAAACTATCTGTGTGCTAATTTTCATCCTAATCCGTTTGGTAGTTTTTTCGTAATTGAGTAACAGACACCTAAACATACAAACATTCACATTTATTATATTATTACATGCTATGCCCCGCGGTTTCACCCGCGTAAGTCTCGATCCCGTGGGAATATCGGGATAAAACTATAATATGTCCTAACCATGGTCTACTCATGTGCCAAATTTCATCCAAATCCATAGCCGTTTTAACGTGAAAGCGTAACAAACAAACTCACTCTCGCATTTGTAATATTATTAACGATTAGTAGGATTCGATGAACAGACCTTCGTGGGATATTTGTGCGGAATTTGAACAGAATCTATTCAGTAGTTTTTGCGCCAATCTGGAACACACATCCAGACAAACACAATCGGGAAAATATCTAAAAACTTTATTTTTGTCATCAAAATTAAATAGAATGTAAAAAATACACCTCGTAGCAATTACTTTTTTCCAAAAATATTCAATGTATAATTTTGACTTTGTTAATATTTTATTATATGTATAGATTTATAGATTTCGTAGGCTCTTCAACAATGAGTAAACTATTACTTAACAATTAGTACATTGCAAACTTATGTCTACGCTTAATTCTTAAAAAAAACCACAGCATGCACTTCGGTATGCGCAGATAATAAGTACTAAAATTAATTAATTATCACACGAATATTATAAAGGCGAAAGTTTGTGAATGTGTGTGTGTGAATGTCTGTTACTTCTTCACGCTCAAACGGCTGGACCAATTTTGATAAAATTTTGTATGGAGGTAGCTGACACCCTGGATTAAGACATGGGATACTTTTTATCCCGATATTCTCACGGAATCGAGACTTACGCGGGTGAAACCGCGGGGTGCAGCTAGTATATTATATTATACTTTCGTGTTTCCAATAATATTCAATAGGTAATAAGAATTTATATTTAAATAAATAAATAAATAGTCATTGTATTTCAAGTATCAGAGACTTTTTAACTTAAATATTTATACTCACTCAGTCACATTACATAATCAAACGCAATTAATACAGAACGACTTATAGAACTTACGAAATTATACAAACAAAACAACAAATTGGTACTTAATATACTTGTTGCCACATTTGGGCACGCCACTATTGCGGCGATAAGTCGGCTTTGAGGAGTGGCTTGAGAGGCGCCACGGCGTCCTTACGTTTCACGGATGTTTCGGGAGGTTCCTGTTCAGGATAAAGCGGGAGGAAACGCCCGGGTGTCACCACTGTGTAGATCGCCCGGAGGACACGATGGAAGTCTGCCCGGCTTGGGCGGAGCACCGCCGTGTCCCCACGGAGGCGATCGGCGGCGGCGATCTCTCGCGTCCGGCCCTGGTTCAGGCCATGGTTCGGAGCGAGAGTGCATGGGAGGCCGTCACCTCCTTCTGCGAAGCAGTAAGCAGTAATGCTCGCGAAGGAGGAGGCGGAACGCGTGGGGGAGAGGCAGGGTTCGCGCCCTCACGCCCCCAGTCGCCGCAGGAGACGCCCCGGGCGTCGGGAGTCGCAAGCCGATTTCCGGCCACCGTAGGCGCGGGCCTGCGGACGGTGAGCGATGGGTAGCTCGCCGTCCGATAAGGACCAGGCCCGGGCGACGGCGCGAAAGAGACGACAGCACGAACTGACGGGGTTCATTAGGGCCAATGCCTGCCAGGGTTGCGAGTTTGTCCGAAAGGGATATCGTGGCCCTGGCACACAGGCAACGGAAGGAACACGGGTGGGTTTTAGTCAGTAAAAGTCTGACACGCCCCGAAGTTATTTGATAATTACCCAACCAAAAAAAAAAAAGTGTTGCCACATTACCTGCGTTTAATGTGTAACCTACAGCAGTGATTATATATACTTAATAAGCTACATTATAATTATTATCTTGCTTGATTAACCTTCACATGCCATACTAAGGCTAAATATAATATAAGACCAAATAATGTAACATGTAAAACCACAAATTGTACTTACTCTCTTTAAATGTGAATAAATGAATATGAATATGATTCATGTAGGCGCAACCGACCCTTTCTGCGAGCGCGGCCAACATGCTGTTGGAGCTCCCCCGCACTCGCCGACCCAGCGAGGTGCCTCTCTTGCGCATTGTTGTTTAAAGCCTAGATAGTGGGAACTCCTGTCAGCACCCAATTGAAAACCTATCAATTTCCCAGTAAATGTTTTTAAAGGTACTTCCATCATATCAATCAACAATTACCTGCCTATAAGTAATTTGATTGACGTTTTTAATTTCAAGAGCTGCCATCCAATTAACAACCTCCCACTATAGTTTATTAACAAGACTATAAATATCCGTTGTTTACTGTATCTGAAACATGTGGATAGAATGATGCTACAATACATATCAATATGTGACTGATAAGACAATATAATTTTGAGGGTTTACATGTCCGATTGTAGTTTTAAATGTTGCCGTCCCTGTAATAAGTATATATAGTACGTAATAATTATTTGATATTTAATTGAATTCTTTACCGTTCTAAATTGTAAAAGAAAAACATCATTGTTTTAAATTTAAAGCTCACTTCAATTATCGGCCCTCACAATTACTCTTAAAAAAATTGTTTATCAAACAAAACAAAACGCAGGTGACAGACAGACGCGAATCCATAACCGTTCCGTATTGCCAATTTTCACACGGCGAACACTAAAAAGCAATTCACAATTTCCTGCCCCCAATAACGTACCGCTCAGCATCCAATCAGTGTTC
This sequence comes from Tiliacea citrago, assembly GCA_963921375.1. Taxonomy (NCBI): domain Eukaryota; kingdom Metazoa; phylum Arthropoda; class Insecta; order Lepidoptera; family Noctuidae; genus Tiliacea; species Tiliacea citrago. The sequence continues at coordinate 26,610,482 of OY992787.1, read as the reverse complement.
CCTAATTACCGATCTCCATACGGTTATTCAAACAAGTAGGAACATGCAATCTGCAACATCAAAGTCAGCTAATAGAGCCTGCAGATAGGGCACCGTGCAAAATTGAATACGTCCTAGGACAATCTCCGCGATAGATGCGGACGGTGGTCTGAGTTATAAGCGGAGCGAGTTTTTTTATGTTGTTCTTAAACGCAATGATTTGAAATATCATTTAGTAAACAGAATAGGGGAAGAAAGGAGAGTCTTATATCCAGCAGTGGGTAATTCTGGGCTGAAATGATGATGAAACAGAAACGTTTTATGAGTCTGTTATCAATTACGCCAAGAAAGTCGCTCTCAACCGAAAGACTGCTCGACAGAAGCCTCCACCAAGCACCATCACAACAACCAGTTCTATGCTGCATGCATCCAGGTGTTACCGTCAAAGCTGCACCTGTATTTGATTTACATACATACATAATATATGAGTATAAAAAATATATTTCGGAAAACTAAATAATGTAAAAAGCCGGGGTCAAGCCAGCGTACGAAAATACGCCTAAACTAATATCGTTTTAATTCGATCCCTGCCTTAACTCTACAATACCTTAAACAAAAGCTACTTACTTATATTTTAGTAAAATAATAATTAGAAATTCACAGCTGAATTGTTAATAATAATCGCCACAACCTTTATAAGTAACCAACTTCATAAAGTTACTTGAGTAAGATGGAAAGGTTGAGCCAAATTGAAACGTGACCTTAAAAGGCTAGATATATTTTGTTGAAGCCAACAAGATGCGTAAAATCTCTTTTTATAGCTTTATTTTTATCTATGGCATCTCGCAGATCGATTGTCGTTGCTGTTTCCGGACTTGCCTGTGGGTGCCTCAATAAATTAAGGCCTTCAGGCAGAGCCTAAGCTTATAAACTAACTTTAAGCGTATAACTACACGCTAAAGGGCACCCCCTGTGGGGTACAGACCTCAGCTTAGGGCATCGCTGGGGGAGGACAGCAAGGAACAGGCTGAATCGGATTAAATATTTTACATCTTCTTTTGTTTTTACTTATTTATTTGACATCAGCTCACGTAGTATACACAAAAAAAACAAATATTTTACGATATTTTTTTTATTTGTTTGGCTCATGTCTACAAAGTTGTTGCCGAAACGAAATAAATAAAATAAAGTGATAGGCTTGATGTGCGCAAGTCATTTTCCGGTGCCTAATTAATATTAACATAAATAAAAACACACACACACATACATTACCTAATCTAAACTAATATTATCAAAAGGTAAAATTTGTTTGTAAGTTTGTTTGTTTGTATGTAGGGGGTAATCTCCGGAACTAGCCATCCAATTCTAACATGTTTTTCACTGGTAGAAAGCTACATTATTTTTGAGTGCTATAGGATATAAATTATATTTAGCCTATTACCGAGCATTGATATCCAAACGTTCCATGGAAAGAATATTGCTTATTACAAGCCTTTCATGACCTCTTTACGGCAATAATACACAGAGATACAAGGCTGTCTGATGTCAAAAGTTTTTTTTATTTAAAGCCACTTACACTGATAGACAACTTGCCGCTGATAAAATAATCCTACGAGTCTGCTGTCAAGATCTTAGATACATCGGATGAGTAGCATCGGATTGTTGTAGCGACAACAAACTGCTGACTCGAGTCTCTGGTCGAAAGGGTTCCAGAGTGATACTCTGAGAAACTACCAGCTGCGTCTTTTCTGAAGGTCTGACTATATTTTGGGGTTTAGGTTTTACTAGGCATAATATAAATGTTTGAGTTGATTGTGTTGTGTATCTATTTCGTATTTCCAGAGTTGATTGTTTAAATTTCAGGGTTATACAGGGTGTCCCGTAAATAATGGATCAAACGTAACGGGTAGGTAGCTTACCTCATTTCCAACAACTAATTTGAACAGTAAAAAAAATAATAATTAATATTATATAATATTAATTAGTTTTGATAAACAAATCAAATCTTCATGCCTTTTTTTGGAGACTGTACATTTTTTTTTAATCTGTGTATGCAGATCAATATGTCTCAAAAAGTTAAGGACAGTCTCAGACCGATTTCGTGTAGCTACAACGGTGATACCCTTACTTCCCCAACTTAAATATCCAGCCTGTATAATATATATCATCATGATGATTGAATGTTTAGCCCCATAAAGATATAGCGTGGTGATAATCATTTAAAAAAGAAAAAAAAAGGAAACAAAAATTCGTTTATTTGCGGTAAACATAACGCAAAGAAATGAGGCATTCCACTCAGAGCACTGATTTCAACAGCACTTGTACGAACAGCACCTGAGCACTTCCACTAACGGCACTGAAACAACATTTTGATGAGTGCGGTTCGGTGGAACAGTTTATTAATATTATTTTCAGTCTCCGAACGGCACCTATGTAAAATATTTTTTAAAAACACAAACACGAAATAATAAGTTGAGGGAAAATATGCGTCACATTCACGCAAAACGGCCATCGCTCAGCATAATGCTGCGACCCTAACATGATGAAGATTTAAAATATTATAATAATCGTATAACTTGCACCAAATCAGTGAATGTAAACTGTAATAGTGAGCCACGGATCGATCCGATAATATGTATTTCTAACGGCTAAAATGTGTTTGCTTTTTACGAACGAATGAACGGACGGTAGCCCAGAATAATATTGAAAGAGTTACAACAATAACGGTTTCAACTTTAAATGGAAATTAGTTTCGTATTTTTTTATTTGGTTCGATGAACCGGATAGTGCCTCGAGCTTTTAATGTTATTAACCAAATCAACGAGAGAGTTTTGTATCTTTCCTTTTCCTTCATAATGTACTCTCGTTTAGAATATATATATATATTTTTTTTATGATGCCACAGGCGTGCCGATGTCTTTATTAGAAGTTAGTTACAGTTCCCATGACATAAACACAGCCCTACCGTCGAACCCTCAGCCAAGATGATACATCGTAATGACACAAATGCATTCAGTACCTACTATCCAAGAGCTTTACTTTTTGCCATCCTTACATCTTCTTAATATGCAACAGTACAACTAAATCCAATGTAGACACATGCATACAAACACCCAATCAACAATTCATTCAATGCCTAATTCTAATTCCATATATTCTGACCTACCTACACGAGACACACTCCACATGAAGCATCATTGTACTCAAGCACGGAGGGAATGCGCTCAGAGGCATAAACATTTTTACTGCACCATTTTACGTTGACCCCCCTCACCTTTCCCCACTGTCCACATCAAGGTGACTCGGGGGTTGTAGAACCAACTTTAGGGGTCAAGTTAAATGGTTACCGTTAATAGTATTGGCATGGAGGCGCCATGGTTCTTTATGGTGGAGACGAGCGTGCGTGTGGCGCCGACGACGTCATTGTCATGACGTCATGTAGTGCCCGTTAATTGTTTGAGCCTCCAACGTTCAGTATGCAAATCGGGTAATGGAGTCTTCAGACATTGAGTGGATGAACGGGTAATGGGTTAACTATTTTGATGGGTTCTTTAACTACCTATCTTAAACGTAGTAGTACTAGACTACTAATTGTTTTTTCTTTTTATTTATAAGGCAGCAGAAGATGTCAATTTTGAAGATGGTGAAGATAGCATGTTATGAGAGCATGTTGAGATGCAACATAAAGAAAGAGAAAGAAAAATAGTTTATTCTGCACAATTAAACTCAAAGTAACAGAAAATATACACGATAATACTAATGCCAAAAGCCCAGTATTCGAAACAAAAAAGTATATATTTTTTAATTATACTTTTTTCTTTAAACTTTTTAGTTTAAAGTCATAGTTTTAAGTTAAAGATATATAACTTAAGAGCGGGTTATGTCCAGCAGTGGACTTTAAAGGGCTTAGTTGAAAAGGTTATTTGATCTAAAAGAGAGAAACGTTTTCCAGTAACAGGGTCCCTGCCTAACTCGGGATGCCATACCTACTGAATATAACTGAGAAACAGAATATAAACCACTTTCAATGAATTTTGACACTAAAATAACAATTTTCCAAAGACAAAAAAGCGCCCACATAGTTCACCGAACATCGTACCCAATTAAAGTTGTGAACTTCAAAACGAGGTCGTGTCCATTAAAGTTTTGAACAAAAATCAAAAGTTTTGCGAACACCTGCGAAATTATTACCAGGACCGAAAGTGGCTTAATTAAAAATTCTTATCTTAACTGTCTTTTTCTCACTTTTTTTTAAAGATAATAAGTTTTTAATAAAGTGTCTGTGGTTAGGTAATGTAACCTTTTCAATTTTATCTAAACACCTTGTAGGACCTGGTGGAGGTCGCGGTAATCCACTAGATGCGATTAACACAAGACTCGTTTGTTGTAGCGATGTTTGGGAAATGCGTAATGTCCAGCAGCGGACGCCATTCGGCTGTAATAATAAGGACCAAAAGCATTTTCTATGATAATCTAGGATATTACAGAAGGATGATCAGAATCAGAAGGAAAACACTGTGAAGAAATGTAGACTTGCATCACATAATCAGCCTATAATATTCCCACTGCTGGGACACAGGCCTCCTCTTTCTATGTGAGGGAGTGGGCTGTAATCCACCACACGGGCCCAGTGCGTGTTGGTAGATGTCACATGTCTTCGAATGTTTAGTTTTAGGTCATGTCGGTTTTCTCACGATGTTTTCCTTCACCGTTTCGAGAGCAGTGGTGATGAAATAATTTACATAAAGTAAAGTGCCTGTGCCGTGTGGTGCCGGACGTAACGAATAGCACCACCCTATTTCTTCCCGTGGGTGTCGTAAAAGGCGACTAAGGGACTTACTAGAGAATGGGCAGCAGCGTTCTCTATGCATTTTAACACCATACTGCGATCGCCAACCTGCCTGCCAAGCGTGGCGATTATGGCAACCCAACCAATTGAAATGTATATAGCTATGGCTAGAAAATTAAAATATTTGTATCTTACAAAAATATTCTAATTTTCTTCGAAAATACATAGTTTTGTTCCAACAAAATTTTTCGTGACCAACTTCGTATTCAGCCACCTATGCATAAAATAAAACTCCACAACTTTTCTTCTCTTAGATTACCACACAATACCTTCCCTACTACAATACAACCTTTTGGCAGAAACATGTAAGCATCCTGCCAAAAGCTGCATACTGTTAGAATGTATGACACGCGCCTAGCACAAGTTTAGCTAAGTTCCATACAAGTTCATACAGTGTTCGGCCGTGCAGCGCGACGGATTGTAACTTGTTCGGAGACTTATTCAAGGTACGTGTGTTTCATTGGTTTAAGGAAAGTTTTTAGTGTTATTTCAAGTCAGATTGAATTGTTGTGTCTCATGATTTTGCCTCATAAATGTTGACTGCAGTACCAGATCGACGCGCGTCGGCGTGTAGGGATTTCAATAAACATTGTTAGTTGAGGAAGATAAAAACTGTCTGAAAATTGGCCGTCATTGACGTTCTCCCCGTTTTGGCATCGTAAGGTAAACAGCGTGAGGCATTAGACGCAGACTTGTGCACTTTGGTTCTAAATATGCATTACGAGGTCTTCTACACAAGAAATGAAAAAATAAAAAAAACATTAATTTTTCTATACGAGGTTTCCACCCCTGCCTACTCCTCCTGGTTTATGTTGTGATGATATAATTAATATTGTACGGTTCACGTACAATATATTAAACTGCATAAGCAGCAACCTACTTGTTTACGTTGTGCGACAGACAGCTGATACGAGTCATATGCACCGATCACGTTACGCCGGCGGTCATTAACGGTACCGGGGTGATAGCCTTGAAACCAAAGTGCCTACTTCAAAAGAAAGACGCGACAATATTCACATAAAACCATTTAGGAAGCAACTTCTACACGAAAGCGGATATTGACGTACCCATTATTAACTCAACCATCAACAATTTATTCGACATAAGTTGGCAAAACGCACAATTGAATATGACAGAACCGGAAACATCCGCAACAGATATTAAAAATATAGAAAACCAACTGACTCGCCAGAAAGAGAATGAATACCTACCGCAGAAGTTAGAGATCTCAAGTCACGACGTTTGTTCTCTACATCTTCATAAAGAAACGGTGGTTTATGAAGACTTCGAAGCAACAGCGACCTAAAGAAGGTATAGACAATCACGTGGACATCGAAATGCGCGAAATACGTCATTCGACAACCTCGGCTAACTTGACACCAGCGGAGCCACTATACAGCGACGTGAGGCCGAAAAAACTATTTCACTTCGAGGAAGTGTCAAATTAATGCTGATATTTTGATACAGATGATTTAAATACCTGATGTTTACTTCCTTATTTTTACTTAATGTTCTTTTATTTCTCTTATAATTATGGCTTTTGTATTTTTCTTATACATTTTCCTACTTTATGTACTGGATGCTCATCACGCTTCTGCCCTCGGGAGCATGTACGGTTCACGTACAATCTATTAAACTGCATACGCAGCAACCTACTTACTTTATTCACTTATATTAGGCATTAAGTCCGCCTTTGTACATTATTGTGTGTGAGAAGTTTAAATAAATAATAAATATTAGCGATAAACATATTTTTAAGTTAGTTGACAAATTACTACTAGCGCGAGCGCTGCGGATTAGCATCCAAATCTTTACTTGTAATTCGGGCTACTTAATAAACTTTCAAGTGTTACTAAATCCGTGGTTTCCGTTAACTCACCTAAACTAACTTTAACTACTTCAAGTGAGCGAGCTATAACTTATTGTACAAGTGTAAGGTGCCTACTACTTCTGGACCTTACAAATATACAACGTGCCGCCACTATGGTGACATTAATTAAATATACGGGTAGGGCTAGTGGCCAGTAATCATAAAAAAATATAATAAGATAAAATAATTATAAATTGAAAAATATATTTTTTAAACAATCTAAATAATAAAGCTCTCTCCTTCCTTCAATTTGCCTACTCTTTGCACGTTATTTGCTTTAATTTCATTGATGTGACGTTATGGGGATACTGCCGTTTTTCCGAAAAGATTTTGACAAAACTTCACTACCCAAACAAATTTTAGCAGCCTTTTTTTATACCAATGCAATATTTGGAATGATTTTAGTACGCACATTTTCATTTGTTCAAATTTTTACTCGGCAGAATATTACCACGGATAATGTCATAAAGTCATCTATCTGGTCTTAAATCATATGATTTATAACAGAAAATAATCTTTAGACAAAATATTTTTAGTAGGCTACCCGGAACCAAACTAGATAGATTTGGTTAATTATTTTTAAAAAAATGGTTATGTAAGGTTAGAACTGTCCTTTCTTGCCCGTGTTACTACCAATGATACTAACATTAGTAATACTGACCCCCTACGCAAGAGCCGATCGAGCGAAGCGAGTGGTGCCGCGGCAGTGGCCGGCGAGTGCCAGAAACGACTAGAATATATGGAAAAAAAGTACTTTAGTAGGGTGTAATTGACTGAATAGAAATGGTACATTGAAAACTGACGATACTAAATATTTGGCTACATTAAAATTGGTAAAAGTACTAGTTATTGTTTAACGTACACTTGCCAAACATTAGGTTTGCGTTACAATTATTTGTGAAGAAATTGTTTGAATAATTTGGCAAATTAAATTATGCGGAAAATTGTTTGGGAAGTGATAATTTGTCAATATATTTGCGATGAAACAAGGGTAACCCGATGTTATGATCCATGACCCCGGCAAATGACATCTGCGCTACAGTTCTTTAAGTACAGCTGACTCCAAGATGCTATTTTAGAAAATTGTTAATAAATCAATAAATAATAATGTTTAATGAAATTAAAATATCTTCATAACGTAAAGGCGAAACCGTATACGTGTGTAAAATTAATGTCGCCACCAATCATTAACCGTTAGCTTATCATTTAGATTGTATCACCGCCATATTGGAACCTCGAATTTAGACATATTTACGCAAATCTTCTCGTTTTGTGTCACGTTATCAATATACTATAACCTGATTTTTATCTCATGATGCGACGCGAGCTTTACTCGTGATCACCAAGTGTACAAACATACGTGAATGTGCGCGTGAAGACGAGTAGCGTCAGCACATAACACACACACGCACACACACATGTCCAACTTCGCCATCGTCTCGGACGGTACCGAGAGCTCCTGCGCTTACACACACATTTACAGCGTTTTTGTACACTTGAATAAAAAAAATCAAATTTTTCATTTTTATTTTATTTTATTCAGGGACAAAAAACAGCTACAATATGTATTGGAACATAGAAAAGATAATACAACATTTAACAATACTGCAGCCCACTACATTATCCGCATATTAACAAAGAAAATATGACAATGCGTGCCACTAGATAGGCAATACATAATTACATCACATTAATAATAATTAATAATTATAATTAATAATTATTATTAACACTGGCAAGTCAACACACGTCAAATTTCTCACATCCCATATTTTCTTTATTTATTTATTTCCACAGCCACATTTTAATCCCAGAAAGTTAAAGAAATACATTTAAAACCTTTAGAAACACATATACAACAAGAAAATGAAAAACCAAAAAAAAAAATACGGAAAAAGTAAGATTGACGGCTGTCAAATTTCAAAATGCAAAATGTGAAGAAAATCAAGAAACGGACTGTTGACGAGATCAGCAGCTCGCCGTGCACGCCTACCACCTCCGGACTCGTCGCTCAGCTCCGCCGCGCCGCCACCGGTACCCAGCCCCATTGTGAACGCTGTGACAACACCGGCCGCGGTAGTTGCGTCGAGCTCGAGCGACGAGTATTTCTCTCCGCCCACGACGCCACCACCTGCTCGTCGACAGGGAGGACGCCGGCCGTCGGACGGCTTAGGACCTCGAGGCCCACCGGCCTCTGATAGGGTCCCAGCTCCCGGCGGAAGTGTGCAGCGCATGAGATGGACACAATCCATCAATGAGAATGTCATGCGCTCATACTATGGGGCTACAGAGGGGGGAAACAATCTGACCGCGTACCGTGTTCGGATGCTCTCTCTTTTTCAGGTGCTTGAGCTGGCTGTCAACGTTTCGGCACAACGACTGTCGGATCAGGTGCGGGTCATCCAGCGTAATCATATGTTGGATGACACTGTACTTGATCGCCTGCGAAATGAAATGCAGAGTAGCCATGTCATCGCCCCCCTATCGCAGACTGCTGTAGTACCACCACAGCCCAACACAAGCCAAGCTGATGGGGGGAGTGATGACAGAGCTACAAATGTAAGTACCCAGTGCAATGACAAATTGAGGAGTGCTTTGGATGATGCCATTCGGGAATATCGGTTTATGTCACCCGAACTTAGACCACGCTTACCTCGTTTACCCATGCATAACAAAAATAGGGCGCTGGTGGCGGCTCTGGATTCGTAATTGTCAAACTATTTTGATGACTGCGAAGACCTCACTGATACTCATTCGATTCTGTACTGCGCGGCTGTAGTTGGCGGCTGTATGTCGTGTAGCTCGTGTAAAATTTTCTAATGCCTCTATAGCTACACGACCGAAACCAGTCGTACCAGCTTGGCAGTGAAGAATTGAGCGTCGTACTGGTGGGGCCACAGCGCTCATCGGCAAACTAATCTGCTTCAGGGAGGGCAATACTCGCCCAAGAGTGATGCGCTTTGTGAGGCGGGCGTTCTCGGGGACTGATACCAACCCTGAGGACTATTTGTCTCGTGTCACAGAACGCATAGACTTCCTGAAGCAGAAAGTGTATGCCTGGGCGAACCGTATTCGTAGGTATAAGCGGCGGGTGGACCGATACACTCAGAATCGCACCTTCCAAAGCGATGAAAGGTGGGTTTATAGGGCTTGGGAGCGACCGAACCAAGATGTGGCTGACACGCGCCTGCCGGATAATGATGCCATGTGTTCTTTCTGGCGCAGTATCTGGTTGGTGCCTGTCAGTCACACTGAAGGTGACTGGGCTCAGGAAGTCGAGCGAGCCTGCGATCCAATACCAGAAATGGGGGCTATTACCATCTGCCCCCAAGATGTAGCTCGTGCAGTCCGTCCGTTGCCTAACTGGAAGTCTCCAGGACCGGACGGGCTGCACAACTTTTGGATTAAATGGTTTATTGGGTCGCACGCTCGCTTGGCGGCTCAGTACCAGACTGCTTTGGAGTCTGGTTTGCTACCCCAGTTTCTAACGACAGGAATAACCCACCTGCTCCATAAATCAGGTAGCACCGTGGAACCCAAAAATTATAGGCCGATCACGTGTTTACCGACGGTCTATAAAGTTCTTACATCCATTTTGAGAGCTAAAATTAACAAACATATAGAGACCAACTTCATCATGTCTGCCTCTCAAAATGGATTTAGGAACGGGTCCCGCGGTACTAAGGAGTTACTCCTCATTGATATGGCCATTAGCCAACAGGTTCGTCGTTCCCGAAAGGATCTGTCGACATGTTGGATAGATTATAAGAAGGCTTATGATTCGGTGCCACATACATGGCTCATGAGGGATGAGGGGAGGGGGTGGCTGGAGTTGTATAAAGTAGATACAACTCTGCGCACCTTCCTGATGTCGTGTATGAGGCAATGGAGAACGGTCCTTCGCTATCCAGGATGTCGAAATATCCAGAGGAATAGCGAGCCGATAAGGATCGAGCGAGGCATATTTCAGGGTGATAGTTTGAGTCCGCTTTGGTTCTGCTTAGCCTTGAATCCTCTAAGCACACTGCTGGAGGATTCAGGTCTAGGCTATCGGTTGAGGAGAGGTGGTCAGGTTATATCTCACCTCCTCTACATGGATGACCTAAAACTCTTTGCTCCCAACAATTTGCAACTGATGGAGCTACTGAAAGTAACTGAAACTTTCAGTAGCGCCATCAGGGTGGAATTTGGTGTGGACAAATGTGCGGTTATGCATGTAAAGCGAGGGAAGATTGTGGAATCCGTGGGAACCCAACTCTCGGATTCCATAAACATTAGAGCCCTCTCCGCATCCGAAACCTATAAGTATTTGGGTATGTCGGAAGCGTTGGGCATCAATGTTACTGACATGAAGCAATCGTTGAAGGAGCGCTTCTTTGGCCGCCTGAAGAAAGTATTTAATAGTCTTCTATCAGGTGGAAACAAGGTGCGCGCCTTCAACGGTTGGGTCATGCCGGTTTTGATGTACTCTTTCGGCATACTCAAATGGACTCAGACTGAACTCGACGCCCTGGATAGGAAGGTTCGTACGCTGCTGACTGCATATCGAATGCATCACCCACGGTCCTCGGTAATGAGACTGTATATCCCGCGAAAATGTGGAGGTCGAGGCTTTTTAAACGCTAAGACTCTCCACAATCGCGAGATATGCAGTCTCAGGGAATATTTCCTAGAAACCGACGTGGGGATGCATCGAGATATAGTCGTGGTAGTAAGGAGAGCAAAGTAAGGAGCTTCACGAACGCTTTTTCCGGGCCCTACATGAACCCGATGTAGACTTTTTAGCGTCCGTAGCCTGGCTGCGTTTCGGTGACCTCTTTGGGGAAACCGAAGGTTTTGTCTGTGCAATTATGGACGAAGTTATCATGACGAAGAATTACCGGAGATTTATTGTGAAGGACGGCACGGTTGACGTGTGTCGGGCATGCCACCGTCCGGGAGAATCAATCCGACACATTATCTCCGGGTGTTCTCGTCTAGCTAACGAAGAGTACCTGCATAGACACAACCTTGTAGCCAGGATTATCCATCAGCAACTTGCTCTGAAATACAACCTTGTGGAATCGGAGGTGCCGTACTACAGGTATGTGCCGGACCCAGTTCTCGAGAATGGAGATATCACATTGTACTGGGACCGATCCATCATCACTGACAGGACTATTGTTGCCAATAAGCCTGATATAGTGGTGGTGGATCGAATAGAGCGGCGCACAATGATTATTGACATAACAGTCCCTCATGACGGGAACGTCGTGAAAGCCGAGAAAGATAAACAAATCAAGTATCTTGACTTGGCTCGCGAGGTTGTCGACATGTGGGATGTGAACTCAGCAATCATTGTGCCGATAGTTGTATCAGCCAATGGCTTAATTGCCAAGAGCCTCGACCAACACCTAAGGAGGCTCTCGTTGGGCAGCTGGATTAAGGGCCTGATTCAGAGATATACGGTACTTCTGGACACGGCTCGCATTGTTAGGAGGTTCCTCTCTCTGGAGCCCTGACCGCCGGTAGCTTGGACCTTGTTCCCGATACCGGTGGGCTACTATTTTTTATATTTTTAAATGTTTTTATATATTTTTTATATTCTAATATTTAAAAATGTAATTTATATATGTATTAAATGAAATAAAGGAATTAATAACATCATGCAAAATATAAATTCCAATTGATTGCTTGGCAACAGAGTAACAATTAACACAAAAAAAAAATAACTAGCTAACATTCTTCATAAAATTATTGGTATTATAATAATTTTCATAACATTACATTTAAATTTGGATTTATAGCATACAAAAATATCAATATTAACAAAATTACAATTATAAGGTTCAACCATTCGACGGATAGGGCAGCGCAAACCAGAATTAGTTCGACAGGTATTGACAGCAAATAGGTTACCTACACGGATACTACGTATAAAATATTTTATTTCACATAAACCTACATGGGCACTTATGAAACGTCAGAGGGTAGGTGCACGGTTCCAATTGGTCGTTTCCTATGGAGAAGAGCCGGCAAGAAATCCACGGTTACTCTTTTAAAAATAACTTAATAATACTTGGTAACCACATTATAGTGCGCGTCGCTTCGTGAGGTAAAAATACTGTAAGATACGAACTCTAGAAACAAATATACTAAAAGCCTTGATATTTCGCAATGACATCGAGACATGTCTGGAAACCATTTTAAGTCAAATGCGGCCTCGATTAAATTGTCTTCTGGGTAAGGAAACCTTTTATTTGTGCCCGAGCGGAATCTATGCAATACATCTTTCTGACAACAGATGAATCTGAATTGTATGGGCGCATTTTATATATTGGAAAGCTTTCGTATATACCTGTCTACTGTAGTTTTACTTGTACCATTTTTTTTTAGATTTCGAAATACATTAAGTCAAAAATGACATAATTAAGTAACTGTGTGGTTATTTCCTCAAAAGACCATCTCAGACATTAATCTACATGTTCCTCACATGATCTGACCAAGATGATATCTGGGCTTTATAAGAGGATGTGACCTGATTTGCTTTATATATTTTTTTTTTTTTTAAAAAAACGTTGCCCCACACTAGGAATTTCTCCTGTATCGTGGGTGCGCTTACAAACATTTAAACTCACATACACAAACAGCCAGACCCGGAACAACTACTTGCAGGTCATACAAATATTTGTTCCGTGCGGGAATCGAACCTGCGACACGCAGCGCAGCAGTTAATCGCTTAACCACTGCGCCAACCGTGTCGACAGTAATAATTTTTCATAATTAACATATTTTCTATTTTGTAAACATCTCAACTTCCATCTACATATTTCTTAAACTACATTAAATAAATTCCACTTGTCCTCTTACCTCCTTTAAATTACGTTGCTTTTTATCTGGCTCTGTGCCATTTGTAACTTAGTAACCAATGCTACTGACCTTCACTGTATCGAAATAGCACCTTTAAAGACAGGGTTAGGTCAAGGCTGACCTTAGGGAAAGCTTTTACGTAAGTCTCACGACTCCGTTACACATGGACTAAATAGATTGACGTGAATTTAGAAACAAACACTTGATAATGAAGTTAACTTAGCAACGGAGAAGCTACACCATGAATACAAAAGACACATCTTGTTTATAACTTCGGCTATATCTGGCCTGTTAAGTTTTATCAACCAAGATCACTGTAGTAAAGCCTGAAAAGCAACTTAGGACCAAACGTTGTCTACAAAAATTTGATTCAACACCAAGAAATTCTCTCCCACAAAAATTACTAAAATACTTACACACACTACATTTCAATAACTCCAACATTCTTAAAAAAGAACATAATTTTCGAACCCGCAAAAAAAGGACAGTCCAAAAATTGTAACTGAAACCCGTGCCAGAAAACTAACTTTTGAACACTTTTATATGGCTTTACGGTGTACAGTGGGCTAATACGTTCAGGTTGTCTTCCGTGCCAGCAAGTTTCGATATAAATCGTGGGTTGGAGTGTGGTGTAGAAGATAGCAGGCAGAAATTTTGGCAGGCGGCCCCACGGCCACCAGTAAGGGACTAGGTTGGCTCGACAGTCGCCTTGTACTTGTGTTTAACAGTTACAGCCGTGTAAGTGAGCGAATTGAATTTTTGTTTTTATGCTAATTCTGGCAACCGTTTCGGCGTTAAATGGTCGTGTGAAAGCCGGGGTTGGGTATTGTCCTTTTGCCAATTTTCATACTGTCTTGTATGATATTATAGAATCTAAGTCCATCGTCCACGACGCTACTCAAAATCAACGTGTAACATAACGCGACTTGTTAACGCGTTATTAACTAGTTTGTGATTGGGACCGCCATTGAAATACTAGTGAAGTTACATTCAGGTCCTCATTGGATCGGCCTTCGACTACCTACACGTGCGGTAATAAGACATGTGGAATAAATGCTGATACGTTTGATGGAATAAAATGGTCATATTATCGTCCAGGAAAATTAAAACCGCTATGCATGAATGGTAAACTATAATACATGAATCATAATGCTCTACTAATTCTGCAACTCTTTTTGTGACCTTTTAGGGTAAGTACTGTTCAATTAAGTTTCATAAAATGAGTTCTGATTTATGTTAAGACTTGATTTAATTTACCGGAATTCAATATGTAGCAAATTTGTTAATTGGTAAACATGACCTAAGCATTACAATAGTGAATGTTTGCAAATTAATTTGTCAAAATAATACCAATGAACGTTTGGAATAATATTTATTTGAATTGCGCAATGAATTGATAAATTAGCATAGGTTACCTGTTGATGGCAGGTAATTAATTATTTTGAATCAATGTAATGTTTATACGAATAATTACGACTTAATTATAGTATAATAAGCTTCTAGGTGGTATTTCACTTGTTTATAAAAAATTGTATGTTTTAAATGGCAAAATATATCAGATGACATAATCAATGGTAAATTATATAGGTATGTAATTCAAAAGCTGGAGGAAATTAAGGAGGGGTTCGCCCAACAATAGGATGATGAGAAATCATTGACATGATAAACAATAAAATAATAACAATCACACTAATATTATAAAGGCGAAAGTTTGTGAGTGTGTGTGTGTGTATGTTTGTTACTTCTTCACGCTCAAACAGCTGGACCAATTTTATCGGCTACCTAGCTAATCTGCATTTTATTGCATGACTAGCAACCCGCCCCTTTACGACTTGAAAAAACGTCATCTTTTTTATAAGTATAGTAAAAAATAAGTAAGTTTAATATTAGTGTATCATACACATAAACTTTCCGGAAAAAATTCTCTAAATGATGTTGAAATGTCGCGGTCACTCACACAGGCACAAAAAGCGAATTCAATTTATAATGAGTGTATGTACATATAGATATTAACAACGCTAGCTAAAGACGGATAATTCAGTTTCCCTTTAAAATAATTCGTCAGCGTAGCGCATCTGCTACGAGAGCGCTACGAGTGCTACGAAGCTACGCCGTAGCAACGCAATATGTGCTTTGTCATTCACGCCTCGTTTTCATCACAATCGGATGCAGTTTAATTTGAAATGAAATTCATGTGAACTGTCAGTTTATTGTTTTGTTTTGTTTGAATAAGTATCAATACACTAACTAATACGATAATTTAATTAAACCAACAGGCCGTATTTGTTGTACGTGGTTAAAATCGTTTCAGGTAGCTTTAATGAATTAATGAATGAATAATTATTAGAATTGTGTTTTACTACTTAAAGTTTTCTTAAATGCTACTTAGTGACATTTTCGTGTTATTATTTCCCATTCAGTATTATTCTCTCACGAAGCGAAAAGAAGTATTTATGCATAAATTATCTAAAAATAGTTATATTTCAATAGAAAGAAGAGAATAAATTTCCCAAGGAAAATTGCAATATTTATTATTACTAACCCCGAACAAACAAATATTTAGGCACTACTATTAAAGAGCAAATTTTCCAACTAAAAACTTAGTTTAAATACCACGAAACTTAACTATGGGTACCAGCCAAAACACGAAATCTTAAGAAGCCTTGCAACAATCGCATCATTACGTGCAAGTGGCCTTCTCCCCCCCCCCGCCGCCCCCCGCGCAGCCGCCATTACCGCGAGATGAAGATATGATCCAAGATGCTGGTCATGAATAATTCTACGGCCATTACTGATGCTGACTGGATACTACCATTCATTGGGTGGTGCTAGGGTTTATTGAACAGTTTTGAGAATAATGGGTTTGGGAACCCCCAAACCCATTATTCTGGTTTTGAGGATTCTTAGTTTGAGGACAAACTCCCAAAAAAGGATTACATCAACCCAGCTTTACGGGTTGATGTAGTCTTTTTTGGGAGATTTCTTTATACATTACGGGACTTTTCCAGTTCTTCTGGGGCACTTGGTGAGAACATTAAAATAGCTGCCATGAGTGGAGTTAACTTTAATATAATGCAGCCTGGGCAGGCAGCTCCGCGACTGTTTTTCTGACTGGCTAATATTATTACAATAGTTTGCGCTACGCCATACAATTCACGACGATTTGAGGGAAATGAAGCTAAGTTAGATTAATCATTATTTATTGAGTATTTTTACATCTATGACAATCATTATCTGCGAGAAGCACAGGATTTGGTCGATGTGGCGACGCTTGTGAGAGGCCCAGCAATGGACTTTTATGGCTGAAATGATAAAAACGAGTTTTTTTTTTTTATTCTAAACTCTAACTCCATGGACGAGTTTTATAAAGAAAAGCAAAGTTATCTCAAACAAAAACATTTATAGTATTTCCTCTTAGAAAATAACTCTGCCTAAACTTACGAGTACCTGCATGAAAATAATCAAATGTACGACACCGAAACTCAACAAGAGTTTTGGTGTCGTACGTTTGATTATTTTCTGCGAAATATAGCAAACTTTTTAGATTATTTGATTCTTATCCTATTTTTATTTTCGGATAAGTAACGAACGACTATTCATGAGCCGTGTAAATGTATTGACTCAGAAGTAATGATAATATTTACAAATGAATGAAAGCGGAAACGTTAGTATTGTTAAAGAATTCGAGGACCACTTCTATCATGTCGTTTATACTACAATGTGTTGCGAGAAATCGTACAATTAATTTTATGCGATTGTTAAAACTTACGAAAATTATTTGGTTAAGAAACAAGCAACTGAGGTTTGAGATAAAATACTTATTGTTTTTATAATCATATGTATCACCTAAAACTCATAAGGAATGCATAATTTACAAGGTACCATTTAATTACCTGTAGCATACAATACATTTAAGCAACAATAAAAGTTGCACCGTTTAAACAGTCTTCAGGCGATGCCAGTCATTTACATACGTTTGTTTACATTTTATTATATGCCTCAGGCAAGAAACTTGCACCGTATAAGTGGTGTTCAAACAAAAACATTTTATTGCCCAATAATTACCCAAATTGAGCTTTTGATTCTTTCTACAATAATTATGAAAAATAAGAAAACAGCACTCCCAAAATTTAATTTGAAACCACAAACTCAGCCGCAATCATTAAACAGTTCCACAACATCAATACCGATTCAGGGTCATAAAATTTTCATACACAATTCCGTAATGTAATCCAGTTTGAATAATTCCGAGGCCCGGAGGCCTGAGGCCTGAGGTGATACGGAGTGTCGACTGTAGATAGCGTTTAGGCCGATTTCTTGGCACGGAGCCTTCAATAACCGCTGCCTGGACTTTGGCCTGGCCTATTCTATAGACAACTGCGAACGAGAAGCGATCCAAAGATAGTGATTGGTTTGACAAATTCTTAGTAATACGAGTTGGTTTTATTAGTTTGTTTGTCCTGCTTTTACGCGTCAGTGAGTCGAAGAATAGTCGCTAGATTTGGCAAAATACTGACATAGTAGTAGGCGTATATTTATGCGCGGAATTTGCAAGCTAACCTTGATGCTAACTAAAGCCTTTGCTATAATTTGGCTAAAAAATAATTTCATATTATTATATCAGCAATCAAAACAAAACACAAACCAAATAACAAACAAATAATTATTTTAGTTTACTTGAAAACTTGGCCTGGTGCAGAATATCAAGGAATCTTAAGGGTGAATACATGTACTAACTACATAGATATATGTATATATTATATATCTTAAACACAAATATTACACAACAAATACACCCGAATAATCTAATCTACAATCTAGGTAAAAGTGCATTACAAAACTATGACTTTGTATTTGACACAAGGATCTCTAAAACTTTATGGTTTTATAATTTCGGAGATACATTTCATTCCGGTGGACTGTAATTGGTATAACAGTCCACTGAATCCACTGAAATGATAACACTGAGATGATAAAATTGAGGTTAGTTCTACATTTAACTCCGAAATAAAATTATTAAAAAAATATGAACACTCCTCAAACAAAACAGTACTTTCGGCGAATTTATTACACAATTTTGAAACAAATTAAACGAATCTAGCACGAGTTATAACAGCCACCGAAATGAAACTATTTTTGACCCCATATTACTGAAATGATAAACTTACTTTTTTGGCAGGAACCCGCAAGACGTTGGGCCAGCTTGAGCCGGACTGATCCGAAGTGAGGAAAGGTGAGAGGGGCGTAACAATGCAATGTTGACATGGCTATTCTACTAAAATTTACTGTCCTCTGAAATGATAACATTTTTCCAGACAAAAGTGGACTGCCTGTCAAATCCATGAGAAAGATGATAAACAAACAAAAATAGTTTTATTTGATCGAATATATTATAATTTAATCAATCAAATCAAAATTTTTTATTTCACATAAACCTACATGGGCACTTATGAAACGTCAGAAGCTAGGTGCACGGTTCCAATTGGTCGTTTCCTATGGAGAAGAGCCGGCTAGAAACACCACGGTTACTCTTTAAAAAAAAGTGGGCTTTAACAATGTTATAAGGTATGGGAGGACAGTGTAGGCCCGTCAACAAGTACCAAGAACTTAACAAAATAAAAGATAGTTTACAAAGCTACAGTCTATTAAGCCTACAACGTTCTCACATTCACAAATTAAAAAAGAATCTATATAAAATATTACTAAAGTAATAAAAATAAAAACCTACATATTTAAACCAAATGACAACATTGTCATTACAACTGTAAAAAAAAAAACCGAATAAATATTCTGTCCACAAGTCACTAATAAATATTTTAAATTAAAATTTGTGGGTTATGTCAAAGTATGTAAAAAACAGAAATAAAAATCGTAATTTAGGTGCAGTTAATAGACGTTCACATAGTTATGCCGTTAATGAGGTACCAGGGAAGCCACATGTGCAGAAGGAATTATTGCCAAACTTGTCTTCAACGTAGTCCTTAATCTTATAGTATGCTTTTTTGATTGGGACACGTTTGATGTGGGTTTTGAACTTTCCATCGCTAAGTTCTATAACAGACTTTGGCAACTTGTTATAGAAGCGGATACTGTTTATAAGAAATGACTTGCTTGTTTTAGTTAATCTAAATTTGGGTATCACAATTTCATGTTTACTACGTGTATTTATACTCGTATTATGGAAATCGCTTCTTATTTTGAAAAGTCCTAAGTTTTTGCGAACATATAAAATACTTTCTAAGATATAAAGGGAAGGCAGAGTTAGTACATCAATTTCTTTGAATTTGTTTCTAAGGGACTCACGAGCACCCATTCCATAGATCGCGCGGATTGCCCTCTTTTGTAAAATGAAAATTGAATCTACGTCAGCAGCCGATCCCCACAGCAGAATGCCATATGACTTAATACTGTGGAAATAAGCAAAGTACACTAACCTAGCTGTGGCTATATCAGTTAACTGCCTTATTTTTCTTACTGCATATGCAGCTGAACTTAATCTACTTGAAAGAGCTCTAATTTGGGGACCCCATTGTAATTTTGAATCTAAAGTAATTCCTAGAAATACAGTTTCCGTAATAGCATCTAGTTTCTTGCCGTCAAGTTTTAAATTTAGACTCACTTGGGGTACATTTGGTAATGAAAACTTAAGACATTTTGTTTTGTTCGCATTAAGTAAAAGATTATTAGCTGCGAACCATTTTGAAAGAACAGCCAGACTATCGTTGACATGTAAGACATCCGTATCTTTTCTATCTATTTTAAAAATAAGGGAAGTGTCGTCAGCGAATAGAATTATATTCGATAAGTTAGCCATCATGTAAGGCAGATCATTAATATAAACTAGAAATAAGAAAGGGCCAAGAATTGAACCTTGAGGGACGCCCATCTTTACTAGAGACCCCAAGGACGTTGCCCCGTTAACGTTTACTTTTTGCTGCCTGTTTGATAGATAGGAAAAAACAAGATCAGCAGCTTGTCCACGAATTCCGTAGCGATGTAATTTACAGATTAGTGTATTGTGGTCAACGCAGTCAAACGCTTTTGAGAGATCACAGAAAATGCCAATGGCATCCTGGGATGCCAAAATGCGACTGATGAGTTTCACTCCTGCGTCAGTCGTCGACCTACCTTTCGTGAAACCAAACTGGCGACTCTGTAAAATCCCATTTGAATTAAAATGTGACAACATCTGGTCTAGCATTATTTTTTCGTATATTTTACTCAATGCTGGTAGCACAGATATAGGCCTGTAATTAGAGGGATCACTCTTACTACCCGATTTGAAAATTGGTACTACTTTACTATGTTTCATTAAATCAGGAAACGTACCGCTGTCTAAACGTTGATTAAATATGCCTGTTAGGACAGGGGCTATTGTGTTAATTATATCTCCAAGAACCTTAACGGAAATTCCCCATAAGTCTTCAGTGTTCTTTATGTTAAGACTTTTGAATGTTTTTTTAATAGTGACAACAGAAATGGGCTTGAATTCGAAACTTGGAATGTCTTTAGAGAAGTTCTTTGAGAAGAGATTCAGCTAATACGGATGATGAGGAGAGAGATTTCGTAACCTCTATTGGGATGTTGGTAAAGAAGTTTTCTAGTGTCTCAGCAACTTTTAACTTATCTGAAATGATTTCATTATTAATTTTTAAAGACAATTCATTCTGATCTCGCCGTTTTGTGTTTCCAGTTTCTTTGTTAATTACCTGCCACACAGCTTTTATTTTATTATTAGAAATACTAATTTTGATACTTATTAATTTAGATTTAGCTTGAGCACAGACTCTTTTAAATATCTTAGAATAGTTTCTGACATAATTATGAAGGACTTGATCAGAAGTCAATGATTTCTCGTAGTACAAATTATATAAAACATCTCTGCTTTTTCTAATGCTAGCAGTGGCCCATTCACTAAATTTTGGTTTAGTATTGATTGTAACTTTTTTTACAGGACATGCTTTATTGAATTCTTGGCATACTGTAGAAAATAAGGTACCGTAGTTTATATTAGGGTCTTGTGAATCAAAACTAGCTGTTGATAGATTGCTAAGAACATTATTATTGAACATTTTCAATTTTTTTTTTGTGATAGGTCTTAATTCAATGATTTTATCTACTATCTTTTTATCTAAGACAAATGATACAAGTTGCCCAGTATGATCAGACCTGACGCCACTAATTAAGGACGAGTCTTTTATTTTACAATTAGTAAATACGTTGTCTATGCATGAAGCTGAGGTTGCTGTTATTCTAGTTGCTTAATTAAATATACATTTTAAATTGAATCATTTAAACAATGATATAAGCTTACATTTATCTGGTGAATTACCTAATAAATCAATATTTAGGTCACCACAAACAAAAACTAATTTATTATCTTTAAAAAGTTTGCTTAATTTAATGATAACAAAATCGATTTAAATCCATATTACGAAAGTATTTGCAGGGGAAGGTATTTTATGAGCGGAATTGGGTTCAGGACAGGCCACCGTGATGATAAAATAACACTTAGTAATTTTGTTTTTTGGTATATTGGAGGGTAGAAATCAACGATTTTTTTTGTCAAGGTAGAGAAGTACTGACGTTGTTGAGAAAAAATATATAAAATTAAAAATCAGCACATTGCACTACCGTTCTCAGTTTGCCGTGTATTTTTTTTGCTTGGGCAATTCACTCTTAAAGAACTATTTCTAAACTAACGGGGATTCATTTGAATTTGAATGTCGCAATCAAATCTTAGGGTCCCTAAAGAGTTAACTACTTCTTCGACCTTTGATTGTATATTAAGGGTAGTTCTTCGAAATTTGATTCTTCGACTGATTCATAATATGGGCAACATTTAATTTGACTTTCAGCTCTGTAACACATGTTCATATGAAAATAGGTATAACAAATAACATATATTTGAATGAGGGACTCGTTTTTTAGGGTTCCATACCCTAAGGGTAAAACGGGAACCCTATTACTAAGGCTCCACCGTCTGTCTGTCTGTCTGTCCGTCTGTCTGTCTGTCTGTCCGTCTGTCTGTCCGTCTGTCACCAGGCTGTATCTCATGAACCATGATAGTTAGACAGTTGAAATTGTCACAGATGATGTATTTTTGTTGCCGCTATAACAACAAATACTAAAAACAGAATAAAATACATATTTAAGGAGACTCATATACAACAAAAGTGATTTTTTTTGCTAGTTTTTGCTTGAAATATTCACAGAATATTTAATTATATATTCACTTTAAAAATAAATAATTATATTAAAATAAAACAAATATTTAAGGGGGGGTCCATACAACAAACATGATTTTTTTGCCATTTTTATTGATTGGTACGGAACCCTTCGTGCGCGAGTCCGACTCGCACTTGGCCAGTTTTTTAAAGTTTTTTTCAAGATATCGACGGTCAAATATTTTATGCCTAGATAAATCAGAATTTGTTACAGATGAATCAGAAAAAGAAATAAAAATAAGACTAGAACTACTGACTTGTACACGGTAAAAAATTGGACAAGGAGAATCACGCAACAATAGCGCTCCTTTCGTGCTGGAGAGGAAAAACACTAATTTATTTTATGATTCATATGGGGTTTTGACCCTATGAATCAAGCACAGATGAATCAGGATTTTGCCTACAATCATGCATAACTCATCATACATACCGACTTCAGTATTGTCATTTTTCTACACGAATCTATAACCCAAAAGCAGCACAACACACAGCACCACAAGAGACTCCGATTGAAGTTTGAAAATGGCAAACGGACGCGCTATATGAATCAGAAGAACAAACTTCAAATATTTTTATTTCGTACCTAGGCAGCAATTATTTAAAAAAAAATATTTTTCCCAGTTAGAGATAAAGCTAAACTGTACAAAAAAAAAATTACATGCCGTTTTGGCTGTTGGTTACAGAAATATACCCATAGAAATCGAAAATGTTGTTTGTGAAGAACTACCCTTAACAAGAATGTTGTTTGCAGCAAGGCCTTTTCTTCACTAAACGCAATGGTGATTGCTTTTGCTGAATTAAAGCAATACCACCACCATACATGAAACCATCCACCAACGAATAACCATTTCCACACACAAACTATTACCAATCCCACTGTATTCGCAAGTCAATATCCAAGAACAAAAAAACGGGTCATAGATAAAACCCAGTTCGAACTATCGAATTTTATATGCCACCTACAAACAATTTGTTTCCTCAAAATCGGTTATCCGAATAGGTATGCACTGTGGTCCCAAAATTGCGTTCGAGCTGTGAGCAAAAAATGTATATTATGAAATTTAGCTGGCCGGCCATAGCATAAAGTTTGGGAAGTTTTGGTACACAACAAAAAGGCGCAAAAGAAGATCACGTTATAATAGTTTATTAGTTTCGGGATGTGAGGTGTTGATGGTGGAATTAAGGATGAATTTCGACACCCTATTTTTGGTTAAGTCCGGCTTTCTAAGCACATAGTCGCATGATGCTAGGTGCTACTAATTATCAGAAAGCCTAGAAAAGTGAGAGCAGTGGTGGCCTAATGGTAACGGCCCCGACTTACGGGTTGTAGGTCGTGGGTTTGAACCCAGCCTGGCGCTTTACTTTGTGTAAATTTTTTCATCACCACTGCTCTCAAAATGGTGAAAACCGGTATATCCTAGAACCAAATATACCGGTATATCCTAGAAACCGGTATATCCTAGAACCAAAAATTTGAAGACATGTGACATCTACCAGCCCGCACTGGGGCCGCGAGGTGGATTACAGCCATTTCCGTCTCGAAGAGAGGACGCTTGTGTCCCAGCATTATACATTATAGGCTGAATAAGCTAGTTAAGTGGCCATCATTTTCAAAGCATTCCGTATTTTACAACAACTTTCAACAGGGTTGAAAGCTTATGTCAGTTCCATACATTACTGGGCAGAGAATAAGGTATCAAGAATTTACAGATATAGTGCTGCCACCTATTCTTCTTCAACATTGTTACTATCACTTTTCCCTCGTCTGTCTCAGAAACAGAGATATGAATATATACCCTACATGTATTCTTCTTTGTATGAAATTATAAAAACTCCTTTATCGACAGCCTTTTACACAACATACAAGTGCAATAAAACTACCTCAAACAAGAGCACGAGCCAACATGCACTACATAGCTCCATCCACCTCCAAACTCCACTGGAAACTCAACAAAACTCATTTGGCAAGTTAAAGAAGTGTTCACGGATGATAGGCATATCAAATTATCCGAGTGTGTAGGGGTAATTAATTAAAACCCTGGAGCGTCTTAGCGAGGTCTTGAGATTCCCGAACTATCGGCTTACTCGACTTGCTGCGACCTGGAATGTTCGGGATATTAACCTCTTAGGAGGTGGTACAAGGGAGAGACTTCTAAGGGGAATAAAGGCAGTTTTATTTTGTTACGATGAATTGTAACAGTTTCCGACACCGGAATTACATACTAACAATATCACGGATTGGTCAAATATTGTATTTTATCACAAGTTAATAATAGTGCCCGACATGATTAATTCCTTAGTCGATTTTAGATAATTATTATTATGCATACACGTCATTGCTTAAAGGTGCAGCATGATGAGCACTATCGATTTTATCAATATGTGGTTATTTCAATTTCTTAACTACTGACCACGTCCTTGCTAAGGTGAAAGCTTATAAGTTTTTGAATTAAATTTTAATTAATTATTATTTTTTTTTGACCACAGGCACATTAATCAACTCTCAGCAAATAATAATCAATTACTACGAAAAGTAGAAAAAACTTATTTTTGCTTTCATTCCAAGATATTTCTAACGCCAACCACACCGCTCTCGCTTATGCCTTGGACAGAGACTTAATAATTCCATAACTAACGCTACATGACTGTGGTACTCTATTAAAACACGATAAATTGTTGATCACCGTGACAAATTTTATAACTATGGTAATCCAATTTTGATAACGTATTAAGATTGTGGGACACTGTAAATTATTATACCCTATGTAGCCAAAAACTATTGACTGTCAACTATTTAGCATGTTTTGTGCCATGCTATCTATGGAATGTCTAATTAGTGAACTTTAGTTTGAGTTGGCTTGGTGACTTTGTAGAATCAGTCCTTAAATGCCTAATGCCAAACTACTATGATGCTTGGGATAAATTGTTAATACTTTAAAATATTTCTCAAAAATAACACGTGATTTTTATTTAAAACATTCCCAATTAACAGAAACAGAACAACTTCATTATTTATCGGAGGCAAGCACTCTGGGTGGATTTTTTGAATATTCATCCTCTCTAAGACGGTACACTAGCAGGTATACAACATTTACTGGAACTAACGCACACTACCAAACACCCCAATTAGAATATTATGTTATAATCATAGCACATCTACTGAACTTTTACTGTTATGTATGTAAAAGAAAATGTATTTCTTAATATCTTTAATCGCGTTCCGCGTAGATATTAATACTTTTTGCTCAATAGGTTCTGTAAGACAGTTACTATGCATGTCAACTAGAAAAATTACAATATTATTTTTTATTCTAGTTGTTAAATATTTTATTTGATACATTTTGAGAAACGAATAGCTGTAATAAGATACTTTAAATGTCGTTTCTTTAATTTCAGGTATGTGATTAGTTTATAAATACCTAGTACATAACTTTAGTTTATAATTTAATTTAGTAAAACTTAGATGTTAAATAAAATCTTTAATTTCAGAAGCAACGAATTTGCGTTTTAATATTACGCCTACGGTGATAACAAATATCTTATATGTATAGAACATTGTTTATTTATTAAATTAGTTATGCTGATTGTGGGAGGAAATTGTTCTCACATTACAAACCTATGCGCGCACATAGACTATGTGCTCGAAGTAGTTTCATCGATCATTTTGGTTTATTTTGACTGTACAGCGGAAGTGTGACGGTAATTTACGTAGTTTTTTTATTATTTTTAGGGTAAAAAATTACCTATATTAAACAATCAGAAAAAACAGAGTACTTTCGTAATGTGCATTAATTTAGTTACACATTACATAGGGGACGGAAGTTTATATGGAAGTTCGTCGTTTATGCCCATGGAAACCCATCCACCTGGCACATGGTTTCTTAGTTCATAAATGTATGATGCCATTCCATCACCACGTTACATTATTTCTCCAAACAAACACGCGATTTATATTTAAAACATTCCTTAAATAACTATTAAAACAAAAAACTTTATAAAACAAAACACGCCCGATACGTTATCGCGAAAAACGGGAATATTTTAATAACACTGAACGAAAGTTAAAAACGGTACTTACTGGGCATAATTGCCGTAAAAACACATACTATAATAATCTTATAAAGTAAAAGGCGAATCAAATATGCTTTTATCACGGCATGGAACGGTGCATTTATATAGCAATGACGTGTTTTCGACTTTGATTTAATGCGTTTTATATTAACGTAATTAAATAATAATATGACTTATAAAAACTTCAGCATCTGACCTTACAAAGAAGAAAATAGTTTAGACACTGATGTCGGTGATGAAAAACATCGTGAGGAAACATAGACTTATAATTAATAGAAGTCCACCGTTGAGCAAGCATCGTGATTATCGTCAATGTTCATGCCTTCTCTGTTTTAGAAGCGCCCGTAGCCCGTAGTAGGACAATAATACCCGGGATCCTGGATCTTTGGAAGGCATTGAGGAGGAGGCATTTTTCAAATAGCATCTCTACTATTTCAAAATTAACCAGACTTTTCAGTCTTACGAGTGACCAGTATTACCAAGGGGACCCAGTAACTGGGTTGTGGAGGTCACATAGGCTGTCGCTCCATGTAAAATATTGGTATTCAGCTGCACCCGGTGAGACTGGAAGCCGATCCCAACATAGTTAGGAAAAGGCTAGGCAGATTGATTGACGAGTAGCCGACAGCAAAGTTGCCTTACAAGCAAAACAAAAGTCAACGTTCTATAAAGTATTTAATTTAAAAAATTTAAAGCTTTACAATAACGCATCTATCTTCGTTCCACTAAATTATTTCTCACATTGCCGTCTGGCGACAATGCCTAGGAGTCGATATCTAAAACTGTCTGCCTGTCATTCACGTCTTGTCCGGTCAGTAAATATTTTAGAAGTATTAGTTTTGGGGTAGACTGTGATATCTTCGTATCGAAGTCTAGTTGGAAACTTCGCTGAGATTGTTATAAAAGTTACCGAGCACATATTTGTTCTGTTATACATCAAGAATATACATATATAATTATATATTATGTTCGAGCCGTTTGGGGTTGAAACACTAGGACAATGGGGTCCGGGGCCGGTTGGTCGACTCCTCACGTGACCAGAGGGATGGCCTATTTTTTGGCCAAAGAATCATCATTGCTATACAACGTGGTAATGCTGCCAGCCTTTTTTTTTTTTTAAAAAAAGAAGCCTTTTGGGCACTTTTCCTGATTACAGCGATGCGGATAAATTTTTTCATGCCATATGATTATGTCCCCTCCTTTTTATTTACTTGTACATATTATTATTATTTTAAGTCTGTTTGTGATGTAAATAATTTTAGAAATAAACAAACCTTTTAGCGTCGAGTCAGCAGAGTTGTTAAATGGTCTAAGATCGCAATAAAAACTCAGAATATACGTAAATTTAATCTTTATGTTTTTATCCGACTGCGGCGAAGCCAAAGAAGGAAGGTTATGTGTTTGACCTTTATGCATGTATGAATGTATGTATGTCCGTCTCTATGGTCCCTCGTAACTACTAAACGGCTGAACCGATGTTTATGAATGATATGACATTAGATTCGTACTTATTGCGCAATAAACTAAATAAACAATCGCATGCAGTCTGAGGCATCTTCTTAAATTTAACAATAGAAACCTATTGCCTCCGACTGCATGGGATTGTTTATAGTATTAAGTTATATAAATCTTGTTTCCATCTTTTTTAAAGTTCACGTTTTACGCGGTTGGGGTTTTAGATTTTTTTAATTTACTTTTTTATTCAAATAACAATCACGTCTTAACTTTAGGGTACCTACCTACTAGGTATTTATTAATAGTTATTTATGCAACTGTTGTATAATAAGGGATATTAAAACACGAATGTGGGGTTGCTAATAGTATCACACGAGTGTTTTAATACTTAATTATGTACAGTTGCATACAAGACTTTATCTGCACCCATGATATAAATCCTCTATATTACATTTTTGCAATACTTATATTGAACAAAAATGGCGGGATACGACGTCAATTCGAATAATCTATAAGCTTTTTTTTAAATTACGACGAAACGCACGTGCATGTGTGCGTGCGTTCTTTTTTTGAAATTCATAAAGATACCACGAATTAAGTAGTGAGAAAAGGAGTTGCATTTTGAAATTTAGTACAACATTATAACACTCGTTTGGGTGATATTATGGTTACTATGACACTGGTTGTTTTAATGTTGGCAATAAGCTGTTTCAGAAACTTTTATAGAGGCTTTATAGTATGGATGTACATAAAATAATGTTTTCTTATACTTTGACCACAATAAAAAGGTAGAACCAATGTAAAAGTCTATGGGACAAATCATTAAAGGTAGGACACCAATTTGTATGTTTTTATTTAGATATTTACTTGATTACGTGATATATTAAAGATCTCACGTGCGTCTCATTATTGCTATCGACATAATTAAACACTCGCGACTTTCCCAGAATTAAAGATAAAGTCAGCTAGAGATAGAAAGCCATTTTCAGACAAATTAATTGACTGAACTAAATCGTTTCTAGCTCGACTGCTCACAAGGGATCGTGTATTTAGGCACTAACGAAACGACTCGTCAATACCGTCTCACGGTTCAATTAGCTACTGAATTCCAAAATTTAGTGCTAAGTTTAACGTGTTACTTAATTAGATCGATTGATTTTGTTAGTTACAATTTCATAGCAAACTAGTGGTGGCCCAGTGGTAACAGCCGCAACTTATGAGTTGTACGTAGGTTTGATCCCAGGCAGGCGCTTTATTTTTGTATATTATTTCATCACCACTCCCCTCAAGACGATCAAGGAAAAGATCGTGAGGGAACCTAAATCCTAAATGTCCTAGAACTAAAAATTCGAAGACATGGGACATCCACCAACACGTACTGGGCCCGCGTGGTGGATCCCTACTCCCTCTCACCGAGAGGAGGCCTGAGTCCCAGCAATAGGAAAATCATAGGCTGATTATACAGGGTGGCTGGTGAAGTGACGTCTAAAGGCATAATTTAGATACCTTTTATTGCGGGGCATCCGAACCATCCCCATGTATGTTCCGCGATGATTAGTAGTTTAAGAGATAGATCTTTTTTAATGTTTTTTTTCATCATTTTCACATGACATCAGTTTTGATTTTTTCTCTCTTTCTATTGGACGTTTATGGGTTTTTTTTTTGACAATTTATCAACATAATGTCAAGTAACACCTTAAATTTTTTGGTTGACCTGGGCCTTATGAAACATGATGGAAATTGAGGAGAGAGCTAAAAATTACAGCTCAAGCATAATAGCCACAAAAGTTCGACTCATGATAAAAAAACAAAAATTGGTGGCAAGACTTATAAGTGTTTCTAAAAACAGCTATGGACTTTCTATAACAAAAAACATTTAAAAAACCACACCTCTATCGGGATTTATTTTCTGTAACTTGCCTCCATAGTAAAAACGAGTAACGATTAAGTATAGGAAATTCGAAAAAAAAAAAATATTCAATTTTTTTTAAATTTGTGAGTGATGAAGCCCAGATTAGACTAATGTAGTATTTAACGTAGTAAGTGTGTGTGTGTGTATTTTTTGGTGGGACTGGGTGAGTCTTTCATTATAATAATGGTGTTATTAAAGTTCTTACAACTAAACAGACAGAGACGTGTTGCTGGACCGTTTGTTGCGCCAGTTTTTTTCCCCAGCCCAAACACTAGGAAGTGGTGAAGGGGCCCACCCTTCACCACTTCCTTGCTTTTGGGGATATCTATAAACCTTCAAGAGAGTTGATCCACAACTCTATTAATTAATTATTGTTGAGTTTCAATTTTCAACTCTATTATCTAGTTATTCTAGAATATTGCATTCTTTATCTCAGGCCAATAATTCGGTAAGAATGACATGAACACGTGTTTACAGATATGCTTGTTGTGCAAGGGGTGAACTTCCAGGGGTTTGGGTGACCACATCTATCTTATATCCAGTCCAAGAACTGATTGGGGACCATGTCTCCTTAAGAGCATGATGCCGACGCAATGCCACTGGAACTAGCCGCTCCGTTGCTAAACAAGGACGGTTCGCACGTTTGCCGCAGAGAAAGCCGCTTCGTCACGTTAATCAGTTTGAGAGAACTGCTAGGGACCATGTCTCCAAAAAAGCATGATACCGACGCAATGCAGTGGCATTCACATTTGCACTCGAAGTACTCCAAGTGCAGATCTGAAGTATCTTGTGAGTAATGACTGATCAAATACCTGTTACTCTAGTATAAGGGTTACTCACAAGTTTATATATTAATATACTTTGCATCCCTCTATTATCTGTTAGGTTTTTAAAACCACTACCAATGTATTTTCATAGCTATGAATTACTTATCTTATTTACAATTTCTTTCACTCATTTCCTTGCTCTATTAATGGGATATGGTATTGGAGTTCCTTACATATGGAATTAACTTAATCTCTATCGGTGGGAGAGCGTCCTGTCTGGAGAGGAGCGCTACAGGGCCGAACGGGGTGGAGTGCGATCCTTTTCCTTAGTGGGGACTAACCTAAACACTAGTATTAACAAAATTAGGAAAAACATTTTTTTATCAGCCTAGGGTAATATAGGAACAGTCATAATATCATTAACAGTTTCCAAACGTAAATAAACTGTTTTTGCCTGAAATAAATCACACACATTTATTTGACCAGCGTTTTCAATTTGTAGAATCTTTTAGCTTTTCACGAATGTTTCACCCTGCCCTGCAGATGAAAGGCATCATACACACATGGTCTCTCTATTAATGCAGCAATTAAGTAAAAGAGATATTTAATTACACTCGTTTGCGACAAGCTTTACAACTCCACTTTTAATATTTAAATATGATATTATTTCAATTAACAACCGTTAAAAGTGAATACTTGTATTTCTTTGAAATAATAAACTGTAAATAAAATTAATAAATAAATATTTGATAGTTTTAATTAATAAAACAAACTGGAGCTTAACGAGTCTTTTCTTTACTGCACTATTTTTGCCTTTATTGTTTATTTATCATTGAAAATGCCTTTAATGAGCAATGTACAACAGACTAGATCACAATAAATATAACATCACGCGTGTATCCCTCAAAGGAGTTAGCAGAATGAAAAATTTTGCGTACCCCAAAAACACTTCTATACGCAAATATCACTTTGAACCGCGAAAAAAGCTTTTTTGTTAATCCCTCCTACCTTTGGTAAGTCCTCTTTCAACATTATTTTAACTGTTGACTACCACCTTAGCCTAATCTGGTCTAAGTTTAACAGGACTAACCTTTGGTAAACATACACACTAAGTTACGCTTGGTCTTGAAAGGTAAGTACGCACAAAATAAAACATTTAGATTGAGTATAGAAAACATATAGAGCGCTTAGTGGTGGCATGGACCTTAAAGTCCTTTTCCGAAAGAAAACTTTCATCTTCATCATAAAATATACAAATCGTGTATCATTCGAAAATCATATAACTAAAATATCGTTCAATGGTTTGATTCCCATGGCTTGCATGCACGCTGCATGTTATCATGACAGATTTTTCGGGTTTGGTGTTACTGTGTGAGATTTATATTATGTAACACCACTGCTCTCAAAACGGTGAAGGAAACATAAACACAAACAACACAGTATGTCCTAGAACCATAAATTCGAAAAAAATGTGACATTTACCAACCCGCACTGGGCCCGTGTGGTAGATTACAGCCCATTCCCTCTCAAAGTGAGAAGGCATGTGTCCCAGCAGTAAGCCTAAATAGGCTGACTATGCATCTCAATATTGTAAATAAAAGTGACGCAATTTGCATTTTAACATAGGTATTCCATTTGATTCCCCTTATCACATGGGACCTAAACATAACTGGCGAAATGTGGGTCTCCTCTGCGTAATCTTTCGGAGAGAACAGGCGTTTTGTTATGTTACGAGTATCTTATGTGTTCATATAAGGTAAGAGTACCTAATGATACCGCGTCCATTATTTCAACCTACGATCCATGCAATCATACTACAGTGCATGCACTCTATAGAATATTCAACCTCCTAGGCTTTAGGCATTCTAGACCAAACTAGGTCGTTGTGCCATCCACCTAATATAATTCCTTAGTCGCCGAGGACACTTAGGAGAAGAGATTGGGTGGCTTATTCTTAGCCCTAGACTTGTGGTTCTCGGGCGAGCATAAGCCATGCAATTTCTTCCTGTAAGTGGTTCGTCTGAAATGGTTTGATCAAGATCAGAGAATAGCCTAAAAGCATCAAAGAACGAAATCTATCATTTGACTGAGTTCCATTATGCCTACCATTCATGATCAAATTTGAATCACGTAAAACCATTAGTAAGTCAATGCAATGTAACTTTTATCTCATTCTTATAAAGTATAAATTAGAATAATTGCCGTGAGTTTGGTAAAACTCTCGGCAATCATTCTAATTTATACGTTACCGAGACAAGAGTTACATTTATTTAACAAGGGATTACGGCGATCGTGAAAATTATAAAAAACTAAAGTTCGCTCACTCAAAAAATACTCAAGTTTTATTAATTACGAAACACACACGTGTGAAAACTAAAGAAATATTAACACATAAATTTTAGCTCCACTTAAATTCCACAGGCTCACCAGGATATACCGAGACATCCCAATACGGCACTGCCATAACATTGAAGCGCATCTCGAGACAAAACTTACAACATACACATAAAACATGGCCGCGTTCACTCCGTCACGACAGCCCGTCGCAACACCACATTTGCATTTTATTAAAATCACAATCTTATTTTCAACGACAGCTTTCAAAATTCACACTTTTACGGAGGATTTTGGATGTCGCTCTTAATTAATTCCCCGCCTGTTTTGGATTTTAATCATGCAGTCTTTTGATTAGGTCTGGCAATAAAGACGAGGAATCTGATTAGATTTACCAGGGCGTCATAAAACGGTAGCATTGAATTTTAAGACTGTGCGGTTTAATTTGTACGGATTATTGTGGATTGAATTGGATGTTGCAGTATAAGCTCATTTTAGTATGATCATTGTTTAAAATCGGTGAATGTACATTTTCTAACCGCTTATACAATGCCCAAAAACTGCAAATATACCTTCATATGATTGAGGGAGTTTTTCTGTAATATAAACTGACAGTGTCTAGGGCTGAAATGGTGGCCAATAAATTGCGATAAGGTTACCCCTAATAATAAAGGGCCTTTTACCGTCATCAGAGAATTGCGGATGTAAGTTAGTAGTGCGCTACCTTCGTTATTGCCTTACGTTTTGGTGAATTTAGGCATGATGAACAATAAAATATAGCTATTAAAGAAAGGAGTAGGCTCGGTTATGTTTAACTGATTCAACAATTAAAAAGCAGGAGAAATAATAATGTCTGAAATTGTCGAAATGCAGTAACTATAGGCATCGTGAACAAAGTTGATTTATTCTCTATGAAAAGAAGCATTTTCTCTGCAGTTGAACTATTATTTATTATCAACTGATGTTATCCCTACCTATGAATACGAGTCAGTAGATAAGTCAATACATTTTATTCCCAACCTACATAAAAGTTTTACCTCGTGAACAAACGCGAACGCAAACAACCACACATCAAATAACATCGAAAAATGTTGTCATCATAAAAATTCAAAACTATAAAAATCCGTCACGAATTTTACGATTCACTACGAAAAATTTTTAATGTGGAAACAGGGTCCATTAGTGAGTAAAGTTCTTTGAAGCGGCGACGTAGTTTCATAGCCAAAACAAACCATGCATCACTGCCAAAATTCTCGTGACGGCGGGCCGCATTAGCAGGGACTACCTATCTTTGTGTTGCATTTTATAGGCACTTGCAGACTTGCTAACGAAATTTTGGTAAGTTGAAAATGAACTGGCGTGTATTATGTGTAGAGGATTTATCGTTTTGTGTTGACAATCTGGCTGTGTTTTCATTGATTAGTAGTAACTTTACACCTATTTCAAACACTGAGCAGTTATACTGTAATCATGTTCATTGTTCAATGGTACCTGAACAAGGGACAATTTTTTTAAACGTCCCACAGCAGGAATTTCCCCTGTATTGTTGTATTGCGTTTACAAACATTTAAACTCACATACACAAACAGTCAGACCCGGACCAACTACTTGTAGGTCATACAAATAGTTGTTCCGTGCAGGAATCGAACCCGCGACACGCAGCGCAGCAGTCAATCGCTTAGCCACTGCGCCAACCGTGCCGTCGCTATAATATTTATTGCTAACTAATGTTTGTAAAAGGGATTATATTCTTATAATATAATAACGTGGTTGTTTTTTTTTATCGTCTGGCTAAATGCGAGTACTTGCATAGGCATAACAGGCCAAGTTGCCAGAATTATTCACCAGCAACTTCCTTTGAAATATAAACTTGTAGATTCTGTGGTACCGTATTACAAGTATGTGCCCGACCCGGTTCTCGAAAATGAATATGTCACGTTGTATTGGGATCGGTCTATCATCACATTCATCACCAACAGGACTAATATCGTCAACAAGCTTGATATAGTAGTGATAGATTGAATAATGCGCCGCGCAATGGTTGTCGATGTTACCAGTCCGCGTGACGAGAACCTCGTGCAAGGAAAAAGAAAGGGAGGAAAAATCAAATATCTCGACTTAGCACACGAGGTTGTTGACATGTAGAATGTGAGCTTGGCTGTCATTGTGGCGATCCTCGAACAACATCTCTCGAGGCTCTCGCTAGGCGGCTGGATCAGAGGCCTCAGATAGAATAATATTCAATAATCAAACTAATATTATAAAGGCGAAAGTTTGTGAGTGTGTGTGTGTGTTTGTTACGTCTGCACGCTCAAACGGCTAGACCAATTTTAATAAAATTTTATGTGGAGGTAACTGACACCCTGGATTAACATATACTTTTTAGCCCGATATTCCCACGGGATCGGAAAATATTCATGATTTCCCATATAAAATACATTTTTGAAACGACATAATAACCCATACCATGGAATATTTTTTTTTTTTTGTTCACGTTCGACTCTTTTGTAGGGTTCCGTAGACAACAAGGAACCCTTATACTTTCACCATGTCCGTCTGTCCGCGGCTTAGCTCAAAAACTCTTAGACTAGAAAACTGTAATTTCGCATGGGTTTATACATTAATCACGCCGACAAAGAGATAAAATAAAATCTTTAAAAAAACATACACTTGCCTGGTTTTATTAACCAGGCAAGCGATGAAGTTGTCGATGCCGATGACGCTTGCTTAAAGGAACTCATTCGTTTGATACTCGAAGACAATAAATATACATTATTACCTCATCTAATTTTAAAACATAATTTGTTTAAGTTCTTTTTTACGATCTATTTACGGAAATAAATCATTTATCAATATAATATATTATATCAAACAAATGATAAATGATAAATGATTTATTTCTGTAAGTAGGTTTGTACAAACACTTTTACACGTCAATCATATTTAAAAAAACTAGATGAGGTCGGCGTTTCGTATCCGACTACTCTGAGAAGAAAGGCCGAAACAAACTCAGAGGTCACAGTCTCTTTTTAAAGTCCAGACATAATCTTGGTCAGATCATGTGAAGACCATGTAGATTGGTGCCTGAAATGATCTTTTGACGAAAGAACCACACAGGTTGAGGGGACCTGTCCAGTCAGTGCACGCATTTGTCAGTAGTCGTGCAGCTCAACTAAGAACTTAAGGAGCTCAACGATTCAACGAACAATACCAAAGAAAGGACATTTGGGTAGGCCGCATAAAATCACTCAAACTGCCAGACTATGATAAAAACTAAATGAGAAAAAAAAGGAAAATGAACAAAAACCCACATAGTCTTCACATTTACAATACTTAAAACAATATAATACTTAACAAAGTAAATATTCATGTCATTGTATATATAAAATTAATCACTGTCAATGTGTATATAAAATACGGATATAATCTTGGTCAGATCATTTGAGAACCATGTAGATTGGTGTCTGACATGGTCTTTTGACGAAAGAACCACACAGATTTGAGTGGACCTGTCCAGTCAGTGCACGCATTTGTCAGTTATCGTGCAGCTCAACTCAAAACTTAAGGAGCTCAGCGATTCGACGAACAATACCAAAGAAAGGACAATTGGTTAGGCCGCATAAAGTACTCAAACTGCCAGACCTGCATTAAAAATTTTTTTGATTGAGAATAAAAATAAAAAAACAATTCACATAGTCCTCACATTCATAATAATTAAAATAATATAATACTTTACAAAGTAAATATTCATGTCATAGTTTAGGTACAAGTAACGCAACTACTCATTTCCACGATCAAAACTCAGCATCTTTCTCTTTCATGTCAACGCACCCTGCCAACCACGTTTAGATCGCCAATAAATTAAAAGAAGATAATGATAAAAAATGTGAGCGCATCTTTCAAATAATGATAAAAAATGTGACGGCGTCCCAAGCAATTTGTATTTGAAATATTGTCCTGTCCCATCTTATTTGAATGTTCCTTACTTTCTATAAAAAAGCTGTCTTTTAAAAAAAAAAATCCTTGAAGCACAGAACAGAATATTTCATAAATATATGCAAGAAATCCTAGAGAACGGATGAAAAACATAAATATTGAAATGAGACAAACGCCATTGTTACTTTTACTGAGAATTTTGAGTAGATTGTTAGATTTACAAATTAATACATAAATATGAACTGTGTTAGAGAGCTTTTACAGTTTAATTAGTTTTAGCTAATAGATGAAAATTACGTGGACCTAGTATCTGAACACAGCATCTCTAAAATCCACAACCCAATCGTAGGTAGCCAGGTATACATTACGTAAGTACTTCGTGTCTATGATATCGTATTAGACAGCACGAAAAAAATAGTACGTAAAGTAAAAATAAGTACTCGTATGTGAAGGACATCCACAATAATTCACATCCTTGATTTAAACGCAGTCCTTAACTCAACAGTGTCACAATAAAAAGGGTATGTATTTAATCGAACCTCTAATCATTCCCATTTTGACGGTTCGCCAGCTTTTCATTATGCACTTAGTATTAAAACAGCACACTATGCTTACCTACAATGCTGACAACACTAACAAGAGACGGAATGATATAGTATGCATATCTAATGCAACCACAAAACGTGTCTTTGTAGAAAGATTTTTTACCTTCTTAGGCCCATTTCTGTACAATAGATTAAATAGAAAACTTAGTATCCATAAATTAAATTACTTTAGCTGTAAAAAAATGTTACTCAAATATTTACCAACCATAAATTATGCACAGTCAGAAGATCTACTTGTTGTCTACAAATAAAACCGCTCACATGCTATTTTACTTTTAGTTACCTAAGTTTTAATTTTTACTTTATACATACTCATTGTTAATTTATTACAATTAGCATTTATGCACTTTCTAGCCTGAAACACAGGTTCAACCAAGTTCAGGCAAATAAGCAACTGTGCTCTATTTTCATTTTTAAGATATTTATTGTACTTGTGACCCTTTTATAAATAAACGTTCTTTTTTTTTAATTATATTGCGAT
Organism: Tiliacea citrago; assembly: GCA_963921375.1. Classification (NCBI taxonomy): domain Eukaryota; kingdom Metazoa; phylum Arthropoda; class Insecta; order Lepidoptera; family Noctuidae; genus Tiliacea; species Tiliacea citrago. Next base: position 26,572,147 of record OY992787.1, on the reverse strand, counting down.
TATTTTTTATTATTATTTAATTACTTCTTGTGAACTTCAAATAATTCCTATTTCGAGGTCCTATATATACGGAATAGCCTAAGTAACTGCGACCAAATTAGATGTAGCGCTCGTTGGCCCCTCCCATGGCACCGCTTGCTTCACTCGCTCGAGTCGCGCGCGGCTGGTCACAGTTCTAGCATAACTTAACCCAGTTGGTCGGGCTGCCTTTTTTTTTTGGGTGGGAAATCATCAAATAACTTCTCCCGCTCTGGGCGGAGCGGGAGGGCGTGTCAGACTTTTACTGACTAAAACCCACCCGTGTTCCTTCCGTTGCCTGTGTGCCAGGGCCACGATATCCCTTTCGGACAAACTCGCAACCCTGGCAGGCATTGGTCCTAACGGACCCCGTCAGTTTGTGCTGACATCTCTTTGAGGCGCGCGTGGAACACAACGCGCCGTCGACCCGGGCCTGGTCCTTATCGGACGGCGAGCTACCCATCGCTCACCGTCCGCAGGCCCGCTCCTACGGTGGCCGGAAATCGGCTTGCAACTCCCGACGCCCGGGGCGTCTCCTGCGGCGACTAAGGGCGCGAGGGCGCGAACCTAGTCTCACCCTCACGCATTCCGCCTCCTCCTTCGCTAGCATAACTGCTTCGCAGAAGGAGGTGACGGCCTTCCATGCACTCTCGCTCCGAACCATGGCCTGAACGAGGGCCGGACGCGAGAGATCGCCGCCGCCGATCGCCTCCGTGAGGACACGGCGGTGCTCCGCCCAAGCTGGGCAGACCTCCACCGTATGCTCCACCGTGTCCTCCGGGCGATCCACACAGTGGTTTACCCGGGCGTTTCATCCCGCTTAATCCTAAACAGGAACCTCCCGAAACATCCATGTCCGGTGAGGACCTGCGTCAGGCGGAAGGTGAGGACGCCGTGGCGCCTCTCCAGCCACTCCTCAAAGAGGGGACTTATCGCCACAATTGTGGCGTGCCCAGCGCTGGGTTGCGACAATCGCACTCTCCATGTCGCCATGAGATCCCTCCGGAGCTCCGTCCGCTGTGCCGCGATTTCATGCGGCAGCGGAGTTATGCCCCGGAGTTTCGCCTCTTCGCGCCACACCCAAATGTGCGCGAGGACTTTCGCCTCCAGATCCCATGGCGGCAGTCCGGCAAGGAGGCTCGCCGCCTCTCAGGAGACCGTGCGGTATCCCCGTACCATCCTGATGGCCATGACCCTTTGGGACGCGTTCAACCGCTGCGCTGGTCGTAGCCTCAGATAACGCGCCCACACCGGTGCCCCGTAAAGGGCCATGGACCGTACGATCCCCGCCTCCGGCAGGAGGCGTTTGGACCCCCCAGATTGAGCAGAAGCCGCTTCAAGGCAGCCCCGGCCCGCTCCAGTCTGGGAGCCAAACGTCGGAAGTGCTCGACGAAGTTCCACCGGCTGTCGAGGACGAGTCCCAGGTACTTCATCGTCGACTCGACGCCGATGTGAACCCCTCCCGCCGTTATCTGGGAACCCGACAGTGGCGCGTTCCAAGGACCATATAAGCACATGGCCTCGGACTTGTGCAATGCCACCTCGAGTCCCAATTGCCGGATCCTATCGACGATTGTCGCAACCCCACGTGCCGCCAGTTCGGCCGCCACCTGATGCGAACTCCCTTGTGCCAGGACTAGCGTGTCGTCAGCGTAGCAGACTACTCTGACGCCACTAGGGAGGTCGGCGCGCAGCACCCAGTCGTACCCGATGTCCCACAGATGCGGCCCCAGGACCGATCCCTGTGGGACACCGCACGACATCTCTCGCCGGTTCCACTCTCCGTGGTGACCGGGGTAGATGACGGCCCTATCCGTCAAATAGGCCTCGACCACGCGACAGAGGTAGGTCGGCATCCGGTGATACCGAAGTGCCTCCCTAATGCAACTCCAGGGCAAGGTATTGAAGGCATTGGCGATGTCAAGAGACACCGCCAAGACGACCCCACCCCGGGCAATAGCATCCCCCGTCGTGAGGGCTTGAACGCGCATGATGGCATCCACCGTAGAGCGCCCCTTACGGAAACCAAACTGGCTCTCCGCCAAATCCGGCCCCACCCGCACCAGCCGCCCGACAAGAGCTTGCCCACCTCGTCGAGCAGCACGATGGGCCGGTAAGCGGACGATGAGTCCGCCGGGCGCCCTGGCTTCTTTATGAGGACCAGTTTCCTCGTCTTCCAACGAAGTGGAAACTGGCCCCTCTCCAAGCATGCGCTTAGGAGCCCCCTTAGTCGAGGCCCGAGAGCCTCCAAGGCCAGAACCCAGGCTTTTCCAGGCAAGCCGTCGGGTCCTGGGGCGGTATTTTTGGCATTCAGCCTATGTACCGCCACTCTCAGATCTACCTCGGTCACCTCAGGAGCATCGTCGTCGTCGGTGTGGTCCGCATCTGGCACCGCAGGAGGCGGAGCCATGGGCGGGGGAGTATGTTCCCCTCGCGAAGGGAACAGAGTGCTCACCACGTCCTCCACGAGCTGGGGCCGGAGACTCTGCGTCAGCGGGGGAGCCCATGGGCGGAGTTTATCTCTCACCCATTTGTAGGGGCGTCCCCACGGGTCTCTGTTGAGAGTCTCCAGCGTCTCCTCGCGGGCCAGTCCTCTGGCCCGCTAGATCTCTGCTCGGAGGGCAGTCTTCGCTGCTCTGTACCCCTCGTATAGCTCCGCCAGTATGGCTTCCGTATCCGGAGGGCGGACACGGAGCCTACGGTGCCTGGAGTACCGGTGGCGCGCAGCAACGCACGCCTCGCGTAAAGCGGTCAGCTCACGCGACCACCAGTACACCTGGCGCCGGGCACGGCCGGGCTGGACCCGGGGCATTGCCACGTCACATATTTCGGACATGGCCTCCCGGAACCACTCCGCCTCGTTGGTCGGGCTGCCCTAGCTTAGTTACTGCGACCAATTCGGCTCGCTCGTGGATGTTCATAGTTTCATTCCAATCTAATCTAACCTGTTTCGCAGAATATCGAAAATGAGCACAATTCTAAAAAAAACCAAAAGAAACAACAAAATAAGCGAATCAAACAACAAGAAATAAAAAATATAACCCGTTTGGTCGGGGTTTTTTTTGGGTGATAAATTGTGGCACCCGTGTTCCTTCAGTTACCTGTGTACCGGGGCCACGATATCCCTTTCGGACAAACTCGCAACCCTGGCGCCTCATTGGCCCGTCAGGTGGTGCTGATATCTCTTTGAGGCGCGCGTGGTATACAACGCGCCGTCGACCCGGGCCTGGTGCCGTATTATGACGTTTTAATGCCATCATGATTCCAGTGCACGAGAGAGATGGATCTATACATGACCGCTAGCACCGCCCCTTAATCGTTCTGGAATCATAATGGCATTAATACTACATAATACGGCCCCTGGTCCTTATCGGATGGCGAGCCACCCATCGCTCACCGTCCACAAGCCCGCGCCTACGGTGGCCTTAGGTCGGGGTACCCTAGCTTAGTTACTTTTGTCGTTTAAAATTGTCGTTTAAAAAAAAATGTTCTCCCATATATCGATATACGTCACACGACATTGACACGCAAAACGAGAGGGGTAAGGCTTAGTTATTCTCGACTAACCTATGCCTACTAAACACTGGCTGCAAACCAACATTCGTAACCAGGCGAAGCCACACAATCATTGAGCTCACTCTGGCATCAGAGGGAGCGGCGGAAAGTACCACCGGATGACAGGTCTCCAACGAGGCCTCCTGCTCTGATCATAAGAAAACATCGTCTGCTAGGCGCGCCTTCATGTCGGACAGCAGCCCGTGCTGCGTGTCACATACCGCGAGTGTTGACCGCACTAAATAAGCTCGTGGAAGCTAACGCGGACTGCGATCTGTTCGCCAATAAATTTGCTTGCTACTTTGATTTATGTAATTGGTTTTTTAAGCCGTGTAAATAAAATAAAATAAATAAATAGGTGGATCCGCTTTGACATACACGTCTGTGTGCCACCAACACTACCACGGCGGAATCCGCGTAACACGAATTGAGCCACCTACACACGCAACCTTGAATGCAAGCTTGCGACACTAAGCGATCCGACGACTTTTGCGGACACAACACAGATTGAAGTGCAAGTAAGCCATCTTACTAATTCAATCATAAACAGCTACCAATCTGCCTGCCCAGTGACCACACCAAACAACCCTGGTGGGGCGCTGAACTGGAGGGAAAGCGTGGTAAGGTAAGACAAGCTCTGAATAGAGCCATGAAGACATGTGCGGATGAGGATTGGGATAACTATTACGCAGCCAAATCCAGCTACAAAAAATGCATCAGATTCAGGAGCACCATGGGTTGGCAAAAATTTTGTGGCAGCATTGAATAAATTGGTAAGCAAGCAAACAGGGTAAGGAAAGTACTGGCGCAACAGAATACATCTGGGCCCACTACCCTCCGCAAACCTGATAACACACTCACGTCGTCGCCTGAAATAACACGACGCGTCCTAGTTGAGACTCACTTCCCTGGATGCGTCTTCGCGCAGTTAATCGACTGGCAAGATGTAATTCAAATACCATCAGATAACGATTGGCTCTATGCTCGCAGGGTGATCACGTTAGAGCAACTCCAATGGGTCATCCGAAGCTTCCATCCTTTTAAGGCAGCTGGTCCTGATGGAGTGTTTCCCGCCTTACTACAGTGGGGGGGAGCCTCCGTCGCAATAAGACTGGTGCCTTTAATGATAGCGTGCCTGGCCTTTAGATACGATCCTAAAGGATGGAGGGACGTGAAAGTAATATTCATCCCAAAACCAGGTAACACAACGACCAATCAGCCTGACCTCATTTCTTTTAAAGACTATGGAAAGGCTACGTGATAGGGAGCTGAGGGATAGCGCTCTGAAAACCATACCGCTATACGGTAATCAACATGCATACAGCTCAGGTAAGTCGACCGAATCTGCTCTTCATCTAGTCGTTAGCCAGATAGAGGAATCGATCAATCAAAAAGGCACCTACTTGGGCGCTTTTATGGACATCGAAGGAGCCTTCGGCAAAACAAATTTCTCCAGCATCAGCAGCGCCCTCTCCAGACATGGAGTAGAACAGGTACTGACGGACTGGATTACAAACATGTTGAGTAAATGGGTGGGTCGCCTTGAAGATGAGCAGCAGCTGGCCATGATAGCCAGAGGCTGCCCCCAGGGAGGGATGTTGTCCCCGCTTCTATGGAATCTGGTGATTAATGACCTCATCACCAAACTCAACGCCGACCGCTATTACACAATAGGCTATGCAGACGACCTCGGAATCCTTGTTTCGGGGAAGGTGACGGGAACAATCTGTAACCTCACTCTACAGGCGCTACATATCGTAGAAAGATGGTGCAAGGAAGTTGACCTATCGGTGAACCCCACTAAAACGGAACTAGTCATGTTCACCCAAAAACGAGTTTTAGGCCCCTTCCGCCTACCAAAGCTGTTCAATACAGAACTTCAGTTGGCTAACGAAGTCAAGTACCTTGGGGTCATTCTAGACAGTAAGTTAAACTGGAGTAGTCACCTAGACAATAAGCTAAACAGGGCCTGCATCAACTTCTGGCAGTGCAGGAGAATGATAGGTAAGAAGTGGGGCCTATCCCCCAAATAATACTATGGCTGTACACCGCAGTGATCCGCCCCATGATCACCTACGGGGTCGTGTTCTGGTGGCCCCGCACCAAGCTGGTTACAGCCTCCAACAAACTACAACGCATGCAAAGACTAGCCTGCATGGCGACCACGGGCTGCATGAGGACTACTCCGACTGCAGCAATCGAAGCCATGCTGGGTCTAACACCGCTCCACCTGTTCATACAGCAGGAAGCGACGATGGTGGCGGTACGTCTAAATGCAATTCATCTCTGGGGTAAGAAGGACACACAACACACCGCTCTGCTTGAGGGACTAAAAGATGAGTTCCCCATTACGAAAGCCATTAATGACCGGGTACCCAAACAATTTATCTTTGATAAGAAATACAAAATCTAACTTCACGAGGATCGCCGATGCGAGGGTTTGCGCCCCGCAGAGCTGCGCATCTTCACGGATGGATCCAAAACAAGTAGTGGCACAGGTGCTGGAATCTTCTCGGAGGACTTCAACATACACATAGCCACTCCATTGGGAGTCCATAACACAGTGTTCCAGGCCGAATGCATGGGTATTTCTCTTGCCCCTTCGGCGATCATGGCCAGGAAATTTAAGGATCACTCAATACGTATACTCTCAGACAACATGGATGTTTTGCAAGAGCCTCAACCAGGTGGGTTGCCTCAATAATATAACCATTCAATAGATCAAAAGACACAGCGGTTCGCTAGGCAACGATGCAGCCGGCGAACTCGCCAGAAGGGGGTCTAGCATGGCACCTGTGGGACCTGAACCCATCGCGCCCCTTCAGTTATCTACGCACTCTGGTAAGGAAACGAACCAGGGACCAACATCACAAACTATGGTTGGACCAAAGTGAGTGCAGGCAGGCGAAGGAGGCACTCCCTACTATTGACGGCCGCCTCATGAAACGGGTTCTACGACTAACTAAACAACAGCTGCGTACAGTTACAGTGGCTATAACTGGCCATGGGTCATTTAATAAACACCTCTTTGTCATAGGAGTCACAGACAGTCCGCTGTGCAGGGCTTGCATGGAGGACGACGAGACAGCAGCTCATGTGCTGTTAAACTGCCCGGTGGTCGCCACATACAGGGCAAAGTACTTCGGTAACTCAAGTATCCTACGTGAGATTGTCAGTAACACCAAAGCGTTGCTGGCCTTCCTTGAAGAGCTGGGGTGGATCAAATAACCGATTTTCCCACCCGTACCAAAAATACGCGCATCGACGTGGAGTTGCGGACACCAGCCTATATTACCTATTAGCAGGGCTGGGAATTGAATTTAAATATTTCGCAAACGGATGGACCTGAATCGAAAAATGGTTTTCATATCACTCGCAATATTTTAGGACGATCTTTTCAACGGCACCCCACACAATGGGATAGACGAGACAAAAAATCACCCCCACTTTACTTGCAGAAGCGCTACCCTAAGAAAAATATATTCAAGTATTTATTTTACCAATTTGTCGGCGTAATTAATATGTATGCCCTTGCCAGATTACAGTTTTCTAAGCTGCGGACAGACAGACAGACTTTGACAGTTTTTAGGGTTCCTTATTGCCTACAGAACCAAAATTGCAAAAAGTTTTTAGATGTCCATTAATTTAAAAAGCGTCCATATTTAACTGTCCTCCTAAGGACAGTTAAATATTTCTCAATAAAAAGCAACGTAGCCATTTACATATGGGTGATATTATTACCTTATTGCGATGTAAGAACAATATTGTATTATCTGTTATTATAACACAATCTTTATCGAGTAGTGTCACGCAGAGAGCGACATTGAACAACTTTACGCTGAGAATAGATGACTCATAGTAAAGCTGCGTGTTCACTAGGCGACAAGAATTTTGAGAATTAAGTTACCTTACGCGTAAGTTGGTTTTACTTTACTTTCACTATAGTGAATGGTCTGTCCATACCTCATTTCCTGGAGTATCCTAAATGCTCGTTCACTTGCACCTTTGATGACCTAACGAATACTACTGACGCTGCAATTAACGTGAGCACCTCGTGGGCCCAATTAATTGAATAATAATATAATTAATCAAAGCACCGTCGCGTCGACGCGAAAAGAAGAAGACCTAAGAAGAAGAAACCAGTGCTCAAGTCATTGCTAATGTTTTATCCTGCTTGGTATAGTTTTGCGAACTTAAACCTAAAAAAAAAAACCTACTAAAGGCACGAGTAAATGATTCCACTACAGGCTTCTGACGCACCAGGGCCGTCAGCCCCTTTACCAATTTACTGACTGACTGGTATTTATACCACAACCTGAGCTATTCCAACATAGTTTGTGCCTTTAAGAAAGTAGAAAAAGAAAATTTAATCTGGTTTCACACAGCTAGCGTCACTGACTCATATAAACAATTTTACTTTCTTTTCTTTCTTTCTTTGTATATCTATCCACAACCTTAGAGACTAAACACATTAGTTCGGTTACGACTGTTTTATTTCCCAATCAACCGCCAAGTTGAACAGATGGAATGTGAACTTCTGCTGCATAGTTCGTTGCACTGTTTCTGTCTTTTGTAATGTCGAGCACTCGCTAGTAAAATTTTCATGAAATGTTCTGTCGAAAATAGTTTTTGATTTGACAAATATAAACTAGTTTCGACTTAAAATTCATAACAAAACTACGGACGAAATATGACTATTTATAGAGTGTCTGTCGTTTGTTCAGTTCTAGTGATACAATTTCGTTTATATTTTTTTTTTGTTTATGCATTTTATTTTTTCTGCACCAATTCCGGGAAACGGGTCAAAAATATCTATTTTTTCATTTTCTGATGAAAACTTATATTTTCGTATTTTATTTTTGTTTCTAATAATCCTGGGGTTCAATTATTACAGAGTTAATACAACTGATCTACTAATTTATTTTATATGTCGTTATTGACTTTACTGGAGGCCCGAGAGACTATCCCTATTTATGCCAGAAAAATTTGGTGCTTTTCATTGCATAAGTAGAGGGATAGTGAGCCACACCAACCACAATGTCATTCAAAGTGTCAGGCCGAAGCAATCAATCTTGACTCTACATCTAAAATTCTGCCATCCAGATTCCATAATCTCCACCTCTGATCATTAATTCCCATAAAAACACACTCGAACGACCTATAACATTGCGCACATATATAAACAGTCCCTAACCAAAACGTCTCGATACATTTATGTACCCATTTTAACGGTACCAATAATGTATTGTCACTTTATGTGACAGTGTGGCAAAAATGTGTAAAATAATGTACCGATACCTCGTGCCACAGAACCAGAAATCTGTATAGAAGTGGCACTATTGTAGAGTCCGCACAGAAACAACAAATTAAAGGCGAGTGAGTTTTAAGCTACAATCCAGTATACATCTGAGTATGCAGGTGTAGATATACGCACACTCACACAAAACGCAAAGCTCATATTTTGCTGTTGAGGCTGTATAGTGTACATTCCTTTGTGCGTGCACCGATACCGCTGAAATTATTATCTACAGTTCCCTACCAGGCGCCCAAAGCGAGACAGAGTTGTCAAAATTTTGACAATGATCATTGATCAATGCAGGTGCAGAACATGTAACATGACCGCAAGCGGCAATACAATCCTGGCTGTGTTCAACATTTTGAACGCCCCGAACCGTAGGCACACATTCTGATCGAGAGTGTCACTTCCATGTCACTTCTATACATACTTATTCTATGCTCGAATCGAATGGGGGACAGATCTCGTAAGGTACCGAAGGGAACGTGCAAATAAATTCTTGGTTTTATGAATGATGAGAGCTGTGGCTCGATGTATGGAATATGGTACTATTCGGTTTTTGTGATGATAGGTTTTCAGTAGGGGATTTCGGTTTTGTTTTTATGCATGGTGTATGTTTATATATTCGATTTCTTGTATTGTTTCTACTAAAGGTTTCAGGCTTGTGAAGATTTGAAACTATTTTGATGGCGTAGGCTTAGTAATAAGGTCCCGTTTTCATCATTTGAGTACGCAACCAAAACAAAACTCCTAACTATTTCCAGCTCAAAAAAAAACAAACAAAATCCAACAAAAACAAAAACGAACGCACTTCACTGCCACAGGCACACCGGGCACAAATACAAGTAATCCAATTGTTTCAAACGACCAATCGGCAATACGAGACATGGAAAAAATGTAAATTCGTTAGAACTAGCAATCAGTCGGTCGCTAGTTTGTGGGCAACAGATTTGCATACTGCATTATGCATCGATGCTTCGCAACGTCGTGGATTGATGCTCGCACTTCAATTCTGATGTTGAATGGGGATGTCGGATGACGGGTGTTTGTTCAGGCTTTGGTACTGTGAATAGGACTCGTGCGATTATTGGGCTAATTCTATGTCATTCATGGATAGGTACAGGTAGCACGACCAAATATCAACTGGAATAGAATACTACCCTACTGAATAGAACCCATATTCTAGAACATCATTCCAGGAAGAATCCTGATCCAAAAACAGATTTCAGCAGAGATTACCGTGAAATCTGTCAGATTTAAACCTAGTTTCATGCCTGAACACTGTTCATATGGGCCTTTAAATGCACTACCGTGTAATCTCTTACATAGCAACATAAGCAGCATGTCACGCCATACAATACATAATCACACGTAATCACTGAACCCCGTCTCTTCATCCAATTAGCCGGGCTCCTAATCCTGACAGAGCGGCAACGTGCAGCGCCATCTAGCTACGCAATTACACATTATATTTACACACATATTTGTGCAGCTGCGTACGTTGATTCATTGTAAACAAGCTGCAATTTGCATATCGCTCGGTGTGTCGCTGCCTTTAGGCGTGGCTATTATTTTAGTTTAATTAGTAGTTTCGTGAAGGATGTTGCTTTTGAAAAGGTTGTTGTGGTATACTTAAGGATGCTAGAATAACTTAACATAGGTTATCTTATTGACTTTTCTATTATCTCACCCACAGGGCACGGAAGCACCACGCTGGCAGCGTCTAGAGACGGCAGTACTTACTAATAAAATTCGTGCGTTGAGCACACAACTTCTGTCATAGGCAGCCATCCAAAGACGTCACTTTCTAAATCTCCGTGCTCTTTGATCTCACCTTATGGTGAGTTATGATACTGTTGATGATGATGTGGGCTTGCCTAGAAGTAATCTATTCACTCTTGACCTGAAGACAGTTGAATACTAAGTAAAAGGTGGTGAGCAGTTGACATTAAGCTATTGTAACTAAGATAAATTACAAACTGACCCACTAAAAAGAAAAAGGTAAAAAAAACTACAAAAAAATAACAACTGACTGACACTAAACTGACAAAAAACACTACAAAGTAAAAAAAAAATTAAATTCGGAAGTCGGTGGCAAAAAACTAAAATACAGATCCAAAGACACCGACTTCCGAAATTAAAGTTATTTTTCACTTTGTAGTGTTTTTTTTGGAAGTCAGTTGTTTTTTTTTTTGTAAAAAGTTTTTATGTATTAAGTTAATGCACTATTATCCCCATATCTTTCTGTTCAATACATATTCTATCCTATCCTATTCTATTCTATTCTATATCACTGTATTGGCAGCGACGTTGGCAGATGCCATGTAAAAGTGGGTTAGATTTACATACAGACATAATTATATAGCTGGAAAATATCTCTGTTTCCCGAATGTGTAGGTAGATAATTATGTATTTAGCACACTCATTTGTCACCAGTGATGTTTGTGAACCATACTATAGGCGATGAGTCTAATGCCATTAACAGGGCACAAATCTAGCCTCTAGACTGTTAGCCCTCGTACCCACGGCCGATTTTTTATTGCGCTCTGTGTTTTCGCTACGCTAACGCTCTTAGCGCCTGGAGTCCCACAGTGTATTTTTTGACGCGCTGGGATGTACTCTGTTGGATTCTAAATGCTCGGTTCAACACCGAGGGTTGCAAATGCAGTGCACGATAGAAATCGTTGCGTTGAAAAATCGCCCGGCGCACCTTGGCTTACTGAGGAATTTCTAATAGAAGAACCCAATAACACTTTGCTCTACCCGAGGATCAAAAGCTAAACTCCACGAACAACATTCGCGCTTTCGGCCACTAAACCAACGGGCTACAAATAAAAACTTTTTTCAACAATACCAAAGGCTAGAACTTACATACCTACGTTTTCCCCATAACACATTATTATTATGTTTCTCCTCACCAGAACCATATACCTAACTAAACATAACATGATTTATGTTCCATACCTACAAACGTAGTTAAGGCATTTAGGAAACGATTTACTAAAGCAGGCTGAGCCTAAAAACAGCTTGTTTGTGGCAAATAACTCAATTAGTTAGGACTTGTAGAGGTTCATTGTTGTACACGCTTATTTGGCAAATGTTTTGCTTTTTATTCGTTTTGGGGTAATTGAATGCGATGGTAAGGCAGGTTTTTGTTTAGAAGCCTTTCTTATGTCTATTCATATAATAAAACTAAAGAGTTCGTTTTTTTTTTTTGATTGAACGCGCTAATCTGTGGAACTACCAGTCAGATTTGAAAAATTATTTTAGCATTTGATAGCCCAATTTTTGAGGAAGGCATTTTACATCACGCTAGTATTCTCAGGAATTGATCAAAAAGAAAAAACTGGCAATATGGGGGGGGGGGGACATGACTCTAACAAAAATTATCATTTTAAAGCTTAATATTACGAAAACGGATCCGTAATTCCAAAAATGGTTTCCACAGACCCACAATATTTAAGAACGGCCTATCCAACGATATCCCACGCCATGGGATAGACGAGAAAAAAGAAATATCATCCCCACTTTACCCTACAAAATATTTTTTTATCAAGATTTTATTACATACCACTTTGTTGGCGTGATTAATACCCATACTCATGCCAAATTACAGCTTTCTAGTGCTAAGAGTCCCTGAGCTAACCGTGGACAGACAGATAGACAGACAGACGGACATGACGAAACTATAAGGGTGCCTTTGTTGACTATGGAACCCAAGAAAGAACAAAACCCAAAAAAGAAGTAATAGCGCGGGTAGGCGATGAGATGCGACGCGAACAAGACATTTCACGCGGATGAAGTCGCGGGCAGAAGCTAGTTACTTATATTTGCTATGCTTTTCCCTCTCTTCCCAAGAAAGAACACAAAGTATTATGGCCTGTTTCACCACCTTTGTAATGTGTCCCATTTGCAGTCATGGTGGATAGGGGTATAGGCAAACAAGCCTAAAATATCCATAGGACGTAGACAAGTGGTAATCGATTTCAAAGCTTTTCTATTCCTACAACAACTTTCAACAGGATTCACATAAACTTTTCGGTAGCTTATGTCAATCCAGTACATATTTGACTTTTTTATCATCGTTATAGCTGATGGAATGTCACTTTGTCCAAGCTCTCAGGGAGCATATATACGACGATGTTAGAAACATCACGCACGTCAACCTCTCTCGTATCTAACCCGAAACACTATCTTATGTGACGGTAAAATAATTAGCTAGTCAGCAAAGCGAGCCTGACAACCACGGTTGGACGTATCGACATTCGTGGAGGCTCCCAAATAGAATAATTTTTCTCTTGGTTGGGGCAGTGGATTAGTAATTGACTTCTGCGCTACGGGCCGCAGAGAAGTTTCCACATGGAACAAAGTAATTGGATAACCTTCAGAGAGTTCATTCGGTTGAACATGTGACATTTGTGTCTGCAAGCTCACGCACGGTAGACCCAAGAGATATCCCAGCGAAGAACATATTTAAGTACCTCTTATTAAAACGAGTTAAAATTTTGTGCTTAAACTTCAAATGGCGATTCATATATTGTTAATCTAACTTCAAAATAATCTTAGCAACTATCGGTCCCAACTTTGATTAGTTCAAGCGATTACAAAGTCCTTTGTACGTGCTTACACAATCATATCATAACGACTCTGTATAATAACTGGCACAATCACACAAGTTTTAAACACCAAAATAAACGAACCAATAATCGAAAACAAAGTTCATTGAATTTATTTACTTAAAAAAAAAAAAATATCAAATTTATGATCTTAAGTGGTATCTTCTTCCTATTAAAGGTTCGTGCAGACTGGCGTGATTTCGCGGGTGGGACAGCCAGCGTGACCCTTGTCGCGGCCACGTTATCGCGCCAGTCTGTACGAGCCTTAATGCTCTTCATGATATCACTGCACCTTTTGCTATAGTGCCGTTCATCTCATCCGCAGATAAAATTGTTGAATTGCAGTCCCTCATGCAAAACATTTTCACAAGCCTACTTAGCCTCCAGAAATGTTTGTCCTAGTATTACTGGGCACACTATGCAAGACCCTTTCCAGCAATCAATCAATATCTAATTGTAAATCTAAACTAGTCATCATCATCATCATTTCAGCCGAAAGACGTCCACTGCTGGACATAGGCCTCCCTCAAAGGGGGGGTTTGCCATAATCGCCACGCTTGGCACGGGTTGGCGATCACAGTATGGTGTTAAAATGCATAGAGAACGCTGCTGCCCAATCTCTAGTAACCACACGGCACACAATCCGCAATCTAAACTAGTATGTAGGTTAAAAGGATTTAAAAAATTGTTTGTATGTGTGGCATCACGTATTGTGCATTTGTGAACTCACCTTAGAATTCGTGTCGTCGCCTGTAGTATGTTTATAGGTATAAGTATTTATAAGTTAGTCAGGATCGCACCCTTGTTAAGTGGCAACACTAAGCTACGATCCTGGGCGCTACCCATAGCGTCCCTTAAGTAGCATCCCTCACTTGGTTGTCAACCGTCGCGGGACACGGACTAGATTTTAAGTCGTTAGTTTATTTTGTCCCTACTAGTTTAATTAGTTATAATGTGCGCAATTATAGTGAACCTAACTTTAAACTATAATACGTGTGTGACAATTATAATACTACTAGCTGCGCCCCGCGGTTTCACCCGCATAAGTCGTGATCCCGTGGGAAGATAGGTAGAATACCTTCCACCTATGTCCCCAAATATATTTGTAAGAGGTAATATCTGAAAGTACTGATCCGATTACAAAAAATGTTTTATGTTAAAAAACAAGAAACTTCAAGCGGAGGAAGCCGCGGGCGGAACCAATTATCAAAATATACGACTGTATCTTATACCCACATCAGGCGTGGGCTTGTGGCTAATAATAACAGCCACACGGGTCGATTACAAGGTTAAGCAACGATTGCCGAGGTCGCTCCGTGGATGGGTGACCATCCATTACATACCGAGACCCTTCCGTGCCTCGGAAAGCACGTTAAGCGGTTGGAGATCTTGACAGTTATACGGGTAGTCAGAATCCCGAAAGTCTGACAATCAGTCTTAACAAGGGGTATCGTGTCACCCAGTAATTGGGTTGTGGAGGTCCATGTAGAATACTGGTATTCAGCTGCACCTGGTTAGACTTGAAGCTGACCCCAAGATAGTTGGGAAAAGGCAGGCAGATGATGATCCTGTACCTACATCAACTATACAACCCCACGTGCTTGGATCCTTGTTTCCCAATCCTTACCTTGCATTTCTGCATTCGACGCGACCTTTAGAAACCCTAAATTATGAATGTGTACGTAGTCTATGTTTTCTTAGTGCAGTTATTTGATTAAAATTAAAATAGAACCATGCAGTTATTCATTGTTAGTATGTATGTAATATTATTTTATCTCTCAGCTTCGTTGCAGCTCCAAGCGACGTGCAATGAGTAATTAACAATTAAGTAGAATAAATTAACTATCCACAACATATAAATACAATTAAAACCTGATAATAATATTATGTGCACTTTTAAAAGTAATCTTCTTATCGCATATTGTACGGTAAAAGCCGCTTACAACTTCATCAGCTTAATCAATTAATTCATTCATTGTTAACTCTCCCATCAAAATCACATTGAGCAATATTGGACCATTGTTTACAAAACATAACCTCACTTTCCTTAAAAACAAAACATCACTCTAAACAGATAGCTACTTACCGTGTACATCCAATACAAACGCATTGGAACTAAAAGTAAAACAGCCGGTTTACGCGCTACATGTGTCCGTGACGTCACCGCCACGCGTGGCGCGTGCGTGGCGGCTGTGGAGTCACGCGGTACTGACAACGGTCTCGCGAACGCCCGCCCTCTATCGAACTACAGTCTCGTGTCGAATGTCGAAAATTCGGGTTTTCGTTGTTTTAGTTTTTAGTGTCAAGGTTTCGGGTTTCGTTTTTGTAGTCTGAAAGTTGTGTATTGAAAGGACTTTAGTGCAATCTCGATTAATGAAAGACTCTGTTAGAGTTTCTTGTTGATTTGTGAAACTTGTTGATAGAAATCGTTGAGGTAACATCCGCGACTTACGAGTGTTAGGTCGCAGGTTCAAATCCAGGCAGGCGCTTTACTTTGTGTAAATTATTTCATTACCACTGCTCTTAAAACGGTGAAGGAAAATATCGTGAGGAAACCGGTCCAATGTTCTAGAACTAAAAATTCGATGACATGTAACATCTACCAACCCGCACCGCGTGGATTACGGCCCTCTCACAAAGAGGAGGCCTGTGTCCCAGCAGTGGGAACATTACAGACTGATTATATAAGTTTTTTTTCGTCGGATAATGAACTTCATTAAATATTAATTAATCAAACCATTTCGAAAATTTGTAAGATAGTGCAGTACCCAGCAATTTGTAAGATAGTGCAGTACCCAGCAATTTGTAAGATAGTGCAGTACCCAGCAATTTGTAAGATAGTGCAGTACCCAGCAATTTGTAAGATAGTGCAGTACCCAGCAATTTGTAAGATAGTGCAGTACCCAGCAATTTGTAAGATAGTGCAGTACCCAGCAATTTGTAAGATAGTGCAGTACCCAGCAATTTTCAAGTAGGTATTGAAGCAATTTTCGCAACGTTTTTCTACAGCCACCTTAATGTTTATTCACATATTTTACATACTTTAATTAGGCTTGCATTTTATTACAATCTCACCTGAAATACAGTCAATTTTAGACGGAAATCGAATCACGATAAAAACCTACCTAGCTGTTAATCTATTGCCAGCGAACTTCTTATTTTGAATCAATAAAAGGCGTTCCCTCGAGCGCGCTGGGGCCGAACGAATTAGATGCATTGACTCTCGAGAGCGATGTCGTCGCAGATTAGACTTTTTAATCGTGAGACCGCAAGCATATTAAAATACAGTGTCTTTCAGCACAGCATTAACGTTGAGTTGTACGAAACCAACATTAGTTTAACGGAGACTTTAAATACATGCCGTCCCTTACATTTGTGTATCAAAAAGAAAGGGACAGCATCAATTTAAAGCCTCCGTTGAACTAATGTTGGTTTCGTGCAACTCACTATATTACCCACTTGTACCAGAAATCAACAAATAGGTTTAGCGCTAAACCGATATAAAACGTCATTCTGTTTCTGTCAATCGTTTGAAGATGAAAGAGACAGAATGATGTTTTAAATGTATTTAGCGTTACATGTAAGTATGTGTGGTGCAAGTGGTCTAAATGAGGTAATAGGTATGTAAAGAGTTCAAATTCATAAAATTTACACAAAGCTTTCATTCACTGAAACTAAAATATAGTGTTCTATTTGATTATTCTCAATACTACGCAATAAGCAAGGGTGGTAGGTACTACTGCAGTTTTACCGTACCATAAAAAGAAAGGATATTATTAAAACTACTACAAATAAACCCTTTTTACCACACGAATTCGCACTAAAAACCGTTTTTCAAACATATTACAACCACTATCAAAAACTTACTCCATTACAAACTACCCACTAAAGGCTATAAAACGCTCCCACAAAGTGTCCACATGAAATTTTGAAGTACAATTATAATTCTGTCTCCTGGCAGACTCTTATGTACTAACTAAAGTGCCTAGTCACGTGGTCTCGATAAATTACAATAAAAATTACCCGCAAAACGTGAAGATAGTCGGAACCGAAGTCGGGAGAAAATGTTTAAGTGTGGGTGCTGGGTGCAGAGTTCCGTACTGTTTTTATGAGACTTTTTAATGTTAAAGGTGTTTCTCTACTACTGATCCTATACCCGACCATTATCAATCTGATGTAGAAATTCATTGATTATTTATTTATTACTAACATTTGCCCGTGTAGATTTGGGAAATTATCCCATTGGGACGTACTACCAGGATAAAAAGTATCCTATATCAGCTATATCCTAACCCAGGTCATAATCTACCAGTGTTCCAAACATCGAAATCCGGTTAACCGTTAAGGCATGAAAAAGTGACAGACAGACATAGTCACTTTTGCAATTATAATATTTTATCATAATAATATTAGTGCCTACTTCCCTATGGTATTGCTGCTTATTGTCTTCTCTGCTAATAGTAATTACCAGAAGCGCTTTAGTTATATAATTCATGTGCAGAAGTGTTGTGTTACCTAATTATAGACAGTTGAAAAAAGCTTTCCTTTTTAAGGCGAAAGCGCCAGAGTAGACCACGAAATCAAGTCAGTATCTGGTTATTTGTTGATCTATATGATTCGCGGCCGTAACAAATATTTATTTATACATTTATTATGATATAAAACTATTGACTACTTTATGAAATCATAACATTTGCGGCTAATTCTAACTTGAGGTGTTGTATTGCTGATTATAATTTTGTAAAGCCACATTTGTTACGGCTGCGAATCACATTTTAATCAACATACAACCTGATACTGACCTGCAAATTTCAAAAAACGTTAGAAACTTTTAATTTCGCGGGCGCGACGTGACACTAGTAGCACAATTTCTTTGTCGGTGCCTGTCGCGCCCGCGACATCGCGTGAGTCTGTAAGAGCCTTAAGGACTTATACTCTATTCTAACAAAAGCTATCGTTATCTCTACGGATCCGTAAGCTCTTTCTGTAAAGACTAAAGAAAGACAAACTAACGAACGTTTTATAATCAAAACCAAACAGTTCCTACACGGGAAAAATGAATTAAATATTATGTGCACTGCATTTTTAGTTAACTACAAAGCTGCCTCATTTTCGATAAAAATTAATTAATTACGATAACGGTAAATACTTAACGTACAAAACCAAAATTCTTGTGAATTCGCTATACAAAATTAACAACGACGTTTTCTGCTAAGTTAGGTTAATTCCCCTTCCCCTTTTTCTACGGAACCCGAAAAATTAACAGGTGAACGCGACTGTAATGAGGAAAGTTGGGAATACCGAAGGATTGCCAATTTAGATATTCAAATCGTGTTCGGTTCATTTTGCGGATATTTTGTGTACGTAAGGATGTTTTTCTAAATAGAGTGGATTGGGGAAGTGGGGGAAAATTGTCGAGGAAACTCCAGTCTTTTTTTCTTGTAGTAGGTATACCGAAGTTTGTATGGGGTGAATTATCGGAGAGATTAATGGGATCCTTTCAGGTGCTGGGTTATGTTGTTTTATCGTAATATTGAATGAAAACGTAATTTATGTTTGTGGGTATATAAACAGTTGAGTTGGAGTTCGTGTTCTTGGAGTTGTAGAAGGATGAAAGAATCATATTCATGTAAGTTATAATTAGGTTTGTTGTGTATTATAACAATGGATAGGAAGAAACAATTTCTGGAACGAAGTTCTTTTTGAGGCATTCCACTGAGAGCACTGATTTCAACAGCACTTGACCGAACCGCACCTGAGCACTTCCACTAACGGCACTGAAACAAAATTTTGATGAGTGCGATTCGGTGGAACAGTTTTCTAATATTACTTTAGGTCCCCGAACGGCACCTGCATACAGTTTGTAGTGATGGGACGTATATTATAATATATTCTGTGTTCAGGAAATTACCAACTATAACATAACGAGTAGTAAGTGCAATCGAACCACGTACAGTAAAGGGCTCCGATATCGTACGTAATGAATGCGGGTAATTTTTTACGTATGCAATTTGTTTAACGTTGGATTCAAATCACTAAACTATTTCAACATAGCATAATAGCAGAGACGCTGAAAAAGTTAGATCAGATGCTGCACTGCTTAAATGGAGCATCTCGACGGGTTGACCTCGGTATCAATTTGGACAAGACGAAAGTCATGTACTATTCACACGTCTTGCCGAGACCAATCTACATCAAAAGGTGGCTTTTTGAAGTTGTGAAGGAGTATGTCTACCTAGAGGAAGTCATCCAGCTCGGTAGACACAACTTTGAGAATGAAGCGGACAGAAGGTTCCAGTTGGGTTGGGCAGTGTTTGGAAAACTTCGTCAAGTCTCTTCGTCACCTATCCCGCAATGTTTAAAGACCAAGGTCTTGAACTAGTGCGTCCTGCCCGATATGACATATGGTGACAAAACGTGGACAAATACAGTCGGGCTGGTCCACAAATTCAAGGTTGCTCAGCGTACTATGGAGCGGGCTATGCTCTGAGTTTCTTTTTTAGGATAAGATCAGAAATTAAACTATCCGGAAATTTACCGACATATCTTGCAAAGTAAGCAAGCTGAAGTGGCAGTGGGCGACCCATCTTTGTTGAAGGACCGATGGCCCATAGACAAACGAGTCTTGGAGTGGAGACCGCGTATCGGAGAGATGGACCGACGACCTTAAAAAGGTAGCTGAGACAGACTGGATGCGGAAGGCGGAGGCCAGGGTGTTGTGGCACAGTCTGCGAGAGGCCTATTTCCTGCACTGGTCAGCGCAAGGCTGAGTTGATAGATCACGTTGACGATATAATACTTACATATTATGAGGAGTTGATTTGATTCCATTCACACATACCTAGATACCTACATAATAATTTTAAAAAATCTAAACTAAAATCAATTTTGAAAGCAATCGTTTAAGTTACTACGTAACACACATACATAATCAGCCTGTAATGTTCCCACTACTGGGACACAGGCCTCCTCTCTTCGAGAAGTAAAAAAGTAACAAGTAGTAAGTTTAAGTTACTAACAAGTCCAAAATGGCGAAAAATAATAATAATTAATATGCCTGACCTAGTTCTCGAAAATTACCATGTCACGTTGTACTGGGATCGGTCTATCATTACTGACCGGACTATTGTCGCCAATTTGCCTGATATAGTGGTGATAGATCGATTAGCGCGCCGCGCAGTGATTGTAGATGTTGCCATTCTACATGACGAGAACCTCGTGAAAGCTGAGAAAGAGAAACATAATATCTCAACACGAGCTTGTTGACATGTGGAATGTGAGCTTGGCTGTCATTGTGCCGATTGTCGTTACGGCCAAAAGCCTGATGCCGAAAGCCTCGATCAACATCTCTCGAGGCTCTCGTTCGGCGGTTGGATCAAGGGCGTGATTCAAAAGGCAGTATTCCTTGATACGGCTCGCATAGTGAGGAAGTTCCTATCTTCTGTGGCCCTAACAACTGGTAGCTCGAACCCTGCTCCCAACACCGGCGGAACTCATTTTTTTTTATATTTTTAAATGTTTTGTTTTTTTATTTTTGATTGTAGGAAATATTTAAAAATGTATTCTGGTAAGAAAACAAAAACAAATAATTATAATAATTATTATTATTATAATTATCATCCTACCTACATGATAACACGCAATTACTAAACTTGCCTCGATGTGACAGCCCCGACTCACTGCATACTGAAACATACTTAGATTTCATGTAGCGGTGTATATGAGTGAGTGTGTTCATTCGATCATTTTGTTCCTAGTTGAAATACTGTACGATTTGAACCTCAGAACAATTTTGAACAAACGAAATCGCTAAGAAAAGTGACAAGGTCTCTCATTTTTTGTTTACTGACAGCGACTCAAATAAAACATTACTCTTTGCTCCAGGTGAACAAGGTGGAATTATCCGGAAGACTTAACTTCTGCTGATTTGTATCGATATGTTTTTTTTGCTTATGTCTTGAACAAAAAAATACACCCCATCACTAAAAAAATATTTTACATAGTTCGGGGACTGAAAATAATATTAATAAACTGTTCCACCGAACCGCACTCATCAAAATTTTGTTTCAGTGCCGTTAGTGGAAGTGCTCAGGTGCGGTTCGGTCAAGTGCTGTTGAAATCAGTGCTCTTAGTGGAATGCCTCTTCTTTTTAACTCAGCTTGCGGTAGGAGTTGACTGATAGAAATCGTCACGTAATGAAAAAGCGTTATGGTGGGGGCCATGTGAATTTCTCCCTCTCCCGAGAGAGAGAATCTCATCCCATGGCCCATGGTGTCGTTTTTACGATTTTCGAGGGCGCTGACAACGATCATGGGGTCAAAATCAAAGATCTTGTATTGGGTAACTTTATGAATGAGAGCTTCTAAAAACTTATACTAGATGGCTCTGTATTAAAAACATGGATTTAGGTGGGTAAAACAATCTATGCGAGCTAAAAGAAACGTTAAAAAAGTCAGTTTCAAGGTCTCAAGTTGCAAGTGTCAAAAGTTTTTGATTTTGTTTTAAATCATACGTGAGAAGTAACTTCGTTCCTGGCGGGGGTCCCCGACCGCACACGTTTTATTTTTTAAGTAATAAACCAAGTAAAGAAATAAAATTTATGGGTAAATATTCATGTATTGATTATAAAATAAAGCAATACAGGCTTTACTTAGCCTAGGAATTGAACCCAAGATATCTTACTCGACAGCTGCACAAACAAGCACTAAGTATACCAACGAGCCATCCTACATCTTACCTCAAACCTACACCCATAGCTTCATTTCAATTTATTTCAAAAATAAGACCGAAAAACAGCAAAGACCTGTCTAATTTGATTGCCAACATGAATACGGCGAGAAACTCAATTTAACTAGTACTAATGTCGCAAGCGTCGTCAGTAGCGAACTGCGAAATTGCTGTAAACTCAAACATTTCGGGAGAGAGTTAGCTTGTCACAAAAACTTAGACTCGCAACTTGAGTCGCGCGGAAATGGCGGAAAGCGCTTTTATTCTTGCAGCACTAGATATTTTTCCTAGTTGACCGAATAACGAATAATAAAGATGACCAAAGAAACGATGATAAGCCTAGAAAGGGGATGACTTAGCTGACGGCTAATATAGAATTATGGATGAAGAAGACACACTGCGCCGACCGCAAATAAATACGGATAACGGCTGTTAGCTAGTCTCAAAAACCTAGACTCGCAACCTGAGTTGCGTGGTAATGGCCGAAAGCGCTTTTATTCTTGTAGCGCTAGATATTATTTCGCTTTTCATACGATATCGACGTCAAGAGCTGACCCATTCATTAATTAACAGACGCGAATTTAGTTAAGTCAAACTTAACTTTTACAGAACCATAACCAAAACACGTTCAATTCCAAAAAAAATATACTTGCACGTTTACACAAATGTAGGCAAATCCTGTAACTCAATTTACACCTTTAGCAAAAGTGTTTGTACACATTTCTGCAAGTAAAAACGGTACGTGTTTACATTTTGTAAAATAAGAATATAACATAAATTTTAGTAGCAACGATAGGCTGAGAATATTTTGTTTAAATTTTCTGAATACCACATAGTGACTCACTAATGCGTAAGTAAATAAGGTATCTTTATTAAATCACTAGCTTCTGCCCGCGACTTTGTACACACGGCTGCCTAGCCGTGTGTAGCAGCTTATACTGGAAATGTATAGCTTGATGTCTATTAAGATATACATTTCCAGTATAAGCTGATCTCGCATTGTATAGGATTTCCGTACAATGAGAGGTTAGCATATACTGGAAATATATAGGTTGATGTGTAGCCGTGTGTACGCATGAAATTCCGGCCCCTTGACCCACCGCGTCACATACCATCGCCCGCCCGCGCTATTACTTCGTTTTCGCTTAACATTCTTTCTGACTCTTTTTCTCTTTGCTCGGCTTCTAAGATCGTAATGTTATGTTTAATAGCCTATGATCTTTATCAAGAATTCCACTATTCATTACAAAAAAAATCAAATTCGACTGGTAGTTTCAGAGATTAGCGCGTTCAAACAAAAACAAAACAAATACTCTTCAGCTTTATTATTAGTTTACAGGGTCAAATTAAATCAGCTAGCGAAACTCCGCATATCTAAACACGACCAAATAAAATAAAAAAGAATAATAGTTTTTTATTGCCTCGTTGGTCTAGTGGTCGCAAGCGTGACTGCTGAGCATGAGGTCCCTGGTTCGATTACCAGGTCAGGCAAAATTCTTCAGGAAGAGCCTGGAGTCTGAATTTGTGCCCGGTTGCTGGCAATAGGCTCGCCCCCTATTACATGGGACTTAAACATAACTGGTGAAATGTGGGTGTACTTTAGGTAGGTACACCTCTGCCTAACCCTTCGGGGATTACAGGCGTGATCTTATGGTATGTAGTTTTTTTTTTGCGCTCAACAACCGATGTTGGTACTTGAAGTATGAATAGAGAAAATCACGTCTGTGAAGTATACACAATAACAACCTGATTTTATAAACTTATGTTTCAACTTATACTATAGGGACACCTCTGCCTAACCTTTCGGGGAATACAGGCGTGATGATATGTTATGTATCAAATGAACACTAACTGTGGACATAGCCCAAAGAATTGCCAAGCTTAAGTGTCAGTGAGCAGGTCACATTGCTCGCAGAACTGATGGCCGATGGGGCCGAAAGGTTCCGGATTGGCGACCGTGTACCGGAAGACGTAGCGTTGGAAGGCCTCCTACAAGGTGAACCAATGACCTTGTGAAGGCCGCAGGTATCCGCTGGATGCGGGAAGCACAGATCGGGTTAAAGTAGCGGTGCTTGGAGCCCTATGTCCAGCAGTGGACGTCTTTCGGCTGAAATGATGACTAACTGCGGTTCATGATCCCATATAAAAAAAAAACTCATCAAATTAATTTATTTGTTGTTTGATCATGTTTAAATATCAATACCCATCACTTCTGCGGAGTCTCGCTAGATAATTTAATTTCACCCTGTAGATGTAGGTTACTCTTGCTTATTTAATTTCAACCTGTGGATGTAGGTTACTCTTGCTTATTTAATTTCACCCTGTAGATAAAGGTTACTCTTGCTTATTTAATTTCACCCTGTAGCTGTACGTTACTATTGCTTATTTAATTTCAACCTGTGGATGTAGGTTACTCTTGGTTATTTAATTTCACCCTGTAGATAAAGGTTACTATTGCTTATTTAATTTCACCCTGTAGCTGTACGTTACTATTGCTTATTTAATTTCAACCTGTGGATGTAGGTTACTCTTGTTTATTTAATTTCACCCTGTAGATAAAGGTTACTATTGCTTATTTAATTTCACCCTGTAGCTGTACGTTACTATTGCTTATTTAATTTCAACCTGTGGATGTAGGTTACTCTTGCTTATTTAATTTCACCCTGTAGATAAAGGTTACTATTGCTTATTTAATTTCACCCTGTAGCTGTACGTTACTATTGCTTATTTAATTTCAACCTGTGGATGTAGGTTACTCTTGCTTATTTAATTTCACTCTGTAGATAAAGGTTACTATTGCTTATTTAATTTCACCCTGTAGCTGTACGTTACTATTGCTTATTTAATTTCAACATGTGGATGTAGGTTACTCTTACTTATTTAATTTCACCCCGTAGAGTAGACGTCGAATACTCTTGCTTATTTTTTTCTAGCTATTGTAAATTGAATGTCACAGTATTTTACATACACTAATGAAACCATTTTTATCAACCGACAATTTAAACTGCTCGCATTGACCATAATATCGTGCGCTTACACAATCGGCCCGCTTCATACAAATCTAATGCAACAAACTACTTCTCTTCCCGCTGGCTATTAGTTGAATGGCTCTGACATTAATTTTTACCAGTACACAAGAGTTCACACTTTTGTACAGTTTTATTTTGTGTGAACATTTCACACGTTTTTGGATAGGTCAGCAAAACGTTGTGGAGTGAAAATTTTTTAAAGGTTTGTACGGTGATAGAATAAATATTTTAGTTAAACTGCGGAAATGTCAAGGGTTTTTTTTTTTTTTTTTTGGGTGGGAAATCATCAAATAACTTCTCCCGCTCTGGGCGGGCGGAGGACACGGCGGTGCTCCGCCCAAGCTGGGCAGACCTCCACCGTATGCTCCACCGTGTCCTCCGGGCGATCTACACAGTGGTGACACCCGGGCGTTTCCTCCCGCTTAATCCTAAATAGGAACCTCCCGAAACATCCATGTCCGGTGAGGACCTGCGTCAGGCGGAAGGTGAGGACGCCGTGGCGCCTCTCCAGCCACTCCTCAAAGAGGGGACTTATCGCCACAATTGTGGCGTGCCCAGCGCTGGGTTGCGACAATCGCACTCTCCATGTCGCCATGAGATCCCTCCGGAGCTCCGTCCGCTGTGCCGCAATTTCTTGCGGCAGCGGAGTTATGCCCCGGAGTTTCGCCTCTTCGCGCCACACCCAAATGTGCGCGAGGACTTTCGCCTCCAGATCCCATGGCGGCAATCCGGCAAGGAGGCTCGCCGCCTCACGGGAGACCGTGCGGTATCCCCGTACCATCCTGATGGCCATGACCCTTTGGGACGCGTTCAACCGCTGCGCTGGCCGCAGCCTCAGAGAACGCGCCCACACCGGTGCCCCGTAAAGGGCCATGGACCGCACGATCCCCGCGTAGAGCCTCCGGCAGGAGGCGTTTGGACCCCCTAGATTGGGCAGGAGCCGCTTCAAAGCAGCCCCGGCCCGCTCCAGTCTGGGAGCCAAACGTCGAAAATGCTCCACGAAGTTCCACCGGCTATCGAGGACGAGTCCCAGGTACTTCATCGTCGACTCGACGCCGATGTGAACCCCTCCCGCCGTTATCTGGGAACCCGACAGTGGCGCGTTCCGAGGACCATAAAAACACATGGCCTCGGCCTTGTGCAATGCCACCTCGAGTCCCAATTGCCGGATCCTATCGACGATTGTCGCAACCCCACGTGCCGCCAGTTCGGCCGCCGCCTGATGCGAACTCCCTTG
Source organism: Tiliacea citrago (assembly GCA_963921375.1). Lineage (NCBI taxonomy): Eukaryota > Metazoa > Arthropoda > Insecta > Lepidoptera > Noctuidae > Tiliacea > Tiliacea citrago. Next base: position 26,545,669 of record OY992787.1, on the reverse strand, counting down.
TGCCAGGACTAGCGTGTCGTCAGCGTAGCAGACTACGCTGACGCCACTAGGGAGGTCGGCGCGCAGCACCCAGTCGTACCCGATGTCCCACAGATGCGGCCCCAGGACCGATCCCTGTGGGACACCGCACGACATCTCTCGCCGGTTCCACTCTCCGTGGTGACCGGGGTAGATGACGGCCCTGTCCGTCAAATAGGCCTCGACCACACGACAGAGGTAGGTCGGCATCCGGTGATACCGAAGTGCCTCCCTAATGCAACTCCAGGGCAAGGTATTGAAGGCATTGGCGATGTCAAGAGACACCGCCAAGACGACCCCCGTCGTGAGGGCTCGAACGCGCATGATGGCATCCACCGTAGAGCGCCCCTTACGGAAACCAAACTGGCTCTCCGCCAAATCCGGCCCCACCCGCACCAGCCGCCCGACAAGGCGGTCTGCAATTACTCTTTCAAAGAGCTTGCCCACCTCGTCGAGCAGCACGATGGGCCGGTAAAATGTCAAGTAAGGTCAAGGTAAAATGTCAAAATGGTAAAATGTCAAAATGGTAAAATGTCAAGGGTACCAATGTCAATTGTTTTGTAAATGGATATAGTTTCAGTGATGGCAGTTTAAATTATTTTTATTTAATTTTATTATTAACCGATTTCTTAAAAAAGGAGGAGGTTCTGATATTGTCTGTTTAAATATTTTTTTTTCTAAATTATACGTTCATCGATATTTTTTGTCAGTTGTGGACCGACTTTGAAAATTCATTTCATTTCATTTATTTATTTACACACATACAGGGTGGATTTTTGAGATGGGGCAGTAAGGGCAGCTATCTTAACCGTTGTAGCTACAAGAAAACGGTCTTAAGAGACAGTCCTTAACTTTTTGAGAAGTTTTGATCTTCATTCACAGACATTGAAAAAAATGTACAGTCAGCAGGAAAATAGGAAATATTCACAAAAACATTTTTTTATGCCAGTCGATCCTGTTTTTATAAGGATCAAAAACCTCTATTCGACCAACTGAGGTTTAAGTACTAGAAAAGTCATACATCGCAAAAAAAATCCCATACATTTCGTAGGAAATGAGTCTCCAACTCGGCGGGAAGCACAGAATCAGTCGAGGTGGCGGTACTTGGGGGAGGCCTATGTACAACAGTGGACGTCTTTCGGCTGAAATGATGATGAATGATGAGACTCCAACTTAGATTTTTATGATGGATAGATGGACCGCTATAATGAAGACTGGCCAAAAATAAACAACATATTAAACTTCGAATTTCGAACGAATACGCTTCATAATTTAGTTCGCTTTGAAAAAAAAAATCTAGATAGTTTGTTGCTTGTAATTTCTGAAATTCAGCGCAACAGCCGCCATACCCTTTCTTATTTCAACTGACAATTCGCAAGGCAGTGGATACAAACATAATTATGGTCCTATACCATGACCACCAGCAGTCCTGGGGACTAAGTCTGCTATGTTCAATGATTGGTAATTATGACGACCATACCAAGGCAACGCCATGACCATTATGCCAATAGTTTGTAACCTCTTAATTCATAATGGCGTGACAGTGGTCCATAGGGAAGTCAAAATAATAGGAGCTTGTCAGTACGAAATTACCAAATACAGAAAAAAAATCCAATGGAGTATCAGTGGCACGTCATTGGAAAATCATAAAGACGCCTTTCATTAGGAGATTAGCAAAACTGTCAAACTCTACAATTACGGTGCCAATGATCGGCCACTCGGACACAACTGCGTTGGCAGACTTGGCCCCCTGATCTCACGCCTCTTGATTTTTTATAAGTGGCGCTATTTAAAAACAAATCTTTATAAAAAGAAATAGACAGTGTTCAGGAACTCAAAGATTTACTTACCACGATTCTCTATGGAATTAGTCCTAACATATTATCAGCTGCTACCTGCACTGTAGTAAAGAGAGTAGGTAAACCTATGCCTACGTCAAAACGGCTAACGTTTTGAACACGTCGTATTTTAGAGCTCAAAAGTAAAATTTCTAGGAGAGTCTAAATGTAAAGTTTCAAGTTTTTAATTTTAAGGTGAAATAATACCCAAAGTAGAAGTTACTATTTTTTATTTATTTTTCGATCAGTCTTTTTTGTAGCGGCCAGTTTATCGATGGTAAAAATGTAAGTTGGAGTCTCATTTCCTACGAAATGTAAGGGATAAGTTTGTATGCGATTTATGACTTTTCTAGTACTCAACCTCAATTAGTCCAATAGAGGCTTTTGATCCCTATATTAAAGAGGATCAATTGGCATAAAAAAAAAGTTTTTCCGAAAATTGCCCATTTTCCTGCTGACTAGATATTTTTTTCAAAATCTGTGAATATAGAAGAAAAGTTTTCCTGTAGCTACAACGGTTAAGGTAGCTGCCCTTACCTAAAAATCCAGCCTGTATAAACAGACAACAAGAAAGGAACGGAAAAATACGTACAAACACCTGATACGTACGTTCATCTGGTAGAGGAAGCTCGTGCCCATATAAATTATATTAACTTTGCTTGGGACTTTTTTGAGTTAGCTTCAATAATACATATTTTACCCACTTAGTCTGTGTGGATGATGTTATAATAACTTCCTGTCACTGTTATTTACCTAACAGGTAGTGGTATTCGAATTTGTGTAAAACAAACGAAAATACAAAACCAAAGACACTGACTTCCGTAATTAAAGTTTGATATTTTTCACTTTGTAGTGTTTTGTTTTTGTAAAATTGTTTTATCACTTTACACTCTACACCTAGTTACATCAAACAGGCAAACGATGTAAGTGCTGTGCACACCCTTAAGTGACAAGTTCGGTTCTTGTGATAAGCATAAGCTCTCTGTTAATTCTTTGTGAACTAGTTGTTGGAGTGCCATAGTAAATAAATTTAAACTTCAATTAAAATCATTGATGCAGACACAACAAGTCTCTTTACCAAGTTTAAAAGATAGTGATGATATATGTATTGTTTATTAGTAAGTAATTACTGCGTTAACATTCTTTAGGAAATGCAATTTTATGGATCACAAGATTGCATAATAAGCAATAAAATAAAAAACCGGCCAAGTGCGTGTCGGACCACGTACAATGAAGGGTTCCGTAGTTGGGATGAATTTATTAGAAAAACAAACCTAACATTGTAGTTGAAAAACATGTTCTCCCATACATCAAAATACGTCACGGTCAATTCTCCAACTGTAAATGTAAGTTGGTCGACTATTACTCCTTACTTGTAAAGCCTACTTAGCTGTGATAGTTTTCCTTTTAATTTCGTTATGTATACTACTGCCATGAGTTTTTTCACATATCCATAAACAACTATTTAGCTGGCAGGGGGACACTTGATAGGACACTTGACTCTAACAAAAATAGCACTTTAAAGCTTAAATATAATAATAGATACATACATACATAACATCACGCCTGTAATCCCCGAATGGTTAGGCAGAGATGTATCTATAGTACACCCACATTTAATAATAATTATAATGTATTTATTTAACAGACAAGAAGATCCAATTACAATACAAAACTAAAATACAGTTCTAGATGTTAGTAAACAATTAAACTTATTTGCTTGTACTTAAATTCTAATACCGACAGGGTCGTGCTTATCCGATAACAACAATAACCTTCAGGAGACTGTTGCTACTGTCCCGCAATCAGGTGAGAAGAGATGTATTTTTTTTTTGCCTGAGACGCTATCTACTCTGGCTCGAGCAAACATTGCAGATGCCCAGCGCCCAAAAAGCGTTGTTGTATTACTAATATATAATACATATATAATTATGTATAACACGCAATGCAAAGGCGGCACGTTTAGTACAGCTGATCCATAGAGCGCTTGAGTACATGGATGTGCAGTATGCTTTAAAAAGCGTGATTTTGACCGCATCTGAGCACCCTGCGTTCCCGCTCAACTTCGGCATCGCCTTTAAGGTCGTCAGCAATGACATGTCCAAGGTAATTGAACTGGTGTACCAGACGAATCGAGACGTCGTTAATTTTAACTGGTCGTACATTTTCTGGACATTCTTGCCAACAGCCTTATTTATGCGAACGAGTTATTGTTAAGTTCCGATTATTTACATAATAAAGTAACCCATGGCTGGCAGCGTAGTCCTCACATATGTTAACCAATTTTTGGTGTGCACTGACCGAGGGAGCTCTGTATATAATATTACGCATACGGATCCCTGAATCGAAAAATGGTTTTCACAGACCCGCATTATTTTTGAACGGCCTATCCAACTATACCCCACACCATAAGATAGACGAGAAATAGAATATCATCCCCACTTTACAGGCAAGGGAGGTACCTACCCTAAAATATATGTTTTCAAGATTTTATTTTACCACTTTGTCGGTGTGAATATTATGTACTTATCTGAGTATATCTAGTACTAAGAGTCTCTGAGCCGGGAACAGACGGACGGACATGGCGAAACTATAAGGGTTTCTTGTTGACTACGGAACCCTTAAAGCAGTTGAAACACAACTTGATTCCAGAGAATAAGTGTCAAATGTGTCACATGTGTAAAACTATCACTAAACTCGTCCCACACAAACATAAACTACTTACAAATAAGTTTATCCATAAAAATGTAGTAACATTAGCAACAAACACCAGCGGCAGCGGGAAGACATGATATACTGTCGGAAACAGTCTTTGGCAAGGCCTACCTCCATTATGCATGTAGCTGGCAATCTTGGCAAAATTGTGTCATTATGCCAAATACCCTGTACTCGGAAAATTTAAAGTTGGGAATATTTTTAGTTGGCAACTGCCGAGATATTGTTTTTAATTTTGTAACATATGGCGTGTAGTTCCTGGTGAAAAATTGGCAGAGATACCTTTCCTGTGGATGTTTTTGACTTCGTTTCAACGTCAGTTATTCGCGTAGGTGAAAGCAATAAAGACTAATGTACCGATAGGCAATAGATCTTTTTAATATTTAATAAATGTTATTTTTTTATGAATTGTGGAGCTTTTTTGAAAGTCGGTCGTTGGTCGTGAACAGACGTGTCGAGAGCCGTCTCCGTCAAATTTACAAATATATTTTTTTACTCTGCGTCTACTACAGCGAGACACATGTTGCGGGTCTGCGCCTCGTGTCGGGCATCGAAATAGTTTTCAGTGTTCATTTTGCTGTGACTTCGTCGAAAAAAAAAAAGCCGTTTGAGCTGTGCAAAGGTAGCATGGACTAGGTCTATGCGCGCTCCTGATCTCAGGCGAGCAAACCTGTGCATACGAGGGGCTAATTGCGCCTGCTGAATGATCCTTACCCCCTTCCAAGCTAATCTGGTGAGATCTTTCCATTATATTAGGGATCTGCTGAAGTGTAACGCTTAACCTATAATACGTGTGTGTCAATTATAATAATAGGTATTATGTGCAGTGCAGTGCCTATACAACGTTTCACTAATTGCACTTATATAGTAACTAACAATTATGTTATCTTTTATGTATAACTTAACTTATATCAAATGCCTTATATCTTATAAAAGGTACCTAATTACTTATCTGCACAACAATCTGCAAACCATTTTCCTAAGACAACTCCTGAAAAAGAACTGCATAAGTAACTTGGTAAATTTACCTGTTATTTCCTGACTTCTGATAACAGTAGGCAATTGGTTAAGAAGGTATGGTACTCTTTTATCAAGCGTTCGGTCGCCAAAATAATTCCTTATTCTAGGTACATCAAATTTATCTGCTGATACCATCCTAATTGCGTGGTTATGGGTGACTAGCGAGTGACGCCCTCAGCTGCCATGACTGTTAACCAGAAGTAGGTATTTATGTTTTGAGCTTCTCGCACCTACTTTTAAATACTCAATTAACCAAGTTCTACACTAATCTAAACCACTAAATTAAAAAACCACCAATAAATATAAACAAATCTTCACAATTTATTGCTTTAATTAACTTTAACAACATAAGACCGAGTATTAGAACAATGACGATTAATATGTCTTAATTAAAGTTATTTTTTGCGGTTCATTAAGTTTTAACGAAGCTGTGGTGAAACACGACTCCTATTAAAATTTGCGCGTCTTCGTACTAAGTTTATTACCAAGTTGGGGTGATTAGAAAATCATTTTGGAGTAATTTTTCTTCGAAATTATGTTCAGTGCGATTGTATAAGTACTGAAATTATGCATTATGTATAATAATATGGATTCCCAGGTCGGTCAAAGTGTCATTGGGTTTTTCTGCCTGGAATTTCTCAGTAGCAGCCCGGAGTCTAGATTTATGCCCGATTGATGGCAATAGGCTCGCCCCTTATTACATGGGAGTTAAACATAACTGGCGAAATGTGGGTGTACTATAAGTACATCTCTGCCTAACCCTGCGGGGAAACAAGGCATGATGTTATGTTGTTTATCGTATATATGGATGATTAGTGTGAATTTAAATTATTTTTAGGGTTCCGTGCTCAAAGGGTGCCAACGATACCCTATTACTAAGGCTCCGCTGTCCATCCGTCCGTCTGTCACAGGGCTGTATCTTTTGAATCGTAATAGGTAGACACTTGACATTTTCACAAAGGAATGTACTAGTATGGCTGGTATAAGAACAAATAATAAAAACAAAATAAACTTAAAGAAACATGTTTTTTCGTCGTTTTTGAACATATTATTAAATATATTGATACGCGACCCTTCGTCTGCGTGTCCGAATTACAATTGGCTGCTTTTTTAAACCTTTTAAAATCTCTGGGCATCATTTTAGAATAATTCCTCATGGATTTATTCGTCAATTTATTTTTCTTTTGATTTTATATTGGATATTTACTTTATTTAATCAACAGGCAATATTGTTCTCCCAAACTGAAAGACTTCCACAGCAAGTGGTATAGTGAGCAGCAAAGCAGCAACGATTTTCTCAAACTTCTTTCACACGCGGTAAATAAAGTAAAATTCAAGTTTTAAAACCTACACTTCATTCTACGGCCATATTGAAGTGCTCTTAATTCACAGTTACTGGAAAGTGGCGCAGTTATAACATAATCGCAACAGAGACGGCGCTATAAACAACGATAAATTTTCATTTGTTGCCCGCACAGCGCAACACTATATCATAATTCTACCATCCTACCATTGAACTCTAAAATATTTCCAAAGCTCACGTGAATTACCGGGTTCTGTAAAAGTGCCGTATTTCATTGCGTAAAGTTATTTATTGATAAAGTTTTCGATGCAATATGTATGAGGCTTTTGTTTTTGGGCTATGATGCCCGGTGATGGGCTTGAAGTGTATTAAAGCCTGTTTGGGTATAGATAGATTTTTTGAGCGGGCAATTTATTTTGATGGGATAAACTGTGCTACAAAAATCTAACTACTACAATGAACGGTAAAAATTCATCAGTTTGTTGACGCTAGAATTTAAAAACTCCAGCATTTGTTTACAAATACATACAGTCTCTTCCAAATTAAAAAAAAAAACAAATCTTTCTATTCAACCAGTATCAACCTCTACTACACAACATAAATTCATCGGATCTTCTTGACACATAAGAACCTATAAATTCTTATCATCCAGCATTTCCACGGCTCTAAATTTCACAGTAAGTAACCGATTAAAACCTCTATTGTCGTTGTCTATCGTCCGTTCATAAAAACACATACGACGTCACTGTCTAGGCTTTCAAGTTCAACGAAAAGTATTTTTAAACTTCGACTTCGAATTTTAAAAACAATAGTATCTCCTAAAATTAGAAATCAATTTTACGACAATATAAATGGCCTCTTTAAACACTGTAATGTCTTACCAGTTCATATACAAAAAAAAAATTGTTATTGAAAGAACAATTTTTCATGAATCCTTAAGAACCAAAATCGAGTCTATTCTCAGAAACTGCCTGAGTGCGTACCCTGTATGCACTCGGGCATTTTCTGAGAATAGGCTCCGTACACCACGCGCCAACAATACGTATGGCGAGCGAACTACCGGTTATATTATCCCGAGACTTATTAACAGTCTACCCTCAGAAATAACAAAAAGTATTACACATAAAAATATCAAATGTAAACTTAAGCAATATTACTTAAGTATTATGTAGGAATGAACTATTTAAAACCTAAAGATGTTATTAATTGTATCAACAATAACGCGTACATATAAAATATTAATTGTATAGTTTGATATTGAGATAGACTCATGATAGCACAAGTTTAAACCTTAGTGGTTTTTTTTGGTTGCTATTTAATACGTAATCCTGTGTTCCTTTGTATAAATGATAATAAATTTAAAAATATATATATATAGTCAATCCAGCACGGCTTCTTACTCGTAAAATACTTTCTATTAATAAGTACACTGAGCACAGATTTCACCAATGAAACTGAACGCGATCAGCACATTTAAACTGCGTTCAATACCTATCAGTGTCATCTGACAGCTCTTGAACGCAGTTTAGATGTGCTGATCGCGTTCAGTTTCATTGGTGAATTAGCCCTTAACCTATAATATAGCTCCCTCGTTGGTCTTAGTGGTCGCAAGCGCTAGTACTGCTGAGCATGAGATCCTGGGTTCGATTCCCGGGTCAGGCAAAGTGATATAGGGTTTGTCTATCTGGAATTCCTCAGTAGCAACCCGGAGTTTCGATTTGTGCCCGGTTGATGGCAATAGGCTCGCCCCCTATTACATGGGACTTAAATATAACTGGCAAAATGTGGGTGTACTATAGGTACACGGTACACACTTCGGGGAAACAAGGCGTGATGTTATGGTAGGTAGAAAGAGGGATACAGCCAGAATAAAGATGGTGTCTCATTTACCTATTTAAATTATTTGAAAGAGTTACTACCAACAATAAATGCAGTAGTAGGTATATGTATCGACAACAGGTATCGTGGAAAAAAAACGCAAGAGATAAAGATTAAACTGTTTATTTTGCTTTCATCGGCACACCTTTGAAACCACAACACAGACCATGCTTCTTGGCGTCAATCTTCAGTAACTGCTAGAGCTTTTCCGAGCTAGAACTGTCACAAATAGCTAATAATTAAAAAAACGTATTCAAATATGGGATAACGCAACGGGCGGGCCGTCGGGATTTCTAACAGGCAAAAATGGCAAAACTCCCTACCAACTTTAACCCCTTTAGGGGAAGTATTTTCAAAAGTCCTTCCGTACTGCTCACTTTGGTTACACAAAGGAACTCTTACGCAAAACTTCAAGCTTCTAGACCCAGTGGTTTAATCCGTGCATTGTCTGTCGGTGAATTACAAATTCAAATGAATTTATTTGCTAGAATGTAGGTACAAATCAAGAACTTATAAAACTATCGTGGCCCAATTATATTCTACCATTAAATATGGTGTGCAAATATGTCATAATAACATTTAATTTATTAATAAAAGGTAATTTAACAATGCGATTTAAATTATTAAGTTTCCGGAACATTAAACGACAAAATAGAAAACAAAAAGAAAAGATTATTCAAATAAAAAATGTCAAATTACAAATGTATTATAATGCAAAGTCCATACTTCTTTTAAGTCACGATTTAATAATTGTCAACATTAAATTAATTATTATAAGGTAGATATGTACTTTCAGTATTATTTAGATTGACCTTCTGCAGGATATGACATAAATTCGTTTAAATCATAAAAACAATTTTCTTTTAACCATTGTGTCAACTTTTTATTGAACATTGTCAAAGTTAAATCTTTGAAGGCGTCTGGTAATTTATTATACACCTTAATAGCCGTTAAAAAAGAGTTCCTTTTGTACAGTCCGAGCCTACATTGTGGTACGCAGAGCATATGTTTATGCTTATTTTTGCTCCTAGGAGCTACATTTCTTTTACTTACATCTTTATGCTTCTTGAAATATTCCTGAGTTCTTTGTACAAATAGGCATAATTCTTTAATGTACATGCACGGTAAAGGCAAAATATTATACTTTTTGAACAAGGGCTTACAGCTATCGGTGTACCAGGCTCCGCAGATTGCACGCACACATTTTTTTTGTACTCTAAACGCCCTTATGATTTCCACCGAATTGCCCCCCATAGTCCATATGCGAGTACTGACGAAACGTATCGGTGATATGCGCAAAGAGCAGCTTCTGTTGACACTGTGACTCTTACTCTTTTTAATGCATAGACAAATCGATCGAGCTTTTCACAAATGTGGTCGACATGTTTCTTCCAGTCACAATTTTGATCCAACTGTATGCCCAGAAATGTAGTGCTTGCTACTCGTTCTATATTAGTGTCGTTATATTTGATATTTAGCAGCAATGGTTTCCCTTTATTCGTTCGGAATACATATAGCATAACATACATAAACGGGCAGAGGTGTACCTATAGTACCTACACCCTCATTTCGCCAGTTATGTTTAAGTCCCATTAATCGTGGGCAAGCCGTCAAAAGAATCCAGACTCGCAATTATTTTTAATATTTTAGCAAAATCACATTGCTATTATTACCAACTCAATAAACCCCAGAAAGAAAAATGGTAAGGTGCCATTTTTCTTCCAACCCATAAGAGTTGATGACTCGGTAACCTAAAGTATAGACCATATATTCGCTCCTATCGTCAATCGTAAAACTTACCCTAGCACTAACATAACTTATAGGGGACTTGGATACTTCATGATCGGTCAAATAAAAACCAATTACCTACGTAAACGCCGAGGTCAATATTACCTGGGTAGGTAAAATATCTTCGATCCATCGACGGAGAAACTGCCCCTGAAATTATGATTTGCATTATAATATACACGTCAATGTACGAATCATTGAGCTATAGTGAATTAATTTTGTAGAGAAAAATAGCATTTTTTTGCATAATATACTTAAAAGTGAAATCAGATTATGAAAAAAAATCCTCCGAGGCGATGTTGACTTGCTGATTTGATTTTTTTTTCAATACAGTACGAGTTATTCTCCTGTACCTCAAGAAACGATAAAGAAGCTGAGTTATATTTCCTTGTTTACTAAATAACAGACATATCCTGGCATGATAGTATCAACTTCTATAACTTTTTATGTCAGGTATAGTTTTTACTGCGCACTTCCCTTTCGTAATTCAGGACTGTGAATTGACCTCACTTCGCGTTGAATTGCTTCAACCGGAACATATCTTTGACATAAATTTGGTAATTCACAAACTGTGTAAGGGGGGGAACAAACAATTTTATTAGCTTAGATAACACAAAATGCGGAACAGGCAGGACCTACAGAAGGTTCACTCCGATCGAAATGAATTGTAACGAAAGTGATGCTCCTACCTTCTATGTGCTGGTTTCAGATTTTGTTCCACTTGATGTAAGACTTATAGGTCATTTTGGTAAATGATAGGATATACCACTAGTCCGGGTCACTCAAGCCTTTGGGATATTCTCGGGTTATGCTAAATAAACTTTCTGTTTAATTTATTTGACATGCCCAACATGTAAGTTAGGCGTTGTAAAGTGAGGGGCCGTTGTCGGCTCGCAAGTAGCTTTTTACAGCCAATAACAGCGCTAATAACTTTGTCAGTAAAATGGTTTTACGTGATACGAACGATCCTACGTACGGATGAATTTGATGGGGATCAGTCAGTAGGTACGGAGGTACCTACAGGTTTTATTTGTTACTCTAATTCAATGGTAGGACTTTTCTATTTATTTGTTTATATACTTTGTTAATAAGTTCGATCGTAAAATACATCGTTTTCTCTTGATGGTTCCTTAATTTATCTGTGTCGTGTTCGTTTATGTGGAATCAACAAAAGATAAATATACTTTTATGACGGCGCAGCAAGTGGCGCCACCGCCGTCTGTTACTGGACTCACCGAAAAGGTCAGATAAGAGTGACACTGGCTGCTGACAGTCACTCTAGCAGAGCGTCGCTTGCTTTAGTTATTGTTCTAAGGTCACATTGATGGTTGCGTGACGGCAGTCTCCTGATGAGAGATGATGTCAGGAAGCCGGTGTCTTACCACGTCTACGACGAGATTATATTGAAGCTGTTGAGCCAATACGATGGTAAAGGCTATCCTGCGACGTTATATATGTATATGACGGTAGGCAAACTTCTTTTATCTTCTGCAAAAGGCTTTCTTTTTAACTTGTGGTGTAGTCAAGCCTTTGACATCGTTCGTCTTAGTGCATCTTATGTTAAAAAGTGATGAATAATGCAATGATCCTGATGAATTCTTTCTTGCCTGCATACCAAACACTTTTAAGGACTGTACTTAATACTACCTAAATAATTAAGGGAGGGGCTCGTGGCTAATAATAACAGCCACACGGGTCGATTGAAGGTTAAGCTACGTTTCCCGCGGTCAGTTCGAGGATGGGTGACCATTCATTACATATTGAGACCCCTCCGTGTCTCGAAAAGCACCTTCCGTTGGTCCCGGATGTCATTGGTAGATCTTATGACAAGCAAGACAAGCTCAAAAGTCTGACAACCAGTCTTACCAAGGGGAATCGTGTTACCCAGTAACTCCGTTGTGGAGGTCAGATAGGCAGTCCATTCATGTAAAATACTGCTATTTAGCTGCATCCAGTTAAGACTGGAAACCGATCCCAACAGATTGATTGATTTACAGATAACATGAAAATGCTCTGCGAAATCAGTGTACATACTGTCAATGCAAATATTTGTAATCGAAAACGCAACCATCCGTAAAAAAAAAACATGAATTATTCATTGAACATTCTCATGGTGTAGAATTCGCTTACTTTTTAACCTCATAAGTTCTGTTTTTTTAACAACATAGCGTACTTTTAAATAATGATAATTTACTCAATTATGTAGGGTAACTCAAACTACAAATTTTCCTTAGAAATGTACTATGATAAATTACGGGATATGTTAATTAATAAAAGGGGCCCCGTCACTTCCCATGAGTGTCGTAATAAGCCGCCAGGGGTAAACAGATTATAGCAACAACATAGATCCTAAATTCTAAGTTGGAATTACTATATTATATGCTTTTACTTTGGACTGGGTTTCAGGAGTTTTGAAAAGTTTTCTCTTGTAGATTATTTTAATGATTATGATGAATTTCCTCGACAACAACTTTTCAAGAAGTTATTGCGACCAATAGGGAATGTTCAGCAATGTTTGGCAGTGTACAGACGTGTTCGTTAGCAATATTAATCATTACTTTAATAATACTTAGTGACCTCCTTTTGCATTACTGACGTAATGCAACTGTAATTTATTCTTCTTAGTGTGTAGTTAGTGAATATGGACACGAAATAGTGAACTTGTAAAAATACAAAATGGATAACAGCGCCTTTAATCCAAGGAGACCAGTGCATGCCTCCGCCTCGCCGTCGAAGATGACGACGCAAAACCCAGCCCTTGAGTCGGTCACGGTTGATGTTATTTCAACGCCCGAGATTCAAAAATGGATGTCAGCCATCGAACAGCATTTAAATGATATTTGCTCTATTGCCGCGGAAGGCAAACTCAACTCGGAGCAGAAAATTAAAATTTCTTCCCTATGCCGTAAAGTAGGATCTGGAACTTCACAAATGGCAGTACTATATCAGTCGCTCAAGCAGAAAGCCATTCACGCATATAACGCGGTAGATGCCCTTCAAGAAAAGCGCGACCTGACGGATCATTTTTTGGAGCTCAAGCAGACGATTAAGGACTCTAGTTCTGGGGGAAATGTTTTGTTTGCCGATATGGTGAAGAAGGGAGCAAATGATTTCATTCTACCGAACAATTTAAGCTCTGTAGCCATTTATCCTAACGATAAATTAAAGTCGAGTGACGAAACAAAAGTCCTCGTGCAAGAGATCATTCGCCCAGATCAAATGAAGCTGCATGTACGTGGTGTCCGTAAGACAAAAAATGGAGGCGTTATTATTAGTACAGAGACAAAACATGACGCTGATAAACTGAAGCACGCGGTCCAGCTCTCTACATCCGGACTTACCGCTGACGAACCCAACAAGCGCAAACCTCGGATCGTGGCTGTAGGTGTGCCGACTACTTTAGCTGAAACTGAAGTCTTCAATTGCATTTACGACCAGAACGTAGCCGACAAAGTTCCAGAAATGCCTATGGAGTCCTTTTTGAGCTTGGTTAAATTAAGCCACAAATCTGGTAAGAAGGATACGTTGACCTGTAATTACATTATTGAAGTTACAGCCAATATACGTAAAGCCCTATTGTCCCAATCAAGGCTTTTTATAAATTGGACATCCTGCCTTGCCAGGGACTTCACCCTAGTTACCAGATGCTATAAATGCCAACAATTTGGTCATGCAGCAAAAACATGCAGAGAGCTGACATCTACGTGTGGTCACTGCGGTGAAGAAGGACACTCGATGTCAGAGTGCGCAAAGAAAGCTGACACACCGAAATGTGCAACTTGCTCACGCTTTAAAAAGCCCAATAACCACAAAACGGGAGATGCTGCGTGCCCTGCTAGGAAAATAGCGGAATACAGGTACACCAACTCTATCGACTATGAGGGCGCCTAGAGCGTCATAATCAATGCCAGACTTTCGTGTTTAACGCCTGCTGCTGACTCAACAAAACAATGCACTGACCTACAAACCCTCGATTTTGTTGATGTCTAAGCACATCAGTCACCCGCAGCAAAAATCGAATATACACATAGCCTCGAATATGATGTGATTGTAAAACAATTTGACTTACCGATTCTGCTGACGCAGAATCATAACATAATTATGTGTTTAACTAGGTTATAAAGTGCAAGAAACTATTTTACGCAAACTAAATAAGAAATTACGTTTATAAGACTTTTTGTTATTTTTATATTTAAGGTAAATAGTATTTAAGTAAACTAGGTACGAGTATAAGATATTGAATTAAGTAATTAAATTTTGTCATTATTTCAAGACTTATAATGTTAAATATTGTTAAGAATTTTATCGTCCTACAATTACCATAAAGTATGAGCTCATGCCGCCTGTGATACAGGTTTAACTTAGTACAGGCATAGACTATCAATAGAATACCTTTGTAAATTATTTGATTTTATGTTAATATTTTACCAATTGTAATACTGAATAAAAATATTAAATTAAAAAATAGTATATATAGTGTAGTATAGTGTGTATGTGTATTTCAATATTTATATCTGAAACTTTTATGGTGTACATAATAAAGAGTATTCTATTCTATTCTATAGTACATATTTATTTCAAAAAAGTGTGGTACATACAGTCTGTTGCACAAATATGATTTAACAATTTAGGAAAAAATCGTAAAGAGAATAAGTAACAACATAATTGAATCTGGCGTCCTAGCTAGGTTACATGGTAACCTGTATTAAGGTTCGCCAGCCCAGGTCCCCAAAGGAGTACAAAAAATTTAATAGAGACTGGTTTGGACTATATGGTGAAAACATATTTTAACTTATACTAAGTGTGTAAAAGGTAAAGTACGGCAGCCTAGGTAACTTTCCTTAATAAAATAAAGATTTTCAAAATTTTATCTGTATATTTTATAGTTAAGTAAAGTATATTTTAAGTAATCTAAAAATGTTAAACAAGCACATACGTTTCCCGGATAAAGAACCGCCAACAAAAAAAAACCAACCATTTTCCCAGACTATCCCTACACAATTTAACACAAAGGTAGCTGAATCGATGCATTTAAGACCACAAAACTCTAAAAGGAAATAGCGTTCAAAACTTTGATCAGCGGCCAAATGTAATCCGTACCTGAAAGGTCCCGGCTACACGGATCTTGGCACGAATTCTTAAACTGTCCCAAGCTATGTTAAAATGAATTCCTAGCGGAGGAGGGTTAAAGTGGGAACTCGAGGCAATACCGTCAAAAAAATCGTTCTGTTATCACGCGACGGTTTGCCGATGTTTTGGCGAAGAAAATCATTGATGATGATTCTGAAACTGTACAGGATTAAGTGAAGCCCAGCCGTTATCGAATCACATCGGTTTCAGTAGAAAAACCTAACATGAAAACTGACCCTAATGTCGTCTAGTCACTAAAATGTGCAAAATGTACCGTTATGAAAGGACACGTAATCAACAAGGACTTTTTTGCAAATACGCTTGACTGCTTTGCTTGGATTTTTTGGTGTACATACTAAAGAGTATTCTATTCTATTCTTGATATTCCGAAGATACGCAAGCATACCCCACTAAGGACGTTCGCAGGATCCGATCCAGTGTGTGGTCGAATAAAGACCACAAACTATTTATTTCAAATAGGCACTAGGCACTTTTGAACGTCAAAATTTACAATAAAGTTGATTTGATTCTAGTTGTCCCTTCCAAAAGGTAGTTTCGCATGGAGAATAATGGGCAAGAAACTCCACCGTTACTCTTTTAACAATGTTTTACAATATTTTGTTTGAGTTCATTATAATATGTGAAGACATGCACCTTGAATAAAATTACTATACCATAATAGGTAAAAAGAATTAAAAACTAAGCAATGAAAAATAACTTAATTATGAGATAGATACATGGTGCGCACAAATATTTACAAACATCGTAAAAATATGTTTTCCTAAAAATGTTAAAATAATAAGTCAGTGTGTGAGTATAGGATTTAAACCTACCACCTAAGTTCACATGTGGAAGCAATAAATATATTGAGTATTGAGTAAGTAATCACAGAATGTAAAATCAATATTATAAAAATAACAAATTATACAATTAAAATAACAACCAGTTTGATTTTGTCTAGACTGTAGATTTTCCTATGGAGCTGGACCAGCATGTTTCCAAGCATTCCTATCCTGGATATAATCCTCTAACTTCACAAATGATGCCTAAACTTTACAGTAGGAGTGAGGGAGATTGAAGACTTCCGTTGTATCCTAAACTAGTCGAATTTTAACTGAGTGATAACTTATCGTCAACCCATAGTAAAACAAACTTTCTCAATATAATGTAGTGTAGAAATGTAGCCACACGACCGCGCGGGACAGGTAGGCGCTGTGAAATTACTTAACGACAGTCCCGAAGTAGTGCGGGGAATAATTACTGTGGTGCTGGTTGCTACGTCTTATATGTTGGAGTTATATACTTGTGTGGCGTTTGTGATATTAGTTTAATTGTATTGGGAGTCATCTTTGTCGGGGTAACTTTACTACACACCTGCGTGGGTCGTAGGGGAAACTTGTTTTAAAAATCGTATTGGTGAGACATGATTCACACACAAAGGCTTTTTGGGAGTTTTAAACGGTGCGTGTGCAGTAGTTGATTCATAAATAAGGCAAAACAATTATAAAAAACTTGACTGCAAAAACATATAACTGAAAAGACAAAAACAATCATTGTCTTTAGATATGATCATTATAATCAGTTCGTCGGTATAATATAGTTTTGGTATCGTAGGCATCAAACAAAAGTTACACTATAGTTCAGGTTTATTGGTTTGTCCTCGCCTGCAATACCAAAATTCTATCGATTATAATTTTATTAGATTATAGTTTTTGTCTTTTCAGTTTGTTTATTTCAAGCTTTTTAGTTTTATTAATATTTATACAAATTTCGTTCGTTTCGTTATTTAGTTTCGGTTTCGTTTTCGTTTTCGTTTGATGCCAATATTGTTGTAATTTATTTTTAATAACCTTCCCCTCCCTTTTTGTATTGCAGATGCAATATATAAACATTATGTCACTCCTACAATTAAGATGAATCTAACGACATCTTATATGTTAAAATCCATCAAGCCGTTTAGGCGACAGAGCCAGCCAATGAAATAGACATACATACATACATACTCTCAAAAAACTACCCTCCTTCTGGGGCAGTCGGGGTAAAAATAACATTGTAATTGACAATATAGAAGAAGAATAATAATAGGGATAACCAGGATTTCTTTGGCTACTTTATCCGTTATAGAGTTCTATAAAGCGGCCGAAAAAATCCCAGCAGTAGAGCCAAGGATTGTATTACAAGGGAATGAATGATGCATGATTATGATCCTACAGCTTTTTCCCATCACTATCAGCTTCTGAAAGTGCTTCAGGAATTCTTAATTCCACCCGAGTCACTACCATTATTCAGTACACACTACGCAGCCTTAATTAAGACAAAACAAAATAATCAACAACAGTACCTATCCTCTTACAAATGAAACCGGAAGTTTGTTTAAAAAACATTCTCATTAGCAATTGCTATCACGCAACGATATCTCGGCAAACTTTAATTAAATATAGTCATTAAAAATATTTATAACACCCAACGGTAACTGGTCTTGCATTTTTATGGGTTTTTAAAAGATACGTCAGATAGCAAGAACGGCAGGCCGATAAATAAGGCCTGTGTTGGTAATTAAGACTTGCACGTGTATAATTTTATGCACGAAAAGTCTTCTTGCAAAATTAAGTATTTTGCTGCTTTTCAGGGTTCCGTACCCAAAGGGTGCCAACGGGACCCTAGTACTAAGGCTCCGCTGTCCGTCCGTCTACCACGGGGCTGTATCTGTTGAACCGTAATACCTATACCGTTATAGATATCCACAGAGTGTGTACTACTATGACCGCTATAACAACAAAATTATAAAAAAATAATAAAGTCTCTTGTTATTATGCACACCATCAAAATTACAGATATAAATGTAGAAATTGTACATAGGGTGACATAATGGACGGTCTCATCTTAAAAGAAAGAACAAGCATCACCTTTGTACGTATTTTTCTGTTCCTTTCTTCTTGTATGTTTATATTTAAGTGTGTACATAAATAAATAAGAAATCTTTAAAAGAAGCGAGCGATAAAACTAAATTTAAAGAGCGACCCCCTTAAATTTTTAACTATAATACATTTTTCCCCATACAAGACATGTGCTTTTTTCGGCATTTTTTTGAAAATATTGTTAAAAATTGTACGGTGGTACCCTTCGTGTGCGAATCCGACTCGCACTTGGCTGCTTTTTACATTAGTTGTGGGACGAAAATAGTAATGAGAAGTTCTAACACCATACAATTGCAGCCGTCAACCAGTATTTCTGTGCAGCTGGTGGAATTACAGACAATACGAAGCATAAGGTTGGCAAAACCTTGAAAAGTGATTACTACATTGTAACCATTTATCAAGGTTCATCTTGGCAAGAGATGCTAGATTCAAACAACTCAAATTCATGAATTGTTAAATCGAAAGCATTTGTTATTGCTACTGTGTTACAGAATAAGGATGTTGCGCAGATGGTAGGTGATAATCAGAAGGTACACGTTTCACGTACGGTTAAACCTAACCAATTCTACTCGTCAGTTAAAGACATTATACACCTGTCATGTAATAGATGACAGCTAGATTACTAAGTCCTATCAAACATAGGTAAAAATACATTAGGTAATAGGTACCATAACTGCAACTCACACGGTTTACACCGCATCGTAAACTGACAATGTAACGGATTTGAGCAGCCAATGTGACGTCACACCGATATTGTTTTATGACGCCAATGGTAGCGTTCTCAGCCATTTGCAGGTGATGTTGAAAGCTTTTAGATGTATATCAGTCTTGTGTAATGTTCTTTATAGCTTGTGCTTTGTTGTGTTTATATTGTAGACAAAAGTTATGCATACAATAAAGGATACTATATGGGAAGTTAGGTAGGATTTTGGTAAAATGAGTCTTTGGTGAACTGGACCCACTCGAAATGGACCAGCGGGATCACTCAACCCAATCACATTTCGAAAAGGTCGACTGGACCCACTGCCTAATTTCATTATTGGTACAGTCACGGAGTAAAGCCGGATCTTTTAGTGTTATTTTTATGACTTAAAATATACCAATATTATTTAATAGGTCGCAAGCAGTAGTACTCAATAACTACATGTCTGGATGGGTATATGTGCCTAGCGGAGTGCCCCAGGGTTCATTGCTCGGTCCGTTCTTATTTGTGGTCTATGTAAACAATATCGATCAGTGTCTGCATATATTATTATGCTTCGCCGATGACATGAAAATCTTTTCCGAGATCTCATCTCTCGAAGATGGGTTAATACTTCAAGCTGACTTACGTTGTCTAGAAGAGTATTGTCAGGCTAACAAACTGGATCTAAATCCATTAAAGTGCTATGTTATCACTTACACTAAGAAACGTGCAGTCCAAGCTACCTGCTGTTTGGCTCTATCGGGCCAAACCTTGCCGAGGTGTGATACTATTCGTGACTTGGGCATCCACCAAGATAGTAAGTTAGTTTTGGACACACACATTGACGCCATCGTCAAAAAGCCTCTAAACTGCTTGGGTTTATAATGCGTCTCTCTAAATGCTTTTTAGTTGCTAAAACACTAAAAATATTGTACTGCACTTATGTTAGAAGTCAGCTAGAGTCTGCATCTCAGATTTGGAACCCACGTTATCATCAGTACATCGACTGCATCGAAAATATCCAAAGACGCCTTATTAAATATCTTTGTTACCATCAAGAGATTCCATACCATTCAATCGATTATCTCCGACTCTGTAAGAAGTACCATCTGTTGCCACTTGAAGATAGACGTAGGATTGCTGCCTGTCTGTTTCTGTTAAAGATATTTAACAATAATATTGACAGTCCCGTGCTATTATCAATGTTTTATTTTAATGTGCCAAATAAATCATTCCGCCCTTATTTGTACTTCATACCTCTACTAATTACTGACAGAATAGTTATATTGTGCGTGCAAGCAAGTAATTCAATGAAATATGTAAGCAGCATGACTTGAATCCCTTTGCGACTAGTGTGACTTCAGCTAGAAGCTTAAGCCTTAATTTTTTTAAATAGTTACTTAAAAAAAACCATAAGTTTCGATTATTACCTTCTCATTTTATATATTTTTTAAATTTAATTTATTCTCCTTATAATGTAAACCAAATGGTTTTAGACAAATATGTAACCTCTTAAACAACACAATGTATTACGTATAACTGTTATATGCTCACATTATAAATTTCAACAGTCTAATTCTACACGCGAAGACTTGTAATTGGCTTCCTGTTGACTATGGTTTCCTTTTTATTAAGTTTTTAAGCTGCAAGTCTTCCATGTTTTAATAAAAAACCGGCCAAGTGCGATTTTGACTCGCGTACAAAGGGTTCCGTACCATTATCTATAAAAACGGCAAAAAAATCACGTTTGTTGTATGAGAGCCCCCTTAAATATTTATGTTATTCTGGTTTTTAGTATTTGTTGCTATAGCGGCAATAGAAATACATCATCTGTGAAAATTTCAACTGTCTAACTATCACGGTTCATGTGATACAGCCTGGTGACAGACGGACAGACAGACAGACAGACCGAAAGATAGACAGACGGCGGAGCCTTAGTAATAGGGTTCCCATTTTACCCTTTGGGTACGGAACCCTAATAAATAAATTAATTAGGTATTTACACTTCTGAGAAGAAAGGTCGAAACAAACTCAGAGGCCACACTCTCTTTTATTTTAACGTCCAGACATAATCTTGGGCAGATCCCAAGTCAGATCAGGTCCAGTCTGTGCACGCATTTGTCAGTAGTCGTTCAGCTCAACTCAGAACATAAGGAGCTCAACGATTCAACGAACAATACTAACGTAAAGACATTTGGGTAAAATTACTCTAACTGCCAAACCTAATGAAAATTAATTGAGAAAGAAAAAAACAATGACCCACGTAGTCTTCACATTTACAATAATTAAAATAATATAATACTTTACAAGGTAAATATTATGTCTGTAATTTTAAATATAAGTTTTTTAATATAAGTTTTTTTAAATTGTACTTATTTTTTCTGTGTTATATTTGAGTATTACATAAACTTAGTTAAATATTCTCATTATAAAAAGGTTTGTGTTGATTTTACTTACATATACCTAATTTAAAAAGATTATATTTTGATTAACCAATTTTGCGCTCGACTGTATCCACTGGTAGCTTTAAACAATAGATATTATTTTAAGTTTAAATGTGAGTCCAGTTAACCAATAAAAATACAGAAAATAAATTATGTGATCAAGTGGACCCGCGGGTCCAGTAGCGAGCGGGTCCAGCTCACCGAAGACTCGACGTTACAGATATCTATGGCCGAACCAAAAAAAATACTTCAAATGCCCACTATTTTTCTAAAAAGATAATAAGGGCAATGAATGCATTGTAACTTTTGCGAGTTTGTCAACTGGCTAGGAAGAAAATTAAACACCCTTTAGGTAGTAAAAATTAGAAGAATGTTGTGTGACTGCCTTTCCAAGATACACTTGTGGTGGTCACCTTAGATGCGACCATAATTATGTAGAGGACGCTTAAGGACAATTAAAACCGTGTCAAAAAACCTGTCGATTCACACAAATCAACCTCCCCACAATAAAACTAACGACAACACGAACCGAACATTTAACAGCTAATCCAACGTTTATCTAACACAACCAGTATTTATCCGAACACTGCAACACATCACTCGTTGGTTGCAGCAACCATTACATCGCCCGACACGCGATTAATCTCGGGAACCATCTACATCGGTGACTGAGCGGCAACCGATTGTGTGTGCAACCGACTATTTATCGTGGAGTATAATGAGACCGAAGGGACATCGGCTATTAATATGTGTTTAGAACAAGCTTGATTGGGGAACGTTTAGTTCCTGTTTTTGGTGGAACGGAGCATGTAACGTGTAATGTGGCTGTGTTCTGTGAAGTAATTGGCGAGTTCGTTAAACAGACTGTACGGAAAGTAAGCTAAATATAAATACTTAGTACTTTCCGTTGCCTATGATCTTTGTTTCGTCCGCCATTAGGGTTGGAAAGGTCAGGTATTCTTTCAAAGTTGATCTGACTGACTTCGGACCTGATGTATGAACGTGATAGCTACCAGTGGCACACAACGGATCGTTGCTGACGTTTGTAATAGGTGATTATTATAATCGGGATAAACCGCTTAAGGTAAGACGAGGAGGTATTTCTTACTGTTTAGGTACAGTTGAGGAAATTTGTCGTTCCATAGTGAATTTAACATAAATGCACAGTTACTTAAATTAAAATGCAGAACTACAGGTAAAAGCAACAAAATTTTCATGGCAATTATTTAAAATACATAGTACAATTTACTTGATATATAAATCAAAGAAACAATCACCAAAACCACTTAATCCGTTCCACCATTGGGATGCAAGTGGTGCTCATAAAACGGCTGCCAATAAAACAATCGCTGCAGACAGCAACAGTTGCACTACCGGTGGTACAGGAGACAATCGTTGTATAAATTACAGAGCATGAAAACATTTGCGACTACGATTTGGTTGTGCCAGGAAAGTTGGTGGTTGTACGGGAGTTTATTGCGAGCGGTGACTACGCGGGACAAAACTATACCTATTTCTAAAGGCCAATTTCCCGCAATTGAACACGTTCAAAATCTACGTACAATCTCATCTCAGCGACAATCAATGTCAAAAACGTAAGGAAATTAGAGGTATTTCTGACAGATTGAGACTGATTTAGAAATCGAATGTTCTTAAAAATACGGGAATTTACATACTGATTTTAACTATCTAATATGTTTTATCACATGACAATTGGACTGTCAACTATTTAGCGACACTTCTCCAGAATGTTGTAAGAGCAATAACAGAGCCCATGGCTGAACGCTGGCCCCCAAAATACAGGTCCGGGTTTGGGGGTAAGGATCAGATTCCTGGCAAAACATTTGTGTGCTATAATATTTCGACTTACTTGTTTGTAACATGTATTTTAAGTATCAAATAAATGTTTTTTTTTTTTTTTTTTTTTATAATATTTAATGGTCATCAGCTGCCAGCCGCCTATATTTTTTTTTGTATATACTAGTATATCAAAGACATTGCAGATGTGTTGCCACCCAATAGACAAAGCTGAAATCTCAAGTACAGTGCAGTCTGCACCCATACCCTTCAAATCGTCAAAGTTGCTTGTCAGCAGAAAAAAGGTATGGGCATAATGGTTTCCTGGCTTGATAAACATGATAATATGTAGTTGTATAATTATTACGATATAAATCATCATCCTTGTATTCCTTGTTATCATATCCTTGGCACAGGACACAACTACCCGCTGGTTTTGTCAATTATAATAAAAAGAATACCTACCAGCCTACTTCTGTCCCACTGCAGACCAAAGGCCTCATCTTATACAGAGAAGGCTTGAGCATTGATCACCAGACTTGCTCAAGGCAGGTTGGCAATTTCAGACTTACATAATATATTAATTATGTATGAACGTAGGCGAAGCAAAAGGAGTATGTTAGGACCGTAGCAGATGGCGTTCTATACTTTCTGCGTCCCCATGGGAAGAAGCCGTGAGTATTGTATTAATTATATAAGTCCTGTGTTCATCACAATATTTTCTTCACCGATGTCAGTGATTTCCAAAATGAACATAAAAATAACTTTTTCAACACATTTGCTCAAAGAATGCATTTACGAAGCCTGTATACATTGTTCGGAAGTATAAAATTACGCACCGTACGTTGCGGTAAAATAGGTACTCTCACCTAAGTACATGTTTTATCACATCCTCCGTTGTATAGCACCGTGCGTATCCTTTACAGTTTTTTTTAATCACCATAAGAAATATATAAGAATTCCACCAAGGAGTTTCATATTACGAGAATACCGCTTTTGCTCAATACGTTTATCTCACTTTATTATTATAGAGAAAATGGGACGAAAGGTGTGGTACAAATTTTCACCACGCGGACGTGGCGCCATTTGCAAATTCGCGCCATGCGACTTTCCGACTGATATTAATAAACAAAATAATAATATAAGTTCAAGCGAGGAATCAGATATTAATATGGCATCTACTCCACCAGATATCTTAAATGAGGCGCAAATTGCAGAAAATGGTCTCTTGTCACCAAAATAGCGAGAGCGCTATTTAATTATTTACAATAATGGAAGACTCGGAAGAAATACTCAATCATACTCTGAAAATGTTTTGATCGTTTTCTCGCAAATGTGTTGAAAAACACTTGTATGACACACGTGCGGATATTGGTATTTTTAAACTCGTAACTATGGTAAGCCCTACTCGTTTGTAAAAACCAACTTACCGCACTAGTATCATAAATAACTATTGCTAATTACTCTAGGGCAGTACTGGGTCGCGAGCGAATATTGGGTGGGCCCTGAAAACTAGGACGACAAATCGACCAACCGGGCCAACAGTCCTTCATTCGTATAGTTATGACCCTTATTTTTTCATGAAAACCAAGTGTTGAATCCCGATTTTTTTACTTTTTGTAAGGTAAGTCGCGGTCCAGTCAACTTTGGGAACCACTGCTCTAGGGTATTGTAAAATTATATCCACCTGGGAACGCGACACGTATTATAAATATTTACTAAAATAAAAGCAGCGTTTTCCTACACAATAGACGCCCCTATACTACTCACCAGTTTGGCTCCGGCTTGGGGGTTGGAACCGCGGCGGCCTGTAAAAAGTGGTCTATAATTAAATCGGTGCGCGCCAAGAAACTGTCAATATCTGTGCAATGCCTGTAGGCTCATAACGGTAAACTTGGCAGGTGACTGCGAACCATTGTTTAATTTTGTTCGGCTGAAAGAATATTCTGATAATAGAGAAAATTATTGTGTAAGAGAAATGGTTTGGTAGATTTTGATCGTGGAGAAAAGGAATACAAAATGTTTTCAGCAGTAGAGGTCATTGGTGGGGAGACATTATTGTAGTACCTACATTTTTAACTTTGTATTTATGAATAAAAACCAAACTACTGGCTAATTAAATTGAGGTTAGGGCAAAAGCAGTATGATCATCATTATGATAATGACTAGACCAAGATATTAAGAATACGTTTTCTCTTAGTTATTGGGCTGATTATTTCCACTACCATAACTAGTTATGATCTAAACCGAATATGGAATAACTAGAATACTCCGCCAAAACAATCAGTATCATCACGGGAATCATAATAATTATGTTTAATGTTGTTTAAAGAAGAATTTGTTTTGTCTGTTTAAGAAGATTTTTTTTTGTGGACTTTGTTTAGGTACCTACATAAGTAGTTGCAGTTATCGACCTCACTCAGTTTGTATCAAAAAAACTAGACGAGCAACAAAAATGCGACAGTATGTTCCTGGATCTAAAAAAGGCGTTCGACACAGTCTCTGTTCCCAACCTTCTCTACAAACTGGAGGGTATAGGTGTTCGCGGCAAACCTCTTGAACTCTTCAAGGACTACCTTAAAAATAGAAAATTGGCTGTTAAAATCAACTCATGCTTAAGTGACGAAGAAACTGTCACATATGGAGTCCCCCAAGGCAGCATGCTGGGACCTACGCTTTTCCAGATCTCATTAATGACTTATGCACGCTGCCTTTACATAAATCAAAAATCTTCACTTATGCTGATGACACCGCGATTGTGGTCTATGGTAATACTTGGAGCGAAGTAAATAATATTGCAGAGCAGTCCTTAAAAACTATTGGCTGCTACTCAACCTACTTACCCTAAACGTGGCCAAAACAAACTTCATTCCCTTCTTTATGAATTATAGGAACAAAGCTCCACCAGAATTTGTAATCACGGCACATGCGTGCTCTGATCTCAGTTCTTGCTCATGTGCGACGCTTACCCGTGTCAATCATATGAAGTACCTGGGTGTAGTGATTGATGACGGACTGAGATGGTACAACCAAATAGATAACACTGCTTCGAGAGTCAGAAGACTTATCTATATTTTTAAATCTCTGAGACACTGCGCAGACATTAATATTCTAAAAATGGTTTATCTAGCACTCTGTCAGTCCGTTATCACCTACTGCCTCCCGGTATGGGGAGGGGCCGCTAAAACCAAGTTTATTGTAGTGGAGCGAGCATAAAGAGCTGTCCTGAAGGTTATACTTGGAAGACCATACAGATTCCCTACTACTGAATTATATGCACACTGCAAATTACTTACTGTGAGGCAGCTCTTTGTCCTTCGAGCCACTCTCAGAATACATAAACATACTCCCCCATCAGGTCCTACTAAGCGCAAAGCAAAAAATGTATGCCCGACAGTATGCCACAAAACTGCATTCGCTAGGCGCCAGTTGTACGTTCTTAGTACATTAATTTATAAAAATATATATAAAGCCATTCAATTAGCTGGTCTAAACAACCACGAAGTTAAGATTAAAGTATAAAATTGGCTGCAGGATCAAGACTACGCTCGAACAGAGGAACTATTGCACCACCAGCAGTAGGCCTGTAACCTGTTTTACTGGTGTTTGCAATTTTTCTCTTCATTTTGGAACATAATTATCAGCAGTACATATACACTACATAATCTTAAACATTTCAACATAAACATTCCAAAAGTAGTATTTAGCGTTTGCGTGAGGGTATCCTCACGCAAACGCTAAATACTACTAAACACACTCTTACTTACACACCCCCACATACATCCCTCATTCTAACATACACATCCTTACTCTAACATACACACACATATACACTTTTAAGAAGTCGTTTTCAATATCCCTGGTACCTTCATAGTTGAGTTTGATAATTATACATACTTACTTTTACTTTTTTTATACTTACTCTGTGACTACTTTTGTAATGTTGGAACACAACATAAAAGGTTTCTAGTATCACAGTGACAGCAGAACACTGACTCCTAAGTCACAGGATCACCTAGTTTAGGAGCCAGGGTTTAAATTATAAGTAAGACCTTTAACCAAGTTATGTATCCTAGTTTTAAGCAATGTCTAAGGTTTTTGTAACAATAAAGATTTTTATTATTATTATTTTTTTATACTTACTTTGTGACTACTTTTGTAATGTTGGAACACAACATAAAAGGTTTCTAGTATCACAGTGACAGCAGAACACTGACTCCTAAGTCACAGGATCACCTAGTTTAGGAGCCAGGGTTTAAATTATAAGTAAGACCTTTAACCAAGTTATGTATCCTAGTTTTAAGCAATGTCTAAGGTTTTTGTAACAATAAAGATTTTTATTATTATTATTATTTATTACAAAATCATTGAAAGCTTCTCATCATTCCAAACCTTTATCGTTACTTTATTAGCTCCCTGAGGTGCCACGTGGTTATCGGGTCGCTTTGTCCAATGTTGAGCGTTGAGCGAGATACGGTTTTATGACAAGCGCGGTTAAACATTTTGTATTCCTAAGTTTGGTGACATAGATTGCGGAAAAATGGTAGCATGTGAGTAAAGATTACTTATAAATTACTATTCCATAGTAAAAAAAAAAGTTATACATATGAATGCTCTTGGTATCAGAGAAAATTATACAGAATTATTAAGCCTATAAAAGTGCAGAAACCTTTTTCAATTTAACAATTTAATAAACTGTAATTACGATAAATTAAACAATTCTCTGCTCAAAGCTTTTAGTCATAGGACAACCAAAAGGCTAAACATTAGGAACTAAATCATTTCTGTCCTGTGGTTATAATTCAATTACGGGTGAGCGGCGGGTTTTTTTATCTTGGTTACTAGAGGGAATAGAAATGAATAGAATAGAATACTCTTTGATACGTACACCATAAAAATTACAGATATTATAAATGTTGAATTTTCACATATTTTGACACAATGGGCGGTCTAATCGCTAAAAGCGATATTTTACAGACAGCCTTTGGATGGATTAAAGGGACAATACTGCAGATAGTCAGTGATGTACCATTTACATATACAATAAATACATACATACATAAAGTATACACTTATCTATATAAATATAGATATACATACACAATAATAAACATGAAACAAGAGCAAGGAACTGTATTAAGTAATGACGATGTTTAAGGAGAGGTAAGAGCCTTTTAATGTGTATCCTAATAATAGCATAATCCTTCTATTTCCATTAGATAGGTACAGACACAGTAAACCGTATGTAAACTGATTGCTCATACCTACTTAACAATGTTTAGACTCCAAAACACCTCAAAACAGTCACCAAATCCCCTCAACTCTCCAACGGTATGTCCCACACCTTTATAGCCAGACTTCGCGACACATACAGCTTACAAAGTCACTTTTATCTACCAACATAATACATTAACGCATCGCTTAGCCGCACTCCGTCGGCCGCTAGTCGTAAACGACAATGTAACGCGCGCCGTATGAAAGGATTTTAACTACGCTGTTGATGGATTGTCTGTTCGCGACGATACTCAATAGAATGATAAAATAAACTATGTGTTTATGTATTGGCACGGATTGGATACGTTGCCAAGATGGCGGATATTGTATGGTTAAAATGAATAAGAGGAAGAATTAGTAGTACGTATCGTTTGATACAGTACTACTGTCTGGCTCTGGACAGTCAGGACAATCCGCTTACTCTGCAAGCGAAAGTTTGCTTTACTGCTGTCACGTTATAAATAACAGCCGGTATATTCTGTTAAAATCTCACTGTGAAAACTTAAGTGAAGTGAGCTTGAAGTGACTTGTCATTTCATCTGATGTTAGAGATTCACACTATTGATTTTTTCACTGTGAAATTTTTACGGGATAGATCGAACAGTTCGTGACAATTGTGACATATGTATAGGCTGGTTACAAACCTAACGATGTCAAGACAGAAGTATGGAAGTTCTTAGCAAAAGCTGCCTTTTCATACTTCGCCACACAGCTATGAATTGAGATGACCCAATGTTTAGGATATTGGGTTTTCTGAAAACGATACACCCTGATGATAAATGTTTGACTTTTTTGTATGAAAGTTTTGTGGCAGAACCTAAACAAGGTATTAAAATAAGGCAGTTTTCCTCTCGAGACCCTGCAGTATGACAGAGTACCTATTAATATTTATAGAATTTGAACTATATACTCGTACATATGTCGATCTAAAGTCAAAAATCAATGTCTAAACATTTTAATATTGTCACTTCTCATACAACTTGAAACTGTTTCAAAAGTAAATTGCTTTTCCAACTTACATATAGAGCGGAGCGTCGGAATTTACAAGTCGTAATGTTTCAATTTATTTGTAAATCAGTTTAAGTTGCACAAACACAAGACGGTGCGGAAAAATCCAGAGTAGTGTTGCGTCTGTAGCGAACGATCCCTAATATGTTAAGGATGATAGGGGTGGGACATGGTGAGGGGGAATTTATGGTTTTTTAAAGGTTTGTAAGTTATGAAACAACTTATTTTTGTGTTAGAAGATGATGATTTGTGTGTTAGTTCGTAACCCCCGACTTCTGCCACTATACTATACACAACACCAAGGACTCCAGCAGGTACAAAACTAGACAGAAGAAGTAAAATAGAAAAAATGCTTTATTGCTAGAAAAAAGGCAGTCCCGAAAGAAAATTAGACCTAGTTAGTTAAATATGTCATATCTGATTGATGATTGAAATATTATTTTGAGGATCAATAACAATGCGCTCGCGCGTAAACCGTAACTAGGTATATGATTTTCAGCAAACGAAATAAATATAACAAAGATAACCAAACACACTGAATAGATTATTTTTTTCAAATAGAGCGATACGTATATTTATCGGACATTAGGCCCTTCTGTATACTGTATAATCCAGCTCACTCTGGTGTCGCATCACTAGCGACGCCTTCTCCAGGCGACGCGTACTTTGCATGTTGAGTGCGCCCGCTGATACCAGCACAGCAACGCCTTTTGCACTTCACCCAGAATGCATTTTAGTTATCCAATTCAATTCCAAGTTTATGGTGCGGGCTTAGACTTAGAACACGCTTGAATTATGGCTGGTTGGCTTTTTTACGCACATATTCTTAAAAATAAATAAGTATAGCTTTGAATACTGGGTTTATATAAAACCCTGGATCTATATAGATCCATCATCAAACCTAAATCTACTCATCATAATTAGTAGTAGAAGCAATTGCTGAGAAACTATGTTTTTTTTGGTATGTAGATTAGCATTGAGCTGGGCAATACTAAATAAATAGTTATTTGTTATACAAGAGTGCAAAGTTGCTTTTTAACCGCGTGCTCAATTTTGATGCCCGAGCAAGCGAAGGATTCAAAAATTAGAACCCTGCGTTAGCGAGGGAATCAAGAGCACGAGGTGAAAAATCTTTGCACTCGAGTGCAACACGTAACTTTTCATCCCACCTCAGCGAGGAAATGACTAAATGCAAAAAAAAAACATTTACAATATTAAGATACTTTTATTTCAGTATAGGTATTAACTACTACATTAAGATAGGTAAGTATTACAGAATAATCTTTAAACTATAACAAATAATACTTAGGTATAATTAAGAAAAATTGAAAGTAACTTTACTTAAGTTGAGTGATATATTTTTGTTAGGTACGTTGGTATGTTGGTGTTATTGATTGTGTACTGTTTTTCGGTAAACTATCTGTCATACTTATAGTTGTACCGATTCATCGGATTTCCTTGGCGTAAATGTTGGCGAGAGAGGGCGGTAGTTAGTTGTTTCGTAACAACTCATTTTCCATGTAGAAGGGCCAGTCCAAGGATCTGACTGAGGCTCTTTCAGTGTAATGGCTCCTACGATGCCTTTACATATTTTAGACTTATTTTGGATGGAATCCTCTATGTATCCCTCTACAACCGCATTGGGCTTCCAGCCTCTATGGCGCTTAGGGGACAGGAGATCAGCTTCTGAATCGGCCAAAAGTGTAGCTGAAGTTAGTCGGAAACAATGACCCGTGTACAACAGGGGTTCTGGAAGTTCAAGAAATGTTGCTATTTCTCGTGGGATACTGCCAATTTTATTAGCACCCATACGCTGTCTAACACACTTTCCGTTGCGATATTGTAGAAAAAATCGATTGATTGGAGTGTTAGGTGAGCGTAAGGCTTGATATTTCTCATTGGTATTCCTTGCGAATGACGAAGTTGCGGTCTCTTTTTTGTATTTGTATTAGGTAAATTAATTAATAGTAAGTCATCTAAATGTTTCTCAATGTTTTTGACATTAAGTTGTGTTAGTTCATTAGTTCGACATGCTCCGTTTATACCAACGTAAAGAGTATTGTAGTAGATACATTAATAAAATGGATATGCATGCATAATGATGGCTATCAACATCTACTAAGTACGTGTTAGATTATGTGAAGTAGTTGATTAATATACTTAAGTAGATACTGACTTACTTTTGTCGCCAAATATACGGAATCAGGTGCTTCGTAAATAAACTTTTCAATTTCAGATGCTGTGAAAACCTTTGATTTTTTTGGTTGATGACCAGATGAGGCTCTTTTTAAAAATGCCACTAATTTAGAATAGATGTCGATATGTATGACTTTTTTCATATTTATTGTTGCTCTTAGCACGTACTCCATAGAGTGCTTGATTTTCATATTTATTGTTGCTCTTAGGACGTACTCCATAGAGTGCTTGATTTTCATATTTATTGTTGCTCTTAGCACGTACTCCATAGAGTGCTTGATTTTCATATTTATTGTTGCTCTTAGCACGTACTCCATAGAGTGCTTGATTTTCATATTTATTGTTGCTCTTAGCACGTACTCCATAGAGTGCTTGATTTTCATATTTATTGTTGCTCTTAGCACGTACTCCATAGAGTGCTTGATTTTCATATTTATTGTTGCTCTTAGGACGTACTCCATAGAGTGCTTGATTTTCATATTTATTGTTGCTCTTAGCACGTACTCCATAGAGTGCTTGATTTTCATATTTATTGTTGCTCTTAGGACGTACTCCATAGAGTGCTTGATTTTCATATTTATTGTTGCTCTTAGCACGTACTCCATAGAGTGCTTGATTTTCATATTTATTGTTGCTCTTAGCACGTACTCCATAGAGTGCTTGATTTTCATATTTATTGTTGCTCTTAGCACGTACTCCATAGAGTGCTTGATTTTCATATTTATTGTTGCTCTTAGCACGTACTCCATAGAGTGCTTGATTTTCATATTTATTGTTGCTCTTAGCACGTACTCCATAGAGTGCTTGATTTTCATATTTATTGTTGCTCTTAGCACGTACTCCATAGAGTGCTTGATTTTCATATTTATTGTTGCTCTTAGCACGTATTCCATAGAGTGCTTGATTTTCATATTTATTGTTGCTCTTAGCACGTACTCCATAGAGTGCTTGATTTTCATATTTATTGTTGCTCTTAGCACGTACTCCATAGAGTGCTTGATTTTCATATTTATTGTTGCTCTTAGCACGTACTCCATAGAGTGCTTGATTTTCATATTTATTGTTGCTCTTAGCACGTACTCCATAGAGTGCTTGATTTTCATATTTATTGTTGCTCTTAGCACGTACTCCATAGAGTGCTTGATTTTCATATTTATTGTTGCTCTTAGCACGTACTCCATAGAGTGCTTGATTTTCATATTTATTGTTGCTCTTAGCACGTACTCCATAGAGTGCTTGATTTTCATATTTATTGTTGCTCTTAGCACGTACTCCATAGAGTGCTTGATTTTCATATTTATTGTTGCTCTTAGCACGTACTCCATAGAGTGCTTGATTTTCATATTTATTGTTGCTCTTAGCACGTACTCCATAGAGTGCTTGATTTTCATATTTATTGTTGCTCTTAGCACGTACTCCATAGAGTGCTTGATTTTCATATTTATTGTTGCTCTTAGCACGTACTCCATAGAGTGCTTGATTTCTTGTTCTCGGCGGATAATTCAATAAAATATTAGCAAAACGTTTTCTGACAAAGTTTTGGCTCCTTTAGCTAGTCGCCACGTGTTAAACATATCGTACTGTTTCAAATACTTCTCGAGTGATTGTTGAGGGAGAAATTATTTACCAGTTTCAGTCAATTCTGTTGGCGTCAAATAAACTTCCTCGTCCGTAGAACCACTATTTTAAGGTTTTTCACTTCTTTACACGTTTCTGTTTTTTAACCTAAGGTTTTAACAATATGACGTGAAAAGAAAATGGCGCGTGCAAATTAAATTTTAAAAAAATACAACAAGAAGGTTCCGAGTCTGAGTTTTTAACAAATTAAAAAAGGTTGTATGATAAATTCGGCACCATGGAGTAAATAGGTTTGATGATGTTTTGAATTTACAAACTTATCGGACACGATGTTCTAAATTCAATTTACTTTATCCTCTAGCTAGCGGATAAAAATGGCTTTTGCACTCAGATATCAAAGAGCAAAAATACTCTTTCCAAGATGGACGGATGAAAGTAAAGTTTTTTTTAATCTCCTTTATTTCATAAATACACCTATAAATTACATTTTAAATATTAGAATATTAAAAAAATAAAACCATTTAAAAATAAAAATAAATGTAGCACACCGGGAACAGGGTCCAAACTACCAGCGGCGGCGATGAGGGCTCCAGAGAGATGAATCTGCTAACAATATGAGCCGTGTCCAGAAGTAACGCTTTCTGGTTCAAGCCCTTAATCCAGCTCCCCAACGAGAGCTTCCTCAGGTATTGGTTGAGGCTCTTGGCTATTAAGCTGACTATCGGCACAATGATCGCTGAGTCCACATCCCAAATGTTGACAACCTCGCGAGCCAAGTCAAGATACTTGATTAGCAACTTTCACGAGAGTCCCGTTAGGTCAACAATCATTACGTGCTTTTTTAGGGTTCCGTAGTCAACAACCTTTAAAGTTTCACCATATCCGTCTGTCCGTCTGCCTGTCTGTCCCCAGCTTAGCGAAGAGACTCTTAGTACTAGAAAGCTGTAATTTGGCATGGACATACATATTATTAATCACGCCAACAAAGTAGTAAAAAGGTAATTAGAAAAAAAAAATTATAGGCCGTTCAAAAACATTGCGAGTTTGTGAAAACCATTTTTCGATTCAGGACGTTAGCGTAATATTAAGCTTTAAATTACAATTTTTTGTTAGAGTCGAGTTAATTTGTAAGTAGAACCGTTTTTATACAAGAACTACATAATCTATAGCAACCAATACCCTGCCAAAGGTTTAATGTCGAATGCCTACATGATTGCTACCTCACAACATCCACACATTTTCCCAAAACTAGCCCAAAATACCCGCCATTTTGCTCTTTAAACAACGCACAAAATACAGTTTCGTCCACTGCCATTCAGAGCTAACATCCACACACGCGACATCCAAATTGAGCTTCCTAATTATCCTTTGAACATAGTCTAGGAGCCAGCGAACAAAATATAACATTCATAAAAGTACGGTTTAGACGCGAGTACATGTGACGACCGTACGTGAGCTGTCTGTCCGTAACTATGTACGAATTTACGAAACAAAGACTTATAGCCGAGAAAATCCTATTCAAAAACTAGCTTTGGGAAACGAAAATGAACTGTAAGTGGTTACGGTAGAGTAGGTTTTGCGTTGTTGGTACAAAATTCCGTTGATAATTCAGTTTTGAAAGGCGCCTTCGTCTTGCATCAGTTTGTTGTTGATTCTTATAATTTTGAATTAATGAACGTTGTTTTATAGGCTTTGTTCCAAGTTTGAGCTATATATGCTTTGGTTTAGTTTCGTATATACTTTCAAGCAATCGTACAACCAGTTTATAATGCGCCGTGAATACAAAAGGCTACGGCGTAGCTGATGCTACGCAAGCTCTGCTGGCGTAGCAATTACCGCTACACAAGCTACGCTGTCGTAGCAGGTGACCTATCATCGAATAAATCACAATTTGGTTGGGCCATCTGTCTGAATAATACCGATCGTCTTATGCTTTGAAAGGAGATTTTAATCAGAGCGGCAATTCATATATTTTTTAGGGAACGTTCGCATCTCAATCTAAATCTGTCTGATACAGATGTTATTTACCTACATTTCCGACAAGTTATTGATATTGATTGTCGCTTTTTTAGGGTTCCGTAGCCAAAGGGTAAAACGGAAACCCTATTACTAAGGCTCCGCCGTCTGTCTGTCTGTCTGTATGTCCGTCTGTCACCAGGCTGTATCTCATGAACCGTGATAGTTAGACAGTTGAAATTTTCACAGATGACATATTTCTGTTGCCGCTATAGTAACAAATACTAAAAACCAGAATAACATAAATATTTAAGGGGGCTCCCATACAACAAACGTGATTTTTAGGGTTCCGTACCTCAAAAGGAAAAAACGGAACCCTTATAGGATCACTTCGCTGTCCGTCTGTCTGTCTGTCTGTCTGTCAGTCTGTCAAGACCATTTTTCTCAGGAACGCGTAGAGGTATCAAGTTGAAACTAATATCAAATACGTAAGTCTATGGTCCCTTAAAACTCTAAAAAAATCAAGCTTCCAAGTCAACGCAATAAAAAAATACGGCGATATAAGCGACATTATTGCGACATATTTCGATACTCGCAAATAAATCAAAACCTATAGGGTACTTCCCGTTGACCTAGAATCATGAAATTTGGCAAGAAGCGAGGTCTTACAGCACAAACTTAGGAAACAGTCCTAAAATTGTAAATTTGTAGCTTTATCACATACAAAAAAAATTGCGAATATCTCGCACATAAATCAAAACCTATATATAGGGTACTTCCCGTTGACCTAGAATCATGAAATTTAGGCAGAAGCAAGGTCTCACAGCACAAGTAAAGGAAAAAGTCCGAAAATTGTTAATTTGTAGTTTTATCACAAAAAAAAACATTTTTTGCGATTACAAACTTACATTTTCAGTTAGGAAATTGACCGTGGCGTATATCGATATATGGGAGAACATGTTTTTCAACTACAATCTTAAGTTTGTTTTAGGAAAAAAATCATCCTAACTACGGAACCCTTCATTTTGCGTGGTCCGACACGCACTTGGCCGGTTTTTTTTTACTCGTTTTTGCTCCGTATCGATAACGGCAACAGGTAGACGCTTGAAATATTCACAGAATATTTAGTTATATTTTCACTTTAAAAATAAATAATTAAATTAAAATAAAACAAATATTTAAGGGGGGCTCCCATACAACAAACGTGTTTTTTTTGCAATTTTTATAGATAATGGTACGGAACCCTTCGTGCGCGAGTCCGATTCGCACTTGGCCAGTTTTTTATTAAGTTATTCAGTATTAAAATAATATGTACCTACATAAATAACAATTTATACCTAATTTTAATTAATTAATGAAAATAACAAAATTATATCCTAACTTAATTAAAACTATACACAAACTAAAATATGGCGTGGACTGGTAATGTACCCAGACTGGCGGCAACGCTTCGTTGTATGGCAATACTAAACCTCTGGCCAAGGTAAAAGCCAGTCCTTAGGACACGGAAAGGGTCAACCAGCCGTTTCGAGAATTAAATAAAAATTACCATGAGCTCTCGGATCCCACGGCCTCAAACGGCTCGAAAATATAATTAGGTACCAACAAGGTCACTATACTTACGCCGCTTGAGGTTCTCTGCAGTTGCAGCAGAACATCGTCACTAAGATGAGATTGATTAGATAGAGACTAGATTTCGAACATTTTTACTTACGGGAATTGGGTTTTGAGACGTACCTCTTCATAAATCCTCATAGAACATAGAATTCCCTTAATGTATCCACAGCCTTTTATCTACAACCTGACCATCATAACAAAAGCGTACTTCCATCGCAACATTCCTCGTTCAGCTTGCCAATTCATCCCACTAAAAAGGCTAAGACCACAAAACGTTCCATTCACAAATTCACATCGCAATTACGGGGACAATTTTACGTTTTTTTTCGGCCATGCGGTTGCCAAGTGTCCTATATGTCCAGGATGTTTGTGGTCCCGAGTGGCCGGCCAGATTGTAATTAAAGCCTCTCGTGCCAAGAAACTGTCGCCCAACAACATGTCGACCGCACATGTCCCGGGCTTTTTTACCAAGTTTAACAAAGCCGATGTTTTAGGTTTTTTTTTTAAGTTTATGATTATGTGAGGTTGAGAGGACGCGTGAGTACGTCTAAGTACTCTTTCATGTAGCGGTATCAAAGAGTCGTATGTATAAATCTAGCTCACTGGTTTTGCTAAACATGTTTGAAGGATTGCCCCACTTATTTACTTACATAAACACTACACATCTTCAATCTAAACTCGATTACTGATACAGAAAGAATGGTCCGCCCTGCCAGTAATTAAAAGGAACGTACATTTCGACAGTTCGGTAATGCTGTAAAGTAACAATTTTTTTTAATGTGATTATTACAAGAAGTGTATAAGTTACAACAATTACTTACCTATGAAATATTTTGAAGTTGAACCAGTATTTTTCAAACATGAAAGACCTTAGCAAAGCCAAAATCACACGCGATGAAGATATGTTACCACGTTCACGGCATATAAATAAAAACATTTCCTGGAAAAACTAAAGTAAATCACACTTGGCCGATATATCGTAAGTTTAAAGACAATGACGAGTATCGGATTTGGATCGGCGCCACACGCGCGCTACAATGGGCCGATTTAGGCGCGCGCCGTGACTAGAAACGCAAGTGTGTGCCGTCACTCATGT
The DNA here is from genome assembly GCA_963921375.1 of Tiliacea citrago. Lineage (NCBI taxonomy): Eukaryota > Metazoa > Arthropoda > Insecta > Lepidoptera > Noctuidae > Tiliacea > Tiliacea citrago. Next base: position 26,507,410 of record OY992787.1, on the reverse strand, counting down.
GTCCTTGTTAAGGCTCATAATTGTTCGATGGTGGACGTTTTGTTTCTTTGAAGGATTTAGTGCGATGGTATCGTAGGAAAAATGTAAAAGTTTCCATCAAATAATGAAGAGATTCTTTTAAAACGCTCTTAGAGAAAAATGTTAGGGATGGTCTAAGGGCACACATTAAAACGTTTATCGGATTGCTGATGGATAGACGAGGAAGACTAGGAAGGGAAAAGATCTTGGGATGCCTGTGTGTGCAGTTCGCTAAAGTATGATTACAAAAGAATCAGATATTGTCTGCGCTTTATTCTTGGAAAACTAGTTCTGACATTATTACAGACGATAATATCGTGACGTTCAAAATTATAAAAGCGCACATTATCAGTGAGAAACTATGTTTAGAAAAACAAAACAATACTTAGAAGGTTAGGTACCTATACTAAGTAACTATAACCTGGTCAAACTGCAACTAATACAAAAAAAATCATCCAATTGTATAAAAATCAAAATTCCTCGTATAATGTTGAGATTCGTTACCTGTCGTATAACGCATTATGGCGCTTCTGTATTCAGAGTCGGCGCCAGAGTACAATGGCGACGGTGTTCCGTCATAGGTCGCCAGTGATTAATGAGCCCCGACTATGCACCCACTTTGTGGTTACATTGACTGATTGCCACGGCTCTGGCTGGCACCGTGTTTTACAAATCGGTGTAAGGCTTTTCGGCAGTTAGATTTTGAAGACTAGAAGCCATGTGAAGGCTGTTTTTTTAAGTTATGAGTTAAAAATGAGAATGTTGTCACTTTGTTTGAGGTAACGTCAGCGGGGTGAAATACAGCTCGATATAAACTAGTGCGCCTACTTGCTTAATCTGTGCTAGATTTCCAACCTATCAGTTTTGCTATTGGTAGACAACTAATGCCTAATGCCGTTGTCACTTTTCAATTCTAACACCAAAACCTTACTGGAACTCAAAACAAATAACATACGACAGTTCAACATAATTTATAAGTCTAACAAAGTTTAATTTTAATTAGAGAGATTTTGAGCACGCACTAGACGGAAAGAGATGGTGTACGTTGTCGTATTTGTTTTATAACTGGCTGGAACATACGGCTTCGCTTGGGATTTCAAACATTGAAAATATGTACGTAATTAGGGGATAAATGCGTGGATGGCAATAGAAAAAAAGGAAAGATAAAATCTTAAACTTTTTGTATTTCTTGTGCGTGTCCCAAATAAAATAGTTTTCTTTCTTTCTTTCTTTACTTTTTATGGTATACATGACAATAGTATATTATTTACTAAGAGGATAAAGCAGTGTGTTAGGTCACGGGCACTATATCTCTCTTATCTCTATTAAGTTACGTATTTTATTTATTTTTTTCGACGAACAAAAAAAAAGTACAGCTCGACCAAAGAGTTCTCACTTCATGAGAACTCTTTGGTCGAGCTGTACTTTAATAGAAAAAGTTTTCATACGATTTTTTTATTTGAGGTTTCAAATTCAAATCACATTATGCAGCAGAGCGGGTCATAATGAAATTCAGTACGATATTATTGCCCGGCTAGAGCCTAGGGCTTTGATGACTTGCTTTAGGTTAGGTTTGCATGACATATAATTTGACATTTTCGAGCAGGTGGTGTGAAAAGATTATTCTATCTATCAATAATTTATCTAAATCTTTGTGAAATTAAACATTTTACGTAGGTGAGCTAGTAGGTAAAGTCGGCAACGTATTACGAACAGAACTTCAATAATTGTCTCCTATGATAAAAGAATAAAAGTTTCGCGGACAGACAGACAATTTTATTACATTGTCGCTTTTATCTCAGACGTCTAGGTTTCGGCACAAGTGTAAGACCGGAAGGCGGCTTACATTCAAGGTGATTTTATGTTTAGTTTTCATTCTAGGCAGTATTCTTATATTCTTACTAGCAGTTAGGTAGGTACAGCCGAGAAGAAAATAGACCGAAGGAAAGTAAACGAGAGAAGAGAATGTGGATATTTAGTCTCTTATTTATCAGGAAAATCACATAATTCTGCTCATTTAACTAACAATATACAGAGGTAATTTTTTTGTTAAATGATAAATGATTTTATTTCTGTAAATAGGTTTGTGCAAACACTTTTATACGTCAGTCATATTTTGAAAACTAGATGATAGATGATAGTACTAGGTTGGTATGTTTGTTTGAGAGGTTACTAATCCGATTACAAAAAATCTTATAGGTACTGATTATAGGGTACAACTATAGCCGAGTGCCATTTTATGGTAGGTATAGTTGACTTCCACGTAGACGGAAGTCGCGGGCAGCAGCCTGATAAAAGATAGTAGGTATAGCATAAATTATCCATTACCTACATAGAAACAAAAACCCGTCACTTCCTCAATCAAATCTCAACAGACCTGAGAGTGGGCGCAGAGGAAGTAATCTCCTGAACGGAAAATATATTTTTGTGCCGTCTGTATAAGCACAGGCCCAGGGGATGCTGGAATACTTCCCTGCCTTTTACGTAGGGAAATGGATCGATCATATTTCATTAGAAGTTTATATTTTTCATGAAATAACATGGTATATCGTGATGGATGGGAAATGGTTAAACTCAAACTATTTCAATTAAACCATTTACAGGCACTTTTGAATTGCCAAGGAGTCGGTCAGTTAGGAATATGAAGCTAGTTGCCCATTCCAAAGAGTAGTAGGTACATATGGTGAAGAACGGACAAGAAACTCCATGGACACTCTTTTAAATTATAACGTTAGAAACATATTGTTGAATTTAATAACTAAATGAGAGGACGATATAAAAAAAAGTGTGTACAGTAATGTAAAGTGTCCATAAAAAATTATTGGATCAATGTTATCTGAGTGATAATAAATAATAAAAAATAATAGAACAGAAAATAGAAAAAAACAATTTATAAAAAAATAAATAGAAATAAAAAAATAAAGCCGTGGCAGCTAAGAGATGAACAGTCCCCAACTGACAGCGCCCGTTCACGAACATGACGCAGTGATCAGTTACCTACATCCAAGGTCAGTTTGGCGCATCATCGATTTGTTGCTGATGAGTTCACCACCTAGAGAGAAAATTGAAATCGTATGTGGCTGTAGTGACACCCACCCCGGTTCGAACTGGAATTAACCAAGCCTGCTTGACGGCAAAAATGAGAATTATGTTAATACCTACATAAACCCTACGAAAAAAAAAATGTAGGTAGGTAAAAAATTGTGGAATTATTATCGGGAAATATTTAAATGATCCTCTGAAAACTTATTCTAAACCTAATTATGGACACTTTTTTAAATAAATGAGCCTCTTTTTACCCGACTACGGCGAAGCAAAAAGGAGGGTATTGATTTTGACCGGTATGTATGTATGTTCATCTGTTCCCTCATTACTTCTAAACCGCTTGTCATAATTTGACAAATGAGGTATTGTTGGAAGCGTCTTGATCGTCCGCTGGTTATAGGCTATGTGAGGTTACATTAAATTTAATATGGCGCCCTCTAGCGGACATAAAGTGTAGAAGACAGCCGTGGTCGTATGCCACCTAACCTATCAAAACAACACATTCTAACCGTATTAAGCGATCATAATCTTTAGGGCAAAGTGGCATACGACCACGGCAGTCTTCTGAACATCACTATGAATAATATGTATTAAATACATTAAAATATATTACGTGTAAGTTGTTTATTTAATAGACGATAAATATTGAATAGTTTGTACATAATAATTTCAGATGAGAATGTTTTTTTGTTTCATACTTTTTAGAGCGTGATTTTTCAGTAGTCGGGTTTTAGTTTTTGAACTTATTTTTTAACTTTATGGCCAGACCAAACAGCGCGCGCACCGAATTGGTCGCAGACTCGCAGTAACTAAGCTAGGGTATCCCGACCAAATAGGTTAGGTTAGAACTGTGACCAAACGCGCGCGACCGGAGCGAGCAAAGCGGTGCCGCGGTAGCGGCTGACGAGCGCTACATCCAAGACTTATACATACTATTTAGTATTTTAGGTCCCCAAAATAGGAATTATTAAAGGTTAACAAAAAGAGGCGCAATATGGATAGGAGCGCAAAATGGGAATTATTAGAGGTTCGATTAAATACACGCTATTATTATGCATCGCAAAAGTTTGAAGCAATGAATGCTATAGTGACTACTGTCTCATAGAAAATAAATAAAAAAGATGTATAGGTACGGATGAGCGTCGCCAAGGTAGGATTAGGATCTACTGTGACGCCAAAGAAAAGCCTAGACTTTCTACAGGATTATCTGGAAAAAGCTACACAAAGAGGGTCACAAACACTATGGGAAAGTCCTCGCCGCAACTGAATAATAAAGTTTTACGTTAGACAGAAAGGTAGGTTGGTGGTACTGGCGCTTAGGTGGTTTCTTGAAAACCTAAACTTTTTCATTGCAGGTCACACACACAGACAGGACAGGACTAAAAATTAAAATTATTGTTAGCAAACAAATAAATTGCTACCTGTCCTTTAATGAAGCGTTAAAGTTATTTATTCTGAAGTACCTACCTACCTACTGCATTTAAATAATTGAATTGGTTTTGAAAACAAGTTGTTTATAGAAGTTACTTAATAGTAATAGGTAAGTTCGTTAAGAATCCTCAGAACGCAATAGGTAGGTACCTACTAATTAAGGAACAAAAGGGGTAAGTAGCAGTGTATTAATCAAGTCGCCAAGTCCATTAGCAAAAGTTCGCGGGACAAAAGAGTTGGAAGACAATCGATATAATCGCGCGGTGCCGCAAAACGCTTCGTGCTTCCTACGGACACCATGAACACCGGGTTTTGTGGAAATCTGTACTAATATAATAAAGCTGAAGAGTTAGTTTTTTCTCTGGAACTAACCAGTCGGATTTGAAAAAATATTTTCATTTATTTATTTATTTAGAACATGGAGGACTTACAGCTAATAAAAAGAGACAAAAAAAGGAAACTATGGTTTCCTTTTTATTTTGTGTTTTTATTGGCTTTCTAGTGATAATAGTCACCAGAAAGCCAATTACAAATCCTCACGTATAATAATAATTTATGGTGTGAACAAAAAAAACAAACACATCGCCTTAATTAAAGTAAGAAGCAGTAGAGCACATACTTATATATTATATATATATACTTGGTTTACAAATATATTAAATAATAGAGAAAATAATAAAAACAAAAACCAATAAAACAAATAAACCTACCGCTACTTGAAAATTTTGAGGCTTAAGAACCTTCTGGCCGAATTCACACTAATTTGTGCACTATTTTTGCAATGAAGGTTATTTAACATCACGCTACGACCCTTAGGAGTCGAGCAAAATGAAAAAAGTCAGAAAGAACGCTAAGCGAAAACGAAGGACTAGCGCGAGCGGCCGATGCGATGCGACTCATTTCTAAATGAATGAAATCTAAAACAGTACCAATTAATACCTACATAAGGAACCGATATTTTACACCGATTTAGCTTAAGCATACCATAATCAACCTATAATGTTGCCACTGCTGGGACACAGGCTGCTTTCTGTGAGAGGGAGTGGGCTGTAAACCACCACGCGGGCCCAGTGCTGGTAGATAGATGTCACATGTTCTAATTTTTGGTTCTAGGCCTACTGGGCCACCACCGCTCTACACCTAGTATTTACTGGATATTAATTCGTCACACTCACTACCATGGTCGCCCTACATGGATGTCACCTACAAAAGAGCGATGATGGATGAGCGGTATCGTCTGAGACGCTTCTACACAGAGTACTCTGTTCTCTAATACTTTTTATTGAAATGTATGATTGTGTGAGGTTTCGTTTTGACAGCATTGGAGAAGATTAGAATAGAATAGAATAGAATAGAATACTCTTTATTATGTACACCATAAAAGTTACAGATATAAATGTTGAAATTTTACACAGGGTGACACAATGGGCGGTCTTATCGCTAAAAGCGATCTTTTACAGACAACCTTTGGGTGGATTAAAAAGAGAAGGAGAGACAGTACTGTAGGTAGTCAGTGATGAACTATTTACATGTACAATAAATACATACATACACTAAGCAGGCAGGCATTAGGTAGTTTCTGTATATAGAAAAATTATACTAAAAATTATATTAGGAGTACGACGAATTCAAACGAATCATTTCACGTTGCCCCACCGAGCCGCCCCACCGAGCCGCCCCACCGAGCCGCCCCACCGAGCCGCCCCGAGTCCTGCATGGAGTGGATGTAAAATAAAAATAGGTAGTCACGGCGACTGCCGACATACTCGAAGCTGCAGACAGAACTGAAAACCATAGACTACTATTTAAGCATCTGAAAATTTAAAACTATAAATGGTCACCCATAGAGCTACAGATTTATACTGTTAACATTAGCATGTCGGTGACGCGAACTTATATAAGTAGATATACCTATGGTTTTCCTCTACCAAAAATCGCTCAACCAGTCTATTTATAAGAAACAAGTTTGCCAATAATCGTAGCCTATGCAGCTTGCTGTTTGTACCTACCTACCTATGTGCGATAGATTCTCAAGATGATATAGGTACCTACTTCTGCTTCATTTCATATTTTGCCAATTTTACATCCATACGACCTTAGTTTTATAGGCTCCTCCGTCAACTTTCAGCCATACACATTACTGAAAGTGGGTCCGAACATGGATCTATATTGCAGGATACAGAAATATTCAAGCGATTGGTCTGATCTCCTAAGTGCGATCGTAAAAACATAAGGTGTCTGTCAGGTATTTCTGGCTCATAATACAGGTAAGTAGATACTGGGCAGCTTTACAGCTTGAAGATAGATACAGCGGCAAGACTGGCAACTTGTAAATAAAGTAAGTTTACCTACTAGGTAGGTAGTATCTAGTAGATATTAAACTTATTTAATTGTTACCTAAATAGGTATGGAAAAGTAGAATGGTTTCCTACCTAAAGACAACTCTTAGATTAAACATGAGTCTATACTAATTGGCAAATTAATGAATTACGTACAATTTGAAAAACTTTACAGACGAGGTGAAAACCTCTTTATTCTATACGCCATCTCTGTATTTAAAGTGCAACTTTTATAAACTACTCACGCATGACTGCCAAAACTCAAGTTGAGAGTTGTGAAGTTTTTAACAGAGATGGCCCTCGTAGCAATAGTTGTTTTACAACGACTTTTACTTTGTTTCCAGAAGTCTGCTACTGTTTCTTCTCCTTTTTTATGTAGGTATATATGGTTCTACAACGTTATTTTAGGACCTGAATGACAACAAGGGGTGTTATTGGTGTGAAATTATCACAGAAAAAACAAGATATCGGCGTTAGTTCCGATCTTGGTCACACGGCAAAAGATCCTTGTACCGTTGTAGTAAGAGCTTCACTACACTGTTTCAATGACACATGCATGATGAACAGACTCCGATAACTTGTCGCACTGACGCCTCTTTTTTTGTAGGGATTCTTTTAATTTATCGACCGTCTTTGTATCGATATTTGTAGTTTATATTATGCAACAATGCGATTGATTGTTTGCCTTTCAAATCTCTGCTCAATCTCAATATAGCGTAGATTAGGTATCTACGTATTAAAACTTCTTGATTAAAGATAAGAAGTAAATAACCTCGTTAGTCTTACGGGGTGCGATAACCTTAGATAAAGAATTTTCCAAAAACCAAAAAATTTACCAAAAATTTTCACTGGTAATGTAGAATAATTGTATAAAGTTTTTGTGGAAAAGATATGATAAACAGTCATTAACTAACGAACACCTGCGACTTTTATTTATCCCATTTTTATCCGTTAGTAGTAATTGTCTTTGACTCATTTTCAGTATAACAGGGACATAATAATATAAGTACAACACAATTGTCGTTTCGATAGTCGATAAATTAAAACATTCAATCCCTACAAAAACGTGACGTCAGTGCGACGAGATAACGGGGACTATAAATTGATGAATAGCAAGCAGTCGTCAAGCAGTCGATACTAACCATACATTAACTAACAAAGGATGTAATGAAACAAATCAACAATTAGTTATTTACTGTATTTTTTTAAACTTTATTTAATTTATTACAAATAGACAACAGGAATGTTAGCGTGTTTACATAAGAGGACCCTTTCCAACAAGACACTTTACAAACCAAAACTCTATCACGAACGTGAAGCAATTTACAGACTTAATTAGAGTGGGTGAAAATTCCTGTCTGGTAGTGGCTGGCAGACAAAATTTGACGTCGCTACGTAGATCTATGCTGTTCGTGATAAGGTGTCTGTACCTATAAAATGACGACTAAAACGGTGCAAAGGTTCACCAAGTTTAATGTTAAATTATAGATTGATGTCAGTTGTGAACTTGTGACATAAAAATATCGTTTACCCAAAAGATCAATTGGATACTCTTGGTAAGAAAATAACGAGTTAGTTAATTACTTTTAGTGTTTTTTTTTTTTTTTGTGAGAAGAGTTTACTGAAAACTTGGTGAACATCATCATCTGCCTCAACTATGTTGGGGTTGGCTTCCAGTCTAACCGGATGCAGCTGAATACCAGTACCTATTTTACATGAAGTGACTGCCTAACTGACCTATATTTTTGTGGTGAACAAATCCATACAATACTTTGAACTTCAACTAGAAGTTTGTTGCATGCGTTAATACACAATCGCTCAGACCATAATATTAATCATTACATACATAATAACATCACGCTTGTATGGCCGAAGGGATCGGCAGAGGTATCTAAAATATCTACATTTTGACAGTATCTAATAGTGCACCTACACATTTTATATTGAACATGGAAAATCGTGTCATATTTCGTTAAATATAATTGTGATTAGTTCCAGTATAATATTTTATGTAAGTAATACTGTTACAATAAATCTCTTACCAAAATATACAATTATCAAAATTGTTTTAATTCGCTTTTCGTCCTAGAGAAGTAATTGTTTTACGTTTAAATTCGTACTTATAATTATTTGTAATGTTGTATCATTATTTTATGTTTGTAACTTGTTACATAATCACGTTATTTTTCTTGAGGGCTAGGCCTTTATTTCCTATTTAAAACAAAGTGATCTTCTTATCTTACAGTACAGCCCGATGCAAAGTTCATGGCGGTTCTGAACACGAGGCGAGTAGCTGCCCAGTCACACATTCACGTGACCGGGGGGGGGTGGCCGCCACGTTGTCCGCAGTATACGGGCGAATGACGTCACTAAGACGTTATTCTATGAAAGTAAGTTGGTGTGTTGTTCTAGACAGGATTTTTGACACCATAAAGTCAAACCCCGCTGCCCAAAGATTTAAATCACTCGATTTGCCCCCACCGTACTTAGTCACGCGAAAAAGTGTCCATACTGAGAAGAGTGAGCTCACACATTATTAAATACCGTTTGCATGACAATCAAGTCAAGTCACTGTGTCATTGTGTGTGAGAAGTGTCAAAAAGAAACAGAAACGCGACTATCTTCCGACGCGGGAAGATAAATCTAACGATTTAAATCTTTGCCGCTGTCACATTTTCATGACAGCCGTTACTGCGGCCGTTAAATGCGGCCACCGGTCTTCTAGGAATCCCTAGCTTTACTGAAAACGAAAACGAAAAGAAAACTTTGTTTAGCATAGAAACTCCCACAAATACTCATAAACACATCATAAATTCAAATTAAGTCACTAATAATCATTAAAAACGGTCATAATAAAAAATACGAGTTTGCTTTAGACCACACCACTGAAGTCAAACTTCTTTAGCTCCATCTATATGTGTATACTGTACATGTTTATATATGTGAGAAATAGAGAAAGAAAATGTATCTCTCTGGTCAAGTATTCACAAGCTTACACCCCAAGTCAAGAATCAAGTGTGCGTAAAGAAGTATTACTTCAATAAAAAAAACTTGGGAAATTCGAGCAATATAGTTTTTTTGATAAGCAAAAATAATTATTCTACGTAAATTATTAGAAACCAACGTAAAAGAAATTAACATTTTGAAATAGTCACGTTTTCTTTTAAAATGCTGAAACCATATACCAACAAAAGCTTATATCATAATAACATTTTCTAAAGGTTAGTTGATACCAAATTCTTTTCGTTCGTAGTGAAGTGTAGTACTGCCGCTATGGCGTTTAACATGTGTTTTCTTCCTGCGTAGTCCGTTGACATTAGGTACGCCATAACAACGTTCTTCAAATATTCTAGGTTCGCGCCTTCGCGGGATTGGATGCGGCGTAGCCTGGAGAGATTGATGAGAAATTAGTAAGATTAGAAAGAAAATCAGAGCTGCCTGTAGTGCCAGTTTGTATTATACCGCTGGGTCCCAGAAATTATAATTGAAATCCAAACTCCAACTTGATTAACGACAAAATCCAACTTGATTATATAAAAAAAAAACTGTTGAACCAGATTTTTATCAAATATGTTATAAGTTATAACTTATAACTGAACGAGAAACCAAAAAAATTAGCACTATCAACAAGTATGACGTCAAACGACGAGACACGTATGACGTAACGTAAGTACGGTATTATAGTTGTAAAACTTCTGGGCTTAAGCCCAAAAGTCTGAATGTCAAAGATTTACGAATGACAGCCGGGACCAACGGCTTAACGTGCTTACCGAGGTACCTATCCACGAACACATCGCGGCAAGCGAAACTTAACCCTCTATCAACCCGTGCAACTACTACTGTCCCACAAACAATGTGGTGCTGACCAACAAACAATGTGGTGCGGACCCACAAACAATGTGGTGCTGACCCACAAACAATGTGGTGCTGGCCCACAAACAATGTGGTGCTGGCCCACAAACAATGTGGTGCTGACCCACAAACAATGTGGTGCTGACCCACAAACAATGTGGTGCTGGCCCACAAACAATGTGGTGCTGGCCCACAAACAATGTGGTGCTGACCCACAAACAATGTGGTGCTGACCCACAAACAATGTGGTGCTGGCCCAGAAACAATGTGGTGCTGACCCACAAACAATGTGGTGCTGACCCACAAACAATGTGGTGCTGGCCCAGAAACAATGTGGTGCTGACCCACAAACAATGTGGTGCTGACCCACAAACAATGTGGTGCTGACCCACAAACAATGTGGTGCTGACCCACAAACAATGTGGTGCTGACCCACAAACAATGTGGTGCTGACCCACAAACAATGTGGTGCTGGCCCACAAGCAATGTGGTGCTGGCCCACAAACAATGCGGTGCTGGCCCACAAACAATGTGGTGCTGGCCCACAAACAATGTGGTGCTGACCCACAAACAATGTGGTGCTGGCCCACAAACAATGTGGTGCTGGCCCACAAACAATGTGGTGCTGACCCACAAACAATGTGGTGCTGGCCCACAAACAATGTGGTGCTGGCCCACAAACAATGTGGTGCTGGCCCACAAACAATGTGGTGCTGACCCACAAACAATGTGGTGCTGGCCCACTAACAATGTGGTGCTGGCCCACTAACAATGTGGTGCTGGCCCACTAACAATGTGGTGCTGGCCCACTAACAATGTGGTGCTGGCCCACTAACAATGTGGTGCTGGCCCACAAACAATGTGGTGCTGTCGACGCTAAGGTGATATTATTATAAATATTATTCAATTATAAAAATAAAAAAATATTTAAAAAAAATAATATTATTCACAAACATTACCTGTCAATCTCCACTTTCAATGTTCTTATAACTTCTTTGAAGCGTTCTTTTTCTATTGTAGCCTCACGCTGACAATCTCTGTAAAACATAATAGGACATCAGGGCGACTGGACTATAACATCACGATCGTATTCACAGCAGGGGCAGATATTACACCCAGTTTTCGACAGATATGTGGTGTGTATAAAAAACAGCTTGTATTATAGTATGCGGGTGACAATATCGATTGATGCGGTCTCAAAAGAGGCCCGTATGTTCGATGATTCTGACACAACGATTATATTCATCTTCTCACGAAGGGCACAGGAATAGTTTTGCAGATTACCTATAGTCTGTTTCAAAAGTATAAGTACAATGAAAATGTTAACAAATGGATTAGAAAACGTACCTGTGAATGCCAACATATTTATTTTGTGTGCTTTGATTTTGGTTGCGCTGAGTCGATTAGAATTATAGTATGTATTATCATTTCCTTTCTTTTTTTATGTTGGCAAATGAATTGATAGATAAAATTAATTTGTATTTTACGAGCTGCTATCCCATTCTGCATTTTTTGTTCTGCTTTTCGTTCGCGCGTGAACAAGAAGGCTATACAGGGTGGAAGGGACATCGACGCGAAGCCTGTTACCATGGATTCAGTACATCATACTTGACCCCCGTGCGTGAAAATATCTCGTCGGTAATTTAAAAAAAGACCGCTGTTTCCTACAGCGAACGCGCTCGAGCAATGCTTTTGGAACACAGACCAAACGCCATGTTTTTTTTTCTTCAAAATATTGCGACGAGATTGCGCGGCGTGGTGCCACTTGGTATACAGGGTGGAAGGGACGTCGACGGGAAGCCTGTTACCATGGATTCAGTAATTGACCAAGCTGAATTTTTTTTTTCGGTTATTAAAAAAAAAATTCGCTGAATTTTTTTTTTAATTCGCTTTTAAAATTTTAAATTGTGTTCATATCTATCGTCGCTCCAGGCCCATCGCATCAAGTATGGTATTGTGCACCTTATCCTCTGTACAAACTGGCGTTTTTCATCGCTCAATTGCTCCAAACAGTAATTCGGTATGTAAAGTAAAAATTAACCTATGCCGATTCCAAAACCATTTCGAGATTTTAAGCTTTTATGAGTTATTTTTCTATTAATAGGTCTTAAAATTATAAGATCGTATTTATTTTCACAAAAATACTTAAAATCACTTGACTTATATTTGACCTCTAAATGTCATCCAAAGTAGCCTGAATTGGGAATTTTCAGTGCCTCTTGTAATTAAATAATTAAGTTGTTCTGTATGTGTCAAGTGTCAATGTCAACGACAAATTTACATGAAGCACTTATTATTATTCTATTCAAATAGGTAAATAGTGTAGTTTTCACGAGCGGCCGACAGTACAAGTCGATTCACATAGATGTATCGCCTCAGGAAAACTTAACTTACGTTCAAATGATCTTCACAATAAAACAGACGCCGCACAGACTATACTTTTCGCCAGATAAGAGAAAAATAAAAGTCACTGATCCGACTTGCGAGTCAGGGGCGCATTACCTGTCCGCCATTTTGTTATTATGCCTATCGCGTCCTTCGGGGTGAATAGAAATGCAGGTTTTGGCCAAAAGGTTTGTAACTCATGTCCAGTGAACGCGTCAAGGACGCCCCTTACCACGATAAGTTTGTTTTGATCATGTTAGCGACACTTTCGTTACATATTTTTCGTATCGTTTTGAAATATTGGAATACATTGGTAGACGGGTGTTAACGGCTTTTATTTTTTTCTTATCTGGCGAAAACTATAGTACTCAACGTTTACTTCCTCGCACCATTTCTTTTTTAAGGTTTCTTTTACTAACAATCAATTTGTGTCGGCTATTTGTTGTGGTGTTTATACTCGACGGTATGAAGCACGTAGCAGAAGTAGTCTTTGATCCACGGAAATCGCATCGCGTATGAAACGTAAACAAATGAACTGTCAAATTTGACTGTTTGACTTCACTGAATTTTGTTTTTAAATAAGTGTTAAACGTGGCAAAGATCCTAAGCTATTCAGGCTACTTTAGAAATCAGCACGAACAATACTTTAAAAAAATATATAAAAATAACTACAGCTTGTAAAAACAAAAAGATGAAATTATGTGTTTCAAATACTCTTATCTTTAAAATAAAAATATAAAAAACATACCTGAAAAATACTTTACATACCGAATTGTACATCATCCATTGTTTTACAACACCAACTACGAAAATCTATCGTAAGATATCACTTATTAACCGACTTCCAAAAAGGAGGAGGTTATATGTTCGGCTGTATGTTTGTTTTTTTTTTTTTTTTTTTATGTATGTTCACCGATTACTCCGTCAATTGTGAACGGATTTTGTAAATTCTTTTTTTGTTTGGAAGGGTACGCTCCCGAGGTGGTCCCATTGCCACCAAATCAGAATCTGATAAGGGGATCCCATGGAAATCGAGGGAAATCCTCAAATTTTATAGGCATACCTATAGCAATTTGAATATTTTTTATAGTAACTCGCGTATTTGCTCTCGGAAAGCACCATTTGGTGAAGTGGAACTGATGATGAAGACCACAGATGGCCACCGGAACTACTTAATAATAAGTATTTCACCGTTGCGATTCGATTAGGCACTTTTATATGGTTGTTAAGCAATTTATGCTCGTCAAAATGCATCTGGTGAAGTCACCAGCACTCCTCAACAATTAACGCCCCTGCATCGGGAAAAGCAAAATTTTGTAAAAGTTGATGAGCATTTGACATTAGGCTATTGTAAATTAGATAAATTACAAACTGACCCACTAAAAAGTGAAAAATAAAAAACTTTTTACAAAAAAAAAACAACCGCCTTCCAAAAAAAAACACTAAGTACAAAGTGAAAAATAACTTTAACTTCGGAAGCCGGTGGCAAAAAACTAAAATACACATCCAAAGACACCGACTTCCGAAGTTGAAGTTATTTTTCACTTTGTAATGGTTTTTTTGGAAGTCAGTTGTTTTTTTTTTTTTTTGTAAAAAGTTTTTTATTTTGCGTAAACAAATTTGATTATTTGCACTTAAACCAGAAATTCTAAGTTTAACTCCCAAAAGATGTTTTCCATTTTGCCAATTGAGGTTAATTTTATTACCTCAATTTTCGTCAATGATTTTTCAATTACAATTTAATAATGTTATTCATACAATAATTGTTGAAAAAACTGGTAAGATATAAATTAGAAACCTTTTAAATACAGATGAATGTGTTTAATCCAGTGTGCGAATAAATATCGGCCGCGCGAACCTGGGCTTATGTTACTGATTGCGTAAATATTTCACCTGAATAAGCTTTGGTAACACTATTGTAGCGGCATCAACATCGCCACATGCGAACTACGCGTCACACTGACGTCACGCAAATCCTGCATCGCGCAAGCAGAGTTTACCGCTCAACTAGCATATACAGGGTGGAATTTTGTAATGCCACCTGGAGGGAAAGTACACTTAATACTGCAGATAGAAAATTTTACTCAAAGGAAACATTCCTTTATTTTTTAATAGAAAGCAAACTGCATTCAAAGATTTTTGAAAATTCTCTTCTCCCGGGAATCAAACCGGCTAAAATCTGAAAAAATTATACCCTGTACTTTTATTGCATCGATCGTTAGGGTCAATTATAAGGATGAAATCTCTCTAACAAACATGATAAATTAAATGAAAGGAAAACCAGGAAATCTGAAGTTACAAATTCAATGAGTCAAGTTAAAGCTCTTTAACTAACATCCATCTTTTGTAATGCAGACTCCTTTGCGACATACTCGTAGCTGCGTGTATGAGGTAATTTAAATATGGAATGTTAGATTAAAATTTGAAAATTAGATTGTCATAGTTGTTATTCACATTTGATTGTTTTTACAACTCATTTCACATTTTGTCTCACGGTGAAAATGGCTTATCAAGAACAGTTTGATTTAATGGAAGCTTATTTTTTAAATATTGTTAAACGTGAATCTAGCTCTGCGGTGGTATGGAGAGAGATATCAAGACCGACAGGCACCAACTCGGTTCGTATTGAAAAGAATGGTAGAAAATTTAAAGAATACGGGTGGTTTCAAGAAGAGACGGCAAACTATTCAGCAAAACTATTTCGATTTTGAACTAGATGTTTTAACATACTTTTAATCATTTCCAAAGGCTTCAAGTAGAGATGCTGCCGATGAATTAGGCACAACCCACACTCGCGTACTTAAAGTGCTGAAAAAGTATAAGTATAAATGCTATCGTGAAGGTCGGTTGGTGCAACTTCAGCAATAATGGCATGTACAATCGCCGCAATAACCATTATTGGTCTCGAGTGAATCCTGTTCGTGTTCATGAAACTAACAATCAAGTAAGATTTTCTTTCAACGTTTGGTGCGGAATTATGAGAAATAATGTAGTGTTAGTCCACGTGTACGAAGGTCATTCAAACACTGTCAAGTATATTGAAATACTGGATCTCTTAAGAAACGAGTTAAATGGTTTCCCCGAGGAAGAGCGAAACCAAATAATTCTACAGCAAGATGGTGCTCCAGCACATAACAGCAGAATCACTACTGCCTACATTAATAACCATTTTAATACCTGGATTGGTACAAACGGCACAATAAGATGGCCTGCGAGATTGCCAGATCTCACCCCATTAGATTTTTTTGGTGGGGATATGTATAAAATCAAATTTACATGAAATCTTATGCGAATGACAACGAGTTGAGAGTTGAAGTTCAGAATACGATTTATAATATTCACCACAACACTTTATTAAAGGTTACTAGAAATGAATTCGTTAAAAGAATAAATTTGTGTATCCAAGAGAATGGAGCCCATTTCGAGCAACTAATTAGTTAGTTTACCATTTTTTGTAAATAATTATATTAATTTAAGATTTCCTGGTTTTCCTTTCATTTAATTTATCATGTTTGTTAGAGAGATTTCATCCTTATAATTGACCCTAACGATCGATGCAATAAAAGTACAGGGTATAATTTTTTCAGATTTTAGCCGGTTCGATTCCCGGGTGTGGGAGAAGAGAATTTTCGAAAATCTTTGAATGCAGTTTGCTTTCTATTCAAAAATAAAGGAATGTTTCCTTTGAGTAAAACTTTCTATCTGCAGTATTAAGAGTACTTTCCCTCCAGGTGGCATTATAAAATTCCACCCTGTATAATATACAACGTCCCGACATCAACAGACACAACACCCGTCTGGTCGGAGGATCCTCCTTTTTCTATGGTGGATGAGTGAACTTTACACCCGGTTCCTCATACCACCAAACTATCATCGGATAGTTTTGGACCAGACCCATAGTCAGCAACCTCTATTAAGGCTGAAATAAATAAATATTCTGGTCCATACCTAAACTGTCCCTCCATGGTATGTTTCTCCTTCCGCAGCTGCGATATGTCGAGGTCCTTCCGAGCCAACTCGTGCGCATAGTGTAGCATATGCGGCGGTGCTGTCACGTCCTGAAAATTATAAAGATAAGAATGAGTAGAGAGTTATTTTTTCAGCATTATTTATCCGTCAATATAAGCACGGCTTTGATTCTACAGGGCATTGTATAATTTAATCCGAAACCTTGTTTGTCTTGACACCTGTCCTAGCCTTTTTGATGTAGTTGTAGTTAATTTTTATTTTTATATTTTCTGCTATTAAATTAAATTGTAATTATAATAATTAATTATTATTCATTCAATCAATTTAATTTATTTATTTAAGGAACTATGACTTATTTTTTAGTTAAACTTATTCTACGTTAGTAATTAAAATTATTTTATTAGTATATCACTAAGGTGCAGCGCAGACGACAGACTTTTTGTGCGAAGGAGTGCGACCAATGTGATTACATTTTATTAGCTCACAAGCTTTCATTAATCACTCGATCCGGTGCAGCGCAGACAACAGACTTTTTGTGCGAAGGATCGAGTGATTAATGAAAGCTTGTGAGCTAATAAAATGTAATCACATTGGTGTGTGCCGCACTCCTTCGCACAAAAAGTCTGTCGTCTGCGCTGCACCTAAAATGTGATATTATTTATTTAAATTTATTACTTTTCTAATGATAACTGTATATTATACTTACATCCTATTTTTAAATTATGACGTACGGACAATTAACTTATATTTACTAAATGATTTTAATACTTATTTGATTGTAACAAACATCTTGCACACTTGTGACCTATGTTTATAAATATAGACTATTGTTTGATTGAAAGCATGCTACTTTTCATATTGTTTTAAATTATTGTGTCCCACAGGGTCCATGTGAACTTTGTAACAAGATCTTGTATACACATGAAATGTGCAACAAAGATTTGAATTTGAATTAGACATCGGTGCCATCGGTGGCCACCACATTACGGCCGATATGGAAATGACGGCACCGGTGTTTGACTTTACGACGACTAAAACCGCCATCAATAAGGACGACTTTGCAGCCGTTATGTGACGGCAAAAACGGTGTAAGAGCTATATTAGACTATCATAGAAATATGATCAGAGATACATGATTCATTTTTATTTGATTAACCTATGACGGTATAATAAATCTAAATTGATTCAAATTGTCTACGATAAAAGTGGATCCTAACCTTTAAAATGGCGTCAAAATGCAAGAATTTCGACAGAAATATTAATAAACCTTTACGAGGAAAACGCGTATTTTTTAGAAATTATTAACCGTTTTTATCTTCTTTTTTAATGCAATTAATAAAATTTCACTCATAGCAACGGAAAACACGGTTAATATGAAGAGAGATGGATCACTCCATCTTGACTAAGTATGACGTTTATTATGATCATAAGTGTAATAATGTAAAAACCGACCAAGTGCGAGTCGGACTCGCGCACGAAGGGTTCCGTACCATTATCTATAAAAATGGCAAAAAATCATGTTTGTTGTATGGGAGCCCCCTTAAATATTTATTTTATTCTGTTTTTTAGTATTTGTTGTTATAGCGGCAACAGAAATACATCATCTGTGAAAATTTCTAATGTCTAACTATCACGGTTCATGAGATACAGCCTGGTGACAGACAGACGGCGGAGCCTTAGTAATAGGGTTCCCGTTTTACTCTATTGGTACGGAACCCTAAAAATGAAGAATAGCATCATTTATCTATGATCTGATCATAGAAACTGACAGATATGAAATCATATTTGTATGATAAATAAAATATATGATAGTTTACTTGGAGTCAAACAAAAGCTCTAGTTCAAGATTTCTCACCGTTAACATCCCGTCTTTAAAATGCGTGTGTTCCTCAGCGCTGACCCGGCGCGAGCGGTCGTTGCGAGCGCGGATGTAGTTGTCGGTCTCGTCCAACAGGGCCGAGTAGCGGTCGCGTTGAGTTTGAACTTGTTTCTCTAGGCTTAGGATACGGGTCTTGAGGTCCGACACGATTTCCTTTTGGTAGTCTTGCTCGTTTTTGATTTTCTGAAACATAGATTGGCAAATGATAGAAATAATGTGGGTTCGACGCTGTGATATTTAAAAGTAAACATTCGTTAATTAAGAGGGCCCTTCCCGGTTTGTCTACCGCGACCGTGGTCGAAAAGCTTGTTGTTACTTCCAGCGCAAGTGAGAACTACTAACAAGCAAGTGAGAACGCTATAAAATTGAACGAAAAATAGTGTGCGGAAATTTTATAAAACTTGTTCCACGAAATACGTGATTTTTAGTAAGCCAAGTTTGTGAAATAAATGTTTGTTATTACACGACTGCCCAAAAAGGAGTGTAATGTGTTTAGGGTATATGTATGTATCTATGTGAGTTTCTTTGTGGCACCATAACTTTTAAATGCCTAAACAGATTTAGATGTATCGGGTATCGTTAGAATCCTTACATCATTCTGAGTGCTATACATATTTTTGATCATCATCATCATTTTACCCGAAAGACGTCCACTGCTGGACATAGGCCTCCCCCAAAAGGGGGGGGGGGGATATAAAAATCTTAAATTATTACATTATGGGTATCAAATTGGAGGTCTTGGTGAGCCCATGGCAAAACATAAAAATATTTTTGAAAAAAAAAAAATATGGCACCATTTTTAAATGTGAAAAAAAAAATCTTCATTTATTAGGTACAATATGGATATCAAATTGAAGGCCTGGATGAGCACATGGCAAAACTATACAATTTATTGACTTACAATTTACATAGGTAGTACATGCAAAACAAAATTTTTTTCCCCACGCTATCCACGCTCCGATTAACTCGAAACTCAGTATTTATACTTAAGACCGAAAATAAAGAATAACGTGTGTATCAGGGTTTTTGAAAATCTACCTCAAATGATGTGAAAAGGGGAAGTCAATGTTACAGGGGGGGATTTTACTATGTGGCTTGATTAACTTGAAAATTGGTATACCTAAATAAATAACCAATTTTCTGGAAATAAAATGGGGTTAGGCTTCTTCTTAGCGTAGCGCCAAAGTTGTAGCGAAGATCTAGGCCGACTCAATAGAATGTCTGTTCCAAAAAGTATCTTCTTTTAATTCTTATGCAATTACTCACTAAACGGAATTAGTAACACAACCTAACTTTTTCCAACAATTATTGTCTGAAAAATAAAAATATTTTTGTTTTAAAAGCTGGCAACATCAATACGTCACGGAATACGTTTTCTTAATTTATTTTCAGTTATATTCATTTTAGACGCAGTTTCTTTTATTCTATGAGAATACAATAAGCCTGAAACCAAAATAATTACCGCTTAAATAAAAAAAATACAAAATGAACCATAAAAACTAAGAGTTTCATCAAAAACTGCCGAACTGGAGGTGACATCTGTCATGTCACCTCCGATAAAACACACCGATTACATAATAAAGAAAATATGTTGGCGACATCAGCTACGAGACGAGCCGCCGGTGCTTGTGTGCAGCGCATGAGATGGGCTCAGTCTATGAACGATGAATGATGTTTCAGGAACTAGAGCCAACCGTCAACGTCTCGGCCCAACGACTGTCGGATCAGGTGCGGGTCATCCAACGCAATCATCGATTGGGCGATGTTGCACTAGATAGTCTGCGCTCAGAGGTATTGAGCAAACACATTGTCTCGACTCCGGCACAAACCGCGGTACGAATGTCAATTATGGATGGAATCCCGCCGCGGTCCAATCATGGTGTTGAAGAGGAGGATGATAGGAGTTGCCACAGTAAGTAGCCAGTGCAACGCCCGATTGAGGAGCGCACTCCGACCGAACTTAGACCCCGATTACCACGCCTACCTATGCACAAGAAAAATAGGGCGCTGATGTGTGCCTTGGACTCGCAGCTTAAGAATTTCTTCCAAAGCAACGAGGATCTCATTGATACACACTCGATTCTGTATTGCACGGCTGTTGCGGCATGTCGTTTAGCTAACGTCAAATTTCAAAACTGTGACGGAGCTACTCGACCAAAACCAGCCGTACCAGCCTGGCAGTGCAGGATCGAGCGCCGTATTGATAGGGCCAGGGTATTCATCGGCAAACTATACTACTTCAGGGAGGAAATACACGACCACGAGTGATGCGTTTTGTAAGACGAGCATTCTCGGGGACTCGAATCAGCCCTCGAGTCGACTGCACAACTTCTGGTTGAAATGGTTAATTAGTTCACACACTTGCCTGGCATCTCAGTTCCAGTCATCCTGAGGCCCGTATTAATAAACGTTACTCAGCCCAAGAGCTCGCACTTGATAACAGTATTGAGGTCATGATCGTATTAATAAACATAATAATTGATGTACTCAAGTTATGGCTTGGGTTTACGTTACCAGCCGAGTGATGGACTGATTAATAAACGAAAATCGACACTTAAATATACAATAGGTTTGTGTACTCGAGATGCTTAAATCTGAGAGTAGGCAGTCCGTGACTTTAGGTTGTGATTAGTAGCACGAAACATGGAGTTTGAAGATATTTTGCGTAAAAATATTTTTTACGATGGATTGGAATCTATGTCATAAATTAATAATGCCTCGAATCCTTTTGAGTTACCAAGTGAACATTAAAACAAAAACATCCAAGTGCGGGTCGGACCACGCACAATGAAGGGTTCCGTAGTTGGGATGAATTTATCCCAAAAACAAACTTAACATTGTAGTTGAAAAACATGTTCTCCGATATACACTGATATACGTCACGGTCAATTTTCCAACTGCAAATGTAAGTTGGTCGACTATTACTAGTTAACTTGTAGAGCCTACTTAGCTGTGATAGCTTTCCTTTTATTTTTTTAATAAGTTAATAAGTTTTAAAATAATTTAAGTTTTCACAGATCCGCAATAGTTTTGAAAGACCTGGCTTTCGATAACACACCATGGGAGAGTCATAAGGAAAGACAGACAGACGGACATAGCGAAACTATAAGGTTCCTTGTTGACTTCGGAACCCTAAAAATGATCCAGATTTGTTCAAGAGTCACATTAATAAAAATACTCTTTGGTGAAATACAGTAACAGAGGTCTTCCAATTTCCTTAGTAATGATCTTAAGATGCTGATATCGTAATAATGGCGTATCAAATAATTACGCACTTGAGTACGTCGTTGGGGAACGTTTATTAATACGGGCCTTAGAGTCTGGTTCGCTACCACAGTTTCTAACAACAGGCGTTACCCACCTGCTCCATAAGTCAGGTAGTCCCGCGGAACCCAAGAATTATAGACAGATCACGTGTTTGTCAACGGTCTATAAACTTCTTACATCCATTTTGAGAGTGAAAATGAATACGCACAGTGACAATAACTCGATTATGTCTGCATCTCAAAATGGATGTAGGAATGGGTCCCACGGTACTAAGGAGCTACTCCTCATCGACATGGCCATAAGCCAACAGGTTCGTCGATCCCGCAACAATCTGTCGACATGCTGGATACGAGGGCGGCACTGAAAATTTCGGGAATCAAGGAAGTGGCACAACATTACTATTTAAAAATGTATTTATTGCTTTCGAAGTATTCTCCGCGAAATTTGACACATTTTTCCATACGATGGAACCAATCATTGAAGCAACCATTCCATTCGGAAGTTGGGGTCTCCAAAATGGCCGTTTTGTAGGCGTCCACAGCTTCTTCAGGTGATGAAAATCTCTGTCCACGCAATTTATTCTTTATTTTAGGGAAAGTATAGAAATCATTAGGGCTTAGGTCGGGGCTGTACGGCGGATGGTCTAATAATTCTATGTTTTCTTGCTCTAAAAACTCTTTTGTTCTGTGCGCGGTGTGAGAACTCGCATTGTCGTGATGGAGGATGATGCGGCGGTTGCAGTTCTCTTTACGGAGTTCAGAAACGACCTGTGGCAAACAAATGCTAGCATACCATTCTGCATTAACCGTTCTTTGTCCCTCAAGAGGAATAGTCGTAACATGGCCGGTTTTGGAGACAAACGTGGCCACCATTTTTTTTGCAACACTCCGTGAACGAACAATTTTTGTTGGCTTTAACTCATTTTCGAACACCCAAACTCGTGACTGGTTTTTTGTTTCGGGTTCGTACGCGTATATCCAGGATTCGTCACCTGATACAATGTTGTATACAGCATTTGAGGATCCTGCGTGGAATCTTTCGAGAGTTCTGACGCACCAAGTAATGCGAGCCGCTTTTTGCTCTTCACAGAGCGAATGCGGTATCCATCGGGAAAACAACTTTTTTACACCTAATTGTTCATGCAAGATTATTTGTATTTGACTCATGCCAATGTCTAAAGTTGCCTGAATTTCGCGGTATGTCACATGTCGATCTTCCTCAATCAGCTTACGCACAGCATCAACGTTTTCTTGGGTGACTGCAGTTTTTGGACGACCTTGACGGGGATCATCACTGAGCTTGACACGTCCACGTTGAAATTCAGCAAACCAGCGATAAATTGTGGTTTTGGATGGGGCTTCATCACCAAATGCAGAAATCATCCGGTCAACACACTGTTTTTGTGTTAAACCAGTTCGAAAGTCATAATAAATCATCGCTCTTGAATTTTCTCGAGTCAATTCCATTTTCTCAACGACTAAACAAGTTTGACAAAACCTTGTGACAAGACCGAGAATCTTTTTTTAAATAAATAAATGGTATTCGATTTTTAAAACCAAGGAGTTTTCAATTAAAAAGATTTTAATATGACAGGAACAGTGGAAATATTCCATTCCCGATACTTTTAGTGCAGCCCTCGTAGACTATAAGAAGGCCTATGACTCAGTGCCACATACATGGCTCATGACGGTGCTGGAGTTGTATAAGATAGATGCAACTCTGCGCAACTTCCTGATGTCACGCCTTCAACGGTTGGGTCATGCCAGTTTTGATATACTCTTTTGGCATACTCAAATGGACTCAGACCGAACTGCACACCCTGGATAGGAGGGTCCGTACACTGCCGACTGCAAACCGGATGCGTCACCCACGATCATCGGTGATGAGGCTGTACATCCCGCAGAAGTGCGGGGGTCGAGGCTTTTTAAATGCGAAGACCCTCCACAACCACGAAGTGTGCAGTCTCAGGGAATATTTTTTTAAAGTCGAATACCGATGACCGATGACCGGAGGTATGGCAAAGCAAGGAGCTCCACGGGCGCTTCTCTCGGGCTCTTCATGAACCCGGTGTAGATTTCTTAGGCGATTCTGGCTACGTTTTGGTGACCTTTTCGGGGAAACCGAAGATTTTTTCTGTGCAATTATGGACGAAGTCTTGACGAATAACTACCGGAAACATATTATGAAGGACAGGACGGTTGACGTGTGTCGGGCATGCCACCGTCCGGGTGAGTCCATCAGACATATTATCTCTGGTTGTTCTCGTCTTGTTAACGGCGAGTACTTGCACAGGCATAACCAAGTAGCCAGGATTATTCACCAGCAACTTGCTTTGAAATATAAACTTGTAGATTCTGAGGTACCGTATTAAAAGTATGTGCCCGACCAAGTTCTCGAAAATTACCATGTCACGTTGTACTGGGATCGATCTATAATTACTGACAGGACTATTGTCGCCAATAAGCCCGATATAGTGGTGATAGACCAATTAGCGCGCCGCGCAATGATTATCGATGTCACCATTCCACATGACGAGAACCTCGTGAAAGCTGAGAAAGAGAAACAAATAAAATATCTCGACTTAGCTCACGAGGTTGTTGACATGTGGAATGTGAACTCGGCTGTCATTGTACCGATTGTCATATCGGCCAATGGCCTGATGTCCGAAAGCCTCGATCAACAGCTCTCAAGGCTCTCGTTAGGTGGTTGGATCAAGGGCCTGATTCAGAAGGCAGTACTCCTTGATACGGCTCGCATCGTGAGGAGGTTTCTATCTCTGGAGCCCTAACCACCGGTAGCTTGGACCCTGCTCCCGATACCGGCGAAGCACTTATTTTTTTTTTTTGTATAATATATTTTTATATTTAAAAATGAAATAAAGGAAAATAAAATTAAATTCTCGTAAATGATTTTACAAATACAATTTATGTATTTGAAAAATCATCTTCGAGAATTGAGGTTTTAAAATTAAGCTCAATTGTCAAAATGAAAACACTTGGAGGAGCTTGTGGCTAAATAATAACTGCCGCACGGGTCGATCGATAAATTCAAGCTACGCTTGCCGCGGTTGGGCCGTGGATGGGTGACCATCTGTTCATACCAAGATTCCTCCGTGCCTCGGAAAGCACGTTAAGCCGTTGGTCCCGGCTGTCATTTGTAATCTTTGACAGTTGTTACGGGTCGTCAGAAGCCCAAAAGTCTGACCACCAGTCTTACCAAGGGATATCGTGTTACCCAGTAACTGGGTTGTATTCAGCTGCATCCGGTTAGATTGGAAGCCGACCCCAACATAGTTGGGAAAAGGCTGGGCAGATGATGTCAAAATGAAAACACATCTTTAAGGTGAACTAAAATTAAAATTTCCGGTTCAACTTAATAATCATATCAAAGCACTCAATTCGTAAGTAGGCATCCGGATTCCAAATTAGCATCCAGAGTACGTTTTCTGAATGATGTTGACTGAATTTTGCACTGATGTGATTTGCAGTTCTTTTCGTCAGTGGTCATTTTGAACTCCATTATAACTAACAAAATTAAGTGGTACCAATCGAATCACACGTCAAGTTATAGTGAACGCACTATACTTACTTTTAGACCGGCGCGACGCTAAGAAGGTGACTTTTACCTGCAATCTGTCACACCAATGAGGATATTTTGGTTTTGGTATGGGCTATCCGACGCGCATGGTTTCTGCTGAAAATCAGCGCTGTGACGATAGGTTTGTCCGAAGTCACAGCATTTTGCTGAGCAAAGACCAGGGGGCCGATCGCGCTAATTTTGAACGTTAATACCAAAACTAAACCACAACCAAAAACGTTACGCTAGACACATTTCGTATCGCGCTAATCATTTCAACGCAAACGATTTAGCTTTACTTTAGAAGTTACGTTGGAGGTACGATCGATCGAACAATACTCTCACAAAAAATAGCGCGATACCATTTCTTACATCAGCTAAACCAAAACTAAACCAAAACCAAAAACGTTCCGTTCGAACGGTAATTACGTTGAGAAATAGCGCGATCGGCCTCCTGTTCTTGCACAGATGCGACGCACGGTTATTGTAATTGTTCATAATTGTATAGTTTGTTTGTTACAAAAGTAGTTATTTTTCCACTCCGCAATCGGCATTTAGTTTTTGTTTTGATTTTTTGTTTGTAGACTTTGTTGTCATCACGTACGACCATAGACTAATATATATAGAATGAGATTTTACTAGTAAACACTTTGTAAATTGTCTTTGGTCCCTGACATCAACCAATGGACAAGATTGTCAAAATGTTTAGGGTATTGGATGCGAGGCTTTTGGCTCCTTTGTGTTTTTTGACTATTTTGTATTTTGTTGTACTGTGCGTTTTTGTTTGCGCAGAATAAATATTTTTTTCTTTCTTTTCTTTCTTGCATGTCCTGGAAAGTCGTACAGTAGAAGTTGTTAAAAAACAATAATTACCTCCTCATACAACTTCAAAGTATCCAGTTTATCTTGCTTCTCTTCCTCCAACACCATTTTATAAGTCTCCGCCTTCTCTTTTAACAGTGCTATCTCATTCTTCAAGTCTCCTACATCATCCGTCTCACTGCCTGCATCTCTTACTTTCATCTGCTGCTTATAGTGATCAAACTCCAATTTTAAACTTTCATATTCTTCTCTACACCTCAAATGTACGTTTTCATAGCCCTGGACTTTGAAAACTGTGGATATGTCTATGGGACTGCCTAATTTGTCGTTTTCGGCTATAAGTTCTTTTTTCAGAATGTGTATCTTGTCTATGAGTGTTTGCAGGTATTCGCTGTCGGCTAGCTTTTCGTTGTCTGTCTCGCTTTTTTGTGAGGTTTCTTTTGTTTCTTCTGTAAATTAATTAATAATTAACTAATTAATCATCTTTATTTCCAAATAAAAAACACATACAGATAATTGTACTATAAGTTTACAATTTTTGAATTTATGGTAGCGAACAATCAATAAAACATTTGGATGCTGCAGAAATCTGTACACAATAGATGAAACTCTGTCTCTTAAACTAGGGTATCCTGTATTTTAAGAGACAGTGTATCACAATGAGGTTCCAATATTAAAACAATATTTATTAAACTGTAACATATTTCTCGTCTTACCAGAAATGTAAATAAGTATGTAAGTTAGGTCACTCATTGATTGAGAACTTCATGTTTTTGGCAATTTTCAAAAAAAAATCTGAGGCTGATGAAATGATGAGTGAAAAATTGAAATGTAACATGAAAATTGTTTTCAAGAGTGAGGTAACTTTAAATAGGCCCATTCCAGCTTTTGCTGATCCCAAAGTATTAAAATCACAAGGTCAAATTTCAATTACCAGGTGCCGCATTATGACGTTTTAATGCCATCATGATTACAGTGCAAGAAAGAGATGGATCTATATGACCCATGAAAATGTTCTTAACTAACTTTTTAGACATTTATATCCTGCTTATGTGTATGAAGTTTCATTAAAATCGGTTCAGTAATTTCGAAAAACAAGGGCTTGAAAGTTTGTATGAAATGCCGTACGGCGTATACGCTCTTAAGGCACAATGTATGTATGCGCGTATGTTAGACTCAAAAAAAAAAACAGAAAAACGAATAAGCTTAAATATCTTGTGTTTCTGTAATTACACCTTTTAACCCAGACTACAGCAACGATACTTGGCGGCACAAATAGGTATGGAGTAGTACGTCTGCTAGTCCTGGACGAGCCCCGTCACAAAGAGCTCTTCCACAACAACAGGAAGAATTTTTAATTACCATCCAAATTTAAATGATAATGGTTTTTCTTTTAGTATCTACTCAGTGCTAAAATATTGAGATCACAACATCTAATATTCATCACAAAATTGTCAAAAAAAAAGTCTACGTTTATGGATAAATACACATCCCCGCTGCACGCGCACGTCGCCCGTTTTCACACATTCAGTGTACGCGGCAAGCATAGTAGGTACACTAGCTATTCAACGTTTGATTCAGTAACTATGCTGAATTGATAATACTTTCGGGACTAATATTGTATCGCAATTTTAATTAAGTACCTATTTTATTTATATTTAAATTGAGTCCTTAGCTTAGACAAAATTTGGATGGTGTAAAATACGTAATTATATTCAATCTATTACCAAAATCAGTATTAGCAGCGATTTTATCCATCAGCCTGCCATTAACCGAGTCTTTCAGCTGCTGTATAAGTTGCTGGTCGTGCCTTCGTCTCAAGTCGTACTGACCCACAGTCTCCGACAGCTCGGCTATCTTACTCTCTAGGAGGGCCACCCTTTCTTCCTGACGGGCGCATATCTTACGAGCTGATTCTTCGGCGCGTTTAGCTTTTATTTGCTCCTGAAAATCAAAATAGACATGTTTACTCCTTATTTATTTTTCTCTTATTTAAATTGTCTACATAAGTGTAGTTTTACACTTTTGTAGCGAGGTGAAACAAAGGTTTGGCTATAAATCTGAGCATGCTGGTAACCCTACAAAATTCAGAGCAACCCTTTTCGTGATGATTTGTTACTTTTGTTAGCCATACCAATATCATTTCAGGAAAATGATCCCAAAATGTTTAGTGTTACAATTTATCAACCCAAGTTCTTCACATTACCTCTCACATCATCAGACATCCACTTAAAATAAGATAACATTCTTGTACGAGTAGGTATTTTGAACATACAAAATCCTTTTTGTAAAAGTCAAAAATCATAATATCAGGAAAATGGTTGCATTTAAGCCTCCACAAGCAACTTATACTTACTAACGTTAAGAGCAACTTTGCTAACATCTTTGCTAACTGGCTAATGTTATTACACTCTGAGTTTGTTTCGGTCTTTCTTCTCAGAGTAGTCGGAGAGGAAACACCAAACTCATCTAGTTTTACACAACATATTGTGTAAAAGTGTTTTTTTTTTTCAACTCATCATCAGCCTAACCTTTTCCCAACTATGTTGGGGCTTCTAGTCTAACTGGATGCAGCTGAATACCAGTATTTAACATGGAGCGGCTGCATATCTTACCACCACAACCCAGTTACGGGGTTACACGATACCCCTTGGTAAGACTGGTTATCAGACTTTCGGGCTTCTGATGACCCGCAACAACTGTCAAAGATCTACAGCTTTATGTGCTTTCCGAGGCACGGAGGGGTCTTATTGGTATGTAAAGATGTTCACCCATTCATGGACCAACCGCGGCAAGCGCAGCTTTACCTGATCGATCGACCCGTGCGGCTGTTATTACTTAGCTACAAGCTTCTCTTTTTTCAGCAAATTTACAGAAATAAATATAATTTATCAACTTTAACGTCATGGCAAGCGTTGTTCTCGAGAAATTTGCACAACACGACGGAAGCAAATGATAACATATTCTTACCTGTTTTAACCAAGGGTTAAAGTTATCCCATTTTTAAATCTGAGGGTCAATGACCCCGCTGAATGAACATATCGATAGCACCTGCTGTTATTTTTATGACAACAGCGTGTATACTGAGATTAGTAAAATGGTTGCCGTGTCTACAGACACGGAATTCATTCACATAGATGTGGAATTATGAATATAATGTGAATGTAAATTGTTGGGGTAAGGTAAATGCAAGAAAATACAAAATAATTTAAAGAAATACAGGGTGGCCCAAAAGTCGTGGATCAAACTAGGATCCAATCTTAATTATCTCAGCACTTCATCTTCATTTTCAAAGTGCACCACTGGTCTGCCTGCTCTCGGAGCATGCTGACCGGGTAAGACTCCCTCCATGTACGAATTATGTACGCGCATAAAGACCCTGTAGTCCGGAAAACGATCACGGTTAGGGTAGCGGTGACGATATTCCCTGGCAGCAGCCCGGGCAATACCGTCGCAAAAGCCATACAGGTAATGCATTTCTGCATACTCCCGTTGGATGTATTCTCTCCTCGCAGCAGCCATCTGTCCACTTTTGTAGCCAATCCGTCCGATTCCGAATCTAGTCCGATTCACACAGCACTGGTCACAGGTAGGCGATCTATCACAAGTCCGAAAAACAAAGCGTAGGTCAAAGGACAGAAACTGATTACAAGTCGTCGTAAAACCGAGAAAAAGAACACGTGCGTACTCACAGGCAGGAAGCGAGTCACTAAAGAACACTAAACATTCTAAAGAAACATGCTCACGCGCATCCCCCGGCCCTCGCCCCGGCCGGCCCGGCCTTTTGTTTCCTAGAAGAGATATCGCTACCTGAACTGACGGGCGAACCGGCCTTTTATTGACAAAGGATTAAATGGTTAGTGTAAAAGAGAGGCAGAGAGTCTTTGTCATTAATTGTATTAGTTCCAGTTTATTTTTAAATAAGCCTAACCGAGTTTTATGGTTGGAGTAACTTTGGCCTTGCTACGAATAATCGTCCTTGAAAGATATCAAAGCCATGCATAGCCATGTGTAATACCTTTTCAGAATCCCTATTAAATGCGCCAAAACTTGTAATACAGGGTCAGTTTTCGGTAGAGTATTTTTTTTCACAGTGGGGTCCGAAGTAAATAAAAAGTTATGATTTGAGAACTTAATATTATCTTCAACACACCCAATAAACAACCATAAATAGCATGTCTAACGTAAGGACTCATCAGTACCAATTTAGTGAAAATTATAAAAAAGATACTGGATGTAGATTTTTTCGAATTTTAATAAGAATTAGTTTAAAAAAGTCAATTTTCTCATAAAAACACAAAATAAATTATAACTCTGCAGGGGTTGACCTTAAGGACCTCCCGTAGAACTACTTTTTGCAGCTGATGACCCCATCTAACCCCTAGTTGCGTTTGATCCACGAGTTTTGGGCCACCCTGTATTTCTTTAAATTATTTTGTATTTTCTTGCATTTACCTTACCCCAACAATTTACATTCACATTATATTCATAATTCCACATCTATGTGAATGAATTCCGTGTCTGTAGACACGGCAACCATTTTACTAATCTCAGTATACACGCTGTTGTCATAAAAATAACAGCAGGTGCTATCGATATGTTCATTCGGCGGGGTCATTGACCCTCAGATTTAAAAATGGGATAACTTAACCCTTGGTTAAAACAGGTAAGAATATGTTATCATTTGCTTCCGTCGTGTTGTGCAAATTTCTCGAGAACAACGCTTGCCATGACGTTAAAGTTGATAAATTATATTTATTTCTGTAAATTTGCTGAAAAAAGAGAAGCTTGTAGCTAAGTAATAACAGCCGCACGGGTCGATCGATCAGGTAAAGCTGCGCTTGCCGCGGTTGGTCCATGGATGGGTGAACATCTCGTAGATAAGTATTCGTACAGCGTGAATTCACATTGTTTTATTGATCGTTTCATATGTATTTATTTACAGCACCCAATAATCAAAGGTTTCCCATGGTTCACCCTTAGTTCTTCACTAGGTGTATAGGAGAATCAAGTATCCATGGGTATTGTAATGAGTAAATTATTGCCATGTGCTACATAAGCTACAAAATTCCCGGTTGTGATTTTCATAAAGTTATCCCTTAGATCCCCGGACACACTTTTCCAGTTCTGCTTATCAGTAGATAACAAAACCCCGATAACAAAGTCCCACCTCTCGTATAGCAACGGAATGCGACTGCTCCAGCAGCGCCAGCTTCTGCTGCAGCCGCACCAGCTGCGCCGGCGTCTGCTGCGTGCGCGTCTCCGCTCGCTGCAGGCGGCGCTGGGCCGCTTCCAGCAAACTGCTCAAGTCACGGACACGCTTTTCTAGCTCTGCATGTGATGCTGGAGGGTATAAAGTACTCTATGAATAATAATTTAGAGATAATGACTGGCTACCAAACAAGAGGACCGTTTAGAACTAAAGAATGTTTAAAGGAAACAACTACTAAACATAAACGAAGTTATACAAGAAAATAAGGACTATAGAAACCAAATTAAAACCCTGGAAAACAAGATTGAACTTCTTGGAAAACAATACCTATAATTCCAAAATCGGAATTCACAATGTACCGAAGAAGAAGGACGAATACAGGAAGGAATTAACTACTATTGTAAAAAATATTGGAACAGTCCTCTGCTTGGAAACGCCAATTAGGGATTTCGAAATCAAGGATAGCCACCGTACTGTCTAAGTCTATAGTTGTAGATTTCACAGTTTCAATAAAACGAACCGTGAAACAAAGAAGCTACAACTTAACTCAAACCACCTACAAATACCTGGTCCCCCGCAGCCCGTCTTTAAATCCAAATCCCTAACTGATAAAATCCGATGTTTATACTACGTCACCAAGAAAACTTGCCACCAAATGGACAGCCTATGGCAAGGTTTATGTGAAGAAGGAGAAGGGCCAGGTACCAATTCGCATAGAAGATGTCGAATTGCTCAAAATAGCTATAAATAGTCGAATAATTTTATTTATTTCTTTTTTTAAGCTCGTACTGTATCACTATAGGCACTGCATGTATAATGTAAGTTCATTTATAAAATACTGTCTAAATTGTTACATCAATAACAATAATGCAATTAATTTTCATAAATGAATTTAACTTAATTTAATCTGATTTATTTTACTGTAATATTACTGATTAATTTGATTTTATTGTTATTATAAATTTATTTGATTTTATTATTATTAACTTATTTGATTTTATTATTATTAACTTATTAAGCAAACTATGTAAGTGCTGTGCACACCTTTAAGTGACAAGCTCACTGTAGCAATTCTAAAATAAGATAAAGTTTTCTGTAAGTGCTTTTGTGAAATAGTCGTTGGAGTGCCATAATAAATAAATAATGCCTCACTTACAAAACCACTTGCACAAACATTTACATTACTAATAAAGTTTGCCTATTCTATCAGTTCTCACTACGAAGCCATTCACGCTCAATGTCAATAAACATAATTCTATATCCTCCAAGAAGACCTCGTTTCCTCGATGATGATTATTGTTCCATAATAAAAAATTTCAAGGAATTCAGGAACCTGTGCCTAGTAAAATTAACATTGTAAAAGTTCAGGTGCTGAAACCATCGTCCGAAGTTTTAATAATGGTCACGTATCAACGAACTCACTGCAGCAAGCGCAGACTGACTGATCCAAGAGGCCGTTATCAAACTACGAGCATTTCCTAGAATGACCAAGATTTAGTAAACATGCCTCTTACCTTGGGCTTCGCTGGTATGCACAACCTTGTCTTCTAACTTCTCTTTTGTCTTTCTCTCACTATTCAATTTCAGGTGTAATTCTCTGAAAATTAAAAATTAATTCTTTTCGATTTACAATAAACCTGATTTCTTCAAAAACGACGACACGGGTGCAATCTATAATTAAACCTTGGTTGTCGTAAATTATGAAATCATGCATTACTTTGCGGAAATCTATGATAGTATAATGTTATGTAAAAATGTTTAGTTTTAATTCCGCAATAACCAGATCCAGCCTTTTTTTT
This sequence comes from Tiliacea citrago, assembly GCA_963921375.1. Taxonomy (NCBI): domain Eukaryota; kingdom Metazoa; phylum Arthropoda; class Insecta; order Lepidoptera; family Noctuidae; genus Tiliacea; species Tiliacea citrago. Next base: position 26,473,816 of record OY992787.1, on the reverse strand, counting down.
TTGGTTGGGAATTATCAAATGACTCTCCCGCTCTTTTAGACTTTTACTGACTAAAACCCACCCTTGTTCCTCCAATTGCCTGTGTGCCAGGGCTACGGTATATCCAGATCCAGTTTTTTTTTTTACAATGTTTGTAAATATGTGAGCACCATGTATCTATCACATAATTAATTTATCTCATTGCTTCATTATTAATTCTTTTTACCTATTGTGGTATAGTAGTTTTATTCTAGGTACATCGTCTTCACATATAATTATATAATTGATGTACCAATACCAAATATTGTAAAACATTTTTAAAAAGTAATGGTGGAGTTTCTTGCCCATTCTTCTCCATACGAAGCAAAGACTATATTCTCTTTGATACGAAGCTACCTTTTGGAAGGGGCGACTAGAATCAATTTTATTTTATTTGTAAATTTTGACGTTCAAAAGTGCCATCTATGTGCCTATTTGAAATAAATAATTTGACTTTGACTTTATTATATCCAGTATTGGATGCAGTATCTATATGTTGAATTAAAACTAAATATTTTTACATAACATTATACTTTGCATATACATATAATACCTCAAATTGCTCATGGTCCTCCGTTAAATCGAAAATACTGCAGCATTAATTTTGAAATAAATATATGGTAAAGTTAATGATTAATGTTAAGTAGTATGTCTGACGAAAACACGATTCCATAAAATTTCCTCACAGAAAAAAATTACAAAGTTACCTCCAAACCGAACAATAAGCTGCTAGTACTCAAAAAATACTTCAAATTAGATCATTAAAACTATGTCAAATAACTGAACTAAATACAAACCCGATACTATATTTTTTTTTATTACCTTTATTTTCACCGTAAAAAGAAATCCTAAACTATCGGCGCCTTGGAGCCTTTTCGCTGCTGCACTGTCTCGCTTGCTCGAGCAGTAGTGTGCGAGCGAGATAAAGAGTGAGCTGGAGCTGAGGTATTATGGACTCTTATTGATAAGATTTTCAACATGATTATTTCCTTAGTTAGTGCAATTACCTTGTCTTGTGTTTGTGTCAAATAGGTCCTGGCACCATCCAGATCTATGTTGATAAACATAGTGTTCTAGAATAGTTTCAGATTTTTCCAGTAATATTCTAGTTCTGTCTTTTTCATAAAATTAAATGTACTACTCTAATACTCACTTCATTATAGCCTGATGGTCAGCCCTCTCTTTCTCTCTCTCCTGTATCTCGTACGCCACTTTAGCCTTCAAGTTGTTTATCTCAGCCAAGTGTTGCTGCACTAATGCTCTGGTCTCTTCTCTCATTGCAGCTATCTGGTTTTCATACTGTGGACGAAGGCCTGTTAGGAATGGATTGTGGTACTGGTAGTTACTGCAATATTAGGTGGTAATACTGCCGGTTTAATCAAAAGTATCTGAGGAAAAAAATTTAGAAAAATAAGCCTTACAAGATGGGCCTTTTTTGTCTACTAAGTTTTTTTTTCTTTATTGTCTCTTTTGCTTCATTGTCCCACCTACATTTATTTACAAATTCTAGTATAAAAGCCGAAATAAAGTCCGTTCGTATGCTGAATCTACGTCTTCGAGTCGACGGCACGACAGTTTATTACATTTTGTGGCCTCAAAACTTGTCCACTTCCACGTCAACGGTGGCAGCGCAGAGGTCACTTTGGCTGCATTTCTTGCGACACTGAGGGCAGGATGGGGCATAGTTTGCGACACAGCTCCACATCCGCGCCCTGGAGCCATTCCTGAATCGATATCTATCATACACACACATACACATACATAAACTCACGCCTTCTTCTCAAGGGGGTAGGCAGAAACTATTGAACGCCACATGCTACGCTCCTTACATACTCCTTTTGCTTCGCCTACATTCATTTTATAACTTTATAATTTACGATAATTGACGAGAATGATTCTCGTCAATTATCGTAAATTATAAAGTTAATTGTTCGGATTCCTAGAACAGTGACCTAGAGAAAGTACAATGACCCAAATGACCGCTGTTGCAAACCTAATGGCACCAGCTATAGAAGATTTTTATTTTTAGCAGTGTATAAGGTTTAAAGAATTAATCTTGTTCAAATCAAATTACTAGAAACTCTAATCACAGTCACACTTTAATAATTTTGTTTAACATCTGTAACCCACTTTGATTTATGTTTTCAATTACTATAGCTTGATAACAATCTTGTTATGACTGAAATAAGTTCCTGATGTGTATAAGCCACATCACACTTATATTATAACGGCGAAAGTTTGTGAGTGTGTTTGTTACTTCTTCACCCTCAAACGGCTGGACCAATTTTGTATGGAGGTAGCTGACACCCTTTTTTTTTTGGGTGGGAAATTATCAAATAACTTTTCCCGCTCTGGGCGGAGCGGGAGGGCTTGCCATAATTTAACTGACTAAAACCCCCCGTGTTCCTTCCGTTGCCTGTGTGCCAGGGCCACGATATCCCTTTCGGACAAACTCCCAACCCTGGCAGGCATTGGCCCTATCGGACCCCGTCAGTTGGTGCCGACATCTCTTTAAGGCGCGCGTGGAACACAATGCGCCGTCGACCCGGGCCTGGTCCTTATCGGACGGCGAGCTGCCCATCGCTCACCGTCCGCAAGCCCGCGCCTACGGTGGCCGGAAATCGGCTTACGACTCCCGACGGACCGACGACCCGGGGCGTCTCCTGCGGAGACTAGGGGCGCGAGGGCGCGAGCCTTGCCTCTCCCTCACGCGTTCCGCCTCGTCCTTCGCGAGCATTACTGCTTCTCAGAAGGAGGTGACGGCCTCCCATGCACTCTCACTCCGAACAATGGCCTGAACCAGGGCCGGACGCGAGAGATCACCGCCGCCTATCTCCTCCTTGAGGACACGGCGTTGTTCCGCCCAAACCGCGGGGCGCAGCTAGTATTACATAATGGTTTGAGTATGCCACATCAACTGCTGATTACCTTTAAACATTCAGTTGTGTGCAAAAATGTAAAGCAATTGGAAATTGCTAGATAACTTATCAACATAGAATTGAGAATTTATAGGACCCTTCTTTATACTATAATATCCACCTTTTTAAATTTTTACAACTATAATAAGTTGGTTGACCTAACCCATCTTAATGTTTTACCTAGTGTCTATAATCTGACCTACACAGCCCAAAAACCTTTTCTGAGATAAGACATTGCTAATCCTATTAAATAACTATTAGATAGATAAATATGATAAAAAAAGATTTGATTGTCTCCACCAAACTTTGTAATAATTTAGTATGATTGACATCAAATTTATTTAATTGGGACAATACTAACTTCATTCTTTCACAAGGGTGTGAAAGACTACACTTTGGAATACTACTCTTTACACATACCTTATCTCTGGTTAGTTTCTTGTCTGCCTGGAAAGCCTCTTCCATCCGTGACTTCTCTGCTGTCAAGGTGGATAGAGACAGCATGAGCGCTGACACTGACTCATCTCTGCTTTCCTCTGAAAAGGAGAGACAAGTCTTAATTTTTACAGAGATTTTAAACAAGCAAGCAAAAGAATAGCCACTATCTCTATTTAAAGGGATATTGAATAATTAATCACTGAAGCAGTACTTTGGTTTCTTTTTCCACCTCCAGAAGTATTGGTTGGCTTATCTAGCAGATAATTTCATGCAAAACCTTATTCCAGTTTATCTGGTTGATAGTACTTGTGTCCCAATAATTAAATTTCATCAGTATACTTATTTATTCCATTAAATACTAGTCATTATTTGAAATTTGTTTTAGGACCCCGATAATGGCAGCAGAAAAAGTAACATGCTTACCTCCCCCACCTCCTTCAGCAGGACTTTCAGTTTTATTGAGGGCTTTCAGACTGAACTCCAATGCTTCTTTTTCTTTGATAAGTCCTTTGTATGCAGCAACAACATCTGAACAAAATAATTATAAGATATAATGCAAAGCAAGTTAATCAATAGTGGTATGGTAGCTGATGCTATCATGTTATTTTTCCTAACCCAGGAATCATGTTATTATATCTGTGTGACAATTTTAGTCAAAATCCATCCAGCCTTAAGGCATGAAAACGTAAGAGGCAGTTACCTTCGCATTTATAATATTATATTAGTATAGTTCTGTTTATACTACTATACTATAGATTTATGTCTATTCAAATCTTGTATAAAACGCACACTATGCAAGCAGGCCTATTATAAGTTGGAGGATTACATCACGGATATTTTTTTTTTTTAATCTTTATTTATTTACGGGGTTTTTTCTGTAAAGAATATGTCACCCTGATGATTACATACAATTAAATAACATATTATACGTAACTTATATACTAAACTAGCCTACCCGCAACCTTATAACCGTAATAATAATAGAATATAGTGTTCTAGCCTCATCGGACAGTGGTGAGGCAAGAACGCTATTGTAGAAGCCAACATTAAAACTATTGACAAAACCTTGACGCCTTCTGACACCCACACGAGCACACTCCGCCAGGACATGATGCACATCTTCTATAACTCCACAGACAACACAATTTGGTGAATCGACTTTGCGCATCATGAATCCGAAGCTATTGAGCGGTATGTGACCGGATCGGAGTCTCAAAGCCGTCACGACTTCGTGCCTGCTCATCCTGCCCTCGCTGAACCAAAACACTCGTGGAAGAGATGGCTGAATCGTTCTGTAGGAACAAGGATACATTTCTCCATCAGACCCTGCTTCGTTAGCCAAACGGTCAACTATCTCATTTCCTTCCAGTCCAACGTGAGATGGAATCCACTGCAATACAATTATTTGACGCTTGGCAACAAAATCAGTAATGGTTTTGAATATATTGTACGCCAGTGGAAGGCCCCTAAAAGGTGAAGTACTCGTGCATCTCATCAGATGGAGAAGAGCACTTTTTTAGTCAGTGAAAATGACAAATCGATCACCGTACAAAGATTCGACATAGGCCAAAGCTTCAGCTATAGCAATTAGCTCTAAATGCATTATTGAAACTTTAGATACAATTTTGAATTTAAAAGAAGCACCTATTTGTGGATCGAAAAAAGCTGCGCCACAGTAATTCTCGCGTCTAGAACCGTCCGTATACATACAGTAAAATCCAGAGTACAGTGCATTCAGAGATGTACAACATATTGTTCTGAGGTTATATACATTATAACAATGCTTAGGTTTATCTACTGAATCTAAACAAGGCTTTACAATAACTGATAAGTCCATATTGCTCACCCAAGTGTCCATGGAAAAAATGCCAACTTTATTGTTGCAGTACATAATGTTCCTGCTTTAGAACATCGTGAGACAAAACTAACAGTGGCTTTTTCTTATTTCTCCAATAAGAATTATTGTAACAAAGACCATGTAGCTTATCCAGTAAATCGATTAACGGAAAACCGCAAACAAATGTTTTGTAATCTGTCCAGTTTAATTAAATGTGTGTCGGCGCCTATTGTCTAGTAAAAAGCTACCGAAGTCGATACGGCTACGAATAAGGGTAATATAGGTACAATCTTCTTAAGTGGTTGGGATGAACACCTCACCCAGGACCCACTAAACCCTAAAAATATTAATTTTCAATTTAAGCACTCGCTCACGGACCTCACTAACATGTTTCTTCTATCCAGCCACAATCCTAGGTATTTGACGTGGTCCACTAACTCTAACAAAGTACCGTTTAAACATATTTCTATAACTGACCTTCTAAAACCTCTACTAAATAAACACATTTTACTTTTCAGGGGGGGCAATGTTTAATCCTACTTGTATCAACACGCTGCTGATGATATCAAGTGCAGACTGGATCTTACGTTCACCCTCACTAACAGAATAACACTGCACTTATATAGCGAAGTCATCTGCGTACTGGGATATACAAATGTTGTTTTGCACACGTTTACAAATGTGAGACGTTACTATATTAAATAATATTGGGGATAATGGATCACCCTGAGCTAGACCAGTACCGGAATGTCTACTAATAAAGCTATTACAAATTTTAATTTTCAGTACTAGAAGACTATGGAGAAAGTTCCATAAATATTTACAGATACGGGAACTAACTTCTCATCTAAAACATTGATTAAAACAGAATTATTTACATTATTGTATGCATTATCTACATATATCTAGAAAACAACCCATAGTGGAACAACCCTCGGAGAAACCAGTTTGAATTGTGGTGATTAAGCAACTTAAGCCGTCTAAACACGACCTACCTCTACGGAAGCCAACAGTATTCACAGAAAATGTGTTATTTTTTTCAAAAAACCATTCCAATCTTCGGTATATAATATAATGGAAAACTTTGCAAATGCACGACAGGAACGATATAGGTCAGATTGAAGAAGCATTACTAGGGTCACGACCAGGTTTTGGAATTGGTACAATACAAATGTCGCGCCACTGATAGGGAACAAAACTGTGATTAAAAAAGTTATTAAATAAAGTAAGTAATACAGATTTACCTACATCAGGTAAATTCTTAATCATAGAATAAGATATATTGTCACATCCAGGAGATGTATCCTTAGATTTAATACATTTATCTAGCTCCTGAATAGAGATCTCACATTCTAATGTAGGGTTACTATGGTAAACGGTAGGGGTTGGTGGGGAGACATAATCGGGTGTTAAGGAATCACTGATAAAAATGCTTGGCTCAATGTTATGCTGGTCCTGCTCCACAACCACAACTAATTGATTAACATTTAAAAATACTGTTGGAGCTGCCGAAGATTGTAATACTATATTTTCATTGTATAAACTCATTGTATTATATAATTGCATAGCACAGATGTAAGTACTAGAGCTACCATTTACCGGGTAATATGTCATTCATTGACTTGAATGTGCCCTGGCTGCTGAGAGTATGTCATGCTAACTCAATGTCTCACTGATGGTGGAGCATTTAGCAGTTGATCATTTAGCTCCCTTAAAATGGTTGAGCTGAATGGTGCTGATCAATGAGTCATGTCGTCGTCTTAGGGGATCCATACGAGTGTTAACCACCTATTTTTGTAGCATTTAAAAACCATGCTTAATATTGGGAACAAAACATATGGTTTTGTGTTTGTGTTTCAATTACATCCACTTACCTCTGAGACGACCTTCATATCTCTTGATTTGATCAGCTTGTTTGGTAATAGTTGATATCAATTCTTGTTTGGATAATGATTCCATGATTTTTCACCACTGCTACCTTTGATAGACACACTGGACACGAGTTACTAATTGTTTAGGACTTCAATATGAAAAACGTTATGGAATCTTGATTTAAACACTTTAGTTAATTGTTTTTTTATTACGCAAGTTTGCTGACACTAATTGTTTATTCCTAGTTTAGACTGCTTGTAGTAGTACTAGTACTTTATACTATACTGAAACTGTTGACTTTCTTGCAATTCAATAATATTTTCTTGGACTGTATGAGGGACTGACGTTTAACTTGTCTTATTGTGACATTGGGCGCATTCCGAATTGCGCTGTAATCGATTTGTTGAGAGTTTGAGAGTGCTTACATAGGTTCCGAATGAAGGCTCGTGCAGACTCGCTAGTGTTGGGTAACTCAGCACATGTGCAAGGCACGGTTGTAGCTACCGTAGCTACTAGCTACTCACTTGAATAAAAATAGTTGCTACTTCTTACTCACTCTTTTAATTTTGGTATGCTAGCACACACCACAGGGCACAGATTCTACACAGAACATAAATTTTGTACTAATTCTCTTCTCACTCCCTCATCATCACTCGTGCGAGCTGTGTGACGCGCTTAACTGTTTAGCCACCGCGTGTGCCTACTCTACTGCGTATGTGTACCGTGTCACGTTGTCGTCACTACACATCAAACTTGCGACTCGCATGGCGAGTCTCACGGCTCACTGGCACTCACAGCACGTACAGACGCCAGCACATCAAGCCACTACAATCTGTCAAATTTCTTTAAAAGATTTTCAACTTTATCATTAAAGCATAAGGTTCAAGGTTGATTGGGAAAATTTGACAATTTCGGGTAGCTTGACTTGCTGGCGTCTGTACATGCTCACAGGCTACCGCAGCCTAGCCTCATTCGTAGAAGCACAGTGTGCTAGCACACTTTGTAAAAAGAGTGCCTCGCACGATCCTCATTTTAAAACAGTATGCTAGCATCTCTAAACTGGTGCGATATCGGGAGTGTACAGACGCCACTGCAGGTCAAGCTACCGGAATATGTCAAATTTTCCCAATCAACCTTGAACCTTATGCTTTGACAGATAGTAGTGGCTTGATGTGCTTGCGTCTGTACCATGTCATCGTCATAGATGACGTCATAACATGGGCCATCTTGCGGTAGCGCTGACTGACGCCAACCATGCCATAATTGTTGACAGCTTTCAGCTGTCTTAATCGTGCTAAATCGGAACGCAAATTATTCATGTGAGCGATTATGACCTAATTCGAAATTCAGCCATTACTGACATGATGAACGAATGAAGAACTATGGTTACTTTTTTTACTCTGTGCACTTGTTTTAAATAGATTAAAGCTTGTAAAAAGGTACGTCGTAGGAAAACTGTATTTATTTCAAAATAAGGCCAAAATTGAATTGATATACATTTTTTTTTATATGGAAGAATTTTGTAACCGTTGCTACATTTTCATTGATTCTTGTGTTAATTTAATACGTAAATTGGCAACATCTATCTTTTGGTAGATGAATCGATGACCACGTGGGATGACGATATTAAAATCACAACCGGGAACTTTGTGGCTTTCGAAAAGCTACAAAGGCACTAGCAAGTCTAGCAACTAGAATTTTATTTATAATTATTATAATTTACCCATGGATACTTTAGTCATCTTTTTAATAATTGCGTTAACCATGGGTAAACCTTTATGTAGGTATTGATTATTTAGTTAGTTTATCAAGCAACGCTACAAGAATAATCATCTAAATAATGTATTTTTAAATAAGTAGGTATATTATACTGTTTTGTAGTTCCTTTCATTTACCTTACCCAATAAATTCACACCTATGTGAAAGAATTCCAAACACGGCAACCATTTTGCAAATCCCAGCATACACATAGTTGCTATATGAATAATAGCAGGCGCTATCGATGTGTTCATTCGCAGTATCCTTCTGCGGGGTCATTGACCCTCCGATTTAAAAATGGGGTAACATTCACCCCCTGGTTTAATTAATGCACATGTTGTTATAAACGCAATATCCAAATGTAGCACGTAATTATTGTTTTAAGTTATCCAGTCATTGGCCTTAAGTTGGTCATCGACATCATTTTGTATGATGGTTGTGGAACAAAATCACAAACAAGACTACTGAAATTGTTCTTGTCAATGAAACACGATTGGTATGGGTATACGATACCTATTTCGTGAATAAACCTAATACCGGAAGAGAAGGTAAATAATATGTACCTACCTATATCCAATTCCGTTTGGAGATTTCGGAAGCAAGACTTTTCAGGGATACCTAAGCAGTTCGGTGCCTGTTTGAGAATGCTTGATCGTTAATCCTAATTAAGTACCAATTACAAGCGCTGAAACAATAGCTAGATTCTTTAAAATATTTTAGTCAATATCTTGTAAAAATCAATCAAGTCTTAATATCACTTGATTGTAGATCAGGATTTCAGGACCTACTGCGTTCATATTATGAAGACATCATTTCTGATTTCATTTTAAGGTTTCAAGATGTCCTCTGTCGAAAAAGAACCCATCAAAAAAATCGAAGTGCGCGCCCGGATGTAGAAAGTGTATAAATATAATCTATGGTAGGTACCTACTAGGTACCATAATAATGAAAAATATAATTGCAGCAAAAGCGCATTTATTGCTTATAGTCTTACCTATTTACTAAATTAGGTAGCCTACTGCTTTATACTTACTGACCACTGAGTGAGTCTTCAAAGCTTTGTTGGGAATCCAATTCGCGAGTTTCCAGCTAAATAAAACGGGCGTGGCGCCTCGCTGTCTGTAGTTTGGATCGATGCATGCGTACTGCGTACATACACTCCCGGCTTACATTGGGTACCTAGGTACCAGTTTTGGCGTCTTCCGCACTTCCCAGAGGATACATCTAGCCAAGTAGAAATGGATTTTTACTGAGTAAAATAAAATCAGGCTTATTTTAAATTCCAGAGGTGCCATGAGTCGACGATAATCGTAACCCACATCTCAGGCAAATCACCCGATCGCCCTCGCAAATGGCGTAATCCGACCGATGGCGCGGATAATACCAAAACTAGGAAATGCTTTGGATTTAAATACCTACTTAGATTTGGTTGAAGTTAAATCAAATTTTGGGATATTATAAAGTATCTATGAAATAAAACATTATTTATTATGTATTATTGCTAAGGTCAATATTTAATTTCTATCAATATCCCCTACGTCAGATTACATTCGTTGACATTATTTCAAAAATTAAATGTAAGTAAGCCAAACACTTTTTCATACATTATCGGCGATTTGTACTCTGTCTTATAATTCTAGCTACATTCTAGGCCAAACCCTACAATACCCAAACCTGCCCAAAGTAAATACAAACGAAAAAAAAACTAAACCAAATCATTAAACATGGGATAAATAAACACTAAATAGAAAGATGTTAGTTTTATATAAATTAAACAGAAACTATTCTAAATAAATAAAATACCACAACTTAGAACACAAAATACTAAAGTTGAACAAAACAAATAAGTGGACAGGTGTGTACTGGTATTATTTTCGGTGGAGAAAGCAAGCGTATTTGTTTTTACCATTCAGGGACGACACAACATAGACTATCAGTAATTGTAAAAATGGATTCTTGCTTATTTTATGCGCGAATGTTTGCATGTTAGCACGGGAAGCCGAAAGCGGCAATAAAATTCAAGTTATAAATTGGTTTTGATAAACTTTGGCCATTTCCTTCCAGCCGAATTTTGACTCTGTATCAACCCTTTCTAATTTATCTTCAATTAAAAGTTAGACGCTTCTAATTGCCACTCGCAGAGTTGGCGTGTATAATCGCGCACAAGTACAGCACATCCACATCATAGCAATATAACTCAGAGGTACATCTACCTTTGACTAGTTTGATACACACCATTTAGTATTTTTATGTATTGTGTGCTTTTTATGGGTATATTACTTATATTAAACCAAACACCACACCAACATAATTTTAAACCAAAATCCTAATCTACATTTTAAATTAGAGAACACAGTTTTCTTTAAATACTTAAGTATACATACTTAAAGATTTAAATGTTGCGCAAAATTATAACTGACTAGTTTCGCGTATTTTAAGTACTTTAAATAAATAATTAATATTAATGAAACATTTATCCTTACCATAGAAATTAAAGAAAATACTTAATCAAAATGCATTATACAAGCCCATCTAATGTGTCTGTGAATATCTCGCCACGGTTTTTATTCCACTTTAATTATGATATGCATTTGACTATCAATAATTTAACTATTACAGAAATTACTATTATGAATATCAGAAACGATACAAACAGTTGGATAAGGTATAGTACTGAGTAGATTACCCAACTAATTTTGAACTTACGCTACATTCAATATATTAATATAAACATCGAAATGAAATCTATAATTTCTATTACGATTATGACAATAAATTATGTTTACAATGAATTTTTAAGATACTTAAATTTAATAATAAATAGTGATGATTATACAATCAAATTAGAGAGACAATATCATGATGTGAAAGTCAAATGTTATGGATTTTGCTTTGTGCAAAGTGTATATGCAAACTTTCTGAAGAAAATAGCATTGAAGTTTTAAAATTTTGATTTTAAATGCACATGAAAAATTTCCAATTAATAATTATCAATTTGACTTTCACTATTATACAATCACTATAATAATTATGTGCCCAACGTGATACATGGAGGTATCCAAGTCATAATAAAATGTTGATCAATAACTAATTTAGTTGTAATGTCATGGTCCTTAAACATAATTTAAATCGAGATTTTCTTGTAAGATTTCAAGTAGAATTTATGAATGGAATCAAATTATACATAAGTAAATAATAATTATTTATTATGATCCTAATTATAATTGTTCTATATAAAATGTATCCACCTTACTTATGACTTTGTGCACAATTCAAGCTCCAGAATTATATTATTATCCAATATTATTATAATAATGGGGCCATCCTTATTTTATCAAAATGAATGGAAGTATAGTTTTTAGTAAAAGTTTTACTTACAAACATCATTTTATATATCAGTCAATGCATTTCTGACATCTTTGGTAATAATTATACAATGAACATTTTGTTTACATATACTATGTTTTATTATTGCAACTATTTTTCAAAAGAAAAAATAATAATAGTTGTTGGTACAATAAAAATTGCACAGCATTTTAATATACATATTATAATAAAATATATATTTTTTTTTACTTACAGTAAAAAAACGTTTAATATTGCACTGTCAATTGTTAAACATTATAATTATTGCCTGAATTACGGTTAAATATTAGAATCTTGTTGGCATCATTATCCTATTAAAATACCAGAACTCTACAGGTTAGTCTTAGGAAAACGACTCATACCAATGGACATAAGTTAATAAATACAAAAACATTGAGTTAGCAAAAAGTATGCAGTTAATTATTTATATGTATGTAAGTATGTCATTGTTCTCAATTTATAGGAGTATGACTAAGCTACTGACTTCATCTGATTTATAATTCAGTTAGTCAGGTAAGCCATTAAAATATTACACAAACTTTATGCATCTAAGTACTGCATCACTTGTTACTAACTTTATTATCTTAGGACATATTTTATCAGGTATTTCACTAGACAGGTATTTCATGGACTCCGTAAATTAAAATTAGGTCAATTATGTAGAATACTTGGTGTATAATGTCAGTCATTTAGAATTTTTTCTAGATTTTATTGTGATGATTTTATTTTGTACTTATAATGTAAGAACATCGGTTCAAACTGACATCATGTCATGATTTGAATCACATTTATTCCGTATTTCACTCAGTAATTAGTCAAACTTCAAACCATGACAAAGTAATGATCAACATTTTTGCATTAGCTACAATTTATTGACTAGAATCTGGCTCATTTAAGATTTACTCTTGTTCGTTTTGAAGCTGACCTGGAGTACCTGGCCATTTAGCGAGTATCCATTCAAGGATTGGATGGCAACAACAGCCTCATCATAGTTAGTCATGGTGACAAAACCATAGCCCTTGCATTTGTTGGTTGTGGGATCTCTAATTATTTTAACACTCTGGACGGCACCAAATGGGCCAAAGAGCTGCCAAAGTACACTCTCTTCAGTATCAGCTCCAATGTTATAGACAAAGATGCACCAACCTGAGCCGCCAATGGCATTTCCCTGTATGAGTGGGTCGGCTAAAGGAGAAAATCTTTGAAGACCTTTGTTGATAGCCAGCAGAGCCTTTCCAGCAGGACCTACGAAGCGGCGAGCAGCAGCAGGCGCGAGGTATGCTGCCAGTGGGGCCAGTGCCTTGTTCTGGTTACTCGGGTTGTTGGCACATTTGACTGTGATGGGACCTGTACCACCTGGAGGTATTGTGCCATTCAACTCACGTATTGCGTTCTCGGCCTCGTGTCTCTGGTCGTAGCGGATGAACGCGACGCCCCTCGAAGGCCCGACGATGGTCGGCTCGTCGCCGCCCACTTGCAGTAAATGGCCGACATTCACATTCTCATGTAGTATGCGCGAGCTGATGATGGTTCCGTACGGACTGAAGAGCTTCTCCAATTCTTGCTGTGTCATGTGCTTAGGCAAGCCCGACACATAAAGATTGGCGCCTTTAATCGCGTCGGAACTAGGGCGGGCATACGATACCTTTATGATCTTGTTCTGCAGTCTCAGGCCATTGAGTGTGTTCACAGCCTTCTCCGCGTCCTCCGCCTTGTGGTAGTTCACGAATGCGTACCCCAAACTCTGCCCGTTCAGAATGTGGTCGGGAAATACTGTCACTTTGTCTCTAATAAGCTTGCAACTTTCTACTTCGCCGACACTCGAGAACAACGACCTAATCTCCTCCTGTGTCATCGTTTGCGGCAAATAGTTGATTATTAGGTTGGTCTTAGACTCATTATTACAAGGTTGGACCTTGCTACCATTTTGCGTGGGCTGGTTCGCGTTTACGCTGTCGAGTGTATTTGCCATCATTTTTCCTATTTCTATGTTTACACCAAATTAGGTGAAATGTCACAGGATCTGCGACTTATTACAAAATATATAAAACGGATGAGTTAAAACATAGATCCACGTTCTTCCCTAGTTATAACAACACCACCACTTCGCGTTGGTTGAAAGCATATGCAAGGGAAGAAAATCAATAAGATGCTGTTCACTTTTGTACTTATCCTGTTTGAGGTGGTACGGCGCCGAGTCCGTTGAATCAAAATATAACGAGGAACACAAATAAGCTCTAGTTTATTAGATCTTATGGATAATACGAAAGAAAAGTGAAAAGGAAATCAACCAAAAATCTATGCGACTTGCGACCTATTCTCGTAAATTCATTTCTTTCACTTCACTTTCTTTTTAAAATGTTGCCAGACTGTGAACTGAACTACCTAAGCAACGAAGCTACCTAGTAACTCCTTTCCTATTTGTTACCAAATTATTTCCCCGGATTTCAAATATTGCATTCCCTATAAAATAATAAAAGCAATGAAGAAACTATTTTTAAAATACGGCAAATTTTATTGTTTAATTTCTCAAATAAAATTGTGATCGTAGATAACAGAGAATTTTTGATGTGAAAACTTCTAAACGCGTTGAGCGATTTTTGGGGAAAAAACTTATGGGTTCGCGTCAGCAACATGCATATTATGTGAACAGTATATTTTTAACACTGTTATTTCATAGTTTTAAGTTTTCTGACGGCAGTTCCCTGCCGCTGACTGCTTGTTGCTTAATTGTTTGATGTTTTTCGTCTGAAATCGTAAATTCTACAACAATTTGTAACTGTTTTTTAATATCTATAGGAACCTACTCATCGCAAGCGTTCGCTTCACGAATTTGTTTTGCAAACATTCGTTGTATGAGATTTTGTTACGCGACGAACATTCATTCATGAAATGCGAATGCTCTTGGTGAGCACCATCCTTATTGAAAATCTTTGTAAGTAGCTACAGCGATTAAGAATACTGAAGATTCCATCCGTGCCATCCGTAATAGGGTGCCCGCCCACGAGCGTTTTTCTCGGTGATTTTTGTCAGATTGTATACATTCTAACAAAAATCGCAGAGAAAAGCTCTCGTGGGCGGGCACCGTTTTATGGAAATTGAATATTTTAGTTTTCTATTTAATCGAGTATAAATATTCTGATGTTTTCAATTTCTTATTATTGTACACATGGCTACACATCAAGCTATAAATTTCCAGTTTAAGCTGATCTCGCATTGTGTAGGATTTCCGTACAATGTGAGGTCAGCGTATATTGGAAATGTATAGCTTGATGTGTAGCCGTGTGTACATTCTAAAGGGTTGTTGCAGAGACATTTAGTTTATTTTGACCAACATTATTTGTAAACTACCTGTAGTAACATTTAATTATGTTTGACACACTACCCGCTAGTTGCACGTAAGTCCATTTAAATTTAATTCCCGATTAGAAGTAATGCTATCTTTCTCTAACGAAAAGTATCAGAAAGTGACAGCATCACTTATAATGGGGAATTAAATTTAATGGACTTACGTGCAACTGGCGGTACGTGTATATAAATACCTAATGCAATGATGATGATGCAAAATGAAAATGATGACGAGAAACATAGGTATAATTATGTTTTTATTTTGAAGGCACTAGGTTTAATATCATTATTGGCTCAAAAAACGCAAAATAATAATGTTTCTGCAAAAATAAGAAATATCTGACTCAGTCTATGTACGGATGTTAATCCAAATCAGCGATTATTTTATAAAAGTATTTTTTATTATTTGTCGTACATTTGTAAACTCTACGATGTCATCTCGAAATTTGGGTAATATTTTACTTCTTGCCACACCAAAACAGCAGTGCCAACCTAAAGGCCATTCAACTTTGCCAATCTATAAACCAATAAGAAAAAGCGTTCATGGATGTAGCTAAAACTAATTTTAATTACATAATTTCGATTGATTAACTAATTTTATTACATTGATTGATTACTAAAAATGCATTTTATTTTTAATTTTGATCACAACACAAATTCTTGTTTAGTTTGTTTTAATAAAGGAAATTACATTGGTGCTAGCGCCATCTCTTTTTCTACAAGAAAACTATAAAAGAGGTCAAAAAATTCTACCATGTCAATGACCATCAATGACCATGAAGGGCAGTGGTAGTGGCCACGGTTTGGCTCTACTTTTTGTTTAATTTAAGAATAAGGTTGCGTTGATATCATTGTATGTACTAGTAGAATAGAACTCTACTTCTAAGTTTAGTAAAGATACGCATTTTTCAGAGTAAAATAAAAACTGAGCTGGATCTATCTAGAACTAATTTAATACGTTCTATCACAGAAAGTCTTCAGAAAGTAGTAGAAACACTAATTTCATAATCTACTAGAAAAAGGATAATAATTTTCCAGGCGACTAATAACTTAAAGGGCGACTAACTATTTGCTACTAAAATAATAACTTGGCGACTAATAACTTAAAGGGCGACTAACTATTTGCTACTAAAATAATAACTTGGCAGCGATTAAATATTATTTCTTAATCGCTGCAAAGTCATCTACTGTTATTGAATCATTTGGGTTAGGTTAGGTTAGAACAGTAACCATTAACAAGCGAAGGCGAGAGAGCGTAGCGAGCGTGCGGCCGCGAGCGGCCGCCGAGCGCCAGATCCCCTCTATTGTTGGTAAATTCAGTTACCAAAACAAAAATTCGATGCCAGTTTAAATTAAAATAAACCTAAAAACTGATTATTTAGCTGCTACTTTCTACTTAAAATAATACTTCGCTGTAGCTGCCAACCTATTATTTTTGCTGCCAACCTATTATTTTTGCTACCGGCTTTAATTATTTTTTAATCCCAAATTCAGATTAATTTGTCGCCGTGTTAAATACATGCCCTAGAAAAACAATAGTGATTATTAGAAATAAAACTATAACTACAGCGTGCCCAGTATATTTTGGCAGGCGGCGTTATTAGGAACTACAATGAAATGTAGGTAGCTGGTACAGAACCCGGCCGTAAAAACAGCCTGTGTCCTGCAGTGGACTGTCCTAGGTTGCTGATAGTGAAGCATCCTCCTTTGCATGATCAGGTCTGGGTACTACAGTACTAGGTACCTTATCACCATAAGTAGTCGATCCGTCGCGTCGGGTCTTAATCTTGAGATTCTGAATTCCACTTACGTTAGACAAACTTACTAACCGTCCGTCTCACCAAAATCCTAACCGTCTGTGGCTGGCTGTGACTGCCTCAAGATCGATAGCCTTCGACGCGACGGCGGCGACGGCCGGAAAGACTACTGTCTTGAACACAGAGCACGGACATGCTCTGAGGTCTTGAAACAAGCAAATCGTTAAACTAAACACAGTCATTGTTTGGCACTTACCCATAATAATTATGGCACGCATAAATTAATGGAATGGCCCCTTTTTGAGGGTCTTTGTTTAGGGCTCCGTAGTCAACAAGAAACCCTTATAGTGTCGCCATGTCCGTCTATCTAGATTCAAGCCATTTGACTGGTTGGAAGTAGTTTTAAATAATGCTTGAGTATTAATACGGGACTTAGTATTGGCATTATTGGCATGGGTATATTAATCACGCCGACAAAGTGGTACCTCCCTTACACGTAAAGTGGGGATGATATTTTTTTCTGGTCGGGAGGTTTCTATTCAGGATAAAGCGGGAGGAAACGCCTGGGTGTCACCACTGTGTGGATCACCCGGAGGATACGGTGGAGCATACGGTGGAGGTCTGCCCGACTTAGGCGGAGTACCGCCGTGTCCTCACGGAGGCTATCGCCGGCGGCGATCTCTCGCGTCCGGCCCTGGTTCAAGCCATGGTTTGGAGCGAGAGTGCATGGGAGGCCGTCACCTCCTTCTGCGAAGCAATAATGCTCGCGAAGGAGGAGGCGGAATGCGTGAGGGAGAGGCAAGGTTTATGCCCTTGCGCCGCTAGTCGCCGCAGGAGACGCCCCGGCCGTTGGGTGTCGCAAGCCGATTTCCGGCCACCGTAGGCGCGGGCTTGCGAATGGTGAGCGATGGGTAGCTCGCCGTCCGATAAGGACCAAGCCCGGGTCGACGGCGCGTTGTTTCCCACCCAAAAAAAAACAATTATGTTAAAAATATTGAGAGTCATTCAAAACCATTTTTTGGTTCAGGAATCCGTTTGCGTAATATTAAGCTTTAAAGTGCTCATTTTTGGTATAGTCAAGTCCCCCCCCCCAGCCAGTGCTCAATGATTGTTTTGGATTTGTGAAAAAATATTTATGGCTTTAGTATAATAACGAAATTAATTACAATGTTAAAAAAATCTAAATCAAAAGTCATTTATTGAAACTAATCTGAGAATCAGCACTTTTCGGACGTCAAAAATTACATAAGACAGTCCCCCAAAAACGCCCACCCTTCACCACTTCCTAGTGCTTTAACTGGGAAGAAGAAGTGGCGCAACCAACTCCCCAGCAGCACAGCTGTCTGTTCAGATATAAAACTTGAATCTATACAATAAAATGTAAAATAATTTGCATTACGCAACACAGAACATTAAATTAAATTAATTTCCTTATGTTAGCTAGCGCACGCCACTATACTAAAAAAACATATAAAAAACCGGCCAAGTGCGAGTCGGACTCGCGCACGAAGGGTTCCGTACCATTATCTATAAAAACGGCAAAAAAATCACGTTTGTTGTATGGGAGCCCCCCTTAAATATTAGTTTTATTTTAATTTAATTATTTATTTTTAAAGTAAATATATAACTAAATATTCTGTGAATATTTCAAGCGTTTACCTGTTGCCGTTATCAATATCGAGCAAAAACGAGCAAATAAATCACGTTTGTTGTATGGGAGCCCCCTTAAATATTTATTTTATTCTGTTTTTTAGTATTTGTTGATATAGCGGCAACAGAAATACATCAACTGTGAAAATTTCAACTGTCTAACTATCACGGTTCATGAGCCTGGTGACAGACGGACAGACAGACGGCGGCAGCGGAGCCTTAGTAATAGGGTTCCCGTTTTACCCTTTGGGTACGGAACCCTAAAAATCATCGAAACTATACTCAAGCAGAAATAACGTAAACAGAACGTACCTAAATAAAAGCCTCCAGGCATAATGGGCGTGCCCGCTTACATAAAGCTATAGTTGTCAATTTGTAACTCGAAGTCACAAATGATAATCAAGCACCATCGAAGTAAAATAAAAAACAGTTAATCATTAATAACAATAAGAAAACCATGGTGAGCAAGACGACCAGTCACCACAAGCAGTACCCGTTCACGAGCATAACGCAAAGATCAGCCATCACCCCCCTCGCCATATTTGAGGGAAGGAAGCAACTCGACCCCCGACGCTACCGCAAGCAGTGACATCTAAGGGAGCACGACGAACTTGCTGCCGGTTGCTCAGGCAAGAATAATATAATCAATTGTCGAGGTCGCTAGCTAACCACTTATTGCAATACAACTCATAAAAAAAAATCATGAGTATATTATGTCACTAATAAATAAAAATAAATTGACTGTCTAAGTCAATTTATTTTTATTTAGTTTATTTAGTCTAATAAAATAAACAATTATATGAACTCATATAGCCTGTCAGTAGGTACGCTAATTCTGGAGATTGAACATGAACAATATGAACATTGTCTTGAGTTACTCACAGCGACCAACTTTACTATTCTTATCGTTTAAGTAGTCATTGATAGAATAGTATGCCTTTGAACAAAGATTGGATTTAACTTTAACCGCATTAAAAGGCAAATCTAGCAAAGAAGAGGGTACCTTGTTATAAAAAGTTAAAGTTTTCGGGATAAATTCATCCCAACTACGGAACACTTCATTGTGCGTGGTCCGACACGCACTTGGCCGGTTTTTTATTGTTCTAAGGTATTTAATTTAGGGGAGGCACCGAATTAGGTAGCAGTAGCTATCTGTGCATTACTTTTCGGTAGAGGAACAAAATTTCCGAGTTCAATGAAATCAAGAACGAAAAACTACAGCTCACTACACCTAATTCAAAGGTCATAATTCCCCCTTCAGTACAAAGATGGTCTCATAGTGTCCGTATCAGAGATCCTTAGTATGCAAAACAAAGGCATGTATCATAGACGGATGTTCACAATGGATCTGAACTGACTCACCGTTGCCGGGTGACGATTTTGTGCATATTGATTTGGTCCAAGTTACGGGTTACAGCGGGCATTTACAGATTTCGTTTTGTGAGTTCAGTCAGAAGTATATCATAATGTCGAGCGAATAGAAGGCTTGTTAAATTCATTATTAAGATAAAAATGATGCTTTCATTTAAACAACGTTAACGTTATGAAGTTGGTGTTCTTATTATTCGGATAATCAAGATTGCTACTGGTTTTGTGTGGTGCCCTGCGTGGAAGGACTTAAAAAGTAATAAGATAGGCAGCATCGTTCTCTTGGCAGTTAGTAGCCATAGATTGCGATATCTCACCAATCTATATTCAAACAGAGCGGACTTGGAACTGGGAAGATACAGATGTTAGTATTGACTTTGGTGTCATCGTTTCACTTGCTATAAGGTGATTGATGCGGAGGAACACCACATACGGAACGAAGGAGCCAAAACAGGGAATCCTAGTGTGAGGTCTAGGAATTCAATCCACTTGAATGTAAACTTTCCGAAATAAATTTATTCTTATTCAGTGATGATAAAGAAAGTAAATATAAAGTAATGAGAAACCGTTTATCGTTTGTTCCTCACAAAATCGGAAATACTTGCAGCATGAATAAAAAATAATATTTGTTAACCGAGAAGTTAATGACATGCAACATTGTAGCAAAGAATGAAAATTACTTATTTTATTTGTCAAGAGATAGGGTTATAGATTAGTTAGCGATAAACACTACATGGTATTGATATTATCACAACATATCGCATCTTTATCAAGTCAAATTTGCATAAGTTTGAAATTTTTCAGTAGGTAGGAAAGTGCACCTACATCTAGATAATGCTATCTTGAAACAAAGTATGACTCAAAACTTCTGGCTTATTGGCGTCATAAGAATATTGAGTATCTAGTGAATAATCATTGTCAGAAAAATACGACAAGAAAAAAAATCTCACCGTGAAAGTTCACTTTTAGGTAAAGTGCCACTATGACATGCTAGGGTTTGACACTGTTGACAGCTCACTTCACCCAAGTTTTCACGGTGATATTTGTACAGGGATTCTCGCCACGGTGTTCTTGGCTAGCACGTGTGTTTAGAATTTTTTGCTATTCTTGAGTGTTTGTTGATACTTTTGTGACTTGTTTTTCTTTAAGTGTGTGGTCCTTGTGTTCGTAACCAGGTTTGTATTGTGTTTGTCTTATTTTATTCTCGTTTTATCCAATATGGATGTAAACAAACCCCCCGATCCTGACCCCCCGGACATCCCAGGTGCCTCAACTCCTTTATCTCCGAATCCACTATCCCAATTTGCGGATGTTGTCTGTAGCATTACAGAGATGGATGTTTCTCAATCACCCCAAACTTCACGCAAACGTCCCAGTGACGAGGTAACTCTGTCACCCAGTCCTCCAAGCAAGCAGCAAAAAAGTCAAATTGGTCGCATCAAGTATTCAGTAATGGATAAGGCCCCATATGTTGTTCACGTCTCCCGCATAGAGACCCAACCAAATGCAGGTACCACCCTTCACCCCGTTAATTTTGGCAAGTTCCTTCTAAGTTACAACATCGCGAACATTGTTCGTGGTGGTGTCAATCGAGTTGGCAGAAACCGTGTGTCCGTAGAGTTTGCTTCCCCTCAGGATGCTAACTCTTTCTTAGTTAACCCGTTATTGTCCAAATATAGATACTCTGCTTCAATTCCAACATATAATATAACTAGAATGGGTGTTGTTACTGGGGTTCCCTCTGACATTTCTGAAGAAGAGGCTATAACATATTTGTCTGTGCCCGCGGGATGTGGGCAAATACTCAAAGTCCGCCGTATTAACCGTAAAATTCAGAAAGACAATATTAATGAGTGGAAACCCACTGAAACTTGTGTCATCACTTTTGATGGCCAAGTCTTACCCCAAAGGATTTACTGTTGCTATACATCCCTTCCTGTTGGACAGTACATATACCCTACAATCCAATGTCGCAACTGTTGCAGATTCGGACATGTATCAACCATTTGCAGATCTAAACCACGCTGCAGTAAGTGTGGCCACGATCACCCAGGTGATGGTTGCAATCTTTCTGAGGCTGAGGCATTCTGTGTGCTTTGTTCGGGTAATCACTTCGCTAATAGCAAGTCATGCCCCGAGCATGGTAGACAGAAGGCTATTAAGACTACTATGGCTGAAAAATGTATTCCATATGCTGAGGCTAGCAAAATTATTCCTACAGCTTCCCGAAATTATGCAAATATCACCAAGACTCCAATTTCTCAGTCCTATCGGAAAACTGTAACTCTCAAGCCCAGGACCCATGCCCCCCTTTCCCCATCATATGATAAAGCTGCACATCAACAAATAACTAGTTCTCCCCAATCTTCACAGCCTAATGGCTGCGCTCTCAATTATAATAATGACTCTTCCAATAATAGTACTTCTTCTATTATTGACCTACTGATTAAACTCTTACCTATTCTTATTTCTTCTTCTGCTTCTAATACTCAATCACCGTCCAACGTTGCCAACCAACTTATTACTCTACTTTTAGATATCAGAAATGGCGTCTCGCCAAGTATTCCTTCAGTGGAATGTGAGGAGCGTGTGGCATAAAAAGCACGACCTCATATTTCTTTTGAATAAATACAAGCCATTGGCTTGTTCCATAGCTGAGACTTGGCTCATTCCAAGTCTTAGCTTCCGTATACCACACTTTAACATCCTCAGATGTGACAGACCTGATGGCTATGGAGGGTCGGCTCTCTTTGTCAACAATCGGGTTTCACTTTCGCCTTTTGCTTTACCTCTACTTACGGGTGATATGAGCATTGCCGCAGGAAGGGTAGAGGGCATCACAGTGTTTTCTATTTATATTGCTCATCCCCACCATGACTTTTTCATTGCTTTAAAAAACATTTTTGCTAATGTCCATGGACCGATACTGGTCATGGGAGACTTTAACTGCCATCATTATAGGTGGGGGTCTGAACGTTGTGATGCCTTTGGTGTAGCTTTGGTTGAGATTTTGGACGATCTGGATCTCTGCATCTTAAATGATGGTTGCCCAACACGCAGATCTCTTCCCGGTCAACAAAAGAGCTGTGTTGACCTAACTTTCTGCTCAATTGAGTTGGCAGCTTCGACCCATTGGGAATGTACGACCTTGTCGCATGGTAGTGACCATTACCCTATTGTCATATCTTTGGTTAATAAGACTTATTTAGAGAAAACTTCTACTCCACTTTTGAAATACAACCTGTCCAAACCAGATTGGGCAAAATTTGTATCATTATTGGAGGATAAAATTAACAATCTTCCAAATTTAAATTCAAGCTTACTAGATCCTTCTGGTCACTGCCATGCCAAGAGCTGCTATGAGGGGTTTGTTACAGCCATCACTTCCAGTGCGGATTCCTGCTTTCCATTGAAAAACAGTGCCCGAGGCAAAATACCTTCGCCCCCGTGGTGGGACCCAGAATGTACTTCGGCAATCAGGGATAGGGTTGAGGCAGAGGAATGCTACAATGCGGATATGAGCACCGAAAATCTATTGACATATTTGCGGTTTAATGCCAGAGCCAAACGCCACCTTCGCAAGAAGAAACGTTCGGGTTGGGTTAAGTTCTGTACCTCCTTATCTCCCTCTACTCCAATCTCATTAGTCTGGAGGAACATCAATAGGTTTAGACGTGGATGCTCCCCATCAATCTCTTCACCAATTTCTAGGGAAACAGCAGAATTCTTTTTTGACAAAATTGCTCCACCCTATGTTCCTTTATCTTCTGAATGTTCCAATATGTCCCTGCAAAATATTTCAGAGGATCCTCTTGACGTGCCATTTACTTTAGAGGAACTGAATGTGGTGCTCAGGCATGTCCGGGACTCAGCCCTCGGTATGGACGGAGTACCATATTCTTTTATAATTCATTCTGGAGACAAGGCTAAACTCTACTTCCTCAATATCATTAATTTTTGTTATAGCAATGGTTGGGTTCCAGATCAGTGGAAGTTACAGATCATTATTCCCCTATTGAAGTCAGGCAAACATGTTGATGATCCGAACGGCTTTAGACCAATTGCTTTGTCCTCAGTCTTGGCCAAATTATTGGAACACCTGATTAAAAATCGACTTGAATGGATAGTCGAATCGAGGGATTTACTGCCGAACTACCAATTTGGCTTCAGGAAAGGGCTCGGCACAATGGATAGTGTTGGCGTTTTAGTTGCGGATATTCGCTTAGCGTTTTCCAAAAACGAATCCGTTGTTGCCGCCTTCCTAGACATTTCCTCTGCATACGACAACGTTCTTCTTCCCGTTCTCAGGCAGAAACTGCACCAGCTGAGTCTCCCGGTTAAGATGATCGAATGCATCTGTGCACTTCTTATGTCTCGTTCTTTGGTTCTGAGAGTCCAGGGCGAGGATTTCGATGAAAGGCAGACTTGGAAGGGACTACCACAAGGATTTGTTCTGAGCCCCCTTCTTTATAATTTGTATACAGTGGACATTGGCTCCTGCCTAAATAATAACTGTCACATCCTCCAATACGCCGACGACTTAGTCTTGTATGTGACAGATTCCTCCATCGTAGACGCTGCGTCATCTCTATGCCTCTCTTTGGACTCTTTGAACCATTGGCTTTTAAGCCATGGTCTGTCATTATCCGCACCGAAAAGTTCGGCAGTAATTTTCTCTCGCAAAAGATTGATCCCGCACATCTCAATCGACATTTTAGGTCAAAATATTCCATTAGTTAATAAAGTAAAGTTTTTAGGCGTCTTTTTAGATTCAAAATTAAATGGTAAACATCATATAAATTTATTAATTAAAAAATGTGAAAGGGTTGTTTCTATTTTAAAAGCTCTCGCGGGTGTCTGGTGGGGTGCCCACCCCTATACTATGAAATTAGTGTATAACGCCTTAATTAGGAGTGTTTTAGACTATGGTACGTTCCATTTAGTTCCTTGCAACAAGGGTGCTTTGGCTGGACTGGATAGGGTTCAGTCAAAATGCCTTCGTATCATCTCTGGTTGTATGAAGTCTTCTCCCGTAAACGCGTTGCAGGTTGAGTGTGCTGAACCTCCCCTGGCCCTGAGACGGCAGTATCTCTGCTCCCGTTTTGTGGCTAGGTTATCATCTAGATCTTCCCATCCTCTTTTAGCAAGGTTGAATGAGTTAGATGCCATATGTCGAAGCTCAAATTACTGGAAAAACAAAGAAATTCCCTTAATTCTAAAAGCATTTCGTCAAATTAATAATTTAGAATGTCCAATAGAACAGTATCCCAGATTACCTCTTTTTAACTTTCCCTATGAAGTCTTATATTTCATTCCAAAAATTTTCTTTGACATTGGTATTTCCAAAAAGTCCCCTTCAGCGGATTCGGCTTTCAATGCGGCGTTGGGGGAACGATGGACTGGATTTCAAAGGTTTTTTACAGATGCTTCAAAATTTAATGATCCGAGTTACACGGGCGCTGCGGTTTATTACCAAAGCTCCAGAATAATTCTACAGTACAAATGCCCTAAGGAGTCTTCTGTGTTCACGGGCGAGTGTGTGGCTCTATTGGAAGCTTGTCTTTTCATAGAGTCACACCAAAATATTGACAAAGCCGTAATTTTCACAGACTCTCTTAGCTCTTTGCAAGCCTTAATACAAAACCCTTTCAAAAGTAAATTGCACAGCTCCCTTGTTTTAAAAATTAAAAAGTCTTTATTATCCTGTTTTATTAGTCAAAGAGAGGTTCAGTTAGTTTGGATACCTAGTCATTGTGGTATTAAGGGCAATGAGTTCGTTGATGCTTTGGCCAAAGATGCTTGCTCATCAGCAGTAGCTGATCTCACCCACAATACTCATCAGGGATACGACTTGTTGAGCCTTCCAAAAGTTAAGCTCCAATCTTCATGGCAGGAACAATGGAATATCACTGGAAGAAGAAAGGGGAAGTTTTATTATGCAGTACAACCAGTCATAAAAACAAAGCCTTGGTTCCACAGTTACAAAAAAGTCTCCAAAACCGTTATATCCGTTCTTTGTCGAATTCGTTTAGGTTTTAGTTGTACTCCCGTTTTTTTGCGCAAAATCCGTGTTCGGGACTCCTCTCTCTGCGAGTGCGGGTTGGAAGAGGGCACTCTGGATCACATCTTCTTTGAGTGCTCGAACAACATTCCACCTTTAGATTTATATAGTCGCCTCCCTAAATTTAAGATCCCTCTTCCGACAAATGTTTCCTCCTTACTAACATATTCCTCTCAAGATCTGCTTGTGGCGCTGATGACTTTCATCCGTCACAATAACATAAAGTTATGATCTATTACGTTTGTGTGGTTGTGGTATGCGTATATTTTATGTTTTAACATTTATAATATTTATTTATTTATTTTTTGTTTGTTTCAGTCCCGTACTAATCCAACAAGATCTACATTGTGTTCAACAGTATCAATCAATCGAAGAGTTTTATTAGTTTTTATTTTATTTTCTTCATATAATTGTTTTATTTTTATTTTCATGCACACTTGGTTTCTCAACTCACTTTAGACATTGGCAGAATAGTCGACACCGGCTTTGCTTGCCATACAACAAAAATAGAATAGAATAGATATTTGTACAGAATAGCACTGCAGAAGAAGGTCGCTTTTTCATGAGGAGAAACTCTCGATGCAATAACTGGGTTTATTTTGTGTTTCATTTAATTTTATCTCTAGACAGGAACATTCTTTCAGCAAACTGGAATTTTGCACAGGATTAAGAACATCATGCAATCTAACATCACCCGGGTTTATCAATATTGCTTATTCCATTAGACACACATTGCATGTAAGTAATGTATGCAATAGGATGGAGAATATAAGAATGATTCAGAATTTCGTCTTCATACTGCTTGTCGAGCCAGTAGCGCAGTGGTGGCCCAGTGGTAAAGGCCCCGACTTACGAGTGAAGGTCGTGGGTTCGAACCCAGGCAGGCGCTTTACTTTGTGTAAATAATTTCATCACCACTGCTCTCGAATCGGTGAAGGAAAACATCGTGAGGAAACCGGCATGTCTTAGAACCTAAAATTTGACGACATGTGACATCTATCAATCCGCACTGGGCACGCAAGGTGAATTACAGCCCACTCCCTCTCACCGAAAACCCACCCGTGTTTCTTCAGATGCCTGTGTGCCAGGGCCCCGATATCCCTTTCGAACAAACTCGTAACCCTGGCAGGAATGTTTAGTACCTAAGTATACAATTCAGTATAGGCACTCGTTGAAGAATGCGGATCTTTACCTATATTCATATTCATTTATTAGCATACCATAATGTGCATAAAAGATGTTATTTAAGGCTTAAAGCTAAAGTACAGTTATGGACCATGAATCCATCTATCATACATACCTAATATCTTATACGCTCACTCAATTAATATGCTAATTCAATTTTTCGACACTCTTTTCCTTACTCAATCTGTTATTAAATTACATAAAAAAAACATTAAAATTGCCAGAAAGACCTTCGCCGATAACCCAAACAAAATTTCGATAAAATGACATTATTTCGCTTATCACTTGCACTAAATTCAGACATTGTACTGGGGCGGTCTGAGTGCGTTCGGTACACGTGCACCGGTGACCGGCCGGTTGCTCAACATACGGCTGGTTTCCTTTACTGGCAACGGTTGGTTAACTATAGCGGTTGCTCTGTGAACTCGGACCGTCGTTAGTTAATAAGTAATTTGCAATCTATACTAATGTTGAACAGATGTTGTTTATGGAAAATTGTAGCGCAGTTTTGTATGATGATTGTTTCGTATTTAGAGAATGGTTTTATTAGAAATTATTTTGTAAGCTTTTGTAAATGTTTAGACACTGATTTAGCGTCTTCATCATATTATCTCGTGTCCATACAATCGATACGAGAATAACTCGTGTTTTGGTGAAGTGGCTATCAAGGTTGGTAGCTACTTTTTTAATGCAATGTTGATGTTGACGGTCTTTATTATTGGTAGCCAGTATCCGTAGTAGGTAGGTAGATTGCTACAAGGATCCTATGGCGCCTGAATGACAGGGGGGCGTTGTTGGTAAACATTTCTGAGATGGTCACAGAAATTATAATGATTGAAAACAAAATGGCGGCGTTAGTTCCTACTTTGGCCGCGCGTCAAAAGAGCCTTGGAGCATTAAAATTGTAATGGGGATAAAGCAGTGTCTCAATGTCACGGCCGCTATTTTGAATTCCGAACGTAACGAAGGATTCTCAAGCGCAGCGAGTTAAGTTAGTGAGGTATTCCACTCAGAGCACTGATTTCAACAGCACTTGACCGAACGGCACCTGAGCACTTCCACTAACGGCACTGAAACAAAATTTTGATGAGTGCGGTTCGGTGGAACAGTTTATTAATATTATTTTAGTCCCCGAACGGCACCTATGTAAGTTAACTCCTGAGTGCAGCTAGGGATTCCAGCTCGCCTATGAGCAAGACACCTTTATCCCCGAAGAGAATACTCTATTTTTCGCACCTACTGCGAGCTTACTGCGAGGTAATAAAACCAAATCGATTCTCGAATTAGTAGTTCATGAAGCTGTTAAATAAACGGGAAATACCTAGTCATGTGCAGTTTTATTTCGGTTAGGCGAGTGGAAGTAAATACCTACTACGTAGGTACCTATTTATAGCCATACGTGATTATGATTTATGGACCCCGTGCACCTGTGTGATTAAAGACACGCCAGTTTCCTTTCAAGTTTGATTCCTGGCCTGGGAGTTGTAGCGGTCACCACTTTTCATCAGGTGGCCCCACGGCGTCGTCGGTCGTCGTCTTGTGTGCCATATCCTAAGAAGATTATTGTTACAACTATAGAAGTACCAATACTAGTCATAATAACAGCAGGATGCTTCTACCTAACCACTCGATTATCCAGTCAAACCATTTATTTCAAGTAGGCCATTAAAGCACCTTTGAACGTCAAAATTTACCAGAAAATAGATTAGTTAGCAATTAGAAGCAAAAATCACTGCTTGACAATTAATAATTTATGAAAAAAAATCTTGTTTAAAACTAACAAAGCTATGTCTGCACAAATATAATGTTTGCAAGATTAGTAACTAATTAAATTAATTCCTTTGTTGGGGAAAAATAACAAAATAAATATACCTATGCTAAAGTATGCAATTAACACGGTTATTCATTTATGGTATGCACATACCTAATAAAGCCACATTTATTGACCAAATAAATACCTAATATGAAACTGAATTCAAAGAACATTCTAGGCAGTATTATCATCATAATTTCAGCCAGTGGGTAGTACCTATTTAAACATCGACGGTCCAAAAGTACAAACTTTAGTTTTAACTTTTAAAAAGTATATTATTATATATCCTGTCTACATTATTTCACCAAGCTTGTTATTTTTTTACTTTCGAGTTTCTTAGTTCTTTTGGTGAATGTCTTACTAGGTACATAATTTAAACAGTATTTAACGCACGACTGCTTCCATTCTTCTTCTTATATTCCAAATCAAAGTACGCTATGAAAGTCCTGAACAAAGTTCCAAAACTTGTGATTATGAAGTTTCAAGGTCATCATTGAATATTCAATTAAAAAGGGTCTGGAACATCTAATCTGTCAGTTGTTGAATGTTAACATTATTGTCTTTTCAGTCGGGTCTTTTTTACTTACATAATACCTGGTCTACCTTTTTTGTTCGTTTTCTTTGTGTGCAATTGTGGTCATAAAACCGCAAAACTGAATGACTTTTGTTTCAGTTGTGACCAAATTTTCTGTATCTGTCGTTGTCATATACACCGTGGCATTTTAAGCGTCTTACAACGGCAGCCCACTTCATGTATCCAATGACTACTAATCATTCATGAAAGTAAAACAAATATTTATTAACATTTGAATATTTTTTTTTAA
This sequence comes from Tiliacea citrago, assembly GCA_963921375.1. Classification (NCBI taxonomy): domain Eukaryota; kingdom Metazoa; phylum Arthropoda; class Insecta; order Lepidoptera; family Noctuidae; genus Tiliacea; species Tiliacea citrago. The sequence continues at coordinate 26,443,603 of OY992787.1, read as the reverse complement.
AGTCTGAAACACTATTGTGAGCACGGTGCGCGCCTTGCGCTTCATTCCGCGCAGCCCGCCCTTGGCACGCAACACACCCGTAACAGGGTGTTTCAAACTACGTCATGCGTCATAATGAATTTCTTTACACCCCGAAAATGTCACAGAAATTAGACTTTATTCGTAATGTATCTATACTTTTGACTGACTTTATACAACAACATACAATATAACATCACGCCTGTAATCCCCGAAGGGTTAGATAGAGATGTTCCATGTAGCTATTAGGGGCGAGCCTATTGCCATCAACCAGGCACAAATTCCGACTCCGGGCTGCTACTAAGAAATTCCAGATGAAAAGACCCAATAACACTTTGTCCGACCTGGGAATTGAACCCAGGATCTCATGCTCAGCAGTAGAACTTGCGACCACACGAGGCACTGACTTTATAATTTAATAATTATTCATTTATTTCTAAAACTTCACATCTCCCCTTAATTAAATTCAGTCTTACGAAACAGCCTAATCACATTCATTTAAAGCAACAGTAGATACCTAACTCGAATCATTTTTAATTTTCGCTGTCCGTCCGTCTGTCACAGGGCTGTAACTTTTGAACCCTAATAGGTAGACACTTGAGATCACAGAGTATGTACTACTATGGCCGCTATAACAACTAATAATAAAAATAAAATAAAGTTAATAATTTAAGCGGGTCGGATATATTGTTAAATATTGTACGGTGGTACGGAACCCTTCGTGTGCTTCTTACCGGTATTTGCTTGGCCTCTATTTACCTAGCTATGTGTTGCAACAGATACCTAGTTACAGCGACCTGGCTGCAGCTTGCACTACACCAGTCGGACAGTAATAAAAGTGAAAGTATCCTACTTATTACTATTTTAATGTGCCTTATTGTGGCACTACTCTCTAAGAATAGGTAGAGGAAATGTTTTCGTACATAAAATACTATTTTACTTGACACATCATTGTCATCTTTAACTTTGCCGAAAATGGAACAGGAAAGTCCTATGGGTCTAAATAGGTACCTTTAAGGCCAATAGTTTCCATTTCCTCTAGCTAAGCTAAAAATGCTTTTACTAGGAGTGGTTTCACGTCAGTGCAACGACTGGATATCGAACTAACGACTTGCTAGTCTTACGCCAAATTGAGCTACCGTCGCTTTTTGATAGCCAATACTGTTACCCATCTTCTTGACAAAATGCCTAACGGCTGCCTTCTGAAATATAACGAGTCATTATAGTTAATTGACATCTCCCCGTACAGACATTACTTGTTTACGACACCCTCGGGCCATAAGAGTGACCTATTTCATAATATTCTTGTTAAAACCACAGGATACCTACCTACTTACTTAGTAATAAATGCAATACTTAGTACCTATTAGGTATAGATACTTCAATACTTCTATTTCCGTATAAAAAAAAAAACTATTCAAGGTCCTTAGTTCTCTAGTCTTTGTTGTTAATATACCTAATACGAACTGTGACTATTGTAGATAGTAATGTTGGTAGCATAACACTTAGTTTTGGTTGAGTTTTAACTTTTAAAGTTTTAAGACAGCCAATGAAAAGTAAATTATAGGGCAGCTCTACTAGATGCACAACTTTTATCTATTTCTAGGTCTGGACAAAAAAAAAACCAGCTAAGTGTGAGTCAGACTCGCGCACGAAGGGTTCCGTACCATTATCTATAAAAACGGCAAACAAATCACGTTCGTTGTATGGGAGCCCCCCTTAAATATTTGTGTTATTTTAATTTCATTATTTATTTTTAAAGTGAATATATAACTAAACATTCTGTGAATATTTCAAGCGTGTTGCCGTTATCAATATCGAGCAAATAAATCACGTTTGTTGTATGGGAGCCCCCTTAAATATTTATTTTATTCTGTTTTTTAGTATTTGTTGTTATAGTGGCAACAGCAATAGATCATCTGTGAAACTTTTAACTGTTTAACTATCACGGTTCATGAGCCTGGTGACAGGCGGACAGACAGACAGACAGACGGCGGAGTCTTAGTAATAGGGTTCCCGTTTTACCCTTTGGGCACGGAACCCTAAAAATCGGCTACATGTGCTAGAGCTGTGCATGTGGGCCTTCTATCGAAGTAAAGAATAAGACATGCTGAGCCGAGCTACCTATTCAAAAAGGTGTTACTGGTTACTAGCTGTCAGCCTACATCATTGCACTGTTGGGAAAAGCGCAAAGGTCTCTCCGCATGACTTCCAGCTGTTTCGGTCCAAGGTTCTCTTTCTCGCAAAAGAATACAGAAGAGTTGTCACCTTATACTTTGCGGCCGCAGACTTATAAATATACCTATAACCAGAAACATCATAAAAAATCAAAACAAGTAAAAGAACAAGATTCAAAACAATCAAACTTGTTTCAAATCGATGCCGATGATAAGCCTAACACATTTCCATTTTCACTATAATACAACATGCAAATGGAGAAACCGCAATGAGCAAAATTAGTTTCGTCGTCGAGTGCGTTCGGTGCACGCGCACTGAGGCCACTCACCTTTGTACCTACTTACTACATTATTGAGGAGTACCGTACTAAAGTACAGAGAAGGCTCGGAAGGCTGAAAGTCGGAATGCTAATAGAATTATCTTATTTATTTTCAGATATTTCGTGACTGACTGAACCACCGACAAAGGAAAGCTTAAATAACTGAAAAATCACCTCACATACGGAGATTGGAGCCGCCGAGCATGGAGCTCCTATTTCCTATATCATCATCTACCTAGCATTAATCCATTTATATTGGGTTCGCCTTCCAGTTTAACGACATGTATACCAGTATTTTACGACGTGACCTATACCTCCATAACCCAGTTACCATTCCCCGATACCCCTTGGTAAAACTGGTTGTCTGACTTTCGGGGTTCATACTACCCGTAACGTTTCGTACTTCCTACGAGTATAACGCCTTTAAAATATCCAATGATTGGCGTACGCAGTTTCAGACTATTATTTCCAGGGAAAAGTTTAAAGGGAAGACATCTATCGTTTCCTAAAGGACCGAAAAACCGTCCGGGTTAGCTTATTTTTCCGACGGGAGAGTTATTCGGGACAGCGTTCGTTCTTCCGCTTTTATGTCTTCTATATGAGTCACGCCTTCATCTCATAACATCATTCTTCCTTGTTTTTTTACCCATCCTACCAAAATCTTTCTTACATATTCAGTACAATCAAAACTACCATAATTGACCGCTATGTTAAGTTCAGATGACAAGGCGCCCACGTTGTTATATTTTAACCCTGCGGCTCCGAAGCGCTAAACCGGAGTATCGGCCGAATGTTCGGTCGTTTTATAACTTCCTTTTGTGTCTTTGAGTTCTTACCCGACTTCAAGTCACAGTTTTGAATTTAGCTGCCTTTTTTTTTTCCGCCGTAATCAGGGATAGTTAGCCGTAATAAAGAAATGACCGAACATTCGGCCGATACTTCGGATTTATGTTCGGAGGAGACCCCCAGTATTGGCCCACATTACTTCTGATGTTTCCTGCACATTCAGTACAATTAAAACCGCATTTTGCCACCGCACAGTCAGATGGTAACACGACCGCGCAATTATATTTTTATCCATGTATTTGCCCACATCTACCTACCAGTTGTTCAGTTGAATGTAAGCAAACTACGCAATCTTATACAAACCGAACTGATGATGAATACAGCTATGCAAACAATGTCGAACGTGAAACCACAAGCTTAGTTATTAAACAAGAGAGCTGTTGCGACCACGTCCAGTGCATTTAGTGCAAACGTACTCGGACAGTCACCTCTGTTATTTGTATTTATTTTTATTGAGGGTAAGGACTTATTGTTAAAACTTCCAAGATTACTTAAACAACCATTTTCGTCTTTTCCCACGTAAATCTTGGGAAATGATTATTTCACTCCGCTACGAATTTTTCGGTGTAGAGAATCTCTGCCAGTATGACGTGTCCCCACCGTATCGGGGTGCTCCGCTACAGGAGATCTGGATACCCCTCCACGTGTGCTGAGGATGGCCGGCTAGCCAGTTTTAGCCAGTGGGATTCCATGGTCATCGGTTCATCCCCCGGAATTTTCCAAAAGCTCTTGGCAACGTGAGATCGGAAAGATTCCGGGACGCCCCTCCGTATGCTGCTATGGACCGCCAACATTTGTGTTTTAGATGATATGTGTCAGACCATCTCAACCGCCTTCCCCAAACAAAGGTAAAAAAGCTTAGGGAAAGATTATTGTGACGTCAGAACTCCTAGGCTAATAATCTCTCTTGACTTAAATAGCACCTTCGCTACCGGGCTTTCAAAATGCGTCTAATATCCTAAGTGTTTTATTCGGGTCGACTATCCCCAGACATGACGTAACTAGTAGTTTGGACCCCGATAAAACAGCTACCTCCATCGCCAGTACTAAAATTTTACAGCTACTGCGCTGTAAATTTCTTTTCGAGTTTCACACCAAAAGATACAAAAAGACCTGAGGTTTCATTGTCCGTTTGTCGCGGATATTATGAAATAACATAAAATCGCTGTAGTCGTCATCGCCACAGAGTGTTTATCGTTAAACAAGTCGGTCGCTTCGAGCCGAGTGCGTTCGGTGCGAGTGCACTGAGGTGTATCGAGTCGAACGATCACCTTTGCACCCAGATGTACAGTTGCATAGTAGGTGTTGAGGTAAAGAGCTAGCAATTAAATGGCAGGTACAAGTCAAGGTTGGAAGATAATACATATTTTAGATATACATCTATACGAATAAATAAAATTGAAGTGTCTGTCTGTAATGTCAAAATAACAGCTTTTTCCTAAATGCCTATGAAAGTATACACGTCGGTATTTATAAAGATTTTTTTTTGTTGTTTTTTTTTGTCTTTTGTCTGTCTGTACGAAACTTTTACTGGCAGATAGCTGATATAAGGAGTAACTTAGGCTACTTTTATTTTAGAAAAAGCCACGCGACCGTAGCCGCGGACAGCAGCTAGTTGTGTATAAAGACGTTATGTGTGAGTTGGAAAAAAATCTAAGTAAGTTATGTTTTTTTATAGGATTTCATTTGTTTTATCGAACAGGATGCTGCGGTCAACGACAGTGCATGCTTGCCCAAAGTTAACAGACTATGCTATTAGTCGTCGCATGCCATGCATGACGGCCGCCCCCGCCTCTCCTGCACGAACCCACATCTGGTCCAAAGCCGGGCAAGTACCGATGTGACTTGTTCAATCCATATTATGTACAGACCCCAGCACATCAAGCTACTACAATCTGTCAAATTTCTTTAAACGATTTTAAATTTTATCGTTAAAGCATAAGGTTCAAGGTTGATTGGGAAAATTTGACAGTTTCAGGTAGCTTGTCCTGCTGGCGTCTGTACGTCCGGAGTTTATTTTGGACATTACTGACATCGGTGAAGGATAACATCGTGAGGAAACCTGGACATAACCATACCTACTAATATTATAAATTCGAAAGTAACTCTGTCTGTCTGTATGTTACCTTTTCACGCCTAAACCACTGAACGGATTTCGATAAAATTTGGCAAGGACTAGGTACTTTTTTTCTCAAAAATGATCCTAAATGGGGTGACATCGAGTATCTATTTCAAATTAATGGTTATAATATTAAAATGAATTATTATTATGTTTAAATGAGATATTTTGAATCATAAAACTTGTTTAATAAAAGAAAAAACCGGCCAAGTGCGGGGGAACAATGAAGAGTCCCGTAGTTGGGATGAATTTGACCCAAGAACAAACTTAACTTTGTAGTTAAAAAACGTGTTCTCCCATACATCGATATTCGCCACGGTCAATTTTCCAACTGCAAAATAATGTAAGTTTGTAATCGCAATTTTTTTTAATGTGAAAAAACTAAAAACTAACAATTTTCGGACTTTTTCCTTTACTTGTGCTGAGACCTTGCTTCTTTCCAAATTTCATAGTTCTAGGTCAACGGAAAGTACCATATATGTTTTGATTTATTTGCGAGTATCAAAATATATCGTATAAATCACCATATTTTTTAATTGCGTTGACTTAGAAGCTTGAATTGTTTGAGCTTCAACGGACCATAGACTTGCCTATTTGATATTAATTTCAATTTGATACCTTCAGGCGTTCCTGAGAAAAAGAGTCTTGACAGACTGACAGATAGACAAACAGAAAAACACACACGGACAACGAAGTGATCCTATAAGGTTTCCGTTTTTTACTTTTGAGGTACGGAACCCTAAAAAGAAGGTTATTTGCTATCTATCTATTTATTATCTATCAGTCTGTTCCCTAATTACCCTTACACGCTTTGGATGATAGGAACACCTGGATAGGCCATGACCTGGGTACATTTATGATAGTTTTTATCCCGGTAGCACGTTCCTGTGGGATAATTTCCGACATCTACGCGGGCGAAGCCGCGGGCAGAAGCTGGTAGTTAATATAAATCTGAAATCGCCAACCTGTTTTGAGCAAGCGTGGTGATCAATTAATGCTAATGCCTTCTCTGTATCACACCAGGCCTTTGCCCAGCAGTGGGACTATAATAGGCGGGTATTAAACGCAAACACTGCAAGGAGTTACACTCCTTAGGAAAATGAAAATAGTATCAGCGAATGGCAATAATGTTTGTTGTGGTTCAATTGTTACGAGGAAGTGTTAAGAGCGTATACGACGTACGGCATTTCATACAAACTTTCAAGCCCTTGTTTTTCGAAATGACTGAACCGATTTTAATGAAACTAAAAAGTTAGTTAAGAACATTTTCACTTTTTACATCACTAGTTAAGAAAAACAAGGGCTTGAAAGTTTGTATGAAATGCCGTACATCGTATACGCTCTTAACGAAATTATTTAAGTATAAAAACAAAACTGAGTCTTAATAATATTAGTTTAATGTAAACTTTTGACTGATTCCAAACTTAAAAGCAGATTAAAACTAGATTCGAGTTTTGAATTTAGTTTAATGCAAATGACAGTTTCAAAACGATATTCATGTCAGAGCACCGTTTTAAAATACAAGATAAAACAGTGAAAGGAAACATCCGAAGGACTCCAACATACTCTACCTGTTTGTCATTCAGGGTTATAATTAAAAAAAAAAACGGAAAAATACTCAAGATATTTATGGAACAAAAATGTTGCTCTGTCAATCTGAGTGCATTTTGAGTGCACGCGCACTGTGGATAACATTTTAATTCATTCATTCTTGGAATCAATTAATCAGTTGGTATGACTAACCGCATCCTGTGATACTAGTTACAAAAACCTTTGACAACTTCAATCAAGGGCATTTAATCACGATTGTCATGATTGTGTTTAAATTAGTTACATACTAAGAGGTAACTTAGCATTACTAACAATATTACTTCGTGGCAGATAATCTTCAACTCTTGGTCGATTTCTCGAAAAATTCCAAGATGATTTCTCGAAAGCAGCTAAGGGCTTGGAGAAATAAGGACCAGCAGGGTAATTGATAATAATTAATAATTACACACTCAGTAGCAATGGCTCCCATTTTGACAGTTCAACAACATTGCGTTATTTACGTTGTTAAGGCGGACATTTCTTGAAAATTGTCAAAAAGGTGGTTTTTTAAAGCAGTGTATCTCTTAAACCGTAAATATTTTTTCCAAAACAAAAACGGTAGGTATGATATTTGCAAGTCTTTTGTGCATACGGTGATCAAAACATAATTAAACATCATTAAACATAATTTAATACATCAAAAAAATCTTCAAATACAACTCTTCATTATTTTTAAAAGCAGTTTATCCCTTTGTTATCAGTTATAACAGTCAGTCATTGGTTAATGTAGAGCGACAGTACATTTCTACCTAACACTACTTGTGCCAGCTTAGATAACCAGACAATGGCCTAATTCACAGCATATTCATTAGCATTCAATGGCTAAAAGCACTGACGTATATTACATATAAAATGTAATGAACGCAGCTGGGTAATTTACAAGAAAAAAACTGGCAACCTAAAGTTGTTGAATCAAGTGCATTTTAAGTGCAGGTGTACTAAGTCGGACTCGTCTCTTTATACTAAATGTACATTTATACGACATTGTAATTAATTTGCATCGTTCAGTTAACTATGTCAATTATTAATAATGGAGGATTATGTGCAAATCCCAAGCCGGACTAATACAGATTCTAGATTCTGACTTTGAAAGAAGCTCAAGCATGGATTTCGATTTATAACTAGTTTCAGTAATAATTAATACAGTGAAATCTCTGTCTGGAGTTTCGTTCGAGAAAAAATACGGACCTTTTTGAATAACTAGTTAGCGATTCTAGCAACGTGGAAGACGGAAAATAATATAAAACGTATGTTACGACTGTTCGTAATCCATTCCTAAGATATCGATTAGCTAAAAAGCCAGATGTAAGAGACGTTGAAGGTCGACAAATTGAAAAATGTAGCGACAAAAAGGTTTATCGCTCCAGCCTTCTCACGCACTACCTTTTCATCGAAATAGTTTTGTCTTTTTTAGGGTTCCGTACCCAAAGGGTAAAACGGGAACCCTATTACTAAGGCTCCACCGTCTGTCTGTCTGTCCGTCTGTCACCAGGCTGTATCTCATGAACCGTGATAGTTAGACAGTTGAAATTTTCACAGATGATGTATTTCTGCAACAACAAATACTAAAAAACAGAATAAAATAAATATTTAAGGGGGCTCTCATACAACAAACGTGATTTTTTGCTCGTTTTTGCTCGATATTGATAAAGGCAATAGGTAGACGCTTGAAATATTCACAGAATGTTCACTTTAATAATAAATAATTAAATTAAAATAAAACAAATATTTAAGGGGGGCTCCCATACAACAAACGTGATTTTTTTTGCTGTTTTTATAGATAATGGTACGGAACCCTTCGTGCCCGAGTCTGACTCGCACTTGGCCGGTTTTTATTTCTTGTTCGCTTTTACTATTCCGGGATGAGCTTAGGAAGTAGTACAGTAATACAGCTAAATATGGAGTTCAATTCTGTATTTCCATAAAGTATGCATACTATTTCGTATTCATAATCACTAGGAGGTCAACTGGACCCATTCGAACTGGTCCCACGGGATCAGTCAACCTAATCACATTTTGAATAGGTCGACTGGACCCACTGCCCAATTTCATTATAAATACAGTCACGGAGTAAAGCCAAATCTTTTAGTTTTATTTTTATGACTTCAAATATACTAATATTATTCAATTAGGTATTTACACTTACTCACCACACTTATTCACTAACACTATAACTCAATATTTTTTACTATAATAATACCTAAATTAAGTGCAATGTTCTTACGGTATCAAAATATCAAAGCGGCTGCCTGAAAGCAAGGAAAGAAAGAATAAGATCGACTACGCTATAGGTGAACTACTCAGCGGCCAGATTAGTTTACGCCATTGTTTAGAAAAAAAAAAATAATAAAGTGAGGCTGATTTTCAACTGACTTACTAACTATTTTTAAATACTATTTTATGGATACATAAACGTGGAAAAAAGATATGAATCATTGTTGATTTGTTTAGATATTTAGAATGTAGATTTGTATATTTTAAATTTTATTGTAACTTTTATGTCTGTGATTTTTAAATAGATAGTTACTAAGGGTTATTTTTAAATAGTACTAAATAAGATGTAAAGGTGACCAAAAAAGACGTACTGAGGTGCTGAATATTTAACTGATTTTAACGTTTTCAATGTGATTTATGTACATGTTTGTAAAGATAAAAAAAAACAGTACTTATAGTTATTGTTGATTTACTTACGTTGATTTGTATAATTTTATTCATGGCTGTTTTTTTATCTGTGTTATATTTGAGTATTACATTTAGTTAATATTCTCGTTATAAAAAGGTTTGTCTTGATTTTAGGTACTTACATGAACCTAATTAAAGATTTTAGATTTTGATTGAGAATAAACGTTTAAACCTACTTGAATTGTTTTTTATTATATTTTGACTAAACAATTTTGCTCTCGACTGTATCCACTAGTAGCTTTAAACAATAGATGTTTTTGTGTGGGTCCAGTTAACCAATAAAAATATAGAAAATAAATTATGGGGTCAAGTGGACCCGCGGGTCCAGTATCGAGCGGGTCCAGCTGACCGAAGACTCCTAGCATCGTACGTGTTACATTAGCATTCAATTTATTTAATTAAATACAGACAACGTTGTTAATATTATCTCAAACTCGTATCAAATGACTAACAACGCTTTCCTGTATTGTGAGTAACAAAAAAACCTGTCAATGGACAAAATTCGTCTCGTTAGCCGAGTGCATTTTAAGTGCATGTGCACTGGACCGGCCGATTACCTTTGCACTCAATTAAAGTGCGTAACGGTAGATACAATGATCTCTCTGAGTGCTGTTGTGCAAACCATTCTATGTGGTACTCCGATGTTGATTAGTTATAACATAATGGTACAACGATTGCATTTTATAAATAATATAGCTGTCTATTCGAAACTAACTGTTGCCTTGCCTATTAGGTAGATGCTGTTACATGACTTGCTTTCCGTACGTCATTTTTGGGTGACCACTTAAAATCACCGATGTGCTGTGGGTCCCCATAGCACAGCATGATGCTCAGTGGATTCCTTGGCCTGGGAAGGCCTTCTTGTCACGGCCATGACCGACGTGCAGCTGCCTTGCTTTTGGTTATAAATATTCGTTTGTATTAGTAACTAAGTAGGAACCTATTCCAGCTAACTTGTCTTTTTAGGGTTCCGTAGAACCCTATTACTAAGGCTCCGCCATCTGTCTGTCTGTATGTCTGTCTGTCCGTCTGTCACCAGGCTGTATCTCATGAGCCGTGATAGTTAGACAGTTAAAATTTTCACAGATGATGTATTTCTGTTGCCGCTATAACAGCAAATACTAAAAAACAGAATAAAATAAATATATAAGGGGGTTCCGACACAACAAACGTGATTTTTTTGCTCGTTTTTGCTCGATATTGATAACGGCAACTGGTAGACGCTTGAAATATTCACAGAATATTTATTTATATATTCACTTTTAAAATAAATAATTAAATTAAAATAAACAAATATTTAAGGGGGGGGGGGGTCCCATACAACCAACGTGATTTTTTTGTCGTCTTTATAGATAATGGTACGGAACCCTTCGTGCGCGTGTCCGACTGCACTTGGCCGGTTTTTTTATTTCTTTCATTCAAACACCCCGTTGGACGAAATCGGGGGCAGAATTGTAGAAAATGCTTTCTTTAAACACGTCTAAATTCCCTTTTATTATTTTCCTGAAAATTTCATGTTTTTGTCTCCAGTGTTAGGTTGTAAATGTACGAGTACTATTTATTAGCTGTGAGTTCGTCAGTCACGAGTCGAGAATTATACATCACGACACTGTTTCATTTGTATTAAGAATAGTTGAAAATTAAACACTGTCATTTTTACTCACTAGATATTATTAGAAGGTACTGATTATAGTGGGTACTAATAGCTTATTGTTGCAGAACTGCTGGACAAATTATAAATATCGGTTAGCGTTATTCCACACGGACCAACTTCAATTTACCAGATGACCTCAGTGACCTTCGCAGGACCGCAACGCAACCCAATTAGTGAGGAATACTGAAACGTAAGACCGTTCGTCTGACCTTGAACTTTCTGACTGCCTTTAATAACTGTATTTGTGGTAATCCATGGTAACATCTAACTACACCTAAGTACTCTGATAGCCAGGGAGAGACTTTAAGTCTATAAAGCTGTAGAACAGAGGGCAGTTTGCTTAATATGATAAAAAAGCATCTACGCGGATAGGTGACTATTTTTTACACATTTACCGAAAACTTGTCTCCCATCCATGAGTTTGAAATGATCTCGATGATCGATCAAAGTGAATTTTCCTGATTAGATACCTTAAGAATACGGTTTAGCTATCTATGTGTCTGTTAGGTAAAAATCCCTGTAATCGCGGAATACTATTTCCTTAACAACAAAAAAAAACCGGCCAGGTGCGAATCGGACTCGCGCACGAAGGGTTCCGTACCATTATCTATAAAAATTGCAAAAAAATCACGTTTGTTGTATGGGAGCCCCCCTTAAATATTTTAATTTAATTATTTATTTATAAAGTGAATATAAAACTTAATATTCTGTGAACATTTCAAGCGTCTACCTGTTACCGTTATCAATATCGAGCAAAAATGAGCAAAAAAAAAACACTTTTGTTGTATGGGAGCCCCCTTAAATATTTATTTTATTCTGTTTTTTAGTATTTGTTCTTATAACGGCAACAGAAATACATCATCTGTGAACATTTCAACTGTCTAACTATCACGGTTCATGAGATGCAGCCTGGTGACAGACGGACAGACAGACAGACAGACGGACAGAAAGACAGACAGACGGCGGAGCCTTAGTATTAGGGTTCCCGTTTTACCCTTTGGGTACGGAACCCTAAAAATCAGCAGCAAACTCTTCTTCATCCCAAGTACACGTGGGTACAAAGGTATGCGTAGGTACTTAAAGTACGCTTAATACCTTTGCTTGTACTGAATATCGTGTCACGGTATAGTGACCATGGTTGCCCAAGACTGCCCGGGACTCGACATCACGGTCCCTATATTATGTAAGTTTTATTTTGTAAAATTTTCGATAGTGAGGTGTTTTTTTTTTCTTTTTGGGATTTTTTTAAGTGTGAATTTACTGTCTCAATTTTTTCATAGAAAATAGAGAATCAGCAGGCTTTTGAGACTTTAGCTTTGTTCCTGAGATGGCCACGAAGCTGTGATGCGTCTGGTATTCCAGGATGTCCATAGGTGGTTGTGATCACTTTACATAAGATTGGCCGCCTGCTATTTTTCCAACTAATAATACAGAACAAGAAAAAACTTTTTACAAAAAAAAAAAACACTGCAAAGTGAAAAATAACTTTATTTTCGGAAGTCGTCGTTGTTGGATTTGTATTTTAGTTTTTGCGACTGACTTCCAAAATTAAAGTTATTTTTCACTTTGTAGTGTTTTTTTGGAAGTCGGGTACTAAACTGCCTAATCGAATCGCAACCCGTAAAATACTTATTATAAAATAGCTCCGGTGGCCATTTGTAGTCTTCATCATCAGTTCCACTTCACCAAATGCTAATGATTTCCGAGTGCAAATGCATGAGTTACTATAAAAATTACCCGAATCGCTATAGACCTATAAAATGTGAGGATTTCCCTCGATTTCCATGGGATCCCCTCATCAGATTCTAATTTGGTGGCAGTAAGACCACCTCGGGAGCATAGCCTTTCAAACAAAAAAATATTTTTTAAAATCGGTACACAATAGACGGAGAAATCGGTGAACATACATAAAAAAAAAAAAAACATACAGACTAACTTATTATTATAACTCCTTCTTTTTGGAAGTCGGTTAAAAATATCAAAATGATGAGTTACACTATTGCATTATTCGATATTTTATAGAGTTCCATATAATTTCCCGCAGGTATATAAGTTTCCAAAACGCAATTATCATTGCGGTGTTCCTATGTTTATGTATTTTTTTAAAATTAAATTTTTTTCTGGCTTATCGTAGTTGGATCCAGGGTAATGGTGCATCCTGGACCCAGAAAACACTTAACTGCAGGTACTGTTGTACACTGGACGACGGGACTACCGGTGTATTCTGCTTGATAGTTGATACAGCAGGTTTCAGGCAGAAATGGGTTAACTTCCGCCTCACTTCCACACTTCACTTCTTCTTCATTCTTCCCAATGGCATTTAGGCTTTCGCAGTGTGTTGTTTGTCTTCATGAGGTATTACCTGAAAACAAAAAGTTTATTCGTTCAAATTAACATGATAAATAAGAATTCAGAAATGAGATTTTAGTGAGCAGTCGAGTATTTTTACTAAGTTCTTATCAAACTAATATAATAATTTTAAAGACTTTCGAAGCCAGACTCATTAAGTCATTACACTACATTTTTATTTATTTATGTCTCTGTATTTTTCACTGTATTTAAAAAAAAAATTGTAATTGTATGGATAGTTTTTATCTGAAATAAACCGATAAATAATAGGTAATTACAATTTCTAAAATAAACATCAGTAGGTCTGGTGTTTTTTGGTGTGTTGAATATTTTCAAGGGAGCAAGTATTTTAATTGTTTCCGAAAATACGTGAATCGTGCATTTCCTAATTCACACAAGTTATGCAATGATTTGGTTTTATAATTCCTGATACCCAGAAGAGTACCAAAACCATTTTATTCGAAATTTATAATTTATTTAGGTACCTGTAAGTTCTTTACCACAATTGTTGTTTCTCACAACATTAGCAGTGCGTCATTCTCGTAAATGTGTTAGATATTATGACGCTCGTAGTTATTGTACTAAAATTACTGTAAGTCAACCACCATGACCCTAGAGGTCACAACAGATTCATCCGTATGATGGTGAGATATTTGTAACTTTTTATTGTTATAAACTTCTTATTCATATAACACTAAAAGAAGGATATAAATATACAAAAATAGTTATTAGTGTTATTAGTTCTGTTGCTAATAAAAAAAAAAAAAAAAAAGGAAAATTTAGGAAAATTTTAACTATTTATTCAACAAACATGCGGCCATAGCAATATGGAGGTATGAGGAACAGGGTGGAAGTTTCACTCATCCTCCATAGAAAAGGGAGGATCATCGGAATAGACAGTTTTTATCGAATCGTGAGTCGTGACTGTGTTCACAGACACAAATCTTAACATGTGCAAAAACCAAAATACATAATATAATTATATTCGGAACCAAGCCTTTTCAATACACTTATTTATAGGTATCTACTGTCTACATAATCATACTACTAAAATAAAGCTCAAGTGTTTCTTCGAACGCGCTTATCTCTGGAACTACCACTCGAATTTGAAAAAATATTTTGCATTTGATAGCCCAATTTTCTAGGAAGGCTATTTAACATCTCGCTACGACCCTTGGGAGCCGAGCATAAAGAAAAAAGTCAGAAAGACCGCTGAGCGAAACGAAGTAACAGCGCGTGCAGACGATGCGACGCGACGCGGTTTGTCAGGGGCCTAGGGAGTTTCATAAAATGTGGCTGTTATTTCCAAAGTCAAAGTCAAATGATTTATTTCAAATAAGCACATAAAAGGCATTTTTGAACGTCAAAATTTACAAAAAAAAAAGTATTTATTCTAGTCTCAAAAGGTAGTTTTTTTTAACCAACTTCCAAAAAGGAGAAAAAAACAAACATACAGACGAACATAAATAACCTTTATGTTCGTTCAAGTATGTTTGTTTTATTTTTACGTATGTTCACCGTTTTCTTTCAACTGTGTACCGATTTTGAAAATTCTTTTTTTTATGTGTATGCTCTCGAGGTGGTCCCATTGTTACCAAGTCAGAATCTGATGAGGGGGCATCCCATGGAAATCGAGGGAAATTCTCAAATTTTACAGGCACATCTATAGCGATTTGGGTATTTTTTATAGTTGCGATACGATTATGTACTTTAATATGGTTGCTAAGCAATTTATGCTCGTCACAATGCATATGGTGAAGTGGAGCTGATGGCTCTTACCAGGAGAACTCCTCAACAATTAACGTCCCTGCATCGGGAAAAGCAATATTTTGTAAAAGGTGATGAGCAGTTGACATTAGGCTATTGTAACTTAGATAAATTACAAACTGACCCGCTAG
Organism: Tiliacea citrago; assembly: GCA_963921375.1. Lineage (NCBI taxonomy): Eukaryota > Metazoa > Arthropoda > Insecta > Lepidoptera > Noctuidae > Tiliacea > Tiliacea citrago. The sequence continues at coordinate 26,427,950 of OY992787.1, read as the reverse complement.
AAAGTGACTAAAGATACCGACTTCCGAAATTAAAGTTATTTTTCACTTTGTAGTGTATTCTAAGTACTTATACCTATTGGAGAATATCGGGGAGAAGCTAGTTGTTATTATAAAAAGTGAACATTTGTCCTAAAAATCACACACATCATGGCCTCACTAACGACACCACAGTCATTATTTCTAGATTACTAGCTCCTACTACGAACTCAGTAATTTCTTCCCTGCCAGCAGAATGATACGCAAAAAACCAGTCATCATTTTATGGTGCTATTGCATGATAATGAGTTCAATGATAATAATTATACCTACATTGTTTATTTAAGCGTCATTATTGTTTGTAAATGGAAAAATCTGTCCGTCAGATGTGATTTATAAAAACTATGGGTGGTAACCTTGTTAATGAGATTGTTAGTCTATAGATTATCAAGAGAATCGAGATTTTTATGGCTTAGAATAAATTGTAGGATAATATTTCCATACCACCCTGGGAGGCTGAGTGAATGCCCAATCAGTAATCATCAGAAAAAGCCTTTTGTAACTTACTAAAACTCTTGAACTAACAAGCAACATGATACTTCTGAAACTAAAAACCTTTTTCACTCCTCTTGCTCAAAAAGTCCCTCATTTTCGCGTACCAAAACGCGGCTAAAATAGCATAATTATTATCTTCCTCTAGGGGGTTTTGTTTTGTGTTACCAACGAGCCTACAAAAACGAAAAAGTCATTATTCTTAAGGTGAATCCGCAGCTGTAGCTGTATTAATGATTCGAATGATTATAATTATGTAAATACGTTATCTGTTGTAGTCGCAAATCATATTGTGATCAACATACAACCTGTTACAGACCTGTAAATTGAAAAAAAAAACGTAAATTAATCATGAATAAAGACTTGACTTATTACTGTTTCTAAAAAAATAACATTTTATTTTTGAAAATGGAACTAAAACCGGCGCGCGGCGGCGCACAGTGGGCCCATACTGAAAATTAGTGGACTTAGGCAACAAAGTTCCTATATCGATGCGATTTTTTTTTATATGACGTGTTATATTATTCCTGACAACTTTTATTCTTATAAAATTTCTTCTAAAGTTGATAGTTTGTCTTGAAAAAAATTAATTAGATTTTTTTGTATGGAGCGAATCACGTTTAATTTTTTTTCTTCAATTGTACTAATATGTTGAGTGTGTGGCGTGAGTATATGATAGCTAGGGTCATTCTCTATCCACGAAAAAAAATCAGCGCCGGCCATCTGCGGCAGCGCGAGTAATCATTCGGTAAAAAAATAATAATTTGGAAGAATTTTTTTGTCATTTAAAATAAATTCAAAGCATATTTTTTGTCTCATTTGGCTGTTTTCACCTTCTTTTTAGTTAAATAAATAGTTTTAATAGCGCATACGTACTTAGAACTAGTAATTCTGGTAGAGATTTAGTTATTATTGCATGTTATCGGTACAAATGAGTCATCAATTACAATGCAGGTGCTCTGCATTGTGATTGATGACTCATTTGTTTGTGCGCGCATAACTAATGAGTCATCGAAAAATGCTCGTCTCTGATTGGCTGTGTTATTTTTTAACTGCACGTTATCTATTGTTGAATAAATATATCGTAATGTTTCAGGTTATACTAATTTTGTTAATGATAGGTGAAATAATTTAAATTTGTACGGGCAAGTCGTTGATAATTATCTACATAATCAACTGTATGTATATTATTATAGTATAAGTTATCGTACGTATGATCAATATGAAACTGTGAAGTAATTGTAGCCCTGAAAAGGGCTGTTTGTCATATTCCTAACCCTGATGGGCTTTTGTGGGAATAATTTAGAGCCGGATCACATTATTTCTTGTTCCAGAAGTGCTAGTGGGTCCGGCAAATTTTCGGACTCTGCTATGAGGCATTCTTCTTCCTCCATAATTTCACTGTCACAGGGAGGCTCAGTAGTCTGTAACAACTGAGTTGCTTCAGGCAACAACTCATTATGAACCTGTTTCATTATTTTAGGCCTTATGTAGGATATGTGGGGATCAGAGCTTATTAGAAGTCCATGGAGGATGTCTTCGTTTGTTGCTATTCTCCCCGTTTTCCGAGTGTGCCTCTCCCTGACGTTTCTGAAGTCCTTATTACGGGCTTCCGAAGCTTCTTCAGATAAGGTACCTAAAACGAATAAGTACATACATTTTAATTTCAAAACGCAATCGAGTCAAATAATACATCAAACTATATTTATTTTTTACTTACCGAATGGCAAAACACCAAAGTGGTTACAGATGTCTGCACCGTGCATTAGAAGTTTATGTACACTAACTGGCATGTAGTACCACGAATAGTGTTGCACGTACACATCAGCTGTTTCTCTACAGTATCTTCTAAATTTTTCACAGTCAATGTTTTTGCCTGATGATATGGCTTGTAGAATAACGGAAAATCTGAAAATCAGATTTTCGTCAATTCCCGTTATTCTGGAAGATCTTTTGTAATCTTGGAAAAAGCGCCTCGCTGTATTCCCGTCGTTTGTAGTTCCAAGACCCTAAAATGGGAAAACAATACTGTAATATACATAATATAGAGATTTAATTCGCAAACAACATAAAGAGAGCGAAAATTAAATACATACCTGTTTGACTATATCAATCAGCACTCCAGTTTGCTCACGAAACTCTTGCTGTGTGGTATTTTTTTTATCTTGTTTCAAAACCTTATGTTCGCCGCGAGCAGTCCATCGTTGAAAATCCAGATTATAAGATATATGGAGAAGACATTCCATACACCGAATCTTCATATGCAGTGAAGAAATTCCTTGTTTGTAAATTTCTTCACGAAGTGGTTTAGAAGTCAAAGCGTCTAAATTATTCATCTCACTCGGTTTTGCCAAGCAAATGGGACACGTTGCATATGATGGTACTCCAGCAATAATATTGGCCACTTTTCCATCAATCATGGTCATATGCAATTCATGTGATACAATAATATTTCCACACTGTGTAGATATTCGTTCATCAATTTGTTTTTTCATCTCAGACTCTTCAGACTTTATAAAGTCAGCTGTCTCCGAAGTGAAAGTGAACTTCACTGGTCGACAGTACATATTTCTCGACATAGTTCTAATGTAAATATAAAAATACAAGTATTTCACTGTGTTCACAAACAAGCGACAAGAGCGAAACTAGATGGACTTAATGAATGTCTTTATATTTATAGTTAGTGTTAATTACTCAAGTAGTGGACATAACAGTGAGTGAAAATTATTCAGCCAATCAGAGACGAGCATTTTTCGATGACTCATTAGTTATGCGCTTAGCCGAGTGCACAAACAAATGAGTCATCAATCACAATGCAGGTACTACCGATAACATGCAATAATAACTAAATCTCTACCAGAATTACTAGTTATAAGTACGTATGCGCTATTAAAACTATTTATTTAACTAAAAAGAAGGTGAAAACAGCCAAATGAGACAAAAAATATGCTTTGAATTTATTTTAAATGACAAAAAAGTTCTTCCAAATCATTTTTTTTTTACCGAATGATTACTCGCGCTGCCGCAGATGGCCGGCGCTGATTTTTTTTCATGGATTGAGAATGACCCTAGCTATCATATACTCACGCCACACACTCAACATATTAGTACAATTGAAGAAAAAAAATTAAACGTGATTCGCTCCATACAAAAAAATCGAATTAATTTTTTTCAAGACAAACTATCAACTTTAGAAGAAATTTTATAAGAATAAAAGTTGTCAGGAATAATATAACACGTCATATAAAAAAAAATCGCATCGATATAGGAACTTTGTTGCCTAAGTCCACTAATTTTCAGTATGGGCCCACTGTGCGGCGGTCTCTTCGGTAGAATCCGTGCATGGCGTTGCGCCCTCGCCGTAGGTGAGTATAAATGTTCGTTGGTTGTGGCTACAGAAGAAATAAAAAAAAAGGCATTGGCGCGAAATCTTTTGATTTTTTTCTTTAATTACAAATTGAATTGGTAACCGTAATTTATTTTACAACAGTGAAAATGTCATCATCTAGTGAGAATGGAGACCCGTATTTGCAGATAGAAGAGAAAGAAAAAGAGAAATAATTTTCAATCTGTTGCCGTCTAAAATAAAATAATCCAATTCACCTTGTATTGGATTATTTTATTTTCTTGCAATCGTAGTGAAAAGTATGGTGTAACACACGGCGCTAAAACCCATTCTAACTCGGTTTCTATTTACTCCCTCGCTAAAGCTCGGGAGTAAACTACCTCGTATATAATGGGTCATTTTAGCCCCTTGTATAACAATCTACTATTAAACCTAATACTACTTACTTCAGTCTGGGGCGCTTCACACCCGATTTTTTTATAGCGACACCTGCGGGCTAATTGAGTACACACTATGAGTAGGAATCGGTTTCAATTTGACAGTTCAACAACAATCATTGCGTTATTTACGTTGCTGAGGAGACAATAATTTTTCCTAACATATAAAGCAATAGATTAGCAATATACTTAAAAAAAAATCCGATTCTGATTCAAAGTGTATTATGCAATTAGGGTGCTGGTCTTTAAAATTTGTCGAGCTTAATATGCCTGCGGGGTAGGTAAGTAACACTAGCAAAGCCTTTCATTTTGACAATTCAATCACATTCATTGCGTGTTTTACGTTTTCGAACACATAATTTACGAAGCAATGTATTAGCAATTTCCTTTAAAACTCGTCGATTTGTGATTGAAAGTGTGTTACGCAATTGAAGTGCGGCCTTGGCTTATTTTAATTTTAGAATTGTTTTTTTTTTTTAATTCTTTTTATTACGGACGCTTTTGACGTTTTGCATCGTTCTCACATGTTTAATTTCAACACAAATGATGTAACCAATATTTTGTAACCTTACGTCAATTTAAAAGAGTGTCCGTGGAGTTTCTTGCCCGTTCTTCTCCATAGGTACCTACCTACTAAGCTTTGGAATGGGTAACTAGCTTCATCTTTATGACTGACCGACCCCTTGACAATTCAAAAGTGCCTGTAATTGGTTTATTTGAAATAAATGCTTTGAGTTTGAGTTTGAGTTTTTCCCAATCCGCCCAGTGCGTGAGAAGTTATTTGATAATTTCCCACCGAAAAAAAAAAGCGTGTGTATTGTATTTAACATTTATCATTATGAATTTCTTTGAATCTGATTATAGTTTTTAAAACAAATAGATCCGTAATACACTGTTCATAATATTATAATGTTAGGCTTTCATTCTTATAGATTTTGGAAACATTCGCATCTATCTTCTTTGTTACAGCTTCGTCAGTAACAATGCTCATTGTGGTTCCAAAGTACTCTATATTAATGTTAACTGTGTACGTTTTAAACAATCCTTTGTTATTCTTATTTATACAGACATGAGTTTTTGTTATACCTACCTACCTGTGTTATCATCCGTAATATTATGGTGTACTGCTGTAAACTCTTTCCATTCCCTTGTCCCGTAGCTCTACGTTTTTGGACATTATTAAATCTGTTTTTTATAAAAATATTTGAACGGACCAATGAAATGGCAGAATCGATTTAATTATCGCTCTAGTAGGTACCTATTGAGTAATCTGTGAGTTAATGATCTGCCAAGGATTTTCCCAACTCGGGATTGGCGTCCAGTTTAACTAGATACAGCTGAATACCAGTATTTTACATGAAACGACTAAGCTGCCTATCTGACGTCTACAACCCAATTTCTAAGTAACACGATACCCCTTGATACGACTTGATACCCGTAAGTGTCAAAGATCTACAAAGTACAGCCGGGACCAACGACTTAACGTGCTTCCCGAAGCACGGAAAGGTCTCGGTATATGTAATGGATGGTCACCCATCCACGGACTGACCTCGGCAAGCGTTGCTTAACCTTGAAGATCGACCCGTGTGACTGTTAATATGTAGCCACGAGCCACGTAAGGTAGTAGACAATAATACAATAACAAGTATAACTGAATCCTATTCCTAATCCGTATAACCAGCTTCAGCCACTGTGTGCACAAGCGATACAACTATTTACTGTAGGTACCAACAAGTCAGATACAAAGTATGAAAGATTAATCACTACACTCCAAGTTTGCATAATGGTTTAAAGTTCATTCCTTTGTTGTGGTGGTGGCAGGGTTTTCCATTGTCTGCCGTCTCTTTCATTCCTATGAATAAAGAGCGGGATGGAAGATGAACATTATCGAGCACCAATCGTTTTGAATGACTACTGTAATTGTCTTTGAATTAGAAGTTGGAATGGTGAAATGAATGTTTGGCCTATTGATGGCGTGGTAGGTTGCTAGGCGAAAATAGGCTTAGGTACTATAATAAGTCATGTTCTAGAACGTAGGTGGGTGTTCTATTCTTCTCAAGCCGTATAACAATACAGGGAACTAAACAAAGGATCTTTTGAAATAATTTTCACGTTTTTCAGTAAAAGGTCATCAGAACGAGTATAAAGCACCATAAATGTACTTATTTACCAACATAACAGCAAGTTTTGTGTCAGCCAGCATGAGCTATATTATTATAGTTTCTGCCTGCCTGGTTTATCCAAACAGTAAATTTGGTAACATTGATACTTGCCTCGGGAGCGCTGAACGTACCTACATATTTATTTTACCATTGCCTATTAAGTATAAAGGCTCTTACAGACACACGCGATATCGCGGGCGCTACAGGCACCGACAAAGAAATTCTGCTACTAGTGTCGCGTCGCGCCCGCGATATCGCACCTGTCTGAATGAGCCTTAACGTGGATAAAGAAAAATATGTCAACGTCAAGAATCGGTTATGGTCAGAGTTCTTAATTAAAAAAATCAATCTGTCTGCCTTTTCTCAACTATCTAGATGCAGCTGAATACTAGTATTTTACATAGAGCGTCTGCTTGTCTGACCTTACTGGGTAACACGGAACCCTTGGTAAGACTAGTTGTCAGACTACGTAACGACTGTCAAATATCTACGAATATCAGCCGGGACCAACGGCTGAACAACTTTCCGAGACACGGAGAGGTAGAGGATATGAAATGGATGGTCACACATCCACCAACCGACCATATAATTAGAAGACCATGACCATATAATTAATTGTAATGAAATGAGCAAAGATCAATTAAAACCGCATGAAACAAAGCGCAATCTACTCATAATCAACGACTTGTATTCGTTAGCTCAAAGCCAAGTTGATCCACAGCTGCGCTGCGTACTCGCAAATTGATCTTATTGCCGCTAACTGATGTAGTATTTGCGCTAACTAATACCAATTGAGAAGCAATTAGTATTCGTTTTGTAACAATTGCTTTTTCGTATCAATTAATGTTTCACTTATCGTCTAAAGTTTAGTTTTAATTAATTGCTGATGTTGCTGTCAATAATAATTAGGAACATACGTACTTGATGTCGACAGCTTAATCATAGTTCGTAGTCCGAAATATAATTTATAGACAGCTCACAGCTGTATTAGAGAATATCTGCTGTGATACCTACTAATCAATTGGGTCAGTGACCAGAGAATTAGTAAATGTAGTTGCCATGCCAGTGGTTCTTGTAAAATCGATCTTCGATCGATTATATTAATAGTGAGTTTTGCAAATAACCTGTCAAACTTCAGAGGTTTTTAAAAGCATGCACATGTCAGAATTTTTTGCTCTTGCAATTCTAGCAATTAATTATGTATTTCTATATGTAACCGGCTGGCAACAAGTGCATACAGCAATTGGCAAGCACAGAAAACATCCTGATAAACATTTATCATAATGTAACATTACTAAATACAATGCGGCATAAAAAACACCTATCAAAAACCTATGATTTAAACAAGATATATTTATGATGAATATATTATTATTATATTTAGTGCTAATATAGTTCGTTTGATTACATAATACCTAGAAAATCCTGTAGTCTAGATATCTGACGCTTTCACTTTATCTCGCTGTTCCACAGTTATGTACGTATTAAAGCATGGTGTATTAAAAAAAAAAATTAAAAAAAAATCTTTTATTTACTGACTACATAGGCCCACATTGTATTAGTGTCTAAATTATCTTATAAACTATGTTAGTATGTACATAAAACAAAGGTGATAAATTGATAGGTAACATATCGACCACAGATAGTTTCACCAAGCTCCATGTAATACGTGAAGCTTGACGAACCTACCCATGGTAGGCCCATCCAGCCTTTCAGCAAACAGCCTCAAGATACTGTTTGTGCTTCCTCCCACGTAAGACGTCCTTCGTAAGAAGGTGGCATCTTACGCATTATTGCAAAATAGTCGTCAGTGTGCGCGTCAGCGAACATACCTGATGCACTACAATGAGGTGGAAGCCTCAACAGCACCCTAAAGGTCAACTGCTCAACCGAACCCTATTATATGGAATCGCAGGGCATTGTTTGCTTTTTGGGTAGGCTGCTGGTGTAAAATGTTTGGCAGTAAGCCTTGAATAGTGTAACTTTTACTGATACTGGGCGACCAGCAAACCTTCGAGCCACCATATTTCTCCTCACGTATTGGAGTGCATTGATTTTGAGTGCACTTTGTCAGGTTATCGACACGAATCTAACACCTATTGATGTAATCGCTCTATTCTTGGTGCCGCGATGCCGTTGTTGTTGATTCCTAAGGTATATTTGGCATCGAGAGTTGCTTTCCCGCATTGTGCTTTTATAAAAGCACCATCACCGTAAAATAATTGTGTAACACACTATAAATCGCAATTTGAATGATTTTGAAGTATATTGTTAATCCACTGCTTCTGTTCGAAAAATATAATTATGTGTCGACAACGTAAACAACGCAATGAATGTTATTGAACGGTCAAAATAAAACCCATTGCTACTGATAGTGTGTTACGTAATTACCTCTCTGTTTGGCATTATTTAAACCAAAAATATGGTGGTATGACAACCGATGTTCTTCTACGAGCAAAGAATTGAGTAATATTATCATTTGCCTACCCTTTTCCCAAATATGTTGGGGTAGGCTTCAGCTTCTATTCTAACCGGATGCAGCAGAATACCTGTAAAAACAACAACAACTGCTTTTAGCTGGAGCAACTGACTATCTGACCTCCGCAACCCAGTTGCTGGGTAACACAATATCCCTTAGTAAGACTGATTGTCAGACTTTCGGGTTTCTGACTACTCCTATCGACTAACACAGATCTACAAATGTCAGCCGGGACTAACGGCTTAACGTGCTCTCCGAGATACGGAGGGGTCTCGGTATGTAATGGATGGTCATCCATCCACGGACCAACCGAGTGTTGCTTAACCTTGAAGATCGATCGGTGTGGCTGTTATTATTTGGCCTCGAGAGACTCTGACGGATTCAGACATAATAATATCTATATAAATGCAAAACAGTGTAACAATGATGCAGTAATTTAAACTGCCCTCTCACACCTTTTACCTCGTGTACAAAGATTAACAGTCGTTAAACATAAACACGTGTTTATTTTGAATTACCTCAGGTTATCACTACTATAAATAACATAATATAATAACTATCTTATGTCACAGTGATGGTTTAGTTACAGTAGTAGTGAAAACAATGTTACATAGTGACCTAGTTATGTAAAAATATTTAATTGTGTAATTATGTCATTTTTTTCTGGTATGGGCGCAGCTATATTATTATGAGATTTAGTTTTTCGTGATGAAAATTAGATGGGATAATTCAATATAAATTCAATACAATTCAAATTAACGTAGTAAATAACTTTAAGATGTTATTAGGTAAGTTACGGGACGGACATGGTCTATTAGAGAATAAAAGTCCCTAAATAAATAAATAAAAGAGAAAAAGAAATGGATACTCTAGAAATGATTATGGGTTATGGCTAAGAGCGTCGCAGACAAAAGGGCACCAGTGTTCATCTCTGGCTTTATCAATGTGTTTCTAAATAAACAATGTTAATATGAAAGTTTTCCAGCGTCGTAGGTGTGCGCGCATTGTCCACTAGAGCGTCACCTGTTTGATTGCCAAAATCCATTTTTAGGCTTACCCTTTTTCACATGTTTTGAAAACTTCCAACTGACGTAAGACGTCTTCATAGTAACCCAAGCTAAACAATATTATTTTATAAAAATATTATCATATTTTCGTAGTAAGGAAGGACGTGCTATTGTTTACAGATTCCGTTCTGTGCATTATTATTTAGTACAATAAGCGTTCTCTCCTTGATTTCCAAAACAAAACTCTACCAACTTACCTTAACTTTTGATTCATAAAATAACATTCAATATTCAACCTTATCAATAACATTAATAAAGCTGTGTCTAAAATGACAGCTGAATAGATAATTTTGTTAAAATTAGGACGTAGTAAAGTTGCGTTCAGATGCGGGCAATGGTCTGTTTTGGGTGAATTGGAATTTGTAAAGGATACGATGAGCCGCTTTAGTTTATTCAGTACTTAGTACATTCATTAAATTTAGATTTATATCATTCTGACTTAGTACATCGCAGACCAGAGATCAACTAGCAAATCTCTGATAGTAGAATGTCAATAATAATCACCTCACCTTTTCTTTTTCACTTACTAAGTGAATATAATAGTAATTAATTGTTAGTACCTAAAGTATAATTAATTATAGACTGATAATATGTAGTACATTCTATGTAACTGATAACGTTGCAATGTAATATAGGTCACACGTGGTCAGATCCATTGCTCACAGTTAGCTAGTAGTTAAGCACGCAAATAAACAGACGATGAGTGTCAGCATTCAATTGTTTATCACTTTGTGTCAGTACTTAGTACTAGCCTCTACAGCGCTACAACGCTATTTTGGAGCGTGGCCAAAATCGGAACTAGCGCCGCATTCTTGTTTTTTTAATAAATTTCACAAAACAATTGAACAAAAATGTTTACCAACAGCGTCACCCTGTAAATGTCACTCGGGCGCCAAAAGATCCTTGTCGCTCTCTGCTTTGAGATGTTTGATATACCGAAGTTAAACTACATAAAACTTATCTCTTTATTAATTTTTAACCTTAAAATATGACTTCTCATTAAATAAGTGTTTGAAATAATATTACCTAAATAAATATAACTTTATCTAAACGTAATAATAGTATTTTAAAAAAATAGCTATCTATACCAATAATAGAATTATTTATGTTATTGTTATTGACTTTATATGCGAACGTAATTATTCAGTTTTCATGTATAATTTTATTTTTATTTTAATTTTCTACGATTTAGATTTTTAACTATAAGTAATAGCTATGTATCTAACAATATTTTTTGCTCTTAGCTCTAAGCCTTGTTTTTCCTTGTGGAACGTAAATAAATGGATATGAACATAAAGGTAGGTAATGTGTATTATCATTGGAAGTACGTGCAAATTGGTTTGTTGTAATTGAGATACGGGGGTCAAAGTGCAATCGTATTTTAAAATAATTTCATAGCCGTTTGTTATTAGCATGATTAATAATTATGAGGTATAAACAAGTACCTACTTAATGATTACAATTGATATAGTAAATTAACGATCATGATTATGTTAAATGAGATTATCAAAGGTTATCAAAAACTTTCGACTGTTCCAATGCAAGTCGTCTGCAAAAAGCTACGTTCTCTAAGTCTATAGTCCGTCCGTGATCGTATAAGGTGACTTTTATACGTTTGTAAATATTGACTTTATTGACCTTACTTTATTTCTAAACTGTAAAATTCATGAGGTAATAACTAAATCAGACTTTGCCTCTGAACACATCCTTATTGCACTATTTTTTAACAACCCGTAACGTAACATAAGCAGCATTTTAGTATAAATATAAATAACGTACAGTCAAGCTATACATTTCCAGTATAAGCTGATTTAGCATTGTGTAGTATTTCCGTACAATGAGAGGTCAGCGTATACTGGAAAAGTATAGCTTGATGTGTAGCCTTGTGTACACGCGCACTTGCGATAAGCGTTCCGCTAAAAATATTTATATTAGCAGAAACTTTATATTTAGTCGATTTATTCAAAAAGGAGGATGAACCCCATGGAAATCGAGGGAAATCCTCAATAGACACACCTATATCGATTTTGGTACTTATTTTTTATAGTAAGCACGATTTGGTGAAGTGGGACTGATGATGAAGACCCCAGATGGCCACCGGAACTACTTAATAATAAGTATTTAACGGGTTGCAATTCGATTAGGTACTTTAATAATGGTTGCTAAGCAATTTATGCTCGTCACGTGAGTGTAGTAGTGGAATGCTGATCTTGAACCTCTTTTCAGTAAATCAATCTGTCAACTATATTGGGGTCGGTTTCCAATCTAAGCGGATGCATCTGAATACCAGTATTTTACATGGAGCGACTGCCTATCTGACTTCCACAACCCAGTTACTTGGTAACCCGATACCCCTTGATAAGACTGGTTGTCAGACTTTCGAGCTTCTAGTCAGAAGCCCGGGTATAGGTAGTCACCCGTAAAGACTGACAAAGGTCTACGAATGACAGCCGGCACCAACGGCTTAATGTGGTTTCCGAGGCACGGAGGGGTCTTGCCATGTAATTGTTGGTCACCCATCCACCAACCGACCTTCGATCGCCCCGTGCGGCTGTTATCATTTAGCCACGAGCCACTTTATAAGGCAGTAATTGCAGTAAATCTACATAACCTAATCTTAAAAAGTGTTAAAGTTGTCTGTTTGTAAAAGGAAATCTCTGGGAATGCTAAACAGATTGTAAACATTATTTCGTTGAAATGAAGCTATACTATTCCCAAATGATAAAAGATATGCTAGAAAAATGCAGTTTTCGTGGTAATCTACATGCGGGTGGAACCGCGGGGCACTGCTGTATGTATAGACACCCCTCCTAACAGTGTATAGACACTTTTTAGGGTTAAAGGGGACACCAAAGGAAAGGTAAGGATTTCAATAATAGATACGTATAATCTGGGTTGCAAAGAATGAAACTGAAATCTCGTATTTTTTTTACTTTCCAGGTTTTAATTTTACATATTCATGATTAAGAAGCCAAGCACAAGTGATGGCTCAGAAGACTTGCCCCCAACCTCTGAGCCATCACTTGTGCTTGGCTACAATTAATTGGTCTTTCATTCGTTGGTAACATTACTGTAATTAAGCCACGACATGGCGAGTTCACTGGCCAAATGGTAAAGGCTTCATAAAACGTATTTCACGCAATATGATTCTTGATTGATCTTTATAAAACTAAATACGGTTTCCTATACTGAAATGAAACACGCAGAGTTTACGTTCACGTACTAGGCGATAGTAGTATTTGGAAATAATATCACGTCTGTATTTCCAAAAAATTTTGCTCACAAGAGATATAAATAACGATTTGTATCTCTTGTGAGGAAACTTTCGTTGCATTTGACATAAAATCAGCTCTTTTTAGGGTTTCGAACCCAAAGGGTGCCAATGGGATTACTAAGGCTCCGCTTTCCGTCCGTCCGTCCGACCATCCATCCCTCTGTCTGTCCCAAGGTTATCTTTTGAACCGTAAAGCCGGGTCCGATGCGCTGTTTTCGTGTTATAAAAACATCTGACATCGTTAACTGATTTGAGGGCGCCAATTCGCCAAATCGGTTAGGTAACTGTTGTGATATTAGATGTTTTTATAACACGAAAACATGGCGCAGCGGACCCGACTTAGTAGGTTAACACTTGTAATTTCCCCAGAGTGTTTACTGTACTACTATGGCCGTTATATAAACAAATAATACGACTAGCACTTGGCCGCTTTTTAACCGACTTCGAAAAAGGAGGAGTTATTACCAATATTTCTAAAACAAAATTCCCCACCTATCTTTTTTATCCTCAAATTCACATGCAAGAATAACAACCAAAATCTCTGGATACCCGACTAACGAAGTATATCCGTCAACAAGCCTCTTAGGCCTCAAATCCGATGCGTAGTTGACTTGTGGATATGATTTACATAGCCTTTCTGCGCCGCCATCTTAGCATCCTCTCAAAGCGAAATAGGTTGACCTCTTTAGCTTGACCTGCAGTTAGATGATGACGCTTTTCATTGGCTCTTCAAAAATGAGGTGTACAAATATTGGGGTATGTGTTGGGCAATAAAGAGATGATTTTAGCAAATAATAAAAGGAGAGAGCTAGAATAGTACTAATCCTCTTAGAGGTCAACAGTAGTCTTGGTCCAGTAGTCTTGGTTTTGGTAGGAATAATTTAATCTTAATTTCTATTGTTTTTTATCGTTCATCGTTTTATATCGTTTTTAGGGTTCCGTACCCAAAGGGTAAAACGGGAACCCTATTACTAAGGCTCCGCCGTCTGTCTGTCCGTCTGTCACCAGGCTGTATCTCATGAACCGTGATAGTTAGACAGTTGAAATTTTCACAGATGATGTATTTCTGCTGCCGCTATAACAAAAAATACTAAAAAACAGAATAAAATAAATATTTAAGGGGGTTCCCATACAACAAACGTGATTTTTTTTGCTCGTTTTTGCTCGATATTGATAATGACAACAGGTAGACGCTTGAAATATTCACAGAATATTTAGTTATATATACACTTTAAAAATAAATAATTAAATTAAAATAAAACAAATATTTAAGGGGGGCTCCCATACAACAAACGTGATTTTTTTGCCATTTTTATAGATAATGGTACGGAACCCTTCGTGCGCGAGTCGGACTCGCACTTGGCCGGTTTTATAGAGCAGTGATAGCCTAGTGGTGTGACCGTCGGACTGCCAAGTCATAGGTCTCGAGTTCGAACCCAGGGCACGCACCTCGTCCTCGACAGCCGGTGGAACTTCGTGGAGCATTTTCGACGTTTGGCTCCCAGACTGGAGCGGGCCGGGGCTGCTTTGAAGCGACTCCTGCCCAATCTAGGGGGTCCAAACGCCTCCTGCCGGAGGCTCTACGCGGGGATCGTGCGGTCCATGGCCCTTTACGGGGCACCGGTGTGGGCGCGTTCTCTGAGGCTGCGACCAGCGCAGCGGTTGAACGCGTCCCAAAGGGTCATGGCCATCAAGATGGTACGGGGATACCGCACGGTCTCCCGTGAGGCGGCGAGCCTCCTTGCCGGATTGCCGCCATGGGATCTGGAGGCGAAAGTCCTCGCGCACATTTGGGTGTGGCGCGAAGAGGCGAAACTCCGGGGCATAACTCCGCTGCCGCAAGAAATCGCGGCACAGCGGACGGAGCTCCGGAGGGATCTCATGGCGACATGGAGAGTGCGATTGTCGCAACCCAGCGCTGGGCACGCCACAATTGTGGCGATAAGTCCCCTCTTTGAGGAGTGGCTAGAGAGGCGCCACGGCGTCCTCACCTTCCGCCTGACGCAGGTCCTCACCAGACATGGATGTTTCGGGAGGTTCCTGTTTAGGATTAAGCGGGAGGAAACGCCCGGGTGTCACCACTGTGTGGATCGCCCGGAGGACACGGTGGAGCATACGGTGGAGGTCTGCCCAGCTTGGGCGGAGCACCGCCGTGTCCTCACGGAGGCGATCGGCGGCGGCGATCTCTCGCGTCCGGCCCTGGTTCAGGCCATGGTTCGGAGCGAGAGTGCATGGGAGGCCGTCACCTCCTTCTGCGAAGCAGTTATGCTAGCGAAGGAGGAGGCGGAACGCGTGAGGGTGAGACAAGGTTCGCGCCCTCGCGCCCCTAGTCGCCGCAGGAGACGCCCCGGGCGTCGGGAGTCGCAAGCCGATTTCCGGCCACCGTAGGCGCGGGCCTGCGGACGGTGAGCGATGGGTAGCTCGCCGTCCGATAAGGACCAGGCCCGGGTCGACGGCGCGTTGTGTTCCACGCGCGCCTCAAAGAGATGTCAGCACAAACTGACGGGGTCCGTTAGGACCAATGCCTGCCAGGGTTACTAGTCTGTCCGAAAGGGATATCGTGGCCCTGGCACACAGGCATGTGAAGGAACACGGGTGGGTTTTAGTCAGTAAAAGTCTGACACGCCCTCCCCCGCTCCGACCAGAGCGGCAGAAGTTATTTGATAATTTCCCAAACAAAAAAAAAAGGTAGGTACCAGTAGCGAAGCTACAACTTCCAATTGAGGGAAGCCGAAGAAAAAATTGTTAAGTGCTCATAAACACAAGTTATCATCTAAATTTATTCCCTCCAAAATGATTTAATTTTTGAGTTAATAAATTTCTTAGTTTAACGCCATCTATGGCCAAGTAGTAGAACCAAAGAGACGCTATTACTACACAAACAAAATTATCAATTTTTTACAGAAATAAAACTATAATAGGTATTATCGATTATGATGGATGGACTGTGTGAAAGATGATATGGCTAGAAAGGGGGTGACTACCGAGATGACGACTAATAGAGAAGTATGGAAGAAAAGGACACGTTGCGCCGACCACAAATAAATTGGGATAAGGGCAGGAGACTGATGATGAGGTCTTATCGATTATAGTTTAATTTCTGAAAAACTGTCTATTACAATTATGTTCTAAAATTATGTTAGAACGAATAAAATGCGAGAAACGGGTGAAAACAAAACACACGTGAATTTATGTGTCAAAAATCAACACGACAAATCTACGAAATGGAATATTATTAATTCTATCTGGCTCTCTATTCTTAACAAAATGACAACGTTTTAAACAAATTTCACGTAAATCAAAATATTATCACTGAACGGCACAACACACGCCAAAACTTTCGGCTGTAATAGGTACCTACTATAGATTTTAAAATTATGTTGAGAATGTAACTAACTAATCAAATGCAAAAGAAAAACAAAATAAAAGTTAATTTATCTGTCAACAATTCGACTCAATAAACTATTTGCAAATCTACGAAATTCAACAACACCTCATTCTATCTCGTTCTCGCATTTTCTCTTTCGCTCCCGGTAATAACTCGCTCGAGAACGGCTTACCTCGCACCGTAACTAGCAGTGTTTGCAAACCCCCGATTGCTACCGAAGTGTGCCCGAAGTAGCGTGGTCAGAACTACGATTAGTACTGTATTCTGACACACCACGTGCGGCTTATTGGCGCTAGTGTCTGAATAAGACAAAAAATGTAAAGTGCGTTCGCGATTTAGGATAGACTAAAGTTACGCGTTGTTGTAATGTTTTTTATCTTATGATGTATTAAATACTTGTAATGTGACTATGTATGTAGTACCATATTATTTGGTAATAGTAAACTCAAGTAGAGTCGTTGTTCCGAAGGGAAGCCGGTAGGAATGGGGTTGTTTGAAGCCGTCGCCCCTGGTAGGTACATATTTTTCTAAATACTTGAGTCATAATCACGTTTCCTGTATGGGGACCGACCCTCTTTAATTTTTTACTTTATTAAATTTTTATTGTTTGTTGTTATAGTGCCCATATTAGTCCTACCTACAACACACTCTGTGAAAATTTCAAGTGTGTAGGTACTTATTATATTACGGTTCAAAGATACAGCCCTGTGACGGACGGACAGCGGAACCTTAGGTCCCGGTCTCGTGCTCTAAAAAAAAATTTTTATGAGTTGAGTTGACCTTCGAAATAAAAGTTATTTTTATACATATTTCAGTTTTTAGTGGGTCAGTTTGTAATTTATTTAAGATACAATAGCCTAATGTCTATTGCTCATCACCTTTTACAAAATATTGCTGTTTCTCGATGCAGGGACGTTAATTGATGAGGAGTTCTCCTGGTAAGAACCATCAGCTCCACTTCACCATATGCATTGTGACGAATTTTCAAAATCGGTCCACAATTGAAGAAGAAATCGGTGAACATACATAAAAAAAAACATACAGACGAACAGTTATTGGGCTTTTTCCATCAGGAATTGCTCAGTAGCAGCCTGGAGCTTGGATATATACCCCGGTTGATGGCAATAGGCTCGCCCCCGATTAATTGGGACTTAATAAATAATTGGCGAAATGTGGGTGTACCTAGGTAACCTCTACCTAATCCTTCGGGGATTAGAGGCGTGATGATGATGATGTGCAAACGTTTTTCAGGTAAGAGGATAATGTTCGCAAGATGGCTGTGGGCTTACAAGAGCCTTTATATATCCAATACACCATTACTGGAATATTTTAAGACTATTGGGACATTTTTTTGGAAAAAAGAAATGGAGCTCATAGCTAAATGATAAAAGAAATGGGGCTTATGGCTAAATAATACAAAAAATGGGACTCTGGGATAAATAATAAAATAAATGGGGCTCATGGCTAAATGATAACAGAAATGGGCCTCATGGCTAAATGATAAAAGCCGATCGAGGTCGATCGAAGTTAAGCCACGCTTACCGCAGTTGGTTCATAACCGACGAATAAAACGAGACCCCGGTGTGCTTCGGAAAGCACGATAAGCCGTTGGTCCCGGCTATCATTCGTAGATCTTGGAAAGTCTTTACGGGTAGTCAGAAGCCCAAAAGTCTAACAGTGACAACCAGTCTTACCAAGGGGTTTCGTGTTTCCCAGTAACTAGGTTGTGGAGGTCAGATAGGCAGTCGCTCCATGTAAAATACCAGTGTATTCAGCTGCATCCGGTTAGACTAGAAACCCGAAATCAACATGGTTGGCAAAAGGTAAGGCAGATTAATTGGAATATTTATTTGTGTACAACCCGGCACCAAAATGTTGATCCACTACCTAATCGCAATGACGACTATTTTCGCTGCTAGACGTAACATCCGATAAAGTTCTGCGTAAGTAAATATTGATGTTATTTATTACAATATTATGAATACGACGTGCTATTAAAAGGCTTTGTTTACTGTTAAACATAATAGGTTTGATGATCATGTAATTGATGTCATATCTTGTATTACATGTTTCTCTAGGGATGTTGTTAAACTAATTATGCAATGAACTATTAACTTTTATGTATTTTAGACTGCCTCGTTTGTCTGGATTCGCTTCCCAGGTCAGGCAAAGTGCTATAGGGTTTTCTATCTGGAATTTCTCAGTAGCAGCTCGGAGTCTGGCTTTGTTCCCGGTTGATGGCAAAAGGCTCGCCCCCTATTACATGGGACTTAAACATAACTGGCGAAATGTGGGTGTACTATAGGTACACCTCTGCCCAACCCTACGGGGAAACCATTCGTGATGTTCACGTTATGTTAAGTCGACATCATCATCATCCACAGCCCGACTTCGCCCACTGCTTCACGGCCATCGGTCGCTCTTTTCTTGTGCCTCTCTTTTCTCGTTCCTTCGTTATGGCTGATACAAATTATGATTTAGTGTATGGTAGCACACGTGTACGTAACAATAATTATTAACCGACTTCCAAAAAGGAGGAGGTTATTACTTGCATTTTTGTTCTCCCAAAAACTCCGTGCAATGCGAATTTAACTAGATAATAAGCCATAAAAATGTCACACATTCAGTATTTAATTTGCTGTAAAGAAAAAAAATGCAATAAAAATTAGGTTCTTTCAACAATATTTTGAAGAGTCAACATAAACGTGGTATGAATTATAATAATATGAAATTACTTTTTTGTCAAATTATCAAAACTACTCTATATTTGAGTCAGTAATGGAAGATGTTCTAGCAAAACTTGCAACTGGTAATAAATCAGTAATTATTTGTGGTGACTTTAATATTAATATTTTGGAAAATAATTTAAATAGCAGTAGATTATTAAGCCTCTTCAAATCGTTCAATCTGTCAAAAGTGTTTTTGGAACCAACGCGAATAACTTCGGCTACTGCAACATGTATTGATAATGTTTTTTTGTGACTGTGACTATTTAGATAAAGCCATTGTAAATTATCTCCCTTCTGATCATAGCAGTCAAAACGTTACTTTTGAATCTAACACGTCATTACAAAACGTGGAGATACAAACTAGACGTCTGACCGGACGCCGTCAGTTGAGGCTAGTCATCTCTTAACTGCCAGGGCTTATTTTGTAATCTTTTAATCTTATATTTTGAATTGTTTTATGTTATAATATTATTTTTTTGTTTTTTTTACATTGTTCTCACTTAAAGAAGCAACAAGAATAATGCATCCAGGATTTTGTAATATCTTGATTTAAAAGAGTGTCCTTGGAGTTTCTTGCCTGTTCTTCTCCATAGAGATCTACGTTTTGGAATGGGCAAGTAGCTTCCACTTTCTGACTTACTGACCGACTCTTTGACAATTAAAAAGTGCCTGTAAATGGTTTAATTGAAATAAATGCTTTGAGTTTGAGTTTGAGTCAAAGTGTAGTACCTAAAGGCGCGTTGTATTTTAGGGTCGTTACGAGGTAGGATTTATTGCAATACTTACGAGTCGTAAGCCTTACAACTCGTAAGTATTGCAATAAAAACTAACAAATGAATTCAGAATATAGGTATAGATTAATTGGATTCAGGAATTAAAAATGATGGTTATTTACCGTTTCATTAAAATTCCGATAAACAATAACAATAAATAGAACAAAGCTTCCGAAGTATTCCATTATTTTTACAATACAAACTCTAGCTATATGTATATGTAATTTCATTTTCTTTAATAACAAAGAAGTTTATTTGATTCTCTAATAAAAATATTAACGCAGCGTTTTCCAATCCTTTTGTTTTGGCCAGGAAATTGTTTTTATTGTTACTCGGTTATAAAACTTTCAGAATTTCTATATCATCATTTATGTTTCTCTATAGTCATGAAACAGGCTCTTCCAGGGTCTCTAATGTGTTCTACAAAACCAAGTGATTATGACTAGTTTGGGTATTGGCGATTTCTGAGAAGCTTATTTTCACCAGTGGACTTATAAGTATTTATTTATTGTTATTTGCTTACAATTTTAAAGAAGGAAGACTTTGTGCTGGTCCGTTACTACTAGTTTCGGACCAGTCATGACTAGCTCTCGACTAGTTTCGTAGTAGTCACAGGTAATAGTTACTTTTTTAACCGACTTCCAAAAAGGAGAAGGTTATAATTATGTTCGGCTTTAAGTTTGTTTGTTTTTTTTTATGTATGTTCACCGATTTCTCCGTCAATTGTGGACCGATTATGAAAATTCTTTTTTTTTGTTTGAAAGGGCATGCTTCCGAGGTGGTCCCATTGCCACCAAATCACGTCGTGACGGCACGGTTGGCGCAGTGGTTAAGCGATTGACTGCCGCGCTGCGTGTCGCGGGTTCGATTCCCGCACGGAACAAATATTTGTATGACCTACAAGTAGTTGTTCCGGGTCTGGCTGTTTGTGTATGTGAGTTTAAATGTTTGTAAACGCACCCACGATACAGGAGAAATTCCTAGTGTGGGGCAACGTTTTAAAAAAAAAAAAAAAAAATCAGAATCTGGTGAAGGGGGTTCCCATGGAAATCGACAATCCTCAAATTTATAGGCACACCTATAAAGATCTGGGTATTTTTTATACAAACTCGTGTATTTGCTTTCCAAAAGCACCATTTGGTGAAGTGGGACTGATGATGAAGACTACAGATGGCCACCGGAACAACATAATAATTAGTATTTAACGGGTTGCGATACGAGTACGATTAGGTACTTTAATATGGTTGTTAAGAAACTTATGCTCTTCACAATGCTTATGGTGAGTGGCAGTTAAAAACACTACAAAGTGAAAAATTACTTTAATTTCGGAAGTCGGTGCCAAATACTGAAATACAGATCCAAAGACACCGACCTTCTGAAATTAAAGTAATTATTCACTTTAGTGTTTTTATAAATGTAAAAAGTCAAAACAAAAAAAAAATATGTCCCACTATAGCTATATGCAAAACCATTTATTTAAATGTACAGATCCTGAAGAGAAAAAAAAAGATAATTTCTTCAGCTTCATTGAAGCAGACGCAAAATACAGCCTCACACAATAATGAAATCAAAATACTGTTATAGACAGGTCTAGACTGGATCCCTGGAAGTTTGTTAATTTCAATGTCAGCCATTCACGCGTAGTCTGTGCTAGTCTGTAGTGCGCAGGTAAATCGATCCCCGCTGCGTTTCCCGGCCCCTACGATGTAAATTGAAGCGTAGGGGTCGTTGCACTGCCTGAAGGGGCTTGTTCAAAGTGGGCGGCACGGGGCCGATACGATATGGGGGTGGATAGAACTTTCTAGAAAAAAAAAATACGATCTGTTTGTACAAAAATCAAAATAAAATTTTTACTGATAAAAACAAACCTAAATGAATGCATCTAATTATCAGTAAAGCCATTATATCCAAAATTCGTTTAGGTGGCCACAATTGGAAGTTTACATGAGGGCAGAGCTGCTGCAGCTCAGCTTGTTATTGCATAAAACTACTGTAAAGTGTTGTTAGAATTTTTGTGACGGAGGGAAAACATAAAAGATTTTCATTGGAAAAAATCAAATAATTATCGTTTACTTACAGATTGTTTCAGAAAAGAATAAGGTAGGTATGGTTGTAAACTGCAGCATAATGGCAAATGCAATGGTTATCTCGTGGCGGGATGTACCTTAATAACGTGATATCTTCACCTTGACCACTATAAAACACAGCTCCTATAGCAGTTAAGCATAATTAGCACATTTCATTATACGCCTTTTTTTTTTTTTTTTTTTTTACGCTGAGAAATGCATTACGCATGCCCGCTCGTGGGGGACGAGTCGGGGTATGTGGGACTCCTGGCAATAAGTGACAGTATACCCACTAAAACTCAGCGGTGTTCCCACATCACCGTGATGGGAGGGCCATGGGAAACCGGCTCAACCTTTACATCCATGACCCTCTCGGTGCATGCCCGCCTAACCGGCGGGCCCCGCGTGCCCCCCATTCTCAATGGGGGGCTACGGGAATGGCAGGGAACACCTGGCCATTCCCGTCCGGCACTGGTGGAGGCCTGTGCAATACAGGCAAGGGTGCCTCCGCACCCGTTGCCTGCTGGCATCCACCTGGGAGGAGGCGGAGACGACGATCGTACAATCGCCTTCTCGCGCCTCCTCTTCGCCTGCGGAGCGGCGCCGCGAGAGGATCGTCCTCCCGCGCGCGCTCCGCCGCCTCCTTCTGTGACATTACTTTCTCGCAGAAGGAGGCGACTGCTGTCCAGGCCCCCTCGCTTTCCAGCATGAAGTTGACGACGCTGGGAAGCGAGAGGTCCGGCCCGGCCGCTGCGATCAGAGTCTGGCGCAGCTCGGACCAGGCCGGGCACACCTCAAGGGTGTGCTGTGCCGTATCCTCCGCCGCGCCACAGTCGTGGCACGACGAGGTCTCCTCCCTTTGGATCCGGTGCAGGTGCGATCCGAAACACCCATGGCCGGACAACACCTGCACCAGACGGAAAGAGAGGAAACCATGTGACCGCTCGAGCCAGTCCTTCAGGACCGGCCCGAGCGCGTCCAAAGTTCGGCGGCCAAAAGCGGCAGTGGCGAGGTCCTCTGTCCAGTGATGGACGATCGCGTCCCTCGCCTCCTGCCGCACGGCCTCCCGCTCTTCTGCGGCGGGGAGCTCCCCGAGCGCCTTACGCCGCGCCGTCCATTCGTAAACTCTGGTCAGCACCCACGCCTCGAGCTCCCAAGGAGGGGTGCCGGCCAGAGCGCACGCCGCCGAGAAGCCCACTGATCGGTAGGCCCTCGCTACCCGCAGTGCAATTGCCCTTTGGGGCCTCCGGATGGCAGTGGCGTTCTCCCTCCTGTGGAGGGAGTCCGCCCAGATTGGGGCCCCGTAAAGGGCCATGCTCCTGAGGATGCCGGCGTACAGGCGCCGGCATCTCGCCTTCGGACCCCCCAGGTTCGGGAGGAGCCACGACAGGGCATTCGCCGTCTTCAGCAGGCGCGTCGACAGCCCGCTAAAGTGTGGGCCGAAGCGCCACCTGCTGTCAAGTACAAGGCCCAAATACTTCATCTGGGCCTTGACCTCGATCCTGACACCCTCCACGATAATGTGGCCGTCGGGAGGGATGCGCTGCCGTGGCCCGTGGAAAAACACGGCCTCGGTCTTGTGGAGCGCCACCTTCAACCCTAGGCGGCGGATCCTTCCTGCCACTAAGGATCCGCCAGCAGAGGCCAGACTGGCCGCCTCGCCGAAGTTCCTCCCCCGGGCAATGAGTAGAGTATCATCTGCGTAACAGATGATGCTCGTGCCACGGAGGAGGGTTCCCCGCAGGAGCCAGTCGAATCCAATGTTCCACAGCGGTGGCCCTAGGACCGACCCCTGCGGAACACCGGACTCTGCGCCGTATCGCCTAACTCTGGCCGTCTTGTCCTCAAGGAGGACCACCCGGTCCTCCAAGTAGCTGGCCAAGAGTTGGCGCAGGTACTGGGGCGCTCCGTGGTACCGAAGTGCCTCCAAGATTGTCGAGTGGGGGACAGAGTTGAAGGCGTTGGCTATGTCGAATGACACCGCCAACACTCCTTCACCCGCCTCCACGGCCTCCCTCACCTGGCCCTTCAGTAGGGCCAACGCATCCACCGTCGAACGACCCCGTCGGAAACCAAATTGGGCGTCCGACAGGTCCGGCCCCACCGTCCCCAGCAGGCTACTCAGCCGGTCGGCGATTATCCCCTCGAACAACTTACCGACCTCATCGAGCAAAACGATGGGCCGGTAAGCCGAGGGGGAGTCCGCCGGGCGTCCCTCCTTTCGGAGGAGGCATAGCCGCCCCTCCTTCCAGGGTTTCGGGAACCTCCCAGTCGTGAAACACGCGCTAAAAAGGTCCCGAAGCCTCTCCTCCATCTGAGAGGCGGCGTCATTATACGCCTGCCTCAACGGCCCAAATACCTAATCAGTTTATCTAACCTCCTTTTAAGGATTCACTACAATTTTAAGTCACTACAGGGTAGTTAGATCATTTACATGTTAAAATACTACTGAAAGATGTTAATTTAAAGACTTCGGTGTGACCTAGGGTCTACTAATTAGTTCCTGTTTCTATTATACCCTGCCCTCTTACCTCTTTCTCATCTTGGCCCTGTTCGCTATGATTTATTTATCACGTATCACCTTAAGCCCTGTGGGCGCTTAGCACGAACGCGCGGAATAAACGTTACGTAACTTTGAACGATTTTAAAATAGAAAATATGAAAGAATAAGGTAGGTATGGTTGTAAACTGCAGCATAATGGCAATGACCAAGTGCGAGTCGGACCACGCACAAGGAAGGGTTTCGTAGTTGGTATGAATTTATCCAAAGAACAAACATAACTTTGTTGTTGAATAACATGTACTTCCATACATTCCAACTGCAACTATAAGTTGGCCGACTATTACTCGTTAAATTATAAAGCCTACTTAGCTGTGATAATTTTCTTTTTAACTTCGCTATATATGCTATTGCCGTGAATTTGTTAATATATCTAAAAACAACCATTTTGCTGGCAGGGACACACACACTTTGACTCTAATACAAAAATTAGCCCTTTAAAGCTTAATATTTCACAAACGGATCCCTAAATCGAAAAATGATTTATCTACACAACTTGCAATATTTTGAACGACCTTTCCAACGACACCCCACATAATGGGATAGACGCGAAAAAAAAATCATCCCCACTTTACGTGTAGGAGCGGTACCCAAAATAATAAATTATTTTGACATTTTATTTTACGAGTACCACATTTCCGGCGTAATTAAGCATACCCAAGCCAAATTACGGCTTTATAGTACTAAGAGCCTTTGAGTTAAGCTACGGACAGACAGACAGACGGACATGGCGAAAATATAAGGGTTCCTTGTTGACTACGAAACCCTAAAAAGGAACAACCGACTTTTGAAAAAACAACCCAAGCAAACTTAATAAAATTTATATGGGACTCAATTCAGTTAAAAATACTCGTTTCGCACATGATATTTAGTCAGTTTTAAGTCTTATTCATATGAGCTATGGGTGATACTAATTGTTGTACATCATTGTAAATTGTGGTTTAAACTAAAACCGAAATGCTAAAGGATAGATTAGTATAGATTTTTGATTCAAAAATAGTTCCTGTGGTCTGTGGTATTCGACCAACGTCAACAAGAGGTAACACATCACTGCATCTTCATACGACAGGTCATCACGTCTTGTCGTCCTCGTGTCGTCGGTATCACGTTACCACCTCGTACCATATAAATGGTGGTGAGATTATGGTAAGGTATCGATGAGTAGTCTGCAAGTTTATGGTAATAAATACGTCCTTGTATTTCTGGCATAGTGGTATTGACAACCTAAGTAATGTAGTTGTTTATCATATTTGTGAGACAATAAATAAGGACTCGTCAGGTTTATGGCATTTAAAAGGCTTAGGCAGAGTTGGAATGTGGGCAAGTCACTTGCTGAAAAATTAAACCAGGAAGGGTGGTATTTAGCTAACTTACTATCACCAATTATTATAATACCAGCTTTTAACTGTCCCACGCTCTTTGCAGTAGTGAAAATTTTATGACTGATCCATTAAATATGAACAAAGATATTATTGGAAGTGGGTATTTAACTAGTGACCAGTACACGTTCAAGACTTCAGACAAATCAAGTTTTTTGGTTTTGCCTTTTTTAGGGTTCCGTACCCAAAGGGTAAAACGGGAACCCTATTACTAAGGCTCCGCCGTCTGTCTGTCTGTCCGTCTGTCACCAGGCTGTATCTCATGAATCGTGATAGTTAGACAGTTGAAATTTTCACAGATGATGTATTTCTGTTGCCGCTATAACAACAAATACTAAAATAAATATTTAAGGGGGCTCCCATACAACAAACGTGATTTTTTGCTCGTTTTTGCTCGATATTGATAACGACAACAGGTAGACGCTTGAAATATGCACAGAATATTTAGTTATAATAAAAATGTTAAATAATTAAATTAAAATAAAACAAATATTTAAGGGGGGCTCCCATACAACAAACGTGATTTTTTTGCAATTTTTATAGATAATGGTACGGAACCCTTCGTGCGCGAGTCCGACTCGCACTTGGCCGGTTTTTCTCATTTGTGAACCATATTTTGTATTTTATGAGTACATTCCATTATATCAGTAAAGGGGTGATCAAATTCATGAATAGTTTTGAGGTGGATTTGATGTTGACAACATAATATTATGAAAATAAGCTTTTTACTTGAGCGATCAGTATTGAGACCAAACTTATAAATACGGACAGGTTTATTGAACTTCATTTAAATGATAATAAAAGAATTGGCAGTAAACTTGTTTGTCTTTTTCTTGAAGTACCTATCCAGAGTATGTGACAGAGGCTTAGATGGTCAATGGCCTTATCTTCCTGTAAGTGAGTTTCAATTTTAATAACACGTAAACCTCTACTCTTCTGAATACTTGCCTTCCACAGACCGACTCAGCGGCCCGAGCACGGGCGTGCCCAAGACGTTTGTGACAAGACATGATAAATTATGTCATGTCAATTTGTACTAGCATTTTATGACAAAACAGTTTTATCGCTCAAACTGTAACAGAATGTGTGACTCAAGTCATGTCACAGTAGGCCGTGCTCGCGCCGCTGGAGGTTTTACTATAACTATCGTGCTTGGCAGTCTGATTGGTGTTCTCAGTTTAATCTATCAGCAGACTAAAAGATACAGATACATATTGTTGTCTATTATTTTGAAGCCTGAAGTACGTTGTGATGTGAATGTTTTTATTTCTTTTAAATGTTTTGGTTTGTGCTTCCGAGTTGTCTCCAGTGTTTGCATATACCTACATAATTGTTTTTTTGTACTATATTACATAACATTTTATATGCTGAGTTACGGAAGGACCAGATGTGGTGCCAAGCAAATCTTACTACCTCAGTCCTACCCTAGACTGACTTAATTAGAATAACATTATAATAGTGTGGGTAACTTCCTCTGTTCTAACGATTCCTCGACTTTATGCCAAGAACCGCTTTGAATTAACTTACTTACCTATTAATTGCTAATTAGCAAGTTCTTGTGGTGGCAAGTATTTAGACCCATAAGTAGGCTATAAGAGTATTCCTCATAATAATGGTGCTAATTAATTTTACATTCTGATTGATGTTTCTACGAAGTTACTTACAAGCTTTGGATAGATTGCCGTTAAAATAAGAACGACATTTTTAACTTATTACTAATAGAATAACCACAATAACTTTGCAGTCATACTCAAGCGTTTATGTTCAGCAAAAGACACTCTCTGGTAATGTTATCAGTAACATAAACACAAATATAATCCTCACTTGTTAATATTATAAATGCGAAAGTAACTCTGTCCGTCTGTAAAATTTTACCACCTTAACGGCTGAACGGATTTCGATAAGATTTGGCATGCGGGTAGACCATGACCTGGGTTCGGAATACTTTTCATCTCAGTAGTACCTAAGTTTCTGTGGGATAATTTACGACCTCCTCGCGGGCGAAGCCGTGGGCAATAGCTAGCTGTGTCAGCTGAATATGTAAAGAAAACCGGCCAAGTGCGAGTCGGACTCGCGCACGAAGGGTTCCGTACCATTATCTATAAAAACGGTAAATAAATCACGTTTGTTGTATGGGAGCCCCCCTTAAGTATTTGTTTTATTTTAATTTAATTATTGATTTTTAAAGTGAATATAAAACTAAATATTCTGTGAATATTTCAAGTGTCTACCTGTTACCGTTATAAACATCTAGCAAAAATGAGCAAAAAAATCACGTTTGTTGTCGTTTGTTGCCCCCTTAAATATTTATGTTATTCTGGTTTTTAGTATTTTTTGCTATAGCGGCAATAGAAATACATCATCTGTGAAAATTTCAACTGTCTAGCTATCACGGATCATGAGATACAGCCTGGTGACAGACGGACAGACAGACAGACAGACAGACGGCGGAGCCTTAGTAACAGGGTTACCGTTTTACCCTTTGGGTACGGAACACTAAAAATACCCTCTAACATTAAGGATTCACCATGATCATTCTTGATGACTGATTGAAGGTAATCAGTGGGGAATACCTTCTTTATATTTTAATGACGTAATTACTCACTTAATAGTCCTATGGAATACTAAGTACAAAGTTCGTATAAGTTACAACCAATAAAACACACCTACCATGACTATGTGACGTCATCAATCACAGACAAGCTATTAGCTCAATTAATTACATTTTCTAATCGCCAACTCTAACTGACCGGATCTAGGTCAGAAATAATATAATCTAGATTGAGAAAGGAATCTAGATTGAATGCCAACGTTTTAAACTTGAGTGGGTACACCTCTGCCTTACCCACCGGGGAAACAAGACAGGGTGTTATGTTATGTTTTGAACTTTGTTAGTATAAGTAGGTATTGTTTTTTTTACCATAAAAATCCTCGTAAAGTTGTACCTCCTTTCAAGTTAATTAATTCCAAGAATTTGTACCTACAGCTACGTGAGGTAAATCAACAGAGTCGTTTTTGAAGCCAAATAACTGCCTTTAAACCTTCCCTCAGCTTAGAGTAGGACCGAAGAATAATGGAGTTTTTATAAAGCCCAGGTTTTATTAAACCGCTGGCAAATATGAATTTGTCGTAATAGCCCAGTGGTGAAGACCTCGCCTCTCATGCACGAGGTGTGGGTTCCATCCGGGCAAGTACCAATGTGACTTTTCAATTCATATGCACTGTCTGTGATTATCTTGGACATTACTGACATCGTTTAAGAGGCTGACAACAGGTAAACCGTTGTCACTGTCAGATTGCATACAAAAGAAAGAGATGCACGATGACACAAAGTATGGCGTAAAATGCAAATAAAATCGTATAAAATTAGATATTAACTAATTAATAAAAATTAATCCATCACCGGATGCAGTTTGGCATTTGAAATTGTATGGTCTCTACTTTTCATTATAATTAATATAATATTAAAAAACTATTAACGAAGGGATAAACTGCTTTTAAAAATAATTAAGAGTTGTCTTTGTAGATTTTTTGATGTATTAAATTATGTTTTGAGTTCCCTGGTGATGGAACTCAAAACATAATTTTATACATCAAAAAATCTACAAAGACAACTCTTAATTATTTCCTTCTTAATTATCCACGAAGGACTTGAAAATATCATACTTTTTTTGTTTTCGAAAAAATATTTACGGTTTAAGAGATACACTGCTTTAACAAACCACCATACCACCACCACCATTGTCTTTGGTCCCTGACATCAACCAATGAACAAGATTGTCAAAATGTTTAGGGTATTGGATGCGAGGCTTTTGGCTACTTTGTATGTGTGTTTTTTGACTTTTAGTTGTACTGTGCGTTTTGTTTGTGCAGAATAAATAATTTTTCTTTCTTTTTTTCTTTTTTTCACCTTTTTGACAATTTTCAAGAATTCTTCGCCTTAAGGAAATACGCATGAGGAAACTTGGACTTATAAAATTAATATAAGTATGAAATCGCCAACCCGTCTTGAGCAAGCGCGGTGATCCATATTCGAGCTTTCTCTGCATTCAAAGAGGCTTTTGCCCTGCATTAGTTCAATACCATTATTATTTTTGCAAAAGGGCCAACGAAACTTCAAAATGAAAAAAAAAAATAGCCACCACACGTCAACAAATTAGGTATTATGTTTGTACTATAATGAAATATTACAGGAAGCTATTTTATTATAACAACATCCTGAGGAAGGAAAATACGAAGATTCTATTTCTTCCTTATCTGTTCATGAAAGATAGACATAGGTATGAAAGCCAACTAGAGAAGATCTGTAGCGCAGAGCTTACTTCACCAGCCGGTTCGGTGATCGTAGATTGTTTTTATTAAAGTATAGGAGGACGCTGACATAAGTTACAGAGTTAGCAATCAGCCAGTTTATTCTGTATCGAATATATCAGTTGAAGTGGTAGTGAGCTGGCCATATGTTTGTCGAAGGACTGATGACCATTGGAGTCTAGCTGGGACAGACTGGATGCGAAAGGTGGAGAACCAGGTGTTGTAACGCAACTTGATAGAGGTTTATGTCCAGCAGTGGACTGAGATAAGAGGCTCCGTTTGTCGAGGATAATTTTCTTCTGGATGTAATTCCTTAAGTTGCCTATTTCGACAGGCGAAGAGGTGGTCTATAAGTCTAATCTAACATACGTGAGATAATCATAATTGGGTAATTTCACGCAGAAAGTTGGATTTTCTACTCTGCTAAGCAAGGGTTCCATCTTCGCCAGGACTAAATATTTGTCCATCTTCAAGGAATTATTTGGGAATAAGTGCTTGTGGCATCCTTTGAAATAATTTCGTTGTTCTACTTCAGTTATTTATGTTTTTTTTCACATAATATTATTTTTTCTATAGAAGACCCATATTCGATATACAGTCTTACTAAGGGGTATCGTATTACCCAGTATCTGGGTTGTGGAGGTCAGATTGGCAGTCGCCCTGCACGCGGTTAGGCTGGAAGCCGACCAAACATACTTGGGAAATGGCTAGGCAGATGATGACGGTGAGAAGACCCATAGTCACCTTCACCAGTGTAGTTCATTGGGGTAGTAGCAGAGACGTGACTATATAACTAGATCGCAGTTGTTTTCATGTGATATTCGTATAACTTAAGTTAATGATAGTCGTGCGACAGTTGCGTTGTGGTTGCCCTTGTAAGCTCCAATATTGGTTTCCAGAACACTCGGAGTAAAATGCACTTATATTTTTATAGGTCATTGTCATAATAGCTTTGCAATAGTATTGTACATCGATTGTTATGTTTGCCTAAACGTTATAACCAGAAATCTGCCTGCCTAGCCTTTTTACCAATTATATTGGGGTCGGCTTCCAGTCTAACCGGATGCAGCTACACATTAAAACCAGAAAATAATTTAAAATAATTGGAGTATTCAATGTGTTACATATAAATGTTCCTCGTCTTAATGGCTCATAATAATGAAAACAAAAGAAATTCGCTAATCTGTCATACGTGATTATTTTTTTATAATTTTCCTCTATTGACTGATCGTTGAGGAACCTATGATCAGCAGTTAGGTCGGCGTTAACATGTTTATGTGAAAATAATAAAGTCATGGCTGCCTTCACACCATAGAAACTTCCGAGTGTCTAACACCCACTGACGATCACTTCATTCAGTACTTTTCCTACACGAGGCAATGACAGTCAACATTTTTAAATTACATAACATTATAATCGTAATTGTTGTACTGGCGATGATACGTTACGCAACTGGCAACCAGTCTTTAGTTGCTATCTGGGGAAACGGTAGTGTCCGCCAAGAAGAGCCAAAAAAACAGGGGGCACTACCTACCAACTTTTTCTCGAAGCGTTTTGTCTATTTTCAAACCCTCATAGCTTCAGCGTGGATAATGCTAGAGAGCTCAAATTCCCAGGATAAGATGTAGTTAGTAGACTATCAAACACACTAAATTCCATTTGTCTAGCTTTAATACTTTTAATTTTATTAATATCTAAAATAAGTTGATTTAGTCACTGACTCACTCACTCATCAAAACCTCTAGGGAACTTCCCGAAGTCCTAGAAAGCTGAAATTTGGTATGCAGGCTAGGGTTTGCACACAAGCAACAAAACTAATAAGAAATCTGTAACTTTTGACCCTCCAACTCCCTTAGAGGAAGTCAAGTCTGTATGTCTTACGATAACATTTTATGATAAGTAGTTTCCCCAAGACTTACATAACGCTTTCACTGTTGAAAAGTTATTAGATCTAATGTAGAGCCAAGCCCCTAAGTCACTGGTCTCTAATGTTGTGTCGTGCAATAGTTCAATGGAACGGCCAAGCAATATATTTTGACCAAGATGTAAGGTTTGTAAAGTTAGGCCTTGTAGATTTAGGGGCTTGGCTCTACATTAGATCCTGATAACTTTTGAACAGTAAAAACGTTATGTAAGTCTTAGCAACCTACTTTACATGGTTTTGGTGGGCTTCTTTGATAAAAGAACTTGGTATTTTTAGACTTGCATTGCTGAGTTAGACCTAAAGTCACGTGCCAGCCATTAACGTAGGTTTATATTTAGACCGCTTACGACGTTTCAGTGAGTAAGCAATGTGTCTACTCTGTACCAATCGATATGTCATGATTGTGTTTTGCATTGTTTGAAGTTTTGTCAATGAGTTGAATTGTTTGACTGTGAAATTAAATAACTTTATTGAATTACAAAGTCAAATTTAAAGTTATTGATTGTTTTGGAGCTGTTTCAAAATTCAACTTTGGTTGAAACAGATTGACATTTTCAGTTCATACAGAATCGTTGATTGCTTTATTCTTTGACTTTTGTGTTAGTTCCAAACTGAAAGTTGTTTTGATTCTCGAATATTTTACTTTAATAAGGCTGTACTTTCCCTTTGATTGTTGCTAACCTAACCATTACCTATGTAGTGGCTTCCCTCTGATTCCCGGAGCGTGAAAGAGGTGTAATACAATATCACTTGATATCACAGTTCACTGCTCGTCGATATTAGATCGAATGGTCCGATGAACTATTCAAAGTCAACAGTAATTTGATTGGTATTCCTCAGTAAAAGTCCCGAGTCTGAATTTGTGCCCTATTAGGGTCGCCCCTATTATCTACATGGAGCTTAAACATAACAAGCGAAATGTGGGTGTACACTCTGCCTAACACGCGATTTCAGGCGGGATGCTTGTGTGTAGTTATTGGACATCGAGATAGAAATGAAAAGCAATTTCAGACATCCTCATTGGATATTCTAATCTTATAAAATGTACGCGGAGTAACTGCTAAGTTGCCAACTAAGTCATACCGACATACATTGTCTGCGTACAGATGGTCGTATAATTTGAAACTTTTCATTATTCTTGTAGCTTGACAATGTAGAGTAGAAAATCTTTAGGCTGATCTTATAATTATAATTTTTTTGGCATTATCGCCATGCCTTTCAAATGTGTTGCTTTAATTATAACATAGACCGATGCTGCTGCCTACCCGCTTGGCTTTGTCATATTTAATGCACGCAAAGCCAAGTGGTGAGAGGTATTCCCGTAATACCTACAGTGTAACTGAAAGAATTTCTAAATAATAAGATTTTTTATTACTCTACTGGGGTTGTATTTTTTCATAAGTTTACATAATAATAATTATACCCCTGTTTTAATGCCTTTACGTTGGCAATTTATTCTTGATTATAATCAATGATATTGTTCTTAACATAAAATTGTTGTCCTAGTTTAGGAGCTCGACCTAGATTAGTTTTAATAATCTTTGTTTTTAATTTATAAAAGATACTATAAAAGAGTGAATGTGGTGTGAATAGAATTAGAAATAAAATTTTAAATAAGTTTAAATTGTGCAAAGAAGAAATTAAACATTTTTTTTTAATTTGCTTTGGATAAAAAATGCAAAAACTTGCCATTTCAGTACTTATAAATATAAAAAAAATATTATAAATGTTATTAAAAAAATCCTGTAAGTTATTAATCCAAATGAGTATGCACAACGAGACAAAAATCCAAATGAGCGCTAGAATATATTTTATTCATGTTCATCAAATTAAAATATTTGTGCGCAAAAATTATCAAAACAATGATTTCATTCAAATAAAATATTAAAAAGCAGGTTGAGCCGTAAATTGAGAATAAAGTAATAATACATTCGCCTTCTTATTTCTATATGCAGGGAGCACAAAATGAAAATTCATAATTATAAGAATTCTACTCAAGAACGAAATTATTTAATAAACTATGCAAGCAATTCTATTAAATAAGTCAATAAATATTTAAAAATCAAAACAGGCAGTATTGATTTATTCTAAAATAAAATCCATTCCATTTAAAATGAATGAACCTATTTCTCTATGGAGCGTGTCTACGAAATTACTAGCATTATTTTTAACATGAACTGACGTGGTTAGAGAATGCATTCAAAAGTTTATCCTAAAATAGGGCAGTTATTTCCCGAGCCACTACATCCGCAGTGCGCGGCCGCTCCGCCAGAAAGAGGGGCACATTGCGCCAGAAAAGGACGGGCACAATGACCGAAATCGATGTTAGAAAGAGCAAATGTTACATAAACCTGTCTCGCTCGCCGTCGGTACACCCGCACTGAGAATGCACCCGTGAGCCGAGCGACAGTGCGTGGTGTACTCGATTCGCACTCATTCTGATGTAACCAAACCGTACTGGGAAACGATAAATTGAAACGTAATCAGCGTTGCGAATCGGTTTGATTTTTTTATGTTGGGATTAAATCGACTTCCTCGGTTTAGTTTCGTTGATAAAAGACTGGATAGATATTAAACAGAAAAAAAATTAACAATTGATTATAAAGAAAAGAAAATAAATTCGTCAAAATTTGTAGAAACTATAGAACCTTATAGCCGAAATCAATATTATAATCCCTAATGCGTTGCCTTACGTCACAAGATGTTAGAATTGACAATCGATTGGCAATGTGTCGGGTTCACAAACATTAAACAGCTGTAGAACTTCGGCCACCATCGTCTTTGTTCGGTGCCAGGGACACACAAGTACATCCAGTACGTATACTCTTATAGTCCAAGCGCCGCCGTGCTGAGTTCGTTGTCGTGATGAATCAGTAGCACATGAGCGTTAGTAGTGAGAGAGCGCATTGCCGCGAGCTGCCGCACACAACAATAAAATATTAAACAAATCCTTTGTAGTGCGTAGACATTCTGTTTTTTTTTTTTTAATGTCAATGTGTGTGACAGGCGTGTGCATATTGTGACAGAAGATTGTTTATGATCCCTGGATTTGGATAGCTTTATTGAGAATCAGGTAAGAAATGTTTATTTATTTTGTCAAATATTTCGTTCATGTTGAATGGTAAAATATCCGCTTTTGTGTAAATCAGGTCGTATGAATATTCACTATTTTATTTATTCCTGTAAAATAATGGCTGCATCCATTTTAGTTTAAAAATGAATCGACGCTATTCGAGTGAGACAAAATTGTTGTAATGTTTTGGTTTTGTTTTTGACCCTACGTTTAATAGTCTCAACAGAATCAATGCAAATCAAGCTACCTACAGATGAAATTACCGTAGAAAAATATAACATACGTTATCCAATTATAGTGCTGTGAAAATTGCGTGCTTTGGAGTAATTAGTCGCATTATAATGAGCCAAGTTGGGTGGGTACCTACCAGCTGAATTATTTTTACATTCGGTTCACTTTTTCTGAAAAGCAATGAAATTGAAATCAAGTCAATAAAATTGACATTCAACAAAACACACGAGTGTTTTTATTAAGTATCTTTGTGATTATGACCTACCTACATCGAAACACTTTTGTGCAAATAGATCGTAATCTGGAGCCATTTTGCAGAATCTGTGAAAAACAAGTGTACCTACAGAAATTGTTTATTTTGAAGGTTAATAAATTGTGACTTTAAAGTCAGAGATGTACTCTTTTGGGACCAAATTGTCGCATTCATAAATGAAAAATGTCCCTTAATGGGTCCGTAGTTTAACATCGTGACTTCAAATCGTAGTCATAAACTTGGTAGGTAGGTTTCAACTATTGTTTCCAGTCATTGAATGTTCTGAATCCAGGAGAAAGTTATACTTTTGTGTTTGTGTTCTCACGATACAGTATAGAAAATATAAATTAGTTTGAGATAGAAAGCCTTTCACCAAGCCTAGAAATCTAGCAAACTGAACTTCTAAGCATCGAAATTCTGCTCGAAAATCTCTTCAACCTACGCATCAAGCTCTATTGGACTCGATCATTGTTTTGTGCTTGTATCATTTTAGTACCACGACGAGGGGCGTCTCATGCAAGCAACGTGTTTTTTAAATATTCAGTAGGTACCTAGGTATGCATGTGAAATGTTTCATACGTCTATTTGGTGATTTCGTCATGACTCGTTAAACCACAAAACAACAAGAATAATTTATGTAAATTAGACAGACTATTTATTATTAATTTAAGCATTTTAAATTGAAATGATTCATTGATTATAATTATTAACAAAAGAATGCATTATTTATACAAAACAAATAAAAATTGCATTATGTTGAAAGTAAAATTCGTTTCTTGCAAAAGAAATTGACAAAATGTATGTACAAAGTGCCTTTGTTTTTATAAAATATAAATTAAAATTCATGTTATCGCCGTTATTTTCTTTCATCGTTACATTTAATTAAATATTAATTTAATACGCGGTTAATTGCGGTAAAAGCATTAGCAAAGGTAACACGTGCAAATATAATTAATGAACTGTGTTAAAACTCACAAGCCTCAATTTGGCGCACTTAAATGTGACGATGACTTTAAGTGCATAGATGCTGTTAAGAGCATAAGAGAGAGGTCTTAGACTACACTGTTAGGAACGTCGCAAATTGCATTATAATATTGCCACGGTAGTCATTGTATGTCCTTGATGTAGGTATATGCTACAAAGTAAACATTAAAGGAATTATGGCAACAAATGCTGTAAACCAACACAGTAGTGCACAGTTCTGCTAAGTTGATATGAAAAACAAAAACTATTAATGCACGTTTCATTTCCAAACATATTAACTGAACTTTATTAAAAATATGTAATGTTTAATTTTAAAAATTGCAGCTTAGCTCCTAAACTATAACTTGATTTATCATTTAATATGTCATAGACTAAATTGCCTTTTGTACTAACTGTTCCTAAGTAAAAAGTTATCAGCCACCATAATATTAACTAGATATTAAGAAGAGAGCAGTACTGTTAGAATTCTGGATAATATCCAGCGATTCCACGTAAAGAACTTTGAGATACGAGTAACACAATGCTGAATGATATCGTTGATATTCTTTTTAAAGAATTCAGCGCAATATCATCGGAATTCTTCATATTACTACTCATTTTGTTTCCCATTTACTGACCAACACTCGACATCACAATAAAAATATTGTGAGTTTAATGATTCAATAGCGTTTTTACTTAGGTACTTTTTTAACGATTTATTTATGGATACATTATAAACTCAAATAATTATTTACACTTAGGTACTTAAATCTAGAATTACACATGAACCTCCTTAACCATGACAGCATAAAAAAACAATCTTAAAAGATTCAGTAGTAATCAGATATCAAGGCAAAGATATCCCAGCTCAAAACCGGACAAATCTCTAAGAATTTCAGAAAATCCCTTTCTTGCCAGCTCTTAAGGCCGTTAGCTTGTTTTCTAAAAATAAGGGTCACATATTGGATTATTTACAAAATAAGAAAACAACTACAAACATTTTAAAAGCGACGCACATTATTTTTAATCGCTGCTGTTATATAATTGGCCTTTACTGGCGAAATGTGGGTGTACTTTAGGTAGGTACACCTCTGCCTAACCCTTCAGGGATTACAGGCGTGATGTTATGTTATGTTAATTTCAAAAAATAGCCACCATAATCTTTAAATGTTACGTCAACTTTTGGCATTAAGCACACGAGAACCGTGTTACTAAAATAATAATACTAACCTTACATCAACTGATGTAGGTATCTTCTCTTCTAAAATTCGAGTACTTTCAAGGGCTAAAGGATCAGCCCTAAAACACGCCCTTCTATGCCCTTGACCTCAAAAGGATACACGTTTGACTCGAGAAAGGACATTTTCCGATAATTGCGTAGCTCGTAGATCAGTTGGGTCCTTAGCGGTACTAGAATTTATGTAAAGGTAGGAATTTTCGGGCAATTGATCAATGTGGGATGAAATAGAATTGAGGAATGTCAGTAAAGGATGGTCTTTTTGGGGGGCGATTGAAATAATCGAATTAGCTTATTCTCGGCCGTAAAATAATGAGATTGTATCGTACACACAGCGTCAGTATGTGCTAACCCCTCAAGTTTTAAAAATATTACACCGTTCAAAAAATAAATAAATGCTTTCTAATTTTATATCGTTTGCGTTAATAGGATGACACTTGTCTAGGGACCCGTTTGTGTCGGTTTGTAATATATAATGTATATTATGATAACTGTAAATTATCAAATCAAATTGTAAAATATAAATCTTTGTAGTAAATAAGATTAACGAATAAATATTTGATAAAATTAAATATAAAATATTTGATAAAATTAAATATAAAATATTTGATAAGATTAAATATAAAATATTTAATAAGATTAAAAATGAGAATTTAAAAATCAAGAAAATAAAACATTTCTTGATTTTTAAATTCTTTATAAATATTACGAAAACAAAATAGAAAAATACTTTATATAAAAAAAAAAAAAAATTTACTTTGTTGTATTTCGTGCCTAGCATCTAAACCTTTTATCTTATGCATGGCAAGCGGTTTCGAAACTTCCGGTGATGCTTGTCGTTATACGCAATAATAAAAGTTGTTAGAACTTTTTTTTATTGAAAAAAAAAAACAATATAAAAACATACTTTAAATAAATAAAAACTAACTTAAACTTATTTATTCACTAAAACAATACATTAATTATAATAATGATGACTTAATTATACATTAATGACTTTGCAAAATATAAAAACCAACTTTGGCCTATCACGGATTTGAACGCACATGTCCTTTGGGGGGGGGGGGGGTACCCACTTAATGGAGCTGTGTGTACCATATCTTGAATATATTTCAAAATAATATAGACAAGCGTTTTTAGCGCTTTGTACTCATAGACACAGTATTTGGAGATTGTCGATTGATCATAAAATATTCACAAGAAAACCATAGCATATTGCTAGTAACGCTGTCTGTAGAAATTGATACCAATTCGATTGTCAATATTGCCACTTAACAAAAGAACTTGAAAATTTCTCGGAATGAAAGAGCATAGAAGCTTTGCATAGTGCGTTAAGAATTAACGATTAGGTATTAACAGTTGAAACCAAGCAATCGATACGAGATTTTATCGGAGATCGGAAACGCGCGCCAGCCACGTAACAGCCAGAATCGTAATTGTGGAGCATAAAATGTTCCACATGAATGTCATTGGCACTCGTATGTTTAACGTTAGTTTGCTCATAATAATCCACTTTCTCCCGTTGCATCAAACGATTTTTTATTTTGGTTTGTTGAAAATTTATTTGCGTCTGTAGTCTTGCGTCTTCATCTTCATCCATAAAACGTTACTAATGCCTTTAATACGGTTGTCCTATATTAGCACAGCAATGTATAAAATTGTCTATAAGAAGCAAGGGAGTGACAAAACTTAATGAATTCTAGTGTGTTACAAAACATTCTCATTTTGTATAAACTATATAGATTTCTTCGATTATAAAGCACAAAATTTGAAATACGCCCTGGACGTGTCTTTAAACGATGATTCAGAATCGAAAGTGATACTAGACACAGGGCAAATAGAATGTCGAATCTCCCGTGGAGTCTGTATGCCAAACATCGTTTAATAAAATGTTTCAAAATATATATTTGAGAACCTAGATATTCTGTATTCCAATCGGAATAAAGACACACTACCTTAAGATTGATTTACAAATTATTTTGGTATTACGTTTATTATATAATTAATTTAATTTTTATTCAAGTATGATAGTAGGTACATAATAAATAAAAACATATCCTAAATGAGCTTATACTAACAAAAATTCGACAAGACATCTGTGTCTGAACTAGATAAATAAATACCTGTATCTCAGACACGGCGTTCTCCCCTAAAAATATACATTTATAAGCTTACAAGTTCTTTGCTTCAAATTTCGTTATTTTTAGATCAACTACTAATAAAGTAAAATAAAGTATAGTGGAGTGGTGACCTCCTTTTGAGTAGAATGTAGATGAGTGAGTGTGTGTAGGAGGGTGAGTTTGTGAAATTTAATGTGGTAAAATTAAGAGGTTTTCAGTTTCGTCATAGGTCAGCTTATGAATGTACTCTAACACTTTATTCTTATAACTTCTGATATTTAAGGCAAGTATGTCGACAATTCTATTAATCCTGCCATAAGGTACGGACCCAAGAAGCAGAAATACCTATTAACGAAAGGGTGTTTGAACATGGATCTGTCGGTACTGTGGGGTTTTGTATGAACTACTCATCCATCGGAGGCCTCTTAATTCGTTGGTTTAAGATCTTCATTGCTATGGCATGTAAGCTAAGTAGACTTGGATGGATAGTTCTCTTTTCTTCAGCGGGGTAAGCGGGGCTAACAATGGTGCTAAAGCTTAGCGTACTCTGCCATTCGCGAGTGATGAGGAAAAAAAAACATAGGCAGTCTTTGGGAACTGCCGATAGAAGTGAAAACTAGCGTTCGATGACGATGACGTGAGTTCCATGATTTTTGTTCACCCAAAAAGTGCATAACGCGCCTAAAGAAGATTTCAATTAGAAAACCGATCTCTTTTTAATTGGATTTGTAGTTACTTCGTTGATATTTTTATTCTTAAAAAGTTACATAGCCATTGCTACATGATCGCAAAAAAGAAGGAACCAATATATTATTGTCTGACCTTTATAATACACTAAGAGTAATGGGTTTCATAATAGGCAGCATCTTTTGTATTACATAAAATTACAGTCTCATAATGTATGTACAGGTGCTTCACCAGACAACGAGTACTTTAGGTACAGAATTCGTAGTACAATGCACCTAAATTACCTTGAGAACTTGGCACCGTTCCATAATCGCACAATTTCTCATGCCTGACTCTGAAGATGATTATAACAATGTTATGCTTACATAAAAAGGGTCAAACTTACCGAAACAGTTCTTATAATCCCTCACTGGGTTAGGAAGCCGCTAAATGCTATTACGTAAACTACATAGAAGTTGTAGCTACAGTACCCGCGCATTGAGGATGAGACCCGACTCCACATAAGTAGGGTACGAACTGAAAGTTGGTAAAGTAATCAATCACGGTAAACTAGGCTAGTTTCCGAGCCTTTGGAGAGGGTCGGCTGTTCACAATTGCTGGATGGATTATCACTGGTA
Organism: Tiliacea citrago; assembly: GCA_963921375.1. Lineage (NCBI taxonomy): Eukaryota > Metazoa > Arthropoda > Insecta > Lepidoptera > Noctuidae > Tiliacea > Tiliacea citrago. The sequence continues at coordinate 26,386,346 of OY992787.1, read as the reverse complement.
TTTGATGAACTACTAATGAGTTTTCTCTTAAGGATCCGTGTGTCAATATTTTGAGTTGTTGTAGTTAATAACTATGGACGTAAACGACCTTGGAGATTGAGGTCTTCTAATAAGTTTGGCTATACAATAAGGTGTTAAACCTGAGATTCTCTATACTCCATTTGAAATAAGATCAGAAATTTAAATAAACCTTTTTTACAGTCCCTTCAACCGATTATGACTTCTATTGCGTTGGTGGCATGACAAATGGCAGCTGTAATAAACAGTTGGTATTGGTACAGTCGGTGACCAGCATTATCTGGCCCCTCTTACAAAGAAGAATAATGGAAGAGGGGTCAGGTAATGCTGGTCACTGACTGTACCACGTTTTTGCTTTTAATGCCATCCTTATGCCTAAGGAAAAGAGAAGTCAAAATCGGTTGAACGGACAGTAAAAGTTTATTTAAATTTCTAATCTTATTTCAAATGGAGTATACCTTAGTAGCGCTCCGCAAGGAAACTAATATTAAAAAACATTGCTAATAAGAGTCGGGGCGAAGTGTAATTTTATCTGTTGACTTGTTTCCTGCGCAAACACCGAAAGCCAATAGAAACGGGAAATCTATACTTACATGTAGATTCCGGCTTGACAACGCGATATTACTTGGAGAGCAAATAAAACAGACAATGGTAAATCAAGACGTCATTTACCATTGTCTGTTTTCATTTGCAAGCTATATAACACGAATATTAATTTAATGAAAGAAAGTGTTGCGAAAGATAATGTGACAAAGACAATAAAACCTTAATAAAACACATCAAAAAGGAAGCTAGAAAATCAAGTCCTTAGAACGTTTCTTCAAGTAGAAAAAAAACGCAACGAAAAAAAGCATTACACTTTAAAAAGTTGCTTGTTAATCATAGCTAATTAAATATGACCGATGCTCAAATCAAACACTATTATTTTAGCGTACCGAAAATGTTGTTTGAACCCTGACCCCCAATGGAGTCAAAAGTTTTAATCAGACGGAATGTAGACGTTCCAATAAATAATCAAATTAATTTAGACCGTCAATTTCCAACTGTAATTGTCACGCGTCTACCCAAACAATTGTGCTAGTTCCTAGCACAATTGTTTGTTCTACTTGAAATCATAAAGCAAGTATATAATTATGAAGGAATTACTCTCTCAGGAGCTCTTGTTTAAGGCGACACAGAAATCCCTATATGGCCTCTGAGTCTGGAAGAAAATGAAAAAAATCATGTAATTTGTAGTGCCATTTGCGCTGAAATTATGTTTAAGGAATGATATTTTGCTTTACTTTTTGTGACCGAAATGAAATTCTTGTGTTTCAAATTCTGTCCCATTTCCATTTTCCTTTAGCTTTATTGCTTTGAGTTCTTCATCTATGTGTTTATCTTCGTCTATGATTCTAGTACCATCATACCATTTAATTTTGCCCTAGTACTCGTATTTATTTAGTAATCATTAATGAAATTGTTCCATCGCAACAGAAATCACAAACTTTCATCTCATATCGATAAACAGTAACAGTTGCGGGGGCCACGGGTAAGCAAGGATCGGCAATCCGATATAAAATTGAAGTTATTCGAACTTGTACGAAGGTCAGAATTTTTATAGGTATGAGAATTTGCGTGTAAGGTTCGCGTGCTCTGGACCAGTCAAAAGCGTATCGATCCGGCCGACATTGTTACAGTGACTTTAGTAGTGTTTCTATTACGTCAGCTGCAATGAGAATTATTATGTAAACTTGTAGAGTTAATAGTTAGTTAATCATTGTTTTTTAAGAAAGTGAAACGTTTTGGGGTTCTTTGACTGAATATCTCCGGTGATCGAGTAATTTGTAGTGCACGTTTCTGAACTATACATGTGTAATCAGGAATTTTCAGGTAGGCAATATTAGTATCGTAATGAAAAATGTTCATAGCAGACTCGATAAAACTTGGAATTATGTCAAGCATTCTCATATTTGTTACTGGAAGGAATGCGTAAAATTCTATAGAAAATCTAAATATTTCTAATTTTACCCGTGCCAGAGAAAATGAGACGGTACGAGGACAAGGATATCTAGTGTATTATGAAATAATACTGTATGCTATTATACTTGATCTTGAAAACGTGTGGCTTCCTCTATTCTTATGACAAGACTCTACAGTGGTCGATGCTGGTTACATTTTAACGTTCATTCATGGATTACCCAAGTAGCATTATAAGCTGTATACAAGGTGTATTTAAGTTAGTTTTTATACTCGAAACTGTATATTCAAGCTGTATAACCGTTTATACAGTCCTTATAAGTACAGATAGGGCCTATATTATACAGCTTTTTGCGTTAGTACAGCTGTATAGTAGCTGTTGGAGCAATAGAGAAGCTGTATAATAGCTGTATTAGACCAGTTTTCGGTGTAAAAAGAAACCATTACACTACAAATATCATCTTATAAGTATCTTGTAATGAAAAGTGTTCTAAATAGGTTCTTGAAGAGAATTACAAAAGATTAAAAATTACACGAACCTATTTCGATGACACATGTAATAGAAACGTACTAAATGGCGATATTATTATTTATATAATATTTATTTTTAGAAAAGATAATCTTGGACTTGTATGGTATTGTTGTATGGTGTTAATTGGTAAATTGAAAGTGCAGATTCCAATTTATTGTAAACCTGTGTATGTTTTCCATCAACATTCACGCGCCGGCAAAATAATCGAGCTGACATAAAGAAAAATACGGTAAGTAAATGTTTGTTTTTAAGGTAGAATAAAACTATAAAATATATGAGGGACAGTGGTCATTATTCAAGCTGATAATCATGATAAGGCTAAAGCCTTATCATGATTATCAGCTTGAATAATGACTGTTGGCTAATGGCTGTTGTAAAATATTCCTTTATTTATACTTAAAATTTTGTTTTTATACATTTTAAAATGGCGACAATTTTGACAAGTTGCGAAACAGCCTAAACGGTATTTGGAGAGTGTTATAGTCTGAGTAGCTGTACTAAGTAAGTTAAGGATTCAGCACAGCTATTGGCTTTTAATCAGCTTTATAATTTGTATTACTTAGGCTGTATATCAGTTCTTTATACATAACTTATAATGCTCATTAGAGTTACTTAATAGTACATTACGATACGTGTGACTTAAGTAGTCTATAGTGCACGGCGTGAAGTTAGAGCCCGACCGTAGCAAGGGTGCTAAACGCCCTGCAATAATAGACTTATGTAAGACACGAGTATCATATGTTATTTTATAGCTCGTGTGACATAAACCCGCCATATTGTTAATTTATTGAAAAGATTTAATATAAATAGTATAATAAGGAACTGGAGGCAATTAGACTATTTCAAACCGCGTGATAAGCACGCGGTCATCACGTATACTATTCTAACATGGGCTAGGGTTTTCGGGGATCGGAGCCTCTGAAGGACACTGGCAGTGACTTTTGGTTGTTAAAATAACGCAATCACACATAATTACAATTTCAATACACGCCGCAGGTCAAATACTCGAAAATATTTTGAAAAAGGTCACGGTCAAGGTTAATAATTAGAGGTCATCCATTAATCTGTACTTAAGAATCCCGAGGGGTGTGATACATGAGAATTCCATTATTTTTGACCTAAGATGACTAGTTTTTGAGATATTTGATAAAAACTCAAACAGGGTTGTGGGGATTCCAAGCTATCAAGTTTATCGTACATTACTTTACTAACTTACGCGCCGTGCATTCTGCACACGCAGCTTTTGTACCTATTATTGCAAATAATATATAAAAATATATTTCAATAAATCAGTGTTTAACGAACAATTAAAGCGGTGGGTTTTATTTTATCATCCCAATAGAATCGCCCCAAATATTAAAAAAAAAAACTTAAACTCAAAATGTTGTGTGAAGAGGCTGTCATTATCGTTATAATTATGACGAAGCAGTAAGAGAAGTAGATTTCATGATTCAAAATATCACTGTTATTTTTGCTACGGAACCCTCTTCGTTAGACGTCGATGGACCTGACGCTTGACTGTAGGTTGTCCGATTTATTTGAAGATTCTCTATCTTCCTCAATAAATGATGGTTCACTATCATGACTGTTATTTGTTTGGTAATTTGTAATATTCCCTTTCAATCCTTCTCTTTTTCTTTTTTTCCACGTATTGCATTTGTTCACAATTAAAACATTAATTCATGCAATCGAGCGACTATAATATCAGTAATACAGACTAAAGCTGTACTATAGCTGCCTTAATTTTTTTTTTAATTTTAAAACACCCTCATAGACATAAGTCATAAGACCACTGTATTTACAAGAGTGTACAATTACGCCATAAAAATACATTTAAGAACGGAGTTTTCATATACCATTGTACAGAAACAAGTATCAAGTGATACTATAATAACACTTAGAGCTGTAATAAGTACGTGATCACATGCAAAATACAGCTTTAACGATAAAACCAGATTGAAGTGTCACAAAATACTTAAAGTTGTATAGTAGAGTTTTAATTTTCTGTTTTGATCCCTTAACAAAGATTTTATACAGTTTGAGCTGTATAATAACTCATAAATCACTATTACAAAGTCAAAATATTTTTTTACACTCTTGTACGTCTCTAAAATAACTCTTAAGTTCTAAATAGGCTGGTATACTGATGATGACAACGCTTGCGTGCTGCTTGGGTATGTTTTTACGTCAGCTGGAGTAACTTCTACATCATAATCATTTTGGACTATCATCTCATTTTATTCAGTTCCAACTTCGTTTAGATTGTCTGTTACCGAAAGACCTTCAACGTGGACCTCAGTTCCAAAAGGCCCCTTAGGATTATTTAACCTTAGTCCTTGCGATAGACATTAAAGTATGATCCTTTGTGTAAAGAAATTACATAAGGCTTTTCATGATGGTACTAATAAATCAAATCTATTCATTATTCAGGCAATAAACTAGTTGGCATAGCAACGTGGTTGAAACATAAAAAACGTAAACTGTAACTCAGTTAAGTCGTTAAGCTGCCTACCTTCCGTAGCGTAACCTATTTTTGAATAATTTTCTTACTTATGTCCAAGGAAATCCAAAATTAATATTACTATGTCAGGATTAATAGCTATTTCAATATGAACACTTCTTTTTAATTTTGATGCTCTGATAGATATTTAAGCTAAACAGAATTTCTTATCAGTTCCGTACTCGATCCGACCAGAATTTCATGACTTCCAGCAATTGCTCCACCGAATAGTCAGCCTGAACTTAATTATATACTGCCTAGGTAATAAACCAAACATGGAATACGTTTAAATTCCGGCTTTCATGTTCAGTCGGCAGTTCTTCAGATACGAGTATACCACCCTCATTTGCATTAACTGCTTTGAAGTTCATCTTGTTTTAGCGAGAATCGAGGATTACTTATCATGGAATTTGATTGGAGCTTTAGAACAAACCGATTTGTGCTACGGGATTGTGTGTGGGATGACTTTAGCCATTGGCCATTCGGTTTTATTGTCGCATTACCCATTGGTTATTCGATGTTTGTATCGTTATTTTCCGAATTGCTTTGAGTTCCTGGTACTTGTTTTATTACCTGTTTTATATCCAGTTTGCAAGTTTTAGCAATCATCCCATCGTGTTATCACTTCAAAACCGTGTTATAGTGCAACAATTAATAATAGTTTCTGAATGTCTGATAAAATAAAAATAGAGCTGCGGCGTCGCCGCGGCTATCATTAAATATTCTATCAATTGAATTTGCTATTTCTATCTGTCTATTCTTCTATTTTTAAATACGTTATGTACGGGAATGTCGGTCTTTTTCATTCTTATACAAATACTGCAGCAAAGTAATATCCAGCCTATTTTATTTACTTACAAAGGTTCATTCCAACAAATTAAGCAAGATTCTTGCCACGGTTAGGACCCTTCTAAATAAAGGGATCGTGCCAACGACCAATTAAAAGCAACTCCATTGTAAAGTCATATGAGTTCTCAGCCTCTATTAAAATACCGACCAGTTTCTTACAGAGTATCTTGGTATTTTTATTGGTATGATTCGAAGAAATTTAATTTACGTCACGACCAATTTTTTATTCTAAGGATTTCAAACATTTCTTTGTTTCTTGAACCTGAATAGTTAAGGTACGAATTGTTCATTTCAGGTCGACTACGATCACCGTTCTTGTAACCAATTATGGTAATTCTGAATTTATTTTTGTACAAGAATTTTCTTTGTTATTTAATTTTTGAATTGGTTTGTATGAAATATTTCATGACTATAATTTTAAACCAAAGTTGGCTTTGTACTAAAAATAAAAACAACATAAATTAAGTTTGTTGCCATTAAATACTTAAACCATCCAAACATCTTTCTTTTGTCATGAATTTACATTAGCTAAGTTGGAAACATTTCTAATTACATTTCCCAGAAGACATAGAAGCAGATTCGCCTCATTCCGAGGATCTAAAGATTAAAATCAATGATTCGACCATCATCAATGATCTTGCGATGATGCGTCATTGGTTCATTGCATTCATCTCTTTTGCATTACAAACAGTAAGAGCACGGTCTTCGCTTGGAAACATGGATCTTTGTAATCCTTTCATTGTTAGGTTCATTAACATCTCGCAATCTCATATCTTATCTAGGTAGATAAGATATGAGTTACGTTCTCTGAAACTGTTACTACATGCTCTGAATTGTTATTTTCATCAGCAGTCAAAGTCAGCCTGAATGTCTTTGATATCAAGAATAGTTATTTTTGCCTGCTTTGATCATTGTGCTAATCACAGAAGAATTAAAAAATCTTAATACATCATTAATAGCATTATTCTTTTTTTTATCCTTTATTAAAAAGAACCAGGTTCTTAATAATTAATAACAATCTAGCCTATAAGACTAATAAGTAATTTGAATCTAACTTAATTTGCTCAATCAATCAACTCAGCCTATAGCAGTCCACTGCTGGACATAGGCCTCTCCCAGGCTGCGCCACAACACCCTGTCCTCCGCTTTTCGCATCCAGTCTGTCCCAGCCACCTTGTTAAGGTCGTCGGTCCATCTAGCTGGGGGGCGCCCCACACTACGCTTGCCGATACGCGGTCTCCACTCAAGAACTCGTCTGCTTAATCGTCTGCGGAACTTAATTTGCTACGTGATACTTATTTTAAAACTTAGAATAGTGCTGATTGTACTTTACACAAGTCCGTTCCACTTTCTTAGAGTCTGATATAATATATTTTTATTTTTATTTTATTTTTTTATTTGTTCTTGAGTTATAATGTGTGTCATTGTCACTATTATGTCTACACTTTTTACACTACACTAACTCAAAAGGTTTTGTTCGTTTTAGCCTTCGCACTATATTTGTTTGGTCTAACAGCTGAATTGCTTCGATGTTCACATATCGGTGGAGTCGGTGTTCATGGGCCTCAGCAAATTTTTTAATTATGTTGGTGACTGGTTCCATTTTTAAGTCACGATGGAGGTCGTCATTTCTTATATACCAGGGCACATTAACAATACTCCTGAGTAGCTTATTCTGGAATGTTTGTATTATTTTTATATTGGTCGGTTTAGTACAGCCCCAGAGTTGGATGCCATATGTCCATATTGGCATAAGAATATGCTTGTATAATAAAATGTTGTTATGTATTGATAGGCAAGAATACCGTCCAATCAACCAATACATGTTTTTAAAACGCATTCTCATAAAGAACGTCATTTGACGAGTCGATAACAAATTATATGTCTGAGATACTGTGAGTACCTTTAAAATGAGATAAAACAGATTTCACAGATAAAGTCAACAATATAACCAGAAATAAATCGTTTTTGATGCGATAATTTGATGTTATGACATAATCCGATGTACAATCGTAGGCAGCAATTGAAATAAAATTTCGAGATAATATTAATAAAATGTGTCAAACAAATATAATGTCTAGTACAGTTTATCTCCTGTATTATTCAAGGATAAGTCCAAGCTGTCTTTTGAGTTTGTAACTTCAAAATGATGATGAAGTTTTAGTAAATTATAATAAGTTGAAGTTTAAAAACCTGTTTAAATTTTCAATATAAATGAAGGGTTCAGGAACAGCTGTTTAATATTAACTATTTCTTTCCATCCTTATGTATTTCGTCGTCATTGTGTTACTTACATACTTGTTTTACCACTAATTTATGAGTGATAAATATAATAAATAGTTCCTCAGCTATGTCATTCCATAAATCTGTCCCAGATTTAAAAAAATAAGTTTTTAATAATAACGCAAACAGGGAGTATAAATCTCTAAAGTGAGCTAAGTTGGTTGTCAGCCGTTTACGCCATAATATTTATGCGAGACGTAATAGATTGGGCCTTGGCAATGCCGGTAACTTCCTGGCCGATGCTAAAACTATCGCTTCCTCTAACGAACAAAGAAGCGACGATTCATAGCTTACTATGGATAATAATTTATTAACTGGGTTTATCATGTTTCCGTGAATAACTCAAACATAAAAGAAAGAAAATAAATGTATAATAATAAAGAATAAACGTATGTGTGTGTGTGCGTATGTGAGGGTGTGTGCATATTAGGGTGTGTGCGTATGTGTCTGTATTGTGTGTGTTTTGAAAATGTCATGTTTTCTTTTGTTTTACCAAGGAAATTGATCCAAGAAAGATTTAAGGACGATCCGATCCGATTGGACTTCCCGGTCACAAATGCAAATGGTTTTACTCAGAATAATTTTAAAATTCAATTTACTTAACTGTCATTAAACGTGACACGTTGAACTATACCTTTCTCAGGAGTCTCTTATGTATTTTCGAACTGGGTAAAATTAATTTCAAAGAGGCTCTTTTTCTAAGGTTTTAAAGAAATTGTGGTATTCACACTAATATTATAAAGGCGAAAGTTTGTGAGTGTATGTTTGTTACTTCTTCGTGCTCAAACGGCTGGACCAATTTTGATAAAATTTTGTATGGAGGTAGCTGACACCCTGGAATAAGACATAGGCTACTTTTTATCGCGATATTCCCACGGGATCGAGACTTACGCGGATGAAACCACGGGGCGCAGCTAGTATGTTCATAAAACTAATTTATTTCGTTCTATTAAATGTTTAACCACTCGTAAATTTGATAGATAACACGTGAGAATATTACAGGTAAAATATTGGCATAACCTTTGAAGGTTGGCCATTATTATATGGATTAAATTTATGGAAATCTCACTTTAGGTGAGGCAAGAGTAGAGGCTAAACAGAGTCCTAAAAATATATATTGGTTTTGCTACTGTTTTATGTAACTTTGGGATTTGGTGGGTGATTGATTAACTTATGGATACTAGTGAAGAGGGTAAATTCATTTCTTCACTATTTCACGTACTAGGTAATAGGCAGTGTATTTGAAAATGCAAAGAACTACGGTCAGCAATCCATCTACCAAGGTTGGTGATTTTCCGTGCACGAGGTATCATAATGTAATTCCCATAGGTGTGGTTTATAAATCTTGTCTAGGCCTTTGTTACCCAACCTAAACTTACATGCTTTATGTGTTTCATAAAACAAATATTATGGTATTACATTTCGTAAAAATCCTGTAGATATACCTAAACATAAACTTGCTCTTACAAAAAAAATACGCAAGTTTCTTAGTTATTGTGATCCGTTCCATTTTGTTCCTTCGACCTTACCTACATCTTTCCTTTTAAGACCACTCATATTATGTTAGGGCCTTACCTATGTGTAGTAAGTTTTTGGCCGAGTCGAGTCGAGTCCATAATAATATTTTATACTTTATTAAACTGGTGTTGTGGTTTTGTTGCTAAGTATTTAGATTTCCAACTGCGTCACCTACGTGATGAAATAGGGTTTTTGAACTGCATAAAGTTGCTGGCTTAGCAGCAATATACGGTGGGCATGCTAATAATATTTACTGGTGCTAAATAGGTGGTGGAAATAGCACTGGAAAATATTAAAATTCTTGATGCTATTTCCAATAATAGTAGAATAGAATAGAATACTCTTTATTATGTAAACCATAAAAGTTACAGGTATAAATGTTGAAATTTTACATAGGGTGACACAATAAGCGGTCTTATCGCTAAAAGCGATCTTTTACAGACCACCTTTGGATGGATTAAAGGGAGAAGGAGAGTAAGCTTGAAGATAAAATGCTAGCTACAAGTACTCCAGAGGATAAGAGAGTTTTAGTATGTCGTTATTTCGATAAGCTATTCTAAAAAATATAGGACAAAACGAACTAAAATTCAAAGCAAAGGTTACCTTAAACATTGATTTACCTAAACCAAAATCTGTCGAAACACCAAAAAGATCTGATACACGATTTTGATAAATCCATTCATAAACGTCTTAACAAGATGATCAAACAACATAATTTAATCTAATCTACCTTGTTAACCTTACATGTATCAAATTAATCATCACCCCATTGTTGTGGCAAATTAATGTAATCACCGCTGATAAAATATAGTTATCAACTGAAGCAGATATATCGTTTTATGTTTATCTTAGGGTGTGGGAAGAAAGTTATTGAAATGCTATTCTCGTTTCAACTAATTGTTATCTCGTCATTGTGAACTGAATCGAGATTTAATAGAGAGAAAAGGTGCCTGATATTAATTTTTAATTGTGTTGATGACTGTAGTACTTCTGTAGATAAATGATTATCTAGTTGTGTGAATAGTAGCTACTTGAACTTTGTAATCTTTATTGTATTTTTTATCTGGAAGGATAAAATAATGGATAGGGTTATTACTTTACTTACAATTTCTTTGATTTAAAACCTATAAACTATATACATTATCTGATTATAATCTATGTCTATTCTCACTTGTCAGTGTCTACATAAAATTACTGATCGCGTAATTCATTGTTGACTTGTGTCTCTCTACTGCTATAGCGTTATCCATTTGCATAATTTTCTAGATTAATTTCAGTATTCGGCTTTAAGTAATTATAAATTTCTCCAAATTTGCTTAAGTAATTATATTTTGAATTCTAGCTTCCATAGTCTCTTTATACTAAATTGCTTTCACGATTACCAATAGTTGTAATCAATGTTTGGCTCTGGATGTTGGGCAAGGTTTTGCCACCGTCCTCAATTCCACCTACTCGACTTATATAGCACCTATATACATGAAGTCACGCCTTCGCTCCCAGACAGGATAAGTAGAGCTTGATATTATATTTGGTATGAAAGTGGTGGAGTTTAAGAAGATAATGTTGGTATATGTGGTCACCGTTTGCTAAGCCATCGTGGTCATCTCAAACAATTGTACGACGAGTGGAGATTATGGCATAGTCTAGCCTTTTTGTTCCATTTTGACTATGTTGTGTATGATGCTCTTTAGGGTGTTCAGCCCCTGATTTATCTCACATCATCTTCCGCAAGATGGTTTAGACTCTTAAGTGAAATCAGCTGTCGACTCACTCCTATTATGCAAAACATAATCTTTAAAATTTCAAGGCCTGTCATGAATTGTTATCCCTTAATCCTTAATGGTCAATACGCATTTCTCTATCCACTATCCGGTCTGACGTGAATTGTTATCGAAAGATTTCGAATAGTTACTAAGCGGGCACGCAAGTATTGGTAATTAACTCAGATTAATCGATATGTAATCGATTGTCATAATTAGTGCCGATGTCTCGCAAGTGTTGGACGACGTGGTTGTGGTTGTGAATTGTGTAATGTTTAATTTAAGCGCAACTTGGGTGCAGGTGGGTCTTTATTATTAATTATTAACCTTCATTTGTTTTGATTTCGGTGTGTTGGATTTACTGGGATTAGTAAACGATTTTGTTAAAGGAACTAAGTGGACTGAAGACTATCCTGAGTGTTAGTAGCTTTACAATAATTAATTCTGTCATATTTTTATGGGAACTGCAGTGTAAGTAAGACTCTTTCTTCTGTTCAATACATGTGTTTACAAGTCCTACTGCGCCATGGCGCACTATGTTACGAAAAATTACCATTTTAAAATCACCAACGCAAACTACTTGATGGCGCGCCATCAATATTGCGTTATAGCTCTGTTATATGTCATTCGTAACGGTTTAACCACTTTTTGATGTCTCTCTGAACAAAATGGCCTAAATCGTGCAGTTTCAAGCTGAAAGAACAACCGCATTGAGTTTTCATACTTTATTTATCCAATATTGTTTTTTTTTTCAAATACTATTGTGGTTCTTCTCTAAAGAAAAGCATTAAATATCTAACTAGTCTGGCCATAATTTTTTTTTCAACTCTTTAATTATTTTGAATTTGGAACGCATTTATTATGTTAAAAACTTCTTTCGATTTCCCGCCATTTCACATATTTTTTTCGTGTTTAATAACAAATTACAATATGGAATGGGGTGTTAAAGAAAATAGGATTGCAGTGATTGTTTTGCACAAAATGGATATGGAGTCGTCGGTCATATTCAAGACACTTCAAAAGCTTAGTATCAGCCGTATGTTCGTATATCGTACTATCGATAGATATACCAACACTACATCCTTTGAAGACCATAAAAGATCGGGGCGGCCGCGTGTCGTTAGAACTACAAAGGCTGTTAATGCTGTTAAAGCCAGAATTCGCCGAAACCCTATTAGGAAACAAATAAAATTATCGCGAGAAATGAAGATTCCCGCTAGGACTCTGTCGCGTATAATAAAATGAGACCTGAAGCTTATGTTCGATATACAGGACATGCCCTAAATCAATCCCTACAGTTAAAGAGAGTGGATCGACCAAAATGCCTTCTGTCCCGATACGCAGGCGAAAGGCACAGAAATATCCTCTTTACTGATGAAAAAATTTTCACGAATGAAGAACACTACAACAAGCAAAATGACAAAGTGTACGCTCACAGTTCTAAAGAAGCCGCCCAAGTGGTCGGAAAGGTACAACGTGGTCATCATCGTGCGTCAGTAATGGTTTGGTGGGGGGTGTCTTATCAAGGAGTCACAAAGCTTCATTTTTGTGAAAAAGGAGTGAAAACTTCAGCCAAAGTGTATCAAGAGACCGTCTTGGATCGTGTTGTGAAACCTCTCAGCAATACACTTTTTCTAAATGTATCGTGGACTTTCCAGCAGGACTCTGCACCTGGTCACAAGGCACGAACTACCCAAGCCTGGCTCAAAACCAACGTTCCGGACTTTATAACAGCTGAAGATTGGCCCTCGTCTAGCCCAGATCTGAACCCCTTAGACTACAAATTATGGTCAGTTTTAAAGGAAATGGCCTGCTCTAAACGACACGCCGACATTGTGTCTCTTAAGAAATCTCTGGAGCAAGGAGTGGCTAAATTTCCCATGGAAACAGTGCGTAAATCCATAGATTCGTGGCCAGACAGAGTAAAGGCCTATATCAAAGCCAAAGGTGGTCATTTCGAATAGAATTATTTTTCGCTGAGACTTCAATAAATATGTACTTATAAGTTTTATTAAGATTACATTACCTAATAATAATAATAAATGCATTTTCATTTGTAACAGAGCTTATGGCCGAAGTATCTTTTTGTTAGGGATTCTTCCATTTTAACCTTTTTTCAGCTTAGCTGTATTTCAAGCTATATTTATCTTCTTTACTATACATATAAAAGCAAAACGTACATTCTCCCGCGCCAATGTATAAAAATAGGCTAATAAAATGCTTCCAGGGGGAGTAGCTACTTGCTAAGCATACTCCTGCATATTATTTATATGTGTTGTAATAATTTATATTCTTTATTATCATAATTATAGTCTTCAAAAAACACTGTTGAAATATCATTATCCTTCAATTTATTCTTGTCATATGCGTGGGAGAAAAAACTGATTACTTTCGATTTATTATTTATTTTATACATACGTTCTTAACATGAAACTTTCTCATACGGAAGGTTGATTCTCTGCCCACAAAAATTACAATTTGAATATTTGTTTTGGTTTTTTTCGAAATTATACTACGGAACTTTAGAGCTGTTTACTTTTGCCTATTTTGATTGCTCGTTCAAAATAGGCCAAATATCTCGTTCGATAATTTTATGAAAATTAACAAAACCGAATCACAAAGTCGTAAACGTAATAGAATCTTAAACTAATTTGATTTTTTGTTCTTATTATTAAAATCTCTTGTACCTTCATCTAATCGGCTATATACATTCCTTATAGGTGCTTCCTTATCTAAAATAATCAGAGGCTCCTACACTGTTGTCAACCTTTACAGGCTTGACCATTTTAATTGGCACCTCATTGGTGGTTGCTTGGCCTGTTTACCCAGATCAGACTGGAAACCTATTATTTTTCAATTTGAAACATTGTTCCAAACTGCTTCAAAGTCATGAAAACAATGAGAGCTCTAATGACAAAACTTGGTTACAAGACCAATTTTAGTTTATAACCTCATTGCCATTATTTATTAACTATAATGGCGAAAGCTAAACTTGTATTAACAATAAACTTTAAACTCCGCAGAAGTTGTTACACGCTTATTGTTAAATCGATATTTTGTTCAAAAACGAAGAAGAGATGCATACCTCAAATCTTTGAAGCGTCAGATTCAACGTATAATAATAAAAGGACAAATTAATAATTATGTTAAGATTCAATTTGGGTCAGTGTGACAGCAAGTTGTTAGCAAGACAAAATATTAGCTAGTCAAAGAGCATTAAAATCTAAACATAGATCTATGTCGCACTTTAGCATAACCGTCATAAGTATCTCCGTTCAATGAACTGAAATGCCTCGGGAGTCAATCTTTAACATAATTTTCGTGCACGAACCTTGGTAGAACACACTGAAATTATTAGATCGATCGAATTTAGTTAAGATGAAACAAATTTCTGGTCGCGTTAATGGACAAGTGGGTTCAATGCCTGCTGGCATAAATTGTTTTTTAGCTAGGAGGCGTATTAACCTTTAGTTCCTTAACTATAGTAATTGGACTTTTGTCATAGTTGATTCTTCGCTGTGGTCCAAAGAAGAGGGATATAAATTATATACTGATGTTACAATAGAAGTACTTGAACAAACTGTACAACATATTCTTCTTGATTCCTTGATTCAGTAATGGTAGTTTGTCGTGGGAACGGGATAATATTCGAAGTAATTTGATAAATATAAAATTCCCTTTGACACTTACATAAATCAGAATAGCTTTTTTTTTTTTTTTGGGTGGGAAATTATCAAATAACTTCTCCCGCTCTGGGCGGAGTGGGAGGGCGTGTGGCCGACTTTTACTGACTAAAACCCACCCGTATTCCTTCCGTTGCCTGTGTGCCAGGGCCACGATATCCCTTTCGGACAAAATCAGAATAGCTAAGATAGTAAATACCTGTAAATGGGATACAAATGCTGAAATCTATTGGAATGCTGATACAGCGAGATATTGTGCTTAGGGCTCAAAGATGCAGTTTGGTTTAGTGTCCGATTTGAATCGTTTATAAAAGTGTAGGTAGATACAGCTCCTTATTTTTTGTCAGTCTGCAAAAACTGTATTTGCCATCGATTTACGATCAGTGGTAAATTGCGTTTTCAGAATGCATTGTTGTTCGTTGTGGCTTCTTCATCTTGTGTAGTTTTTTTTTGTAGGTGGCTTATGTTTAGAAAGGAAACTGAGAAAATGTCGTTACATTAGTTAATTCAAAATTGCCGTGTCTACTGTTGTTATATTTTTAACTGAAACCTTGTAAGTTGAGATGAAAAATATAAGCGGACAAATTGCCTACCCATTGTATTTATTTTGGTTCACTTAGAGAAAGTTAACGGCAAAGTGGACTGCTGTTTGAAATCCTACATTTTGAGTATTTAACTGTTTATTGAGCTATTTAGCAACGTGCTCTCTTGTTCAGTTAGGAGCAATGACACGTAGAGGTCGTAGTTTGAAGGTTTCATTTCATTGTTATTGGCCTGATGAATTAGAATTATTTCAATAGAACTCCCTTTGAAATAATTTAGTCTTCTGATAAGTCCCATTGTGAGCAACCACGTTTCAGTGCCATAGCTCATCACTGACAACACGCACTGGTCAAAGACTCACTTGAGACACTGCGGTAAAAATACGTATAACATTTTAAAATTGTTTAACGAGATGTGTCTTTCAAAAATGAAAAGTGAATATCTCTTTTGTATTTAAAGTTGTATCATAGACAAATTATGTAATTATAATGGTTGCAATAAAAAAGCGCCAAGAGAACGACGGGCTACTTTCAAGCCAGAGAATATTTCTACGAAAAATATGGATAACGTAGTACCTACTCGATGGCATAATCCAATAAGTTTTGTTCCACGTACTTCATAGCATAAGCATAAGGTAGGTAGGTAATCCTATTTTACCTTTGCTTACTAATCACGGACGAAACGTGCGCAATATATAATTCTGTATTATTCAACAATGTGGTTTAACTTACAAGATTCTTAGGAAATTAACTCTGTGCTGACTCCGAGGCTTATTATACATTTAGGGCTTTTTTTTTTTTGGGTGGGAAATTATCAAATAACTTCTCCCGCTCAGGGCGGAGCGGGAGGGCGTGTCAGACTTTTACTGACTAAAACCCACCCGTGTTCCTTCCGTTGCCTGTGTGCCAGGGACACGATATCCCTTTCGGACAAACTCGCAACCCCGGACGCGCGTTGTGTTCCGCGTGGAACACAACGCGCCGTCGACCCGGGCCTGGGTGCCTATTATGAAGTATAAATGCCATCATGATTCCAGTGCAAGAGAGAGATGGATCTATACATGACCGCTAGCACCGTCCCATTTTCGGTCTGGAATCATAATGGCATTTATACTTCATAATACGGCCCCAGGTCCTTATCGGACGGCGAGCTACCCATCGATTTGGGGCTTAAGATCGTATTACTGTTCTTAGTATTATGACGTACGTTTATTGGTAAATGATAACTCTTATAAATGTAAGTAGGGTTTATTATATATTTGTACGTGGTAATAGTATTTTGGGGACATAAACACATAAATGTATGTAGGTATGTACGTTGCATGTTGTTGGATTTTGGGGTAAAATTATACTAATTTGGGCTTATTTAGGTCTCCACGCAAAATTAGACACAATTTGTGAGGATTCTAATTTTGTGTGCTGACACAAAATCAATCAAAATCAATTTTCTAATATTACAAGAGCTGTTTTGCTGAATTGAATTGAAATTGCTAGTACACGCCAGAGATTAGCTGAGATCAATGTAATATACTATTTGGTTCCCCCGTACGCATGTACCCAAATTGTACTCACGTACGTACTAGTTGGGTACGCTAAATTGTCTGGTAGCAATGCTATTGGCTTGATTCCAAAGGTTCCTATTGATTTAGCGTAAAATTTATTATTTTAATTTTTCCCGTTTCTGCGTTTTTTATGTTTTTTAAAGTTTCTACGTTTCCTCTGCGTTTACTAACTCTAAAAAATAAATATCTCTAGCTAAGCAATATTTTAAAAATATGGGTCACTGTGTTAGTGGACACATAGAGGTTTGATATTTAACATTTATATATTATTAAAATTTCCTAGGTACTCTTTTACTCTATAAAATCTGATAATCAATGTAATAGGTTACAGGTTACAGGGTGTTATAGGTTGGTTAGGTTATGTGGTACAGGTTTTATGAATATGTCAACAAACTTAGATGCTAGATAATAATTATCTAAGTGTAATACTTACATTCATAGGTACGAGCAATAGGTACAAGTTCTTCTACTGACTTGGAGACATTCAAACATTTATTTTAAATGAGTGTGTCAGCTGTGTTTAATTATTAAAACTATTATTTTTCTACGTCTAACTACTTACTAAACAGTCCCGTACGGTATATCGAATTACCCTTGAACGATATAACTGTCTACAGAAAGCATGGTTCACCGACGAACGGTAATACGAGAAAACTATTAGTCGATACCATTATTTAGCGACAGCACGTTTCGCCGAATAACGCTACATAGAATGAATGGTTGGCCGATACCAAGATTTGCCGATGTCATGGTTCGCCGGAACACGCTTGAACTAAATAATCCTTTATCGATAGCAGTTGCATGACAATGGGATCGTGTTGGAATGACTGCATTTATAAAAATAGCAGACTTGGGCCCCAGAGCGTATATACATTCTTTGCCAGATTGAATCATTTGGGTTAGGTTAGGTTAGAACAGTGACCATTAACGCGCGAAGGCGAGCGAGCGAAGCGAGCGTTCCGCGGCAGTGGCCGCCGAGCGCCAGGTCCCCTCTATTGTTGGTAAATTCAGTTACCAAAACAAAAACTCTTCATCAATATCCAATTTAACTAAATTACTATACGTTTAAATACTACCCTTCAATAAATTACAATTTTGTATCTAATTTTATATATTTTTTTGCTTGTCTCATTATGTGTCATATTTTTTTTGCTGCAATCGATAAAGCAAACTGCTATCGATAAAGGATTATTTAGTTCAAGCGTGTTCCGGCGAACCATGACATCGGCAAATCTTGGTATCGGCCAACCATTCATTCTATGTAGCGTTATTCGGCGAAACGTGCTGTCGCTAAATAATGGTATCGACTAATAGTTTTCTCGTATTACCGTTCGTCGGTGAACCATGCTTTCTGTAGACAGTTATATCGTTCAAGGGTAATTCGATATACCGTACGGGACTCCTTACTAAAATCTTACAAACAAAATAATAATTTTGATCGATCTAAATAGAAACTGCTGGAACATTATAAATATGAAGGTAAGTCGTTCGCAGGCCCGGTTCTACGAAGTATAGCGATCAATCATTGTAATAATTATTATTCCTATACCCTAAGAAATAGGCTGTTTAATTTAACGATATTCTTAAGAGGCCGTACACGTAATCGACTGATTTAGATCAATTTTGTTCATTATTTGTGAGAAAGGGAAAAAGAATTTAAACAAAATTATTTGTGATTTTTAAAGCCGAGTTCTTTGTTTTGCATGTGTCGGAAAGGAATTTTTCATATAATAAATAAATAAATAAAAAATATCATAAACATGTATCATAATTATCAAATCATAAACACACTTGCACGTGGCAGGACCACTTTTTCAACTTCCATACAAAATATAGCAGAAATAAATTGTTGAAAAAATCTATTAAAAAAAAAATGCTTGTAATGTATTATTTCCAATTATTTAGCAAACCTTATCAAGAAATTTAAAAATCACACACTGGGCTTCCGCTATCCTTGAGATAAAATCAAAATTATTTTTTAATGAATTTGCAATATCCTCATTAAGTAAATTAAAGGCGAAATAAACTATATTTTCGAGAGCGCAATAGTGATAAAACTATTAACAGGTGCTATGACTGATACGAATGGTTTAGAACCACGAAAACTGTACCTTTACTACACAGACTTAATGTTTTAATTATTTCAAGCTTTCTCACAATTAGATAAGAAACTGACGAAAAAGGTTTTTTCCGTGCACGGAGCTTTAAATAAAATAATGGATTTCATAGCCATTAATTTGTCAACATTAACATTCTTTAAAATACAGATTGTGATCTGATAACTGTGCCATAGTTATTCTTTAAATAGATATCTATAACGTCGGTTACAAAAATACTTTATTTAAAAATAGTATGAAGGTCGTCAAGCCAGAATATGAATGTCTCCGGGAGATATTGCCATAGCAAACAAGCTTGGCAGACTGATGGATGATAGCAGTAAAAATTAATATAAAAATTATGTTAAAGATGCTTATCCTCCGAATAGTAACTAAATGCGATATCAATCCTCTAAAACCCTTTAAAAGAAATAACTTTAAAACAGCTCTTACATAACGCAAAGAATTGCACTGCCGATGCCGGGCTAATTTTGTAACAAGATCAAAGGCACAACACGTAGAAAGAATGTTTAAACTGAATATTTACATTATAATCATTTCAGTAGGAGAAACAGATTTAAATTTATTTTTCAAACTGTCTAGAACCAGTTCTGCACAAAGTTATTGTCCTGGCATCCAACTATTCGGGAAATGCTAACCGTATTTTGGTTCAGTAAGCTTTTCCGATGGCGAATCGTCTGAATCCTTTTGAATAGTGAAAGGGATTGTTTTAAAGTAAGCTTTTATAGCATTTTGGATCCAACTTATACCTTGATGTAGTTAGTTTGTTTTAATTCATCGTTATTATTAATATTAACGAAGGTTTCTTTTGCTAGTATTATGTCCACAGTTCTTTTCTGTCTATTTAATTTCATTTATTTGGTTTATCTTTCACTTGACTATGTTACTCAGTACCAGCATGATGCAAATTGTTAGATCAGACAATTGTATAATCTAACACATCCTTACGTAATACATTATTATGTGCAGCATATTCATTTGATTATTTGTCATTTTTCTCACATTATCTACTAATAAACATAACATTATTTTAGTTACAAATTATGACAATGTTAAAATTTCACGTCATTGAATTTGTTTATCTAAGATTTTGAGGGACATCTTCATTGTCATTATTGGAAAGATCCTGAACTTTTTATTGATAATTATGATAGATTTCTGGGAGAATACAGCCTGATCTCATAAATTGAGCATTTTGTGGAAAGCAATATTGATAGAATTCAAATAGAAGCTTTTATCCTTCCACCTAATAATCAAATTTTCTATAATTTAGTTCTTAGCCTGGGCTTAGTCTGGATTTGTGCCCGGTTGATGGCAATAGGCTCGCCCCCTATTACATGGGACTTATACATAACTGGCGAAATGTGGGTTTACTATAGGTACACCTCTGCCTAACCCTTCGGGGATGGCGTGATGTTATGTTATGTGTGTGTGTAGTTCTTAGTGTTTCCTTTCATAGGTTTTGATTAAAAAGATACAAAAGGAGGCGTTGATGTAGGAAGATTCTTGAAAGCGGAATCTAAAATCAGGTTAGTGATCGGTGACCTTTGGTAGTTAGTGTCTTTATCAGATTTTAAACAAAGAAAGGCTGAGTACGATGATGTTATATAATATTTCTTTCTACTGACACAGTCGTTCGTTTAATTCTTATCGATTCTGGTAAACATGATTCTCATCGAACTACCGGTAATGTTTCTGCTGATGAATGTTACCTCGGTTTGATTCGATCATTTATTATGATGATGTTTTTAATGATCTAGGTGAAATCAATGATGATTCTGTATTTATGTAGGTAATCAAAAAACAAAAGGTGTCTTGAGTAAAATAAAGTTTGGTCGTTCCGGCGTTCAGGCTCCACCAAGTCTGCTTTTTCTGTTTTTCACTGTTATTAAAATATTGGCTTCAACTTTGGTTGTGGAACTTAAACTAATTTATTTTTACTAATTTCTTCTTCAAAGCGCTGTCCATATAGGCTAACATTTAACTACAATGAAATATTAAATACTTTCATGATAACAGTAACTATAAACAAAACATTTCATAATTATTTCCATTAATATGATTTTGTAAAAACGCCGTTCTACGTCGTAGTGATATGAAGAATGCTTTCCACGCCTCTCTTATTAGTCTCCCCTAGTCCTCAAGACTATGACGAAACAAATCTACAATACAAAGCATGAGCGTCATTCGTTGGAGTAAAGTGTCTCCAAGCCTAATTGGAAGAACATTTCAAACCTTTCATGACGTTATTAGTTTTCCTGATATTTTTATGCTTATGTGGCGTAGCTAGTGGTTCTCTTTTTTCATTGGTTGTTTGATCGTTGCAATAACAACATTCTTCCAAACAGTACTGACACTTCCAAACACTACTGCACTTGTT
The DNA here is from genome assembly GCA_963921375.1 of Tiliacea citrago. Lineage (NCBI taxonomy): Eukaryota > Metazoa > Arthropoda > Insecta > Lepidoptera > Noctuidae > Tiliacea > Tiliacea citrago. The sequence continues at coordinate 26,364,643 of OY992787.1, read as the reverse complement.
GATAAAATAGTGTGAAGAGATAAAAACATCAGTACTTGGTTAGGAAAGCCCACGTATAAAAACTGTGTAGTGTATGGGTAGTACTGGGTAGCGCAATCGAATTAACTGCATCGTTGGAGTTGTTGACCAATCAGTTGAATTGACCATTAGTTTCGTTGTATCTACAAGTTCATTGATATCGCATTTAGAAACGTTTTGTAGCCCTTCATTTTGCCTAGTTTTCAGTTGTTATCAGACCAGCATGTAAAAAATGTTTGTACCGCTGAGACGATTAAATTATATATGAATACAATTCTAGCAAACTGTATCATCTTAGGAATCTAAACTTTATCATCATAAATTAATCAATTTATCAGTCTAATCCTGCGTACGTAAACTGCGTACACAAGTGTACATCTACGCTTTTATTTGTATATGGCACAGGTGTAAAATATCTGTAGCAACTGATTACCATCTAACAACGATTGTTGACTAAGTCCAAAAGGCTAATAATCCCTAGAATAGTTCCCATGTTAACATGAATTTGGTGTATGTTTTTATCGGAAAACTATAAATCAGGCTTATTTATGCACGAAACCAATTTCAGCGAAACCAAAATGTTAGGCGCAATTTATATGAAAAAGAAGGAACATGGAATGGCGTGCCTTTCTATGTAGGTATTGGTTAAAGGCCAATTTTCCCGTAACAAGATTGTTTTTACACCTTTCAGAAAAGAGATTCAATAAAAAAAAATTGTGAAACATAATTTTACTGTTAAAAGTTGTCTATTGATTGAACTAAATCAAAAGAGCAGTGATGTAGCTTGTTTTTTCTATTATATCTGTCATAGTCCAAGGCCAAGTAGGTAGGTAGTGTCGTTTACCAAAAGTAAGAGCGGGAAAACTGGCAATTCTCTTCGTCCAGTAATGCTGTCCATGCACTAGTCGTAATCCCAAGATGTTTCAATCATAAGAGTCTTGTTATCTTCAACGTCGTCGTTTGTTTCCGGTTACACTATGGAGTGTAACAGGAAAACAATAATAATAGTTGTCGAAGACAATAAGACTCTTGAGCAAGCCATGGGGCTTGCTTTTTGGAATGCTATAAACTGCTCGTCTCATACTGATGAGTATGACTTCCACCTTAGAGACTTCTCATCGAAACATTATTATTAAAAGAGGTTGAAGTACGATCTTTGGATAACCGGTTATTGAAGCAAAAACTGTTGTTGGTGATACTAGTATTGCAAACCAGTAATATCACGTAAATAATAATTATGGCAAAGAGACTAATAACTTGCTTTATAATGATTGTCTTAAAATTATATTTGACTTTTGATAACAGGATTTCGCATGAGTTGTTAAAATTAAAATAAGTTGTGATGTCACTCGGGATTCGCTTGAGTCATCTAGTGATATAGGTCCTCAGCTACAAAGCCAGTTTAGACTGGATCCTAAGCAATGAAATTACCTAAGCGCTATTATATCCTAAATTAGAAGAGGATGCAGACATTTTCCTAATTAAAGGAATCATCCTTTGAAGGATCGTTTCAATAGCAAAGAAAATAAATCTTAGAACTTAGTGACAAATTTTCAAAGGCAACAATAATAACTTAATGCCTATGGTATTAAGTCCACCTCTGTACATTTGTGTGCTTAAAGTATTAAATAAATAAATAAACAATAATTTCCCCTAACTTCGCAGCGTCAATATCAGCCCACACAATAAAGTAATAAAAGTCCGAAGAATGGTCTCCAATGATCATAGATGAGTGTTATAAAATTGACTGATCGCCATCGTTTATCAAACTCACTGACGTGTTACCTTGCGTCGCGCATGAATACTTAGTACTTGCTCCCGACAGTTTCATTGAATAGCACACGTGATACGAGTATATAAAATTCTACATCTATCATCAGACAGCTGGTCAATTTCCAAACCTCCCTAACAACAATATATAGAGGAACATCCATAGTAAAATGAATACATATTACTATGGATTTTCCCCTAGATATTGTTGTTAGGGAGGTTTGGAAATTAACCCGCTGTCTGATGTTATATGTAGAATTTTAAATACTTTTTGGGAGACTGCTAGACATAGGTACTGCAAATTACAATATAAGCAGTCAAATAAACCATTTGTGGTTGATGATTGAAAGCCTAAGGATTTTTCGACGGTGTAATTTGAGATCGTAATTGGTCATTCTAAGGTAAACATGAACTTCATCCGAATCTCTGAATTCTTCAGTGTGTAAGTAGGCACTGAAAAAATAATTTAACTGCCTAACGCCATGTTTGTAGAAACATAATTATAATCTCATAAATATAATGAAATGGTATACAAACAACTTTAACTAAGTAATAAGGGGTTTTGTGGCCAATGACGTACACAACACAGTAAGTACCTAAACGCGTAGTTACTTTGCCTTGAAACGAACTATTAACGATTCGTAGCATTGGAAAATACTTGTCGGTAGCAACTTGAGGAGTCTGTATTTGATACCGTCCATTTTTTTTACTAAACAAATGTAGTTAATCTTGAATATTTACAACCAAATTAAACACGGTGCGCTAACTCTTTAATCTTTTACAATGATAGAAAAGTAAATAACTGAATTTTCATTTCCTGGTCGTAACGTAAATAACGTAATACATTTTCCGTACCCGAAATAGCCACTAGCCAGCAAGCTGGCGGTGGCGTGGGTGTTACACATACATATTTTAAGGCCTAACCGAAGACTATAGCGTGAATAAGAAAAGAATTACATAAGTACAATTGAATGTACTAACCGAGACAGAAAATATCACTCTCGTAAACACTGATAAAGATAACAATATTGCAGAAACGCATGCTGTCTGGGATGAAATTGACTCTCGGCCGCTGGATTTTAATGCGTTTATGCCTTAGCACATGTTACTTAGCTAGACCTTTTGTGAACCCCTAATTTTTGTCAATACGAGTACATATGTAATTGTTGAAAAAAATACTACTAATATTAAAATCCTACTATGATTCTATCCTACTTCCTACTAATATTATAAATGTGAAAGTTTATATGTTTAGATGATTGGGTGTTTGTTACGCAATCACGCAAAAACGTCTGCACAGATTTGGATAAAGTTTGACACATAGATAGTTTATAACCTGGATTAACACAGAGGATACTTTTTATTCCTGTAGTATCTTCCCTTGGGATAAGTTTCGACATACACGCGGGCGAAGCCGCTCGCAAAAGCTAGTAACTAAAATAAACAAATCAAACTATATAAAAAACTGTCGCCGTGAAAATAATTTTTGTATCCTTGCGAGTGGCTAAAATGATTTCGTTAATTGACTTGTTTGGCTTCCACTTCTATTTTTCGTTGTAGTTGTTTGTAGAACTTTTACTGCCAGTACAATAGTCCGGTACTTTTCCAAGTATTTACTTAGTTTTTCCTTTGATAATGATCTGCTTTATCGACGTGTGGTTGGTATCAGCTGGATTGTTAATTCTTATTAGGTAATAGTTTATTATTGTAATATTTTGGATATAATTAATTAAATGTGTAAACATCTTATACTAAATTAACGAACAAAAAAATAAATAACAATAAAAATATAATATACAATATATAAAATACTTCAAACCATGGAATTTCTAATTTTATGCAACCATTTATCATTTTAAAGGTCTCGTTGACATCCTTCGTTGGACTACGTTCTGTTTCAGCAAAATAAAAATGGAATTGCTACTCTAACCCTATCAATAAATCACAAACGAGCTCTGTTTGTCCGATCCATTTTGTTTTTCAATTCTGTTAGTACGACGTCATGCGAAAGAAAGTCGATAGTCTTCCTACGTCTGACAATTGTCGCGGTCTAGGTTTTTCCCATACGAATTGCGTCATAGTTCCTATTAAATTTTGATCCATTTTAGGAACGAAAGTGGTGTTATAGTTTTAAGTTTATTTAGAAAAGACTATTGGTGATTGAGAAGTGATTATTGGTGTGAACGTTTTGATTGGTTGATCTACTGCTGCATAAGAAATCGTTTGTCTCGAGTCCTAGCTTGTCACGATCTTCTCTGATAGAAGTACCTAATTGACGATGTGATGGTACTAGGAAAAATATAATGCAGATTAAATAATTCTCTTATGATCATCCAACGTTAAACAAAGAGGATTTTGCAACTCCGCAAGCTGGCAAAAGTCAGTCACTAAAATATACCTGTGCCAAATGAACGCGGTTTTAACTGAGGCTTTTGGCTCTAATTGTAACTGATTCACCCAATGGGAGTCGTAGACCTTGAGACTTCTACTTACACGTACACGCGGCCAGGTGGATATGTCACCGTGTGTAGATTCGTATCATGGGATGTGAAGAGGTCTTTTTGCTTTCAAAATGATTTATCTACTCACATCTTTTTTAACCGACTTTTAAAAAAGGAGGAGGTTCTCAATTCGGATGTTTTTTTTTTATGTTTGTTCGCGCATAACCCCATCGCTTGCGAACCGATTTGAAAAATTATTTTTTTGTTGGAAAGGCATTGCGTTTTTTCTTCGCGCATAACTACGTCATTTACGAACCGATTTGGAAAATTCTTTTTCGGCACTAAAAAGATTAGAAAAGAAGAGAAAAAATGCAGAGTAAACGAAAAGATCGTTAATGTAGACAATGTACATAAGTTTTAAGATGTTTGTTGATTTTTCAAAAACCGCCGACTGTCCGATTTCGATAAAATTTTCATGGGACCATTTAGGAAGTATAATACCCTTTCCAACAAAAAAAGAATTTTTCAAATCGGTTCGCAATCGATGGGGTTATGCGCGAACAAACATAAAAAAAAAACATCCGAATTGAGAACCTCCTCCTTTTTTAGAAGTCGGTTAAAAAAGATGTGAGTAGATAATAAGTTTTTTATTATCTATTTGAGTTGTTGTTTGGGTTGTCAAAACTTTTTGCGAATGTTAGAAGATATTGTGACGTCTGAATAGAATCAATCTTCTTCACTTTGATTGGCAGTCGTTATCCACCCGGTTGACGTTACAAGCCCCTGCTCAAGTTATTACTTTTCTTATGCAGTTTAAACGGCTGAACTGTTAGATTTATTTTGTTTTTCAGATCATTAACTTACAGCTACCATTTATCAACTGATGGGTAGATTCTTGTTGCCTTTTTCAAGTTATAGTTTACCACTCGCATCCACGATGCCCAAAGGATTAATGAGCTTATTTTCAGTTGCATCATCATCATAATATTTATATTATACTGTTTTATCTTGAATTATGGAAATGTATACCTATAATAATGCTAGCCTGTTTCAAATGTATACCTATAATAATGCTAGCCTGTTTCATATGTATACCTATAATAATGCTAGCCTGTTTCAAATGTATACCTATAATAATTCTAGCCTGTTTCAAATGTATACCTATAATAATGCTAGCCTGTTTCAAATGTATACCTATAATAATGCTAGCCTGTTTCAAATGTATGCCTATAATAATGCTAGCCTGTTTCAAATCGTCGATTGGATAATATTATAATTTAAGCTTAAAATCATCTATATAATATAATTTTGAATTTGAATCACTTATCTTTGTAATAATCTCAAGCATTTAATTTTGAATACATTTTTTAAAACAGTTTACAAGATAAAATTGAATTTGTTTAAAAGTGAATAAATTGTAAAAAGTTTAAAAGTTGCATCACATCCTAAGAGCCGAGGAGCCAAAAAGTAACAAGTTTCGTGCTCAAGTTTTTATTGCATTTTAAATTTTAATTTCTTTACAACTTTGTTTATTTTAACTAATTTTAAACCTCTAGAAGTTTACACTCTGCAAATAAAATATAATACAATATCAATCAAAATATCGTTTTAAGTTTGTGAATTAGCATTTTATCTCTTTAGAAACTGTTGTACTCGTATCATCATTAGTTAGAAGTTTTGAATGGTAAAACTAGTTGGTTTTTATTAATTAGCTACTGTAACCATGTGTCAGTCTTACTAAGGCGTATCATATTACACAGTCACTGGCTTGTGGAGGTCAGATAGGCAGTCGCTTCATTTAAAATACTGGTATTCAGCTACATCTGGTTAGGCTGGAAGTCGACCCCAACACAGTTGGGAAAAGCAGGTAGCCGATGACCATGTGACGTGTAAAAATTTCGTTTTCGCACAATTATTACAATACACTATTCTATTAAAAGACTATTAAGATAAGCTGAGTGGTTGGCCGCAAGATGATTACTTCAGATCATGGTGCCGAACCAAAAACGACGATAAAATACGTGAATGCGGAAAAAGCTTATTATTTTCTTCAGCACCTTAACAACCTTCAAAGATTCATCATCACCGAAAATGCATCCATGGTATTAAACCTTCTGTCTCCTTCTTTCCAGGGCCCCAAAACACACGATGTCAATGCAGCGATGACGTCTGGCCTGAAGATGGAGTCGAAAGGCACCCAGATCCACCTGCCACTGGTTTGTCGCGGCAGCCGAGGAGAGCTGAACGACAAGGTGACCTTCGCCCTGGTTAAGTCACCGCCGTCGTACACTGAGCCGCTCAATAATGGACAGCTGTTGGGGTAAATACTCTTTTTTTTTTGTGATATTTTGCTGTGTATTTCGGACAGTCTGGTTGAAGAGTCGACAAAATGTGAATGTGGACAAGTGTGGTTCAGATGATAAATGATGTTTATTTCCGTAAAAAGGTTTATACAAACACTTTTACACGTAAAATTTAGAAAAATAAATTAGAAAATATGGTAAACTGAAACATCAGAGATGTTAAGAGTTATTGAAATCCAAGATGCTACAGGAAGCGAAGATTTTTAAAGAACAAAAGTCACAGGACATGATACCATCATTATGTCCATAGAAACTCAAAAATCAATAAAACTATGGTACTATATTGATGCTGCTAATTTCTAAAAGTCAGAATAAGATAATCCTGTGATGCAAATACCCAAAGACCAAAATACAATTTATTAAACATATAGACTTCTGGAATCCTCCAGTGAGATACGGAAAGAGAATAATAATACTTAGCAGCCTGAAAAAGGCAAAACCAATTTCAGTTTACATGAAACTTTTTGAATGAAATGAAAATGGAACGGTCATGTGTTTTGGTGTTGTATATTAAGTTAAATAACGGTTTCGAACCCGACGAATATGTCAGGAATCAGAATAATTTGGGACCGAAAGGTCTAATTGGAAATGTGGAATTACATACCTACCTAATAGGTACATAATTAGGTTAAAAACATTTGGTCACTAAAATAATACCATATTCTTTAAGAAATGGTTATAGTTGGTACGCTCAATATAAAAGAATTATCTTGTCAAATATCAAAAGAAATGTAAAGAAACCTGCTGACATCAGTCTGTACCCCAAGTGTAAGTTTGCAAGAGAGTAAATGTAACTATTTCGTTTGCGTTAAAATTTGACCGATAGATCATAATGCTAAGACTATAAGGGTGAGAATAAAAATCTTAACGCAAACGCGCTAGTTACGTTTACTCTCTTGCAAACTTACACTTACTAACTGAACCATTTGGTTCACTTTTTAGTCCGAAAGGGTGGCGTGAACCCACTTACATACAATAAAGTAGCTAGAACTTAGATATCCTGAATTCAATACAAGATCTGCAAAGAAAAAGGGGTTTTCAAATTTTCTATTCTCTGTTTTATTCTCAGTGCGAATGTACCCAAAAGTTTTTACTGCTAACAAAAAAGCTGGAAAACGTACTTATCCATTTCTTCTCCATGTTACGGCCGTCATTCGTATGTTATTAGCTAGGTTACAAACAAGTATAAATAATAGATTGTTCGTTGGTTACGTTGCTATGCTTGCTCGTGTTTTTTTGGCCGAACCCAGGTTCAAGGCGAGAATTATTTACTGTTGAAGAAACACGGAATTAGTTTTTCGTTTTTGTAGAGACTTCTAGGTATTTCCAAGTCTAGATATTGTTGACAAAGTAGGAATTTAGAATTATATTCAAATATCTAAAATGAAACATAATAGCTTCGATTAAATTTATAACAAAGCTAAAGATAAAACATAATTGATTTGTTTAACAAAGCAGTCGTATAGCAGCTATATATAACTAACAGAAACCTCTAATTAATATTCTAACAGTATCGTCATACCGGGATTTCCTAATTAATTAAGATAATTACTGGCGCGAAATCGCGCTGTCTGCACGAGCCTTAAGACAAGCAACATATCTTAATTGTCTATAACAACTTGTACATGGAAATATCTTTTAAAACGTAAACAGATTTTATCTCCAGAGTAGCTGTAACATGTACATTTTAGTGCAGACGTAAAATTTTAAATCAACATTAGTGGCGTAGAATTTTAATTAAAACAAACACATTTTGTGTGAAAATGTGTCCTATCCTATCTAGGGAAAAAGGTAGGAGGACTAATTTTTCGCCAACCCTGTATGAAAGTGAGCGTAAATAAACGTGATGGTGAACAACATGCCTGTTACCACAGACTTGGCTGAGGTCATGTTTGGAAAACTGCCAAAAACTAGAGTTATGAAGCTTTAGAACAAAACTCCATTCATTAATATGGTTGCTTCAGGATTCGTGAAAGAATAATAACTGTAATAAGTCACAGTGCATGATGAATTTGATGAAATTTGGTATGATGTGTATGAAACATCAAAATGATAAAATGTAACTACTCAAATTGGATATAATAATTGAATTGAATTGAATAATAATAAAAGGGCATTAGTAAAGCAACTACATGCCTTTCTCCTTAGCTATGGTAGTGGGGATTGTACTTGATGGTCTGCTTGAGCGTCAGCTTAATAGCCATTTATCATTAAATGATGCGCAGTTTGGCTTCCGACGCAAATTGTCGACGGAGAGTGCTATCCGGGCGCTCAAGCAGACTATAAGGTATTATACGGATAGAAAGACGCCAGTTTATGCTGCCTTTCTTGACCTTTCCAAGGCTTTTGACCTAGTATCTTATGAGAAGCTATGGTCGAAGCTCCATAGTTTAAATATGCCTACAGAACTAGTTAACTTGTTGAAGTTTTGGTACAGCTCTCAAACGAATCGTGTCAGGTGGAATAATGTGTCTTCCGAGCCGTATTTGTTGGAATGTGGGGTTAGGCAGGGTGGACTAACCTCACCGGCTCTGTTTAACCTGTACATGAATGACCTGATTGATGGGCTCAGCAGGACAGGTGTCGGCTGTTCAATAGATGGTGTCATGGTTAACAGTCTGAGTTATGCAGACGATATGGTACTGCTGAGCCCATCAATCAGTGCACTCCGGAAATTGCTTGTTGTATGTGAATCCTATGCGGTGACGCATGGGCTTACATACAACGTTAAAAAATCGTTAATGTTGGTTTTTAAAAGTAAACATGTATCGGTGGGTAATGTTCCTCTCGTGACTATAGGCGGAACACCATTGCAGCGCGTTGCTCAGGTTACGTATCTAGGACATGTGGTCACGGAGGACTTATCTGATGATGCAGATTTGGACAGTGGGGAAGTGAAGGTGTATCTTTTTAAGGCTTACTGCCAAACCTTCTACACGTGCAGCTTGTGGGTGAAGTATACGCGGGGGGCCTATAACGCCCTACGCGTTCAGTATAATAATGGGTTTAGGATGTTGATGGGGCTTCCGCGCTTCTGCAGCGCTTCGCAGATGTTCGCGGAAGCCCGTGTCGATGATTTTCATGGTATAATGAGAAAGAGGGCAGCGTCAATATTATGGGTAGATTGCGCGGAAGCTCCAACAGCATCCTAAAAACATTATGTGATAAGGTGGACAGCCCCTTTATTAGGCACTGGGTGCGGAGGCACGTGCCAACATGTGTTGAGCCACGTAGGTATGAGTTGCTAGGTTAGTTTGTAAGTTTTACTAACATAGTTTTTAAGTTGTCGTTACTAATTATATGGAACATGTGTATTTTATGTGTGATCCGAATTAAATGAGAATATATATATATATTAGTATCCGTCGCTCTATTGTTAAAAAAAGAAAAAGAAAGAAAATACGTTTATTTGCGGTAAACACACCGCAAAGAAATAAAAACACAAACACGAAAGAACAAGTTGAGGGAAAATATCCGTCATATTCACGCAAAACGGCCATCGCTCAGCATAATGCTGCGACCCTATGCGAGACAGAGCCCCAGCGGTGGTTTTCAGCGATAGCCGGCGTTGACGTGATGACGTCAACCGGTGCAGCAAAAACAAAACGCCTACAAAAAGCCTATTTTCTATTGATAACTTTAATCAAATCTAAATGTAAAAACTGCTATGATATACAAATTATCTAAAGAATAGGAGATCTATGTAAATCCATTCGATCTTAGGTTTATTGCTTGATTAAGGTAATCAGGATAAATGCGTGCCCTTTAGATCCTCCGTAGAGGCCTCATTCAAAGATAATTTATCGTCTAATCTAGCTTCATATCTATCGATAGATACAGAAAAAGTATGGCTACTTAAGTCTAAATCCTATAATTAAGTTCGGAGTCTCTCCACGTTACCACACCATTAACACTGTTAGAACACTCACTTGAGGCACTTTATGATTGACTTTTAATTACAACAATTAGCACTGTAAAAGGTATAGAAAGATGGAAGTACTTTTAGAAGCGTGCTGCGTGAATGAAAATATTTTTGCTGTTCTCTGTTCAGTTCTCTGTCAGAATTATTTGGTATGATACTATGTCTGTGACGTTAGTTGTTGAAACGGTAAGTTCAGCATATTCAAATTCGACCACCTCTACTTACAATCAATATAGTACTTACTAATTCCATGCTATTATGAAGTACTTACTAGTTCCATGGGTCAAGCTGTCACTTCCTGTCTACACACTTTTGTCCCTGCGAGCGAGAAGAAAGATGTTACACATCAAAAACATCACAGATAGAATGTATGGCCTATACCTATCTAAAGTTTAGAGAGAGAAACACATTTTTATAATTTTCTTTAACCTAATATCACTCCTTTTCGATCTTATTTATAATACACATCAGCTGATTCATACACTAAAGGTTACTGACAATTCTCAAGACCCACTTCAGAGGTTTTCCTCCTTGTAAACTTACGTGCACACTTACATAGACATAAATCCGATGTTTTTCTTCTAATCTTGTTGAAGAGTCACATATATCGAAGTTTGGCTACAATAGGATTTCATATCGTGACCCCTTTTCTCATCTTCTTCTATGTAAAAGGGATCAGGTAATCCAGAGCACGGACTTACAATAACCACATTTTTGTATTATTTGCCTCACCATTGATAAACCCACCTTTTTCCTGAGGCAACTTCTTACAGGTAGATAGGCATTACCCAGGTATGCTGGCACAAGAAAAACCTAATTTTCCTAAAGCTAGTGCTGTAAAGATCGGACGGTCATTGTTTTAAATTAAAACAGAATATAAATGTACTGCTCAGCCCAGGGCTCCCATATTCATAAATGTGTAAGCAGTAAATAAACTGGCTCCGACAGTTTGCATATTTGCAATTTTTTTAGATGTTGAGCATTTTAAAACGACGCGGCGATGCCAAAAGATAATAAGTAACATTAAAGTGCTCTCATTTAAAACCCTAAAAAGCTTTCTGTGGATTTTAAACTACTAGCACAACCGGACTAAGAGCAAAATTATCTTTTATTTCTGCACCAGTTTCTTGAGAGTGTTTCTTTAATAACATTTCCTTTCAGTTATTCTAGTTTCTATCGTCAGGCACGTTTATATTTTCATGAACAAGATTCGCGGTAAACATTATTAAGGGCGTCGTCGGCTCGTTTTGTTGGAACGACGCGTTTGTCCTTCCCATTGCTTAGTTCGTTGATTTTGTATGATACTCCACTATTATAATGTTTCAAGGCTGAACATAATACCCCTTGTAACATTAAAGAGGGTATAATTATTACTCAAATTGTTTGAAACATCGTTTAATAATTATGGCTAATGGTTTTCTTCGTTATTAAGATATCATTCCTATGTTCATCTTTATAATCATCTGCAACATGTTCTATGTTAAAAATTGTGGCGATTATTACACATTCTATGTATATTCTTTTAATCTGGACCATGTGTATCCAATTCCTTCTTGATCACAAGTTTCTCTATTATGAACACAAAATTTTTCTGGCCTTTGGTTGTGATTTTAGATTTGCGTGTTTAATTCTAAAAAAGTTTTTCATATTTCTGTTTTTATTGGAAAAATCCAAGCTTTTTGCAATAATAGCCTACTAACCCTTAAGCCCAAATCTTTTTCCCTGTTACACAAACAGATATTATTAACAGGGTGTCAGTCAGTATGTAGAATATTCGACATTCCACGAAGCGTCAGTATTTCACACGCTATTTGAAAAGGGTAGTGGAAAAGTGGTGTGACCTTAATCAGCGTCAAGCATGGTCATATACTCACGTTACGTGTAGATCATTTTGTTTACGGGTTATTATGTACGGTGTGATAGTGAAAAGGGAAAATCATTCTGAAAGTTCAACATCATTAAGTAATTTATAAGGGTGGTACTGGACAATGTCAGGCAAAAATTAAATCGTAAATATGCTTGAAAATAAATATCACATGACTTTTTGTATTATAAGTTGCTTTGCCATTAGGTCGCTATCATTTATTTATTTTTGTTCTATTAAAAGTATGTTAAGTAGTATAGTATATGATAATGTTCAATAGTCCACTTCGGTTTTTTTATGAGTATCTATACATATACTTCTGAGTAGCGGGATTTGTTTAAAAAAACCCGGCCAAGTGCGAGTCGGACTCGCGCACGAAGAATTCCGTACCATTATCTATAAAAATGGCAAAAAAATCACGTTTGTTGTATGGGAGCCCCCTTAAATATTTATTTTATTCTATATTTTAGTATTTGTTGTTATAGCGGTAACAGAAATTCATCATCTGTAAAAATTTTTCAACTGTCTAGCTATCACGGTTCATGAGATACAGCCTGGTGACAGACGGACAGACAGACAGACAGACGGCGGAGCCTTGTAATAGGGTTCCCGTTTTACCCTTTGGGTACGGAACCCTAAAAATAAGTGAAACGTTAGATTTATAATATTATGCTGCTACGGGGATCTCACAGAAAAGAATATCAAAATGCGTAATAAAATAATAAAGTCCTGTCACTATGCGAAGATCAAACTTGACAACGGTTTGGGGAACACTGAAATAAAGTCTTAACGCACTTTATATATCTACATATCATATCAAAAGCAACTGCAACAAGAATCCGGAAACAAGAGAGAGTAAAACGGACAAATACAAATATGTATTGTGATTACTATTCCTAAATATACTTTAACTTTTATTGTTTTTTTGCTTCGAAATCTCCCTTTGCAAATAAAATTACGAGTCTAGTAAAAGTGTTTTTTTTTAAATAAAACGTTGCCCCACACTAGGAATTTATCCTGTATCGTGGGTGCGTTTACAAACATTTAAACTCACATACACAAACAGCCAGACCCGGAACAACTACTTGTAGGTCATACAAATATTTGTTCCGTACAGGAATCGAACCCGCGACACGCAGCGCAGCAGTCAATCGCTTAACCACTGCGCCAACTGTGCCGTCTAAGTGTTGATAACGGGATCGCTCCGGATGCAATATTCAGATGTAACTTGTGAATTGAACACAGCTCTGACGTCAATGGCTCCTTCACTATTAATATGGTAACGGTCCAATCGTAGGTATTTATAAATATTGGATTTTTTCTTAGTCAAATGTGCCGACTATAATCTGCCAAATAAATAAAACATCAATTTGGTAGATAAAACCTGATTTAAATCAGGTCATGCAATGTCATCTAGGGTAAAAAGGAACAGATGATTTCAGTTCGATTCGTGATCTCGACGCGATTTAAGCTCTTCTATGAGCTCCGTACGAGTTCGAAAGTAATAGGTGAAACTCGAAATTATAGTAAGGATACGTGAGTAAAAAGTTCACATAATTTCTGGTTTAGGAATATTTAGGACAATACTGAAATCGAAACCACAGCCCGAAATACAGAAAGCTGTAAGCCTAGTGTTTAGGCCACTGCCGTCATTGCTGTTTATATTTACCAACACTGTTATATCTTTCGTTGTAAGTTGATTGCCAAGTACGCTCGACTTTAAACTGCTATTAGAAGCCCCATAGGGACAGTTGGTTCGGAACATGCAACGGTGCATTAGCAGTAATTACTTGTAATTTATTACGCTCTAGTACTGTAGAGTCCTTTTATATGGCTTAAAATCAAATAAACAAAGTCGCCCGCGGCGTCTGTCTGTCTGAACGCAATAAACTCAAAAACTACTGAACGGATTTTCAAACATTTTCCCAATAGACGGAGTGGTTCATGAGGAAGGTTTAGGTGTATAGTATAATTCATTATGGTTTTGTTTAAATCGGCTGAAATATGACGATTATTGTTGAAGAAGTCGGAAAAAATCATGCCGACTTGAGCTTTACTGGCGTGAGCCGCGTGAGCGACGTGACACTTGTGGCACAATTTCTTTGTTGGTGCCTGTCGCGCCCGCGATATCATGCGAGTCTGTACGAGCCTTAAATTGTACGAGATACTTAAAATGTATGTACTAAAGGATTGTAAATCTTAGAAAGTTTAACAAAAAAGTCCGCCATAGGGTATGTCTATCTTCTAAGGATGACCCACAGTAACCTTTCAGAATTTCATAAAGATTTCATTGTTATTTCCGAAGCTATTTTTACCACCGAAATATGTTATTAAAATTGGGAATTTAATTTAGTTTCAAATATGCCTTTATATTATATATTTATCATCTTTTTATAAGATAACACACATAAAAATTATACGTAACAAAATAATTATGGATGACGGTGGCGCGGGAGTCGTTTTCCTCTGCTATTACTACGACAGAAAAAACGGCTAAACAGATAAGGGTGAAATTTGGCACACAGACAGTTAATAACCTGGATGTTAATAGGATAAATTTATCCCGGAAGTACATTTTCCTCCATTTGACCTCCACGCGGGCGAAGCCGTAGGCAAACGATAGTATTATCTATTGTTGAATGCATATTATAATGTACTGGCTTTTACGACAATAATATTTCGAAATAAAATTAAAAGTCGATAGTATATTTACATTATTGTTGACCTTTCTTCAACATAAATATTATGCTACTGTGTCATGATGTCAGAATATAATTGAATGGTACCCATCCATTACGCGAATTGCGATATCGCTCTTGGTTCGATTTCCGCAAACAATGATATCGCGTATCATGATCTATTATTGTTTAATATTATCGATTTAAAATTATTACTTAAAAATTGGCTTTATTGGTCAACGGTTGTATAAAGTTTTGCTCTCTGAATATCTTTGCATAATTATTTTATGGTGGAGTGGCTTAGTGTGAGTAAGAGTGTTTTAATAAGTGTCCGTTCAAGTTAAGCAGTGGTCTTTCAGACTAATGCAGGTATTTTTTTATAAGTTTAGTTTAATTTTACACTTACGTTAATTTGATAATCCTACTCCTTCTACAGTAAAAAGTTATAAATTTCAGGTATGCAATTGGATTCCGTTGGACTGTTTCGCGAAACCAACAATGCCCGTTGGCAACAGTCCAATGCGTTGTAAATGACTGAATAAGCACTTTAGCCTCAAAATTCTGTAATGGCCGTGTTTGGAATAATTATGAAAAAAAATTACCTGTCCGGGGACCGTAGAGAGCCATAATAGAATTACGTAAATAAAATTTTGAATGAAAACAATATTATGTTCGTTTTTTTAGCTAGAAACTGTATTAGTACTCGTATATTACTTCATAAAAACCTATTGAGGAAGAGCCACAGGACCTAGCCACGAGCTAAGTAATATCAGTCGCACGGGTCGATCCATCAGGTTAAGCTACGCTTGCCGGGGTTGGTCCGTGGATGGCTGACCATCTTTACATACCGAGACTCCTCCGTGTTTCGGAAAGCACGTTAAGCCGTTGGTCCCGGCTGTCATTCGTGTATTTTTGAAAGTCGTTAGGGGTCAACAGTTGCCAGAAAGTCTGACAACCAGTCTTAACAAGGGGTATCGTATTACCCAGTTACTGGGTTGTGGAGGCTGGTTAGACTGGAAGCCGACCCCAACATGGTTGGGTTTTCCCAACTATGTTGACTTCGTAAAAACCTATGAAAATATTAGACTTGTAAAAAGAATAGCTTTTACTACCTTTGCGTAATCTCTAATGGCAGGAAAGAAAATAATTGTTAGCGCTATAATACTACAGATCCCATAAAAAGAAGGTCTGAATCTTATACTCGTACGAGTATAAAAGCAGTTCAAGGTTTTATTCATGCCTGTAACGAATACAGCAGTGATAGCAATAATGATGTCGTCTGTGTAAATGAAACGCTAATATCTAGTTTAAGTATGATGTGGTATAGATGGTCTTAATTTAGAAAATATGTTTTATTTGGATTCCATTTATAAAATTTCCTTGGCTGTATTAGGTACACGAACGTGTACACACCTAAAAAAAAATGTTTTCTTATCGACTTGACTCTGTAAAATCCTTCTTTGTAGATCGATGTTTTTTTAGATATAAAATGATAACTTCGAACACGGTCTATTTCAGTAACAAGCGTATTACAGCCGGTGCCAGGCAATATTGCTTATTAGTTTTTGCAAGAGAAAAACCGTGTCCCTGCTGAGAAAGAAAAAGGCAGTGTAGCATTTGAATGCTTATCTCACTTTATTGGTTTTTTTGCGTGTACTGAAATTAAACTGGAATCAACAGCTGACCTGATATGTTACAATAATACACAATGAAATATTATGTAAACCTAAGTAGCATTTATTACCTAAGTTATTAATATTCCCTTCGATTTTGTTACAGAGGCTCACAGATTAACCTGTGCAACGGTGGTGCCGGCACAACAGCCATGACAGGCCTTCCAAAAATACCAAATGGGTATGGAGACCAGAAAAAACCCATGGCGACCCTCACACACTTGCCTAAACGCCCTCCGGTAGACATCGAGTTCTCAGACTTATCATACTCAGTCAGTGAGGGAAGAAAAAGGGGCTACAAAGCTTTGCTCAAATGCATAAACGGTACATTTCGATCTGGTGAACTTACGGCCATAATGGGACCTTCTGGGGCTGGGAAGAGTACGCTTATGAATATCTTAGCGGGATACAAGTAAGTAAATCATTAATCCTCTATAAATAAATAGCTTTTATTAATTACATTATCAGTATTAGTATCTATAGCGATCGTTTTATTCTAGGTTTGATAGTGATGTAAGATGAACTTAAGGTCATTTTTTACGTTTTTTTTTTTAGTGGGCCACTATTGCGGCCATAAGTCAGATAGGCAGAGGGAAAATAGGCAGTCATCCTGATGTTAGAATGACTGCCCATATGTACCTTATTATTTAAACAAAGGTATGATCTCATGGCAACATGGAGAGTGCGATTGTCGCAACCCAGCGCTGGGCACGCCACAATTGTGGCAATAAGTCCCCTCTTTGAGGAGTCGCTAGAGAGGCGCCACCGCGTCCTCACCTTCCGCCTGACGCAGGTTCTCACCAGACACGGTTGTTTCGGGAGGTTCCTGTTCAGGATAAAGCGGGAGGAAACGCCCGGGTGTCACCACTGTGTGGATCGCCCGGAGGACACGGTGGAGCATACGATGGAGGTCTGCCCGGCTTGGGCGGAGCACCGCCGTGTCCTCACGGAGGCGATCGGAGGCGGCGATCTCTCGCGTCCGGCCCTGGTTCAGGCCATGGTTCTGAGCGAGAGTGCATGGGAAGCCGACCTTCTTCTGTAAAGCAGTAATGCTCGCGAAGGAGGAGGCGGAACGCGGGAGGGAGAGGCGGGGTTCGCGCCCTCACGCACCTAGTCGCCCCAGACGCCCTGGGCGTCGGGACCCGCAAGCCGATTTCCGGCCACCGTAGGCGCAGGCCTGCGGACGGTGAGCGATGGGTAGCTCGCCGTCCGATAAGGTCGACGGTGCGTTGTGTTCCACGCGCGCCTCAAAGAGACGTCAGCACGAATTGACGGGGTCCATTAGGGCCAATGCCTGCCAGGGTTGCGAGTTTGTCCGAAAGGGATATCGTGGCCCTGGCACACAGGCAAATGAAGGAACATGGGTGGATTTTAGTCAGTAAAAGTCTGACACGCCCTCCCGCTCGGAGGGAGAGCGGGAGTAGTAATTTGATAATTTCCCACCCAAAAAAAAGGGTAATTTTTAGTATCTATGTACTCCCAAAAAGTTGAACTACGTCATCTTCCTAGGTTTCGTAATGTGCGTCGCACGTAGACACAGACACAGTATACACTAAAACTGTTTTTCCTTCAGTTCGTGGCTTTGAAAATGACAATTTACGTGCGGAATGCTACTATTGGTGTATTGCCAAAAATGTTCTCAATTCCTTTTGCGTTTACGATACACTTTTTGCTTCCAGAACGTCCAATGTCAGCGGATCGATACTCATAAACGGCAAGGAGAGGAACTTGAGACGGTTCAGAAAGTTGTCCTGTTACATAATGCAGGACGATTGTTTGCTACCACACCTCACTGTGAAAGAAGCTATGCACGTCGCGGCGAATCTAAAGTTAGGGAAAGACATGACAGTTACTGCCAAGAAGATCGTCATAGACGAAATTTTGGAAATGTTGGGGCTCGTAGAGGCGAAAGATACGAGGACTATAAACTTATCAGGCGGCCAGAAGAAACGGCTGTCAATAGCTTTAGAGTTAGTTAACAACCCACCTGTGATGTTCTTCGATGAGCCTACATCAGGACTGGACAGCTCATCGTGTTTCCAATGTATATCACTTCTGAAGTCACTAGCGCGAGGCGGTAGAACTATCATATGCACTATACATCAACCGTCCGCAAGGCTTTTTGAGATGTTTGACTTTTTGTATACTTTGGCCGACGGGCAGTGTATTTATCAAGGAAGAGTTAGTGGTTTAGTGCCGTTTTTGTCTTCAATGGGTCTTCACTGTCCGAGTTACCATAACCCTGCTGATTACGGTAAGTAATAATTAGTAAGTTAATAAATACCAACTAATTAAAGATAGTAATGTTCATTAGAAATTAAAGGCAAACAGTGGTAGAGTAGTGTTATTGAGTCAGTAATTATATAGTGGTACTTTTATGGAATTAAGTACTAATCTATCAAGCTGTGCTATCAACATTCAGTTATTTCTAACAACATTTCATGTTAATATAATATAGTATAGATTTTCCTAAATTTGTTCTACTTATTGAACAAAATTGATAACAATATCAGTTATCGAAATAATATTATTACCGTTAAACATGGAAGGACTCGATAAAACTTTAAGGTCAGTTGAAGGAATTCAATACATTTTCAAACAAAGGCTTGTCATAATTAGTAAATGTTATTAAATTAACACGCTTCTTTGTTCAATAGTTATCGGTTTAAAAGAAAATGTTATGATTGTGCTGATATAATGCATTTTTCCAATCATGTGTTTGCTTTGGTATACGAGAACCGTAAAATTTTCTAGAGATATTAATTTGTATTAAAAAATATGACAGTGTGTACCATTACCGTCAGTTCTTTAGCTGTTATCTAGTTAAATTTCATTTAATACACTATACGGTATACCACCCATCCTAAACACAATTTCAGCATGATCTGCTTAATCTGAAGTCAAATCTAATTCATAATATTTAGACATTCATAATAACAGTTTTTACATCTGAAATTATTTCGTGTCTAGTACAAATAATTGTAAATCGGTCGGTATCGAAATAGTAAACGGAGTTGAAAGCGAATGAAGTTTGTTTTCATTGGCGCAAGTAGTTCAGTCTCATTTATTAGAACGAGTTATTTGAGTCGTAAACAAAATGATCAACTATTGAGATCACAATATGCATTTTTGTCTTTACACTTGTTTGCTCCAGTTTTCATTTCATCAATACCAAATAAAAGTGAAATAGTATTGACCGAAACTTGTTAATTATATTATTTTACAAAAAAGAATTAGGTAAACTTGTATTCTGTTTTATTATTTTTTATATTTAGGTTAGGAATATAAAACAGCTGAAAAATATTTACATTCGGACACTAAAGCCGTGGGTGTAAAGAATAACATGCATTATCAGCAACAATAGGACAATACATTGCCACCTTTGTATATTAAAATATATAGTTATAAGAAGATCTATATTGCCAAACATAACAAACATTATAACTAGAAGTAGAAAAAATTACGTAACCTGTTTAATTGTACACCATAGGACGGCCTCGCTTTGATGTAATATGGTGAAGGTTGAATTGGTTAAGGTTTATTTTTAAACACACAGCGGACTGACTGACGAAATGGAGACAAAAACCGTCAATCATGGGGTAATTAAATAGATATGTCTCCTCTACAAAATTGTTTCGCTAAAAAATTTACAAGGCTGCTTACACATATTTTGTCCAGCCCCAAAATACTTACTGTGTAGCATCTCTTAAGACTCTGACCTTAGATCTCTGTAAGTATGTAAGGAAACCTTTTTGATCAATCAACATTTGTATCTGTTTACCCGACTGACCCAAATTCAACCTTAAATAAGTGCGACTATCAAACCCTTCATTTTCTAAATGTACCTAAAAATCGGCCTTTTCATACACTCGGCGGCAGTTTCATGTAAAGCACAACATAAACGCGAATTTTGAATAAACTAAACATAGAATAAATAGTTCTATAGGATTTTTTAATGAGAATAGATACTAAGTAGCTTCTCTATTTGCATTATGCGAAGAATTTCACATTTGGTTAGTTAAAAAAGATGTGTAAAAAATGCCAGGTTCAATAGATTTTTTTATACACAGATCAATCATTCAGTCCCTGGTTCAGTTTGATTACAAACTCACATTTAAGGCTTAGGCCACCTTTAACTGCTTCTCAGATTACTCCAAAAGTATACCTATATTATTCAGATCAGAGCACGAAAGGGGAATATAGCAAAACAATAACTTTTTAGGACCGTACTGTAGTAACCTGGTTACATCTGATTGACTTTATAACTTCCTGTGAGCATAAAACATATTTTTTTGGCACTGTTTGTCTTTACTTTTGAATCAGCGGCACTGAAAGTGAAAACATTTTTCAGCGACAATTAATTTCAACATTATAGAGATGTTTATATATGACATGCAATCTGAAGAATCTTATATCTATGATGCAATGAAAATTACTTGTGTTCCATTATTAACTAGGTATAATTGTAGTAGGTACACTCAACAGCACATTAGTGGTAACAATTTCACATTGACATCGCCTGTATGTCGTATCAGTAAGGGCCTAGTGCAAGAGTTACCATTAATGTACGGTTGACTGTACGACCACTTTTCTTTAGAAGCAAAAGCCTTTTACAATTTTCACATTAATAACTTAGAAGCTGCTGTGACTAGCAACAGGTTTGGTGAAACTTCACTAGATTTTAACGATACATTTTCACGAAACTATCTTTAAAATAAAGTCCCGTTCATTAACTATGAAACACAAAACACAATCTTTTTCTGCCATCTATACCTTTAAGTTAATTATCTCCAGTACTAACTTTCTGTGTATTATCTATTCCAGTGATGGAAGTAGCAACAGGCGAGCACGGTGACTGGGTACACAAGTTGGTGATGGCAGTCAACAAAGGCAACTGCGGCCGAGGCCAGTCGTCATCGTCATCATCATCGTCCTCCGTACCTCAGAACTTGAACTACAATAACCAGACTAGCAAGAACAACGCTCAGAAGGCGGAACAACAGGCACTTGCCATTGTGATAGGTAAGGAAGATGATAAGTCTGTTGCACAAGTGGAAACAAATATTAATATAAATTCATTGTGAAATTGAGTGTAAATAACTTTTAGCAGCTGCTCAGATTTTGTGTGTAAATTGGTAATCGTTTGGTAATTTATTGGTTGCAGACGATACAATCACTGTAAAGCACCTTGACCACGAAATACCAGTGTAATTTAATTATAGGTTCATGAACACCATCGCTACGAGAAAACTAGCTAGCTAAGTAGCAATTTAAGTTGATGCCAGATAGTTATATCAAGGAATCACAAAATTTTCTTACTCCATTGCAAGAGGCACTTAAAATTCCTAAGATTTCTAGATACTGATACTAATTCATTTCTTCCCGTTTCAGATAAACCAACCTGCACTGTGATAGACATGTCCGAACCAGTCCTCAACTCAGAAAAGCAAATCGCTTTACCCAACTCCACAAATCTCGCACCTGTTACCTGCACCACATCACTCCTCGACTCTAGCGAAAGCTTCACGAAGAAACCCATCAAGACCGGCTTCCCCACATCAGGGTGGAAGCAATTCTGGATCTTATTGAAACGTACCTTTAGAAGCATTTTGCGGGATCAGATGTTGACGCACTTAAGGCTCTGTTCTCATACGGTGGTTGGGCTGCTGATCGGTTTTCTGTATTACGATATTGGGAGAGATGCCGCGAAAGTGATGAGCAATGCTGGCTGTATATTCTTTACTGTGATGTTCACTATGTTTACTGCTATGATGCCTACTATTCTTACATGTGAGTATTTTACGATGCATTATTATTTATATTTTTCTTTTGTCAGTGATGCAATGATGCCTGTGAATATGTACTGTTTGCTAGTTTCGAGAGTCAATAAAAACGTCATTTTCTTCATATACATAGTGAGACTGTTGTTTCACGCTGGAAAAAAAAACTACCTTCTTAAAACTATAGAATTGCTGCAACGCGTATGTGGACTTAGTATAATCCCTTAGTGAACTCCTACAACAACTTTGAGAAAAGATGCCATCATTAGATGAATCACAATTTGAAAAAGATAATTTTATATGTGTAACGTTGTAATAACGATTGTGTTTTGTTTGATTGTTACAGTCCCTACTGAGATGAGCGTGTTTGTGAGAGAGCATTTGAACTACTGGTATTCGCTGAAAGCCTTCTACTTCGCTAAAACTATGGCGGATTTACCGTTCCAGGTAATTACAACTAAATCTACTAAATAATCATAGAGTATCATAAATGTTATGATAGACTAGTGACGTATCGGTCCAAAATACACTTTTGTATATCAAAAATGCAGCAAGTCCTCATCACAGACTGCCCAATTAAAGAGAGTTATAGCTCAAATTAGTTATATCGTAGATATTATGGCCAAGTAACTCTCTACTCTTTAGCTCAGTTAACTTTCTAATACAATACGATCATATATGGATATGGATGGATATATATGGTCACCATTGATGTTAGGTTTGTAGTACCTTCACAACTTCGCCCGCGTGAAATATCTTATTTAACATGAAATAAATATATAATAGAATACTCCTTAATAAGTACACCGTACGAAGTACAGATATAAATCTAGAACTTTTACATAGGGTGGCTCAATAGCCGGTCTTATCGTTAAAAGTGATATTTTCAAGACAACAATATCCTATGACATTCGCCAATAGTGTAGCTGTATAACAGTGAAAGACCTTCCAGAGATGACCAACAAACATATCAATAAACAATTTTACCTCTTTATAATATTACTTTAGAAGGTTTAGATAGAGATACAAACATTGATTTTAGTCGGTAGTGAACTTTGACAAAAATGTTTTCTGACCAATAATATTTGTCCGTTCGATTCTGACATGGCCTCGATTGCTCATAGAGGCACCGCTACTTTATTTATTAGGTCCTTGACTACAATCAAGCCACAATAATTGGAAGTCTATGTCAAATACCCAATCAGCAGTGAAATAGACACAATTTATAAGGAAATACCTATTTATTTCTTTATTGATAAAGTAAATAACGTATTTAAAGAAACACCTGTATGCAATAGTATCTTCCGCAATGATAAAAGAATAAACAAAATACATATTATTGCAGCTGTTTATTTATCATCTCCAATACATCATAAAATATGTGTCATCGTGAGAGATATGAAAAAAAATGTTAATTTAGACTAAATAAACTGTTGAGTACTCTTTTATTATTTTGTTTTATATTTTCTTGCATATCGTTATGATAATATTTCTGTCTAGGTTTACATAACATAATGCCTGTTTTCCCCGAAGTGTCAGGCAGAGGTATAGTACCTACATTCACATTTCGCCAGTTATGTTTTAGTCCCATATAATAGGGGGCGAGCCTATTGCCATCAACTATCAATTAGGCTATATAGGAGACTCCGTTTATTCGTAGATCAAGGGTTACGTCTATGTTATATCTGCCATTTAAAACGTAACTCACAATAAAGTTTTTCTCTCTTTCCAGATTGTCTTCAGCGGCGTCTACGTAATGATAGTCTACTTCATGACAGGCCAGCCTATGCAGACGGACCGAGTTCTCATGTTCACGACCATTAACATCCTGACGGCCCTGGTGGCGCAATCCCTTGGGTTGCTCATCGGGGCCGCCATGAAGATCGAGACCGGGGTCTACCTGGGACCAGTGACTACCATCCCTGTAGTACTCTTCTCAGGCTTTTTTGTTAATTTTAACGCAATACCCAGCTACCTGCAATGGCTTACTTACCTCAGCTATGTTCGATACGGATTCGAAGGAGCTATGCTCTCAGTCTACGGCTTCGGAAGAGAAAAACTTCACTGCTCCGAAGCCTACTGCCACTTCAGGAATCCTAACTTGTTCTTGAAGGAAATGACTATGGATAAGGCGAATTTCTGGATTGATGTCGGCGCACTAAGCGCACTCTTCGTCTTCATTAGGGTAATCTCTTACTTAGTCTTAAGGTTCAAATTGAAGATGATGCAGTAGGCGCATGCACAAAACGATCAGGACGATCAGCTTCGTTGGCGATGACTATTTCTTTCAATTTGTCGATTTTGATGGAATCGGAGTTAAGTGAATCTTTGCGTGGTTCCGTAGGGTGTGTTTGTACCAAAAGGATATTAATGAATCATTCCTAAGGATAAATTATTATTAGTTGGTTTGAGCTTCGTGTGTTTGCTGATGAGGTGTTCAGGCTCGTAGAGTTAGTGGGAGTTTGTTTTTTAATATAAACGTGTTGTCACAGCTAGCTATGCTTTAATATTAGGGATGTACTTAATGGGGTATGCCCCATATAGCTCAACGGTCTTAAGTCCGATTCTATTCCAAAATTTCTTGATCATCACGGATTCTGATAGCAAGTTCGTAGTTATAATAATAAAAAATAGTTTTCGAAATACTTTAGCTTTTTAGTACGCAGATAAAGTATAGATTGTTTATACGTACCCATAGGGGATAGTCGTTAAGGTTTTATAGGAAATCGGGCCCATGACTTAAATTTAAGTTCCTTAATTAGTGATTTTTCATACGTTAGTTTATGATTCATTTATAACATCACGCGTAGGCGATATCAACTTGTATGTACTCAACATTCTTAGGTATTTAATTAGTATTTTAAAGTACCTTTCATTACGCTAAAGATTTTTTCGTAAATCTCTATGTCTATCCTAATTACCAGTATTTATTATTAAATAAACGACTGTGATTTTTATAATATTGTTGTTTGAATCAATACCTAACCTTCACACGTCTATGAGTCCTATAGAAACTAAGATCTTTATGCAGTTTACTACAAGAATGAAGGAATGAGCTCCTACTCGAGCGTGGCCATTGGAGAAGGCAGTTTAGCGGACAGAGCCCTATGTTCAAAGTTGAAACAATACTAATAAACCGATTTTGATTTGAAAAAATATTACTGGATAAGACGTCAACCGTTTGAAGATCAAATTAAATACTATAATTAAGACTAATAATTTATTACAATCTAGCCTAATAGACTAATAAGCAATTTAACTCTAACTTAATAATTTTACGTTATGTTATAAACTCAGAATGGTGTCAATTTGCCCTTTTACACAATTCTATAGCTCTTTCTTAGGGTCTGCTAGAGACCAACTTGTGACAAAAAAAATCTACCTAGCGTTTTCCCGACTATGTTGGGGTCAGCTTCTAGTCTTATTGGATGCAGCTGAATAGGTACTGGTATTAACCATGGAGCGACTGAGAAATGTAATTATTCGTCGATAATAGGTGTCTAAACAAAACTGCTGGTATTCAATATCAATGGTTAATCGCTGTAAATACTACTCGCCCGTAGTACCAGGCGTGATTGAACCCGGATGCCACCTGTTCTTCCAAAGCGCCAACCTAACATTCACTGCTCTGTTCATGTTATTAGATGGCAAACAATGGATTATTATAGTATTATTTTTGTTAGCTGACTTAAGAAGGGTCCAGGTTATCAATTTAAGTGAATATATTTTTAGTTTACAAAAATAAATATTGATTATTGTTCAAAAATTGCACCAGATACGTTACACTGGTCCTCATACTAGTATTCCCGGTGTCGTGAGTACCAGGATCTTCCATGACAGTATTTTTGCAAAACAATGAAACAATAATGTCAAATGTGTAATGTGTGTGTGTAATTTTATGTTATTTACATAAATGCGAATGTAATTATTGTTTTCATGTAGGTATAGTTTTATTTTGATTTTTTTTAATTTTATATTTTATTTTTGTTCTGATGATGTTTTAAATTTTATTTTGATTTTTTAAATTTTATTTTGATGTTTTGTTTTAGTTTGATGTATCTAACATAATTTTTTGCTGTGCCCTGACAGGGTCTACAACGGCTCTTAGCTCTAAGCCTTTTGTTAACATCTTGTTTTTACCTTGTGGAACGCAAATAAATGAATATGAATAAATGGATAAATATAACTTATGATAAAATGACAAAGAAAAATAAACAAAATAATAAAATTAAATGAAAACAAAAACTTTCGTGTTGTGGTGTGAGTTTGTACTGCGTCGTCTTATAAAATGGTGTGTTCTGTTGTATTTGGGCCTATACTTCCTATGCCAAACCTTTTAGAACGTCCTCGGTTTCGTTGTAGTTCCTACAAGCTGCAACCATTTGTAAGCTGTTTTGTATGCAGTTCAGCGATATCTTCGCCAATTGAATTGATATTGATTGATTTTTATGATTATTTTTTAAGCTTGTAAGTGAATTCTTGCAAGGTAGTCCTGTTTCATTTGGTCAAGATCTGATGAAAACTTCCGGAGATAGACAATGAAACTCCTTAATAATTAACTATACAGATACACGTATAATGTGATTTAATTATTGTTTATTGTACTGAAACAAAATTGCTGATTAGTTACCTGTCGGTGATCAACTGATCATGGAGTTGGACTAACTCCTAATCGAGGAACAGTACACATATAGTGAATGAGTCATCTCACGGATAATGAAATAAGTGTCTGAGCATGCACCTAACTATACTCTGAATTTTAATTTGCTAGACTAAAATGATATTTCGTGTTGACATAAAAATAATTTTGTTAATAATCTAGATTCCATTTGAAATAAGATTAGAACCTTTTTATAGTCCGTTCCACCGATTTTGACTTCTATTGCGTTGGTTGCATGACACATGGCAGCTGTAATAAATAGTTGGTAATGTAACCACGTTTTTTCTTTTAATGCCATCCTTATGCCTACGTTATAGAAGTCAAAATCGGTTGAACAGACTGTAAAAAAGTTTATTTAAATTTGATAATCTTATTTCAAATGGAGTATAGTTACAGAGACCAGTGGACCACTGAATCATTCTCTTTAAAAAAATCCAGACAGATAAACCCAATATAACAATAAATTTATTTCAGACTATTCATTACAGAACATATAAACGAACGAAATCAAATAGACACATGGAGTGCGATCCAGTGTCTAAGAAAAGGACCGTCTAACTAACTGTTGGAGCTGGTTCGGATACGGTGCAATATGGAGGCCGCTCTCTTTCTAATGATGGCATGAAAGCCATCAATCAGCCGCCATAAACATGCCAGATGCACTACAGCATCTCGGCAGCCCCAACAACATACTAAAAGCGTTATTATATTGTACACGAAGGGCATTGAGCGTCCGTTGGGTACAGCTGACCCACAGAGTGCACAAATAATAAGATAATACTTTGCCCGACCTGGGAATCGAACCCAGGTCCACAGCAGTAACGCTTTGCGACCTCTATATCAACGAGGTAGTCAAACTAATTATTTTTAATTATGTTGGGATGAATTTATCTCAAAAACAAACTTAACATTTTAGTTGAAAAACATGTTCTCCCATACATCGATATAAGTCACGGTCAATTCTCCAACTGCAGATGTAAGTTAGTCGACTATTACTCGTTAACTTGTAAAGCCTACTTAGCTGTGACAGTTTTCCTTTTAATTTCGTTATAATTATGTATGCCATGATTTTTTTCACATATCCAAAAACAACTATTTAGCTGGCGGGGGGGGGGGGGGGTCCGACTGGGGACACTAGGCTCTAACAAAAATTAGCACTTTAAAGCTTAATATTACGCAAACGGATCCCTGAATCGAAAAATGGTTTTCACAGACCCTCAATAACTTTGAACGGCCTATCCAAAAAAAAAGTATCGTGCCCTAATTTATTTTTTCTATATTTTATTTTACCACTTTGTCGGCGTGATATACCCATGCCAAATTACAGCTTTCTAGTACTAAGAGTCTCTGAGCTAAGCTGGGGACAGATAGACAGAAGGACATGGTGAAACTATAAGGGTTCCTTGTTGACTATAGAACCCTAAAAAGGTCGATCGCAGCTGTCATTAGTCTAGCAAATTAAAAATCAGTGTAAACAACTAAAAACTAAAAACTTTTTTACAAAAAATACCACCGACTTACAAAAAGAAAAGTCAGTGTCGTTGGTTTTGTTTTATTTTATTTCTTTTTAGTTGCCATTGACTCCTGAAACTAAAGGTAGGTAGTTTGGACTTTTTAGTGTTTTCTTTTGGAAGTTGATTTATTTACACTGTCTACTAGACAAATTCACACAAAATTAGTCACGTCTTTAACACATAAAATGTCGGTTCGGGAAGCAACTCCATGAACATGATTCCCCCGACCGAACTGAATAGCCTTGGCACCGGGCACCGTATTGATTTAAGTTCGGTACCAAGAAAATTTAACACAACGCCATCTGCTGTTATCTATGTGAACTTTCAAAACGAAACCATGAATGACGTTGAAATTGTTGTTACGCTTCTCGGTTACGCCCACAGATGCTTCTTATTGAAATGATTTAGGGACTATAAAATAGAACAAATTGTTTTGTGATCTCAGTAGGCAAAAGAAACTCAAAACTGATGAACATTAGAGTAATTAATTTTTTTAATTCAAAAGTCTATGTACACCTGTATCTAGTAAGAAAATACACACCTACGGTTCGGTAACTAATTAATGAATAGCATTTTTTATTAAACTCCATAATTAATACTCTGTGAAAAGGGGTTAAAACTTCGAACATACTGACAATTGATTCATCTGTGAACACGGTCATTACACCTAATTGGGTGCAGTATCAAGTAGCACGTTGATTGCGCCGTGCATACGGCAACAGCTTACTGAGTGCCTCTGCTGAACATTATTAATCTAAAGAAGGATCGGAGACACTGAAATAGAGTCAACAAGATGGAAGCAGTGGTGGCCCAGTGGTAACGCCCGTGACTTATGAGTTGTAGTAGGTTCAAACCCGGGCAGGCGCTTTACTTTGTGTAAATTATTTCATCACCACTGCTCTCAAATCGGTGAAGGAACACATCGTGAGGAAACCGGCATGTCCTAGAACCAAAAATTCCAAGACAATCTACCATCCCGCACTTGGCCCGAGTGGTGGATCAATTTAAGATGTTTTTCATTTGACTCTTCAAATTAATTTTAATTAACCTCAATCTTCGTCGATGGTTTTTCAATTACAATTAAATAATGTTACTCAAACATGAATTGTTAAAAAGTGAGTGAGATATAAAGTTGAAACCTTCGAAATACAGATGAGTGAGTGATTGCGTAAGAATTGAACCTGAACAGTGTATGGAAAAAAAGTTCCTACCCAACTAAAATAACGCTTGCCCCAAACAGCCCGTTAATGACGCCCATACATTCGCAAATTCACACTCGCTCACTCGGGACTCGATTAATTTGTAATCGAGGACATTTCCTACACGCGCGTCTGATTAGATACCTCTGCTTTAACTGAATCGATTAATTATTTATCGATGGGGACCTTTGCTCTAACCGAATCGATTAATGAGGGTTCGATGAGTTGCTTATTGAGCTTGAAACCCTTGATTTGTTTAACGTTGTGGTTGTAAATTGATATGACGTCACGTTCGTCAATTAGTGAGGAGGGTAGATTGAGGTGAACCATGGAGAACCTTACGGTTGCCTGTCAACCTATTTATCATGGTATCGCGTCTAATGTGATTGGATGCACTCATGGTATGTTAGAGGCGATTTATATTCTTCTGCCTGCCTGGATTGTTCTGCCACAGGTAGCTAGTAAGTATTATTTGTATTGCTTCCAGATGCTAGTTCTGAAAAAGCATCATCGATATAGATGATTGGATAATATGACGCTATGTTCGGTAAAAAAAACAATGTGCTGGCAGAAAACTACTAGAATATTTAATTAAATATGGAATTATTGAGCTGTCTTGAAGCTCTCTTGATCACATGGCCGGTATTTAGTAACAAGCCGAAAAAGCACTGATATGAGAGAACCGAAAATAATTATCATTCGCCAAGAACATGTTCTGTTTATTTACTAAATATAATAACAATGTCTGATTTCCAAGTTTGATCCTTATTGCGGTGAGTATAGAACACCCAAGCATTAACACTAGTTAACCACATTACCTTCAAAGAACACACGTATAGTGTCTTCTAAGTACGTGTGGGATGAAAACCACAATATTTGCTTAAACTTTAATGACGAGTTGCTGAGCAACGGGGTATGGCAGTGATATAATTGTGATGGCAGGAAAGGACGCCGTTGACAAAGGGTGATTATTTGAAGGTGCCATTGTAGGTTAGGGCTTACCAAGAATTGTTTTAAGTTATTACCTAAAATTGTAATCTGCGTCCGGTACTAAAGCATGGCGGGATTTGGTCACTTCAAACGCCCATGCAGCGTAGATAATTTTATGGTCGATTGTTGCATCACAAAGACTAGAAACTTCCTTTAAAAAAAACACCTTTTTACATAATCCTGCGTATAGAATTGACTGGTTACCAGACAGGTTATAGATTACCTTTGTTTGTAATTGTTTGATGTAGGTATAGTTTAAAAGTCCCTCCATACGATATCTAAATATAACCCTTTTACCCTTGAGAATAAATAAAATACCTCACTCGGGGTGAAAACCACACATCCTAACCACACACATTTTCTCACAAGTTCCCCGTGCCTTTCCACCGCATATTAACAAGGGTGCTCTTCCCACCGATTTTTAACCACATTAAACAAAGATGGAACTGAAAAAAGTATGGAACGCTTTTATTCGTACCAGGTGTGCAGAGCTTCAAGGATAAAAAGATAAACGTTGTGGCTGAAGCTCCCGGGCACAGCTACTGTTTACTGACAACTACAAAGTTTGTTGCATTAACACTGAAGATTACATTGTTGGGGTTTTGAAAGATAGTGTTAGAAGGAAGCAGTTCTTTGCTTTACGTCTGAATATTAATAATGACAAACAACGTTTTAATGTGGATAATGAAAATTGCAAAGTTCCATGTATTTCCTGGTGAAGAACAAGGTCATTCACCAGGAAAGCATATCTTCAAAGTTGTCTAAGGAAAAACGTTACCAGATGGTCATTAACGTTAGCAGCGTTAGCTTCTATGATAAAATCAACACACTCCTTGTGCAAGTAGTTTTCCTGCCAGTATCAGTTCAACTTATATCATTCCATCTAGCTGATTCCTACCCATCTCCATTTTAGGCTCGTGTTCGGACTCCTTCAGTACAACGCAGAATAATATAATCCTACTGCCAAATACCACAGGAATCCGTAAGAGTTTTAAAACTTTTTTCCCCCTTCGCATTAGCATGGAAATAAAACATTTACATAAGAAACTTCGTTTTATCTTGTAATTTCTATGTTAATCAGTTTCGTTTGACCTTTGAAATGTTCAGAATAGAAAACAACTCTACTAAAATGAAATTGATTTTGTTCACTAATATGGAGTTGCTTCATTTTGTGAGAGATACTTGGATTTATACAAAATTAACTTAGTTATTTAATTACTTTACTAATCTGTCCAGGCCATCATTGCCCCGAATATGGTTTTCACCCGATTTGCGATATAATTTATTTTCTATATAATTTTAATTTGCTTTTGGGTGAAGGCCGTTGAAGCAATTTTAAATTCGGTTAGCATAATTTCGTGCGTTATAGCTCATACAATTACAAAAACTAGGTAGGCGTTCCTCGTCGTAGGCGAACCCTCTAGAAGTTATTTTACACCATTACTAATAAATCCCCGTAGAAGTAACTAAGTAAGTAACACATCATTCATCATCATCATCATCGTTGGCAGCCTTGTTCCACCCACTACTGAGTATAGGCCGCCTCCCTTGTGCCATGTTTCCCCTGGTCTGTGTGAGTCAAATCCAGGTCTTCTCCGCGATCTTCTGTAGGTCGTCCACCCACCTGACTACTTATTGGTCTACCAAGAGTAACGGTGGAGTTTCTTGCCCATTCTTCTCCATTCATCACTTTTCTCCATACCTTTTGGAACCTTCCAAAAGGTAGTTTATAAGAAATAAATTATTTAACTTTGACCAACGCTCCTACCGTTTCTCGGCAACCATTCCGCTAGGGCTCTGCTCCACCTGCCATCACCACTTCTAGCCAAATACATCTTATCCTACAATATAATATTATGACGCTTAACCACAATAACCTCATGTGAGAACTTTTAAAATCACCACCAACATCATTCAGAAAGTACACAAAAATAAACACCACAATAACATCTCGGTTACAACAATAACCCAAACTCTGCAACATTTGACAGTTTATTAAACGTCAACAACAAAGTTGCCACATTCGAGTTACAGCCACCATTGCGAGTTCGTTTACGTTTGTACTATTACATTTTATGGCCACGTGCTACAGATTTTATTGTAGTTTTGATCCTTTTGAGATGTTTGCCAACTTACCTTTGAATACATTTTGGGTTTTTAAATTGTTGATGTTGATATCATGAATATAAATGGTGGTTGTTTGGTTGCATGAATTTATGTAATAACTCTTTACATTTAGAGATTATTTTTATAACAGGGTTGTGGTAGCCAGAGACCTCTTGACATTGATTGACTTTCATGCATCCCGTAATCCATTTTTTTCATGAAGTCTTGGGTTCGATTCCCGTGTTGGGCAAAATGGTATTGGGTTTATCCACCAGGAATTGGGTGGGAAATTATCAAATAACTTCTCCCGCTATGGGCGGAGCGGGAGGGCGTGTCAGACTTTTACTGACTAAAACCCACCCGTGTTCCTTCCGTTGCCTGTGTGCCAGGGCCACGATATCCATTTCGGACAAACTCGTAACCCTGGCAGGCATTGGTCCTGCTGGACCCTGTCAGTTGGTGCTGACATCTCTTTGAGGCGCGCGTGGAACACAACGCACCGTCGACCCGGGCCTGGTCCTTATCGGACGGCGAGCCACCCATCGCTCACCGTCCGCAAGCCCGCGCCTACGGTGCCCGGAAATCGGCTAGCGACTCGCGACGCCCGGGGCGTCTCCTGCGGCGACTAAGGGTGCGAGGGCGCGAATCTTGCCTCACCCTCACGCGTTCCGCCTCCTCCTTCGCGAGCATTACTGCTTCGCAGAAGGAGGTGACGGCCTCCCATGCACTCTCGCTCCGAACCATGGCCTGAACCAGGCCCGGACGCGAGAGATCGCCGCCGCCGATCGCTACCATGAGGACACGGCGGTGCTCCGCCCAAGCAGGGCAGACCTCCACCGTATGCTCCACCGTGTCCTCCGGGCGATCCACACAGTGGTGACAACCGGGCGTTTCCTCCCGCTTAATCCTAAACAGGAACCTCCCGAAACATCCATGTCCGGTGAGGACCTGCGTCAGGCGGAAGGTGAGGACGCCATGGCGCCTCTCTAGCCACTCCTCAAAGAGGGGACTTATCGCCACAATTGTGGCGTGCCCAGCGCTGGGTTGCGACAATCGCACTCTCCATGTCGCCATGAGATTCCGCCGGAGCTCTGTCCGCTGTGCCGTGATTTCTCGCGGCAGCGGAGTTTCACCCCGGCGTTTCGCCTCCTCGCGCCACTCCCAGATGTGCGCGAGGACTTTTGCCTCCACATCCCATGGCGGCAGTCCGGCAAGGAGGCTCGCCGCCTCACGATAGACCGTGCGGTAACCCCGTACCAGCCTGATGGCCATGACCCTTTGGGACGCGTTCAACCGCTGGGCTGGTCGCAGCCTTAAAGAACGCGCCCACACCGGTGCCCCGTAAAGGGCCATGGACCGCACGATCCCCGAAGTCAAAGTCAAAGTCAAAGTCAAACCATTTATTTCAAATAGGCACATAAGAGGCACTTTTGAACGTCAAAATTTACAAAAAAATTAGAATTGATTCTAGTTGCCCCTTCCAAAAGGTAGTTTCGTATGGAGAAGAATGGGCAAGAAACTTTACCGGTACTCTTTTAAAAATGTTTTACAATATTTTGTTTGATTACATTAATTATATGATTATATGTGAAGACGATGCACCTAGAATAAAATTACTATACCATAATAGGTAAAACGAATTAAAAACTAAGCAATGAAAAATAACTAAATTATTAGATAGATACATGGTGTTCACATATTTACAAACATCATAAAAGTATGTTTTTCTAAAAAAAGTAAAAAAATAAGTCAGTGTGTGAGTATAGATTATCACAGAATGTAAAATCAATATCATAAAAATAACAGATTTTACCATAAAAATAGCAATCAGTTTGATTTTGTCTAGACTCTAGATTGTCCTATGGAGCTGGACCAGCACGTTTCCAAGCATTCCTGTCCTGGATATAATCCTCTAACTTGTAATATGCTTGTTTACAAAGTGTACTTTGAATATGTGTTTAAAATTTTCTCTTATTTAATTTCAATATATCACAAGGTATTTTGTTGTAACATTTAACACAGTACCCCATAAAAGATGTATGTACTTTAGATAATCTGAAAAATGGTTGATCTATTTTATCTTTATTTCTAGT
Organism: Tiliacea citrago; assembly: GCA_963921375.1. Classification (NCBI taxonomy): domain Eukaryota; kingdom Metazoa; phylum Arthropoda; class Insecta; order Lepidoptera; family Noctuidae; genus Tiliacea; species Tiliacea citrago. The sequence goes on along the minus strand of OY992787.1, from coordinate 26,329,572 downwards.
ATTAAAATTATGTCTATCGCTTATCTTGTTAAAAATATGTAGATTTTTCCTTACATACATAATATTTTCATAAATGAATTGGCAAGGTACCGTCATAATATTAATCCTTTTAAATAGTTCCCTAAGAGATTCGCGGCGACGGAGATTATAAATTGCTCTGACAGCTCTCTTTTGCAAAATAAAGATGGACTCAATGTCAGCAGCCCGACCCTACAGTAAAATGCCATACGACATAATGCTGTGGAAGTAACTAAAATAAACCAAACGCGCGGTTTCTATATCTGTTAGCTGTCTTATCTTTCTAACAGCATAAGCGGCCGAGCTTAGCCGCCCCGCCAGAGAGGTTATATGTGGTCCCCATTGCAGTTTCTCGTCTATAGTGATTCCTAGGAAAACCGTGTGATTAATAAATTCCAGTTTTTCTACGTTCAATATGATATCACATTCGCTACTTCTAACATTAGGTAATTTAAATCTAATACATTTGGTTTTTTTTTCATTTAGTACCAAATTATTTACCGTAAACCAATCTTGGACCTGAAGAATACAGTTATTCACTTCGTCAAGATTTTGTGATCGTCGATCTATTTTAAAGATCAAAGATGTGTCATCAGCAAATAACACCATCTTAGGTTGATTTTGAAGTAATTGGGGTAAATCATTAATGTTAACTAAAAAGAGGAATGGACCCAATATCGAACCTTGAGGAACGCCCATTGCCATTTCAGACCCTAATGAGTTAACGCCGTTTATTTGAACTTTAACCTTTCTATCTTTAGGTACGATCTTAGTAAATCAAGAGCTGCATTCCTAATCCCATAGTGCTCTAGTTTCAGCAAAAGTGTCTCATGGTTCACGCAATCGAACGCTTTAGAGAGGTCGCAAAAGATTCCAATGGCATCTTGTGCTTCCTCCCAAGCGTTAAAAATGTTCTTTATTAGGGTAATACGGTAGGGTCAGTGGTACAACGCTCTTTAGTGAAACCGTACTGCTGTTCATGAAAGATGGAATTTTTATTAAAGTGACGTAACATTTGATTGAGCATCAACTTTTCAAACACCTTACTGAGAACTGGCAGAATTGACACAGGCCTATAATTATTGGGTTCTTTACTATCTCCGGATTTGAACAAAGGAACTACTTTACTGTGTTTCATGAGATCCGGAAAGAATCCTTGATCCACACTGGTGTTAAATATAAAAGCTAAATAGGGCGCAATGGTTTCGATTATAGATCTACAGACTTTTACAGACATGCCCCAGAGATCTTCTGTTAATTTAATTTTAAGATCTTTAAAAGTTTTTATAACAGCCTGGGGGTTTGTATGTTGGAACCTAAATTCCAAAGGGCATACTTTTACATTCTTTCTAAGTAAGGCAGCAGAGAGCGCGGGTGAGGAATTTAAAGTTTCAGTAGTTTTAAGGGAAATATTAGCAAAAAAGTTTTCAAATTCCTGAGCCATTTCTACCTCTGAAGTGATGGGCCCATGTGCAGTTTCTAAATTTAATTCAGTATTACGCTGTTTTTTCCTACCTGTTTCATTATTTATTATATGCCAGGTAGTTTTTATTTTATCATCAGCTGATTTTATTTTATTGCTAATATAAAGAGCTTTAGCTATTTTGCACATACTTTTAAAAGTTTTAGAATATTTTGCAACATATTGATGAAAGCTTGTATTATTCATATGTTGCTTTAGGCCATAAAGTTCAAAAAGATTTTCCCTGCTTTTACGAATACCTGGAGTCGCCCAATCACTAAATACGAACTTTGTGTAAATACTTTTAGTCTTTAGTGGAAAAGTGTCATTAAATTGTGTGTTTAATAGTGAAAAGAACTCGGCGTAGAACTCATTCTCGATTCACACTCATTCGAACTTATTTCCGAGGACTATAAGCTGGGGTTGAAATGTAGTTAAAAAGTTTATCCTTGCAGTAATCTTAATAATAAGAGAAGTAAACTACCTATTACATATTTTATGACGTACTTAGGCCTTTATGTGCTTGTAACAATTTTAGGTAAATCCTTGAAACATAATGTAGGATCTACTTATAACAAATCCACTTAATTTCAGGTTGTGAAACTTGTCCTAGACTTCATGGATTAAGTCTAAGAAAACCTTTTTCTCAAGCCAGAAACCACACAACATAAAACAGCATTAAAAGAATAAAGCGTGTTGTGCTAGACATTTATTTAATTCACCACTTTTTCCTTTGCGGAACAAGAATTGCTTACCAAGCGGGACCAACGCATGTAATGCGAACCCCACGTAAGCAATAACGTATAAAAGGTCGCAATAAAATAAAGTACAATTGTTTTTATTGTGCAGTTAAATAAAGTTAAGTTATTTATTGGACTCGAGTTGTTGTTTGAGTGCTATTTGCATTGATTCTGCTAATTGCCTGGGCTTTCGAGTTTTCTTCACTGTTTTTTCCTACTTCGTTTTCTTGCTTTGTCTGCTAACAATCGACCAAATCTTATTTACTTACGTGACAATGGTTTTCTTTTGCTTTCACTATAAAATGAGTTCTGGGTTCTGTCTCCATTGGGTTAGATTCCCAAGTCGGGCTAAGTCTTAATGGTGTTTTCCGATGGCAATAGGCTCGTCGCCTATTACATGAAACTTATTAATAACTGGTGAAATTTAGGTGTTCTATAGATAAACGTCTGACTAACCCTTCGGAGATTACAGGCGTGATGTTATATTATTAAAATTAGCTACTAACAAGCGTTGCGTGGTTTAGATTGTAAACAGGCGACTAGAATCAATTCTATTTTTTTTGTAAATTGTGACCTTCAGATGTGCCCATTATTAAATAAATAATTTGACTTTTAATAAAATGACCGATTAATGACCCGTAGAAACCTGCAATATATAACTTTATCCTACATTCGTAGAAGGGTAGAATTACGTATTTTGTGAGAAGTTCAATAACTCTATCAATGAAAGGATACCGAGTGAATGGACTTTCAATTGGTTGAAAATACCCGCTGCATTGCTACATTTTGTACATTCATTTACTATAATTGAATACTGGAAACATCTGGAAACTCTTTTCGTTGCTTGATGTGGTTTACAAGAACACTCAAGCAACTAATTAATTTAAATGTTATCATAAAAAAAAAATAACATCTTACAGATGTTTCCAGGTTTGAACATTGATGAATCACGCGGCTAGGCAGTGGGCATTGTCAGTTGGTTACCATCTTAAGATAGTTGGGCGCCATCCTATAATGGTTGGGCGCCATTTTAAGCCAAGTTGGGTGCCATTCAGTCTCAGCTGGGTGCCACTACATAAAATGGCAGAAACCGTCAAAATTATGGAGATAAATGAAATGTACGCTCTTTATTCCGATCATTTAGAATACACAAAATTGAAATGTTATAGAAACCTGAAGACGAATAGAAATGTTCCGCCACACACGATCAACTAGCATAAGAGCAAACGCTTTAGTTCTGCAGCGTTGTCATTAATCCTTAAATCTTCATATCTCTATATGTCTGCCTGCCCTGATAACATGCGCCTTTGACTGCACGGTCGGAACCCAATTTGTCGCCGGAGTTCAACCCGGCTGCGCAGTGATTGGGTTGAAATTGAAAATCGAATGAACCACTCAAACTGGCTGTACCTTAGAAGGGACGGGGATGTGGCTTACATTTATTTTGTTTATAAAAAAGGTTGATTTTATTTTGTCGTTGGTAAGCCGGTTGTGGGTTGTTTAGCTTGTTCGGTATTAAGTGATTTTTAGAATTGTTAAAGTGGGACCACTCACGTTGAATAAATATTCATTTATTTGATGTACTGACACGTAGCATAATCAGCCTATAATGTTCCCACTGTTGGGACACAAGCCTCCTCTCGGTCAGAAAGAGTGGGCAGTAATCCACCACGCGGGTCCAGTGCGAGTTGGTAGATGTTACATGACTTCGAATTTTTAGTTCTAGGACATGCCGGTTTCCTCACGATGTTTTCCTTCACCGTTTCGAGAGCAGTGATGATGAGATAATTTACGCAAAGTAAAGCGCCTGTCTGCGTTCGAACCTACGACAGACAACTCGTAAGTCACCACTGGGCCACCACTGCATACTGACACGTGCAGTAAACTCAGAACTTTTAAATATAGTGGCTTTAAAATACGTATCATTTCAAAGAAGAGACATCAGAATTAAAAAAGGTTAAAACTTTTTTGAAGCATTCATGTAGTAAAGATCAGCTCGCTGCAAAAAATAAAGCACAGTCGCTAAACAAACACTTCTTCATAATAGTTGCAACATTTCACATCTATAGAAAGTAGCATCACATTTTACCAAACCCACAGACGTAATCGACCCACGATCCAAAATTAAATAAACTCAATCCATTTTCCTACATCGAATATAACACGCAGACTGATCAATAAAAGTGTAATATTAACATATATGTCGAAGCCAAGCCGCGGGCAAGCGCCTGTCTGCAGGTAAATTGAATTCTGTAAACATACGTACATGCATACACCACAACGTACCTATGAGTAAGAAATAAACTAATTCAGAAGGGTTACTCCTAAAAGACGATTTATCCTTCTTCTGTATTATCTTGGATCAAGTATTATAATAGAATATCTTCTTGTATAGTGAAGAGATTTAGTATCAGTTTCCAAGAGTAGTTGTAAAGTTGTTCCAGATGTGCAGAAAGTTAATTATTTAATAAAGAGCTGTAAGAATATGTCAGACCGCAAAAAGAGAGGATTGGCCACTAGCTACCATATTTGACTTATTGATGATCGTGGGCAATAACCCTATTAATTATTACCAAAAAAGTGTGAAACCTTCCCGAAACTTTTTACTATTATTATTCAGTTATTAATTCAAGTTACTATGACTCATAGACAATATTCAATACATTACACATACAACAAACAATACATTAACATTACAATTATTTATTACAAAACAAAAGCCATTGTACTTGCAATTACACTAATTGCCGTCGACTGTAGACTTCTGTATCTCCTTATCACATGGCACAAGGTACGCGGCAAACGACGCATCCCACTTGGAAATGAGACGAACGGATTGCATTCACTTGATGGGGCTGGAGTGTTTCATTCCTGATCAGGTAGAACTCTGGCTGATTGTTTGGTAAGTTTATATGGTTAGGTTACCCCCCACCCCGCCTTTTTTTTTGGGTGGGAAATTATCAAATACCTAACTTCTCCCGCTCTGGGCGGAGCGGGAGGGCGTATCAGACTTTTACTGACAAAAACTCACCAGCGTTCCTTCCGTTGCCTGTGTGCCAGGGCCACGATATCCCCTTTCGGACTGGCACGCATTGGTCCTGATGGACCCCGTCAGTTGGTGCTGACATCTCTTTGAGGCGCGCGTGGAACACAACGTGCCGTCGACCCGGGCCTGGTCCTTATCGGACGGGGGGTCCCGGTCGCTCACCGTCCGCAAGCCCGCGCCTACAGTGGCCGGAAATCGGCTTGCGACTCCCGACACCCGAGGCGTCTCCTGCGGCGACTCGGGGCGCGAGGGCGTGAACCTTGCCTCTCCCTCACGCATTTCGTCTCCTCCTTCGCGAGCATTACTGCTTCGCAGAAGGAGGTGACGGCCTTCCATGCACTCTCGCTCCGAACCATAGCCTGAACCGGGGCTGGACGCGAGAGATCGCCGCCGCCGATCGCCGCCGTGAGGACACGGCAGTGCTCCGCCCAAGCTGGGCAGACCTCCACCGTATGCTTTACCGTGTCCTCCGAGCGATCCACACAGTGGTGACACCCAGGCGTTTCCTCTCGCTTTATCCTGAACAGGAACCTCTTGAAACAACCGTGTCTGGTGAGGACCTGCATCAGGTGGAAGGTGTAGACGCCGTGGCGCCTCTCTAGCCACTCCTCAAAGAGAGGACTTATCGCCACAATTGTGGCATGCCTAGGGCTGGGTTGCGACAATCGCACTCTTCATGTCGCCATGAGATTATACTTTTGTTTAAATAATAAGGTACATAGTATGGGCAGTCATTCTAACATCAGGGTGACTGCCCCTTTTCGCCTACGCGAATACACATATACTTGGCTATACATGACCTTTTTTACATCCCGTGGTGATAAACATACCGACCGATCTGTCAGATATATGTTAATGTTACCCTCTTCATGCATGAAACTACATTCCAAAAGCCCCTACGTAATGTCCATAAAAATATTTTATAAAATACCAGGTGCAATAAAAGACGAAACCAGCGACGATACGACATTTATAAATAAACTCAAGCAAATATTAATTCAAAGAGTACTTCGAAGCTTAAGTGTTTTTTTTTAATGTTGTATTTTTTTTTATAGTTAGTACCAACTTAGTGTAAATAATTAGTTGTGTAATTTAATAAAAATTCCTAATATAAAAAAAAAATCACATACATACTTCTAAAATAAATATCACTAGAAAATAAATCTCATTTAATCATTTATATCTTGAGAAAAGATAGTATGTAGTTATTTGGTGAAGGAAAAATTTTACACTGAAATTAAATGCAATGTAGATTTAAAAATTGTTGATTGCTAATTGTTTCCTAATTTTATTTTATGAATTAATTTTATTATACCTTTTGCTGTGCCCTATAGGGTCCGTAATTGTACCTTACCTTTAAGCCATTGTAACACCTTTACCTATGCATTATGGAATGCAAATAAATGTATGAAAATGAATATAACTAAATATTTTCAAATCTTGAAACTTCATAACATCTATTCAATCTTTGTGTAGGTACTTATCACAGTCACAAGATTTTCAAAAAACGCGTGTTACACCGTCTTTTAAGGTTCCGTACCCAAAGGGTAAAACGGGAACCCTATTACTAAGGCTCCGCCGTCTGTCTGTCCGTCTGTCACCAGGCTGTATCTCATGATCCGTGATAGTTAGACAGTTGAAATTTTCACAAATGATTCTGTTGCCGCTATAACAAAACATACTAAAAAACAGAATAAAGTAAATATTTAAGGGGGCTCCCATACAAAAAACGTGATTTTTTTGCTCGTTTTTGCTCGATATTGATAACGGTAACAGGTAGATGCTTGAAATGTTCACAGAATATTAAGTTATATATTGACTTTAAAAATAAATAATTAAATTAAAATAAAACAAATATTTAAGGGGGGCTCCCATACAACAAACGTGATTTTTTTTGCCATTTTTATAGATAATGGTACAGAACCCTTCGTGCGCGATTCCGACTCGCACTTGGCCGGTTTTTTTCTATATCTTGCTGTTAAAACGTAACACGCTATTATTTGAGTACTTGGGATTGTGATAAGTACACAGAGATTAATAATATTGCATTGTCATCCCATTTACATAATTACGCATACAAAATTTCAGCTCAATCGGGAACGGAAGTGGATCTTTTACTTGCAAGATTTCATTACAGACCGACAGACGCTGGGACAGGTATAACTAAATAAAAGCTTGTAAAAAAGTTATTAAGTCGTTTTTATCGAGTTATGTAAATTTTCGATAGATGATATATACTTAACTAAATAAGTTATTTTTCAACAACTTGGAGCCTATCCTGGGCTGCTATGGCATCAGTGTGTTGAATATATAACTGAGCCATTTTTAACTTGCTAGTCCTTTCAAGGACACCAAGGAACTCTATTTCATTTTCATCGTTTTCCCTAATCAGTTGGTCACAGTGCTCCTTAGATGCCTTTAATTCGCTCAAAGCCTGAGTGAATCTGGACTCTTCTAAGCGAGCCCGCGCGCTACGAGTCATAATCATGATTAAAGAGAAAAGATTGGAAAAGAGTAGTGGATACAGTAACAGATGATCAGTTGTACGGAAAATGAAATTTAGATTATGCATTGAGAAGCTCTGTCACCAATCGAATTAAGGTTATGTTTACGTTTTAAGGTCATTGGCATCAACTGGTAGCCGTAAGAAAAGTAGTTTAATTAATTGTAGGCAAAATATAAGAATATAAACAATCAAAGTCAAAGTCAAAGTCAAATTATTTATTTCAAATAGGCACATAGATGGCACTTTTGAACGTCAAAATTTACAAATAAAATAGAATTGATTCTAGTCGCCCCTTCCAAAAGGTAGCTTCGTATGGAGAAGAATGGGCAAGAAACTCCACCGTTACTCTTTTAAAATGTTTTACAATATTTGGTATTGGTACATCAATTATATAATTATATGTGAACACGATGCACCTAGAATAAAATTACTATACCACAATAGGTAAAAATAATTAATAATGAAGCAATGAGATAAATTAATTATGTGATAGATACATGGTCCTCACATATTTACAAACATTGTAAAAAAAAAAAAAACGTTTTCCTAAAATAATCAGTGTGTGAGTTAAGGTAATCACAGAGTGTAAAATAAATGTCATAAAAATAATAAAATATACAATTAAAATAGCAATCAGTGTGCCAAGATTTTGTCTAGACTCTAGATTGTCCTATGGAGCTGGACCAGCATGTTTCCAAGCGTTCTGGATATAATCCTCTAATTTGTAATAAGCTTGTTTACAAAGTGTGCTTTTTATATGAGTTTTAAATTTTCTTTCATTTAATTGCAATATATCACAAGGTATTTTGTTGTAACATTTAACATAAAAGATATATGTACTTTAGATAATCTGAAACATGGCTGATCTATTTTATCTTTATTTTTAGTATTGAAATTGTGTCTATCACTTATTTTTTTGAAAAGATGTAGGTTTTTTCTTACATACATAATATTTTCATAAATGAATTGGCAAGGTACCGTCATAATATTAATCCTTTTAAAGAGTTCCCTAAGAGATTCTCGGCGACGTAGATTATAAATGGCTCTGACAGCTCTCTTTTGCAAAATAAAGATGGATTCAATGTCAGCAGCCCGACCCCACAATAAAATACCGTACGACATAATGCTGTGGAAGTAGCTAAAATAGACCAAACGCGCGGTTTCTACATCTGTTAACTGTCTTATCTTCCTAACAGCATAAGCGGCCGAGCTTAACCGCCCCGCAAGAGATGTTATATGTGGTCCCCATTGTAGTTTCTCGTCTAGTGTGATTCCTAGGAAAACCGTTTGATTAATACATTCCAGTTTTTCTCCATTCAATATGATATCACATTCGCTACTTCTAACATTAGGTAGTTTAAATCTAATGCATTTGGTTTTTTTTTCATTTAGAACCAAATTATTTACCGTAAACCAATCTTGGACCTGAAGAATAGAATTATTCACGTCGTCAAGGTTTTAAGACCGTCGGTCTATTTTAAAGATCAATGACGTGTCATCTGCAAATAAAACCATCTTTGGTTGATTTTGAAGTAATTGGGGTAAATCGTTAATGTAAACTAAAAAGAGGAATGGACCCAATATCGAACCTTGAGGAACGCCCATTGCCATTTCAGACCACAATGAGTTCACGCCGTTTACTTGAACTTGAACCTTTCTATCTTTCAGGTATGATCTAAGTAAATCAAGAGCTGTATTTCTAATCCCATAATTATCTAGTTTCAGCAGAAGTGTCTCATGGTTAACGCAATCGAAAGCCTTAGAGAGGTCACAAAAGATTCCAATGGCATCTTGTGCTTCCTCTCAGGCGTTAAAAATGTTCTTTATTAGGGTGACACCGGCGTCAGTGGTACAACGACCTTTAGTGAAACCGTACTGTTGTTCATGAAAGATGGAATTTTTATTGAAGTGACGTAACATTTGATTGAGCATCAACTTTTCAAACACCTTACTTAATCTACTACGAAGTCAAATATATAGTATTGTACCTGTTAATGAAATGAAGAAGCAACATTCACTTGGAGCCGGTAAATGTCAACGGTTCACAATATTCACAATGAGATTTTTACACAAAATTTGCACTTAATGCATACATTTAACACAGAAAACACTTAATTACGCCTTAAACTAGTACCTACTAGTATAAGATATAAGATCACACCCACCCCAGCTGTGAAATGAATATTGTCAAGAGGAAAGATAGCAGTATCATTGTCTGTCATATCTAATTCATCTGTATGCAAAGCGATGATCATTGGAAGGCTCATGTGAAGCTTAGAGTTGACGTTTACTGGTCATTATATAAGATCATTATATCCACCAACCCGCACTCGGCCCGCGTGGTGGATTATGTGTCACTTCTTCTCACAGAGATGAGACCTGTGTCCCAGTATTGGGAACGTTATGGGCTGATTATGCTTTATACGATCATGCTTTGTTCATAATTCATTCGCAAGGTGCGCTCTTAAGAACCTCACGGGGAACGTATAACAGTATATTTTTTCTTTGTACTTGAATTAAGAACGTCCTTTTCAAGGTCGGTTATAAATATTCTTACTTTTGTTATCCTTGACACATAAGTTCCAAGAGTAACTACATCTAAAGTTGTATGAGCTTTGAAGATAAACCTTCCAACAAAATTACGATGAAGAGAAGCCGTACATTGTGTATGTGTGAAATAAACGGTTTTTGCATAATATTATCAAAGAAAAGAAAAAAAAGGAAAGAAAGAAATATATTTTATTTGGGACACGCACAAGAAATACAAAAAAAGCACTTAAAACTAACAATTTATAAAAAAAAAACAATCAAGACTTGTGCGATGCCAAAAAGGCTCGTATCTCAGCATAATGCTGCGATATTCAACTATTATTTCAAATTCAATTATTATTATTACTTTCTTTGTCACCTTTTAATAAAATAAAAAATAATGTTAAATAATTATGTGCATTACAGGATAATGTACATTGAACGAGTTTTAGTATACGTCACATCTAAATAGTATGTAGTTTAGATTGTAATAACTGTCTTGTAATGTAATATGAACTTGCATTCCTACAAGCTAACGAATAATTACACGATGTAATCTTCTGGTGGCCCTACATTTTTCATTATTGCTGAATTAAAGTTGAGAATTTAGCAGTGCCGTTGGTAAAAGCAAAAATACCATCACCAAAAATGCTTCTACGTGGCTACACTGCGAATTTAAGCGTCCACAAATCATGTTAGGAAATTAGATTTTCAATCAAGATCAACCCAACCAAATTCAGATAGATGTTCCTATGTGTGTTTCCGCCAAAATTCCCGTTCCCTCAGGAGCGATGATATCTAATCCCCCCTGAGTGAAACCACGGCAATGAGATGTTTACATAATAAATTCCTCCTATTTGTAAGTGCATTATTATCTAGGTTCTGGCACATTGTAGCTACTTACAGATTAGTTCAACGGGAGCTTTTTCCACAGCATTTTGTCGCATAGCTTTTTTTTTGGCTGCAGTAATATATATGTCAATGCTGCTGACATCAAATCTATCGTTATTTTGCAAAAGAGAACTGTCAGAGCCATTTATAATCTACGTCACCGTAAATCTCTTAGGGAACTATTTAAAACGATTATTAATAAGACGGTACCTTACCTATTGTATGAAAAGATCTACATATATTTAGTCAAATAAGTGATGGAATAAAGATGGATAGAAATAAAGATAAAATAGATCAACCATCAACCATCTTTTATTTATGGGGCAATGTATTAAAATAATAAAACACCTTGTGATGAAATGAAAGAATATTTAAAACTCATATTGAAAGTACACTTTATAAACGAGCATGTTACAAATTAGAGGATTATATCCAAGATAAGAATGCTTGGAAACATACTGGTCCTGCTCCGTAGGACAATCTAGAGTAAAATCAAACTGGTTGCCAATGTAATTGTATAAGTTATTTTTTTATGACATTGATTTTACATTCTATGATTACTTCAACCCACACACTGACATATATTATAACGTGTTACAATTTTAGGAAACCCGTCTACTATTACAATGTTTGGAAATACGTGAGCAGACACACCTACATTCCTTCACACTACACTCCACACGGACATATTTCACTCACATCTTATTTTAATTGTCAATTATTCTTTAGTTTTAAGCCTTGACCAATACTAGATAAATTCCTATTTTGTTTAATACAATTTAAGTTTTGTATTTTGTTTAAAACAACTAAAGTTTTATTCTTTATCTTTGAAATCATTTCAAATTTTAATTTATATTTTTTATAATTATTTGAGTACCTATTTCCATATCAACACCAGTATAAACCGAATCATGTAACACAACTCAGAGGGTCTACTCCTTGCGGTTCATGGCCCTTTACGGGGCACCGGTGTGGGCGCGTTCCAAAGGGTCACGGCCATCAGGCTGGTACGGGGTTACCGCACGGTCTCCTGTGAGGCGGCGAGCCTCCTTGCTGGACTACCACCATGGGATCTGGAGGCAAAAGTCCTCGCACACATTTGGGAGCGGTGCGAGGAGGCGAAACGCCGGGGTGAAACGCCACTGCCGCGACAAATCACGGCACAGCGGACAGAGCTCCGGCGGAATCTCATGGCGGCTGTCACAACCCAGTGCTGGGCATGCCACAGTTGTGGCAATAAGTCCCCTCTATGAGGAGTGGCTGGAGAGGCACCACGGCGTCCTCACCTTCCGCCTGACGCTGGTCCTCACCGGACACGGTTGTTTCGGGAGGTTCCTGTGCAGGATAAAGCGGGAGGAAACGCCCGAGTGTCACCACTGTGTGGATCGCCCGGAGGACAAGGTGGAGCATACGGTGGAGGTCTGCCCGGCTTGGGTGGAGCACCGCCGTGTCCTCACGGAGGCGATCGGCGGCGGCGATCTCTCGCGTCCGGCCCTGGTTCAGGCCATGGTTTGGAGCGAGAGTGCATGGAAGGCCGTCACCTCCTTCTGCGAAGCAGTTAAGCTAGCAAAGGAGGAGGCGGAACGCATGAGAGAGAGGCAAGGTTGGCGCCCTCGCGCCCCTAGTCGCCGCAGGATACGCCCCGGGCGTCGGGAGTCGCAGGCTGATTTACGGCCACCATAGGCGCGGGCATGCGGACGGTGAGCGATGGGTAGCTCGCCGTCCGGTAAGGACTAGGCCCGGGTCGACTGTGAGAAAAGAGAAGTCAGCATGAATTGACGGGGTCCGTTAGGGCCAATGCGTGCCAGGGTTGCGATTTTGTCCGAAAGGGATATCGTGGTCCTGGCATACAGACAAATGACGGAAAACGTGTGGGTTTTAGTCCCGCTTCGCCCAGAGTGGAAAAAAAGGGGTCAACTCAGAAGCGCGAAACCGAAGTATCGTTTTATAACTTCCATAGTTTCCTTTTTTGACTTTGAGTCCTTCTCCGACTTCAAGTCACAGTTTTGACTTTGGCTTAAAACTCTTTGACTGTCTTTTTTTTTTCGCCGTAGTCAGCGATAGTTAGCCGTATTAAAGAAACGACCGAACATTCGGCCGATACTTCGGTTTTTTTTTCTTTATGTTTGGAGTAGACCCTTTGGGGACCACCGCATGTAACAAAATTAATGTCACCAACAGTTACAGACAGAATTATTATGTTAAACAAATAAGGTAATAATTGTAACAATGTTTAACTAAATAAATTTTATTATTATTATTATAATTATTTTATGTATCTCTCACATAATTATGATAACTGTCATTGCTTCATTTTAAATTATTTTTACCTATTGTGGTGTTGTGGTATACTTATAAAATTAATGTATAAAAATATATTGTAAAACAGTTTTAAAAGAGTAACGGTGGAGTTTCTTACTTACTTCGGTGGAGTTGTGCTTTACATACCTTGCCGTGTAATCTAGTTCTAGTTGAACAATAAATCTTTATTATTATATTATCTCCTTTATTGAATAAAATACATATACATTATATTTTTAAATATTAGAATATAAAAAAAATATATAAAAACATTTAAAAATATAAAAAAATTGTTGGCCGCCGGTATCGGGAGCAGGGTCTAAGTTACCGGTGGTTAGGGCTCCAGAGATAGGAACTTCCTCACGATGCGAGCCGTATCGAGAAGTACTGCCTTCTGAATCAGGCCCTTGATCCAACCTCTTAACGAGAGCCTCGAGAGATGTTGATTGAGGCTTTCAGCCATCAGGCCGTTGGCCGATACGACAATCGGCACAATAATAGCTGAGCTCACATTCCATATGCCAATTACCTCGTGTGCTAAGTCGAGATATATAATTTGTTTCTCTTTCTCAGCTTTTACGAGGTTCTCGTCATGTAGAATGGTAACATCGATAAATAATCATTGCGCCGCGCGCTAATCGATCTATCACCACTATATCGGGCTTATTGGCAACAAAAGTCCGGTCAGTAATGATAGAACGATCCCAGTACAACGTGACATGGTCATTTTCGAGAACTGGCTCGGGCACATACTTGTAATACGGTACCTCAGAATCCACAAGTTTATATTTCAAAGTCAGTTGCTGGTGAATAATCCTAGCTACTTGGTTATGCCTGTGCAAGTACTCGCCGTTAGCAAGACGAGAACAGCCAGAGATAATATGTCGGATGGACTCACCCGGACGGTGGCAAGCCCGACACACGTCTATATTATTATTATTACCAATCTTCTCTATACGGAAGTACCTTTTGGAAGGGGTAACTAGTATCAATTCTATTTTGTTGTTAATTTTGACGTTCAAAAGTTCCTTTTATGTGTCTGTTTGAAACAAATGATTTATTTATTAGAAAATTGCTTGCTACACTTACAGTAAACACCAAAGCGTGCAGCAAGCCAACAGTAGAACATTACACGTAACAAATAAAAAACTTAATGCAAACATTAATCATATACTTACTACTACACATAAATACGTCAACATCCGGCTCCTGAGCAATCAGGACGTTCAGCAGATTGATCGCCTGGGCGGTGGGAGCATATCGAGCAGTAAGGGTACGCACTGACATTTGACTTCACTCGGGAGCATTTTTGTATAGCAATCGAGCGGAGGGTCCGGGGGTAGGCGGGCGGAGAATATGTCTTAAACTGCCATACTGCAGTTCGGGACAAAGGTAAGTGAAATGATGTACTAACAATATTGAGAACTGTCAAAAAGAAATACATTTCTCAGGGCCTGTCAAATGTACGAGTCAAGAATGGTGATGAACCACTGAAAGTAGTTACACTGCGATCCTAGACTACGTTCGCATCTGAATATCTGGTGCGAGAAACTTCGTATTGTAAAACTTCGGAGTTAAGACTTGAGTGCTACTCATCTTCATTTGAAATTTTAGGGGAGTGTGGGGGAGTAAATACTTGTTTAATATCGTATGCCGTCCGACGTCGCGAAGTTTTCGGCTTGCATTCGACTTTAGTTGTACTGGACTTCAGTAGGAGGTACCTAATTGTATGGTTTATATTTTGGTGGTATTTAGTGAATGTTTTGGACAGGATACGTTTTTGGAAACGATTTTCATTACAACGAATAAGGTTTTCTGAAAATCAATATTAGTAGTCAATATATTACTATGTAAGTACGTACTCGTACTAGCTTCTTGTGAAAGGCCACGTCTGGCGAAGTAAGAATTTCTGAGAGGCTTTGAAGAAGGCATGAGGCATTTCAATAAAACTTTTAGTGTCACTAGTCTATCGACATTGAAAACCAGTAGTTACTACTTTCTATTTCTGCCCGCGAACGGAATAGGTACATACAAAACATGCAACATTCTTCAGTCGTGTTACACAGCTGAAAAAGGAGCATTTTACGTTCGTAAATCTCTAACGAAACAGCCTCGCAACGTTACACTTCCGTATTCCTCAGATCTCACTACACATCCAATAAAGGAATCTGTGACTCATACATCCTAAATGTGTCCCTACAGATTTCTAATACAGCTGGTCTCGTCACGCATGTTGGGTGCAATAAAATAAATTGGGGCAACTGACCCGCAAGCAGAGCAGTTCTGTTGTGTCCTTGTAATGTTTAGCACCGCCTAGGGACCTCCCAGAGATTTCGGGAGTTAACTTGTTTTGAAAAAGCATCAGATGGTTTTGTAAAAGTTGGAGGAATTGTAGCAAAATGTTTTCGTTAATTTCTGATTCGGCTAGCTACAAGCCGTGTGCACGATGAGATGACCCATCGGCAAACATGACGAAGTTTCATCCCCTATTTAACCCCTTTAGGGGATGAGATTCCAAAAATCCTTCCTCAGTGCTCACCTTGTTTATTTAAGAAACACAAGTGCACATTCTTTTGCATTGGACCCCCCACGGTTTAAGCTATGCGTTGCCTTTTTTTTTTGGGTGGAAAATTACCAAATAACTTCTCCCGATCTGGGCGGAGCGGGAGGGCATGTCAGACTATTACTGACAAAAACCCACCCGTGTTCCTTCAGTTGCCTGTGTTCCAGGGCCACGATATCCTTTTCAGACAAACCTGCAACTCTGGCAGGAAGCTATGCGTTGTCTCTGAATTTAAGAATTTAGATTGTAGATTATTTTGTAGATGTTGAGTCAAGATCAACTTGCCGAATACTAGTTCTTACTCAAAGCAACACTGCTGTTCGACTTGTATTCAATCCATTTATTCTACAATGCGGATATTCTAAAGACCCACTAGTAGCTGGATTTCGGGTTTCGTAGGTATTTTACGGTAACTGGAATTAACGATTAAACATTCGATTCGAACCATGGAATACTACCCGATGGAGTGATTAGTAATCGATTATATGCAAAACGTCCGAGATAAAGTAGACATTCGGATAACTAATATGGAGTCATTTTAATAGGTAACATTTGACGTCTGTCAGTTTAGTGAAAGCAAATCGTAAAATTATTCGTATCGGTCATTATTACAATAAATATGTAATCGTAATTGAAAAAAATGTGCAGTTCTAACAAAACGAAAAAATAAATGATAAATGATTTTTATTTCTGTAAGTAGGTTTGTACAAACACTTTTACACGTCAGTCATATTTTTAAAACTAGATGAGGTCGGCGTTTCCTATCTGACTACTCTGAGAAGAAAGGCCGAAACAAACTCAGAGGTCACAGTCTCTTTTAAAGTCCAGACATAATCTTGGTCAGATCATGTGAAGGCCATGTAGATTGGTGTCTGAAATGGTCTTTTGAGGAAAGAACCACGCAGATTGAGTGGACCTGACCAGTCAGTGCACGCATTTGTCAGTAATCGTGCAGCTCTACTCAGAACTTAAGGAGCTCAACGATGCGACGATCAATACCAAAGAAAGGACATTTGGGTAGGCCGCTTAAATGACTCAAACTGCCAGACCATGATTAACACTAACTGAGAATAAAAGACAAAGTGAAAATAAAAATAAAAGAGCAATAACCCACACAGTCTTCACATTCACAATAATTAAAATAATATAATACTTTACAAGTAAATAATCATGTCATTACGTATATATTACGTTACGTATATAAAATAATAAAAGTTAGCAAAAAAAACATCAAACAATATATTATTTTATTCCCGCCGTTACAAGGTTTACAAGGTGACGTTGTTGAATTTCGATGAATTGTCAAATGTTATCTATTAAAATGACTCCATAATAAACAATATTTTCTGTTCTGTGTGCTACGATAATAATTATGAAGTATTAAATTCGAAACGCGGATACAAAATTTAAAAACATTGAATTTGTGTATGTTGGTTTTGTCTTTTTCTTGATTCAATGTTTTTGTAGGGCCATGTTATTATTTGAAGGGATGGCATAAATACAGTGTTAATCTAATAAATACCCCTAGGAATAGCGAGTCTTTATTCGTTTTTTTTTCTCTATATTAGTGTTAGGTTTTGATTTATAACAGAACTATTTGACGCAATTTATTGTGATCAAGTATTAACGTAATTTATTTTTGTATTTGATTATTTGTAATCGACTAATTGTATTGGCAACACCGAAATTACCGAATTATCTTTGAAAGCTGTTAGTACAAGGTAATGGCGGGGACGGCATTTTTAAAAACCTCCCTTTCGTTTGGTGGTCGCATCGAGGTCGGACGCACAATTAGTCTTTAACAGTTTGGTCTCCATCTGCTTTTATTGTAGTGCTGTCAGCAGCCCCTTTATGCAGCCATGTGGCTTCCTGATATTATTACTTCATGTATTTTCACGTGACAGTCGGGATCTGTACAAAAGAGATCACTGCCCCTGATGACTGTCAATCTCCAATATCGATAGAGTATGACAGTCAGAAATGTTAGTATGGAAGCCATGAAACCACGAAGCATTAATTATTATTTATTCCCAGCCAGTAAATTGTAGTCGGTACCACGGTTCGACCAGAGAGATTAAACAATCATTATTTTACGACCCTTTTTAAAAGATTGCTTGCATGTAATGTTTCTTTTAAAGGCATTCCTTTACGGAACTTGTTCGGAGTAATTACGAAAAGTATGCCTGACTGTTGAATGTGAATGTATTTCCTCCTTTTTTTATGAAACCGACGGTATGACTTGGTTGAAATGAAATTATGAATAGAAAGGAAAAAATACTTTTATGTTATAAGGAAAATTAAAGGACGAAATTGCCTAAAACTTTAAGGTTCCGTACGTCCGAATGAAAAAACTAAACCCTTGTACCCTTGCCTTTCAAGAGAGAGGGAAATTGTGATTTTAAGGACGCTATCACAAACTGTGCCAAAAATTTTCTGCAGAATTTAACTAAACCAAAGGTAACTAATAATTGCCACAGATAGATTACTCCTTCATCTCCATTTGTAACAATTTTTTATTAGAAAATGTTGGGTTTTTTTAGCTAAAACGAAATGTAAAATAGGCTAATTAAATAAATTTAGCATAAAATAATTATATAGTATAATCTAATCAGCAGACAATACCTCATAGCATTACCAAGCAGTGAGCCTAATTGATTAAATGTATACAGCCATAAACGTGCCTTCAAAGCCCGGCTAATCCGTCCGGTGAAAGCTTTAGATTACTTTCGGAATAGGCTAACTCTTTTTATTCGTTCAATTGATGTATTGCGGTCATCCATTTTAGAATCAGCTTTGTTAGCGTATGTACAATGGCATGCTGGCTAGAATTTAGAGTATGTATTTATTGCTAATAATACCTATGGCACTATGCAAAAAAATACACATAAACCTACATGGGCACTTATAAAACGTAAGAAACTGCATGATGTGTCTTATAGAAAAGAGCCGGAGATTCCACGGTAAATCTTTTAAAACTAATTGGCTTTTACAGTAATTATTTTCAAATTACAGTGTTAATAGGTATGGGAGGCCTGTCAAAAAATACCGGGTACAAAATAGAAAATAAACTGTGAAGAGTTATGACTTTATTCTTGGATAGTGCCAGTACAGACGAAATAGAGTCCTTTTAATTGGTTATGCCAGTCCACACATACCTACATTCTGACAAGTAAATTATTCCGTAAGAGAATGTATATTCTGACCCGAAAAAAGCTTTCAGTATCTATCGACATCTGAGCTGATATATTTATGTGAAAACCCTTGACATAGGAGGTGGCTTAGGTATCGGCTGCCACATACTTAATCTAATATTTTTCTCAGCCAAAATAAGAGCTTAGGTTTATCCCAAAAATACTACTTTTTGACCTAAATTATGTCTTTCAATTTGGCGAGGAAAAATCTAAGGGAAAATAAAGATATTTCCGAAGTGCAAGTACTCGTGTTTGCTCGGTTGGATTCAATACAGTTCAATAATAATCAAGACCCTTCAGTCAATGCTCTGTCGATTCGTAAAGAAGCCTTCAATTCCGACTGAATGATAAGATTGATTTGTACGTGTTTCATATGAATAGATAGCTAATTCCTTTGGAAACTTTAAATCCGGGTAGAAAGTTCAATCTCATTATGGATATCAGTACTCAGGAGTCTTTGTATTAGTTAAGTTCTAAACTTGGCCTAAATATCGTCAACGACGCTTCTCAAAGGTAACGAATGTGACAACACTAGAATTTTAATGGCGGACCGTATACGACAAGACTTACTAGCGCGTTGTGAACTAGTTTGTGATCGGTTGCATCGTGTACGGACCGCCATTGAAACACCGGTCATTGACCCACCTAAATTTTGTAGCATTTTATATTTAAAAACCAGCCAAGTACGTGTCGGATCACGCACAATGAAGGGTTCCGAAGTTGGGATGAATTTATCCCAAAAACCAACTTAACATTGTAGTTGAAAAACATTTTCTCCATACATCTAAATACGTCACGGTCAATTTTCCAACAGGAAATGTAAGTTGGTCG
Organism: Tiliacea citrago; assembly: GCA_963921375.1. Lineage (NCBI taxonomy): Eukaryota > Metazoa > Arthropoda > Insecta > Lepidoptera > Noctuidae > Tiliacea > Tiliacea citrago. The sequence goes on along the minus strand of OY992787.1, from coordinate 26,309,494 downwards.
ACTATTACTCGTTAACTTGTAAAGCCTACTTAGCTGTAATAGTTTTCCTTTTAATATTGTTTTATATACTACTGCCATGATTTTTTTCACATAACCAAAAACAACCATTTAGCTGGCTGGGGGAGGAGGGGCACTTGACTATAACAAAAATTAGCAGTTTAAAGCTTAATATTACGCAAACGGATTCCTGAAACGAAAAATGGTTGTCACAAACCTGCAATATTTTTAAACGGCCTATCCAACGATATGCCACACCATGGGATATACGAGAAAAGACATATCATCCGCACTTTGCGTGCGAAGGAAGTACCCTAAATATCATTAAAAGTTTTATTTTACCACTTTATCGGCGTGATTAATATGTACACCCATGCCGAATTACAGCTTTCTAATACTAAGAGTCTCAGAGCTATGCTGCGGACAGACAGACAGATAGACAGACGGACATGGCGAAACTATAAGGGTTCCTTGTTTACCACGGAACCCTTATAACTGAAATTAAGTCCGTCTAAACGTCCAGAATAAATATCTATCGTGATATTCAACATGTTCCAATAACGAAAAAACATACATCGACAGCATCGTGGTGACAATAGAATAGAATAGAATACTTTTCTAGAGCCCAAGAGTTACTATGCCTAGCAACAAACTACGACCAGCGATACATCTGCCAAGCGTGGCATGACTTTTACTCTTTGATTGGGAGGACAATGAGCAGCGTGGAACTGATACCACTGATTTAATAAAAGAGATTTTATTTGATTGAAAGCGCTAAATAAAATGTAGCGTAAAAAGAGATAGGCTATAAATATACTTACTATCAACCAGTTCCGTTGGATGACTTTAAAATGCGATTAATTCAACGCTCAACCACCGACGTTTTGTGTATTGAACCTAGAATGTTCGATAGTCAAAAGTGTCGAATCGTACTAACACAATCTATCATTGATGTGATAGAAATGAGAGACAAATAACATCAATTGGACGGTCATCTCATATTCATTGCTAGTTGTAGCAGAAGAGAAAAGCCTCCAAAGACGATGGTGATATTAAAAATATCGTAGGTAATATGCGCACGACACTAGAGCCTGGTACTAAAGTTGCTGGATGGCTAATTCGTTAAATGAGTTTTAGAGTTAATTAATCGATTATAGCAGAATCTGTAATTAGATCAATTTTAGTTAATAAGAGATCATTATATAGATTAAACAAATTAATGCGCTGAGAGCTTTTATTGCAAAATATATAATACCTAGTCATCTTATTTATTGCTTCTAACATTTATTTCAGAGCACTAAGTAAACATCTCTTCAACACTAATTAAACAATTCACAGCTTTTAGACTCACTGTCAAATATTGTTAGTCCTCTCAGCCCCTTGTTTTACAAATCGAATTATTCGCCATTCTTCCCTAACATCTGTTTTTGACAAATCCATTACTCCTTATTGTCCTCTAAATTACTCAGCCATCGCGGCTTATTCTCGTCACGACAACAAAAGATTACTAAAGTCTTGCTTACCTACAAACAAATGCTTTCGAACTGTCCCCAGCCTATCGAAATATCCATTATTTTCGGCGGGAACAAAAAAAATGCTGCTAATGCATCTATTGTTCGTATTTATGGCACGGCCGGACCGCAGCCATTTTGTGGGCCAGATGAAACTAGGCCCGAATAGTGTTGTGTGAATATGTGATTGGACAATTTTGGGACATTCGATTTTTGGCGGGACGAATTTACATCAATTTTAGGATGGAAATAGCAGCTCCGATATAGCTTGAATAAATAGGTCAGCTAATAAATGTTGTCCTCTTTGTATTTTAACTGTTTTTGTTTGGACTTTGTGTTTGCGTTGCACAACGACGAGTTGCAAACGCAAAGATTCCGGAAAGAAAAAATACCAAACATGCAATTGTAAAATAGTTTGGAAGTATATTAGTCAGTCAGTCACATCTTAGTTATCTCTTAGGCACTTACTCGAGATGAAGATTAACTACTTAACTTCAAAACCTAGCTCTTCCGGCAAATAATGCAATAGCCGTGATAAATTATTTACTTAAAGGCCTACTTTAGCAACTCATTAGGTCAATTATGTTGGGGTTGGCTTTCAGTCTAACCGGTTGCAGCTGAATACCAGTATTTTACATGAAAAGAGTATGACAATTTCAGGGAAAGATCAAGTTTTTAGTTGATGTACTGATAGGTTGAGACGTTTGAGGTCAGTGTTGTTGAGTATTACACAAAGTATTAATTTGTTTAGGGACCCAAATAAATTAATAGGTACTTTACGAAAATCTATTTGCGCATTTATGATTATCTGCATAGCCAATATCTGGGGCAATCCTGGGAATTTTTGGGGCCATTTTAGTTATAACTTAATTTTGAATGTAGGTTAACCATTCCTTCAAATATGATATTTTTAGAACTGAATTACTCTTTAGTCTACCTTTTTTTTAAACGATCCTTATTATTTGTTTTTATCTGTATTTTGGATTCGACAAAAGTTTGAAGTAGGTATACTAAGACTCCGACTCTTAACATTTATTTGTTGGCAATGCAACAACCTATTTCGTTCGGAAATCAGTAACATTTTCAACCGTGTCACCGAGTTTGAGGCAAGTCTCCATTTATAACCGACATCAGTGTGCTGAGCTTCCAAACCTTCAAAGCTCTGTGGTTACCTTATTTAAATATGCACCCTCTTACCCGACCTACCTCTATTTGTCTGCAACGACATAATATACTCAAGAGGGAAAAATGTCGGGCAAGGCCAAGATTTTGGAAGGTAGTTTTAAGTTATGCATCAACAAGGTATATAATCTACACAAAACATGTTCACGCCCACGTTGAGCTGAATTGTGGGTATCTCTAGGCCAAAACAGAACACGAGCAGCATGTTAAATGATTTATTTCTCTCAATAGGGTTTAAATTCAAATTCAAAATCTTTTATTCGAACGAAGACTCATCTAAGGTTAGTATACATTGTCCTTGTAACTAAGGGTTACTAAACAACACGATACGATGACACATTTAACTGACAGCAGTGAATTACATACGGACGGTCTACTCTGTCAGAAATTAAAACAAACTTTTACATGTCAAAAATAAATTCTGTTTGAAACCTAGATGAGGAACATGAATAACAGGATTATAAATCAGCATGAAAATGAATGACGTTAATTTTTAGTGGTAGGTAATAAAACTTTATACGCCTTAGGTTTAAGCGTACCCTAGTTTAAGCTTGGATTAGAAACAACAGGCAGAAATGGAAAAGGCTCCTAGTGATATAGTTTATACAGAAACGTGTTTTTAAGGTTAGTGGTGATGAAAAATAGTGGACGTCGTTTTTTTTAATCTGCTTCTCCCTCTGAGATAATGTTCCATAATCCGCTTTTACGACGGCTCAGAAAAACCGATGGCATCATTTTTATTAGCTACATAAACTTAGTTCTATTCGGCTAAATTGTGGTTAATATTACTAGCATCACATTGCGGTTGTTCAAGTAGTCAAAACTTGTCATAATTTTTAATAATTATGGAATAAATACTAAGCAAACTTTTTAAAAATAATAAATATTTTTTTGTTTGTGGTGACCTAAATATTGATCTGTTAGTTAATACACCACATAAATGTACGCTTATATCATTGTTTAAGCTGAAGGCTGATCTAAAAATTAACTTCACAAACAATAATAAAAAATAACATGTAATTGATCTAATTGCTAAGTTGTACATTAATACGTAAGCTTGCTGCTGGTAATATTCTGCAATGTCAATATGTAGGTATATGAAATCTTGCATAATAATTAAAAATGTCAAGTTTTCTTGTTTGATCATAAGGCTTGCAGAGCGAGCAGCTCAATCCCAAGCTTTTTTGTCTTCTAAATAATTAGAAATTTTATAGTAGCCTTTTTTACAAAGTTTGGTTTAATACAGCTTTTAAATCGTTTAATGGGTAAGTTTCGAATGTCAGTAGGAAGTTTGTTGTAAAAGCGTATACATTGACCCATGAACGAGTTGCCTACTCTGTGGAGGTGAGTGCCATTACAGCAAGATTGTGTTTATTCCTGGTATTTAAACTATGAATATCGGACATTTTCTTAAAATTTTATATATTTTTGTATACATACAATATATTTTCAATTATATATTGAGAGGCTACAGTCAGAATCCATTTCTTTTAATTTTTCACGAAGTGAGTCTCTTGGACCTAGATTGTAAATGGCTCGAACAGCCCTTTTCTGTAAAACAAAGATAGTATTAATGTCAGCACAGGTTCCCCAGAGAAGAATCCCATATGACATCATACTATGAAAATAACTAAAATAAACAATTCTGGCAGTATCTACGTCAGTTATCTGTCGAATCTTTAGGCGATGAATAGGCGGCCGAACTAACCCTTCCTAACAATTTTTCTATGTGTTGTAATTTACCGTCAATAGTGATTCCAAGAAAAACTGTCGACTCAACAGGGTCCAACTCTATTCCATTAAGTTGAACATTGGTAGTTAGCGGCCTGACATTTGGCATTGAAAATTTAATGAGCTTAGTCTTTTGTATTGTCAACAACGGCTAAAGTATTAGAATCTGCTATTTATAAGAAAGTATATCAGCAAGTTAGCTCGCAACTCACCGACGCGCAGCATGGGTTTCGGCCGACTAGAAATACTGCGAGCAATTTACTTAGCTCCATGGCGGAAGTAGTGTCGCTAGTAGATGGTGGGGGGCAAGCCGATGCTGCATACTTCGTCAGTAAAAAAGCGTTTGATTTAGTCGATAATGACATATTACTGAAAAAGTTAGCAGGGGTCGGTTTCACTCCGCGTTTACTTCAGTGTTTTGCGGGTTATATGAGTGACAGGCAACAGTATGTTGACTATGCGGGATACCAATCTGATGAGCGCCCTCCGCACTCTCAACCTCATTGCTGATGACGTCGACATATTCTGTTGCGCTTTGGGTGAATTTTAAAGACTAGCTTTAGAATTTGTTATGGTACAAGCAGTGGAAATATTTAATTTTTAAGAGATTATAATATCGCATTGGGTCTAGCCTGTAAGGATATTTGTATATTTGGAGTGAATAAATAAATAAATAAAAATAAATAAATGTCTATCAAACAGGCAGCAAAAGTAAACGTTAACGGGATGACATCCTCGGGGTCTCTAGTAAAGATGGGCATGTCTCAAGGTTCAATTCAAGGCCCTTTCCTATTTCTGGTTTATATTAATGATCTTTCTTACATGATGGCTAACTTTTCTGATATAATTCTATTCGCTTATGAAATTTCTCTTATTTTTAAAATAGATAGAAAAGATACGGATGTCTTACATGTCAACGATAGTCTGGCTGTTCTTTAGAAATGATTCGCAGCTAATAATCTCTTGCTTAATGCAAACAAAACAATATGTCTTAAGTTCTCATTACCAAATGTACCCCGAGTGGATCTAAATTTAAAACTTAATGACAAGAAACTAGATGCTATTAAGGAAACTAGTTCTAGGAATTAATCTAGATTCCAAATTGCAATGGGGTGCCCACATTAGAGCCCTTTCAGGTAGATTAAGTTCAGCTGCATAAGCAGTAAGAAAAATAAGACAGTTCACTGATATAGCCACAGCTAGGTTAGTATACTTTGCTTATTTACACAGTATTATGTCTTGTGGCGTTCTGCTGTGGGGACAGGCAGATGGCGTAGATTCAATTTTAATTTTACAAAAGAGGGCAATCCGCGCGATCAATGGGTCCTCGTGAAACCCTTATAAACAAATTCAAAGAAATTGATGTACTAACTCTGCCTTCTCTTTCTATCTTAGAAAGTATTTGATATGTCCTCAAAAACTGTCATTTGTAGATCTTTGACAGTTGTACCGGGTCGTCAGAAGCCCAAAAGTCTGACAACCAGTCTTACCAAGGGATATCGTGTTACCCAGTAACTGGGTTGTGGAGGTCAGATAGGCAGTTGCTCCATGTAAAATACTGGTATTCAGCTGCATCCGATTAGACTGGATGCCGACCCCAACATATAAAAGGCTAGGCAGATGATGATGATGATTTCGGCAAAAAACTTAGGACTTTTCAATAAAAGAAGCAATTTCCATAATATAAATACACGTAGTAAACATGAAATTGTGATACCAAAATTTAAATTAACTAAAACAAGTAAATCATTTCTTATAAACAGTATCCGCTTTTATAACAAATTGCCAAATCGGTTACAGAACTTAGCGATGGAAAATTCAAAACCCACATCAAATGTGTCCTTATCAAAAAAGCATATTATAAGATTAGAGACTACATTGAAGACAAGGAAGTTTGGCATTCATTCCTTCTGCACATGTGGCTTCCCTGGTACCTCATTAACGGCAAACTATGTAAATGTCTATTAACTGCCGCCAAATTACGATGTTAATTTTTATTTAGTTTTTTTACCTACTTCCTTGACATAATCTTTTCTTTGTTTGACACTATTTACCTACAATTTAATTTCTCCATGGGTTTTTACTTTTATTATTTTAATAATATTTTATACAATATTAGTTTTAGTATATGCAAAACCCGAAACACGTGTCTAGTTTTCATATGTAAAGAATCTATGTACAAAATTTCAAAACAGTATCATGAAAAATTACAAAGTTATAAAGTTGTTATGTTACCGGGTTGTCCGTACAAAAACATGCTAACGGCGCCTCCAGGGTCGTCTTGCGCTCATTGATAATAATTTGGCAGTAGGTACCTAACCGTACGGCGATTGTATTGCAAGTAATTAAATGGTGATAACATTTTCCATCACACTTAAATATTTTGGGACAAAATATAACATGGTGTAAAAATTATTGAAATCGATTCAGTTCCTTATTCTGAACAAACTATATTCAGGTTTCGCATATACTAAAAATAATATTGGATAATTTTTTTAAATATTTTGTGAATGTGAGAACTTTGTAGGCTTAATAGACTGTACATTTGTAGACCATTTTCTATTTTGTTAAATACTTGGTACTTGTTAACGGGCGTACACATTCCTCCCATACATATTAACACTGTAATTTGAAAGCGGCTGTCGCTAAAAACCAGCGTTGGGGCTCTGTCTCGCAGAGGGTCACAGCATTATGCTGAGCGGTGGCCGTTTTGCGTGGATGTGACGCATATTATTTCCCCCCAACTTGTTTTTCTTGTATTTGTGTTCTTTTAGCGTCATGTTTATCGCAAATAAACGTATTTTTTTTCCTTTTCTAAAAGCCAATTATTTTTTAAAACAGTAACCATGGAGTTTATTGCGGGCTCGTCTCCATAGGAAACGACCAATTGGAACCGTGCACTTAGCTTCTGACGTTTCATAAGTGCCCATGTAAGTTTATGTGAAAAAAATATTTTGATTTTGATTAGTAATTAGTTGTCAAATCATCGATAATGTAAATAATAGGAATATGGTATGTAATTGTTTAACAGCAGTAGAACGAAAAGCCAGTTTCGTCACTTATTCAGTTTAAATAAAAGAAAAAGACGTCCCACAAAAATCATTACGTTCGCGTTGGTACAAGCACAACACTAGTGCAAAAATTGGGACGATCTACATCCGCGTGTATTTGTCATTGTCTTTACCTTTCCAATTCACGGGCTATTTTAGTATCGGCCTGTCTTTACATTTACTTGCTGTTTGATATAAGGGAGAATAGAATAAATATGTTTTAGCACTGTTCGTTTTTGACGAATCTGTTTTCGATAGGTGCATTAGAGGGTTAACATAAATATTTCAATTTATTGCATCATTTGACATTTATTGAATAATATACCAGCCATGTCTTTAGTTTGAAGACTTAAATATAACCGTCATGCAGAGCAGTAAAAAAACAGCAAATATATGCTTAAAATGCTGAAGATAATAAAATGTCTTACATTTTATCTAAATACTTATGGAAACACTTTCTTCAATTAAAATATTGATAGAAGTATTATTACCAAATTAACAAAATGACACAAGAAACGGCCTAACAGACATACTACATAAATTAAATATTAATGACAACCTGTAATTTAAACAAAGATAAGGTACAATAATCATTCTAACTTTCCCATTATTAATGGCGACCTCATTATTGAGATACATTATTTAGTTATGAAATATTCTTTAATTTTGTTTTGCTTTGACAGGGGATACAAAAATAATTAACGGTTGGAATTAGAACTCGAGTGCCTCTTTCCTTATCTCGACGGCAACTGATGGGGGAGACCTTCAAAGGAAAATTTACTTTATTTTTCTTTAGCTTAGGTTCTATTTAGCTTGTATTTATGTAAGTTATAGCCCCAACATCGCCTTATTTAATTTAATTGAATGTTCATTTTCTTTATTTGATAGCTAATATTTCACACTTATAACGAAGACAATAAAGCTCTTGGATAGTTATGACACTTGTGTAATAAGGCCCAGCTGGTACTCTCTACTTTATTATATAAAGTTTGTAATAACTAGCCTTGGGAGTTGTGTCCAATTTTGAAGGTTGGCTTATTTGCTGAACCAATAGTTGTAACGTGTTTGTGAATGTGTTATTTGTGTCTACATACGATACCGAAGGAAATGACTGGAGGCGAGCTACGAATTAAAAGTGAGCGTTCTTTGAGAATAGTCTATTGTGTAAAGAGAGAGAGTTGTTTATATGTTCATGGGCAAATTTGGAGAAGGTAGGTTTTACTAAATAAATACCTGGCTTGTAAAATAATGCAAAATTGACTGTTTCAAGAATATTTTCATAGGACTACTTAAATATTTCAAAAAAGTATATTTAAACAAATCGACCCGTTATGGATTTTGAAATGGGATATTCTAATCCTGGAAATTTTCACAAAATGATAGATGTTGGTAAATTATTTCATTTTATAATCTTAATTAATCAACCAGCTATTCGAAGCTTGCTAAAAGTGTGTAGGTACTTAGAACAAAAATCTGCTACGCGATGTTAACCTTTGGAAGTAGGTATTTAATTACATTACGTAAACAGTCAAACCTTCCTGGAAGCCTATGATTCTACCGTTCAAGGAAAGCCACTTGAAGTCATAAGATACTTTTATTAATTTCGTCGGGATGTTACGCTTCGGCTTCTTCGCATTTTTGTGAAAGTTAATAAGTTGAAATGCCCTTGTAATTTAACTTAAAGTATACTCTTGGCACCCGAACACAACTCGGCAAAATTTATACGAACTTAGAATTTACGACCCCTTTCACAACTCGCCCTTCTACTAAACTTTTCCAACTTTTAACAAAATCAGCGGCCACACAAGTTTCACATATCAGCCTCTCCATCAAACAACCATAAGTAAAAACCGCTCAAACACTCAAAATTCTTGCATAACATTAAGTCGGGTCCAGACGTTCCTCAGATAACTTGTCAGCAAGTTAGAAACCCTCATCAAAAAGTACGGAACCACTTAATTCCGACGTCAGTTTTATGAAAAATTTATACTCCGCCCATAGTTCCGTGAAATGAACTTAGTTAATACAAGTTTAGACCGGTTCGGGTAAGTTTGGTCCGGTCTAAGCTGGATCGAACCGGTTATCACGGGTATTGTAAGTTTTTAGTTCGATGGCGGCCGGAGTTTGCAAGAATATTTATTGTAGGTTCCCAAAAGCTTGTTTTGTAATTTCGCAAAGTTACTTCAGACCGAAGTTAAGGGTTTTATTCCCGAAATTTAACTTATAAGTATTTATACAGAAATAATAACCTACTTAACTTCCCTCTAAGTTGATTGACTCGTTATTGCTATTAAAACATGTTTAAATAGGTTCTTAATGGAGTGGTTTGATTAGAATTCGGAGGGTAGCAAAATTAAAATTTTCTTCTAGGCTTTCCGACGGGATCGGTTGTAAATAATTTTGATTGCTTCCCTTTCTTTAAGTGATGTCTTAAATTAACCAAGAATGATATTGAAAAGGTCACATCATTGCTACATTAAATAAGATAGAATTCGCAGTCTCAATGATTTAAACATCTGCAACATCATTCTCACCAAAGAATTTTATTCATTCAAATGAGGCTGTGATAATTTCTGACAAAAAGGCAAGACTCAAACGCAAAGTGACAAGATTTGCAAGATTAATCTCTCGTTTACCTGAAATTCTTCCTGAAACACTCAGGCGCGCTTTGTTTCGGAAGAATTACATTTAAACCTCTTAACTGTGTTATCAGTATCTTTTGGTGTGACTATTCGTGATTTACATCTTAACTAGGTTTTTGTAGCTTGGTTTTAGCGGTAATGGATTTTTTTCGGGGTTTTAATTTAAAATCTAGTATAAGCGGATAGACTCTGACTGTTAACTTTATGGTCCAAAATCTACGGAGACAGTCTAGTTTTTTTAACCGGAACCCCTGTTTTATTTGGCGTCTAATCCAACTACTTTGGCCGAATACGGTTGATTTGTCAGATTTACAGTGTTCAACTTCCATGCTTACATTTCAAATAAGTTAAACAAGCGTTTGTGTGACGATTGAAATTGCAGTTCTTAAATTCTGGTTTTTTCGGAAAGGAACCGGCAAGAAACATAGGATGATATTCATAAGTGGGTACATTGATAATTTTGGTAGCAGTATCAAAATTAACTATTATAGATAGCAGTCACAGCTTGTCGTTTAATTCACATTCCGCATAATCCGTGTAATAAAGCAAAATCTGATGCATGAAATATTTACGGCGGTTTCATATAATAAACAATTTATTAAGCTAGAATCACGACAACCCTTTCAGTTCTCTAAAGCCTGCTAAATTGCGACATGACTTAACGCGGTGAAGTGAGGGACACTTTACAAATGCTTAGGTTTGACATTAGATTTCTTTGGCGGCCAAAAAGCCTGGGAGACTAATGAGGATGGATGCCCAGATACGAGCGTGGTGGGTAGCTACTAATTAAATAATGATTTGGTGACGAAAACGTGGAGTGATGACATATTTTGGACGAGTTTGTTTCGTTGTTTTTAGACCATTTAAATCTTCTTGAACAGCAAAAAAGAAGGTTTAATATTAAGATTGTTTCCGAATTGTTATCTTTTACCAAGATAACAATTCGGAAACATCTACTGTTAAACATGAATTGCCCACTGAAGATGCTTTCTTCAATATCAAAATTAACAGTAAGTATCGCCAAGCTTATGATGGATATAATTCTACCATTATGACGTAGATGTATACAAAAGTTTCCCAAATTGAAGTTACAAATCCCAATTATCAACAGAATGTAAAATGGAACCCAGTTTTTACACTGTTCTTTATCATTTCGTTTTAAATTACAAATCCTAGGAAGGTACAACAAGAACGAGCCAGGGTACAAGTGTACCCGCAGGCCATGTGGGTTCGTGTCTCTAAGTTTATGAACAAGCTGTATACACGAGGGGACTTGATTAGAAAAAGACTTGTGTTATGAGGGGTAGGTTGTAAAGGGATTATGTTTTCCTGATGTTTGGTTAGAGTACTGTTTGAGATAATCTAATATTTTTCTTCTTCTTTTCGCGTATAAGCAGGACTTATGTGAGAGTAGATGTCATAGTGAAAATATTAGCTAATCATTATATAAAACCGACAGGTGACAGCTGACCGGTGACAATCCGACAATCTGATAATTTTGTCGAATTTTTTCAGAGTTTTCTGCTTTTTTCAACAGTTCCAGTCGAGAAAATGTGTCAATTATGTAAATATAAAGAAATCTGTCGCATTGTCAGTTATATTAAATAGGGACCTGCTTCAGATACGCTGAACGTACGGACAATCGCCCGTCATCACATCAGTTGAAATTGTAACCTTGGACGAACGGATAACTGTACTATGGTGACGCCACGTCTAATGTACTTTTTATTTTCACAATACGTAGAACTTCTTGATTTAAGTAAGTACGTAATATATTTTTCAACACATTTGCGCAAAAAAATGGATTACGAAGCCTGTATGTATACTTTGTTCGAAAGTTAAAAATTATGCACCATACAACGGAATGTGCGGTAAAATAGATACTTTCACCTAAGTACATGTTTTACCGGATAGTCCGTTGTATAGCACCGTGCGTTTAAGGGTATTTTTAATATCCATAAAAAAAATAAGAATTCCACCAAGGAGTTTCACAGTACGAGAATAAATAATCTGAATGATTGAACCTTCTTGGAAGCGCTTTTGCTCAATACGTTTATCTCACTTTATTATTAAAGAGAAAATGAGACGAAAGATGTAGTACTAATTTTCACCACGAGCGCGTGGCGCCATTTGAAAATTCGCGCCATTTTCATATTAGAAACGTCAAAGATTGTTGCGACTTTCCGACTGATATTACAAAATAATAATATTAGTTCAAGCGAGGAATCCGATATTAATATAGAACCTACTACCTAGAACCTCCATGGAATCTTGTCGCCAAAATCGCGAGAGCGCTATTTAATTATTTACAATAATTTTATATCATGGAAGACTCGAAGAAATACTCAATCATTCTCTGAAATTGTTTTATGGCTTGTTTAATTACCTATTGTACTGTTTTCTCGCAAATGTCTTGAAAAACGTTGTATGAAACACGTGCGGAAATTGGTATTTACAAACTCGTGAAAGGAAAGCACTCGACTTTGTACTTGACACTAACTTACCGCACTAGTATCCGAAATAACTATTTCACACCACGTGCTCGATAGTGTTAAATCATTATGTCATGCCAACCTAACCTGAAGTAAGTCATTAATAGTACATTGTGATACAAGGGTGGAAAGTAGTCTCGTGTCATTAAAAACCCTCGACAGCTCGTTTGCAATAATCTACACACCCGTGTATCACACGAAGTTTTTCAATACACTTGTGGGAAATAGTAAAAAACAAATCAAAGAATTAATAAAAAAAAACAGAAAACGGCGCGTTTTAGTAACTGGACATATTTTTTCAATTTTTGACAAATGTTGATGTGAAAATAATTACATTAAAACTGGTAATTAAATATATTAATATAAAGAACCATTTAAAAGACCATTCAATGCTAAGAAGTACGGACTCATTCATTTTTCCTCATATAAAATCTATCCCATTTTATTCATGTATGAAAACTCCTTGCTACTAAACTTTTTAAATTGACTTATTTTAAAACTCAACTGCAAAACGAATGATAGAGCTCGTAAACAAAAGTCACGACCGCGTGACAGAAAGATGCCTATGCAAAAGATTTAATTTTCGAATCATAATTATAGCCTCTGAAAGTACGCCATGTTTAACAACTGTATTGACAAAAGTATTATAACCCGCTGGCCAATAATATAATTTGAATTTGGAACCACAACTAAAAAACGCGTAACAAAACCATAAGAAAAAGAAAATCCAAAATCAATCCCAATTTATTTGGGGTCGGCACTACATGTATTTTTCTTCCATACTTCTCTATTAGTCGTCATCTCAGTAGTCACCCCCTTCTAGCCATACGACTTTCACACAGTCTATCGATCGGTTTTTTGCTCTCCCCCTACTCTTATCACTGCATTCATACTCAAAACTGAACCAAAATCAAAGGTATGCATTACAAAATCCCCTATTAAGTGATATTAACTTGCAAATGATCGAGGAACCTTAAGAAATATTAATATTTCACACAAAATAACTCCCTAAAATCAGTATCTACCTTCTAATCCTTCATAATCAACTCGACTCATTCCTGCATCGTTGTCGCGATCCATCCATTCATTATTTATAATTAGCTACTCGGCCGCACGCATCCGAGAGAGACATTAATCATTTCAATTACTAAGTCGCCGCCAGACGATAGGACGACAGGAACCTTCCTTTGTTTTTAGTAGGGAAACGCTTTTTGGATTAAAGTTTTAAGCTGATAATAGTAAGTTGTATAGAGGCTTTTTGTTTTCTGTCAGCATTTTCGTTTGTAGATGTACAACTGTTTTGCGATTAGTAGTTTGCCTAAACTGCAAATTCTCAGATGACAATCAACATGCTGAATCATATCAGAGATCATAATTATATTATATCTGATCTACATATGAAAGTCTTTCTGTCGCTGCAAATCACTTCAAAATGAAAGGGACAGCAACGGTGACGACTTAAAATTGAGACGAGCGACGGAACCAATCAAATTAATAACGCGTTAGTAAGTTGCGTCGTTTACGGACCGCCATTAAAATATGAGTTCTGTGAAATTCTGGCTACTCATTGGAGATTTGAGTTTGTTACACTATTGCGTATATAAGTAAAGAAGTTGTAAAGACCAGTTGTATTCAAAACTTTCCAGTGGACGGATATGCTAATTATTTAGCAGCATGTCAGTATTCTCCGAAAGCGTAGGGCGTGTATAATAATCATAATTATTTCGCCAGTTTTGTTCTAGATTCCATGTGATAAATGGTCATGCTTTCTTATTATTACGAACGAGTTGCAACTAAAAACCTACATCAAAACTATCATGAATAATCTCAAAAAGGCTCCAGCAACATGCTTTTCAAGATGGACGTGAAATCTGTTTAATTCAGTATTGTGTTTTTATTTAGGTATGCAGAAAGAGCATTTAAAATCATTGTGTTTCAACACAACAAATTGATTTAAAGTACAATTCACGTGATTGATTGTAAATTGATTGTTTATTTGTTATTCGGGAATCCGATTAACTAGCTATCAACATAGTGCGTGCGTGCGCGAAAAGATCATCCAGTTTGATTTTTCCGAGTGAAACAGTTTTTACCGATGTGTAATTTTTGTATCTAACTTCGTAAAAAGGACTTTCAGGCTTCTGTGAGCCCAAACTACACATATTTCGCACTGTATATTTACTTCGTTTTAAGACATTTGATACTAATTGTGCTTGACGGAAAAAATTAAACGATCAATCGACTTGAAAAATCGCTCATACTTACGTTACTTTTCAGTAACGCGTCAGCTAGGTCCTCTGGTTGTCTGTAACGAGTGATAAAGCTTAATATAAAGCAGGGCCCGAGATGGTTTAATATAATAAACCAAAAGTAACCAACAATAGTAAGTTTATTTATTTTCTCTCACAATGGTTTTGTGGCACTTAACAATTCTGAACTATAAAAACTCACATTGTGCGACCATGGACCTGGTGCCTGAAGCAGGTTTTAGAAAAAACCTGTAATATAGGTCACCAGGCCCCACCTAGTGGCATCATACAAATAAACAGGCAGGTAACATGTGTATTTCTACAAAAGCAGTCAAAGAGTGCGTGCTGATGGTGATGAATGTGGAGAATGGAGTAGCTTAATACTCTTCTCAAGACTCAATGGAAAACCTAAAAACCGCAGAAGAGAGTAATCAAAACAAGAATAGTCACCCATCCGCTCATTGACCGCAATAAGCGCTGCTGAACCTCAAAACGATCGAACCCGTTAGGTTTACCTATAAACCCCTTTTAAAGGCTAAATTTTCCAAATTAAATGAATAATTACTGAAATCGTTACGAAACATCGTTAATTATGATCTTGAATAAATGTAACTCTTAACCTATTCATTGGGGCGGATTTTCCTACATTTTTCCCTTTTTCTTTTCATTCTGGTGCTAAATTATTTCCTCTTCAAGATGTTTTTATTCCTTTAGATTTTTAATTACGTACCCATTTTTGTGCGATTGTATTTCTAAGGAACGGTTTGCATTAAATAAATTATGCTTTGGAGGTGGTTTTTTAAACGTCTTTTTAGGGTCATTTGTGAAAAGTGTCTTTATAATAATAATGCTAATGATGATTTTATATAAAGAGAGGATGAAGTGATAGTGCTGACAGTCCACTTGATGATAAACGGTAGCTTTAAAAATATGTATACATCGAAATTAATTCATTTGATTGTCTGCCTATAACAAAAAACATAATACACATTGAGTCACATTGATACTGTATTAGCATAATCAGCCTGTAACGTTCTGCTGGGACACAGGGTTCCTCTCTGTGAGAGGGAGTGGGCCGTAATCCACCACGCGGGCCCAGTGCGGGTTGGTAGATTTCACATGTCTTCGAATCTTTCGTTCTTGGACATGCCGGTTTCCTCTTTCACCGTTTTGAGAGCAGTGGTGATGAAATTATTTACACAATATAAACTTAGCGCCGGTCAGCGTTCGAACCTGAACCGAAAGTCGCGTTCGATAGCACTGGGCCACCACTGCTCCTCCTGATACTGTATTATGGAATACAAATTTTAGGTAGACAATCAAATGAATACAAGTCGATGTAGACATTTTTTTGAGGCAGACCGTACATTTAAAACATCTAAGGTCAACCAAATCATGGCTATTAAATGTTTCTAGAGTTACCAGAAAGTCTCATTTGTACATTACTGGCACTTTTTACATTGTAACCCGAAAAACAACGATGCGGTTTTTTCTGCAATAAAATGATTGTGATTTCACAACAATAATACCTAATTCTCAGAATTATATTATTTGTCTATTAAAAAAACAAGACTGCCTAATTCACCGAAACTAGTTATTTGATTTAGCTCTGGTTTGCGTTGATGGTCATTCGACATTTAGTGAATTACAAGTGATGGACATACAAACTGACATACATACAATTAAAACTAATTTATTTCCTGCTAACGCCGACAATTTAATCGATCAAACCGGTTTTGTGTGTCAAAATTCGTTAGTCTGTTTGGGGATTAAGCCACATTTGGTGAGTTAATTATTTTGTTCTATTTTATTTTAAGAAAAGGCACCATAATTATGTAATATGTTCCTTTTAATTAGTAAATAGAAACGGAAACGGAGCCTCTCGGCGGGTTGGCCTCGGCATGAATTTGGACAAGACAAAAGTCATGTACAATTCGCACGTCTTGCCGAGTCCAATCCACATCGAAGGGTCGCTACTCGAAGTTGTGAAGGAGTATGTCTACCTAGGACAAGTCATCAAGGTCGGTAGACACATTTTTGACAAAGAAGCCGACAGAAGGATCCAGTTGGGTTGGGCGGCATTTGGAAAACTGCGTCAAGTCTTCTCGTCGCCTATTCCGCAATGTCTGAAGACTAAAGTCTTTAACCAGTGCGTCCTGCCCGTCATGACATACGGTGCCGAAACGTGGACACTGACAGTCGGGCTAGTCCACAAATTCAAGGTTGCGCAGCGTGCTATGGAGCGGGCTATGCTTGGAGTCTCTTTGAAGGATAAGATCAGGAATGAAATTATCCAAGCAAACTGAAGTGGCAGTGGGCTGGCCATGTTTGTCGAAGGACCGATGGCCGATGGAGCAGACGAGTCCTGGAGTGGAGACCGCGTATCGGCAAGCGTAGTGTGGGACGCCCCCCAGCTAGATGGACTGACGATCTTAAGAAGGTGGCTGGGTCAGACTGGATGCGGAAGGCGGAGGACAGGGTGTTGTGGCGCAGCCTGGGAGAGGCCTATGTCCAGCAGTGGACTGCGATAGGAGTTGATTGAATTAGTAAATATACCGTTTTGCTTTAGCCTAGACTAAGAATACTTCAATGGGTTTTCGATGTCCTTTGTTAGAGTAAGCTACGCCGTAGCGCAATTGCTACGCCCTACGGCTACGCGACTACGCCGCGCGCCGTGACGTAGCGCTAGGGAACGCTCAACGATGCAGATGATAGAAACTATTATCTTGAATAGTTGAAGTCTTGTGTATATTTTATCATGGAAGTTAACCCTTTGTAACCCCCTTTGCAGAACCGTAATAATATGTGTTGCGGTCAAAAGTGCATAAGTGCAAGTCGTAAACAACCGTTGTAAACATTTTATTTATATCGCGCTACGTGTTATGCATGCTCTGAACTTGTTAGCGATGTTACATTGTGGGTTAAACTTGTTATCTTTTCGCCTTTCTTGGAAGAAATAAATGGTTGCTTATTAGTAAGTTTGAAAGTATTCCCGAAGTACGAAACTGTAGGTAAATGAAATAAGATTCTACGAGTTTTTGTCTAAAAAGAGCGGATTACTTTCGTAATTTATTACATAACCTGAGCTGATATTAACCGTTGCCATTAGCTTACCAGGTACCACCATCGAGGGGCAATTGTAAGGGATAAATGATAAATGATTTATTTCTGTAAGTAGGTTTGTACAAACACTTTTACACGTCAATCATATTAAAAAAAACTAGATGAGGTCGGCGTTTCGTATCCGACTACTCTGAGAAGAAAGGCCGAAACAAACTCAGAGGTCACAGTCTCTTTTTAAAGTCCAGACATAATCTTGGTCAGATCATGTGAAGACCATGTAGATTGGTGCCTGAAATGATCTTTTGACGAAAGAACCACACAGGTTGAGGGGACCTGTCCAGTCAGTGCACGCATTTGTCAGTAGTCGTGCAGCTCAACTAAGAACTTAAGGAGCTCAACGATTCAACGAACAATACCAAAGAAAGGACATTTGGGTAGGCCGCATAAAATCACTCAAACTGCCAGACTATGATAAAAACTAACTGAGAAAAAAAGGAAAATGAACAATAACCCACATAGTCTTCACATTTACAATACTTAAAACAATATAATACTTAACAAAGTAAATATTCATGTCATTGTATATATAAAATTAATCAATGTCAATGTGTATATAAAATACGGATATAATCTTGGTCAGATCAATTGAGAACCATGTAGATTGGTGTCTGACATGGTCTTTTGACGAAAGAACCACACAGATTTGAGTGGACCTGTCCAGTCAGTGCACGCATTTGTCATTTATCGTGCAGCTCAACTCAAAACTTAAGGAGCTGAGCGATTCGACGAACAATACCAAAGAAAGGACAATAGGTTAGGCCGCATAAAGTACTCAAACAGCCAGACCTGCATTAAAATTTTTATTGATTGAGAATAAAAATAAAAAAAAACAATTCACATAGTCCTCACATTCATAATAATTAAAATAATATAATACTTTACAAAGTAAATATTCATGTTATAGTTTAGGTATTTAAAAATTTCAATCAAAAGAAAAATATAAATAGTTGGCAAACAAAAAAATCAAATCAAGATTCACTGTAAATTGGATCAGCTCAATCCCAAGCCTTTTTGTCCTCAATAAAGTCTTTAACAGTATAAAATGCTTTCTGGCACAGTTTCCGCTTTATAAAACCTTTGAATTTATTAAGGCTTAATTCTTGAATATGGCTAGGAAG
The DNA here is from genome assembly GCA_963921375.1 of Tiliacea citrago. NCBI lineage: Eukaryota > Metazoa > Arthropoda > Insecta > Lepidoptera > Noctuidae > Tiliacea > Tiliacea citrago. The sequence continues at coordinate 26,290,399 of OY992787.1, read as the reverse complement.
TTTATTATAAAAACGTATACACTGGCATCTAAACGAGCCACCTATTTGTTTAAGCCTGGTTTTAGGAACAACAAATTTGTGCTTGTTCCTAGTATTTACATTATGGATATCACTGTATTTTTTAAACAGATTAATATTTTTATGTGCATACAATAGATTTTCATAAATATACTGAGAAGCTACAGTCAGTATATTACTCTCTTTAAATTTGTCTCTGAGGGAGTGTCTGGGACTTAATTTATAAATTGAACGAATTGCTCTTTTTTGTAAAACAAAAATTGTTTGAATGTCGGCGGCATTTCCCCACAACAGAATACCGTACGACATTACACTATGAAAATAACTAAATTATACTAAGCGGGCTGTCTCCAAATCAGTTAAATCACGAATTTTTCTAACGGCGTATGCTGCAGAGCTAAGATATTTCGACAATTTATCTATATGGGGGCCCCATTGAAGCTCGGCATCCAAAGTTATGCCTAAGAACACTGTAGAATCTTCGGGTTTCAACTCTTCACCCCTTATGAGCACACTAGTTTTTACTTGTCTAACATGAGGTATTGTAAACTTAATACATTTAGTTTTTTTCTCGTTAAGAAGTAGGTTATTAACATTAAACCAGTTAACTTTTTTTTCGAGGGCACTATTTACATTGTCAGTAACCAACTGCTGACGTTTGAGTTTAAATAAAAGTGAAGTGTCGTCTGCAAACAACACTATATCATGTTTATCCTTTATGAGGTAAGGCAAGTCATTGATATAAATAAGAAACAAAAATGGGCCAAGAATTGAGCCCTGGGGTACCCCCATTCTTACTACAGATCCGGGAGATCTTTTTCCGTTAACATCAACTCTCTGAATCCTATTCTATTATTATTAATATATCCTTATTCATTCATAGAGGGATTTAGTATCACGAATCTTTTTTATATTATATCGAGCTTGTCAAAATCTAGTTATGGAGTAAGCTAGTCAAGTTCCTGCTACTAAGACCAACAGAAAAATTCCGTCTAAAATAAATCCTGCTAAAATTACTTCGCCTGTCCGTTACCGATACAGTTTACATAATTATTTCTCTTAATATGAACATTAATTAACCGACGGGTGTCGCTGACAGCGAGCACGCCTTGTTCACTGAATATTGAGAAATGGTGAGAAGTATCTAGTTCAGTGGTGCTCAATGTTGAGTTGTGGGGGTCGCAGATTGTTGGTCTTTTTAATTTTTACTCAACTATAAAAGTCGGTTATCGAGAGCCCTCCGTGCCTCGGAAAGCAGGTTAAGCAGACGGCGGTCAGACTTTCGGGCTTTTGGTACTGGGTTGTGGAGGTCAGGTAGGCAGTCGCTCCATATAAAAACTGGTATTCAGCTGCATCTGGTCAGACTCGAAGCCGACCCCAACATAGTAAAAGGCTAGGTAGATTGATTTTGTAAAGGTCTGTTATGTTTTTGCACGTATCTACACTATGTTGGTGGTTTTCGTTACACTCAAAACGTAGTACCAAACGGCTGGATAATTATATTATTATAAACTTGTTAGACTAACCTAGTTTAGGTTTCCAAAGTCTTATAATAAGCTGATACCAGCTAATGCTAAATAATGTGATTTAATGTATATACTTTGGTCAACCAATGAGTTACCGTGAGATTTCTTCTACTCAAGTAGGACCCTGATTTACGCCCTGATACATCTTTAGAAACTGAGTGTTTGATGCAGTTTACTGGCTGAATTTCAACAGCAAGCTGTAAGTACTATTAGTTTAATAAGGCAGCATCTAGAGAGGTTTCGAAAAATAACTGGATTATCGAATTAATAGAAAATAGATAAGATAATAATTTATTGTTCCAAAAACAGTGTTACATTTATTTTGCACCAGTTATGGATGAGCAAAATCTGTGCAATACAATACAGTACTTAACTTTAGTGGAAAAGATCACTTGTATCACCTGATACAAGTGATCCTACTAGGACCTACTAGGTAAAAAAAATTAGATAACAAAAGTCGCAGAAAGGCGGAACAGATAAACCCGGCGAATCACATTTTATCTCAGATTGAGAACCTCTGATCCAACGTTGTTAGCGAAAGTGAAATAGTATGTATGCAAAGTTATTTAATGTGTTGTGTGTAGCAGAGTAGAGGAAAGGGGGGTGAATGTATTGATTTGTGTTTAGCGGGGGGTGTAATACATGATAAGTGACTTATGTTTAATTAAAATAATAACGGTATTCATTTGCGAATCACGGTTAGAATTTTAATTACCCATGGCAAAGGTTTCTGTAAAAGGTGAAGTGGGTCCACGTTTGTTTTGTTACGTATTTTCCAAGTTTATTCTAACTTGATGAAAAACAACTATTTTCGAATCATTATGTAGTTAGCCAGTAGTCATTTTCAAACTTTCCAATTTTACAGTTCTTTACATTCACAGGATTACACGATTAAACAAGAACTCAACCACATGCTCGTAAATAAGATGACAAATTACTAATAATCTGAAATAGTCTTATCTATAGAGGTTGAAGGTCGACTAATAAGTTGTCAATGATAAATCAATACAATGTTGCATACGTTTATCCTATTTATTTGATACTGACCTCCTTTGAATTAGAGCTCAGTAAATACTCGCTATTTCTGAAAACCTATCCGACACTGACAGATGAAATGTCGATGTCAGGACGATGTTTTCGAATTTTGGTGAATCGTAGCCGTAGTTATTTACGCGATAATGCCAGCTGCAATTTCCGTAGAAATTCGCAATAGAATTGTAACAAGGCATCAGCAGGGTCTGAGCATTCGTGCAATTTCGAGAGATCTGAGGGGCAATTCTACTAATTTTAAGAACGATCACAGTCTGATCTCAATCTCAATCTGTCAAAAATACCTCTTATTTCCCTACATTTTGACAATTTTTTGACGTTTATTTGTCGCCAAGATGAGATTGCGACTAGATTTTGAACGTTTTAAATTACGAGAATTGGCCTTCTGTTCTTGACAGTGAGCTCATTCTCTCATTCTATGTTTTTTTTATATATTAAAATAGGTAATTATCATATACCCAAAAACTTGAAATTTGTGTTTTTTTTGCGGAACACTGTTGCTTTTAGCGTAAGATGATACGCTGAAGAAGAAAATATAAGCGATCGTCGCCAGAACAACCATCGCCCATCGCATTAAGCGAAGCCCGGAGAAGAGAAATGCTCCGCGAATACAAAGTTGATGGATTTATACCAACGCAGCGTTACGCGGAACATTTTGATGTGGATTCGAGAACGATCCGAAGGCATCTTCATCGAATGGATTTGCATCATAGGATTCCTGCCTACAAAGTAGATAATTATGACAGACGCTCAAAACCGCACGGTTAAAACCGCACGCGTATATTTTACACACCCATTTTATTATTTCGATTGGTCATTTATTTCTTAATCTATTTTCAGTGACTTATCACTGACATACACAAGACAAGACAAGACAAGAAGTTAAGACATTCTAACCAAGCGACCATGGTCGCTTACATATATGGCGATATAACATTACACAGTATGATGTAGATCATGTCATACCAAATAGGGAATCGGGAAGGATAAATGTTAATATGTCGGGTTGGATGAGCTCCGAAGGTATAGGTGAGCTTATTCAACTACCGCCTCGTGCAAATGCCGTGAACTACCACAGCACTTTGGAAGATAATATGCTTCCCTCTGCACTCTGTAAGGATTGTGTACCCACAGCACTAAAAGAAAAAATAATTTTGTTCACCATAATTGAGCCATACATCAAGCAAGGATTATCAGCACCTGGTTTGATGCACATCCAGACATAACGGTGATTCCATGGTCAGATAAATCCCCTGATCTGAATCCGATTGAAAATCTGTGGGGTTTAATGGTGCAGCTAAAAAAGAAAAGAAGATCTGGCTCAACATTGCCAAGAACTATGGGAAAACATGCGAGGGCCTGATATTGGCACTAGATTGGTTAACTCCATGCAATTACGACTGCAAGCTATAATAGACAGCCAAATAGCATATTACTCGTCACTATGTAGTCTAACAATATTGATTGAAAAACGAAATAAAACTGTTTTTCAAAGGTTGACAATGTTTTTAGCTTAGCACATTTTCTACAAATCACAAATAGTAAATAAATATATTATTGCGCACGAAAAGTTTAAATATAATTTTTTCTTCTATAATTCGAAGACGTATGACTTTCCATGTCTGGATGTACGAGTATAACTAACGAAACCCGATTGCATTACACGGCTAAAGTATGAATAGTGGCAAGTGACTCATCAATTAAAGTCCGAGACTGTACACTATAAAAATCCCTCAGGAATAATAAAACTTGAAATTGCCAAGCAACGCGAACGTCCTTAAAACATCACTACACGTAACGCACGTCTGACTAGAGAATACAATCCCGAGCATGTTTTTCAATCCCGGGCTTACGGGATTTTTGAAGCCTTTTCCCGGGATCCCGGGCTCATCCCGGGATTAGACTTTGTGGTTTCTAATTGGGCTAAAATAAAAAAAACACGAGTAATTAAAAAAAAATGTCTTTAATGTCTGCACAACACAAATCAGAATAATAATAAGAAAAAAAAAAACACAAACCAAAAAATACTATACTTTTGCAAGAAATTAAAAAACAGCACATAATAACTATTTAGAATTTCGAAAATATAATCGTAGAAATATCAAAGCATCCAATGTTTGACTTCCGAGCCTGCTTCGTAGTTTATTGCCAACATAAGCAGCAGCTGAAAACGCTCGTTCAGCTTCTACGCTGGTTGGAGGAATAGACAATAGATACTTATATGCTGTTTCTAAGTGATATCCACGAACACCTCCATTTTCGAACAGGCTCATTTCACGTCTAATACTACTTGCCAACCCCAATTCATTTTGTACTTGTACTTCAGGATCTGGGGATTTCATACTCTTGTTAATTTCCAGCTGTAACTTTTCCTTTAATGTCAATTGGGGTTGGGAGGTTTCTGACCTTAGCTCATCATCTGTTTGTGATCCTGACCTTGCTTCTTCTTCCGTGTAATCTCGACTATTAAGTCTTTTAACAATACTCTTTATTTGCTTCCTCACTAAAGCCTGTGTCGGAACTGGAAATAAGTCGTGCCATTCCAAATCCGATAATAACTGATTTTCAACATCCATTCGTGGATTTTGTAAATAATTTAACACGCCAGTTAAATCATCACTTCGTCGTTGCTTTATACGTCCCACTAAGGATGTTTTAATTTTTTTGGCAAGTGCTGAGTTTTTGCTAGACAGTTGTTTTATAAGAAATTTCAAAGCGGCATCAGCTGTGCATAAATTAGCATCTCGCCGACAGATTGCTTCTACTGTCAATTTAATTGGGGTCAGCACATCAACAATTTTATTCACCAATTCAAAATCAACATCTTCTAAACGAATTGGATGATTGAGATCTATAAGAGCTTTTTGAATGCATGCTTATAAAAGATAAAATCGCTCCAGCATTGTTAAAAGACTATTCCACCTGGTTTTACAGTCCAAAAGAAGTGACAACTCTTTTCCATGTTCAATTTTCACATATTTTTGAAGTACTGTTTCATTTTTCAATGGAGATCTTTTGAAATACACTACAACTTTGCGGATTTTCTTTATCAGCTCATTAATATTTTCATATTGTGTTAACTCTGGTACGTGTTCTGGCGCAAGATCATTTTGTGACATTACGATTAAACCTGATTCTGGACAGCGATGATGAACACCATTTGTCATCATCGCTGTCGTCCATATAATCAACAGTCACAGCTGGTTCATTTATAGTATCATCTGAGGTTGGGCTATCTTGCAAATTATTATGTTTTTCATAAAGCACATCACAGACCGCCAAATTGATACCATGTGCAAGACACAGTTGTTGTTCAGTGCAAATAAGCCGCCCCACCTTTATCATAACATTCGGTCCATCGGTTACAATAGCCACGATGTCAGTTTCTAGGGAAATGTCAAATTTACTTAGACGCTCTTGCAATATACGAAGACAATTTTCAGCTATCATACTATCGTAAATAGGAACAAGTCCTAAGTTCCAAAATTTTTTATATGTATGAACGTTGACCGCCATGTATCGTTTATTGGAAGTTGAAGTCCACTCGTCAAAAGAAAGACTAAATCTTTCACCTGCACTTTTCAAATGTTTTAATTCTGCAGTGACTTGCTTTCTGATTTTTTCACTGTAATTCATAACACGTTTTCGAACAGTGACGGCTGACTTTGGTAAATCCGTGTATTTTGATAAGAGCAATTTTCTCAAATCATCTGAGGTTATGAATACACTGAATGGAAATCCATCTAATGCAATCATTCTTGCCAAAATATCATCCAGGCTATCGGCGGCACTTTTAGTAAAATAATTATCTAACTTTCGCTTGGCTGGCGGCGGTGCTGTGTTCAGATTTTCAGAATCTTGACTTGTTGAAGCTGATATAACCTTGATGTTATGTTTTGATAACAAATGTGTATGTAATCCCTTAGTTGATCCACCCAAAGTCTTGAGGATGGCTGGGCATCGCTTACATTTAGCACTATTCCCGTCCTTCTCAACTAAATAATAACTCCACACTGACATCGTATCACTGTCTTTTTTATGTCTAACAAAGTCTCCCGCCATTTGAAATACTTAATTTCAGACTTTTAAATTTTAATGACGTAGCCTACGTAACCCGTCGTCACTGACGTAGCCTACGTAACCCGTCGTCACTGACGTAGCCTACGTAACCCGTCGTCACTGACGTAGCCTACGTAACCCGTCACTGACAGAACAATAAATGAAAAAAATAAAACCTGATTTGCATATTTATACTTTCGTACAGGGAATCCCCGACCGAAGGGAAATACCCGCAACAATATTATGATATGAGATGATCGGGTGATTCCCCTGTTGGTTCGTTGGGGAATTACCTTAAAGAGTATTGTATTAAAGTATTCCGAGTGGAGAAGTCCCTTCTAAGTTCTACGACAAACATATTATTAGGACTGTACCTGTGTAGTAAATAGTGGGTACCTACGTATTGTACGAGTTGATTTTTGTCGTAATGTATTAAAATAATCTAGGCAAGGTTATTTTCAAGGCGCAACGAACTACGGAATACAAACTAGACTTGTTTGTGGCAATCAGAAAACGGTCGGGATCCCGGGATTGTATTCTCTACTCAAGACCCATAAATATGGGTAATTGATTGACAGCAAATAGTTAATATACCTACTCCATATATTTTACATGATTACGGTCTGGAGCTCTACAGCATTTATGATCAGTGATGTTTATGATGCCTGTTGGTCCCAGTCAAGACTCCAGACAATAAGTAAGTACAGTAAGTCTTCAATAAGTTATTATCTAATCTCTCTAAGTTGCCTTCTAATGTCACAGTTTTACCCATTACCTTTGTACGGGTGATTGGGACATCAATGCTTCATAAGCATTATCTCAAGATACTAGGCATAAAATAATAAATGGTATCTTGAGTTAAGTATCTCAAGATGGTGTCTTGAACTAAGTATCTCAAGACAGTGTCTTGAGCTAAGTATCTCAAGACGGTATCTTGAGCTAAGTATCTCAAGACCCATAAATATGGGTAATTGATTGATAAGTATCTCAAGATGGTGTCTTGAGCTAAGTATCTCAAGACGGTGTCTTGAGCTAAGTATCTCAAGACGGTGTCTTGAGCTAAGTATCTCAAGATGGTGTCTTGAGCTAAGTATCTCAAGACGGTGTCTTGAGCTAAGACCTCCCAACCCCAATTGACATTAAAGGAAAAGTTACAGCTGGAAATTAACAAGAGTATGAAATCCCCAGATCCTGAAGTACTAGTACAAAATGAATTGGGGTTGGCAAATAGTATTAGACGTGAAATGAGCCTGTTCGAAAATGGAGGAGTTCGTGGATATCATTGTATATAATATAATTACCTACAGTACACAGTATATTACTTTTGTATTATATAATGCAATGGCCTTATTGTTATACTTGAGCTAAGTATCTCAAGACCCATAAATATGAGAGCAAATAGTTAATATCGGCACCTACTCCATATATTTTACATGATTACGGTCTGGAGCTCTACAGCATTTATGATCAGTGATGTTTATAATGCAATGGCCTGTTGGTCCCAGTCAAGACTCCAGACAATAAGTAAGTCCAGTAAGTCTTCAATAAGTTATTATCTAATCTCTCTAAGTTGCCTAGTGACCTTCTAATGTCACAGTTTTACCCATTACTTTTGTACGGGTGATTGGGACATCAATGCTTCACAAGCATTATCTCAAGATACTAGGCATAAAATAATAAATGGTATCTTGAGTTAAGTATCTCAAGATGGTGTCTTGAGCTAAGTATCTCAAGACGGTGTCTTGAGCTAAGTATCTCAAGATGGTGTCTTGAGCTAAGTATCTCAAGATGGTGTCTTGAGCTAAGTATCTCAAGACCCATAAATATGGGTAATTGATAACTTAAAGTTTAAACTTTAAGGGGGATTTGATAGGGCTTTTCAAACTGAATATTAGTAATAATAGCAGAGCAACAATAATTTCATCAATTATCCTCAAAGATTAACTTGAAGCCCATCTCCCATGCTCTTTGAAAGACTGGTGATTTTCATTTATTACACAAAATTAAAACTCTAAAAGCAGGCTTAGCATGATGCTTTCTATTTCTACTCTATTGTATAATAGAAATCGCTTGTCTATCTTTCTTCGTAGAAAACTGTCAGCTGTCTACACAGAAGCGTAATTTTTATCTACTTTAAAACACTTCTCTACGGTTCTCATGCTAAGCCTATGGAACCAGGAATGGTTGGTTAAGTTTCTTTTAGTACTAACCTAATAAGTAATGTGGAGATATGAATAAGCAGTTTTTTATACATGTATAAGATTTTGCAATATCAGGTGGCGATGACAAAGATAGGGTCAAAGTAGGTCTAGCAAAGTCTCCCGCCATTTGAAATACTTAATTTCAGATAATTGACTTTTAAATTTTAATGACGTAGCCTACGTAACCCGTCGTCACTGACGTAGCCTACGTAACCCGTCACTGACAGAACAAAAAAATAAAACCTGATTTGCATATTTTTACTTTCGTACAGGGAATCCCCGACCGACGGGAAATACCCGCAACAATATTATGATATGAGATGATCGGGTGATTCCCCTGTTGGTTCGTTGGGGAATTACCTTAAGAGTATTGTATTAAAGTATTCCGAGTGGGAAAGTCCCTTCTAAGTTCTACGACAAACATATTATTAGGACTGTACCTGTGTAGTAAATAGTGGGTACCTACGTATTGTACGAGTTGCTTTTTGTCGTAATGTATTAAAATAATCTAGGCAAGGTTATTTTCAAGGGGCAACGGACTACGGAATACAAACTAGACTTGTTTGTGGCAATCCCGAAAATCCCGAGATTAGCCAAGTAAAGTCCCGGGATTTTCAGGGCCAGAAAACGGTTGGGATCCCGTGATCCCGAGTTTCAGGATCCCGGGAATGTATTCTCTAGTTCTGACACAATAAAAAAAAATCATTAAAAAAAACAAACCAGGAAGGTCCACAGTATGTATGCTCGTACCGTGTAACGCGCTCTCGTAAATTTTCTTTTTTTTTACTGCAAACAGCAATACGTAACCTAGTTGCAATAGTTCGAGAGCTTGCTACTAAAATATTACTATTATCTAGGTAATCATCATGTGCCTACACTTTTGCCAACTATGTTGTGGTCGGCTTCCAGTCTAACCGAATGCAACTAAATACCAGTATTTTACATGGAGCGACTTCCTATCGGACGATAACCCTTTTTTTTTTTTTTTTTTTTTGGGTGGGAAATTATCAAATAACTTCTCCCGCTCTGGGTGGAGCGGGAGGGCGTGTCAGACTTTTACTGACTAAAACCCACCCGTGTTCCTTCCGTTGCCTGTGTGCCAGGGCCACGATATCCCTTTCGGACAAACTCGCAACCCCGGCAGGCATTGGTCCTAACGGACCCCGTCAATTGGTGCTGATATCTCTTTGAGGCGCGCGTGGAACACAACGCGCCGTCGACCCGGGCCTGGTCCTTATCGGACGGCGAGCTACCCATCGCTCACCGTCCGCAGGCCCGCGCCTAAAACCCGGCCGGCCGGCCTGGCCGGAAATCGGCTTGCGACTCCCGACGCCCGGGGCGTCTCCTGCGGCGACTAAGGGCGCGAGGGCGCGAACCTTGTCTCACCCTCACGCGTTCCGCCTCCTCTTTCGCTAGCATAACTGCTTCGCAGAAGGAGGTGACGGCCTCCCATGCACTCTCGCTCCGAACCATGGCCTGAACCAGAGCCGGACGCGAGAGATCGCCGCCTCCGATCGCCGCCTCCGATCGCCTCCGTGAGGGCGGTGCTCCGCCCAAGCCGGGAAGACCTCCATCGTATGCTCCACCGTGTCCTCCGGGCGATCCACACAGTGGTGACACCCGGGCGTTTCCTCCCGCTTTATTCTGAACAGAAACCTCCCGAAACAACCGTGTCCGGTGAGGACCTGCGTCAGGCGGAAGGTGAGGACGCCGTGGCGCCTCTCTAGCCACTCCTCAAAGAGGGGACTTATCGCACAATTGTGGCGTGCCCAATCGGACGATAACCCTTGGTAAGACAAGTACATAAGTAATATGAGACGTAAAAGTTGCATCTTATCATACGAAAAATGGGGTCTTGCTTGTATAGATAGATTTTTATGATAATCATTTTAACATAAACACATAATATTACGCCTGTAATCCCTGAAGGGTTAGGCAGAGGTGTACCTATAGTACACCCATATTTTGCCGGTTATGTTTAAGTCCCATGTAATAGGGGGCGAGCCTATTGCCATCAACCGGCAACCGGCGCGGTTTTTTAATCATTTTAGTACGTTAATAATGAATTGCAATTACCAATAGATGTTTGTTGAACCTTAAAATAAAGCTGATCGTTTTTACAAGTATGTCTAAAACTACAGTTCATCAATATTTCAATACATATGTACAATTTAAAAAAGTCTTGCTGTTGTCATCACTGATATAATTGGAATATGCAGGAAGATGAGATGAAAAATTCCAATATAGCTTTTCTCACTGTTTTCATGAATTTTTGAGGTAGTTGACTTGAGCTGCCAGCTCTTGAACTATAAGTAGTTACATACTATTTCAAAAACTACGGGGCGTGTAGAAATGGTTGTCATAAATCTCAAGTCTGAACTTTCTGCTTATCTTATAAAATGCAACGATATATGTTAAAAAGTTGCAGGTAACCCCAACACGAATAATGTATCGGATCAAGCTACCACTTATTTTACGCGATCAAAATAACTTTTTTCCTCAATTTTATTATAGTCTACGAATGGAATAATGATCGGCATAAAATTTTATTAAGCATTTTATTTTAATACCGCTTTTCCGTTTTATTGGGAAGTTGGGTAGTAATGCTTTTTATATTGATTTTTAATTACTTTCAAAAGAGAGTATTTTTTGTTAGAAGTGTGTAAATCGGTTACTTTTATGGGGTAATTAAGATAAGGGAGTCGGTGCCGTTTTAGCAAGGTAGGTGATAAAGCGATCGCTTTAATTGCCTTATGGAGGAAAATATTAGGAAGATATGTACTTATCGTTTTTATCAACGTGCCACGGTTAATGTAAGGTGAGGCGCATTTACTCCATATCGTAATGTAGGGGCGTTTGGTGAAGCATTATTCCTGTATGTTTATAGCTTATGATCTGCAGGTATTTCTTGTGATCATTAAGCAATCCTTTACGGTGTCCAGATAAGTTTTTTGAAGGATTATAAGCAACTGGTTGCAAGACCGTATTTTTCCCACACTTCTGACAATGAGATTTACTCAAAAATGTAAAATTAAATGTATATTGCTGCCTATTATACTAATATAACAACATCGCAGCATGGAAATGCACTCGTTACCCGTGGTCCCGGTGGGTTGACCCATTACCGGGTCCATGGGTATTTCTTTTACCCGTGGTCCCTTCGAGAAATACAATGCTGCCATATTAAAATGGCAGATCGGTAGTTATTCAAGTAACTAACTTGAAACATTCAAAATGATTCACCAAAAATAGAGGCAATCTGGCGAGAAATAGAGGTAATCCGCGTTAATGGTCATTGTTCTAACCTAACCTAACCCAAATGATTCAATAACAGTAGATGGTTTTAAATTTTTAATTACTTTGAAGAACTACCGGTCTACCATTTTAATTTGGCAGCATTGTATTTCTCGAAGGGACCAGGGTAAAAAAATACCCATCGACCCGGTAATGGGTCGACCCACCGGGACCACGGGTAAGACCCTTGGAAATGTTAGAAAACTTGAGATTTCACTAAACAAATATCAACCCATACAAACAATAATATGAATCTATCAACAACAATCCCCATAGTGTTTCCTTCAAACTCCACCACGAAACACAAATACGACCATTGTACCGTACATTTGTATCCCATTTGTATAAACAGTCAGTTCATATGTACTAGCTTTTAGCAGCGAGCGTGTAACGTAACATTCTATAGCGAACATAACTCAGTGGATACGTTCTTGTGGTACGCGTAAAATAAACACAGCCTTTATCTTACAAGTAAAACTTGAGCCTTACCTTAAGTACGCCGAACGAATTTTATATAAACTAACGGTTATGTAACCCCTCTTTGTATGTTGTAGTTTTTAAGATTGCCGGTGACTCGCCGAGATGAAACTTTGTATTGTAAGAGCAACAGAATCTCGAATCTCAATGGTAGTAGGAACCTCAATATTCAAAGGTTGTCTCTATATTTGGCCCGTTTTCAATTATTCGGGTCGAAGATTTTTCCGAAGGGTTGGTGTTCTTTAAGATTAGAAATACTAGCCTTTGGCAATTTTCGCATTACGTTGCATATAGTCTTAAGCGTTAAGTGGTTTTCTTGTCCCCTGACTTATATACATGTTAAGTACCGTTCTTCTTTTGAATTTTAGGATTGTTTTTTCACCCCACAACTAGTTATTAAGCTTTTATGTGTAATTGCTGATTCGATGAAGCTCTCGGCTTCTCATTAGTCCACTCGCTGAGCGATCGGATTGGCCTGCTAATGAGCACACTAGCGCCGCGTCCTCGCGCCCTTTCTCACTGTATCAACGTGTCAAAATTTCCCAACAAAAACATTTTTCTGAAAAGAAATGGTCCTTCAGTGATTTAATGCTACAATCCCCGCATGACACTAGAAATTAACATAACCAGCACCTGTGGACAATATGTGTAGTGTGGTTTAACCTGGATTCAGACCTGGCCACCCCGCCGATCCCAAGAAGCGTGAAGCAGTGGACCGGAGATAGCAGGTAAGCTTCACCAATTTATTACACATAATTTTTTGATCCGTTCGATCCGGATTTATTAATAAGTACTTGTTGTGGGTTTATTTTCCGTTTAGTTAGTTCCTAACGTCTCAGTACATTTTGCGTCGTTACGCGTCCAAAATGGCGGAGCTAATTCAACAAGATATTTTTGAACGCGAGATCATTATCGATGATCTCCTACGTATATTACATTTCATACATTCAGACGAACAACAGTTTAGATCACGCTCAAAAGAGTTAACTTTGCAACAAAGAAAGTTCTTCAAACTTCAGGCAAAAATAGAAAAAACCTTAATCAAGTTCAATACTTTCGACAAAGAGGAACAACTACAGATTCGTAACAATTTCAATGATTGTTATTACGCAATTAGTGTTCACTTAGACAAACTAAAGGAAGACGATAATGAGCGTAAACGAAGATTATCGTCTAGTACGGCGATTAATAATTCAGTGGTACATGCATCATGTAATTCTTGTCATAATAATTGTGCAACTCGATTACCTATTCTTCCAATGCCTACCTTCTCCGGGGAGACTACGGATTGGCCCCCATTTCACGATTTGTTTCGTTCATTGGTGCACGGCAAAAATACTTACACGGAAACAGAGAAGTTTCGTTATTTGTTATTGTCATTAAAAAATGAACCCTATAACCTTATTAAATCTATACCAATAACAGACGAAAACTATAGTGTTGCGTGGGATATATTGGTTTGTCGGTATGACAACAAGCGGGCTATCGCCACGAAACATCTGGAAAAAATATTTGATATTGACCCTAGTACCGAGAAAATGACTCAAAGTCTAAGAAATCTACTCAATGTTTATCAAGAAAACATCAAGGCATTGCAGGCGATGCAGTTTCCTATAGATCAATGGAGTTTCATATTAATGACGATTTTACTACGTAAAATTCCGTCTAGTATTCGAAAACGTTTCGAATTATCATTATCAAAACCATCGGACATTCCCGACATAAATACATTGATTTCATTTCTTAGAACGCGAGTTAGCCGCGAACGAATTCACTTCTTACCCACAAAATATTAATAATCTTAAAAAGGTAGGTAGTACTTCACGAACTACGCGACGCGCGCTTGTAGCCAACGTTACGTCATCAAGTACGAATAAAACAGATGTACAGTCTATCAACAAAAATAATGTTAAAAATAATTGTTTATGTTGTGATGCTCAACATACGTTGACAAAATGTTCCAAATTCCTTAATTTATCTACGCGTGATAGGTATTCGTTTATTCAAAACAAAAACGATTGTTTAAATTGTTTACATGTCGGTCATGATTTAAAACAATGCAAATCCAACTTTGTTTGTCGTTCATGTCATAAACGACATCATACATTACTTCATTTCGAAAATTTTCACAGTTTATCAGTTATTAATGAAGTAAGGAGTATTGATAATTCCGTTTCACTGTCTGCGGTGAATCATGCGTGGCGCGAGAGCTCAAGCGATTCGCAATGCATTACTCCGTCGATTAGCGCGAGTACGGTCCTCTTGTGTACAGCACTCATCAATGTTCATGTCAGCCCACAAAAACACAAAGTTCAGTGTATTATTGATACAGGGAGCCAAGCGACTTTTATTACTGAGGCATGCGTGCAGTGGTTAGGTTTAGCCCGCAGGCAAGCCCACGTCCCAGTTTTCGGTATAGGTGGGTCTGAAGTAACAGCCGTTTACCCCAAAGGAATAGTGTCTTGTCATATCACTCCTACATTCGGGGATCAACCTTCAATTCCAGTTGATGCATTAATTTTATCTAATCTTATTTCACGTATGCCATGTGTGACGTTGCCTTATAAGGAATGGTCACACATACATAATTTAAATTTAGCTGATCCTAAGTTTTATCTTCCACAATCGGTGGAAATGCTTCTAGGTGCGGATATACTATCCCAAGTTCTATTAGGTCATGTGATTAAGGGTCCACCCGGTTCACCAATGGCTATGAACAGTATCTTTGGTTATTTACTAATGGGTGAGGTTTCATGCAACCAAAATACATCTACTTCACTTCAAGTATGTCTCAGTAGTTTAAGCTCATCATACGATGCGGTGACAATCTGAGACGATTCTGGGAATTGGAGTCTATTCCGGAAAAGAGAATCCTAAGTCCCGACGAAGCGCTGTGTGAATCTATTTTCGTAAATTCACATACTCGCGATAAATCTGGGCGATATGTTGTTCCACTTCCTTTCAAACTTGATGCACCCGCCCTCGGCGAATCACGAGATACGGCGGTGTCCAGGTTCAGGAAATTAGAATATAGGTTAAAACGTAATCCTCAGCTTAAGGTGGAATATCATGCCTATCATTGCCTCCAGGAGTACTTGGAACTCGGTCACATGGAGCTCATTGATGTACCTACTTCGTTAGCTAATAGCTATTACATTCCGCACCACTGCGTGGTCAAAGAGTCTAGTGAGACTACTCGTACTCGCGTCGTATTTGACGCGGGTTGTAAAACTTCGAATGGAATATCACTTAATGATGTTCTACTGACTGGTCCGAAGTTGCACCAGGATATAGTAGACGTTTTATTAGGTTTTCGTATCCATGCTATTGCTGCAACTGCCGACATCAAGCAGATGTATAGAAACCCCCAAACTTATATCGCATGTCAAGTCTAAGGACCAACTTAAAAGAGTTTTACAAAAACATTATCTCTCATTGTGTCCATAGAAAATGTTTTATTTTATTTTTTATTTGTAAAATTTGAGATTTTTGATCTGAACTGGAGGTATTTATTTTATAGTTTACTTAGCACAATTAAATTAAGTTATAGCATATAATTTTCAAAATTTGTTATCCATTGCTAGACGAGAACTACTGCCGACAAACTGTTTTGCAGTTTGGCAGACTTTATGTATGTAATTGTTAATACAGATTTTGAATAAATAAAAAAAATTACAACAATCCGATTGGGATTTTCAACGCATTGTATGGCGTAAATCACCAACTGAACCGTTGCTTGATTATCGATTGCGAACCGTCACCTTTGGTGTCAGCTCATCACCGTACTTAGCCCTTCGTACTATTCAAAAGTTGGCTCATGACGGTGCCGCTGACTTCCCGCTAGGTTCTAAGGTTCTCCAGGACCAGGTTTTCGTACATGACATCGTCACCAGAGCAGGCGACGTAAAGAATGTATTGATTTTACAACGCGAGTTAGTAGGTATTTGTAAGTCAGCCAGTTTCGAGCTACGTAAGTGGCAGAGCAATTCGCCAGCGTTACTCGCTGCTTTACAAACGTCAGTGAGTCAGGGCGAGCGGCTTGATAACGTTTCTTTCGCTCTGATGGAGAATGACAAACAAATCAAGGTTTTAGGACTTCAGTGGAATCCTAAATCTGATACTTTTAGCGTACAAGCAACTACGGTTTAAATTACAAAACGATCCATACTATCACAAATAGCCAAAATTTATGACCCAATGGGATGGTTAGCTCCTGTAACTATTTACGAGAAACGTCTCGTTCAGTTGTTATGGATTTCAGGGGTCGACTGGGATGAGTCACCTCCTTTAGATATTATAAATGCTTGGTGTAATTTTCTTAACGAGTTACCATTATTATCAAACTTTCAAATTCCACGTTTCGTATTTGCAAACGTAAATGTAATTCAAATTCACGGGTATCAGAGAACCCGCGCGGCACCCGAGAACCGGATGCCGCGTGTGTGTACGCCCGTATATCCGATAATGATGGTCACGTTAAAACATTTCTTCTTCTTGCTAAAACGCGTGTAGCACCTATAAAACCGGTTCTTACGATTCCGCGCCTTGAGTTGTGCGCAGCTGTTCTGTTATCACGGTTGCTTGATAAGGTTAGGAGTGTGTATGATAACCACATAAACTGTCAACATGTGTATGCATAGACAGATTCATCCATCGTGTTAGCATGGCTTCATTCCCCACCACACCTGTGGAAAACATTCGTTTCAAATCGCACAAGTGAAATCTTATCCCGGCTTCCTGCCAACCATTGGAGACATGTTCCATCGGCTGACAATCCAGCTGACGCACCTTCTCGAGGAATGCTTCCTACAAAATTAATACAAAATCAGATGTGGCTCCATGGGCCCAGGTGGGTCGCACGTGATTCTATTTTTTGGCCAAGTCCAAAGAAAATACCAGAAGTCATTGAAGACAAACGTAATCTACCGTTGTCTATGTTAGTAAACTCTTCCACCTCAACCGTCTGATGTCGTCGAGTACATTTCCAGATTTTCTACTTTAGGCAAACTTGTTAGACACACAACAGCACTGTTATTTCGATTTTATAATAAATGTAAGAAGGTTCAAGATTCCTATCCACAATACATAACTGTATCGGAGAGTAATTTTTGTTTAAATGGACTTATCCATTTAGTTCAACATTCCTGTTTTTCCGAAGACATTAAAAATCTTTCAAATGGAAAATATACATCAATTAAATTCCGTCGACTCAACCTTTTCATGGATAACAAAAATAATTTACGTGTAGGTGGGCGGATTCACAAATCACTTTTACCGTTTGTTTCCAAACACCAATTGATTTTGCCTAAGAAACATCATCTTACAAATTTACTCATTGATCATACACATATCACGCACCTACACGCTGGTCCACAATCCGTGCAACACATTTTACTTCAAAAATATTGGATAATGTCTAGTCGTGACGCTATACGTACACGCATACATCGATGCGTTCGTTGTTTTCGTGCTCGCCCCGTGAATCCACAGCCATGCATGGGTCCACTACCGGCCGTCAGAGTGTGCCCCGAGCAGCCATTTCTAAAAACATGTGTTGATTTCGCGGGTCCGTTTTACGTTCGGGCAAATAAAGTCCGAAACGCGAAAATTATTAAATGTTATGTAGCTGTTTTTGTGTGTATGTCCGTCAAGGCCATACATCTCGAACTTGTGTCCGAGTTGTCAACTAATGCATTTCTTGCAGCCTTGCGACGTTTCACGTCCCGTAGAGGTTTATGCACCGACATTTACTCTGATTGTGGAAGGAACTTTGTTGGGTGTAATAATTATCTACAAAACTTGTATATTTTTTTACGTAATGATTCTGTTCAAGCCACTCTTAATAATAAAGTTTTAGAACAAGGCATCACTTGGCATTTTCAACCTCCTTATGCCTCACATTTTGGTGGCGTTTTCTAATCCGGTGTTAAAAAATTTAAAACTTGTAAGGCTTCATGCTTTTTCATTTCTCTTTCGGGTGTAACATTCTCTATTGTACCTATTTGATATAATATTGAAAGACCTATATTCTTTCAAGGCGAGCGGCATGTTAAGTACTGTTCTTCTTTTGAATTTTAGGATTGTTTTTTCACCCCACAACTAGTTATTAAGTTTTTATGTGTAATTGCTGATTCGATGAAGCTCTCGGCTTCTCCTTAGTCCACTCGCTGAGCGATCGGATTGGCCTGCTAATGAGCACACTAGCGCCGCGTCCCCGCGCACTTACTCACTGTATCAACGTGTCAAAATCTCCCAACGCGCTCCGCGCTAACAAAAACATTTTTCTGAAAAGAAATGGTCCTTCAGTGATTTAATGCTACAATCCCCGCAAGACACTAGAAATTAACATAACCAGCACCTGTGGACAATATGTGTAGTGTGGTTTAACCTGGATTCAGACCTGGCCACCCCGCCGATCCCAAGAAGCGTGAAGCAGTGGACCGGAGATAGCAGGTAAGCTTCACGAATTTATTACACAATACATTTTAAGTGTATGAAAATAGGATCTTCCACGCGCCAGTAGGGTTCGACGTTGGTTGAGAATACCGTTAATTTTAGCCGAATATTCTAAATAGCGTTACGTTTTACAAATACACGCATTCTTTTTCTTCTTAGCGTATCGATCGAAGATATATATTATAATATGTTAAGCCCACAATTCACAAATTTACAGGCGACATCTCTTCTCTTCATCTCTTCTATAATAATTAATAGGCGCCGTAGAAAAAAATAACAAATTGCCTTTATACGTAGTCTGCTCGGATTGTATCAATTATAGGTATTATAACCAAAATTAAGCTTGAAAAAGTTGAGCTACACTCACAACACAATTCCAACGAACCAGAAAAGGACACACCTTTGTAACGCACAGACAATGGCAACAAAAAGGTTACCTACTCGTAAAATATAACTTATGTATTAATATACTTATACTATGCTTATATAATACGTATAGTCAAGAGAATGAACGAGAATTTCCGTGAAACATAATATATATACAGATTCCTCAAGGCTACAAGAGAGACATACCAGCATTTTATCGTGAAGAAATATGTGGTGCCCTTTTTTTTTTTTGGGGTGGGTAATTATTAAATAACTTCTCCTGCTGTGGGCGGAGCGGGAGGGCGTGTCAGACTTTTACTAACTAAACCCACCCGTGTTCCTTCATTTGTTTGTGTGCCAGGGCCACGATATCCCTTTCGGACAAACTCGCAACCCTGGCAGGCATCGCCCCTAATGGCGTTAATTCGTGCTGACATCTCTTTGAGGCGCGCGTGGAACACAACGCACCGTCGACTCGGGCCTGGTTTTTATGGGACGGCGAGCTACCCATCGCTCACCGTCCGCAGGCCCGCGCCTATGGAGGCCGGAAATCGGCTTGCGACTCCCGAAGCCCAGGGCGTCTCCTGCACCGACTAGGGGCGTGAGGGCGCGAACCCTGCCTCTCCCTCACGCGTTTCGCCTCCTCCTTCGCGAGCATTACTACTTCGCAGAAGGAGGTGACGGCCTCCCACGCACTCTCGCTCCGAACCATGGCCTGAACCAGGCCCGGACGCGAGAGATCACGACCGCCGATCGTCTCCGTGAGAACACGGCGGTGCTCCGCCCAAGTCGGGCAGACCTCCACCGTGTCTTCCGGGCGATCCACACAGTACAGTGGTGACACCCGGGCGTATCCTCCCGCTTTATCCTGAACAGGAACCTCCCGAAACATACGTGTCCGGTGAGGTCCTGCATCAGGTGGAAGGTGAGGACGCCGTGGCGCCTTTCTAGCCACTACTCAAAGAAGGGACTTATTGCCAAAATAGTGGCGTGCCCAGCGCTGGGTTGCGACAATCGCACTCTCCATGCCGCCATGAGATCCCGCCAAAGCTCTGTCCGCTGTGCCGTGAGAAATCACGTTTCGCCTCCTCGCGCCACTCCCAACTGTGCGCGAGGACTTTTGCCTCCAGATCCCATGGCAGTAGTCCGGCAAGGCAAGGAGGTTCACCGCCTCACGGGAGACCGTGCGGTAACCCCGTACCAGCCTGATGGCCATGACCCTTTGGGACGCGTTCAATCGGCGGGCTGGTCGCAGCCTTAAAGAACGCGCCCACACCGGTTCCCCGTAAAGGGCCATGGATCGCACGATCCCCACGTAGAGCCTCCGGCAGGCCCCTGGGATCGTGAGAAAATAATTCATGCGAGCGAAGCTAAACCACTTAGGCATTCATCATTCATGTCTGTGTTTATCGTTAGATGCTTTTTCTTTCACGGAATTAAATAAGGTTTAATTTGATAACAATGCTTGTTTACTGAGTAGTGGTGATTTCAAATTATTAAGGTCAAGATTTCTTGTGATGCTTGTCTGTATTACATCCGGTATCTGAATTGATAATTTTGCTAAAGTAGAGTTTGACAAGTTCTCTACTTCAATTTCGATTCAGGAACTGGATGTGTGTCTATGAGAAAACTTAGAAAAGAGACCGGTAACGTTCAGCAAGTTTTAATTGATACCTATTTGCCAGGTTTGGACCCGCAATACAATACTTCAAAAGCAGGTCCACGAACCACTAAAACATGAAGCTAATCATCATCTGCCTAGCCTTTTCCCAACTATGTTGGGGTCGGCTTCCAGTTTAACCGGATGCAGCTGAATACCAGTATTTTACATGGAGTAACTGCCTATCTGACCTCTACAACCCAGTTACTGGATAACACGATATCCCTTGGTAAGACTGATTATCAGACTTTTGGGCTTTTGACGACCCGTACCAACTGTCAAAGATCTACAAATGACAGCCGGGACCAACGGCTTAACGTGCTTTCCGAGGCATGGAGGAATCTTGGTATGAGTGAGAATGTGAGATGGTCACCCATCCACGGACCAACCACGTCAAGTGTAGCTTAACCTTTTCGATCGACCCGTGCGGCAGTTATTATTTAGCCACAAGCTTCTAGCCTGTTAGCTCAAGCTAATATCAAACCATTATTTATTTCAACAGATTGGATACCAAAAAATAGTCGCCTACGTAACCCAAAGCCGCGGCAAAAAGTGGTGCGCACATAAATTTATTTGGAACAAAACTGTACTCGTTTATTTCACAGAAAGCTAAAGGCGAAATTGTTCGATAAAGATTTTTTTACGCGTCATAAAAATGGGTTCCCTCTCGATTTATGTTTGAACCTGTTTTTGTCCGCGGAGCTGCTTGCGCGTATTATTTATTTTCATGTTTTTCTATAAGTTTTATATAAAAAATTGTGATAAATGAACGTACATTTTGTTTATTGTTGCTAGTTTTTATTTAAATGTCGTCATTGATATAGTGAAGTTTTAATGCAATTGTTCATGTCAAAAAGACATTGTTCATGTAAAATACTCGTATTCATCTGCATCCAGTTAGACTGGGAGCTGACCCCATCATATTTGGGAAAAGGCTAGGCAGATGATGATGATGTAATTTTGTTTGGTGCAGTAATCCCTTTCACATTCTGATGTTCGGAGTACAATCAAATTTTAACTGAAAACCTATTAATTTAAAGGTGAGAATCTATAGAGCGTAACTATCTCGCAATCACAATTTGCTGACGTCATTTTGCAGAATTTCAAGCTCTTAAACGGTTTCAACTAAACTCGAGCCCGTAAAGCAAGGAAATTAGTGTGTCTAATTAATCACAGGGAATTACTTGAGCGTGTCTGTGTCAGTACGTGTCAATTCACTAACTTTGAGCGGTAGGATCAACAGCGACTGACACTTTAGGCAGCAATTAGTCTTCAGCTTCCTAATTTACTATTCGTTGCTTATAAGACTTATTTAGTTAAACTTAATTCCTTAATCTCGCCTAGTTTTTAAGCTGACAGTCTGAGGAAAATGTTAATTAATTTAACGTTTAAGTTTAATTAGAATTAGGAGGCAATAACTTAATTCAAATGGCTCGCCTTTTGAGAATGAATGAGCTGGTCTAATGACTGGAGATCCTAGTCTTTGATCATTCGTGAATCTTCTATTACAATGGTATAATTGTTTAATCCGTTTTTTTACTAAACGACTACAAATCAAGCTCTATAGACTTTTGTATGGCTTTGGAGACAAAAATAAAATAAATTGAATTCACGAACAATTTCTTACATACCTCATGACTTTTCAACCATAATCATAAGTCATGGTGAAAGATGAAAGAATCCAATATATTCATGTTTGACAATCAAAGCTAATAAATATTTATCAACTCTTCATTTTCAATCCGTCGCCGCCGAGTAAAGGAGAAAAATTAATATCCTACAATATTTTCTTGAATACAAACAGATAAAATATGAGCCTTGAATGAATTTAATCCTCCACAAAAACCTTTCAAATCATACACAAAAAATAAACCATTTAAAAAGCTTGGATTTGGATTAATATCTCATTTAAAATATTCCTTTAACGTAGAATGGATTTAGATAGATATTAGTTATTATTTAACAAGACTGATCTGGCTTGGGATTGCTATTGGAAAATGGGTAGCATTTAATATGCATTGGTTATGATTGTTTGAAGTCCTTTTTGAAAGACGGATATCATCAATTGTATTTTTTAAATTCATTCAACAAACACGTAAAAAGTAATTAAAAATAAAAATTTAATCCCCTCAAAGAAAGAGCGAGAAAAACATCTCAGTAGGCACTCCAACCTGATCCTATAAACGAAAAGCAGCGTCAGGCCGCAGATGCGATAATATTCCGGTGACAGATCGTCGGCTTATCTCGCCGTAACCCTCTCGTCCCCAATTTTACGACTCACACGTGATGATAAACTGCTGACACATGTTTATTCATCCCCCGATCAACATACAATTTTGGGGGAAAGACAAAAATCTGCTCTGATAGTTTCTGGGAAGGGAAATGCTAGCTAGCAAATTGTTTGTCCGTAAGCAAATTGGCACGTTAGATTAAATGGTTATTTTTATGTCAATTTGGTATTATTTTGTGGTTTTTTAGGGATCCGTACCTAAAAAGGAAAACCGGAACCCTTATAGGATCACTCGTGTGTCAATCTGTCTGTCCCTCTGTCACGAATCTGTTCCGAATTGACCGAATCAAGTTGAAATTTGGTACACATATTATGAATTTCTGTGATCCAAACAAACAATTTTGAATATGGGGACACGTTTGGGGACAAACTAGAAAATAAAATAAAATAAAGTTTTGCAAACTGTACGGTGTTACATATCAAATAAAAGGGCTTGAAAAATGTGAGGGTCTCAAATATTTTTTTTTATAATGATAAAATAATTAATGTTAAAGTAATATTTAATATTTTAATTTGTGAATAGTTTTAGATAGGATATAATTTTATTATTTTTATTAATGAATGAAGTAGGTTATTGATGTACATATTATTTTATAAATAATTAACTTATAAATTTATACAAATAATAAAAGTTACCAATCTGCAAAAAAAAAAAATGTTAAAGTTGTTTAAGAAAATAGATGAAAATCTACCCCCCCCCCCCCAACTTATCTCCGATAATACAGAGCCTACAATTTTGAAAAAAAATCAGAAAATATTTCTTTACATACAGATTACAGGAAAACTTATAGTGTAGGTATACATATTTTGCAACTATAATGTTAAGTTTGTTCTTGGGAAAAATTCATCCCAACTACGGAACTGTTCATTGTGTGTGGTCCAACACGCACTAGAATTCCTGCCCTGCACATAAAGGACTAGAATTCCTGCCAACCTTTTCATCTATGACCAGGCTGCTGTATCAAACTCAGTAGGTTATCGGATCAGTCACAACTAACAAGCAGTCCTCTACGCAGTATTCCCCGAATTAAGGTCAACACCCAGCATACTATAAACGTTAAGTCCTTCACGCATAAGGTCAAGTTTCCCCAATCAACCCCGCCCAAACGGTTCCCCTACAAAATTAATTAAACTTTTCACTCCAAGGTTCGCAAATTATTTTTATCTCGTCATTGGATGGTGTTATCGAAAAACAAACGGTGCTCAGATAAGCCTGGTGACAGTAACAAGTGGCCCTAATTTAACTTTAGGGGATCTTTACGATTTCCCGGCAATCGGGGAGAATCCCAATGAGGGAACTCTGAGGGTTATATTACAAACGTGAAATATGTTTACTTGTAGGTGCTATGATGTTTACTGAAGAGGTTTGTGATGTAGAAGGTGCTGTGGTTTATAGTAAAGAATTAAACTGCTGTCTCATTCGTGGTCGCAGCGATATGAATCAACCTCCCTGTGAACATTCACTATTAAATTCAAATTGTTAAGCGAACAAATCATGTAGGTATGTTACCCAGTAACTGGGTTGTGGAGGTCCGATAGGCAGTCGCTCTATTTAACATACTGGTTTTCAGCTGCATCCGGTTAGACTGGAAGCTGTCCCCAATATAGTTAGGAAAAGGCTTGGCAGACTGATATCATAACTTTAGATCTTTTGTGAGAGCTCAAGCGGGATTCTAGAGCTCACACAGTAGCCACATTTTTCAGTAGTCACATGCGTTTCCTTTCTCCTCATCACAAACCCATTACCAAGTCAAACGATTTCCATTCAACTTTTCTGTCACTGGTGCCACTTTCAAACTTCCCCTTAAATACTCATATCTTTGTCTATCCAGTTTCGTCACTCCACACATCCATCTGAAATGAAATGAAATCGTTTATTCTGTAAATAGGATATCGGATTCACTTTTACACGTCATTTAAAAAAATAAGCTACATGTAGTCGACATTTCCTATATGACTACCCCTGAGAAGAGGCGAAACAAACTCAGGGGTCAAAGTCTCTTTTAAAGTCCAGACATAATCTTGGTCAGATCATGTGAGGACCATGTAGATCCGTGTCTGAAATGGTCTTTTGAGGAATGAACCACACAAATTTGAGTGAACCTGTCCATTCAGTGCAAGCAATTGTCAGTAATCGTGCAGCTCGACTCAAGACTTAAGGAGCTCAACGATTCGACGAATCTCTCTCTCCGCTGCATGCACTCTTTTTTCATCTGTCTTCTTCACGGCCCAGCATTCCGATCCATACAGTACAACAGACCTTATCACGGACTTGTTTTTCCCCTTTAACTTGAGAGGCATCCGTGGGTCGCAAAAACCTACGTGGGCAGTTATAAACCGTCAGAATCTAGGTGTACGGTTCCAATTGGTCGTTTCCTATGAAGAAGAGTGGGCAAGAAACTAGGTACACATTAGGAGCCCCATGTTAAGTCTCCATTATGAATTCAAGCTTTGGAATGGCAACTAACTTTCATAATTTTACAGATGTACCTACTGAGCTCAAACGTGCACATTATTAATTTGTAAGTACCTAATTATTATACCCATATTGGACAGAAAGATGAGCCCTGTAACACAGGTTTTTCTTATCATGGGGTCATTAATCATTAGTTTTGTACCAGGCTATTTTCACGCGTAAATTAAATGTCACCTGTATCTATAATATGTACCTACTTTTATGTAAAAAAAAATGTTGTTTCTTCTTCTTGGCAATTGAGCCGGTGTCGTCTATTCTGCCAGCGTCACGTTGAAAAGAGTTAAATAATTGCCAACAGCATTCTAGTTTTAGGTTATCTTACCATCCTAAGTGACCATAATGAAAAATTAATTGTATACGTACCTATACAAAAACTTTAATGCCACGTTACGAAATAACAGTTGAAGAGCGAAACAATTATATTTAAGAAATGAAAGCGAATGGTGGTTGCTTCTACCAAAGTTATTATATCGAAGCACCTTCCGTGTAACTTGGAGCATTAGCTTTTGTTGCTCGAGTGGCTATTTTTGAAACGTAATTCGCGAAATAGGAAATAATTTATTGTACGGATATTTATGGACTTTGTAATTTTCCCTTTAAAGATGAGGTTCTGATAATGGTATTGCAGGATTTTTAGGAATTTTTTTGTTCAGCCTGAGAATAGTAACCGGCTGTTGATAGGGCACATCGAGCACTATAGGGTATTCGACCGGATTTTTTAAATTTGATTTGTCGAAGCCTTGAAAAACTCAAGCCACTGTAAAAATAAATGTTTAGTTATCTCTAAAAATTGCAAACTTGTATGCGTTTTAAAGTTTATACTAAACAGAGACAGCACTGCTGTGATCTGACCTCACAACACAGGTACGCCATAGTATCTTCGCGCCATTCAGGATAATGATCGTTTTCCGTGACAAGGATAGAAGAATAATATCAAAACCGTGTAACTTTTCTATTTTTCTACTGATTTGATTTGTTTCTTCAGAAATCTTCGTTTCTGGTAACATTTTTAAAATAATTATCAATCCTACTAATATTATAAATATCAAAACTCGAACACGCAGAAACAGCTAAACATATTTAGATATTTGGCACACAGGTAGTATATAACCTAGATTAATACATAGATAATTTTTATTCCGATAGTACGTTCCCGTGTATATTCACACAAACGAAGCCGCGGGCAAAAGCTAGTTTATGTATATTTTTAATGTAAGTCAAATACCCACACACAAGTTTGTGTGACACAAGTGAGTGCTTTTGTCACACAATTATCTTTTTTTTTAAACTTTGCCCTACACTAGGCACTAGTGTGAGTGACAGAGAGGTCGCTCTACCAACCAATGGACAAGATTGTCAGAATGCTTAAAGTATTGGATGCGAGGCTTTTGGCTACTTAGTATGTTTTTTTTTTTTTTTTTGACTTATTTTGTTGTACTTTGCGTTTTGTTTGTGCAGAATACATAATTTTTCTTTCTTTTCTTTCTTCTTTTCTCTACAAAACATAAGTACGTCTAGAAATCGTGGTGCCATTTTAACATAGGTACGTTTTCGTTACAACTTTTTACGCGAATAATCCATTCTTTAGAATTTTATTAATGCGAAAGTAACTCTGTCTGTCTGTAACTTTTTAACGCCTTAACTGCTGAACGGATTTCGATGAAATTTGGCACACCGGTAGACCATAACCTGGATTAGGACATATGACAGGTCCGTTCTATGCCGGTTATACCTTCGCGTGACATAATTTCCGACCCCCACGCGGTCGAAGCCGCAAGTAAAAATGTCTTCATATAAAAGTATTTCTATGTATTACCAAAAACTTCCTTTCAAAATAGTTTCGCTGAAACTATCAGTAGGATTCCTCATACAAGCTAGTTATTTATTGAGAAAACTGTATTATGTAGCGTAATGTATCTTATTTATAGGCGAAAGTCTATTGTTTCGGAGAATGGGAGTCATATCGAGCGAAAACTGCGGAAACATGGACGGAGAGACGGAGGTGTTTATGTTAAGGCGGTTACAGACGTGCGATTGTGTAAGAGGTAGTGTTGTCACGTCACGCGCGATAAGTAGTACCTACCTTGGAAGATTATGAAGGTTGGATGGTTATATACGTTAAAGATTGAAATAAAGTGTTTTAAAAATGGAATTATTTTATTTTCGCTTTCTTTATTCAGTCAGCTAATAGTTGACTTTTTAAGACAAAATCTGACTTCTGAAATCATTCCAGAAATGAGAATCCCAGTGGCAAGTTTTCAATTTCGTGAAACACCCTCACTAACTCTTTATTTTAAGCATTTTAACTGACGACGTTTCCTCTAATAATTCCTAGAAAATCTTTTAAATTGTAACACCAATAGCAATTGACAATGAAAACATATTTAAAGAACCGTTTAAAACCACACAATGGTCTGTAAAATTAAACCAGAGATACAGATTGTGGAATTTCAAACCTAACGTCCTTTTATTACTGTAATCAAAAGTCAGTGTAGCGATTATCGCCATAATTGGTGATTATCGCCAAAGCTATAATACAAGCTATAATTGCGTGGAACACAGATACCATTAATATTGCCTCAATTGCTCGTGGCTAAATAATAACAGCAGGTTAAGCTACGCTTGCTGCGGTCGGCTCGTGGATGGGTGATCATCCATTATGTTACGAGCGAGACCCCTCCGTGCCTCGGAAAGCACGTGAAGCCGTTGGTCCCGGCTGTCTTTCGTAGATCTTTTACTGTCGTTACTGGTAGTCAGAAGCCCAAACGTCTGACAACCAGCCTTACCAAGGGGTATTGTGTTACCCCGTAACTGGGCTGTGGAGGTTAGATGGGCAGTCGGTCCATCCGGTTAGACTGAAGCCGTCCCCAAGATAATTAGGAAAAGGCCAGGCAGATCGAATTGATCTATTGAAATACACGCATTTAATTAACATAATGTTGCCTTATCTAATTATTACATGACACTTTAAACGGTGTTAAGGATATGATAGGCTATTTTGTTGTTAATTGATTTATATGTCGGATCGTCAAGATTTACTCTGTTAGATTCAGACAACATGTGGGCATAAGGTGGGTTTCGTGCAATGAAAACACACTGGGTACGAATGTACGATACACAGCGTTTATTAAAATCACAAATTGACACAATCACTACAAATTACAATTACCACAATAACTGAGCACAACAAAACTTAGGACAGTTCCGAAACGTCCTCACAGCTCGATCACCAGATAAGGAATGCTCGACATGGCGCGTTCTCCTCAACCTCGTAACCAACCGGAAACGCTCCGACTCTGTCGAACCGCGCCAATTCTAGTCTTGATACTTGCCGCTAGGTGGCGCTCCTTGTCTTTTTGTAAACATTAAATGCCGGATGCGACATATATATCATAAGTGGTTAAAGTGCATTTCAGTTTGCGGCGAATGGCCACCGTTCATACTGAACAATTTTAACCCGACTGCGAAGAAGGGTTAGGTATCTATCCATAAAACGATTTCAGTCATAATGCGTAACGGATGCGTCGGTATCTCAGTAGACCATATTGATTTTAATTCATATGAAATTTAAGTTATATTTTAGTGTGTTTGATAGAATTTACTGTATCGTCTTCACATATAATCATATAATTAATGTAATCAAACAAAAGATTGTAAAACATTTTTAAAAGAGTACCGGTGGAGTTTCTTGCCCATTCTTCTCCATACGAAACTACCTTTTGGAAGGGGCAACTAGAATCAATTCTATTTTTTTTGTAAATTTTGACGTTCAAAAGTGCCTCTTATGTGCCTATTTGAAATAAATGGTTTGACTTTGACTTTGACTTTGACTTTGTACAAAAAATTAAATAGGCTTGAAATTATTTTCTAGTTTTACCCTAACATTATTCTTAGGCTAGAATCAATAACAGATCTATTTAGCCTACATACCAACCGCTTGTTTGTCCTACTCTCAAAAACAACAGTTATACCCAAATTGTTTCACACAAGAATGTTTGATACTTTTTTCTAACGGCAATAAATTAGTTTTATGTGAGGTTTATGTAAAAACATTGCTATAAAACCGTTTTCTTTTGAATGGAGACGTCGGAGTATGTTTCTGTGAAATTGACTCGTATATAAAAGAGTATGGAGAATTAATATTATAAGGATGTTGTAGGTATAGCTTTTTTATGCGTTATGGCTTTTCTGGGAAAGCAGTGTTTGTTTTGTTTCAATGTTATGAAACATTGAAACAAAACAAACACTGCTTTCAAAGCTCGTTGAAAGTTTCAAAGCTAGGTTTGTCGACTATATACATTTGTCTTTTACATTAACAAGAAACAAGTAATTGCTGGCTTATTTTGGACCATGAGTCTAATATAATCAAAATGCACCAGACTTGATAGAAGAAGTAAAACTGGAAACTTTTCCCAAGTTTTACTTAGTAACTAAGCTAACAGGCCATTACCCGTTAACCATAGACGCAGAAGCACTGGTAGGGATGTAAATTATCTCATCACTACTGCTCTCAAACAGTGAAGGAAAACATCTTAAGGAATCCGGCATGTCTTACAACCAAAAATCCGACGACATTTGTGACATATATATACCGAACCCACACTGGGCCCGCCTAGTGGATTATGGCCCACTCTCTCGAGGAGGTCTGTGTCCCAGCAGTGGGAATAGTATAGGCTGATTATGCATCTCCTTCAGTTGTCTGATACAGGATTTGTAGAAACACACGACGATTACGTGAATTCAAAACCAAACCAGTAATTGAAAAACTAAAAAGTTATTATTTAACTTAAATAAAAAGGTACCAAATCGAATAGCGCAGCAGGAACTATCATAAAACTGTTGCTATTTATTATTCACATGCGTTTTCATACCTTGTTATAAATGGCTTTTTCAAAAAAACAAATAAACCTAAAAAATGCATTTTCGTTTAACCTGTTGAACTGAATCCGAGATAATAAATTTGATATATCCTTTTCATTCGTTTACTTACAATAAAAAATAGATGTGATAAAGTTTGGTGGTCGACGATTTACTACAAACGGTACTCTATGTCAATTGAAAGAATAATGATATTATTTTGTCTGTGTATTGTTCTTCATTAATGTCTTTCTTTGGAAAATAATCTGCTTGTTTAAATCTGCTCGGGTAGGTTAAGTGACGTTCTCAAGTTGGTATTTCAACGGTGGATAATATCGCTACGACGAAGTAAAATAAGTCATCTTGTCCTGCAGTAACATAACCGCCACAGTTTATTTGTCCAGCGCAACATCTTCATTTTCATTTCTCCTTTTTAAGTTAAATTTTGTATTTAATAAACATTGCAAATATTGTAAAAACGAGATTTAAAATCTGTGGTGCTCGACTTGGAAAAGTCATCCCATTCTTATACAGCGAAGAATTCTCAAAATCTGGACAGAACCGTCTTAACTTTCGATCGCCCAGCATCTTTGTGCTGAAATCCAAGATCACTCACGTAAGTTAGTACTCAATTAGCTATTGCCAAATTTATGAGACGAATTTCCATGTCCTCTGAATCGGTTTCTAAGTATAAGTAAACCTAACACAGGTTCCTTCAGGCTTCCCAAATCTAAAGAAAAGCATAAAGTTTCCTCAGAAATCCTTATCCTATACATACAAATGGTTCTAATGTTCTTAGCCACAGATTTGGAAGCAAATGGAGCAATAGGTTATAAGGTATATAGGTAACTTTTAAGTTGTTTATATAAATTAAAACCAGCTGAAATATCTGAAGAAAGGCCTCTGTCTTCATTACAGAACATGACTAATAATGTGAATTCAGATGTAAAACTGTAACTTTTCAGAGTCTTTTTACACGTGCATTCTGTGGATCAACTTTACGCGGCGGGCTTACAACGTCCTGCGTGTTCAGTAAAACAACGCTCTGAGGGCAATGTCGAGAAAACCTCGGTACTGCAGTGTTTCTGCAATGTTTGCGGATGCATCCTTTGATGATTTATTTGCTGTCATAAGATGATGATGAAATTAAGGGCTCCCACACATAACTGCAAATTCGCAACGCATCGCAAATATCCGCGCATAAATCTATACTATCAATCATAATATCGCATCGCATCGCGGTTTTGTGTGGGCGCCCTAAATGAAGCAAGTGAATAGGTTTGCGGGCGAAGCTGCGGGCAAAAGCTAGTTTTTAACAAATAACATTCGCTGACTGGGCTTAGGAATAACATACAAACATAGTCTTAAAATACACACGCGGTAGCTCTGAGAGATTGATGAAATATTCGTGTGAGAATTTCATTTAAACTCCTCTGTGGTTCCGAAAGCGGATCGCGTTTTAGGCGACGCAAGCCAAGCCGTGTTACGTAATTGGAGGCGGAATCAGTCTAGACGTAAAACATGTCTGGCACACAATTATAGCGGGGAAAGTAGCTTAGATAAATATGGGTTTCAGTTCTCTTGCGAGCGTTTACGGTGATTTGCGTTTATAGGCGATGAGTTTCATAGAATATTCAATGTTTTGCAGCTGCGGTTACAAAGGCGATATCTTTGTTGTTGAGGGTGGAGGGAGAGGTCTAAATCTATGATCTCTGGCACCTACTGTGTTCTGGTTGGTTTTCACACAGAGTGGGAAGAAATCTGTATTTATTTTAAAATGTATTGGTAGTCGTTTACAGAGTAAAATCGATTTTATATATTATGTAGTTGGAAAAATTTGCTTTCCTGGGTTAGTTTGTTGCTAGGTCGTATTTTACCACCGATATGGACGAAAGTTAGTATACAGGTTTTACGACTTCATTGATTTAGTTTTTCGTCAGGGATTTTCGATTGGAAGGGTACTTCGTCCAGAAAGGGGCAAAAAGGGGGCTACAAGGGGCCTACTGGATATCTCCGCCTTATGAGAACCGATTCTGATGGTTGTTTTTTAGAAATTTGGTGAAGATTTGATGAGGATCTTCAGCGTGATGAGCAGAATAGATCCTCAAAATACAATAAATTGCTTACTTTTAGATTTCTACCAGTGGAATCGGCCCTTTTACTACTAAGCACGGATTGATAGAGCACCTGGGACCAACCTTCTATTTTAATTACTAAACTAATTTAAAACGGAATATTTACCATGTTTTTAAAAACAAAAACCATGATAAATATACCGTTTTAAATAACTTTAGTGGTATATTAATTGTTGCAAAAAAGTTTGTGCTCGCGAAGTCTAATTCAAAGTACTCAAATTGTGAACTAGCTCATAAACGTATTTTATTTTGTAAAGAACAAAAATAAAGATTAATAGGTTTGGTTGGGTAGTTTGACTGAATGCAGTATCTTAATACCGACGTGGCTAGATTTCTAGTGGTGTAATTCGTATTCAAATAACATTTTCCTTAAATACAGTTCACGTATCACGACGAAAACGCATTTTCCATGTGATATAATTACGGACTAAGGTTCAAAGCTGACTGCAAATGCAACCCGCAATCATGACAGTCAGACTGCAAAATCAAGCGTGTTTCAGACTCGCGTTGCAGACTATTTTACCTCGACTTTGTACGTGATCGTACGTCATCGGCCGTGGTAGTTCGATTACGTTTGGGGCGGACGCCATTTTGAGTTTGTTAGCAATGTTTATTTGTTATTTCGGATTGAAATGAACTTGGTAAATTAACATTCATAATGGAAAGAAAATTATGAAGCTGTGAAAAATTATTGAATGTCTGTTTGTTTGTTGTACTTTATGATAATTTAGATTTTTTCGCCAAAATGAACTTTTTTGCCAGTAATACGGAGTGCTCGTTTGGCTAACTTGCAATACATTGTTTCACAGATATTCACTTCGGCATTCGCTTAATATTTTTCTCGTTACAAAAGGTAATGAAGTTTATTTTCTAACAAAATACCAACAAAGTTTTATAAACACAACTGTTAGTATCTAGTTGGACAGTCTGTAAGTAAAAAACAATTCATTGTGTGACACGCAATAAAATATAATTCTACGTTTTTGTTATTTGACACAATACATTATCAGAGAAGTTTGCCCAACGTCCTGCATGAGAATCAAATGTGACAGTGCTACTTTTACAGTTCAAGCAGTACGGTTATGGAATGCCTAGTGCGTGTCAATAAGGCGCGCTCAACCTTTGTCCATTTTTAAAATTATAGTAAAAACACACTATAAACTTTCTTCTTAAAACGTTTTTGTTTTTTGCATTATTGTTTCATGATTATTATTGAATATATTTATGTGGATAAATTGAATATGTGTTATGTATATTTTATTTTATATCTATATGTAAATGGTACAACTCAGACTACTTGCAGTATTCTCTCCTTCCCCTTAATCCATCCAAAGATTGTCTATAAAATATCACTTTTAGCGACAAGACCGCCCATTGTAAAATTTCTACATATCTGTAATTTGTATGATGTACATAATAATGAGAATTCTATTCTATTCTACTCGATTCGATGGAAAATATTGTTAAATTATGCTCCGATTACAAGCTAATAATAATAAAAATAAAATAGATAATAAGACAACTTTAATTGAGATGTCTATCTTGTTGATAATATTATAATTTAAGTCAGTAAAAAGATGCTGCGACTACTATACTACACTACTTTACTAAATATTTCTCAAAGATTTCATAAGATTTGCCATCACCGTACTTAGGTCTCGCGAAAAAGTGTTTATGCTGATAACAGTGAGCTCACGTTATCCTGCATGGATGGATAGGTACGATTTCAGTATGAGTGACCGCCGTACTATTACTACTAGGCAATACTATTCAAATGTCAGTATTAACAAAACAGAAACATCGGTGGACTCTATATCTAAATCTTGCCAAGCTGCAAAAATACGAATATTGCTGGATATCTAATGGCCGTATCCTTATGAAAAGAACAAAGGAATCTCCCTACATTGTGATAAGGAATGAAGCCCAATTGCAAGTCCTTTCTAATTCATCTGAAGCATGACTACATGTACTGAATCGTAAACTCGATTTACGTTTGTGGGTACGCCCGAGTTGTTTAGCTTTTAGATCAATACTTATGAAATGTAAAACTATGTTCATTCTACTTTTATTGCATGCAAATCTTATTTTATTTATAGTTATAAAACCTCTGCTGTACCAGTTCAATCACACTTACACCACTCACATCTCCGTACTCACACTACAAACATACAAACTTAAACTATTTCCCTTCACATATCTTCACATTTCACCGTACACCTTTCAGCAAGCCAATAACCACGCTTTTTTGTTCAAATGCCAAAACTATCGCTCGGACTGTGTCTTCACAATTCAATTATTAAGAACCCTTCTCCTTACCATAAAATCTTATCACAAAATATAAGATCTATCAATCGCAACTTCCTTAGTTTTGAAACCCTTCTTACCCGTCTCTCTTTTGAGTGTGATATAGCCGTACTTTCTGAATGTTGGCTTCCCTGCTTAACTAACTCCAACTTACCTCACCTCCAAAACTTCTCTTGTCACCACACCACTAAACATCAAAATCAAAGTGATGGTGTGGTTGTCTACATAAATTGAAAACTAAATTACAAAGTTTATCAACCAGAATTTCATGGCTCTGCCTCTGGTATGATTGTTGAACTAAACTCAGATGTAGCAATCGTCGGCATTTACAGATCTCCCTCAAATGAGGATATTGACATTTTTCTCAGATCACTTAACGAAATTTTACCGTCCCTAACCAATTTTACTACAGTTGTCATCACAGGTGATATTAACATAAACATAGATAGCTCAAATTCTCCTTTACATAATCGCTCCCATGATTATCTTAACTGTCTCACATTCTATGGATTTTTACCGACACACTGTCTACCAACAAGAGGTGACAATTGTCTTCACCACACTGTTCTTCGAACTAGACTACCGTCATTTTTGATTCCACCATAAGTGATCACTCCTCAACTCTTCTTTGTTTAAATTCAAAGCCTCGCCATAACTCCCACATGACCACAATTTCTAAGATCGACTATGCGGCCTTGGATCTGGCTATGGAAAAAACAGACTTTTCACATATATTATCCATGGCTGATCCCAACGCAGCAACAAATTCCCTAGTACAAACTCTTTCCCAAAAAATTACCATGAGCACAAAAACCAGTTACGTTCCAAAGCGTAATAGGATCCTAAAGCCCTGGATTACCCCAGGGCTTCTGAGGTGCATGAGAAACAGGGATGCCCTGCATAAAAAGCAAAAACTTTCTCCTGACAATGAACTGCTTAAAATTACCTATGTAAGATACAGAAATTACTGCAACAAAATCCTCAAAAAAGTTAAGAGACAGTTCGACTCTGAAGAACTGACCAAAGCTGGACACAACACCAAACTTTTATGGCACACAATTAAGCGTATCACGAACACCAACATCACTACTCGCAGTCCCACAGAGTTATTTTCCTCTTCCACATCCCCTCACCAATCTGTTAATGATGTTAATGCTTACTTTGCTAATATTGGTAAGAATCTTGCTGACTGTATTACAAAAACCCAACCATCATCCAGCCTTCTGGGTCCACATATTAAGCCCTGACTCTTTCGCTTTGTTAGGAACAAGCACTGACGAGATAATTTCCGTTATAAAGTCTCTCAAACCTAATGCTGCAATAGGACACGATGGCATCTCCACGACATTTTTGAATAGGTACTGCATGCTTCTGTCACCCATCTTATACCACATTTTTAACCT
The DNA here is from genome assembly GCA_963921375.1 of Tiliacea citrago. Taxonomy (NCBI): domain Eukaryota; kingdom Metazoa; phylum Arthropoda; class Insecta; order Lepidoptera; family Noctuidae; genus Tiliacea; species Tiliacea citrago. The sequence goes on along the minus strand of OY992787.1, from coordinate 26,253,827 downwards.
CTGTTTCGATTCCGGTACTTTTCCTTCTTCCTTCAAATTGGCTATCATTCATCCCATATTCAAGGGGGGGTGACCGTGGTGCAGTGAATAACTATCGCCCTATCGCGGTACTATCTGCCCTATCGAAGCTCATGGAGAGACTTATAAATAAAAGACTCATCAGTTACCTTGAGACTAATAATCTGCTCTCAACCAACCAGTTCGGTTTTAGAAAAAATAAATCGACTTCTGATGCGGCCTTGACATTGATAACCGGTATTGTTGACAAAATCAAAATCTCCGCAAAAAATGTCTAACTGTATTCATTGATCTCGCTAAGGCTTTTGATACCGTTCCTCTTCCTTGCTTATTATCCAAACTCGAACGTTTAGGTGTTCGAGATTTACAACTTCAACTCTTTCATTCTTATCTCTCAGGCCGCTCACAGAGGGTCAAAATCGACAAATATTTAAGTGACGAACTGCCTATTACCTACGGAGTGCCGCAAGGCAGTGTCTTAGGTCCCACTCTTTTTTTGGTCTTCATCAATGACCTCTGTAATATAAAATTAAATTCCGGAAACATTGTTTCTTTTGCCGATGACACTGCCATCACCTTCTCTGACAACTCGTGGTCAAGTCTACAAACTACTGCTCAGAAAGGGTTTGATGTCGTACGTAGCTGGCTTATGTCTCACTCACTCACCTTAAATACCTCTAAAACAAAACTCATTACTTTCTCAAAATTCATCACAACCTTCGGCTCCCGTAACTTTGCAAGCTCACACCTGTCAATTAAACACTCCAAACTGTAACTGTCTACTAATTGCATCTACTGGTGCAATTAAATACCTTGGTATCACTCTAGACAAGCACCTCAACTTTAAAAGCGCATATTACTCTTCTGACTGGCCGTATCCGCAAACTGATTTTTTTTTTTTTAACTCTTAGACACGTTGCCAACGTACATGTTATACGGTCCGTATATTTTGCAATGTGCCAGTCTGTAATCTCTTACTGCATTACAAGTTGGGGTGGTGCTGCTAAATCAATTCTCAAGCCTCTTGAGGTGGCGCAGCGAGCAGTCCTGAAGGTAGCCACTTTTCGACCAATACTTTATCCTACCTTTGACCTCTACCAGAAATGCGAGGTCCTTACTGTTCGGCAAATGTTCATACTCAGCACAATTTTACAACAGCACACTAACACTCCAGTTGCACGTCGGCCGACAATACCCAGAAGAAGAAACAGGGTATGTAATGTACCTCATCCTTACTTTACTTTTACAAAAAGATTCTTTCTTTATCAAGGACCGTTTCTTTATAATAGAATAAATGCAATAATTCCTCTGCAACCATGTTGTAAGCTAACATGCAAAAAGCTTATTACTGAATTTCTTTCAACCAAAAATTATGATGATACCGAATCCCTTCTCACAACAATGAAGTAACTCATAATACACACACGCACACACCCTCACACACACACACACACACACACACACGCACATATACACACACAAACACAGAGTTCTTGTATTGGACTTTTATTAGTCCAGTTTATCAATTTTTTTTCTTGTTTTATGTAACAGTCTAAACAATACCTTTGTCCTACTTTTGGGAAATGAGGGCTGATTGTCCTTAATACAGGTTACTAAGTAACCTAGCTAGGACATCAGATCGTAAAATTGTATTGTTTCCTACTCATGTCAGATGTAAACTATTCCTAAGTTGTCATCCTACTTTGTAACAGACTGTACCTCTTTTTATGAAATAAATATTACTATTACTATTACTATTATTACTATATAAAGATTTAAATCTTTGGGTTTTCTTGGAAAAATTGAAAAATGTATACCAAAAAGTTATCAGAGACATTTGCGACCACCTATGATTTTACAACAAAATCCTTTTAAGTATCGTATGACATTTTAACATCGCACCGAATCGCACAGCATCTCTTCAATCCCTCACCTAGGACACCATAATATTTATGTCTCTCTATAGTCAACGAATGTTCGAGTAGTATTCCGGTGAACCGAACAATAATGCGGGGGCGGCTGAGTGTGTTGCAGTGAAGAGGAGCATAATGGAAAGAATTGACGTGCAGGAGAAGGGGGTATTGAGCTTCAAATGCGATGCAATTTCATGGATTACGTTAAACTATTGTGGAGCTAAGTACAAAGATACGAAAGATTGTGAGAAGGTTATGGGTGATTGAAACTTAGTGGTACAATAGAATATTATCAGTATCTGCATGCTAAATAATAACTGCCGCACGGGTCGATCGATCAGGTTAAGCTACGCTTGCCGCGGATGGTCCGTGGATGGGTGACCATCTATTCATACCAAGATTCCTCCGTGCCTCGGAAAGCACGTTAAGCCGTTGGTCCCGGCTGTCATTTGTAGATCTTTGACAGTTGTTACGGGTCGTCAGAAGCCCAAAAGTCTGACAACCAGTCTTATCGTTTTATCCAAGGGATATCGCGTTACCCAGTAACTGGGTTGTGGAGGTCAGATAGGCAGTCGCTCCATGTAAAATACTGGTATTCAGCTGCATCCGGTTAGACAGGAAGCCGAACCCAACATAGTTGGGAAAAGGCTAGGCAGATGATGATCTGCATGTTCTATTTAAAGTTAATAATTACTATATTGTTAGCTAATTGTTGTACAGTGTAGGTAATGTTCCCAGATAATGATAGATATTGGATGAAATATTTCAACTATAACTACAAAATTAAAATACAGCTATATTTTTATTAGTCGGTAACAAACAAAAATATTCCCATTTTAATCGATTTTAATAATAATATGTGTACTTTTTATGTTTTTATATATTCTTTTTTGTTCACCAGTATCGGGAGCAGGAATTAAAGCTACCGGTGGTTAGGGCTGCAGAGATAGGAATCTCCTCACGATGCGAGCCGTATCGAGGAGTACTGCCTTCTGAATCAGGCCTTTGATCCAACCACCTAACGAGAGCCTCGAAAGATGTTGCTCGAGACTTTCGGCCATCAGGCCATTGGCCGATACGACAATCGGCACAATGATAGCCGAGCTCACATTCCACATGTCAACAACCTCGTGTGCTAAGTCAAGATATTTTATTTGTTTCTCTTTCTCAGCTTTCACGAGGTTCTCGTCATGCGAAATGATAACATCGATAATCATTGCGCGGCGCGCTAATCGATTAATCACTACTATGGGCTTATTGGCGACAATAGTCAAATAAAGGAAATAATAATATGTGTATTTTTTTATATTTTTAAATGTTTTTATATATTCTTTTTTATTCTAATATTTAAAAATATAATGTATATGTACGGTCAGTGCTCTGCATGACCTGACAACAGTTTATGCAGGTCACTGACTGTACATAAGAAATAAAGGAAACAATAATATAAACAATTAAACATTTTAAATCCAGATTTGCCTACAACTGTAAGAAATATAAACATAGACTGCAGTACATCGTTAATCAAACCACATTACTTTTAAATGGCCTCTTAACTTACGCGAGCAGAGTTAATGGCGGTCATTTTTCTTTAGTGCAAGCGAACAATGTATTTAACAGATTAATCACAGCTGCCCCTAGAGCATCCAGGGAGGTACGTTATACTAACAGACGGACTGCAGTCTTTTAAAATATGACTGGAAACGTGGTAATATTCTTGATCGTGGTAATATTCCCTATAAATAAGCTGATTATTCTTTAGATAAATTGGGGCGACAAATAGTACAGAGCGGGGTTTCGAACGAATAAGCCAAGTCCTCATATACGCTTTTTTGGACAAACAGCATTCTCGAATATCGAGACCAAAATCTACCAAAATTACTGGCAGCAACGATTTTGGCTTATGTTCTGTGCATTTAGCAGTACAGTACTGTCAGTCAATAAGAATTTTCAAGAAAGGATTTTAAGGTAGTTGCATCTTATAATATAGAATAAGAGTTTTTAAGACACAATAAACTACTATCATTTTCTACTTCCAGTCAAAATGTAGCAATTTAAAATGTACTTAGTAAAGACACAGAAATAGTAGTCAATACTAAGCGTTGAAAGTGTAGTAATTGAATCTTTCAGCAGACAGTTCGATATAAAATGCGGACATTAATGATTCTATATAGGCGGGGAGCTGGCGACAAAACGTGTTAGTCAATATTTATTGAACAGGGAATTTTCTTAAACGTTTTCTGCAACTTTATGTTGATTTACAACGTTCCGTGTATTGTGTGGTTCCGTTTTAGTGTGGGAATAAATCAGCTGTTCCTTACTCAAGGTTTCGTTTTAATAGGTGACTAAGGAGGTTATAGGTATGTTAAATAGATAGCCGCATCTTTGCAAATATCAAAAAATGCTGTCACCAAAGTGTGGTGATTATGATATACCTACGAAGGTTTACAGGGTTATTTAAGTGACAATAAGATTAGGCTCTGGTGAGATGAGAATGCATCGGTGGGGACCCACTCCCCACTGTTAAATTTAATTGGGAACACACCGTTTGGTTAATATGGTTTGTGACAGTAAAAGGTTGACGACTCCCGTCCACTTCAGGGCGGAAGACATCCATGAGCATTTTCACAAGTACCTACTTTATACCTAAAACAAAAGAAGACGTGTATTTCTAGTAAATATAGCATAGCAAAAAAAAGATTGTCCCCAGCTCTTAACCTACTGGACTGTTATTAAGTAAGTTATCGTCTCACCCCGTGGCCACGAGCTACACGCTCCAGCGACACGTGTCTGCGGAGAAAACAAATGAAAGAAGTTGTTTAGAACTTTTGAGCATGCCACGAGTTATCGCGTCGCGACTTGCAGAGTGACGACGCGACGGACGGAAACCGATGACACTTGACCCCGCGTCCTAAACAAAAGCAATTGTCTTCGTAGTTTTTTGTTGAGGTACCTAAGTCGCGTACCAAGTCGCATCGCTCGAGACCGTGAACGCGACCTTAGTAGGGTCGCATGTGGAGTTGTAAGTCAGGTCATTGATTAAGTAGATAAATGAGATCTCTTGAGGACGATTGCGTAGGTGTATAGATACTCGTATTATATTGGTAAAGAAAGAAAGAAAAAAAAATGTATTTAGGTTAGCGGTGAGTTCTATTGTATCTGTGTATCGTGTTCGGGACTTGAAGTCAAGTATCGATATTATAAATAATGAATGATTGAATTTTTGAATGAATTATTTCTGCAAGTAGGTTTGTTCAAACACTTTTACAAGTCAATCATATTTTAAAAACTAGATTAGGTCGGCGTTTTCTTTCTGACTACTCTGAGAAGAAAGGCCGAAACAAATTCGGAGGTCACAGTCTCTTAAAGTCTAGCCATAATCTTGGTCAGATCATGTGAGGACCATGTAGATTAGTGTCTGAAATTGTATTTTGAGGAAAGAACCACACAGATTGAGTGGACCTGTCCAGTCAGTGCACGCATTTGTCAGTAATCGTGCAGATCAACTCAGAACTTAAGGAGCTCGATGATTCGACGAACAATACCAAAAAAAGAATATTTAGGTAGGCCACATACTTAAAATCTCCTAAAAATATTTCGGTCACAATATTATGCAAGAAAACAATGCTTCTTTATTGCCACAGTAAACAATATCTATACTGCAGTATAACCATGGATGCTGCGCACTACACGCTGGTCCCAATATTGGCCCAAACTTGCCCATTGAGAAAAAAGCGTTGGCCCCAACGTTGCCTTTTTGCTTACTAATTTCTCGACCAACAGGTGACGAGTGGGGTTGGCTCCAACATTGGAACCAATGAACAGACCGGCGGCGGCGCGGCGTAACAAAATAAAATGGCGGATAATTCCCACGTTTGCCTTGAATAAACTACGGGCTATACTTGTGTTTTACCGTTTATAAGCTGTTTATAAATGGTGGAGTGTATGAGCACTGTCTGGGGAGGTGGCTGTCTGTCAGTTTATGCAGCTTGAGGGTCCAGGAGTTTTCAGTTTTAAAAGGGATGTTGTAGGATAGACAGGAATGTTTTTTAGCCGGCTGGGTGATAACGTAACACACTTACAATGACATTGCTTTTCATTTTGACAATTCAACAACGTGCATTGCGTCATTAACGTTGCTGAGCAGACGAATTAAACAAACATTATGGCAATTTCCTTAAAAATCCTTCGAATTGTCATTAAAAGTGTGTTACGCAATTCTTGTGCTGGATAAGTACTCGTATGAATGTGTTTCTTCGGCGGTTGTTTGCAGTTTCTAAATCCAGAAGGGACCAATGCGATTTTGAAAATTCACTAGATTGGTGGCGAAGCAAAAAACTAAGTAAAAAAACTTCACTTTACAGTTAGAATATGTGAAAGCGCATTTGCAATTCATTATCTGTAAGAAGCGGTCTTTCTCCTGCAAAATTATTTGGTACTTAAATTTATGCCTGAAAATGTTATAACATCAAAACTGTTTAAGTTACATTCTCGCTCGTGTTAAATCCCATGCTCTAAAAATAACACGGAAAAACAAAAACCTAATATAAATCCAATAACAAATAAATAACATAGGTATCGAGCCCGGATAAAGAGGCTGTCCTTTCACAAAAGTTGGTAAGTGCGTAATTCCCTCCGCGCGTCAAGTTTCATCGCTCACTTCTTCTTTAAGTTGTTGTCTAATACGGGTATCTTTATACAAGGAGGCAGGGGCATCGACGCGCAAACGGTCACCATGAACTCAGCACATGATTCCAGGCTCCCCCCACCGCAGAATTTTTCATTGGGAATTGAAAATAAAACTGTCCTACGATGTTTTAATGTGACTGATGTAAAAACGACTAGCCTAAAATGAATTTGAAGACCTGAAGAAACTTTACTGACTACAATCCAGAACGTTTTTTATGGGTAAGAAAAATAATACAGAAAATAATGAAAAATACAACAAACAATAGAAGCCACTGCACTGTATTGCGTTGTATTACTAAGCAGACCCAACAAACGTCCCGTCCAAATAGATTGAACTAAAATCCCATAGAAAAAAGGACGTTCAGTATTCCCCCAATTTGGACATTTTCCGGGCAACTTTTACAATTTTTCTTTCAATAAAAACCTAATTCGGACTATTACGATCAATTTAAAATAAAAAGCATTTCATTTTTAAGTAATAAAATATGACTTAATTAAAATTGTTTTACCTACAATAAAAACAGTACTGCATGGAGTATAAAAAAAACAGCTAGAAACGTAGATATAACAAACACCTAGCGCGCATTACACCTTCATGCTATCCCAGAGGGAGCCAGCTGTCTATCAAACTACTGCAGTGAGCAGCTCTAAGAACAAGGCTGACAATGGTTCTCATTTATAGAGGACATTTATTTTGTGACTGCCTCAATGATCTAGTGGTCGCAAGCGCTACTGCTGAGCATGACGTCCTGGGTTCGATTCCCAGCTCCGGGAAAGGATTATTGGGATTTTCCATTAGGAATCTCTCAGTAGCAGCCCGGAGTCTGGATTTGCGCCCGTGCCGTTGATGGCAATAGGCTTTCCCCTATTACATGGGAATTAAATATAACTGGCGAAATGTGGATGTACTATAGGTATACCTCTGCCTATCTCTTTGGGGATTACAGGCGTATTGTTATGTTATTTATCTCACTGGTGATATTTTGTAGAAAAGTCAGGTGCGTAGTACTCGTAACCGGCGTGAGTGTATGACCAAATGTATGAACGTAAACGAAGCAAACGGAATAAGGATCGTAGCAGGTAGCGTTCTGAAGTTTCTGCCTACCCCCATGGGAAGAAGGCGTGAGTTTATATATGTATGTATTTATTTTGCTTGCCACGAAATCACAGTTTTTTGGCTATCTTTTGACTGTAATTTTCCTGAGATTGCAGAAACCAAAAAAGCCAAGCCTAATTAAATCAATTGACAAAAACATGTGCACTTACTGCTTCAAAAGGTATAAAAAGAACACTAAGTAAATAAGCTATTAAAACATGCAGAGCCATAATATTGTGACAAATAAAAAACAGACTAATAGAAAAACAGCATAGTCTGCAACAAAAAGAAAACATACTCGTAGATGTATCACAATGTTTTCTAATCTAAACCATCAAATATAAATTCAAACTATAAGGTAATTTTTAAACCGACTTAATCACATCAAAAATATGTCCCGTGGGAAGATAATACCTTCTAATTGTAGGTATATACTATATATACACTTAAACATAGGTACCTCGTGTACTTAATTAAGTGCGACATGTGCCTAATTATCGGAATTAAGTGCTTTTCCGAAGATCTGGCTATCAACACAGCTCGTAAAAACTTTGAGGTTAAAGACACATGCATTTTTTATGTGCTATGAGGCAAAGATATAAAAGTTATGTTCCTTATACATCAGTTACTTTGACATCATCGTAAATATTAAATTAATATGATTTCGGCGTGCTCTTGTTTTTTTGTGTTTGGCTGCTAAGAGAGAATGATGGTGGTATTGTCATCCTTCAATAGTTTGCAAACCTGCGGGATAACTCACATTTTGTTATTTATTTTGTTGAGCAGACGAATTTTTCAAACATTATGTACATATGTTTTAAAAATTCGTCTGATTCATCAATGGATTACCAATTTTGTTAAACATCATAAATTAGTTAGTAATTCATTATTAGTTTGGATAATGATAGATTTGTACAAGGATAAATTGCTAGACAATTTACTTTGCTATTTGAGTAAAATAAATAAGTAGTACTCAGCCCTAGTAATTTGTCCATAGTCATTTAAAACTATCCCACAACAACACAACACGCAGTCACCCTACTCATAACGCGACGTCTTCACAGTTGTGACGCGGAAATATTTATCCCACAGCCATTGTGAGCACTTATCCTTATTCTTCTTTGAATTGTGTACGCAGCGCGAATAAACCCTGTTCGTTGACACAAGATAAGCCATGTATGGTAATGTAGTTTCCTCAAAAGCCTCCCAAGAACCCACTTTTCAGGATCACGGGGATTTTTCTAGATACAACGTTTTTAGATTCAAATTGTGTCAGTAAAGTGGCACTCCTGTCAAATTGTATGAATTATTCAGAAGGGGACTTAATTTGAATGAGAGCTTTTTACAAACGTATTCATGACCTCTTTACCCTGTCTGTGATGTGTCGGGTAAAACTACGGTTTAGACCCGTTTTTGTCTGGTTGAAACTTTGATTTGCTGGAAATTGTTTTTGGTGAGAATGCGCTGTCGAGATAAGTTAGTTTATTAAATGATCTAGTGCGGAGTGCAGGGAAGAAAGAAAAACGAATGACATAATTCTAACCTATGTATGATAAAAAAGTTACATAACTACACTCAGCTAAAATTAAAGTTACTCGTATCATCGGAAATTAAGTTTCATTCCACATATATCTAAACTCAGGAAACTGCTGAACTATGCTAGTAACTAGCGAACTAGCGGCGAGTAACTAGTCGACAAGCGAGTAAATAATAACCCTGATGTTACTAAGTCAATGTTATTCTTTCCTTTGTTTGGAATAGGAAGCGTTTTGGTTCTGTAGTTGGGAGATATTGGTGAATGAATGCAGGAGATTAGAATGCATGGAAAATTGTGTTTGTTGAGAACACAATATGGATATGTGATAAGTGCTTTCAGTATTATATAATAGTGCTTACTTATAGTGAAACGATGATTATGTGTGTGTTGTGATTTATTTACTTAAATTAATATATTAGGTCACAAAGAAATGATGTCAGTTATAAATTAGAAATGAAGGTTAATAAGCGATGGGCAGCTCGCCGTCCGATACAGGCCCGGGTCGACGGCGCGTTGTGTTCCACGCGCACCTCAAAGAGATGTCAGCACGAATTGACGGGGTCCATCAGGGCCAATGCCTGCCAGGGTTGCGAGTTTGTCCGAGAGGGATATCGTGCCCCTGGCACACAGGCAAATGAAGGAACATGGGTGGGTTTTAGTCAGTAAAAGTCTGACACGCCCTCCCGCTACGCCCAGAGCGGAAGAAGTTATTTGATAATTTCCCACCCAAAAAAAAAAAAGTTTAATAAGAAAGGCAATGCTCATTTCTGAAGAAAGCTTTTTCAGTTCCCTTGCGTCAAAGAAGTTTCATGATTTTCAATGAAGCAGAACTAGCATAAATTTTTATAAAATCAGTATTAAGAGTATCAAATATTTATAAACTAGCATAATACCCCCCAATTTCAATTGCTAATTTTCTTTTAACCTGTGTAACAATTCTTAAAATTCACTAATTTTAAAACTGAATTTAGAGAATCTACCTAAACGCGCTGTCTGCGCTTTACAGTCAGCTAGCAAAGCGCTGCAGCACATCACTAGAACATGAGTAGAGCAGTTCACTTTACAGCTTGTTCTAAAATATTTGTCTGGAGCTGAGCTATAAACTCAGACCGTGAGAGCTATCTGAGCTACCGTAAAAACAATCGCTCGGAAGTATTTTACAATTTTCTTTTTATAACATAACAAAACATCACGCCTTGTTTTCCCGAAGGGCTGTGCAGAGGTGTACCCACAGTACACCTACATTTCGCCGGTTATTTTGAAGTCCCATGCAATAGGGGGCGATCCTATTGCCATCAACTGAGCATAAATTCAGACTACGAGTTGCTACTGAGAAATTCCAGATGGAAAAATTCAATAACACTAGCCCGACCTGGGAATTGAACCCAGGATCTCATGTTCAGCAGTAGCGCTTGTTACCACTAGAGCAATGAGGCAGAATTTCCTTACAACTTACCTTAAAAAAATACAGAAAATATTTCTTTACTTATAGATTACAGGAAAACCTATAGGAAGTCTATGATCTTAAAATAACATAATTAATATCTCAATATTGTGCGTACAAACTTACATTTGCGGTTAGAATGTATGAGGGAATATGTTATTCAACTACAATGTTAAGTTTGTTCTTAGCATAAATGAATTCCCGCTACGGATCCCTTCATTGTGCGTGGTGCGACACGCTCTACACTTTTTTTTTCAATTACGTGTTATCACCAAAATCACGGTGGATGCTATTACAATTTTCATAAAAAATGAAATCACCATAGCTACAGATTCGTAGCAATTTTCATAAAATTAATCTAGTCCTCGGGTTGTTGAAAGAAATTGGGCAATGTTGCATAGAAAGTAATATCCGTTGTGAGAACAAAACTCGATCGTTCACCACTATTGGCTATTTGAACTCTCTTGTGCAGATAAAATGCAAATCAGAAATGGATTGACACTGAAATGCCAGATTTATTTAATGTGGATTCGGAATGGTAAGGGCTTATTTCGTTCTTGTATTTTTTTAAACCACATCATAGCATATTTTTAATTTCAGGACTTCTTTTAAAAGTTACATCTTTAAAAAAAAAAACCATTGATCTCTTCAAGAATGGACAGCTTACAAAACTGCGGGTCTGAAAACTTGTACAGGACGTGAAAACGTCTGGTGGAATCAGCAGGAAGAAGGAACAGAAGATGGAGTGCATAAGGATTCGCTGACGTAAAATTTTTTTTTTGCGAAAACCAAAAAAAAAGGTGATGAGCAGTAAAACCCAATAAAAAGTGAAAAATAAAAATCTTTTTATAAAAAAAACAACCTGCTTGTTAAATGTATTTATTTTTCAGTTTTTAGTTGTGGTACGTACCCCACACAAATAACAGTGACAGAAAGTTATTATAACATCATCCACATAAACAAGTGAGAAATACTTTTGTTAAACCCACCACAAACCAAAACGTCATCTGTGTATTTATATTTTTTGTTTTTGTTGATTTTTCAAAAAGCTCTGAATCAATTTCGATAAAATTATTATATGGAACCACCTCTGAAGTATGGCCCACAAAAAAAAAAAAATCATCAAAATCAATTTATAATTTTCAGTCCTTCTTTTTCTGAAGTCAGTTTATTTTTTATTTTTTTTTATTATTATCTATAACTTGGTGACAAAAACAATTTAACAATAATTTGGTACGGAGATGTGAGACTAATTAATCTCCTGGCTCCCAAACTAGGTTTATTGCCTGTGACTTGGGAGTCAATGATTCCAAAACTTATGCTAACATAGGTTAAAAATAAGGTAAACCAATTCTTGAAGTAAGAAACAGAGCATGCCTAACGACCTTAATTGCGTCACACACTTACAAGTCTTTTCCCGACTATGTTGGGGTCGGTTTCCAGTCTAACCAGCTGAATACCAGTATTTTAAATGGAGCGACTGCCTATTTGACCTCCACAACCCAGTTTCTGGGTAATACGAGGTCTTGTATTACCCAGAAACTGGGTAAGACTGGTTGTGTGGCACGGAGGGTCTTGGTATAGTCTTGAGATGATCACTCTTCCACTGACCAACCGCGGCAAGTGTAGCTTAACCTGATCGATTGGCCCATGCGGCTGTTATTACTTAGCCAACAACAGCAACATAATCAGCCTATAACGGTCCCACTGCTGGGCCGTAATCTACCACGCGACCCCAGTGCGGGTTGGTAGATGTCACATGACTTTGAATTTGTGGTTCTAGGCCATGCCAGTTTCCTTACGATGTTTCCTTCGCCGTTTTGAAAGCAGTGGTGATGAAATAATTTACACAAAGTAAAGCGCCTGTCTGGGTTCGGACCTACGGCCTGCAACTCGTAAGTCGCGGCTGTTCCCACTGGGCCACAACTGCTTACTACTTAGCCACAAGCCCCATTTTAGCACAATCCGAATGATGTTAAAGGTAATTGCTAAGCCATTGCTTCATAAAGTTCGAAAAGTTTGTCTGCTCCACCACGTAAATGATGCACTGCATATTGTTGAATTGTCAAAATGAAATGCATTGCCATCGTAAGTGTGATACGGAATTACCCCGCAGTTTTTCCTTTAAACTCACCGATTTATTTCAAAGCAATTCCACCTGACAGTATTCCTAATTGTACCACCGTAATAATGTTGTGACATTAGTGGTTGTCAGAACAATGCTATTTGATAGTCTATTAACGGTCCTCAAGTCAAATGACCGGTTTAATGGATACTTGAAGAGCTTATAATTGTCAACCTTTACATTCAGATTGTGGAACGGTTGAAAGGTAAATGAAGATGGAGGCAATAATCATTATATTTGTGATATTAGTATTTTATTTGGTGTAGGTTTAATTTTGTTATTTGTATTTCGTGTTGAATGAACTGTGTCCAAACTCCAAATAAACGGTATTTGTTCTTTTTAAGGCTCGCTGCTAATGCTTGATTAGAGTCACTAGTGTTTTTCACTGATGGTCATCTATAGTATGTTGGTACCGCTTTTAATTTGAATGGTCAGTAAAAGTCGACTACTTTGACACATTTTTTTCATTCTCAAACAATTTTTTTTTATTTTTTAAATTTTTACTCGCCCAACTTTCCAGTTTGACATAATCTACCATACCATGTTTCCACTGCTGGGACTCGGGCCCTCTCTCATTGAGATGGATTAAACTACAACCACGCATGTCCAGAGCGTGTTGGTGAATGTCACATGTCATGCCTTAAATTTTGTGGTTTTATAACATTCCGGTGTTCGCACGGTTGCTTGCATAATCAATTTTAGAGTCTAATTTAAAGGCGCCCGAAGGTTTTAATATCAGTCTATTGATAGAAACGCAAGGAGACACGTCACAGCTTTGTTAGGTTACCAACTGTCACATACATTTGTTGTTTAATTTGTATAGCAACTTGTTTGTGTGAAATAGGTTAGTGGGGCAAGCAAGGGTAACGATGCCGAGACAATGGGGTGTTACGTAAATGGTTTGTTTGTATGGTGATAACCGACAGAGCAAGTGACAACTTAGGTGAGTACTTCAGTCTCTGTGTCGCCTTGTTTGTCTTGTGTATTAACAAATTATTTGTTAAAAGTTTATGCAATCAATAAGAACACTGGCGGCCTTAAATGTGTAGTCACTGGTTCATTTTTTGAAAGTGGTAATTTTTCTTATAAATTATTTGATAAAACACTAAGGGTTATTTTAAGCACTTACTGTGGCAGTACACAGAGATATCAATTTTGTAACACCCACCTTGTACCTCTATAGAGAAATGTCATTGTTTGTTGTAATTTTGATGTTCTAAACCCCATTACCCAAGCCAAACCTAAGCCGTTCTGCCACGCTTACAAACTTTTATGCAGTAAGCGGTACAATGATATCGGTACGCAGTGCAAACCGACACGTGAGGAGAAGAATGGAACAGTAACAAAAACGTAAAAGAATCAAAGTTGATTTTCTTCTAAACTATGTATTGAACGTGGTGAAATTGTAAACGTATATCAGCAAGCCAATACGAAATTCAAATGTGAATCAAACGTTTTGGAGAACACAATCACAATTCCAGCAGATGCTTTCGGAAAATGGTTTTCGTATTTCACTACATTGACACGTGAAACCTACATAAGTGTTATAAAATGTCTAGATTGTTTTTTGATTGTATAGATAAAATGAATATAACTTACAATGACATAAATACAATACAATAAAACCAAGCATTAACTGTTTTTTTTAATAATAATTATTATGTCTGAATGAAATAATGTTTAAAAATTGTTGGAATAAAAAAAAATTGTTAAAATTGTTGTATAAATTAAATTAAAAGTGATATTCGTGGGAAATTATCCAACGAGAACATACTACCGGGATATAAAGCACCCTATGTGTTATTCAGGTTATCAACTATCTGTGTGTCAAATTTCATCCAAATCCGTTCAGCCGTGTTTGCGTGATTGAGTGACAAACATCCTAACATACAAACTTTCACATTAATAATATTAGTAGGATTTGAAGGATAGCGTTGTTGCGTGTGATTTGAGCAGAAGAACAATACAGACAAAGAATAGGTATTGCAATTGATGTTTAATTCGTTTGTCTTGCCAAAAAGTAATTGTAGTTCTGTAGGTAAAGCCCGATTCAAACTTTATGGCGGCTCGGAACATGAAGCGAATCGCTGCGCAGTAACGAATCCACGTGTCAGCAGGGGAGGGGGGGCAGCTAGTAGTGCACTTCAGATTCGCCATTATGTTTGAAGCGTATTATACTTAGGTTTAGGCTGTATCGAACTAACCCAGCAACCCGCTCCTGCTTCGTACGACTGCAATGGCGACGTGTCAAAACATCTATATTTCTTTGCTACAACTAAGTTTAATATTAACTAGCTGCTGGCCGCGGCTTCGCCCGCGTTTCCTTTTCTAAAATAAAAGCAAGACCTAAGTTACTTTTTATAACATCAGCTAACTGCCAGTGAAAGTCCCGTCAAAAGCGGTTCAGCCGTTTCGGAGATTAGCCGGAGCAAACAGACAGACAGACCAAAATTTTAAAAATTGATTTTTTTTTATCAGTACCGTATATAATTTCATAAGCTTTTAGTAAAAAGCTGTTATTTTGACATTACAAACAGACACTTTTTGACAATTTTAATTATTTGTCTACGAGATGATTTTATTTTTAAACACATAAAACTTCCGGAATAAATGCTCTAAAAGACACACACAGATCATACAGACGATGAACGACTAGATTTAATACTACGTATAGTTAAAATACACATATTATATTTAGATAATAAATAAATGACTGATAATAAAATATGTAATAATTCAGTGGTTCTCAAACTTTTTTGGAGACGGAACCCTTTTCGAAAACGAAATATTTGACGGAGCCCTAAAGTAATCAAAAATGGTTTTATGTGTATTCTTCATTAATAATCATATTACTTGACATTAAAATTTACATATTTTTTTACTTTTGTTGAAATATTTAGATTGAAATTATGTTACTCAGGTACCAGAGTAAAATAAAATATAGTAGGTAGACACTCCTTTAGTATTATTTTTTTATTCTGACCAGTATTTTTGCGGAACCCCCACAGAGGCTTTGCGGAACCCTAGGGTTCCGCGGAACACACTTTGATAATAATAATAATTAATACTATTGTAAAAAACCAGATAGATAGGAAATAATTTAATATTTAATAACAAGGAAAATCATTAAGCGCTCTTTCTCTCTCCTACTAAATTAAAATGTTCCTGTGCCCGACAGGGTCCATAATTGTTTCTAATAAGTATTATTTACCACCTGTAGCAAAGCATTGAATTATGGATTGCAATAAAGATATTTGATTTGATTTGGCAATATAATATGTGACATAAAATAGCTAAACAGGAACGATTGATACTATTTGCTTCATAACAACAGTATATTTTTCCTGTAACCATTTATGTGCAAAATGTGTTCTAAGGTTGCCTGGAACAGGTCGCAGAAAACGATGAGGTCACCCATTGTATATTTTGTAGTATTTTATTTATTTTTTGTTATGTATTTTTGTGGCTTAAAGAAGATATATAATATCAATGTCTTACACCTATAAAAACTATATACATATTAACATAGTATGAAATATAACTATATAACTATCAGCTAATAAAAATCTTATTAAATGAGCTGGGGTTCTTGCCAACGGTTCCAACATCCATCGACTTAGTATGCTCTGCATGTGTGAGGTTATGGATGGTGAAATATTCTGCTCATGAATGTAATTTGGTGATGGTCGAGGTTATAGGGCGATATGCTTTGGAACAACCGAACGAAGAGGTAGGCAGAGATATATTGCAAATATTTTTACATAACGCTGATTGGAATCAGCTTACGAGGATACAAAATACCACGTGGTATTAATACGTGGCAGGCAATGAGCATTCAATGACCTACAGTCGAGATAATTTCAAATATAACAGTAGACTGTATTCCTCAAAAAAAGTATTGTTTAAGTTTTTTTTTTTCACTTTTTAGTGGGTCTGTTTGTAATTTATCTAAGTTGCAATAACCTAATGTCAAGTTCTGCTCATCATCATTAAAAAAAAAAATCTTTTCCCAATACTGGGACGTTAATTGTTGAAAAGTTCCCCTGGTAAGAACCAGGGGAACTTCCACTCACCATATGCATTGTGACAAGCATAAATTGCTTAGCAACCACATTAAGAGGCTGATAACAGGTAAACCGCTGTCACGATCAGATTTCATACAAAAGAAAGAGATGCGCGATGACACAACGTGTATGGCGTAAAAATGCAAATAAAATCGTATAGAATTAGATATTAACTAATTAATAAAAATTAATCCATCACTGGATGCAGTTTGGCATTTGCAATTTTATGGTGTACTTTTAATTATAATTATAACTGTTAACGAAGGGATAAACTGCTTTTAAAAATAATTAAGAGTTGTGTTTGAAGATTTTTTTGATGTATTAAATTATGTTTTGAGTTCCATCACCGTATGCACAAAAAACTTGAAAATATCATACTGTTTTTGTTTTGGTAAAAATATTTACGGTTTAAGACATACACTGCTTTAAAAAACCACCTTTTTGACCATTTCAAAATCTCCGCCTTAAAGTACCTAATCGAATCGCAACCCATTAAATACTTATTATGAATTAGTTCTGGTGGCCATCAGAGGTCTTCATCATCAGTTCGACTTCACCAACTGGTGCTTTCCGATTGCAAATGCATGAGTTAGGTACTATAAAAAATACCCAAATCACTATAGGTGTGCCTATAAAATTTGAGGATTTCTCTCGATTCCCATGGAATCCCCTCATCAAATTCTTATTTGGTGGCAATGGAACCACCTCGGGAGCACACCCTTTCAAACAAAAAAAGAATTTTCAAAATCGGTTTACAATTGACTGAGAAATCGGTAAAGAAACATTAAAAAAAAACAAACATACGGACGAACATAATCACCTCTTCCTTTTTGGAAGTCAGTTAATAAAGAGGTAGGCAGAGGTGTGAAGTAGGTAGGCACTTATAATACTAACTTGCATGTAATAAGTGTGGCACAACATGAAATATAACAGATTAATACCGTGTAACTGTTTGATGCGACGTGCATGTCGAATTCATTTCTCTTTTGGCTGTTTACTGCACACACTGTGCGCGCGGCGCGGCGGTCCTAAATTTAATGGACCCTAGTTTTAATGTCATTACTAGAAACGGTACACAAGTGTATTTGGGCCCACTTTTTAGAATTCAGTGTGATGCTTTCCTATGATAATATCATAATAGAAATTGATGAAGGAAAAACTGTTAAAAAAAATGAACGTCATAAAAGTCAAAAGATGATATTATTCAAAGTTGGCGGAAAAGAAAAATGGCAAGGTTTGTAAATTTATTCGAAGACTATCGTCCTCACGCGGCCGCGTTCGTGCCGGTCGGTAATTTGGCGAATATTCGATTTTTGGACTCGTCGCTCGCATCCCAGGATAAGAAAAGTCTTAAATATCAGTAGTTGTTAATACGTATGCAGATCAAATCAGGGTTTTGTGTTGCGAATGAATCAAATTTTATAAACTAATATTTTAAAGAGAAAACATATGATTTTTTGTATTTTTGTTACGCTTTAATTAATGCTAAAACGGAAGAACGCATATATATGAAATTTGGCACATCTGCATCGGTAGACCATATCCGTGTTAGGACATAAGACATAAGTTTTTATCCCGATATTCTCACGGGATCGAGACTTATGTGTGTGAAAGCGCGGGGCGCAGCTAGTCATGTGTTGTTGTTTCAATGTGTTGAAAGTTGGTATTATACCATCACTGTAATCATATAGTTGGGCGATGAGTTCTGTTACAAATGAAAATGCATTTTTTTTTAATGAATTATTATAATCTTTAAAACTTATATGTACCAAGGCTAAAGTTCCCGGTCGATCACTATTCAACCTTATTACTATGGGCATAAGGGCGAAAAGTGGTCGACCGGGAACTAACTCGATTGTACATATTTATTGAAGTGTCAGAAAAAAAAAAAAAACTATTCGAAATGACCACCATTGGCTTTGATACAGGCCTTTACTTTTTCTGGCCACGAATCTATGGATTTACGCACTGTTTCCATGGGAAATTTAGCTACTGCTTGCTCCAGAGATTTCTTCATAGACACAATGTTGGCGTGTCGTTTAGAGCAGGCCATGTCTCTTATACAGTCCGGAACGTTGGTTTCGAGCAAGGCTTGGGTAGCCCGTGCCTTGTGACCAGGTGCAGAGTCCTGCTGGAAAGTCCTCGGTACATTTTTTAAAAGTTTATTGCTGAGAGGTTTCACATCACGATCCAAGATGGTCTCTTACACTTTGGCTGAATTTTTCACAAAAATAAAGCTTTGTGACTCCTTGATAAGACACCCTTCACCAAACCATTACAGACGCAGGATGATGACCACGTTGTACCTTCCTATCTCTTGGGCGGCTTCTATAGAACTGTGAACGTACACTTTGTCATTTTGCGTGTTGTAGTGCTCTTCAATCGTGAAAATGTTTTCATCAGTAAAGAGGATATTTCTGTGCCTTTCGCCTGCGTATCGGGACAGAAGGCATTTTGGTCGATCCACTCTCTTTAACTGTAGGGATTGATTTAGGGCATGTCCTGTATATCGAACATAAGCGCTGAGCTTCAGGTCTTGTTTTATTATACGCGACAGAGTCCTAGCGGGAATCTTCATTTCTCGCGATAAGATTTTTTGTTTCCTAATGGGGTTTGCCAAATTCTGGCTTTAACAGCCTTTGTAGTTCTAACGACACGCGGCCGCCCCGATCTTTTATTGTCTTCAAAGGATAAAGTGTTGGTATATCTGTCGATATTACGATATACGAACATACGGCTGATACTAAGCTTTTGAAGTGTCTTGAATATGACCGACGGCTCGATATCCACTTTGTGCAAGACAATCACTGCAATCCACCCTCTTCTCTCTCTTTGCTTGTTCTTTATCACCCCATATCATATTGTAATTTAATAATAAACACGAAAAAAATATATGTGAAATGGCGGGAAATCGAAATAACTTTTTAAAATAATAAACGCGTTCCAAATTCAAAATAATTAATAAGTTGAAAAAAAGAAAAGTTTTTATGTAATAGCCTTTATAGCCAGACTAGTTATAATAACTACAAGAAGTTTAAAAACTCAGATCAGTTAGAGTTTACACCAAAATTACTTAGGTAGTTATCCGATTTTTCTAATATTATTAGGTTATTTGCTTCTTCTTATTTCCTGAAGGCTAATTTCAGTGACAGATCATCATTTTTATGTAATGTCTATGTCGAGGTATTCCTGATCTGTTAAAATATAAAATAAAGTTGTCTCACTGTTATTAAGCTTATTCATTTTAATACAATAATACCCTCATAAAACTAATCTGTTCTACAAAATCTTACTTTTTTTAATTCAATCAAATAGTTTAATGAAATAATTCACTCCCATACAAAACAAACCAGAACACTGCAGCAAAGTGAATAATCATCGGCTTTATACCACAGAAGAGGACCTTTACGGGATTCTCAGCTCAAAGACCGGACTCAGTGCTTAGAAATTAATTAAATGGCACAACGCATTGTTGCTTGGCAATCGATGAAAACATAGAAAGGACCCAGTGTTTGCTTTATATTTATCAGGAACAGGTAAGTCGGAATTATTAAATTTTATCTTTATTGTACGAAGCCTAAGGTTCAATGTACTTGAGCATCATAAGATGACAAGGTATATTTTTGTCTATTTGTTTTTTTATTTAAACTTCTCACACACAAAGATGTACAAAGGCGGACTTAATGCCTTAGGCATTCCCTACCAGTCAAGAAAAGGTGGTGAAGAGATAAAATGGCGGGTGCTCTGATTGAGAGAAAATAATAACAATATAAAATATTATAAAAATATTAATTACAAATAAAATAGGTTCACAAGTACATAAATAGGTTATAAACTTAGTTATAATACACATATATTTATTGTAATATACCACTACATTATATATATACTTACAAATTCTAGGAAAAGACAATAATTGAGATGACTCTACGCTATTTCTTTTGAAAATAACTCTGCAATTTTCGCTTAAATGGATGCCGACTGGTGGCCGTCTATGTGACAGTTAGATAATTTTAACCTTATTGAACTTTCAATTTACTTGGAATTGTTGTCAATAATAATAAAACAATACGAGATGAACTACTTATCAATGTATGTACCTACTTGAAAACACAACAGTTCTATGAAATAGTACAATAACCAACGGGTTTATTGTACAATGACCGATGGGGTTTTACGTAACATATGTACCATCGCGGACACTAGCGCCTAAGCAATTTTCGACCTTATTAATAGAATCATAAGGTTGAAAAGTACTTAGGCGCCAGTGTCCGCGATAGTACAATGGCAATGCCTTTCATTTTGAAAATTCTACAACATTAATTGCATCCTTTACATTGCTGAGCAGACGAATATAACAAACATGATTATGAACAAATGAATTAGCAATTTCCTTCAAAATCCTTCGGATTGTGATTAAAAATGTGTCACACAATTGGGGTGCGGTTTTATCAATTCCTGTGATCTTATGCACAAACTAAAGATTTGAATACTTACAAATAGCTATACCTAAGTTAATATTTTGTTTCCAGAACTTAACGTAAAAGATTTGGCACAGTATTCGTCTACAACATAAATAAACAGCAACTGCAGTACAGCCAAACACAAAATAAAATCGGAGAGCAATCTGTGTTGGTACGGGACATATATTAGAGGCAACATGTCACAATGCGACGTTACTGACAGAGTAAAGAAAGAAACAAAAGCGGTCAAGTGCGAGTCGGACTCACACACGAAGAGTTCCGCACCACCGTACATTTTTTATTCTTTGATGTGTATCATATTTCCACTCGCTCTCTGTGGGAGTGGTTTCGTGAAAAGGGACGGAAGTGACAGCTTGAGCATGGAATAAGTAAGTACTTTTTAATAACATGAAATTAGTAAGTCGTTTATAACAACATAGAATCAGGGGACTCATGGAGTTAGTTAGCACTTGTAGATTGTAAGTAGAGGGCATTTCTGTCGCTGTTCAGTTGCTTATTAGCAAGGTGAGAGGTCAGATGTTACACATCATATGCGACTACTGTAAGGCTCCCATCGTTTTATTTTATTTTATCCATAATGTTACAGTTTTACAATCACCTATCCAGTTATATTATATGTACAGTATATACTGTTTTCACATATCACCTCCCAAATTGCAAAGAAATTTGTCGGCAGTTAACACTATATATTTTTTATACACGTTTCTTGTATGGTATGGTTGGAATTTACTTCACTTTATTTTATTTTTACTAGCTGCGCCCCGCGGTTTCACCCGCATAAGTCTTGACCCCGTAGGAATATTGGGATATATAGGAATAGCCCCGTAGGAATAGTCGTTTTAAGGTAACAAACAAACAAATAAACAAACAAACTCACTTTCTCATTTCATACTCAATACTTTATTGCATTCCATAATGTGTACATAATATAACAGTTGGTATGTTAAACATCTCTTCATCCTCATCATCTTCCTCATCCCTCTCGAAGAGAGGAGGCCTGTGTCCCAGCAGTGGGAACATTATAGGCTGATTATGATGTTAAACATAGAATCAATTATAGACCCAGTCGGGCACAGCAAAGTTCATTTTTAATATATATAAAATAGTATCATGAAAATAGTATCATTTGCTTTTCTGGTATTTATGTTTTATATAAGTATTTATATATTCGGTTTTAAGTTATTTGAATTAAATTAGTTTTAAATTATATTTTAAACTTATTTATTGCACGATTTACATTATTAATATTATAAATTACAATAAATAAATATTTAGAATTTTATTTAGTCTTGTAGAATGTTATTAACAATATTAATTGTGCACTGTTTAGCATAAATATTCATTTTTAAATTAACAATATTTTAGTGTGTTAAAATAAATGTATATTCAAAGTGAAATTTAAAATGAAATATAGGTACTTATTATGTAAAAAAGCTTTTATTGTTGTTGAAATTTATCGCTAAAATATTCGTCAATAGTGTAGTAGCTTTTGATTATCAGAAATTGTTTTAATTTATTTATAAAGATATTATTTTTATTTATACTTTTGATATATTCCGGTAACTTATTGTATATTTTAATGGACATAACAAATGTACTAGAAGAGTGCATTTTTAATCGTGAAGTGGGTATGTTTAATCTGCAATTTTTGTTTGTATATCTCCTCTTTTGGTATAGAATTGCGGATATTTACGTACAAATTTACAAATTTCAAATAAGTAGAGGCAGGGCAGGGTTAATATTTTTAGATCTGTAAAGTGGGGCTTACAGGAGTCTGTATTTTAGATATTTAATAAAATTTTAATCATTTTTTTCTGTAGAGTGAATAATGTAGGCGCGTCTGTACTATTTCCCCATAGGATAATTCCATACTTGAGCCATGCAAATGCGTACGCGTAATACGTCACTAGTGCTGTTTTGAGGTCTGTTGTTTTTTCTCGATTTCTCGGAGAGCGTATGAAAACTTGCATAATTTACTTCTTATTTTTCGAATATGTGATTTCCAATCTATGTGTGAATCAGTGGCGAAAGGACCATATAACACGATTCTTATCGGCTTCCCTTCGGAGGTTTTTCATTAGCATAGCATTTTTCAATAATGTCTACTATTGCCAAAACATATAGTTACACTACGGGTATTTAATTCACTATAACATTCAAACAACAAAAATGCCTATTTTTATTAGCTTTGAATTGAAATAACAAACAAAAAAGTTTTGTTTGTGTAGTGATGAGTCTTTTTGGTTCTGCTACTTGACGGTATATGGTGTAAAAATTCAGTAAAGGAAAGGCTTATTTTTAAATTAATTCATTCATTTTTACTTTATTGATAAGTAAGTAATTTAAACCGGCTTCGCTTCGGCTTCTCTCATACAAAAATTGACACCTCGCCGCTGGTGTGAATCTATGTCTAGGCCTAAAAGTGTGAATTTATTTACTTCTTCTAATTTTGATCCGTTATATTCGAAACTTATACTTATAGGTATTTTTTGTCATAATATTAGTTAGGATTATTATTTGTTGTTACAGCGTCCAAGTAGTACCTACTTACTGTGTGAAGATACTCAATCATTTATTGCATTCCATAATGTGCTTCGGTGGTAAGTAAACATTAGTTGTACCAATCGTGGGACACACATGCAAGAAAAACTTATTCTAATTAAAATTTTAATTAAATTAAATTGGTAACATTGTATTAATATTAATTAAATTAATTAAATCTAAATTTTTACTATTAATTTATATTATTATGTCAGTTCTATGGATTTCTCAATTAAATATTAATTTATACTGTAATAACATTTATTTAGTAATATTTTTTAAATTTATTAGTAAAAATAGCAATTGTTCCCTCATTTCTGAGCACCTCGGGTAGTTCATTATAGATTTTTACCAGTGGACTAGATGAGTGCATTTTGAAACGGGATGTCGGTCGGTAGGTTTAATCGTGTTTTGTGACGGAGTGTGTATCTAGTTTGTATGTCTGCTTGTTAAGTATAAAAGTCTTAGTGTGAGTGTGCGAATTTACAGATTTCCAGTATGTATAAAGAAGGAAGAGTTAGAATGTTGAGTTTTTTGAAATGGGGTTTGCAGCTGTCCGTTTGTTTTAAATTAAAAAATCCGAAGTAACTTTTTTTAACAGCGCCGGTGCGTCTGTGCTATTTCCCCACATTATTACGCCGTAGCTATGCCATGCATGAGCATAGGCATAGTTAAGTAGGTGACCAGAGCAGTTTGTAAGTTTGTGGTCTTTTTTATTTCTCGAAAAGCGTACAGAACTTAGGAAAGTTTGGATTTCATTTTTTGTACGTGTGGTTTCCAATTGATGATTAAATCTATAGTTAAGCCTCATAGTGGGAATTCATTTACTGATTCTATTTTGTGGCTGCTAAAGGAAAAATTTACATAAATAGGATTTTTTTGGTGGGGGTGAAAAGTTATCAATTTAGGTTTAGCAAAATTGATTTCCAAATTATGTTCGTTCATCCAATTCGTGATTATTTTAGTAAACATATTATTTACGGGTATTATTTAAATGTACGTTATCATGGCAGGGAGTAAGAATATAAATATCATCCGCAAACAAAAAGCATGGTCCGGATTCCTTTATGGTTTTTGGCAAATCATTGATGTAAATGAGAAAAAGAAAACATCCAACAACGCTCCCTTGGGCTATTGAGGTGTTTATTGCCTTGTTATCGGATCGAAAGTTTTGAAGTTCATTCTTTTTATTGTTGAAGAATTCTGTTTCTACTAATTGCGCTCGGTTTTCCAGGTAAGATTGGAACCACTCATAAGATTTGCTGCGGATTCCCACTCCGTAGAGCTTGTTTAATAATATTGCACTGTATCGTAGGCTTTGGCCTTGTCAAGCATTATACCGATTGCGTATTTTTTAGTATTTATTATATTTAGGGCTTCCTGTATAAATTTGTAAACTTCTAAAGATGTGGATTTGTTTCTTCGTTAGCCATTTTGGCGTTTATGAAATATATTATATTTCTCACAAAAGGTGTACACACGATTACACATTATTTTTTCAAAAATCTTTGAAGCTGTAGGCAAAAGAGCTATTGGACGATAATTATTAGGGTCTGTTTTGCTATAAGATTTAAGTGTCTGCCTTTTACGGTTCAAAAGATACAGCCCTGTGGCAGATGAATGGACGGACGGACAGTGGAGTCTTAGTAATAGGGTCGTTGGCACCCTTTGGGTACGGAACCCAAAAATAAATAAACTCGAGCCGATGAGGGTTGGTCCATAAGAGAACAAGGATGGGGGAAAACAAGGAAGGAAATGTAATTATATATTACTTTCATATGTAGCCATGGGGAAACGAACATAGTAAGTGGAAACAACCGAATTCCTCGTACTCTTTTAATTTAATGGCGATTGAAAAGATACATTGGTACAAAAATAACAATATAGAGTTGTTAAAAAACATTCATAAACTCACGCCTTCGTCCCATAGGGGTAGGCAGAAACTACAGAACGCCTGCTACGATCTTTAGGTACGTACTGCTTTTGCTTTGTCTACGTTCGTACATCTGGTCATACACGCACGCCGGTTGCTAGTACTACATACCTGACCTTTCTGGAGAACATCACCAATAAACCACTACATGTGCTTCTAGGGCATCCGGATCCTCCCGGCGTTTTCGTTTGTTAGAATACCTAATCAATAAGTTCTAATACCCAATCCCCGATTACCCACACAGCTCTAAAAATAAATAAGCATTTAGCATGACATTTGTCTTGTTAATCAATCAAAAATACCTAATTCACCGAAGTGTAAAATAAGTAAGTCGCTTTAGCGAAAAAAGTCTTCGAGTCCACTTCGCGTCAACATCAGTCAAAGTGATGTTGTCAAAGTTTTTCTCGATACAAGCAGGTTTTTCAGGGAGCCGACGATACTGATATCGGCCCTTCAAGAATTAACTATTTTCTAATTTCGATTTGCTCGATAGTTGTAAGACAAATAACTTTAGGTTAGCATCATCTGCCTAGCCTTTACCCAAGTATATTGGGGTCAGCTTCCAGTCTAACCAGATGCAGCTACAAGTATTTTACATGGAGCGAAAGCCTATCTGACCTCCACAGTTCAATTTCTAGGTATTACGATTCCCCTCGGTAAGACTGCTTGTCACATAACCTTAGGTGTCACTACAAAATTAATTATCATGGCTGGTTTTGAAACTGCTATAAATAAAAATAATTTTATATACTCCAAAGCTCAAACCTGCCTATAATAAAAACAAAACACTTCAGCTAGCTTTGCGCATAACCTTCAACATTATTCCCGTACAAGACGACTTTTGTGACCCATATACTTTATATAAGCCTTTAATCACATCTTACAGTTCCACGTGGACGGACTTATGTACCTTCCGGCCTATATACTGAACATAAAGTTATTACTACGGTCTCTTCACATTAAAACAGGGTTTCGTACTAAATGCTAAAGGACCAAATTGTGACGAAGCACTTGACAGAAATGACTGACTCTTGCTCATCAGTGAAACTTAGAAGCAGTGGTATAATTTCTGAAATCTTTGGAAAAGCAACCAAAAAAATATGATGCAAGTGTTTACAAGTGGCGATTCAGATGTTAAGCTTTGTTGCATAAAGATTATTTTTAAAGTACCATTTTGAGCAAAATTGCATAGATCTTTGATATATAAAATAACTAGCTGCACCCCGCGGTTTCACCCACGTAAGTCTCGATCCCGTGGGAATATCAGGATAAAAAGTAGCCTATGTCTTATTCCAGGGTGTAAGCTACCTCCATACAAAATTGGTCCAGCCGTTTGAGCGTGAAGAAGTAACAAACATACACACACTCACAAACTTTCGCCTTTATAATATTAGCGTGATGATAGTGTGATATGATATAAACAATGAAGTAGTCAAGTAGTTTAAATGTCATCACATTTTGGTCCTAAAACTAATTACATACCTACATCCAGCTAAGTTGGACACGTACAATGAGTTACTTATCTTTCACACACAGGTAATTAATTAAGAATAATACTTTAGATCCGCAAAACCTTTCCAAATATTTACCTAGTTGTTGTTTATTTCTGTTATATCGTGAGTGGGTTCACAGACACAAATCTTACATGCGCAAACATCCCAACCCGGAAGCATCTGTATATAGGCATACAAATATTTGTTTCGTTCGGGAATCTATCTCCCGTCATATTGGACCATAAATGATGAAGTATGGTACATCAACACTGCCTATGGCCGTATTAAGCTTTGTGAAGGCGAGCCTGCGATGTTTAATGAGTTTAGTTTCAATTACGGGGTGCAACTAAAATTAATCACTTAATAACCGAATTGCTCTTTGCCGAGCTGCGAACTTAATTGGGTATCGGACCCGCAATTGCTTTCATCTTCATACTAAAACGATGTTTGTTGTTTATTCCTCACCTTGTATAACCAGCATGAACGTTTAGCAAAATAACATAATCTCCGGTACACAACATTGACGAAAACAAAAACGAACTGACAACTATCGATATTTGCAAAAATCTAATAACCTAGGTATATGAAGTGTATGACTGTACTTTTTTTTTTTGTTTATTTTGTTGTATAATTGAGTAGATATACCTAAATATTTTTTACATTTGCATGCCGTAAGTTAAGAGTGTTGGAACTGCTTTTACAATGTCTACATCTTATTTTGTACCCACATTCATTGTAAAACAAATGATTTCTGAAGTATATAGTTTTTTTTTTTTAATTTGCGAGTTTGTCCGAAAGGGTCATCGTGGCACACAGACAATGGAAGGAACACCGTTGGATTTTAGTCAGTAAAAGTCTAACACTTGCTCCTGCTCCGCCCAGAGCGGGAGAAGTTATTTGATAATTCCCCACTCAAAAAAAAAATAGGTTTATGAATTTATGATTTAAAGATGTTCTCCTCTGGATATATGTATCAACACGAGAAAATAAATATAATATGTTGGCAACCAAAATGCAGTGAGAGGCCGAACATTATAGATTTCTACTATCTATATCAATCAGGTATGGGTATACCTAACCCTAAACGGCGATGAACCAGCGAGTGACCCAAAGACTGCTACAGTGAACGATTGTAATCTCATTCAGAAGACGGATTGATGAACACAGTTCGACAGGTCGACCTATATTATAATAATACATTGTTATCAAAAATTCTTTCCAAACAAAGTTTCTCGTCTCATAATTCCCGATCCTTTCTCCCGGGATTAGTGTCAGGGGTATGTCTCAAACTTTTCCCGCAAACAGGGAAACTTTTGGTCCTTTTGATCCGAAGTGACGTAAGAGAAGACAAATAGACGTGTCGTGTTCTGTAAAGAAGTTCTGAGTTAGCAGACGATGAAGCGATCGGTTTTCGTAGATGGCTTTTTGAGGTGTGGAATATCCGGGTATTGAGAATGTTTTATCTTGTCGTTTCAGTTAATCATGTGGGATCATCCGTAAAGATGCTCTTTTGTTTTGTAAATTGATGTGGGGTCATAAAGTATCCAAAGGTAAGGTTTATCCTAATTAATTGAGTAACAACATTGGAATATAGGTAGCAATAGTTTGTTTTTGTATTCACATAAAATAATATAAATTATCATTCTTTTGAAAGAAGCTTTGTTTATTAGGGTTCCGTACGTCTGAATGAAAATACGGAACCTTTATAGGATCACTCGTATATCTGTCTGTCTGTCCGTCTGTCACTGCCAATCCAGCTCCGAATCTGCTAGACCGATTAAGTTGAAATTTGGTACAGATATGAAATTCTGTGACCCAGAAACGGACGTGTAACATAAATAAATGAATATTGAATATGGGGCAATTTAGAAAAAAAACTATGCCGTGTGATATATCAAATAAAAGGGCTTGTAGTGAGGGGCTTTTTATCATTTTAAAATAAATAATTTTAAAATTATTCAAGAAAATACACGAAAATTTATCATTTCACCCTCTTATCTCCGAAACTACTGAGCCGGCAGTAAAAAGGAGGAGGAATACCTATAAGGAATCAATGGTCATACCATGGTAAATATCTCTATATTGTGCGTACAAACTTACATTTGCAATTGGAATGCATGGGGGACCATGTCTTTCAACTATAATGTTGAGTTTGTCCTTCGGATAAATTATCTTGGGATAAAGAACATGATAGATAACGTCATATTTATCGTACGGAATCCTCACCATTCGAGTTCAACTCGCACTTGTCCGGTTTTTTTTTAATACTGACTTGCCTCGGAGGTTCAACCATTATTTTTTTTATTCTGGTGATGCGAGCGACCGGCAGGCAATAGCTCGTTATTTATAATTTTATCTAACGTCCAGATTAAAAAGGAGAAAATCCAGAAATTACTGGCACCAACAAGACTCATAAATTCAAAAGAAAATAATGTCGTAACAAACAACAACCCATGGAGAATACAATAAAAAAACTCCAATATAGAACAATTAATAAAATATCCCGAGAACAATATAACAATAATTGGACCAAAGAACGCGGAACAATTTCAACAAGTTGGAAAAAATAACGTCGGAATTTCAATCGTCGCGGTGCTTTAAGCACTTTCCTTTTCGTCCTGTTTCTCAGCGACGCCATTGCCCCAACATTTTATTAGTTCCAAGGGAGAAATTTATGTATTATTTTTCCTAGAGTATTTTACGACGTCTCTCAGTATTTTTTGTATATAATCTACGTACCTATGTACACTTATTTTTCGCTATTTATGTGGTTGTGTTTCTGAAACCTATCATTTAAAGGCTCGAGACTCGCGCGATATCCGCGGGCGCGACAGGCACCGACAAATAAATTTTGTTACCAGTGTCGCATCTCGCCCGCGATATCGTATTAAGGCTCTTACAGACTCACGCGATATCGCGGGCGTGACGCGATATCGCGGGCACTTGTAGGACAATTTATTTGTCGGTGCCTGTCGCGCCCGCGATATCGCGTGAGTCTGTAAGAGCCTTTATTCTGTACGAGCCTTAAGTCGATATACCGAAAAATTCTTCAAATCCACTCAACGTCAGTCAAAGCGATGTTGACAATTTTTTTCTCGATTCGAACAGGTTTTCAGGGAAAGGATTTAAGATATGGATACTGGCCCCTCGAGAATAAAGTATTCCTCGATCGTTTTCAGACCATCACACAACCTTAGGATAGATTTAGAGACTTTTGTGAACTCGGAATTTATTAGATTGTATGATGCCTGGCAGATGTAAAACATCGTAACTATTTTGTATAGAAAATAATAATTATGCATGAAAGGATG
The DNA here is from genome assembly GCA_963921375.1 of Tiliacea citrago. Lineage (NCBI taxonomy): Eukaryota > Metazoa > Arthropoda > Insecta > Lepidoptera > Noctuidae > Tiliacea > Tiliacea citrago. The sequence goes on along the minus strand of OY992787.1, from coordinate 26,223,179 downwards.
GCGTATTAAAATAAATAATCAAAAACAAAACGTTGAGATTTAAAAAACAAACTTTATTTTTAAAATACATATTAATAAAATACCAATATTAATAACCATTTCAAGCCCAAAAAACCGGCCAAGTGCGTGTCGCACCACGCACAATGAAGGGTTCCGTAGTTGGGATGACTTTATTCGAAAAACAAACTTAACATTGTAGTTGAAAAAAATGTTCTCCCATACATCGATATACGCCACGATCAATTTTCCAACAGCAAATGTAAGTTTGTAATTGCAAAAAAGTATTTTTATAGGTGATCAAACTATAAATTAACAATTTTCGGCCTTTTTCTTTTACTTGTGGTGTGAGACCTTGCTTCTTGCCAAATTTCATGATTCTATGTCAACGGGAAGTACCCGGGTTTTGATTAATTTGCGAGTATCAAAACATATCGCATAAATCGCCTTATTTTTTTTTATTGCATCGACATTGAAGCTTGATAATAAAGCAGTAAGGGACCGTAGACCTACCGTATTTTGGGCACGCCACAATTGTGGCGATAAGTCCCCTCTTTGAGGAGTGGCTGGAGAGGCGCCACGGCGTCCTCACCTTCCGCCTGACGCAGGTCCTCACCGGACATGGATGTTTCGGGAGGTTCCTGTTTAGGATTAAGCGGCAGGAAACGCCCGGGTATCACCACTGTGTGGATCGCCCGGAGGACACGGCGGAGCATACGGTGGAGGTCTGCCCAGCTTGGGCGGAGCACCGCCGTGTCCTCACGGAGGCGATCGGCGGCGGCGATCTCTCGCGTCCGGGCCTGGTTCAGGCCATGGTTCGGAGCGAGAGTGCATGGGAGGCCGTCACCTCCTTCTGCGAAGCAGTTATGCTAGCGAAGGAGGAGGCGGAACGCGTGAGGGTGAGACAAGGTTCGCGCCCTCGCGCCCCTAGTCGCCGCAGGAGACGCCCCGGGCGTCGGGAGTCGCAAGCCGATTTCCGGCCACCGTAGGCGCGGGCCTGCGGACGGTGAGCGATGGGTAGCTCGCCGTCCGATAAGGACCAGGGCCGGGTCGACGGCGCATTGTGTTCCACGCGCGCCTCAAAGAGATGTCAGCACAAACTGACAGGGTCCGTTAGGACCAATGCCTGCCGGGGTTGCGAGTTTGTCCGAAAGGGATATCGTGGCCCTGGCACACAGGCAACGGAAGGAACACGGGTGGGTTTTAGTCAGTAAAAGTCTGACACGCCCTCCCACTCCGCCCAGAGCGGGAGAAGTTATTTGATGATTTCCCACCCAAAAAAAAAAAAAAAAAGACATACCGTATTTGATATTAATTTCATTTTGATATCTCCACGCATTCCTGAGAATAAGGGTCTTCTGGACAGAAGGAAGAAGGGACAGACTGACAGACAGACCGACAGACGGACAACGAAGTGATCCTATAAGAGTTCCGTTTTTTTCTTTTTGAGGTACGGAGCTCTAAAAACGACACTTAAAACTTCGAAGCTCTAAGTCTAAGCATTATTTAAAACTAGATTCAGGCCATTTGATTGGTTGAAACTAGTTTTAAGTAATGCTTGAGTATTGAGTGACGTTTGTAGTACGGGCCTAAGTCTTCGAAACTCTTCAGTGGTTGTAGATTGTAATGAGTCAGATCCCTACATTGCAACATCCGGTGTACCCCAGGGGTCCAATCTAGGGCCGTTATTTTTTAATGTGTTTATTAACGACATATCAGACATATTTAAATACTCCACACCATACCTTTTTGCTGATGACTTAAAACTGACCCGTGTAATTTTGAATTATGTCGATACACAGCTATTACAAATTGATTTAGATAGTCTGAGTCAATGGTGTACCAACAATAAAATGTACTTGAATTGTACTAAATGTTTTCATATAAAATTTACTAGAAAACACAATAAAGTCGAATCTGTTTACAATATTCAGGGAAACACACTAACAGAAGTAACAGTTATTCGTGACTTAGGAGTATACTTGGATAGTAAACTTAATTTTATAAATCATATAGACCAAATGCTTAATTCAGCTTACCGAGCTCTTGGCTTTATTTTGAGATCTTCAAAAGAATTTAAAAAACCATCCACTACATTACTTTTATTCAACAGTTACGTACGAAGCCAACTTGAATATTGCAGCACGGTGTGGAATCCTTCGTACCAAGTCCACATAAGTCGCATTGAAAGGGTTCAAAAGAGACTTGTCCGTCATCTAGCGTTTAGGTTTAAAGTAAGAAATTGTAGATCTTACGAACATAGACTAAATCACTTCAAACTCAAAGATTTAAAATCTCGCCGCACTATCTCCGACATGTTGTTCCTGTATAAATTATTCAATAATGGCATTGACTGTCCAGATCTTCTTAGCAAATTACGCATTAACGTCCCTTCCCGTATTCCTCGCTATCCCGGCCCTTTACTGAAAGCCCCTCAACACAGAACAAATCTAGGTAAACACTCGCCGATTGTTAGGATGACCAATCAGTACAACTCACTGTCATGTTCTTCCGACGATTTAGACATTTTCTCCAACAGCCTAAGTAAATTTAAGTTGCTGTTACACGCAAAACTTAATATTGAGTAAGTGTTGACCTTCCTCCCTACTGTTCAACTCAATATATATAGTTTTTTTTTTATAATTTTGATTCTTGTTATTTTTACTTTAAATTGTATACTTTATTTCCATATTAATAATTGATTGTTTGATATCTTAATGCAAGCTGTGGTCTCCTATAATTGAAGATGCACAAGGATTTGTATTTTTTTATGTGTTATTTTTAGCATGTAAGGTGTAATCTTTGTTGGAGACCCAAATAAATAAATAAATAAATAAATAAACGCAAATACGGCAATTTAAAAAAAAAAAAAAAAAAACGTGATTTTTGATCCAGTGTGCATCGCTACGCCAACAGCCGGCCTCACCCGCCGCATCAGATATTTCACTTCAAAAAGTGAATAATAGTACTGAAAGCGAAATTAATGTTGCGGTTTTAGTAACTTGTTAAATACCAATTCTAGCCCTGTAATAAATGCTTTTTTCACCTAATATAACAAAAGATAAAACTATTTCATTGTTGTTAAGAAAAGTTAGTGGAACAACATGTTGTTCAATTTGTTAATGAACATTAACCGGAAAATCTATACATTGAAAACAAGAATTTCCAGCGGAGTAAGCTACGAAAATAAACAATTTATCATCTCAATCAACATTTATTCATCATGGCGCACATTTCTCATACAGGGGGAGAAGAATATACCGCGGTAACTCACACTTGATCTTTCATCTTATCAGATGTGGAGTATTCTTGTCATGGTTTTCTGAAAATCTAAGTCAAGTCATGTATTTTAAGTACGCCATTAAAAATCAATTTGAACGTCAAAATGTACAAGAAAATAGAAATGATTCTAGACACCCTTTCCAAAAAGTAGTTTCGAATAGAGAAGGATGCATAGTTCCTCTTTTAAAATATTTTACAATATTTTGTATTATAATTATACTTAATTTATTTTATGTGAAGACAATGTATCTGGAATAAAATTAATTTTCTCAACAGGTAAAAAGTATTATGAAATAACTGCTAACAGAAGTATTTTAAATACTCCGTTATTTTTTTATGAAATCATCCTTTGATAAGTCAGATACTGCAAATCTAACGAATTCAAAATCTGTGTGTGGACAAATCGGCAACGAGTTGCCGACGACTAGTCACTGCGTTCGTTACAACATGAGATCCATTAACAAGCAACACCAATGTAAGATAGATACTCAGAAGCACAATACAATAATAAAAGAATAAATTATTATTATTATTTCTTTTATTAGGTACTTCACATGGTAGGTGAGAGTTCTTGGAAGGATTTGGGGGAGGCGTTTGCCCAGCAGTGGGACGGTACAAGCTAAACAACATCAAAAAAGGTAAGTGAAAACCCACTATTTTATTAATTTATATTTATGAATCTACAATACTTCATGTGGTGTTCACCACGTTATAGGAAGTATTCAAGTAGATAAACTCAACAACAATAATTCACTGTACAACAGCAGATGCCACACGTCCGCACCGGTCGGGCGCCAGCAAGCAAGTGCCCACTCTGCGGGCGCGCGCCACTGCGCTAGTTTATTATGTCGCTACCCTACAACTCAAATTGTTTAGCCTGGTAATCCGTTATATCGAAAATACTGCAGCATTCATTTTGAAATAAATATATGGTAAAGTTGAGGATTAAAAGTAAAGTTTAGCTCCAAGAATCTGCAAAAGTATAAAAAACACCGCACTGGTGCGGTATGTGGCTTCAACTGGTTAATGTTCAGTACTATGTTTGACGAAAATACGATTTCATCAAATTTTCTCGACGGAAAAAAATTACAAAGTTACCTCCAAACCGAACAATAAACCGCTAGTTTTAAACAAATACTTCTAATTAGATCAGGAAACATTGCATAATAACTGAACTAAATATAAAGCAGATACTATGTTTTGTTTTGTAATTACCATTATTTTCACCGTAAAAAGAAATTACCTAAACTATTGGTGCCTTGGAGCCTTCTCCCTGCCGCCCCGTCTCGCTTGCTGCAGCAGTGAGCGAGCGAGATAAATAATGAGGTGGCGCTGAGGTATTATGGACTCATATGTAAAGTTTTTCAGATTGAAATCCCATTCAATACATCTGAATCACCTAGAGTTACGGTTAATTTAAAACAACATCCATCCAGAGTCTATCTATTATTAAACAAATCAGATTATCTGAACTCCTAAATCCATTATCAGATGTCAGTATAACAATCAGTGTCGAATCCAATTTGTTGCATGCAGGTGCAGTTTTTGAATAAGTTAGTGCTAACCTGATGGTTGGTTGAGTTTGATAGTAGGGCCTAAACAAGTGTTGTTTGTTTTTAGGTTAGGGAAGTATAGAGTTTGCCTTTAGTCTTGTGTTATTTTTGAACCATCGCAGATTTATTTCTCCCTATTTGTAAGTGTTAGTAAAATTATCAGTACTCTTATTTAGGAGTGAATCAGTGCTACAGCTGTTTGGCAGAATTCTGATTGTTTATACCAATATTCTTCCTTCTCTATAATTATTTTTTTAATCTCAATGTTAAACATTATGATTGTAATATGTTTCTTAGGCTAATAAATACCCCGCCAAGTCTATTATTATACATTTTCAAAATTCATTATCAGTAGGTATGTCAAACTCAAACCATTTATTTTAATTAAATGAATTAAGGCATTTTTGAATTGTCAAAGAGTCGGTCAGTTCCAACCGTTCAGCCCATTCCAAAACGTAGATCTCTATGGAGAAAATCAGGCCAGAAACTTCAAGGTCACTATTTTAAATCAAGATATTACAAAATCCTGGGTACATTATTCACTACTATTTATCAGTCAGTAACATATCCAATGTATAGTTGACCTCGTAATTGCTTTATCACCCTAAAGTTGAATGTCTCTCGCACGTTACAAAACGACAAGGTCTATTTGTCTATGTGACAGTTAGATAATTTAATTATACGTGTTTTATGCAAATAAATATTATTTCTATTTCAACCATAGTGAAGTTTGAATTTACTGGGAATTGTTGGCAAAAGTGACGCAATCACGATGTCAACTACACTATCACGTGCGATCACTAGTTGCAGTTTTTCAATGAGACTGTCCTAACCACGTTAAAGCGGAGCTGTAACGTGTTTATCTACTGGATACGTTTGTGAGTGAGCTGTGACGAGTCATGATTTATACAAGCTAGTTTGGTTTGCTTTGATTTTTGGGTGGTAATTGCTGATTGTTTTACTTTTTTAACGCGTTATGTTGGTATCAACGACGGTTTTGGGAAATCTCTGCCAATGTCTGTGTTAATTCCTACGTATAACCCATCAGCCTTCAAAGTAAGAGTAAACATGCCTCTTCTGGGTTTCCACGTTCTATCATAGACTTCATTCATCGCTTTCCATCAGGTGACGTCGAGGGCTTCCCCAATTCACAATAAAAATAAAGAAAGATGAAAAGAAAAGTAATCTGTCATGTCTGAACTTTCCATAATGTACCTATACCACTCTATTTAGTAAACAAAAAATACTATTATATTATATTGTCCCTTATGACCGAAACCATAGGCGTCGTAGCTTAAACCTCTGAAGGCAGAATAAATCAAAACTCAAGAAGAAATCCGTGAAAGAATTTCCACAATAACAATAACCCGATACAATTTAAATTTTATTCCTGGATAGTTTTATAGCAAGAAAATTTCAAAAGCAAAGATCTATTGATACTTCAGCGCAATTGGCACTTAAACGGAAAGACCTTCAAGAAAATAGAATATAAAACCTTCATGTTCTTAGTACAGTTGGAATAAAACGCAGAATACTATTCGCTATAATAATATTTTACCGTTGTCGTCTCGTAGACAGCATTATACTAGAGTCGTAAAAGAGAAAACAATCTGCGAACGACGAAGATTACATTAACGATTTAGATACGTTTGTAGGTATGAATTATATCAAAATACTTGAGCACTTTATATCTGTTTAAGTTAAAAAAAGAGATAAAGTTACAAAAACCCTTTTAACTTTATCTCTTTTTGTAACTTAAACTTGATACGTGCATTTATTTTTAGTTTATTACCGGTTTTATTTAGTTAAAAGGTGTTGAATGTTTGATCTGAGGATATTGCAGTAGCTAAAGGATTTTTTTTACAGATCGCGGCGAAGTTCTGGGTGAAACTCGATCAGACCCAGGGAAACATGGCACAAAAGGGAGGAGGCCAAAATAATACAATACCAGCAGTGTGTGGAATAAGACTGCCATTAATGATGAAGGGCTGTTCATATATAAGTTAGTGTTTTTTTTTTGATAATAAAAAAAGGCGATATGATTTGTTTTTCTTTCCAAAGTGCTTTTCAAGTTATAGTGAAGATTAGTAGTACTAAGCCATGCATAAGCTACAGTGTCAATTACTAATCCAAATAGTGTTGCAATACCTACTTACAGGTCTGTCTAGCTAGTCGCTGATTTAACTAAGCCCTTGTGTCCTTTTCGAGAGGGCAGTAACTTATTTCTTGCCAAAGCATGATGAAATGCGTATGATTATTCTGGTTTAGCAGGTTGTCGTAAATCTGACATACCTACGTCTTTCGTGATCTTAACATTATGGATGATCGTAAAATTTATACACTAAAGATTCTGAGTTATGTTTATTTATTCTAACATCGGCACATCAAGTACTAAGAAGTCCTAAAAGTAACGTAACAGGACGGGAGAAGTATTTTATTTGTGAAAATAAAAAAAAATACTTATAGTATTTACGATCTTAGTCTGCTAGTTTTGAGTCCCTGGCATCCTTTTTTTTCATACCAAAGTTCTAACGTCGTCATAATTATAGAGAATGTTAAGCAAGGTAGTAAAGAATGTTAAGGGGCTAGGGGCTTATATTAAGGACTGAGAATAACGACACACTCTTGAAATTGTTTCGGCGACCCGTCCTTGTTTCACGCTTGCGATCTTGCGACAACACGCGGAATACGCATATTTTGCGCTACGTCATAAATTTTAAGAGAGCGGTGGCCCGTGTAACGGCCCCGACTATCCAGTTGTAGGTCGTGGGTTCGAACTCATGTAGGCGCTTTACTTTGTGTAAATAATTTCGTCACTGCTGCTCTCGAAACGGTGAAGAAAAACATCGTGAGGGAACCGGCATGTCCTAGAACCGAAAATTCAAAGACTTGTGTCACCCACCAACTCGCACTGGGCCCGAGTAGTGGATCATAGCCCACTCCCTCTCACAGAGAGGAGGCCTGTGTGCCAGCAGTGAAAAATTTATAGACTGTTTAAGCAGAATTGTTGGAGGTGTTTCTCTTTTTCCGACTGTTAATTGCACATGGTAGCGGCTAGCCAGCCGTATCTTTATTTTCCAATTGGCATACTTATCTCATTGTAAGTCCACCTGTTTTATAATATCTAGAAGAAGCCATACTTTATTATTACTTATAATATTATAAACGCGAAAGTAACTCTGTCTGTCTGTTTGTTAGCTTTTACGCCTAAACCACTGAGCTGATAAATATTATTATATTTGACAGATAGATACGCCTGGGATCTGGAGAAGGACTACTTATCATTCTGGATATTTGTATAAAAAATTATGAAATATAAAAAAATACACGCAGATGAAGTTGCGGGCAACAGCTAGTGTTTTTATATGTTTCCCTGGCTGTGACACAAAATTGTAAAACAATAAAAAAAACTGTCATGAAGAATCCATTTTTATCCCAGTTCCTGAAAATACTTTTATGCCGGTTTCTTACTCGACTGCGGCTAAGCCCACAAGGATGGTAATATTTTTCAAGACTACACACGCAGCCAGACAAACACAATAGACCAAACATTTCATTGAAATAATAATAAATAATAATTATAACAATATTTATTCAGTATTACAATTGGGTAAATGGATATTTTCAAGCTTCCCAAAGATAGAAAATACTTACACCACTGACTGCCAAACCACTCTATAACTTGCAAAACAATTTGAACTAACACAGATCCAAAAACTACTTCCATCATTTTTCAGAGCAACTGCAGTGAAACCACAATTTCCTTCAAAATAAACATTCTTACTTCTCTAATGAGCTGCCGCCGCCGCCGTGGATCTGACATTAAACGGCAGACACAGTCAACCGACTATAAATCAACTCGGTTGCTTTGCATAACAACCAGGAACAATAGCAGTTTGTGCCGTGTGCCGTGTTGTTGTAAGCGCTGACTCGTGGTACAAAAATTGCATCTGTTTATCTGGATCGAAGCGGGTATTCTGTAGTTAGATTGTAGATGTAAATTATGATTTGATGTTAGTTTGATGCTGTCTGATGTGTTCAATATTGCTAATTGTAGGGTGACAAGCCATCTGAGTGACGATACTTAAGAACATCTAGTCCTGTCAATCTATTATGTTCAAATCTTATCGTGCAAGCTAAGATGAGGCGCGCTTGAAGTGAGAGTGTTTATAGTGTCAATCCCTAGCGTCAGACAGGATAACTCACTCAAGCCCACATCAGTTTAAGTTTTCACGGTGAAATTTTAACAGAATAGACGGGCTGGGCTGTCTGTAATACCTATCACTGTCATAATCGTCAACGAGACTGGTAAATTGGACTGACAGTTTTGTCCACCTAACTGGCTGATGCTAATCGTTTCAGCGTGACAGGAGCTATTCTCGCAGAAGATAAGTAAACTTCGTTAATTTTGTGAGAGGTGGGAAATTAAAATGTAAAACAAGTATAACCGAATAGCATTTTTCTGGGTTTTCTGTCGCAAAGCGCCGAGTGTTAACATGGTTGAAAAATTACACTTATTTTATCCCGTCATTCAGTTGTCTTCTTTCTTTATGCATATACAAGTCCATCTTTATGAACCTGTTAAAGCTGCTTGGCGGCAGAGGTAGGTATTTTCTTAACCCCAAATTCTACGTCGTTTTGACTCATTTTCGCGATAGCATTTTTCATTTTTTCCCTCACAGGCTTGCTTTTAAAAAAAGTTTCATAGAAAACCGCGGTCAAAATGTACCGAAAAGCTATTTTTTTTTTTAATAGCCAACGAAACATTTCTAGGGTTTTAATCATGTACTGAATTCATGGTAACAGGTTACGCGTCGATGTCCCTGCCACCCTCTAGATAGTATTAAATACAGATTAATAGGTAATATTATTATTGAACATCAATTTGACGTATGATTGACCTTATACCTAGTAAAATATGTTGTGCTTCTAGAGTTAATAGGTACTTTCTTTAACACCCCGTCACAAGAATCTCTACTAAGTTCATCCCCTTTACCTACTTCTGTTTTTAATTAAGTCTGTGTACAGTGAATCGACGCCTTTGACTCAGCATACCGCTTTCAACGGCAAACGATAAATCAACTCCCTCACTTTACATAACAAACCAGGACAATAGCATTTTGTGGCGCATTTTCTGTACTTTACCTAACAGACGGGGATGAGAAATTGCATCTGTTTTGTGTTCTAGAAGTAAATATGTACTTAGTTATTTGATTTTGTCGTCTAAAATGGGATCTTTGTTTTCCATTTCTAGTGACCCCATTGCCACTGCACTATGTTAATTCGGGATTCTTATATCGGTATCATCATTATCCTGCCTAGCTTTTAGCCGTATGTCGGGGTCGGCTTCCAGTCTAACCGGATGCAGCTGAATATTACATACTACTAGTATTTTACATGGAGCAACTGCCTATCTATTGGGTAACACGATGCACCTTGGTAAGACTTTGGACTTCTGACTACCCCGTACGGCTGTCAGAGATCGAGATTTTGATATCGGTACATTTAAGCATATTTATTTTAACTAATGCTATTGGTATGTAAAACAAAATGCAGGAATAAATATTCAGCAAACAATCGCTGAATATTTATTCCTGTGTTTTGTTTTTGGGTCAATAGCGGTATGATATAAATGTACTTTGTACAACCAAAATTGCTTGATAATATTTTGAAGCTACGTACGACGCATGCGGAAGGCCATGTCCTTAGAATAGACTACTCTATTATGTACACCATACAAATTAGACATAAACGCAGAACGCGATCTTATTGCTAAAAGCGATCTTTTAAAAACGACCTTTGGGTGTCCTTACTGCACATTTGGTCATCTCTTGACTAAATTGACGGCAAAAAACGACTACTTAGTTTTAATGCATATCTGATCCACAGTAAATTACGTATAATATTCAGCCTATAATGTTCCCACAGCTGGGACACGGGCGTCCTCTCTGTAAGATCCAGTGGGCCATAATCCACCACGCGGCCCCGGTGCGGGTAGGTAGATGTCAATTGTCTTCGAATTCTGGGTTCGAGGACATGCCTGCATTAGTAGGTACCTACCTACTAAGCTTTGGAATGGGCAACTAGCTTCATCTTTATGATTCACCGACCCCTTGACAACTCAAAAGTGCCTGTAATTGGTTTATTTGAAATAAATGCTTTGAATTTGAGTTTCAGTTTGAGTTTGCCGGTTTCCTCACGATGTTTTCCTTCACTTAAGTTATACGTTTAAAACATCTCCATTAGTTGAAACTGTGCGCCCACGCTTAAGACGAACATAGTGTCATTTTCCGTCAAGTAACATCGTCAAGCTTATTTAAATAGAGCCTAACAGGGTAGTTTGAAGTCAAGTGAAGTATACTATGCTGCATAAACATACTTACATAATATATGTATACATAGGTACCTATGTGTATACAGGGTTGTCAATGAACCGGGAAGTTTGTTACGCTTATGATAACGCTTGCGAAGATTTTGACACCCTATATAATTGCTGAAATTGAAACAGGATTTGGGTTTCAATGATGATGTTTGTAATTAGAGGAATATTTACATAATATCATTACGTATACATCTATACAGCTTAAGGACAGCCTTTAATGGGTAAGTGATGCTATTATTAAGTACAGCTTAATCACAAGTTAGAATACCGTTTAGCTTTGCTTTAATTAGAGCCTTTTGCGTCTTAACAGTTTCTGAACGTTGACATTATTAAGGTGCATAATTATGCAGTAATATACTTTTTCAATACAGTTATTAAACATGGCGTATTCAGAGGCTATAATTATTATTCGAAAATTAAATCTTTTGCATAGGCATCTTTCTGTTACGCGGTCGTGACTTTTGTCTATGGCCTCTATCATTAGTTTTTTTTTTTTTTTTTTTTTCTTTTTGGCTTCGCACGGTTTGTGCATTTAGCCAGTGTCATGTAAAATTAGGTAAAAAGTACAAATTATGAAATGAACTCCATTCAATGCATGATAAAGATGATAGATGATATCCCGCTCCGCTCCCCTTGAGTTTCAGTAAAGATGTGGCACTTTACTGAAAACTCGCGCGGACTTCTTGAGAGAACTTAAAAGTGATGCTGCACTGTTTTGTTTCATTTTCTTACACTAATGCAGGTTCACGAACACTTAATGGTTATTAATCCACCACTATTACACATTAATATTCGGCTAAACACAAATTTTAGAAAATAAAACAAAACTGCTAACATGACGCTTCACTTTCCCGCCAAGAAGTCCATCATTAGTTTTGCAGTTGAGTTTTAAATTTATAAGTCAATTTAAAAAGTTTAGTAGCAAGGAGTTTTCATACATAGAATAAAACGGGATAGATTTTATACGAGGAAAAATGAATGAGTCCGTACGTCTTAGCATTGAATTCTCAAAAGTCTTTTAAATGGTTGTTTATATTAATATATTTAATTACCAGTTTTAATTTAATTATTTTCACATCAACATTTGTCAAAAATCGAATAGGCTGTCTTCGTTTTAAAAAAAAATATGTCCAGTTGCAAAAACGCGCATTTAAAAAAAAAATTAATTAATTCTTTGATTTGTTTTTTACTATTAGTGTATTGAAAAACGTCGTGTGATACACGGGTGTGTAGGTTATTGCAAACTCGTGTCATTAAAAACCCTCGCCTTCGGCTCGTGACAGTTCGTTTGCAATAACCTACTTTCCACCCTTGTATTATAATTCATAATGTACTATAAACACCCATATCAAAATATATTCACCAGATTACTCATTATTTATAAATTATTTAATTAATACAAAGCAATCAATATTATCAATATTACATTAAATTACACTATAGATAAGTATTATTTTAGCTGGAATATTAATTGCCATATACGAAGAAATAGATTACCTCGTATATGGCCCTCAATATTCCATTGTCAGATTTATGTATGCGGTTCACAATAGAGGCCTGCGACTTTCTCATGACTGCGTAAAAGTCATCTACCCTGCTTTCGGCGAACATGACGGACGCACTACACCGCCAAGGCAGACCCAGTATGCATCTGAATGCGTTATTATATTGAACACGCAACGTGTTGTAAGCACGCTGCGTGTATTTGTACATTGTTATTATTAGTATTTGTACGTTTGAGCACAGGTGTAAAGATTCCGGCAGATTGCGTTAAACAGGGTGATTTTCACTTATTTTGTACATTTCGCAAATCGCCGTGCCAGCATATTAGGCTGCCTGTCCACCGGAGCGGAGTGAGACTGCGGAGAGGAGAAATAAGATTGCAAGTGAACAGGGATTTGCAATCCTATTGGTTAATATTTCTCAGTTTCTCCGCTCCGCAGCCTCGCTCCGCTCCGCAGCCTCGCCCCGCTCTGGTGGACGGGCAGCGAGCGAACCTCTTTGTCTTTCAATGTCCTCGTAATCTTTAGATCTTAGAGAGTAGTAGTATATGACCTAAATATATGAAACATTTGACAGATTCCAACTTACCGTTGCTAATAAATATGTCCGATTTATGCAATGTGCTGTTGTCGTAACGAAAACACATTGTTTGGCTCTTTTTAACATTATACTTAAGACCATGCTTATCTGCTTAAACCTCACATATTCCTATCAACTTTTGCATTGCCCTGACGGATGAGCTGAGCAGAACCATATCGTCGGCGTTACTAAGATTATTTACAGGTACGTTGTTACTTGACCGCCGACCCCGTCTCCGCTCTGTTCCTCTATCAGGTCATTCGCATATAGGTTAAATAATATGGGTGATGTTAATCCGCCCTTATGAAAATTTTGGTTTTTTACCCTAAGGCATTTTTTATGACCTTTTTTGAAGGAAATGGAATCTTATAAGGATAAGAAAATAGGCTTTGTCAGAAAAATTGTAGTTGATGCAATAATGGGTAATATCCGTGCTTAGGGTTCGGTAATCAACAAGGAACCCTTATAGATTCGCCATGTCCGTCTGTCTATCTATTTGTCTGTCTGTATGTCTGTCCCCAGGTTAGCTCAGAGACTCTTAGTACTAGAAAGCTGTAATTTGGCATAAGTGCTTATAGTAATCACGCCAACAAAGTACTAAAATAAAATCTTGAAAAATATTTTTTTATAGGTTACCTTCCTAGCACGTAAAGTTGGGATAATATTTTTTTTTCTCGTCTATCCTATGGTGGGGGTATCGTTGATCGCCCAAAATTGTGCGGGTTTGCGTAAACAATTTTCGGTTCAGGGGACCATTTGCGTAATATTAAACTTTAAAGTGCTATATTTTGTTAGAGTCAAGTTTTTCTCTCCCTGCCAGACAAATGGTTGTTTCTGCATATCTGAAAAAAATCATGGCAGTAGTACATATAACGAAATTTAAAGGAAAACTATCACAGCTAAGTAGACTTTACAAGTTAACCAGGAATTGTTGACTAACTTAAATTTGCAGTTGGAGAATTGACCGTGACGTATATCGATGTATGGGCCGACATGTTTTTCAACTACAATGTCAATTTTGTTTTTGGGATAAATTCATCCCAAAAACACACACGGACCCCCCACATACGGAACCCTTCATTGTGGGTGGTCCGACACGCACTTAGCCGGTTTTTTAAATTTTATTTATTTTATGCTCGTGAATTGCGACTGTAACAACCTTACCTTAGCGTAGCTAATTGTTATGTTAATACTTTAAAACTTCGATTACTGTTTACTAAGCGCCGATGTGATAAGTGTTATTGAAGGCTTGTTCAAACTCGAGGGTAACGCTTAACTTTGATACTACCTACCTCTTGACTATGTCCTTGCTTATAATTAAACCCTACTTATTACCTATACCTACCCCCAACGAACTTTGGATGTAAGCTTATAATATTGACTACTGCTGATCCCTTTGAATAATAATATATTGTTGTTGGCAGACGAATCGGGGATCATATATAATAGATCGAATCGGGATTAGGTTAGAACAGGGACCACTGACGATCACACCAGATTCCCTCTATTTTTTGGTGAATCATTTTGAATGTTTCAAGTAACTAAGAGCTATAAGACATTTCATTTCAAAATTGAATTTTAAACCTTTCGCATACTTTTTTGCAAGTTTGTTTGCTTGAATTCTTCTGTAAAATAAAATAAAATCAAATCATGATTTGAAGTATAAGATAAAAACACTGAATAACAAGATTGTTTTTCTGCAACCCGCATTGTTTTTGTGAACGCAGAGTTGTAATTTTATATGAGGGTATGCATGCAATTTATGCATTTTGTCAAAGATACAAATTGAAACGTTTAGAAATTTTCACTCGATACAATGTTTTTCTTGGTAATAAGTTTGATATTAACAAAGCAATATGAGGATGGAGAATATTTGATTTGTTATTATATGATATGAATATTAAAACATTAAAATCAATGATTTTTGTTACAAATAAAATTTTAATTTGTAACAAAAATCATTGATTTAAATTTCTTCAAAGTAAGTATTCTGCGTATTGATTATTCTATGAAATGATAATGCGAGAAAAATTTTATGTGAAACGAAATTCTATGAAACTATTTTCTATAAAACAACGTACAACCGAAAATGTCACAGTGACATACAATTTTAAGGTTTCGTTGTAAGCTCGGAGTCTACACTAACATAGATTGTCTACAATTGACGGCACGGGTGGCGCAGTGGTTAAGCGATTGACTGCTGCGCTGCGTGTCGCGGGTTCGATTCCCGCACGGAACAAATATTTGTATGACCTATAAGTAGTTGTTCCGGGTCTGGCTGTTTGCGTATGTGAGTTTAAATGTTTGTAAACGCACCCACGATAAAGGAAACAACGTTTTTTTTTAAAAAAAAAAATATTTCAATTTGTCTCCGTGATGATAGACCTACGAAAAAGCAAGGAAGTCAGAATAACAATAAGGTCTTCGTTCTAACCCACTTAGGAATTATCATACTTATTTCATTTGGACAATTTAAAGCCTATTTTACACGGTGCAATTTAGTTGCCTGTGGACATACCTTAAAAGTTAAAGCAACAACAACAGTTGCATCGTCTAGTCATTTGTTGCTTCAATGTTATTGTATGGCATAGGCAAGAAACTTGTATCGTGTAGATAAGGCTTAACACAATCGCACCTATGTCTCACGTGAAGCTGCCGACTATTTCCGTTCTACACTCATGATTATACCTAAGTCTATTTCGTTTAGTTTTTATTTTTCTTTATTATTCGCGAGTTCACTTATTAGTACGAAGTTCATTGAGCCGGCTAGGTTGCGGTAGGAGATGACTGGTGCGTCGACTGCCGGGAGGACACGGCGCGGCACACGCCGGCAGAGTGTGCCGCTTGGGAGGAGCCACGCCGTGCCCTCAAAGTCAAAGTCAAAGTCAAAGTCAAACCATTTATTTCAAATAGGCACATAAGAGGCACTTTTGAACGTCAAAATTTACAAAAAAAATAGAATTGCTTCTAGTTGCCCCTTCCAAAAGGTAGTTTCGTATGGAGAAGAATGGGCAAGAAACTCCACCGGTACTCTTTTAAAAATGTTTTACAATATTTTGTTTGATTACATTAATTATATGATTATATGTGAAGACGATGCACCTAGAATAAAATTACTATACCATAATAGGTAAAACGAATTAAAAACTAAGCAATGAAAAATAACTTAATTATTAGATAGATACGTGGTGTTCACATATTTACAAACATCATACAAGTATGTTTTTCTAAAAAAATAAGTCAGTGTGTGAGTATAGGTTATCACAGAATGTAAAATGAATATCATAAAAATAACAGATTTTACCATAAAAATAGCAACCAGTTTGATTTTGTCTAGACTCTAGATTGTCCTATGGAGCTGGACCAGCATGTTTCCAAGCATTCCTGTCCTGGATATAATCCTCTAACTTGTAATATGCTTGTTTACAAAGTGTACTTTTAATATGTGTTTTAAATTTTCTCTCATTTAATTTCAATATATCACAAGGTATTTTGTTGTAACATTTAACACAGTACCCCATAAAAGATGTATGTACTTTAGATAATCTGAAAAATGGTTGATCTATTTTATCTTTATTTCTAGTATTAAAATTATGTCTATCGCTTATCTTGTTAAAAATATGTAGATTTTTCCTTACATACATAATATTTTCATAAATGAATTGGCAAGGTACCGTCATAATATTAATCCTTTTAAATAGTTCCCTAAGAGATTCGCGGCGACGGAGATTATAAATTGCTCTGACAGCTCTCTTTTGCAAAATAAAGATGGACTCAATGTCAGCAGCCCGACCCCACAGTAAAATGCCATACGACATAATGCTGTGGAAGTAACTAAAATAAACCAAACGCGCGGTTTCTATATCTGTTAGCTGTCTTATCTTTCTAACAGCATAAGCGGCCGAGCTTAGCCGCCCCGCCAGAGAGGTTATATGTGGTCCCCATTGCAGTTTCTCGTCTATAGTGATTCCTAGGAAAACCGTTTGATTAATAAATTCCAGTTTTTCTCCGTTCAATATGATATCACATTCGCTACTTCTAACATTAGGTAATTTAAATCTAATACATTTGGTTTTTTTTTCATTTAATACCAAATTATTTACCGTAAACCAATCTTGGACCTGAAGAATAGAGTTATTCACTTCGTCAAGATTTTGTGATCGTCGATCTATTTTAAAGATCAATGATGTGTCATCAGCAAATAACACCATCTTCGGTTGATTTTGAAGTAATTGGGGTAAATCATTAATGTAAACTAAAAAGAGGAATGGACCCAATATCGAACCTTGAGGAACGCCCATTGCCATTTCAGACCCTAATGAGTTAACGCCGTTTA